>CM054059.1:250004864-251422749 GCA_028641055.1 Alopecurus myosuroides
GTTTTTCTGATTCAGACGATTCTGGAAGCGCAAGAATATGATAGGTATATATGTGCGAAATAGAGGACTGGAAAATACAGATATTCCATTGCGTCTTTGCTTAGTATTATTAAGATATTATTATGTGTTAAATACATTGGTCTCATACTTATTCAAGTGGATTGGAAATTTCCTGCATTTTTCTTAAATATTGAGATCAAAGAGAAAAATTCTCGATTCAATTTTCTTCATTAAAACGTCCGTTAAAGACATTAGTGACTGTCATGTACTATGCACGCGGAGACATATGTCTGAGAACACTGGAATTTCGCAGGAAACAGTTTAATTGCACGGGAATTTGAGGAAAAACCAACACGCAGCATCAAATTATTTGCCGATGCTGCTAAAGGAAATCAAGAAAGGAAGCTGGTATCGCCATCGATCACCTGTGGACAACCCATGCGTCCTCTGGGAAAATGAGGCCCCATCAGCATCGATCCTCCAAGGGGGGCAGGGTGCTAGCTAGGTAGCCTCTCTCAACATGTATCCATCCATCCAGCTGCGGTCATGGTGGCCATACGGGGTTGTAATCAAGCTCTTCTAGTGGCTGAAAGGGCAGCGACCCCTCTCCTCACACAAACGGAGGGAGGGTAATTCAAAGGTGCACCCAAGAGCAGATGATTTCAGGTTAAAAAAAATACTTTCCAAAATGGCAGACAATTGTACATCAAACATGCATATATTTGAGTACTTTATGTTCTTACAAATTTCATATGAAAATAATTTGCATGTCATGTGTAGAGCAAACAGGCTTATTGCTTAAAATGCCTTTTGGATCATCAAATTGCTTTTGTGTGCAAAGGTAATTTTTTTTTCCATGGAAACTTTACAAGGAGATAAAAGAATCGAAGATTTTTACATGCATGAATTTTTTCTAGAATTATTTGCCAATTGTAAGTGCATATACTATTGATCACAAGAACACATCTTCCCGGGAGCTATTTCCGCGTGTCAAGGTTTGATATGTGGAGGCTCCCTTTGAAGACCTGGCACAAGGTTCTCTTATTTTGGAAACCCAAAATCTTAAAATAAACATCACACATGTAAATGTTGTGCTATTACTTGAACAATAAGTTTAATACAAGCTTTTCTACACCATTTGACACAAAATATAAGTTTAATGGAATGCAAGTCATTGTGTTATAGCAACAAAAAAATAACGAATGGAACCAATGAGAGGAAAGGGAGGTCTCTCAAGTCAGACCTCCCATATAGCGACACCTTGTATATATGGCTAGGCCTACCAATGCATACATTTTAAGTCATCTTTTTCTAGACGATATGGTGTATCAGCTCCGTGGTTGTCCTCTTTATAGTTTCTGCTAATCTCTGACTTAATTCAAAATGATTGATCTGTAGAGAACCATAGGTGTTTGAGTGGTTGAGATTTGTTTTGAAGATAGCCAGTATCTTATTGCACTGTAGCACAACTTGACATGTATCCTTGACAAGTAGTTGGATATATATTAGTGCTACAAGCTGTCAACCTCCTCTCAACACTCGAAAATAATACAAATTAGTCATACAAAATTGATAAATCGTAACAACGCTAACACACAGAACATTATATCATGCTACAAAATTTTGAATCGGAATTCAGCCTCGAGGAAGACAAGTCAAGGGCACCCGGCGCAGGCTAAGTTTCGTTGGAAGAGTGGGGAAGCATTTCTTTCTGGAGGCCACCTAAAGTTGGAGATGGACGTCCCTTGCTCGCCCCACCAGTCCCCTATTAAATCCTGGATTGAGTGAGGGAGCGTCCTTCACACAATACCACCTACAAGAAAAACGGGACCTGGCTGGCCGGCGACTTGATTGGACAAGATGTAAGCAACAGGTCTACAAGAGCCAATCGTCTGAAAGGAACATATATACAAGAAGAAAGAGAATAAGAAAAAAGGCAATGTGTGACTGCTGATTAGAGATGTATGGGCCTATGGGGACTGCACAAGGCGTGGCACTAAGCTAGCTGTAAGCACCTTTCTTAATCAGTGGCGCCATGATTATATTAGCAGGACTACATAGTAGTTCAAACCCAACATAGGGGAAAGTTTGTCCACCGATTAACTAAAAACTCAAACCCATGATTATAAGCCTTGTTTTAGATGTTATATCAGAAAACTACTAGTGGAACCACTCGCAATAGTTATGGTTATGTTCATCAACCTATGCAGAGACCGAGTTTATAATTATAGAAATATAAGCATACTGAGTAGTATGAAGAAAAAATATATATATGTCTCTTTATTCAAGTGATGATCTAGGTAATCTGCTCGAATAAAATACAAAGAAACACCTAGCCTTCTCCATGACCTTGTTCATGTGGCTAGTTTTTTCCTTGGCTAGGAAAGCAAGGTGAGCAAAGGATTTGAAGATATCCACAAGGAAAAGACCCAAACAAGCTATAGCTAGTTTGCTACAATTTTAGTTGTGCAAGAAAGGTATACCTGAAGAGAACTAAAAGTATTTTCTAGAAATGAGCTTTCGACTCAAAAGCGGCACCACAAGTTGACTAATACAGCGGGTACACGCCACTTTGTACATACCTACATTTGAACTTTTGTGTAGTTCAATGTGTACCCTGATAACATCATTTACTTGTGCTACAATAAGCTAAAGTTGGAAACAACAACAAAAATGTTAAAGGTGATTGTTGTGTTGTTTTCTTGCTTTTATTTTGCGTCAAGTTGTTTGAAAACCGTTTCTTGTCAACCAATCTTGGTGAGTAAACTCTAGATGCATCCATGGTTGAGCCCGGTTACCTGTTTCTTAGCAATTTCATCAGCCAAAATACCGAAAGGGGGGAGGCGACATATTTTACCCAAGGGAGGCAACATAGTAAAATAGACAAAAACTGGAGATTAACCAATATGGCCTCACCAAAGACAATTACAAGCATACTGCAGCAAGAAAGTATTCCATGGAAAACATATTTAAAAGTTTTAGAATTTTTTTAAAAAAAAGTGTATTTGAAAGATAATGGTTTGTGAACATGTGATATTTGAACTTCAAAACCTCATAATCAATTGATATGTAAGAAAAAAGTTACGCATGCATAGCTATGTGTCACTTTTTTGTGTTCATCCTAAATGAATTTGACTATGAAGTTGAAATTTCACATGGTTGTTGAACATCACCTCTCCAACATACCTTTTTTTTCAGAATTTTTATAAATCCTGAAATATGGTTTTTACTTAGTTTCCACCAGATTTCGCGCAACGAGCCATCCTTCAATTATTCCATCACATCAAAAAAAGCATGAATATCACAACAGCACTCTATCTATCCCACCCTACCCCATATATTGCTGAAAACCAGAAACAGATCAACAAATCAACAATAGGTTAGCCCCCCTATTCCGCTTGCGTCCCCTAGTTGAATTAGGCTGGCCACAATGGGAGTAACTAAGGTAGTAACATCACACATTTCAAGGCAATTTTGCTTATGTGGCACATATTTAATGAAGAGAGAAGTGTTTGTGGTAACTAGCTATGTTACTAGTAACATCACACTTACCAAGGAAAAATGTGTCTATAGCCCTAATAAATGAAGCCATGCATGACACCACAAATATGTTACTACCCACTGTGGAGGTAGTAACTTAGACTAGTAACATCACGATGTTACCACTCTTAGTTACTCCCCATTGTGACTAGCCTTAGCCTCCATTAATCTTGCTCTAATCATTCCAACCACTCTTCCTTTTTCCTCCCTCTCTGGAGGATCCACCCCCTGATCCCCCACTTAATCCTCATTAATTAGTTCCTAAAAATTAAGGCCACTCTCTCCCAAGTCCCAACGAACCTCCTCCGCTCCTCCCTCCGCTGGTTTGCTTGCTTGCCACACCTCCCTCCTGCCCACAGCTGTCAGCCCGCATACGCCGTCGACAAGGACTCAGTGAAGTCGCGGTGCGCGCGCGCCAGGCATGTCTGGTGCCGGCGAGGCCGGTACAGGGTCCGGGCGCGCGGCGCGGCTACCGCGATGGACGCGGCAGGAGATACTGGTGCTGATCGAGGGGAAGCGGGTGGTAGAGGTGCGCGGGCGCGGCAGGGGCAGGGGGGGAGGAGGAGCGGCCGCCGCGGAGCCGACCAAGTGGGCGGCGGTGGCGGAGTACTGCCGGCGGCACGGCGTGGAGCGGGGCCCCGTGCAGTGCCGGAAAAGGTGGAGCAACCTCGCCGGCGACTACAAGAAGATCAGGGAGTGGGAGCGCTCGCTACCGTCGTACAAGGACCAGGTCTCCTTCTGGGCCATGCGCAACGACGCGCGCCGGGAGCGGAGGCTCCCGGGCTTCTTCGACCGCGAGGTGTACGACATCATCGAGGGCCGTGGCGCGGGGGGCGGCGGCGTCCGAGACAGCGGAAGTAATGCGGCCGTGATGCACGCGGAGGAGGGTGACGAGGAGAAGGCGGTGTTCGACGCTGGCCGTGCGTCCGCGGCCGTGGACGACGGGCTGTTTTCGTCGTCATCTTCGTCCGACGAGGAGGAGGAGGAAGCGCCCGCGCCAGCACCAGCGCCTGCGCCTGTGCAGGTGCCCGCGCCGGCGCCACCATTGATGGCTCCGCCTCCTCCGTCTCCATCGCCGGCGCCCGCGATGGTGGCCGTGCCGGTATCCGGTGAGCGCGCTGCTTCCTTCTTGCATGCGAAGCATGTGTGCTTGTGCTTTTGATGGTGCAGTTGAGCTGTTGGTTTGTTGCTGATTCTTGGCGGTAAAAGCGTGGGCTTCATCGGTAGTACCACTCTTGGAATTTGGTCGTTGAGCTGAAACCTTTTCTCCATGGAAGAATTGAGTTTAGTGCACGATCTGCCGCTCTGGCGTTCTTCTCTAATACACAAAGGACACGCATTTAGATGCATGTTCAAGATATAAGTTGGGTATATAGTTTGTTTGTTGGATTGCTTGGGTTGCTGAAATAGTTTTGCTTCCTGTGGTGTTGGTTGCAGAGAAGAAGACCGATGCACCTAGGCAAGGGACCTCAGAGCAAGGTAGAGCGCTGGTTTCAATTCAAATATTCTGGATTTCCCCTTTCATACTTTTATTCTCATACAAGTATCTTACCGTCTTCGTTTTTTATTTGTTCCACTTATACAGGGTATTTTTTACTGTTCCATTAATTTGGTCAGCCAAATTTTATCCAACACAAAATATTTTAATATGTGTCTCACTTAGAGTAACTCATCACAGAAAATAAGCAAGAAAGAAAATTCCAGGCTACTGTTGTCATTCATCCCTAGATGACGAATATATTGCTAGTTGAAACGCCTGATGTCCAATGTGTGAACCGATCCATACAAACAAAAAAATCTTGAAAGGTCCTGTCAGCCTGTCTTCAGTTCAAATTAGCAAGTACAGCACTCGCCTAAGACTAAGAAGTGATAGCTTTGAAATTGAATTTATATTAAAACATAAGATAACCAGTTTCTTATGGAAGTATTCGGTTTTAAATGACATCAAATTTTTACAAGTTTGAGGTGCTCACGGAAGTACGCCATTTGAGGCAGCACAAATTCTGAATCACTGGCAACTAATGTCAGTTTCAGGCAGCACAGATTCAGAAACAGTGGCAACTAGGGCTCTTTTTAGCTGTTTCCAGTCATTAAATCATATATATTATGGTCGGTCCACCTGGACTATAGATTGAGAAAATTGACCACTCTCTTTTTCTATTCAAGTCATGCTACTCGGTATCAGCCTATTCACATCACTGTCATTACCTTACTCTCTTCATTTAACGAGGAAAAGATAATCAACTAACCACTTCCTCAGTAGTTTTTTCATCAAGAAAAAGTTATAACTCTTGTATCTTCTCATAAGCACCAGATTCACTTCATCAGAAAAGAAAAGAGTTATGCTAACTTACTTAAGAGGGGGTTGAAGCTCCCTTCAATTGAATCCTGCTATTTGTCCAAAATCAACAGACGTACACAGCCCAAATTTAAGCATGTTGTGCAAGCAGCCCTAGACAAACAGCGGTATCTAACAATCCAAATTTCGAACAGCAGGAACATCCAAAGGAAAGCAACAAGAACAAATTACTGATGATCCACCACCAGTGCAGAGTGGGCAGAAGAGGCAGCGCAGCGATGACGCCCCAGGGCCAGGAGAATCCACTGACCTGCAGGGCCGGCTTATTGAAGTTCTAGACCGGAGCAGCAGGATGGTGGCTGCGCAGTTGGAGGCACAGAACATCAACTGCCAACTGGACAGGGAGCAGAGGAAGGACCAAGTGAGCAGCCTACTCGGTGTTCTTGGCAAGGTGGCTGATGCCCTCTATAGAATTGCTGATAAGCTGTAGTTGCCCCTGTAAATGTCCTGAGGAAAGTAAATAATTACTGCAAATAAGAGGGGAAATAGCATGAAATTATAAGAATGTACAGATTAAAATAGTGTGTATTGGCATTCATTTTTCTGGTAGACTGGTTCTGAAATTTAGTCAGAAACCTGAAGGAGATGTCCTATTTTCCTCACGGGAGACGCAAGACCCAAAATATTGTCTATTCTGATGAACCTGGATTCTGGGCAGGAATATTAGTGCTTATCTGTTAGTGTACGAACGCTCTGTTTCTCTCCAAATTGATTCCTGAATGCACAATGAACATATGTAACACTGTTTTTTGTCCCAAAACTACAAAAGAGAAGCAAAAGATGGTGCAGCAATCAGCACACTTTGGCTTATATCAACAAACTAGGTGAAATTTCTCATAACAGCATCAGCAACAGCTCCCACTATAAGAAATTCAGACATAAATTGATTGTAAGTTACACCGTGATTAACGTCTGGTCAGCTCCAATCACAAAACAAAGCATAGGTACAATAAAGTATCCTCTAAACACAAGTAGAAGCTTAAAGCTTGTAAATTTTCTTAGACATACATCGACAGGGTGCTCCAGAAACATCAGTTTTACTCATCATCTGCTCTACTTGACCTGTAACGACGGGAGTTCATCTTAGAGTTGGTCTGTATCAGTGGTGGTGGTGACACCCTAGGGTCATCTTCATCCATCTCACATTGATCAGTTCCATCAGAGGCTACTGCTGCCGGAGTAATGAGAGATGAATTTGCATCACTGGATTTGGGGCCCTCATCCACCACCATGGCATCAACTGGCTTCTTCCGAGGGATGAATGTTACTGAGCTAGGAATCTCAACAGGTGTCTCAGGCTGCATCTTGCTGGGATCTGATCTGCCTAACAGATTGTGCAAGTCTGCAAGCGCCCTGCGGTTAGATTCATCAGTACTCTCTGGTGTGTCCAAAGTGTAACGTGTGTACTTTGCTGGGTTCCTAACATAGTCAGGTACGCCAGGAGACTGAGATGGAGTGGAGAAGTTGTCCTTTGATGTTATCACATCCATGGATTGAGGAACCATGGGAGAATCTTCGTCCTGTTCAGAAGGCTCCACTGTTTGATCTTTAACATCAGCATTAAACCTGACACGTTTCCTTGGTTTTGAATCGCCTTGCTCCTCCTTCCTCTTCAGTATAGGTTTCACACCAATATCCTGAGTTTCCATTGATTGCATCCCAACAGTAGGGCGCTCCTTTGTTTGAGTTGTCGAACGAGGGCCACCTTTAACTGAACCATTGTCTTCTCCGAGTCTTGCAGATGCTGCACCAACATCTGCCCGAGGATCCTTAGATAAACCACAGATATCGTCAATGGTATCATCAAGGAGGTCAGGCACTACAGTATTGATGCTCATGTTAATGCCGTCATCCATGATTTCACTCATGTAAACACGTTCTGCAGCATCCTCTCTACCAAATGCCGCTCTATCATATCTGTCCTCCTCTTCCTGAAAGATAACACATCCAATCAGAACACATTAGCAATGTGCACATAAATGGGATGCCAAATAAAAGGGTAAAAATCGTTCATGACGAAATTTAGTGTTCCATTAGGTGAATGCCATATTAAGCCTACAACAGTTTGACTTGCTTTATGGTTAGGATTTAAATAAAACTAGCGTTCCATTGGGTCAATGTCATCTTAAGCACAACATTTCGTTTGCTTTATGGTTTATACCAGTACTACTAGTAATTAGCCAAAGTAAAAGGCCTTAAAGAACGAACCGTCCTTAGGTTCTACAGAAACTGTGGAATAGATGCTGGGTAGCAAATGATAACAACAATACCCCAAATCCTCTCTACAGTTGAGTATGACTAAAACATGAAGCCAAATCGGCCAATGAATCTAATCCAAGCCTTAATTTCTACGAGCAACGTATCATCCATTACGAAAATGGCCAAATCAAATAAAATCCGCAAGTTATTTTTTCTCACCTCCCGATCCAGAGTCGGGTCGAGGCCGATGGAAACCCTAACCTCCTCCTCTTCGTCCTGCTCCTCCTTCCTACCGTCCTCACCCCTCCCGTCCTCCTCCTTCTCCTCGTCATCGTCTTCGGGGTCGTCCTCAAAGTCCTGCTTGGCCCGCCTCCTCCGGCCGCGTAGGCACCCGTTGGCATCGTAGAACGCGGATGCGCACGGCGTGTCGGCGCGGTCGGCCGCGGCGCTCTCCTCCTCCTCGTCTCGGGCCTCTGAAGGACGCGCCCAGCGCTGGCGCTCGACCTCGCCGGCGGCGACGGACCAAGAAGCGGACGGAAAGGAGGAGCTCGGGACGTCACCGAAGAGACGCGACCCGAAGAGCCGCTTCACCCGCTCCTCGAACCCCTCCCCAGCCCCGCCGCCGCCGCCTCCTCCTCCGCTCCCCTCGGCCGCCATGGATCGGACGCGACGCAGCGAAACAACTTCCAGAAACTTCTTGAATGTTCGTCCCGGCCCGGCTCTTGCGTGGTGGGTTTGAGATGGGGGTTTGCCTGGTGCCCGAGGGATTGCGAGGTTTGAAGTCGAAGACGCCAGCTCCCGGTCGGTACTCGTTTCCAGATTAGGCTTGGGCTTTGGAGTCGGTTACGAGACGGGTCAGCCCATCACTTCACACGCACTGTCGGTAGGCCGGCCTAGAAAAGCAGATGAAAAAAGTTGCTCAGATACGTAGCCAACCCTCTCTGTTAGGGTTCTGTGCTCCACGGCGATTTTTCGCCGGCGGGAGATTGTACGTGGCCTGCGCCTGGATCCGACTCGGAGACCTCTCCGTCTACTCGGGCTGATAAAGGGGATACCTAGCGTATCCACCCGGCCTTGGTACGGGAGGTTTTTCGGCAGATCGGATCTCGGCGGCGGAACCCTAGGTGGTTGTTTACCGAGCGGACGATGGCAAGCAAGAGCTCGATCGGAGGAGGAAAGGAGAGAGCGGAAGAGGGATCGGAGATTGAGGATATCTTTGGGCACCTGCAACTGAACGAAGATGAACTCGATGACGTGATTGTGGGGGAGGAGGAAATTAGGG
Organism: Alopecurus myosuroides; assembly: GCA_028641055.1. NCBI lineage: Eukaryota > Viridiplantae > Streptophyta > Magnoliopsida > Poales > Poaceae > Alopecurus > Alopecurus myosuroides. The sequence continues at coordinate 250,014,245 of CM054059.1, forward strand.
AATACAAGAAGGAAGCGCGGTGGCTGGCCATTGGGAAAGTGCTCACAACGAGATCGTTTAGTGGGATTGCGCTGTTTGAGAAGATGAAGAGCGTCTGGAACTTGGCACGAGAACCTGGCTTCCGTGAAGCGGGGGAAAATTTATTTATTTTTCAGATGCATTGCTTGGGTGACTGGAAGAAGGTAGTTCATCAAGGTCCATGGACTTTTCGAGGCTGGGGTGTTATGTTAGAGGACTATGATGGTCTGGTTGATCCAGAGGAGGTGGTTTTTGGAGGGATGACAGTTTGGGCTCAGATTCACGGCATACCGGAGCTATTTCGCAAACCAGAAGTAGTTGATGGCTTGGCGAGGAGGATTGGGAAGGTAAAAGAGGTTCAATTGAGTCCTCGGCTGTTTTTTGAAGGAAACTATGTTAGGCTGCGGGTGAGTATTGACGTGTCAAAACCGCTACCGAGAGTGGTCTCCCTTGCGTTACCTGAAGGACGGAAGATCCTGTTGGTTAAATATGAGAAGGTTCCCTTCTTCTGTAAACAATGCGGCCACATTGGGCATGACCATGAGGAGTGTGGAGATGGAGTTTGGGATGCGAGTAAGTTCCAGTATGGGCTTTGGATGATGGCAAAGAGGAGAGCGATGGCACCTGTGGAGGAGACCCGTAGGTTTATTCCAACACGCCGAGGGAGAGGGGGACGAGGTAGAGGAGGGAGCGGTGCCTCGGTATCGCACAAGAGGTCTTCTGGAGAAGCAGAGTTGGATGATGATCTTGATGATACGGCCCAAAGCCCCTTGAAGCAGGCAGATGACCAAGCAACACAGGCTCCAAGGAGTAATACGAGCAGGAGGTTAAATATGGATGAAATAGTACCGGAAGAGAAAGATACAGAGGATGGCAGTGTGACGGTGGGAGAAGAACAGGTGGAGGGTGCTATTCCACCCCCTCCGCCAAGTTACGTGTCGCCAAGGGAGCGCACGAAGTTACGAAGAGTGGAGACTACAGTTAAGGTTATGGGAACCTCGGCGGCCCCCAATGATGAGGGGGACCGCCGGCCCCAATGAGTACTATGGGCTGGAACTGCCGCAGTTTGGGCGACCCTGCGACAGTTCATGAGCTGCGCGATCTCGCGCGAATTCATTCGCCTGCAATCTTGTGTGTTATGGAGACGCAGATTGCGAAAGCAAGAGTAGAAGGATTGACCACCACACTTGGGTTTGATGCCTCGTTTGCGGTGGGTAGCTCGGGGAGAAGTGGTGGTTTGTGTATTTTTTGGAAGCAGCCGATGGACTTGGTGTTAAGGAACTATTCCAAATATCACATTGATATGGAGGTGAGAGAAGTTGGTAAAGAACCATGGCGTCTGACAGCTTGGTATGGAGAAGCGAATAGGAGCCTCCGGTACAGGACATGGAACATGATGAGATTTCTTAAGGCAGATTGTGATCTGCCGTGGGTTTGTATCGGCGATTTCAATGAGGTTCTACGACGAGAGGAACAGATGGGGCCAAATGAAAGGGAGCAGTGGCAAATCAATAACTTTCGTGAGGCAGTGGATGCGTGTGGTCTTTGTGACATTGGATATCGAGGACTAGACTGGACTTTTGAGAGGAAGCTTCCAAATAACGAGTACTGCAGAGTTCGCTTGGATCGAGTCTTGGCGAGTGCGGATTGGTGCTCGCGTTTTCCTTACGCTTCTGTGCACCATCTCACGGCGATTAAATCGGACCACTCACCGATTATGTTACTAAATGAGATGGAAGCCGGAAATCAAAGAATAGCGATGGAGAAACCATTCCGATACGAGGTGATGTGGGAGAGGCATGCTGATTTTAAAGATTTTGTGCATTCGGCATGGGGGGCTGATCAGGCGGACACGGCTAGGGACCTGCATGTTAAATTGGAAAGGTTTGGGGCCCGGTGCGCTGATTGGGGCCGTGACTCGTTTGGTGCTGTCCGTACGGAGCTGAGGGACCTGCGGGCGCGGCTGAAGACACTAAGAGGGGACCCGCATCGATTGGGCCCCACTTACGAGGAGAAAAAGATCGAGGAGAGAATGGCTGAGCTTGCAGGCCGGGAAGAAGTGATGTGGCGCCAGAGAGCGCGGGTCCAATGGCTCCAAGAGGGAGACAAGAATACCAAATTTTTTCACCTGAAAGCGAGTAATAGAAGAAGGAAGAATAGAATTGAGGGTCTGCAACGTGATGATGGTACAGTATGTAAGGAGGAAGGTGAGATGAGGCAGATGACAACGAGTTTTTACAAGCATCTCTACGAATCTGAGAACACCATTGGTATAGAAGAGGTGCTATCACATGTACCTCGGAAGGTAACTCCGGATATGAACATGGCTCTGCTGTCTCCATACAGCTCGGAGGAGGTGAAAGCAGCGCTTTTCCAAATGTTTCCCACAAAGGCACCGGGACCTGATGGATTTCCAGCCCACTTCTTTCAAAAGAATTGGAGTTTATGCGGAGAGGAGCTTACGAGGATTGTCATTCGTATTCTTGATGGAGATGACACTGCGGAGGAAATTAACAGAACTTTCATCGTGCTTATTCCTAAGGTACAGAAACCCCTTTTCCTTACGCAGTTTCGACCGATAAGTTTGTGCAATGTCGTGTATAAGATTGCATCGAAAGTGCTTGCTAATCGGTTGAAAAGTTTTCTGCCTGAGATTATATCGGAGGAACAGTCCGCATTTGTTCCAGGACGCCTAATAACTGACAATGTTATCACGGCTTTCGAGTGTTTACACTTCATGAAATCTGATAAGAGCAAGAGAAGATCGAGTTATGCATTGAAACTTGACATGCAGAAGGCGTATGATCGTATTGAGTGGTGCTATTTGGAGGCCATCATGGATAAACTCGGTTTTGCTCGAAGATTAATTGAGGCTGTCATGCGAGGGGTGCGCTCTGTTACTTTCTCGGTTTTGTTTAATGGCTCTATAACTGAGGAATTCAAACCATCACGTGGTATAAGGCAGGGAGACCCGATCTCTCCATATCTCTTTCTGCTTGCGGCTGAGGGATTATCTTGCCTTTTGAAAAATGCAATGAGCACTGCTAGACTCGAGGGAGTTAAGGTGGCAGCCACGGCTCCACCAGTTAACCATCTGTTATTCGCGGACGATTGCATTCTATTTTGCAAAGCATCGGAGGAGGAGACTAGAGCTGTTGCTGAGATCTTAAACGTATATTGTATGGCATCGGGGCAGCGAATGAATAATGATAAATCATCAATTTATTTCAGCAAAGGATGTCCAGAGGTTTCTAGAGAGGAGATTAAAGGAATTTTAAATGTCCACAACGAGTCTCTGAATGAGAAGTATTTGGGACTCCCGTCTGACGTTGGGAGATCAAAGAACGGTACCTTTTCTTACCTCAAAGATCGGTTATGGAAACGTCTACAGGGATGGATGGAGAAGGCCCTGTCGGGCGGAGGAAAGGAGATTCTGATTAAGTCAGTGATCCAGGCACTACCAACTTATTCCATGGCTTTATTCAAATTGCCGCGGGGACTATGTGAGCACATTACGTCTATGACCCGAAAATTTTGGTGGGGCTGCAAGCAAGGAGAAAGGAAAGCTGCGTGGGTCTCGTGGGACTCGATGACTATGCCTAAGTATCGAGGCGGATTGGGTTTTCGCGATGTCGAGATCTTTAACCTGGCCTTGCTTGCACGACAGGTTTGGCGCATCTTGGAGGATCCAAGTTCGTTGAGTGCCAGAATACTGAAGGCGAAGTACTTCCCTAATACTGATATCCTTTCGGCACCTGTGGGCTCCCAACCATCTCAGATATGGAGGTCTCTTTGCGAAGGAAGGGATGCTCTGAAGATAGGCTTAATTAAGAGGATTGGAGATGGAGCTGGTACCCGAGTTTGGCTGGATAATTGGGTACCTAGAGATTTTCAGTTGCGGCCGATTGTTTGCACCTCTAATTCCCCTCCAACTCTAGTATCGGAACTGATGTGCTCGGCCACAAGAACTTGGAAGTTGGATGTGTTGCAATCATGTATGCTACCGATGGATGTGGAGGCCGTGAAAGAAATACCAATTAGTTACCTGCGACAAGAGGACTTTTGGGCATGGCATTATGATCGGAGGGGTGTCTTCACGGTGAAATCGGCGTACCATGCGATCATGGAGACAAAACGGAGGCGTGAGGATTATTGGGATGGGAGACCGGCTAATTCCAATGTGGATGACATAGAGAGAGGGTGGAAGAAGATGTGGAAGGTTAAAGTCCCATCCAAGATACGTATTTTCGCATGGAGGCTTGCTCGGTCCTCCATTCCAACGGGTGATCTGCGCCATACGAGAGGGATGGCGAACTCGGCAGCTTGCCAGGTATGCCTTTCGGCCACGGATACATGGAGGCATGCGCTTCTGGATTGCCACTTGTCGAGAAGCGTTTGGGCAATGAGAGACGATGACGTGGCAGATGTGCTGTATGGCGATGAGACGGGTGATGCACGACTGTGGCTTTTTTCGCTCAGCGAAAGTTTGACACAACGACAGTTCATCGAAGTACTGGTTACACTTTGGGCTATATGGTGGGCACGCCGCAAATTGATTCATGAGAACGAACAGAGATCGCCTTTATCAACTCATCTGTTTGTCTCGAGGTATTTAGAAGAAATCAACTGGGAGAATCAGAAGAAGGAGAGGGCTGCTCCAACATCGAGATCCAGAGGTAATAGATGGGTGCCACCGAGCCAGGGAATGGTTAAGATACAGGTAGATGCGGCAGTGGCGAAGCAACTGCAGAAAGGCGCTGTGGCTGCAGTGTGTAGAAACCACGAAGGCTTATTCTTGGGATCTTCGGTGGTGGTATTCGAGGGCATCACTAATCCAGAGGTCTTGGAAGCATTAGCTTGCTCGGAGGCTTTGGCGTTGGCAGAAGACATTCAGGAGGGGAGAGTGGCAGTCTCATCCGATTGCCTCAATGTAGTATCGGAGATTAACTCGAAGAATGAGAAGGGGCAGCATTGCATGATCATGAAGGAGATCAAGAACAAAAGGAGGGCTTTCTCAGAGGTTATTTTTGCGCATGAGTATAGGGAGTCTATGACTGAAGCTCATAATCTGGCTAGGGCGGCTACTTCCCTTTCTACTGGTAGACATTTATGGTTTTTAGCTCCCACTGAGATGGGAATTCCTGTAAACATTATGATTTCTGAATAAAGCTTAGGTCGTTTTGCTCAAAAAAAAAAAAAAAAAAAAAAAAAAAAAGCAGATGAAAAAATAAAGAGATAATAAAGCAAATTCCCAGGCTACATTTAGAAAAAGGGTTCCTATCGGTAGCCTGCGACAGGTTAGCGCGAGGGATCGACACGTGCCATGTTGTTAAGGGAAGGATTCCCTCTCAAAAACTAAGGAGAGGCCACGCACGGGAGAGTGCGCACATATTTATTTTAAGTTTCGTTTTTTAGACCGGGAATATCTCGAGAACCTTATTTCGGAATTACGAACCGTTGTCATATTTGAGATCCTCGCGTCGAGATTTTCAAAACTAGACCTCGTATTGATAGGTTTCGAAAACTTTTTTTTCGTACTTTATACACCTTGTTCTATACACTTTGTACTTTCAGTAGCAGTTTATACATCCATGTGAAAGTATACAAAACTTGCGACTGAAAGTATACACGCGTTGTTTCTGAAAGTATACACGCGGTGTATCTGAAAGCCGCCTGAGTGTACGTCGGCTCTGCACCGGGATGTACAATCGTCTGCATGTATAACCGCCTGGGTGTACGTCGACGCTGCACCTGGATGTACAACCATCTGGGTGTACATCCGAATGGGTGTACATCCGCCTGCACCTGGATGTGCAACCGTATGGACGTACACCCGTGATGTACGTGAATGTACGTCAGCACTGCACTTGGGACGTACTCCGGTCACTGCACCTGGGCGTACATCTGTGTGTAACTAGTGAAGGGAATATGCCCGAGAGGCAATAATAAAATGGTTATTATCTTATTCCTTGTTTATGATGAATGTTTATTTCTCATGCTAGAATTGTATTAACCGAAAACGTTGATACATGTGTGTTTAATAAACAAACAATGGTTCCTAGTAAAACCTCTCTTTTAACTAGCTCGTTGATTAAGGTTTCCTGATCATGAACATTGGATGTTGTTAATAACTGGGTCATATCATTAGAAGAATGATGTGATGAACATATACCCAAAGTGAATATAGCAATGCGATCAAGTCATTAGGTTTACATTGTTATATCCAACATATGAAGTAACTTATTCCTTAGACCATGAGATCATGTCAATCACTGATACTGGAAGGGTACTTTGATGTCATCGAACGTCACACCGTAACAGGAAAACTATAAAGGTGTCGTTAGGTATTCGGAAAGTATTAGTTGAGGATCATGGATCAAGAGTGGGATTTGTCCATCCAAAATGACGGAGAGATATATTCTGGACACTCTCGGTGATATCACATCGACACCGCTTGCAAGCACGTGATATGATCACAAGGATGTTATATCATGGGAACGAGAAAAGAGTACTTGTCGGTAACGAGATTAAACAAGGTATGGTTGATACCAATGATCGAATCTCGGAAAAGTAAAATATCACGAGACAAAGGGAAATAGTCACGACGTTGATGGTTCACACGATCACGAGAGTCATCGTTGAATATATAGGAGTCATCACGGTTCTCCAGATCCCGCTGTTGATTATTGATCGGAGAGAAATCTCAATCATGTCTATCTTATTCACGAACCGTAGGGTGACACATTTAAGGTTCGATGACGCGTTTGAGAGGATATGGAATATCGAAGAATATTTTGAGCAGCACCGAAATTGTTTCGGGGAAAATTGAAATAGTTCAAGGGGTTTTTCGTCGAATGTTTGTTAATAGAATTAACAAATGATTCGAGGTGCTATATGCAAAAGTTTGTTAATAGAATTAACAAATGTTGAAATAAAGAAATAAAAATGTTTTATTTATTTATTAAAGAAAAACTCTTGGATTTTCTAAATGGAGTTTTAAGGGGAAATGAGTGGATGTGAGTGGGGCTTCCACTCACATGATGAGGGAAGAGGTGGGGCACCACCATGGGCTGGCCGCACCCACCCCTTGGCTGCCTCCCCCTCCCCTATAAAAGGAGGGTGAGAGCTCTCCCTCCTCCACACACTTGCCCACCTCATTTCCTCTCCACCTGCTGCTCCATTCCATGGTCTCCGGCTTGGCGAAGCCCTGACCGTGGGATTCTTCACCACCACCACGTCGTCGTGATGCTGGAGTTCCGAGGGATCCTCTACTTACGCGCCCCACTGGATCGAGGGAACGGAGGTCGTCATCAACCGTATGTGTGAACGATCACGGAGGCACCGCCGGATTGCGGTGCACATCTTCTCGTTTTCGGGATCGATGTGAGTACAACTACGCCAACAACGAGATTTGATCTCGTAACGCTTTGTGTCTTCGAGGGTATGTGTTCTCCTTAACTCTCTCTTTGCCCGTTGCACTTCGTCTCCTAGATTAGATCTTGGCCTTTCGGGTGTCTCTCGCGTAGGAAAAAAATTGTTTTCTATGCAACGACTCCTTCAGTGGTATCAGAGCCGGATCTATGCGTAGATGTTTTGTACGGTTAGAACACATAGGTGTATGTGGGCGTTGATGATCATGTTATTACCTCCTTGATTATTTTATGATCTTAGTGGCATAGTGGGATGAAGCGGCCCGAACTAACCTTACATGTCCACGTACATGAGACTTGTTCCACAACTGACATGCAACTTGTATTGCATAAGTGGCTTGCGGGTGTCTGTTTCTCCTACTATAGTTAAGATCTAATCTACGAAGGGTTGTTAAAAAATGTGTTTACCAACGTTGTGGTTGATGTTTGTAGGTATGAACGGTTCTATCCTCGAAAGCCCTAAGCCATGTAAAATATGAAAAAATAAATTAGAAGTGTCTAACTAGTTTTTGTTGGGCATGTGATGTGATATGGTTAATGTTACAAATTTGATTATGAGATGATCTATTTTGTAAATTATTGATATACCGGAAGGTATCCATATGGTTGTCTTATTATTGATGAACAATCAAGATTGGGGTGCCATGGTACTTGGTACCATGCCGGTGGAATGATGGAGATAATACCATAATGCACATGATGGAGATCAAGTGCAAGGAGGACCATATCATATCACGTTATCCTTACATGTGATGTCTGTGATGTTAATCCTATTATGCATCTTGTTTTGCTTAGATAGCGACGGTAGCATTTTAAGATGATCCCTCTCACTTAATATCAAGATAATAATGTGTTCTTCCTTAAGTATGCACCGTTAAGAAAGTTCGTCGTTTCGAGACACCACGTGATGATCGGGTGTGACAGACTCAACGTTCGCATACAACGGGTGTTTTCAAGCCTGGCATGTACAGACATGGCCTTGAAACACACGCAATACTACGGTTCTACTTGGCGAGTCTAGCATGTACAGACATGGCCTCGGAACACGTAACCGAAAGGTAAAGTATGAGTCATATGGATGATATGATGAACATGTCGATGTTCGCCTTTGAAGCTACATCATCTCACGTGATGATCGGTTTTGGTGTAGTGAATTTGGTTCGTGTAATCACTAAAGACGACTAAGAGGGATGTTGTTTTTGAGTGGGAGTTCATGGCATAATTTTTAATTGACTTGAACTTATTTATCATGAACAACCAATCAAAGTATTTGCATAAATTGTAGTATTTATTGGATCCACAAAACTAGCTTACACTTAGATTGTTAATTGAGATATAACTGTTATGATCTGGTAAAAATCATTTAAGATTGGTACCGTATTAGTGAAATTTAAAATTGAGTCCTATTGTAGATTTTTGGTATTTCCTACCTAGCTCCATATGGTTAATGATTGATTGATCTAAAGAGCAACCAATTCCTACTTAGAATCTAGAGTCATGGTTGCTTTCATATTACTTTATCTTCAAAAGAATGTTTTGTTGATCAAGGTGATTTTGGAACTGAAAAGAGTTGTTTTCAGAAACAATCAAGTGAAAGATATATTGATATCTAGAAACTTATTTGTGGCAACATGACTAAGTATAATTTAGCGTGACCATGTTTTCTTGTATTATCTGAATATATGCAATGATTGAAGACGCTAGGCGTTTGAATATTCCAAGAAGTTGGGCGCTAAAAATTATCCTCTAAATTCCTTCCTTCGAGCTATAGTAGCTTAATCATAAAATTGTTATGATGGGATAGATTAAAAGTATGGGTAAAATCGTTTACCTTACTTGGAGATCGCTAAGAGTGGAATCTAGAAGAATACTATTAATATGGTGATATTAGTAAAACAATCAAACTCAAAGTATGGCTCAATGGGTGATAGTATATGACTAACACGCCAAAGAAAATGAGATAGTACGACTAGCATTGTTTGATGTTGAATGATTCTTATGTTTAGGAAAGAGAATATTGAAAATAGAATTACAAAAAGATATATGGCAGAAAAAGAAGATAACTAGAAAATTCCAGCTCATGAGTATATGTTTGATATACAAGTTATAGATGTATTACTAGTTAACAAAGTATTTTTGGGTATTTTGATACCACATTGGTTGGTATGATTTGTCATACAAAGCAATGCAATGCAAGAAATACAAGTACCTAAAAGGAACTAGTAATAGATGTGGAATCGATTATGACAAGAACAGTAATAAAGTGTTATTGTGTTCATTGTCGTATCGAACCAAACATTCAAGATTTATTTTAAGAACTTAATAAGTTGCTATTTTGTTCTGGTCATTTGTGAGAACAAATGAGATTGTTCAAGCTATGACCATATTCCATAATTGATGGATATGTTAATAAATCATGTTGATAAAGTAAACATCTATAAGACTAAATGCTAAACGTTGCAAGACGTAAAAAGGTTTCACTTAAATTATGACAGCACCATTTTAGTTCATATTGGAAAGGAAAACATGAAGGAACTCCATATTGATGGACTTACGGAGTCATTTTGTTTTGAATAAATTGACGCTTGTGAGACCTCTTCCAAAAGATGACTAGAATTCCATTCTTAGGCAAAAGTAGAATGGACGACTAATTTAGTGGAGATTATACATATTGATGTATATAGTCCATTATGTGTAGTCATGTATGGTGGATTAATTTTTCCTTCATAAAATTTTGTCGATGATTTGAGTAGATATGTGAGTATATCTATTTAAAGAGAACGGAGTTTGACATTTTGAATTGGTTCAAAAGGTTGTTAATATGAAGTAAAAATCAATGTAACAAGATAATCAAGTATTTATGATTGGATCATGAAGGATAAAGTTTGAGTTACAAGTTTAGCAAAACACCTGAGAAGTTGCAGAATTGTTCTACAACTTATATTACTTGAATTACCCCACATTAGTTTGGAGTGTTCGAGAGACAAAATCAAACCTTGTTTGACATGGTAAGATTAATAAAATTGCCATTATAATTTTGTAGTTTATACATTAAGGACATCCGCTTTTACACTGAAAAGTGCACCATCATGATCCGTTGAAATTGAAAAAAATATAAGATATGGTTTGGGTAGTGACCCAAATTGTCATTTTCTTAAGTTTTGGTATGCATAGCATGTGTAAAATGTTTACAACCAAAATAGGATAAATATATATTTATAAGGTTATCCCAAATAAAACATTGGGTATTTCTCCTATCACTGAACCAAAAGACAAATGTTATTTGTTAGAAAGGGTTGATTTCTCGAGAAAGTAGTTCTTGCGAAATAAGTGAGTGGGAGCACAGTACAAACTCAACGAGATTAGAGAATCTTCGTTATCATGTCAAGAGTAGCACATCACTGGAAGTTGTTCCAGGGTTTGCTATTTTGACAAAGTAGAAGTCACTACATGTGTTGTAGATACTTCAGACGAGTTTGCGTACTGAACCACAAAAGTCCTAGAACTTTGTACTTAGACCAACTTGTGGTTTAAGAGAAAAGTGTTGTTTTGCCAACAAAACGACCTGGACCTTATAAAGGAAGCAGATGATGGGCCCTGACTTCGTAAAATTGACTATGAGTCATTATATCCGCCATAGTATCCTTGTATGTATATCAAGTGTGTGACTTGGTAGTCCTTTCGATAGGCTTGATGCCTAACGATAGCAAAAGGGTCTATATAGCGACAAAGACATGGATTTTTACATCCTTTGAAAGCTGTACTTATCGAAAAGTTGTGTTCGACGAAGTTCAAAGAGCTGACTACTACAAGATTTTGATCTTCCGTAGTGATGCTTAGTCTTTGCGGATAGTTCTAGCAAAGTTACATATTATGATATGGATGTTGAATAGCAAAACCAACTCTCCTCTTGAGGAAGTTTGATCAAGGATGTGTACTTGACACAGTCTGAGAGTTTTGTAAAATTCAAAAGGTTGCTAGAAAGGTATGCACACTTCAATGGCTGAATAGAGCATAACGAAGTTGAAATCTTTACCTTAATGAAGTTATCAAAAGAGTTTGATTCCATCATGAAAGATAAAGATGCTTGTAGAGTTAAAATAAATTAAGTGGGAGCGCTATGACATATTTCCAATACTTTATGTAGATGGCATATGGTTGATTGGAAAATATGTATTTTAAATTAACACGGTTAAGATTTTCTTATTGATGAAAGGCTTAGAAGATATTGGGCATCGATATCTATAATAGATGGATTGAAGCGCCTGGTATAATTGAAGCCAAATTACATAGATAACATATTGAAGTAAGTCAATATCGAAATGACAAGAAAGAGTTCTTGTCACATGGAAAATAATTGAGCAAGATTCAAGTGTTTTGACACATGATGAGCATCATTGAAATTGAGATTTCTAAGTCATGTCTCCATGCTATGTACACAACCAAATGAGTCCTATGCTATAAAAATGTTATAGCAGGATAATTCATATGATGATTAGACAACAGTGGGAGAGATCCTTGTGTCATTTTAGAAATGATAAGGATATGTTTTCCTATGTAGTAATGACAAAATGTTAGTTGTAATATGTTACACTAATAGTCTTGTCATATATTCAAATAATTGTATCTCAATTAAAATATGTGATGAAGAGTAGCACAATAGGCTGGAAGAAAGTTCCATGCTGGATTTGAAAGTGTTTCAAAATTAAAGTATTGTGACGGATACTACAACAAAGACTAAAGTATATAGTTGCGTTGACAACTGATAGTAAGCGTATTTTGTGCAAGGAGTTCTTTATTGAACTTGGTGAATTTCCAAGAATACTGGCACTATGAAGCTACATTTTCAAAATGTTAGTAATATTAGTTTAAGCTGAGGAATTAAGGTATCACCGGAACTTGGTGAATTTCCAAGAATGCTAACACTATGAAGCTACATTTTCACAATGTTAGTGACATCGGTTTAAGCTGGAGAATTAAGGTTTCGACGATTGACCAAATATATACAAAGCCATCTCATTAGAGAATGAGTGATGCGTGTAGACGCAAAGAACATGCAAATACAATAGGACTTGAACAATTCAGATCTTTTTGATGATGTTTACCACATGCGAAGCATGGTAATAACACTAGAACGCCATATATGTTAAGTGCTTACAGACTAGATTATTGACTCTGGTGCAAGTGGGAGACTGAAGGGAATATGCCCGAGAGGCAATAATAAAATGGTTATTATCTTATTCCTTGTTTATGATGAATGTTTATTTCTCATGCTAGAATTGTATTAACCGGAAACGTTGATACATGTGTGTTTAATAAACAAACAATGGTTCCTAGTAAAGCCTCTTTTTTAACTAGCTCGTTGATTAATAGATCATCAAGGTTTCCTGATCATGAACATTGGATGTTGTTAATAACGGGGTCATATCATTAGAAGAATGATGTGATGAACGTATACCCAAAGTGAATATAGCAATGCGATCAAGTCACTAGGTTTACATTGCTATATCCAACATACGAAGTAACTTATTCCTTAGACCATGAGATCATGTCAATCACTGATACTGGAAGGGTACTTTGATGTCATCAAACGTCACACCATAACAGGGTGGCTATAAAGGTGACGTTAGGTATTCGGAAAGTATTAGTTGAGGATCATGGATCAATAGTGGGATTTGTCCATCCAAAATGACGGAGAGATATACTCTGGGCCCTCTCGGTGATATCACATCGACACCGCTTGCAAGCACGTGATATGATCACAAGGATGTTATATCATGGGAACGAGAAAAGAGTACTTGTCGGTAACGAGATTAAACAAGGTATGGTTGATACCAATGATCGAATCTCGGACAAGTAAAATATCGCGAGACAAAGGGAAATAGTCACGACGTTGATGGTTCACACGATCACGAGAGACATCGTTGAATATATAGGAGTCATCACAGATCTCCAGATCCCGTTGTTGATTATTAATCGGAGAGGAGTCTCGATCATGTCTATCTTATTCACGAACCGTAGGGTGACACACTTAAGGTTCGATGATGCGTTTGACAGGATACGGAATATTGAAGAATATTTTGAGCAGCACCGAAATTGTTTCGGGGAAAATTGAAATAGTTCAAGGGGTTTTTCGTCGAATGGTTGTTAATAGAATTAACAAATGATTCGAGGTGCTATATGCAAAAGTTTGATAATAGAATTAACAAATGCTGAAATAAAGAAATATAAATGTTTTATTTATTTATTAAAGAAAAACTCTTGGATTTTCTAAGTGGAGTTTTAAGGGAAAATGAGTGGATGTGAGTGGGGCTTCCACTCACATGATGAGGGAAGAGGTGGGGGCACCACCATGGGCTGGCCGCACCCACCCCTTGGCTGCCTCCCCCTCCCCTATAAAAGGAGGGTGAGAGCTCTCCCTCCTCCACACACTTGCCCACCTCATTTCCTCTCCACCCGCTGCTCCATTCCATGGTCTCCGGCTTGGCGAAGCCCTGGCCGTGGGATTCTTCACCACCACCATGCCGTCGTGCTGCTAGAGTTCCGAGGGATCCTCTACTTCCGCGCCCCGCTGGATCGAGGGAACGGAGGTCTTCATCAACTGTACGTGTGACCGATCACGGAGGCACCGCCGGATTGCGGTGCACATCTTCTCGTTTTCGGGATCGATGTGAGTACGACTACGCCAACAACGAGATTTGATCTCGTAACGCTTTGTGTCTTCGAGGGTATGTGTTCTCCTTAACCCTCTCTTTGCCTGTTGCACTTCGTCTCCTAGATTAGATCTTGGTCTTTCGGGTGTCTCTCGCGTAGGAATTTTTTTTCTATGAAACGACCCTTCAACTAGGCGTACATCCGCGTTGATTCTGGGTGTACTTCTCGAAACCTATCAATATGGGATCTAGTTTTGAAGATCTCGACGCGAAGATCTCAAATATGAAAATGGTTCGTAATTTTGACAAACGGTTCTCGAGATATTTTATTTCTAAGAAACGAATCCCAAAAATAAGTGTGTGTCCACCCGTCCATCTTCCATGGGTGGGAAGGGGAAAATCCCACCGAAACTCTCTCGTGCTGCCACTTGTCATGCATGCAAGCACTCGTGGGGGGTCGCGAGGAAAGAGAAGGCGACAATTGTCGCGTGGAGAGGGCGTGGGAAGGAAGAACGTGGCACTTGTCGCAAGCACGGCGTGCGAGGGTGACCTTCCGGAAGGGTTCCCTTTTTCTAGTGATTGCACACTAACATTTATTAATGGTTGTATCTCTCTAAACCCTATAAGCTATCCACCTCACTTTCAACAATTCAGTTATTGATGTTATCCTTTCTTTTAGCCGTTCAATTGATGAGATTACACATGTTAGCCTTCACACCTTCACCTCCACTGCCTTCACGTCGGCACATATGAAAGGAGGCATCGATCTATGAACCACGGAAGTTCGAGAAGAAATTGATAATTTCATCGATGTGTCATATTTTGAGTGAAACTAACCACTTGGTCAAGATTCCAGTAGCCGAAATTGTCCACAGACGTGGTGGCGTTCCAGTGGCTTTTCTACATCGTAGCACGCCCAAATTCACCTCACTGCCTCATGTTGCCCTTTCTCCTTCGCTCATGTGACCTAGCCTAAAATGGTGGGTAAAGTTGGAGGCGCGGTGCCCCCCCACCCACCCACTGCACAACATGGTGTCATTTGTTGAAATTATATCTCATCTAAGGTTTGCTAATGTGTCTGGATGACACCCATTACAAAATTCTAAAATTGCAGGGCAATGCACAATGGTTAGTCCCTCGTCGCTAAAGCAATAAATGTGAGAGGAACTTATAATGAGGAGCTCATGTAGTGTTCTAAAACATTATAATACACATGCCATTGTACCACACGTAGGGACTACACCCACGGATTTTCACATGATTGTCCAATTAAATCCATTAGTTTCTTGAGAGAATGTAATTAAATTAAACATTTATGTTACTGGAATTTATTCAGCTCTTTATCTAGACATTACAGAGACACCAATCTATAATTTATGTATTTACTGAGATATCTAAATTATAGTCACTCGAGGTTTAAGAGGTATTTTGATACCCAAAAATTATACACATGAATAGGGGAATACAATGCTATACCCACTCGAGTTCTTCAGAATTGTGTTTGCACGAACTTTATTTGATTTCTATATTCTTAAATTGTTGCCCTCAAAAGACTTTTAGTGGATAGGAAATTATAATATGTTATCACTGACTTTTTCAATTATTTTTCTATGAAATATAGTGCAGGTCTGAGGGAAAAATTATTGAATCTAATCTTACAAATTAAATAATCCAAAATATTAAAAACCGGAAAAAGTAACAACTAGGAAATATTTCCAAAGAGTTGCAACCAGATCCTTTGGTTCACCAATCATCGAAGGCTTGAGAACTGAAGGATCGAGAACCGCCAACCCTACATTAAAAGCAATATTGAAACATCGATGTCCGACGACTAGGGAGGGGTGAATAGGAGTTTATAAATTATGCGGTGTAAATGTGTAATTGACATATTTATAGTGTTTCCACAGGGATATATGATGTATAGTATGGAAGCACACAACTTGAAGAAAAAAAAGTTGTGTCAAGCTTATGGATTGATGGCGCGGGGCACATTGAAACAGAATATGATAATTGATACGTAGAACGTATCTATAAATTTTTATTATTTCATGTTTTTTATATCATTGCTATATGTTTTACTATGGTTTTATAGTATTTATTGGACTAGTCTATTAATTCAGTGCTAGTTTCTGTTTATTTGTCTCTACATTGCAGAAAAGGTAAAAAGAATGAAAGTGCTCAAAAAATCTGAAAAAATTACAAATAATCAAAATTGCTGGAAAACTCCCGAATCCAGAAGGACAACTCAAGGGAGGCCCACAGGGGCCACATGAGCTCCAGACATGGCCACCACCCGCGTGGGCCCCTCGTGGCTCACCTCACGATGCCCTTCGAACTATGTATTTGTCATGATGAAAAACCCTAACCCTTGGAGGATTTTTCCAAACACGGTTCTGAGCTCCGCCGCCATCCAAAACGCTAGTTTGGGGGTCAAAAAGTCATGTTCCGGAACCCTGGCGGGACGGGAGTTGACCTCTGGAGCCATCTTCACCGACCTTGCCGCTCCCATGATGACGCAGGAGTAGTCCCTTCTCGGGGAGGGATTCCACCTATAACTATGTGGTTACCTCTCTCTCACATGGTGTGACCTTGCTTGTGATCATGAGTTTTGTTAATTTAATTGAATCATATGATTTTCCCCCTATATTTTCTTTATGTATTGGATAAGATTTGCTCAAGTGCTTGATGTCTAGTATAATTTTTGGAGTCTCGTGGTGACATTGGAGACTCTATGGATAATAGATTAGAGGGATGTTGATCTGAGTTTGTTCTTCTTTGTTGGATTGAAAAATAGAATTATGAGGTTTCTTGATCTTGTGGTTGGTATGATTTTCATGGTATTTCGGTGACAGGGTGGGTAGCATGTTATATTATAAAGGCATTACTCAAGAGATGTTTTGTGGTGTTTGTTAGTATGATCTTTTGATACTCACGATGATAGTTAGGGGCGTCCCTTGTTGGGAAAAGCTCTACGCAAAAAAATGTAGCACATAACCAAGATCCAATGCACGGCAGAAGGCAACAGAATGTACCTTCGTCTTTTGAATTATCGGAAGATTGTCGGTGATGAGGTTGACGCGGAAGTACTGTTGGATATATGCCAAAAGACAATAATATTTGTACATCTATAACAAAATTATGATTCATATTACTATGTTGTAACTGACGTAGCTCCTGAATGTGAGATTCAGAGGAAAACTCATGCTCACGTGTAGTAACATGAACACAGTTACAAACCCAAGTCTTGCTTTTATGGCTAATTCATTGGATGCTTGGTGATTGTGTTTTCCTGGTCATGGACATTATTTATGTCAGCATCAATGAATAGCATATTTTTTGAAGTAAAAAATATGGCTTGGTAATGTTGGATGTATGGGCAAGAGACAACAAAATACATCAGTTTCATGATTAATGTATTACGTTTTTATGCTATAATTATTATGGTCACTGAATATGAGATTCGGAGAAAAATTGATACGCACATGTAGAAATATAAACACACCGCTATAACCCTTTGTCATATCTCACGGACAAACTCGTTAATATTAGATGACCACGTTTTCCTGATCATGGACATTTTTATGTCAATATTAATGGGATCACAATGTTGTTTCAATATTGTGGCTGGGTACACCCAAGTAGTTGAGATACTATGAGATTAGTTTTGCTAAGTAGTATCATCACAGAATGGTTGTTTTATTTGCTTAGACCATGAGAATAGTCAATGACCTTTACCGTAAAGATAATTTTGGTATAGTCAAGTATCACACAGTAAACTGGGTGATAAAAAAGGCTAACACTGGGTGGTCATGAAAGTATTCATTCATTGTGATAGTTTAAGATTGGTAATTACTCCTCTATTTAATAGAGAGATACATCTAGGATCCACTCGGAGAAATAGTATCGGTAAATAAGTCTGCGCAGACAAAGACATGACACTAGTCATGGGGATACTATATCACGGTAACGAGTAAAAGGAATCGTACCACTGATACGTTGCACATGTATCTACTTTTCCAACCACTTTTCTTGTTGTTTTCCCTCACATTTGCATGATTTGGATCAAACTAACACGAACTAACGATGTTTTCAACAGAATTACCCTTGGTGTCTAGTTTTGTGCAGAAATTCAATTTCCTCACAAA
This sequence comes from Alopecurus myosuroides, assembly GCA_028641055.1. Classification (NCBI taxonomy): domain Eukaryota; kingdom Viridiplantae; phylum Streptophyta; class Magnoliopsida; order Poales; family Poaceae; genus Alopecurus; species Alopecurus myosuroides. The sequence continues at coordinate 250,032,491 of CM054059.1, forward strand.
ATTCCAGAAATTATGTTCCCCCGGGAGACTTCCGGAGCCCAAAGGACGGTTGGAGGGGGGCACTGGGCCCCCAGGGGGTGCCAGCAGTGAGCCCCCTCTAGCCGCGCCTGGGGGGCTGGGTGACTACGACCACCCCAGGGTCCCCTTTGGCATAAAGACTCCATCGTCCCCGAAACTGAGAACCCCCGAAGGATTTTCCTGAAAACGATCTACAGCTCCGCCGACACCTGAAACCCTAGTTCGGGAGACAGAAGTTCCTGTTCTGCCACCCTATCGGGATGGGGATTGGAGAGAGATCGTCGCCATCGTCATCTCCATCACCTCTCCATCAACCCTCCATGATTTCCCCTACGATGTGTGAGTAATCCCCTGCTGTAGGCAGAGGGGATGGTAGGGACTGGATGAGATTAGTCATCTAATAGATCACGAGATTGTTAGGGCTTGATGCCTAATATCTACTATTATTTTTTATTGTCGTTGTTGCAACTTGGAGTGATTAATGCTTGTCACCTAGGGTCTGATTGCCATGATTTTAGATCTGAACATGTTATGTTTTCACGAGTATAATTGATATTTTGGATTGTATCTACTAGTTTTATACACTTATTATTGTCTGAAACCCAAGACCCAAGGTGACATGGTCGGGATATCTGAGGGGATGGACTCTAGTTCGAGGATTACATGTTTCCACCGCATGTTAACTTTGCTCTAGTGCTTGGTAGAATAAGTGCCTTAATTACCATTAGTTCCTTTTTGGCCCCGCAGCAACAGGATGGTAGGACAAAAGATGTCATGTGAGTTCTTATTGCAAGCATGTACGACAATTCTCGGGAAACATGTCTATAATAGTTTGTTACTTGGATACTCTCTTTTATATTTGTGTTGCCCTTTGTTACCTCTATTACATGGTTAATATCATTCATGCAACGCTCGTACATCCATCCCTATGCCTACGGTGTTTTTAGCACTACTACTTAATCCGTTTACATTCGGTGTTACTATTGCTACTACTATTTTACTGGTACCGTTACTATTAAACCACTTTTTCCATTATATCTGTAGCGTTCCCACATTTAAATAATGTAAGGACACCTGTGTTATTGTGCTAGTCCCTGGATCAATTGCTAGCACCACAGTACAAAATGAAATATCATGCAAATGCATCAGATTCTATTACATCGCATGATCCAGTCATTACAAAATAGGTTTACAACTTGCTTAGTCTTAGAAGACTAGCAGAAAACAAAGAAATACAGCGGAAAACATAATACAACATTGAGCCCATCTTCTTCATGTGCCACAGGCAAAACATGTTGGCGATAGTCTCGAGATCCTAAACGAAATCCTCACTCGTCTTCAGAAACATCTGCAATATGGAATATGCAGCCACATGGGAGTCAATACAATTTAATGTATTGGCAAGTAACACTATGGTGGATATAAATGACAAGACTAATACTATATGCTTATTTGGCTGAGTGGAGTTTTGGCTAAGTTTGCATAAAGCCAGTTTTCTCCTATCTTTTGTCATAAAACAATTTCATCTATAATAGGTATCACTGATAGAAACCAATGAACCTTAACTAAAATTAAGGAGCACCAATGATAGACATCAGGGTAAACTCCTGCCCATGTTCACCCATCAAAATTTTATTATGAAGTTGGTACGGCTAAGATCTTAGTTTGTTGACTCTGCAGAGTTTGTGCACTTTCACCTTTAGACTCAAATCAGCCCAAACATCCTATACACCCTGAGTGCATTAAGGAAAGGAGAAGATTGAGACGAGATCTTTCAGAAGAAATTCCACCACCGTCAGGCTTGACCCGTTCCAACCTATACCCCCTACATCTGCTTGTCAAGCGCTGGTGAGTTTATTCAACTTAGTTGATCAAGACAGAGCCCATATGACTAAAGGCTGCACGGGAGCTATTGAACTTAGAGGGACATGGTAATCTCTTTGTTCCTGGGTGGCCATCCGCAAGTGACAACCTCAAGTGGAATAACCCTTAGACAAGGGCCCTGAGGAAACACTCAACATAAACCAGTCTTACCACTTCCACCCAGGTGATTCATTAAACTTAGTAGTTTTATCCTTAACACCTAAATAAAACATTTGAAGAGCATAACAATTATACTAAGTTCAATGTCTTCTATACTAGAAGGATATAGAAGGATGGCTACACACTACTTGGGATATTAGCATAATATAACTTAGTAAAATTTCCTATCATGCATACTACTCAAAACTCTATAATGCATATAAAAATAATAGGTAGTTGATGGTGTGTTACTTGCCTTGTTGAAGTTGGTGAAGATATCACACTCTCTTCACAAAAGATCGTTTCTCTCCGTACAATCTATTCATTGAAAACACAATAACAAAATAAACAAACATCCTAGCAATCATACAAACAATTGAAGAAACATACAAGGTAGCAACCATAGCAAAAGGGTTTATGGTTATCTACTATGGCTAGGGATGGTTAAAGCTGGAGTTTGGAAAGATTCATGCTATGATGGATTCGTAAGTAACTTCCTAGAAAACACTTAGGTCGGAGTAGGTTGGTTTTGAAGAGATCAAACTTTATTAATACCATACTTGTCGAGGAAGTTCCAAGAGTTCACCAAGGTGATCTCACTATCTCAACTAAGGTAACACATAACAAAGTGTAACACTTAGCTGTTTTCACCAAAACATTTGAGTGATCTAAGTTAGTCTTTCCATTTTTGTCAATGGTTGGACAAAAACAACTTTCTAAATCTTCAACTTGTATGGATTGCTCCAAGTCTTCACATGCTTGTCTTCTTGAAGATCATCTTCATGATTCTATTGTAGTCTTGTTCCTTAGATGGATTCTTCTCTTTGATCTTGATAAATTCTTCATGGCTTTCACTTCAGTAAATGGTTTGGGTATGGGATGGGCACAAATATCACTAAGTAAAATTGGAAAGAAATATGAAGAAAGATAGAAAAATAGAGGGAGATGTTTTCTTCTGGATTTCTTCACACTTGTACTTCCTTGAGTTGCTTCTAGTGGTGGAGTCTTTTCTTCAAAATTTCTTCATTGATCCTCCTTTGTAGCTCTTCATGTCGCCACCAAGTTGAAAGTGAAGAGCCTTCTATTGCTTGAGTCTTGTTTTCCATTTGCTAACTTGATGGATTCTTGAAGCAAGAATAGGGGGATGGAGGAGTAGATAGAAAACTATAGTACTAGTGTTTTAGGTTCACTACTTGGTCTCTTAGATGGTTTACATACTAGGGACTTGCTATTGGATTCAAAATGGCCACAACATACAATGGTAGAATGAATAGAAACAAAATCTAAGGCATGATCAACTAGTGGTTCACTAAGATGGATTTTTGGTCCAACTTACAAGGAAATGGTTCAAGGTTGTCCAAAAGGTTTAGATACTGATTTCTCTGGTTCAAGGTTACCAAAAGGAGCAATTTTGCTTAAGGGAACATATTCTAATTATTTATAGACTTAAATCTAAGTCAAAATTACTCAAATATACCACTTAATTCTAAATTCAATTTTAATTTGTTCAAATATTATTTTGGGACAGAGGGTACGAAATTAAACATCCTAAGGTTTCCAATTATATTTTATTTGCAATTTTTGGATTTGTAGAATTTGAATTATGCCAAAATTCATCAAAAAAACATATTTAAATTTGAACCAATGTAAACTTGTCAAATTTGAAAATTGTCAGTGCCAAAAGTTTCTACATGTTGTGCTGATTTCAAAAAGTCTAAGTTTTCTAAATTTGGCCTTATGGTTAAAAAGTTATGATGGTTGCAAGTTACAAGGACTATTCTGCAAAACTGCCAAAATTTTCTATTCGGGAGAAAAACAGAAAAAAATCCTGAGCTACATGGTGCTCTGTGATTGGTTCATGTTGTCGACTGCGTGCTGACCAAGCAGCTGACTAGGCTGCTGACTAGAGGCCACACGGCGCTCTGCTATTGGCGGATACCCCTTCGATAAGTGATTTGATCTGAGCCTTCAGATCTAGATCCTACGGTGGGGAAGCTAGGGTTACCTTTCTGCCGGCGGTAGCTACCGGAGATGGCGGGGACGGTGGTGCTCCGGTGATCCGCGAGGAAGAAATCGACGATGAAGGCTCTCCGATGATCGCCTGACTCCGGGAAGACGACGTGGAGGCGTAGAGAATCACAGCGAGGACGATGGTGACCACGGGATGGCTCCTCGCGCTGAGCAACCACGACAGCTAGGTGGTCCCGAGGCGGTCGTGCGGTTTCGGCTCCGGCAAGTTTGTCCTCGTCGATTCACTACACCAAAACGAAAAGAATGGGTATCAAAACGCGCGCAACGACACGGGGGTTCGAAGAGAACAACCTAGGGCGGGAGAGGCTCACGGGGATGGCAGGAGGTGGAGAATTACGGCGGCGGCCCGAGCGTACTCCGGCGAGAAATTTTACGAGCGCGGGGGCACGGTAGGAGGGATGACGAGAGGGTAATTATAGAGGAGAGGGACGGGATTGACGGGGAATAAACGGGGCAATGAATACGAGCTTAAATCCCGCGAAATCAAGGCATTGAAATCGGCAGTTTCTCTGCCATTACAGAGATTGAAGACGACGCTGACGTCAGCAAGATTTTTTTTTTCCTTTTTCTTTTATTTCCTATTTTTAATATCTTTAGTTTTAATAATCCAATTGACCTCAAATTAATTTCTAAAAATTTCTAAAAATAATATCTTTCTATTTAGAACATTGTTATAAACATTTGAACATGTTTCACTTTTTTATTTTTGAAAATATAATTAATTACTAATAGTACTTAATGTATATTTTTAAATTAGAAAAATAATAAAATGAGGTTTTGATTAAATAAAATTTCAGAGACAATAAACATGTCAAATACAATTTTTTAAACTTATTTCGCATCATTTTTAGATTTTATAATTTTAAGATATGAGTGATTTACTGATAGCAATTAATGCCATTTTAAAATAGAAAATTAAATAAATACAAAAGTGGCTTAATAAAATTTAGAATAAAATCACAAGTCATAATAATGTTTTCTATGTTGTTATTTTCAAAGCAAAACATTTTATGAATAGCACTTTATGTTTAAAACTTGGAATAACATTTGCATATCAATATAAATAGTTGTTATTCTCATAAAATAATTTTGAGCCATAAAAATTATTAGAGATAATAATTCTCTGGTTTCAAAAGCTATAAAACATTTTCAAAGTAATAGTTGATTTGAAAACATGTTATAAAATAAGGTTTTCTAAGAGAAAATAATTTCTTTGATTAATGGATATTTATTTTGAATGGGCTTTTAGGGTTTATGGAATAGAGGTATAATGGATTCTTAATTTCAATTTTCATTGAGTTATGTATTGTTTCCTTTTATTTCTTGCATCTCATTGGTTTTTTGGTGACTTGCATAACATGAAAACGAAAATTTTCAATTTTTAGTGATTTTTGTACTTTCCAAAAATCAGGGATGTTACAATATCACTGTTATTACTAATAAATTATGTGAAGGCTTATAAATATTCGTTGGCTCCCCTTATGTCGAATCAATAAATTGGGCTATATTTACCCTCGAAGGCTATTGCAATCCTCTACACTTGTGGGTCAACCAGATATTGGGAATAATGTGATAAGATGATTAAAGAGTTTAATCATGGTCTTAAAATTTATCTCATCCCAAGGTACTGATTGGTATCGCGAAGTAATAGGAAGTTACTTAACAACCAACAGTTTCAGCAGTTTTCTTCGTATAACTTGTAGGAATCAATATGGACGTGCACGGTCCCGATGTTGATTATGGATTAGGAAAATGGTTTTACAATCATGTCTACTAGTTATCGAACCTGTAGCGGTCACACACTTAAGGCGTCAATGTCTGTTGTTTGCATTGGTTGGTCCGGAGAAGAGTAGGGTATCATTCAGGTAATCCCGACATGATAGAGAGATGGATGTTGGAATGTAACATCCCTGATTTTTGGATAAATCAAATATCACAAAAAATTGAATTTTTTTGTTTTCATGATTAAGCAAGTCACCAAAAACCAAATAAAAGGAAGAAAGAAAAGAAAAAAATATTTAATTGGAATAAAGAATCCAAATTGCCTTAATTCCATAAACCCTAAAGCCTATTTCTTTATAAAAATATGTTTCCTCGTATGAATAAAATATTTTCTTAGCAAACATCTTTACCAAACATGTTTTCAACTGAAGTACCATTTTGAAAATGATTATGATAATTAAAAACCAGAGAGATGCTATCTCTAATATTTTCTCCTTATCTCAAAAATTATTTCACTATTATTCTTAACCTAAAATGGATAAAAGTTGGTTATTTATTTTCCAAGTATTATGTCAATCAACAAAACAATAAAGTGTTATATATATTATTGAGTTATGAAAACAAGTAAAGTACTTTGGATAAAAACAATGTTTTCAATTGGGAAAACAACATCTTCATTTGAGAAAACTCCTTTATTTTATTAAACCCAATTCAAATTAATAATGAAATTTTCTATTAAGTGACTATTATGTTTTCTTCACATTTTAAAACTTTAAGGATATGTAAACAAGTTGAAATGGTTTTGGAAAATAGTAATCAATCATAATATAGTCTCTGAAATTTTTCCATCTCCATTTCCCCTCTAGTGTCCCCCTCTCTCTCGCTACCAATCCAGAGAACGAGCTCGCTGGAGTTACTCTCGGCAGTCACCGTATTCGTCGAATTCCGGTGAGACCAGCGCATGTCCGTGCCCGAGACCACTCCGTTTTTCCTCGCTGTATCTTTGGGCGCGTTTTGACACCTCTGCCCGTTGGTTTGGTGCAGCATAGCGGCGAGGAAGAGCTCGCCGGAGAAGCAAACTCCCCGGCCGCCTCGGGTATCCACCACGCCATCGAGAGAAGCCATCCCCGTGGATGTCGTTGTCACCATTCTAACCGTCGTGCTCCGTTGAGTCTCGTCGTGGTCTTCGTTGAGCTCGAGGATCACCGGAACCTCGCCGCCGTCGAAACTCGACCGCTGGACCGCCGTCCTCGCCATTTTCCGGGGGCCCACGCCGCCAAGGTACGAACCCTAGCCCCCAGCATTGTTAGATCTCGATCAGGCGGTCAAAAATAGATCACTTAACGAAAGGGTACCGACCAATAACAGAGCGCCGCGTGGCGCCCAGTCAGCAGGACATTAAGTTCTTATCTGTCGCTCGGTGCAACGCGTAGCCGGCCCAAGCCCACTTCGTGTATGTCGCCCTCGCGAAAGATAACCATTTTTAGCCTAGCCCGTCTCTGGATTTAATTCCGAATAAAAATAGAATGGCAATTTTGCATAAAAGACCCTAGAAATTGCAACCATCATATCTTTTCAGCCACAACTCCAAATTTAGCAAACTTGGACTTTTTTGAAATAAGCACAATATGTAGAATCTTTTAGCACTGTTCAAATTTAAATTTGACAAACTTAGATTGGTTCAAATTTAAATACGCTTGTTTGATGAATTTTGGCATAATTCAAATTTTACAAATCCAAAAATTGCAAATAAAATATATTTGGAAATCTTAGGATGTGTAATTTCATACCCTCTGTCCCAAAATAATTTTTGAACAAATTAAAATTGAATTTAGAATTAAGTTGTCTATTTGAGTGTGTTGACATAGATTTAATTCTATAAATAATTAAAATATGTTCCCTTAAGAAAATTTGCTCCATTTGGTAACCTTAAAGCAGAGACATCAGTACCTAAACATTTTGGACACCCCTGGACCATGACCATGTAAATTATCCAAAGATCCATCATAGTATTCCACCAAGTAGTTTATGTCTTATAGTTTGTTTCTATCCTTTTACCTTTGTTGTGGTGGCTATTTTGGAGCCAAGACCAAGTCCCTAGTATGTGCCAATCACATATCAGACCAACTAATGAACCTTAAACACTAGTACCATTGGTTTCCATCTACTTCTCCACTCCCATATTCTTGCTTCAAGAATTCATCGAGTTAGCAAAATGGAAATCAAGACTCAAGCACAAGAATGAACTTCATTATCAACTTGGTGACAACATGAAGAGCTACAAGTAAGATCATTGAAATAATTCTGAAGAAAATACTGTCACTCCAGAACTAGAAGCAACTCAAGGAAGTGCAAATTCATGAAGAGATCAAGAAGAATATCAACCCCTTTCTCTTTCTATCTTTCTTCTTATTTCCTTTCTTTTCTAGTTGAATTAGTGGTATTTTTTCCCATCCCACCTTGGACAAACTGGTGAGAAAGCCATGAAGAATCTATCAAGACCAAGAGAAGAATCCATCCAAGGAACAATACTACAATGGAAATCATGAAGATGAACATCAAGAAAACAAGTATGTGAAGACTTGGAGAAAATCTATAGAAGTTGAAGAATAGCAAGTTGTTTTTGTCAAACCATTGACCCAAATGGAAAATCCCAAGACTTTATCTTATTTTTCTCTATTGTTATGAAGTTAGTTGAACCTAGACCTACCTTAACCCAAAATGTAAAGACTAACTTAGATCACTCAAATGTCTTGATGAAAATGACTAAGTGTTATACATTGTTATGTGTTACTTTAGTTGAAGAACTGATATGATCACCCTTGGTGAACTCTTGGAATTTCCTCGACAAGTATGGTTATAATAAAGTTAGATCACACAAACTAAACCTAGTCCATCACAAGTAAACCCCTGGAACTTCCTTAACAAGTATTGGACTAAGAGAGAACAAATCTTTCAGACTCAAACCTTGACATTGTCCTAGACAACTTGGTTAAACCCTTTTGATATGTTAGTTTCTTTTTATGGTTTCTTCCCTTGTGTGTTTGATTGCTAGTATGCTTGTTTATTTTGTTATTGTGTTTTCAATGTATAGATTGTACGGAGAGCAACGATCTTTTTGTGTAGAGAGTGTGATTTCTTCACCAACTTCAACAAGGAAAGTAACACACCATCCATCCACCCATTATTTTCTATATGCATTAGTTGATTTTTGAGTAGTATGCATGAAACTTTACCAAGTTATTATTATGCTATGAAAAATCCTTGTAGTGTGTAGCCATATCTTTTACCTTACCTTTATATCCTTGGTACTTAGTAGATGATTATCCTTGCTATAAAAATTGTTTTACTTGATGTTGTGGAAGAATTATAAGTATAAACTTTAATGAACCACCTGGGTGGATTTGGTTGTATGGTTGATAAGAGTTGAGTGTCTCCTCAGGGGTAATACCTGAGGTGTTCACTTGAGGAATGCCACCCAAGAACAAAGTTATTATGATGTTCCCCAAGTTTAGATTGCTTCCAGTGCAACTTTTAGTCATATGGGCTCTGTCTTGATCAACTAAGTTGACTAAACTCACCAGGCTTACAAGCAGATGTAGCATAATTATAGGTGGAACGGGTAAGCCAAACGATGGTGGAATTTCTTCTAAAAGATCTCGTATCGATATTCTCCTTTCCTTAATGCACTCAGGGTGTATAGGATGTTTGGGTTGATTTGAGTCTAAAGGTGAAAGTGCACAAACTCTACAAGTCAACAAACTAAGATCTTAGCCGTGTCCTCGATTATGGACAACTATGAGCAGCCGGACAAGGACGGACAGAAGAACCACATCACCTTTTTGAATGTAAAACTTGCAATCATAGGTAGGGGCATTCCGTGGTTTTACCGTAAATGTCTCTTGAAATGCCGGGGTTTTACCGTGTGTTGTCAGAGGTTCACTGGGGTTTTACTAGTGAATCTCAAATTAGCAGAATAAAAATTGTTTTATAAAGAGATAGGATAAAACTGGCTTTATGCAAACTTAGCCAATACTCCACTCAACCAGATAAGCATGTAGTTATAGTCTTGCCATTTATATCCACCATCGTGTTACTTGCCAATAAATTAAATTGTATTGACTCCCTTGTGGCTGCATATTCCATCCTGCAGATGATTCTGAAAACGAGTGAGGATTTCGTTTAGGATCTCGAGTCTACCGCCAACATGTTTTGCCTATGGCACATGAAAAAGATGGGCTCAATGTTGTACTATGTTTTCCGTTGTATTTCTTTGTTTTTATGCTAGTCTTCTAAGACTATGCAAGTTGTAATATTATTTTGTAAAGACTGGATCATGCGATGTAATAGGACTTGATGCATTTGCATGATATTTCATTTTGTACCGTGGTGCTAGAAATTGATCCAGGGACTAGCACGATAACACAGATGTTCTTACATTATTTAAATATGGGAACACTACATGGAAATATATTTCTAACATCAATAGGCAATGGTCGATGTTGTTATGATATCACAGAAACAAGTCTGGTGTCAATCAGAGTTGTTTCGTAAAATTACTATAAGATATCACTAACATCGGTGTAAGGAAGAATGTTATATGAGATATAACGGAGGATATGAGATGTCCCGGGATGTTAGAAATATGTTTCTAGCATTATTGATAAGGCCGATGAGTTTATCTATAGGGATCACGGGGTTCCGGAATAGTTTGAGAGGACTTTCAATATAAAGGGGGGTTGCCGGAGAGGGAAGATTTCCTCCTATGGGCAAAACCTAATTTCAGGGGCTGAGTTTACGCAGACAAAGACATGACACTAGTCATGGGGAACTGTGTCACGGTAATGAGTAAAAGGAATTATACCAGATATCGGGAATAATGTGATAAGGTGATTAAAGAGTTTAATCATGGTCTTATCATTTATCTCATCCTGAGGTATTGATTGGCATCGCGAAGTAAAAGGAAATTACTTAACAACCAACATGTTCATCAGCTTTCTTTGTATAACTTGTAGGAATCAATATGGACGTACATGGTCCCGATGTTTATTATTGATTAGGAAAATGGTTTTCCAATCATGTCTACTAGTTATCGAACCTATAGGGTCACACACTTAAGTCGTCCAAGTCTATTGTTTGCATTGCTTGGTCTAGAGGAGAGTAGGGTGTCGTTCGGGTAATTCCGACATGATAGAATTAATATTCAAGAGATATTACATAGGAAATGGAATGTCCCGAGATGTTATAAATATCTTTCACATATCAATAGGTAACGGTCGATGTTGTTACGATATCACAGAAACAAGTCCGGTGTCAATTGGATTTGTTTCAAGAAAATTACTATAAGAGAGAAGTAATGCTGGTGTAAGGAAGAATTTTATGTGAGGTATAACGGACGATATGATATGTCCTGGTATGTTATAAATATGCTTCTATCATTAGTAGATAAGGTCGATGATTTTATCTATAGGGATCACGGGGTTCTAGAAGAGTTTCAGAGGATTTCCCATATAAAGGGGGGTTGCCGGGGGGGGGGAGATTTTCTCCTATGGGCAAAACCTAATTTTAGGGGTTGTCAGGTGGGGACCATGGTCTCACAATGTGCATCACTAACCCCTCGGATTTTCCCTCATTTATTTGATAAATAAACGAGGAGGAAAAAAGTAGAAAAGAAAAAAGGAAGGGGGATTGGACTCGATCTAGGAATCCAATCCGATTCCCCCTAGGGATCATGGTGCGTCCAAGAGAGGGAGAGGGGAAACTGACCTCTCCCATTTTGGAAGTCCTCCCCTTTGTTCCACTATATAGTCTCATCCCCTCTTCTCTTTGTAGAAGACACAATTGGCCTTCAAGCTTTTCTCTCTCTGTATCTCTCTCGGAATTAGAGATCTAATTAGAAACCCTCTAATTGGATTAGATCCTCTAATTAGAACATCTCTAATTGGATTAGAGCCTCTAATTAGAACGCTTCTAGTTGGATTAGAAGTTTTGATTAGAGACCTTATAATTGGTTTAGGGCTTGTTCTAATTGGGAGATGATGATCATCTCTCGATTAGACCTAGATCTAATCGCTCTCCCTCTCTTTTCCATGTGTTGGGATCTCTCCACCTTAAATCTGAACCTGCGGGTGCCTAGTCCTGGACGTGAAGTGCTGCAAGATTTTGATGGACGTATGTGTGCAAGCTCTCGGAGGTGTAACATGTGATACCCTCACTCTGCTGGATCCAGAAGGTGGGATACGGGGAATCGGCAACAGTCCCATTGTTAGGCTTAGCCGTGGGACCCTTTATCCGGCATCACCCATATCGTCATCGGCAACACTTTCGTGCTTTGTGTCGGTAACAAATCATAACTATCCATGCCTTTACCTACATATACGCTAATAGTAGTTTCAGAGCGGTCTATGCGTAGGTACATGTATGATCTAGAGCACTGGTGTGTGCTGGTATTGCATAAGTTTATGCAAGTATATTAGAAAGCTCTCTAATATTCAGATCGTTTATGATTGCTTACCAATAAGTTGTGTCGTTTTGTTTTCAACGACATAGTGAGATTTTTATAAACTTCTAGAAATCCGAGGACGTTCGAGTTACCCCTGGCATATCTCGTCTAGTCCAAAGCAGTACATTTGGGTCTTTTTATAGTTGGATTCGTGGACGACATGATGGACGGGGAATGTGGATTCGATCCATACGGGTTTCATGGTTATGAATAAGTTCATATTGAGGCTCTAGAAGTTTTTGTAATGTCTGTGTTTCAATCACCCCTCTATGTCAATCTAGCAACATGAATAATCATGCCTGATTTTGTTCGTAGGTAGTAACGGTTCACTCCATAGAACCTACATCCACGTAAAATTTGCAAACACAAGCGTTAGATACGTCTAACTTGTTTTTGCAGAGCATGAGATGTGATGTGGTATAGTGCGTTATCATTCAAGAGTTGTATGAAATGTTATCCACTTTATTTATTTAATTATGCGAGTCAATTTAAAGCATGATGGTTGGAAACCATGTGATTTCTATCTTTGGCATGCATGCCCCATGCTTTCATTAAGTATCTTATAGATAAGATAAGGCAATGGAGATGACGATTAAATATAGTAGACTTGGACAATGATCCATGGAGCAAAGAAGGAATTATGAGCCCAGAAGACGACAAGGACTATACTACATCACTATTAAACTGCATGTGATGGTTATTCCTTTTTAATGCACCATTTTGATTGCGCAGTAGTTTTGATTATTAGGGTGGTTCCTCACTTGAAAATGTCAAGGTGATCGTGCTTTTGCAAATTGTGCACCGTCAAACTGGTCCGGTTCGCGTTCATCACTTGTATCCAAGGGTCAACGTGTTCTTAGGACCTTATAGGCGGGTATGGATTGATCACTTGTATCCAAGGGTCAATACCATACAAGCAATAACAATATTTGGTTGTATTGACGTTTAGGCATGATAGTCATGAGTTCAGAGCACATACATCGAAAGATGAACGAGAGTCACATGAGATGTGATTGGCCAGTATACCTACCCTTTGGATTATGATTAGTCGCTGAGATGTATCCATCCTTCTAATAATAAGTATAATGTGGATCTCGAGTAACTGAATATTGATTATGAGGAATATCAATTTCAGTGGGAGTGCACAATTGGTTAAATATTTGGTTTTAACCAAGTGCAATTAATGATGATAACAACTAGGTTAAATTTCATAGATTGTTATAGAGTTGACATCTATTTCCCCCCTACATGTTTAGTCAGTTGATTGAGTTAGATATCTGATTAAGAAAAACTTTACGAACTTGTTTCGTAACTTGAGGATTGCCCTCAAAATGTCAAGGAAAGGTCGTATTGCAATATTTTGGTAGAGCTGCTCAACGTTCGTCAATGAATGAGATTCATGACATGCATGGATAAATAGGAAGAAATACGAATACCGCTCTCCCTCACAAAGCTCTTAGTTGCACAATTGCAGTACATCGTGGACAACGTGGCTAGTCACTTACCTGGCTGGAGGGCAAATCTGTTGAACAAGGGTGGAAGACTGGAGTTGCTAAAATCCACTCTCTCGGCCGTTTTTTTAAATGATGTCCCTAGACCCGCCAACGAAAACTTTTGCGGGCATCAATAAGATACTTAGGGGGTTTCCTGTGGAAGGGGAGGAAAGAGGCACATGGTGGATGATACGTCTCAAAAGTATCTATAAAATCTGATGTTCCATATTTTTTTCATGCCAATTTCTACATGTTTTCTATACACTTTATAGCATTTTTTATAGATTTCCTGGGACTAACCTATTAACAAGATGCCACAGCGTCGGTTCCTGTTTTCTGCTGTTTTTGGTTTCAGAAAAGTTATTCTCGAAATATTCTAGGAATTGGACAAAACAAAAACTCAGGGTCCTATTTTTCTGTCACGTACACGGAGTCCGGAGGAGACCCAGAGGGGGGCCACAGGGTGGCCACACCATAGGGCGGCGCGGCCCCCCTTGGCCACGCCATCAGGTGGTGTGGGCCCCCTGACCACCCACCGACATCGCCCTTTCGCCTATTTATACTCCTTCTCGGAAGAACCCTAAACACCCGAGCCTCCATCCACGAAAAGTTTCGTAGCCGCCGTCATCGTCAACCCTAGTTCAGCAGGGTTCTGAAGCTCTCCCCGGCACCCTGCCGGGAGGGGAAATCATCACCGGAGGGCTCTACATCACCATGCCTGCCTCCGGAGTGATGCGTGAGTAGTTCATCTTTGGACTACGGGTCCATAGCAGTAGCTAGATGGTTGTCTTCTCCTCTTTATGCCACCATGTTTAGATCTTGTGAGCTTCCTAACATGATCAAGATCATCTATCTGTAATGCTACATGTTGTGTTTGCTGGGATCCGATGAATATTGAATGCTATGTCATGTTGATTATCAATCTATCATGTTTATGTTATTTATGATGTTGAATTACTAGTAGATGCTCTGGCCAAGTTGATGCTTGTAACTCCAAGAGAGAGTATTTATGCTCGATAGTGGGTTCATGCCTCCCTTTCATCTGTGCTCGAGTGACAGAAACGTGACGGATGGGGGATGTGTTGTTGCCATTAGGCAGAAAACAACAATGCTTTGTCTAAGGATAATTTTATTGTTTACATTGCGCACTTTACTTAATGCAATAGTTTATTGCTTGCAACTTAATACCCAAAGTCTACTTGGATTACGTTCTGATGGTGGATTATTAGTCATAAATGCAGTTGGATTACGATCTATGTATTATGATGTAATGCCCACATTAATATCGTAGTAATCATTATGTCTTGCATATGCACTACGGTGCAGCCTTTATTTCTGTCAATTGTCTAGTTGTAATTTGTTTACCCAGCATGTTATCTATCTTTTACGGAGCGACACCACTAGTGAACTGTGTACCCCGGTCCATTCTTTTACACTGATAATACAACCTACTGCAAGCACTGTTCTTTTTACTGCAATCATAGTTCTCTTTTCATTCACTGCAACCAAGCACCTTTTTCCACACTATACGTCTAATACTTTGTTTTCAGCAAAACCAGTGAGATTGACAACCTCATTGTTTCGTTGGAGCAAAGTATCTTGGTTGTGTTGTGTGCAGATTCCATGTTGCTGCTGAGCCTGGTAGTGCGCCCTGCCAACTGATGACTCCCAAGTGCAGGAGATCAATTGTAGTGCCTTTCGATAAGTATTTGAGTGTCGAACCCACGAGGAGCTGAAGGTAAGCTATCTATTCTCTAAAGCCCTATAACCCTCTTATATGGCTTTTTATGCAAAGCAATAAGTTTGACTAAAAGGAACTAACTAATTAAAAGCAAGTGACGTGGAGTGTGCTTTGTCTAGTAACTAGTGAAGCAAGTTTAAAATGAAAGTAATCCTAGAGCAAGTTTCTAAAGCAAGTTTCACAAGTAGCAAGCAGCAAATATCTCAAGTATATCAAGGGAGCAAGTGTTCTAGCAATAGGTGTTTCGTTCATGTGGTTGTCACAATTAGTGAAGCACATGTTTTAGTCTTAGTTGTTTCATCTAGGAAGGAGCCATGAATAGGTATAATCAAGTAAATGATCTACAACCCCTTATGATGGATCATGTGGCCAAGTAAATGACTGCACAAGATTGATTAAGACATAAAGTCCCACCATAGCCTTACGTTCTAAGGTCCCCTATATATATATCCCCCAATAACTTAACTTTGTGGCTCGGTCTCAGGTTACTGTCACTCCCAAGTCACCACCACTCCATTATGCTACCGGTGATCACCTTACATGTATTCCCCAACATATGCGTGCACTCATATATTGTACATAAAGACAATCATAGAAGATAACAAACTTGTATGCAACCAATCAACGATCTATTTCACCATTGCCAAGAACAATTCACTACTCAGACATAGACGGGGAGACACAATACATCAAGGGAATATAGTATTGCATCATACATCGTGTTTGCCAAGAGATTACAGTGGAGCGATGGAGCTGATCTTGCTGTAGATGTTGATGATGAACACGCCGGAGGGGGGTGGAGCCCTCCGGGGGTGATCCCGGCGGCGTTTCCCCCCTCCGATCTTCTCCGGCGGCAGCCTTCTGTCCCTCCGTTTTGTGGTTTCGTCTCTCGGCGCCGCCTCCTCCTCGAAAAGGCCAGGGGAACCTTTATATAGATGTTTTTAGGTCACGAGACACCCGGGAGAAGAAAGATCGACGGCATCGGAGCCACGGGGGTAAAAAGGGGGCCTCTCACGCGGCCAAGGAATCTGGCCGCGTGGAGGGTTCTCTTTGCCACCTGGTTGGCCTTTTGGCCCTCTACTTTGGCCCATGGTCTTCGTCTCGAAAATTCTGAACCGTGCTCTTTGGCCTTGCCCTTTTTGGAGTCCCGAAGCTCCCGGAAAGTCTGAAACACTAAAAAGTACGTTTTCTGAAAAAACAGGGTTAGAACCAAAAGAAGGGGGATTGTTTAGAAAATCCCCCAAATCATTATAAAACATGAATATAAGTTGCTAATATGTAGGAAAAACAAGTAATAACATGCAAAGTTCATGTATGCATTTTACATGCATCAACATGCCCAAGCTTAACCCATGCTCGTCCTCGAGTATGAAGGTGATAAAACTAACATGGACTTTGCATATTGAAACAATCATGGGATATCAAGGAGGATTATTCATGCTACATATAATCAAATGATTAATACTAGAAATGAGTAGCAATATACAATTCATGTTGTAAGAAATATCAAATATGCAAGCAAAGATGCTTCATGAAATTTCACAAAGTGTATAATGAAATAAAAGCACTATGGACCAAATGCATACACAAAATGAAAAATAAAATCCTATATTGGTCAAAGAATAACATAATGGAAAATAGAAAATATGATGGACACTTTGGAGAAAATTGAGTAGAGGTAAAACATGATCAAGTCTTATTTAGCCTCTAAATTATTCAACTAAAATTACTAATTGAAATGTGGTATCCATTGATCTAGGACTCTCATTGCCCCTTTATCACTAGCATCTTAAATGGTGAATGTTGAAGTAATGTGAATGACAAGGTGGTTGAAAGCCTCATGCCCCGTGAGTGTGAAAACCTACTCCATGATTACTCAACTTAAGATTCCTAATAAGCTTTGTACAATCATAATAAGTATTAATGACATCATAGAGAACCGCAAAGAGGTACCTCTTGCCCCATGACATGGAAACAAGCCCATGTCACAATGACAAGACAAACAAATGGAGTAGACTCATCATCCTTTTTATTTTCATTCACTATTATGCATAGCTTCTTATTTTATTGTAGGATGTGTTGTAGAGTCACTCAAGCTGTAAGTAAATTTCCACCATGATAAAGCATGGCTTGGGTTAGAGGCCCAATGTGTTTCTCTAGTCATATAGATACTTACTCATCAAAACTTACTATTCCTCTATTTCATTTCGGCATGGCAGAAGTCCAAAAACAAAAGTACATGATATCAACCAAATGTAAATTTTTGTGCAATGTTGAAAGTTTTCCGGTGATACACGTTTTATAGCTAGCTCCCAACCACACACTTGTCAAACGCAAAACTTGTGGCTCCCATTATTGGGTCATGTTTATTAGATGCATAAAAAGTAAAGTGTGCCTTCAAAAGTTCGTGAGAGTCCTATCCCAAGTTCAACCCATGACAATTAATAAAGTGAATATCTTAATTTAGAACATAAATAACACAATAACATGGTGAACATACTCGGAATAGCAATGAAGCTAATGGGAAGATATGGTGGACTCACTGGAAATACTTGGCTAAGGAGTGTTGGAAACAAGTTTTTACTTGTTGGAATTTTTAAATTTTTGGCTAGCAAGAGGGAGATAGTTGACCAGCTACTATGCATGCATATGTCCATAGAACTACTCATTTCATGACAAACTAAATAAACCAGCAATTAACATCAAGGACATGAATAAGAGATAGCTCAAGACAACATTATTGCAAATTTCTACACATAAAAAGCCTATAAATCATGCAAACATATGTAGCTCTTCAAATCAACCATGGCATCCCTATTACAAGTAATAATACTAGCATACAATATATTACAACCCCAAACTCCAGTAGCTCAATCTCATATAAAATGATGGGTGTGGTCTTATCAAAACAAAAATAAAAACAAAAACTAGACGCTTCAAGTCTCTACGATAAATGCTTTGCTTAGAAAAACAGAAAGTAGAAGTGTGCTAACCAAAAGAGTGTAGCTCCAGTGGGGTGTTAATCACATACCCAAGCTTATGGCTTTCACCATTCTTGGATGTCTTGAGGCGCAACTCCTCTATTCCCTGTGAAAAAACTTCACAAAACATGTTTAGAGGCACTTAAGTTGCTCAAATCAGAAAACTTAAAACTAATGAAATATGTAGTGATAACTAAATATTGCTGTCGTAAATTACCAGGTCGAAATTCCACTTCTGTGATTTTTAACATTTTTTGCAGTGAAGTTCAGGAATCTGTTTTCTTGACAGCTAATTACTATTGTTTAATCCTATCTCTCATATAAGATTATTCTTGCCATTTAAGATGAGAAATAAGACAGAAATGTGATGTTACAGTAGTGAACTAATATTTTTATTGTTTTTATCTTTGGAAAAAGTTTTAATGATAGAGACTTTGCAATGGTTTCATTGGCATGAACAACACATGTTCAAGGTCGACCCCAACTTCTCCATTACTCATCCTTCTCATTTACTTTCCCAAATTTTTTTATAAAATGAAAATCTTAAACTAAATGGTAGATAACAGTATGTAAAGTTATTTTACATGTTGAAAAGACATATATTGTGCTCAAACCGAATAGGAAAATAAAGCATAAGGAACACACCAAAGAATATTAAACAATTTATTTTTAAGTCTAACCCCTTTCCTATGCATTGGCATTTTGTAATGAAACAAATAAAAGAAGCACATAATAGCAAGCATAGAAAGGTAGATCAATTGCAACTTCAATACTTTCAGCATAAAGAGGGGATACTTAATATTGTTGAAATATGTGTAACCATGTTTCCCTCTCTCATAATAATTTTCAGTAGCATCATGAATAGATTCAACAATATGAATATAACATAAAACATTCTTATCATGAGCCACATGCATAAAAGAATCACTACTCTCCACATAAGTAAAATCCTCATTAGTGATAGTGGGAGTTAAACATTCATAATTTTCATTCCAATCATCATATATAGGAGGCATAGTACCATCAAAGTGAATTTTCTCCTCCAAGCTTGGGGAACTAGAAATATCATGTTCATGAAAACCAACTTCCCCAAGCTTAAAACTTTCCATAGAATCAGCAAGTATATCATTTTTATCCTCACTAGTAGGGGGACTAAAAATATCATATTCATCAAGACAAACTTCCCCAAGCTCAAGGTTTTCCTTAGCAATAAAGGTGTTCAAAGAATTAGTACTACCACACATATGATTGTTGTGCAAATAATTTTTCAATTTCTCCTCAAACACTTCATGTCCTAATTCAAGGTAGATATTATACAGTTCTAAAATTGTTGGTTGTTTTCCATTTTATAATTTTTTTTGTGTTTTAGGTTTATATGTTAGTATGCAATGCAAACAAGAATAAAATCTTAGCACAACGCTCCCCGGCAACGGCGCCAGAAAAGTGCTTGATGACTCCCAAGTGCAGGAGATCAATTGTAGTACCTTTCGATAAGTATTTGAGTGTCGAACCCACGAAGAGCTGAAGGTAAGCTATCTATTCTCTAAATCCCTATAACCCTCTTATATGGCTGTTTATGCAAAGCAATAAGTTTGACTAAAAGGAACTAACTAATTAAAAGCAAGTGACGTGGAGTGTGGTTTGTCTAGTAACTAGTGAAGCAAGTTTAAAATGCAAGTTGTCCTAGAGCAAGTTTCTAAGCAAGTTTCACAAGTAGCAAGCAGCAAATATCTCAAGTATCTCAAGGGAGCAAGTGTTCTAGCAATAGGTGTTTTGTTCGTGTAGTTGTCACAATTAGTGAAGCACATGTTTTAGTCTTAGTTGTTTCTTCTAGGAAGGAGCCATGAATAGGTATAGTCAAGTAAATGATCTACAAACCCTTATGATGGATCATGTGGCCAAGTAAATGACTGCACAAGATTGATTAAGACATAAAGTCCCACCATAGCCTTACGTTCTAAGGTCCCCTATATATATCCCCCAATAAATTAACTTTGTGGCTCGGTCTCGGGTTACTGTCACTCCCAAGTCACCACCACTCCATTATGCTACCGGTGATCACCTTACATGCATTCCCCAACATATGCGTGCACTCATATATTGTACATAAAGACAATCATATAAGATAACAAACTTGTATGCAACCAATCAACGAACTATTTCACCATTGCCAAGAACAATTCACTACTCAAACATAGACGGGGAGACACAATACATCAAGGGAATATAGTATTGCATCATACATCGTGTTTGACAAGAGATTACAGTGGAGAGATGTAACATCCCAAGTATGAAAAATAGCCATTAGAATGTTTGCTCTCTGTTATTTTATGTTTTGCATCATGACATCATGTTCATTGCATTTGTTTTGCTTTGTTTTCCAATTGTTTTCCTCTGTTTTCATTTGTTTTCCTTTGTTTTCTATTTGAATTTCAAATCAAATTTCAAACCTTTTGTTTCATACTTGTGATGTTATATTGTTTCCATTAAAGTTGTGATTTCAAAACTGTTGATTTGTTTCTAATCAATAATTCATCTAATACCAAAAACATTTTCAAATTCAATTAATTTTCCAAACAGCACCCCTTTTGAACTTTATGAAAATTACAACACAAATAAATCTTTCGTTCCAAATACACTTGAATTTAAAATCTTTTAATTGCTTAATTACAATTGTTCAATTAATATTAATTTCATTCAAATCTCAAACAAATTGCAAACAGCAACAAATTTGAATTATTTTGGAAAACCAAAGTTTGTGCTTAGGTTGCTGTTACAATAATTGTTCAATACAAATTTTCCAAAAATTCCCTAAATCCTAAAACCATTCCTTTTGTCCTTTTTCCTTTTTCAGCAAAAAAAAAACAGCAGAAAAAAAAACAGCAACGGGAGAGAGGGGCAGGCCAGCCAGGCCCAGCCCACCACCTCTCCCCAGGCCCATACCCCCTCTCTCTTTCTTCTACCTTTGTACGGCTCAACATCCAGGGCACCCACGTAGCAGCAGAGGAGCAGGGACGGCCAGCAGCTCGACCCCCTCCCCTTAAAACCTCCTCCTCGAGCTCGAGCCCCTGCCCTAACCCTAATTCTTCCTCCTTCTCCCTCTCCCCCGCCTCCATTCTTCTCCTCCCACCTCTCTTCCTCTCTGCTCTGCTACCTCTCTGTTCTCTGTAACTGAACCCGAAAAACCCACCTCCTCCCTCCGGCGATCGTCGGCGACCTGGTTCCCCTCCGAGCAGGGTAGGCGCGGGAATGGATTCCCCGCGCCCCCCTCTTCCTCTCCGACCCCTCCTCGGTTGCCGGGAGCGGCCGAGGCGCCGCCGCCGTCCTCCTCTTGTCGCCGGTCGCCTCCCTGCTCCGCCCCGTCGCTGTCCGCTCGACCGGTCGAGGTGAGCGCCCCCCCTCGTCGCTACTCCCTCTCCTCCATCCCTCTGCTCCCCTGCACCACAAGCACCACGCACCCGCACGCACACGTCCTCCGACGAGCCGCAGCAGCCCGCCGGCGGCCGCCCTCCTCCATCCCTGGTGCAGTATCTAAACCTGCAGACAAAAATTCAGTTAACAGCCTGTCTGAAGGTTAACCTCCCTCGCTACGCATACCTGACAAGAACTCGCAGCACACCCCACTGGCAGCTACCCCGTGCGCGCAGCAGGAGGTGGTGGGTTCGAATCCCACCCCCGGGATTAAACCCAACTTTTTCCATCTTATTTTTCAGAACAAGAACAAGCTGCTAATTGCACCCAGGTCCTTGTAGATTCTTTCTAGATCCCTGCTAATTATTTCTAAGTCCCTAACTATTGTTTAAAATGGCAGAATAATACCTAATCTTGTAAATTGCCTAAATAATTCATTTTAACTCCAATTTCAACATTTTAAATATGTATTATGTACCAAATTGAATTCTCTACCTAAATATTTTTTTTTTACTGTTTTGAATATTTTAAATTGGTGAAATATTTGAAAACTTGTTCAATTCATTTAATTTTGCAAAATTCATAACTTGGGCATAAAAATTCCAAATTCAACAAACTAAATATGTTTTCCATCCCATTTTTCATGAACTTTGCAAATATCAACTTTGTTTGATGTTTTGAATAATTTAAATTGCTGAAAACAACTGTTTCTTAATTAATGCTTTTAAAATTGCCAAAATAATAACTTGCTCATTTTAAATCCATTTTCAACATATGAAATATGTTTTCCATGCGAAATTAAACCACCTTTCCAAATATAAACTTTGTTTCATGTTTTGAATAATTAAAATTGGTTAAATGATTTAAACCTTGTTTAAATCATTTAACATTGCTAAATTCATAACTTGCTCAAATTAAATTATTTTTGAAACTATAAAATATGTTTTCAAACCATAAAAGTATAAACTTTTCAAATATGAACTTCATTTAATGTTTTGCACAAATAAAAATTCAAATAAGTTCATACTTGAATTAAGTCCTTTTAAATCTTGTTTAAACTTGTTTAATTCATAATTAATTTATTCTAAATCCTTTTTCAACAAGTGAAACATGTAATCCACCTAAAATTTTGTGTTCTTTTCAAATATGAACTTTGTTATCTATTTTGAACAATTAAAATTCATGAAAACAACAAATGCTTGTGTAACACCTTTAAGAAGCAAATTTTCATAACTTAATAACTAAAATTCCAAACTTGGTAAACCTTATTTCAAATTGTTTCTATTGTTGTTTTCTTTATGTTTACCTCATCCATGCATCATGATAATCCACTTTCACCTGTTGTTTAGTTGTAGAACAATTAATTCAACCATAATTCATGGGCTTTCCATATGCAATCCAATTGCATATGGGTCCATTTAAACATGTTACCATGTCAACTAGTTTATTTTTGATGCATCAATTAAATGGTCATGCATCATCCCATGATTGTGCACTATGCCATGTTATTGATTGCTTGTCTCTTTGTGTTGTTTGTTTGCTTCTTCTCGAATAGACGACGACGTTGAGACAGACGATACTTACGACACCCCTTCTAAGGATCTAGCTCAGTACCAGGCTGCTGAGTTTGCAGGCAAGTATTCACTCACATGAACCATTGTGTTCCTTTCAACATTGGATACCGATACTTTCCGTTGTCTATTCTGCTAGCCCTATGAATCGTTGCTTGTGTTCCGAACCTATCACATGTTATCCTTTAACCCTGATATAGCCTCACCTCCACACCTATAACCCCATTGCTTGTTGCCCGTGTCTTACTAGCATGCTTAGGGTTGTTTTGCTCGAGTCTGTTGTCCGTTACTTTCTGTTACTATATTCTATTATGTTCTGGTGCTCGATGTTAAACAATCAACCTGTTAATGTTTGAGGTAATAATAATTTGATGATAAGGCACCGGCAGGAGGCCCGGCGTGGTTTTGAGGCCTGCTAGTGTCGACCCTAATTAGGAAAAGGGTCTTGTCTACTGATCCATGATGAGCGCACTAACCGCATGTGGGAAGCGTGTATGGGCGCCCCCTCAATTTGATTCGATTCCCATCTCGTCCAAATCGCCTCATTTAGTTCGGGTTTTCCATTTGCCGCATGCATATGCAGGTGCGAACCCTTGGCGCCAGGGTGGAACTTTTGTAGTCGGCATTTAGGGAGACACGTTCTTAGAGTGCTATGAGGGTCCCCTTTTCTTCGTGGGGCTTGATTACGCTCAATTGCACGGGGTTCTTTGGGCTTGATGCGGAGAAGAGTTGAGTTGTGTTGAGTGCCCCGCTTGGTGGAAAGGCCATTCCATCTGGCGGGTTATTCTTACGTGTACGGCCAAATTGGTGCACCCCTGCAGGGATAAATCTTATCGAGAAGCCGTGTTTTCCGCGGTTATGGATGACTTGGTGAAAGTACTGGCTAACAAGTACTCAGAACAACTTACACCTAACTAATGATAACTTGACTAGTAATAGTCTTATTGACACAATATCTTCAACCATCATTAATCCAACTGTGAGAGTTATCCTCGGATTGCTTCTTTGGATAAGGGGCGAGATCTAGGATGGGTTTGTTTGGAGTTAGTTATAGTTGGTTACGATACGCTATCTTATCTCCTTTCTGTTAGCCGGAAGTTGTAGTTTGTTTCTGTAGTTGGTTAGAGCAGCCCGCTGCCGCATCTTTTGTATCACCCATTTCTTCCGTTGAACCCAAAGCGTCTGTGCTTGGTGTTGATGAGTACACTTTGGTGAACTGTGAGTCTTGCTTGCCAGTACGTTTATGTACTGACCCCTTTGGGGCTGTGGTTTTCGCAGACTACGTTTCCGAGGATCCCCATGGTGGCTACTACATGGAGTATGACGAGGCTGCTGACGAGTAGATAGCGGACCCGGGCAGGATCCGAGACTTCGTGGATGGGCTCCGTCTTTTCGTTCCCGGCCTCTTAGGCCTATTTGGATCTTGTCTGTACTCAGACATTTTTGGATGCTTCCGCTGTGTTGTAATGATGAATTGTTGGGACATGTGTCCTCTGGATGATTGTATTTGCTATCTCTGCTCTAATGAGAGCTATTTGCAACTTATTTCAATCTTTTGTGTCTTAGAGATCTGTTGTGATATCACTTGTTCAGATGCCGTTGACGTACCATGTGTGTATGTTTTGAAGTACGTCAATGGAAGTATCTGGATTTCTATGGGATGGTTTGCGCAGACAATGAATAGTAGAGAATGGTTGTCACACGTTTATGTGTTGGCCTACTCATATTGAGATGCGGGTGCCGGTATGCCCCGTAAGCCATTTGTCTACTGTTTAACGGACTGTGAGTATCCCCTAGAAGTCCGGGTGCGACAAGAGATGGAGCTGATCTTGTTGTAGATGTTGATGAGGAACACGCCGGAGGGGGGTGGAGCCCTCCGGGGGTGATCCCGGTGGCGTTTCCCCCCTCCGATCTTCTCCAGCGGCAGCCTTCTGTCTCTCTGTTTCGTGGTTTCGTCTCTCGGCGCCGCCTCCTCCTCGAAAAGGCCACGGGACCCTTTATATAGTCGTTTTTAGGTCACGGGACACTCGGGAGAAGAAATATCGACGGCATCGGAGCCACGGGGGCAAAAAGGGGGCCTCTCACGCGGCCAAGGAATCTGGCCGCGTGGAGGGTCCTCTTTGCCACCTGGTTGGCCTTTTGGCCCTCTACTTTGGCCCATGGTCTTCGTCTCAAAAATTCTGAACCGTGCTCTTTGGCCTTGCCCTTTTTGGAGTCCCGAAGCTCCCGGAAAGTCTGAAACACTAAAAAGTACGTTTTCTGGAAAAACAGGGTTAGAACCAAAAGAAGGGGGATTGTTTAGAAAATCCCCCAAATCATTATAAAACATGAATATAATTTGCTAATATGTAGGAAAAACAAGTAATAACATGCAAAGTTCATGTATGCATTTTACATGCATCACCAACATCAGTTGTCAACAACCTTCAGAAGTGATTTCGTTCTCCTACTGGTCGATTCAACATTGGTTTCTTTCTGAGGGAAACCTTGTTGCTGCACTCATCATACCTTCCTCCCAGCAAACGTGTGTTCACACGCAACAAGCAGTGGACACTGCCTAGTGGCGTGGGAGAGAGTTCGCATGCCCAAACGCCTCGAAGGTCTTGGCATTCCAAACCTCCGAGATATGAATCATGCTCTAAGGGCTAGGTGGCTCTGGCTCCGTAGGACGGACACCTTGAAGCCATGGAATGAATTCAACATTCAAGTGCCAAAAGTTGTGACACACCTCTTTGAAGCAGGCACAACCTCGGTGGTCGGTAATGGGGCTAGAACCTTCTTTTGGAACAACAATTGGCTGCCTGAGGGGAGGTTGCGACATTTGGTTCCCCATCTATGGAAGAAAGTGCCTAAACGTACGTGGGTAGCGCGCCGGGTGAGAGAAGTCCTATCAGGAGGTTAGTTAGAGAACATCCCTCGACCTAAATGAAGTAGAGCTACGAGAACTACTGAATCTGGCTGACCTTCTAGTAAATTGTGCCCTCCAGGAGGGTGTGGAGGACGAACTGCGTTGGGACTGGGAACCAAGCAACAGATTCTCGGTCCGGTCAGCCTATCGGGCCATGTTTGTAGGGAACCCAGGGCTGAGCAAGTTTGGCGATCCCGTCCGCCCCAACAAATGCAAGTTCTTCATGTGGCTAGCCTTGAGGAAGAGATGTTGGACGGCTAAAATATTGGGGCGTAGAGGACTCCCACATCCAGCAACCTACCCCCTATGCGAGCAACACAGGGAGAATAATGACCACCTTTTGCTGGGATGCGTCCTTGCAAGGCAGGTGTGGACTATGATTTTGCACATGCGGTCTAGATGAGGAGATTCCAAGGCAACACGACGTGGTTACCCGGTGGTTACCTGCCCGGACATGGAGAAGGGTGGATCAAAAAGACCTATGGACGACTATCACCCTCACGTGTTTGTGTTTATGGAGGCATCACAATAATGTGGTTTTAGAGGGGCACCAACCATCCATGGAAAAGGTGCTCAAGATGATCTAAGTGGAGGCTACACTTTGGTGTGCCGCGGGTCTTTTTCGTGGTGGTCTTCGTCAGGTGGAAAAGTGGAGGTTTGTGTCGGAGAGGTGGTTCCGTCAAAGACAGGGTCACCTCAAGAGGTTTGAACACTAGAGGCTAACCACATTCTCACGCACATCGCGAGGCTTAAATAGAAAAGCTCGGACCACAATCAATGGCGACATGGTGAGTTTACCCAGGTTCAAGACACTATTGCGGTGTAAAATCCTACTCCTGCTTGTCTGTGGATTGCACTGCGATGAGTTGCAATACAAGGTTTGAGCTTGTGCTTCCAGACTAGCTATGGTGCTCCTCGATGAGGTGAGTTCTGGATCTCCGGTCTCTGGATCTTCTTCTACGGAGCCCGAGGGGCCCTACTTATACCGGCGTTTTCAGGCCTCCTTCCCGCTCATACTCGGCGGGAAAGGGCTACCACAAGGTGCCAAAGTGGAGGCCAGGTGCGCTCCGTGTTGTCCCCTTGGTCGTGGTCGTCGAGGACAGCACCACCGTCCATGACAGAGCTATGGGGGCTCCGATGACGCTCCCTCTGTCTTGTAGCGCCGGACCGGTCTTCTTGCACGCAGAGGAAAGCTTCGGGGAGGGATTTGGCGCGCGCAACCGCAGTGCACGCTTTATACACGAGAGTGGCAACTGTGCCCAAAGCGTATTTTTTGCCCTCGGCGCCTTCGTCATTGTGCAGGGAGGAGGACGTCAGCTCCACATGGGTTGTTCCCCAACGAGGAGGTACCCTGGTATGCCGGGCCCGCAGCAGATGGCCCTGGGTACCCTGGTATCCACGGGATCCGACAGTTTGGTGAGTAATCCCTACTTGTAATGTGTATGTTGCGTTTGTTCCTGACGCGTTGTAACCGGCCTTCTGGCTTTTTTCTTCTATGAAACCGATGCGTCCTTCCAAGACGTATCCTTAAAAAAAAGATTCCAATTAAACTTGTCTCTATAAGGATATCCTAATTAAAGCACCGTAAAGTTGTCAAGATTTTGAAATGTGACATACACTTGTTGACATAAGGACGGGTGCTATTTATGTCTATGGACAAGGAGTTGAAAAAGCTATTTCAGAAACAAATAAGGTATGAGACATCTCAAGAACTATTTTGTATACATTAGAAACAAATATTAAATTTGGTGAAGTAAATGTATGTGTACTGAGCTTGGTACATACGAGTATTAGAGACATTGAATGTCCTAGTATCACAAGAAATTGGGCACCAATATTAATCTTATTTTCTTTCCTCGTAAAAGCTCTTGGAGCTTTGTCATTATTAATGACTAAGGGAGAAGACAGATTATGAATGAATTTATTTGTTGCACTTTAAATGGAATCTAAAAGAATACTTATCATAAGTTAATGATGAGTAAAGGGCTCAACATAAGAATACAAGGATGTCATGATTGACAACTAGTTGAATGTTTCTTCTCTAAAGAGAAAACACCGAAATAAGGACTATTAAAAGTTTATGGTATAGAGTGTGGTAAAACCAGCCTGGTGTTGACACTGATTTAATCTTCAAAAAAGAATATGATTAAATAATTAGAAAAAGGAGGGGTTCGCGCCATCGTAAATATTGTTCGGTATTTTGACCGATTTCGTCGGACCAAGAAATAATTACATCTTGATCATTAAATTGTTATGTTTCAATGTTTCATCAAATTTTATAATGAAAAATCATTTTATATAGTCTGTGACAAATTGGTATCAACAGATGCCACTCGAGATTTGGATTCTTATATTATCATGCTTCGGATCTGAACCTCGAAGAAAAAATGTACAACTTTTATTCGGTCGCCGACTTAACAACCGGCCGTACATATTACGCATCTCCTCTATCCTTCTTGCATCTTCTTTTTCAAGTGCGGAGCTTTGGCAGTCTTAAACTAGATCGGATCTCTAGCAGATTTGTTGTTGTTGGGTACGTACTGTATTACTCCGCTCTTATAATCATGGGTGCAAGCTAATCATGTGATTCCTTATCTCCCTAAATTGTCCCGGTCCTTTTTTACTAGGGCTACGCGGTAGCGAGATTCACTTTTACTTCCTCAACTTTTGCGTTGTTCCTAGAGGAGATGTCCCGTATTTAAGAGCTTGACCGCTCGGCCGAGTTTGTTGTTTGCATCAATTGGTCCTTGGGTACGTATATCAGTCAATCTATGGTTTATTCCTTTCTATCTTAGACTGTCTTGGTTGTGACGACCAGATCCAATTTCTTTCCCCCTTTTTTTAGGTTAGGAGATATCGTTGTTCCAGTACGGTTTGGCAATTTCAAAAGAAAAGGAGAGACCAGATCATCCTCTTGTCCTGGTGATTTCCACATGTTTATCCAAGCATCCATATATATCACGTACATTGCTTGGAAAATTTGCTTAATTGTTTCTTTTATTTGCATTTTCTTTCCCAGCAGGAAGGTTCTATCAAGATCGAGTTGTACATCTGCTATTTGCCGCGGTATTGCTTCCTGACTGGACCTCTCTCTTTGTTAGGAACTTAATAATATGTATACGTACAGAACGATGTGCAGCACTAGCTATGCCATGTGATCAATCATACTAATCCGGACTCAAGTATTTCCGTTTCATGTTTGGCGTGCCGGCAACCTCTGTATGGGCTTGGTCCGTCGTACAACCATGAAAACAGATGCGATATTTTTATTTAGATTCATTTCTTTTATTTTATACAGGCTAAGGTACGTTGGATCATATCATGTAGCTCTTTGACAATTTTGGCCAGATCCGATGCCTGGTTATATTGTCTTTGTGTACGTGCATCTATCACATCTGACATATATTCCTTGTCAGAGGTAAAAGCTATAAACATTTGAGGAAATCTAATTTAAAAAAGAACGTTTGCGGAAATCTGGTGGTCAATTTATATACTGGTAAGTTCTCACGGTCGCACATCCATCCATACGTTCATTTGCATCGTATACGTTGCCGCTTCTTTAGTTTGATCTGATGATTTTTGTTTTAATATTTTGCACAGGGAGGCCTCATCACAGATCTGATATATTAGATAGTTCCTCACGTGGTACTTCATCAGCTCACACCATAGGTATTAAATATCTCCCGTAATTTCT
Organism: Alopecurus myosuroides; assembly: GCA_028641055.1. Classification (NCBI taxonomy): domain Eukaryota; kingdom Viridiplantae; phylum Streptophyta; class Magnoliopsida; order Poales; family Poaceae; genus Alopecurus; species Alopecurus myosuroides. Next base: position 250,062,585 of record CM054059.1, read on the forward strand.
TTTAATGATAAAAGAATCCTAGACTGAATTAGTTGTAGGACACTACATAAATCCATGTTGCATGATTTTATGGATGGCATGCCGGCAAGTTTTACAGTTGTCCGTCATATAACGAGCAAGAGCCTACATAATTTTCCCTATGGGTAGCTTGTTATAATTAAAACTAGGTAGCCCACGCTGGATTTTTTGGTTGCATTTTGCGCTTATATACGGCATGATGTTTATCATATCTTTTCTGCACAGATAGATGACGCATGATCAGAGGCATGTTCCTTCGAATGAGTTATCCATTTTTCTCAGTTAGCTAAACGACATTTACATGAGGCTCATACCAGCAAATAGGTTAACCTAGTGATAAGTAGATCGGTGTAGGCACATGCATATTTGACACGTCATCTTCGTGGCTGGAACTTGAGTACTACTTGCAGTGATTATTCCTTCTATTCATTCTTAACCCCGTTTCACAATTCTTTAGTACTACTTGCAGCGATTATTCTTTCCATTCATTCTTAACCCCGTTTCACAATCATGATCATAAAGCTTACACCCTAGCAAATAGGATGGTAGAAAAAGGTGTCGGCTGGGACGGTCATACTATAGGATATGTTCCTTGTATTGAAGGATATGTCGAGTGGGGGTCAAATTTTTAATCATCACTCGTTTTTTTTAAAATGAGAAGAGAAGAACACAGACTACGTATATGGGGTCATTTATTTCTCCTTAGGTGAATACGAAGTGTCTGGTCAGTTGCTAAGATCACTATTGGAAATATGGGGTCCAGATACAACACTTTCCTTTTTTTTGCAACACTCTACTTGACATGCTTCTAATGTCGGGCCTTCCTTTAATCAAGGATCCATACGAAGAGTATATCCCCTCACTAGATGATCTAAAACTCTCCAAGACTATGTTTCCAAATTTCTTCTCCAGTCTTCTGGAAGAATTCTATCGGCTCGAACGTGAACATAGAAGTGCTACTTTCCATATTTGGTGTGATAATTTCCACAACAAAAGAGAACGTACTTCGTATTTCACTCTCGACGAGAACAACACTTGTATGTTGCAGCTTTTATTGCACTTTGGCTTTGCTATTACGTGATTATCAGCGAGGGGCTTTACATCCGCCCTGGTGTTCTTCTTACGGCCTCTTGCATTGTTTCTGTTCGCAAGATTTCTTTGGCTCTGTCGGCACTTTGTTCATTATACTATTCTCTTCGGAGGATTAGTACCCATCCTGTCGGACCTTCTTACGAAAAGAGAATTTGGCCGGTATATTTTATTGCGGGGTGGATGGGTCAATATCTGAAAAAACCATTTATGGACAGGGCTAAAGGGAAACGTCTTCCTAGTGTTAAAGGGCTTACGATGCGCCTGACCATGGTTAATACTATGTTTCGGGAGCCCAAAGTCTTTAGCCTTGCCAATGCATGAGGTTTCTTTGAAGACCGAGTTAATAGCTTTTGGAATCCTTATCATCCATCTAATTTAGTTGGGGTAGCTAGTTGCAAAGGTCTTTTTCCATTTCTTCTCATCGGGGTATGCTTCCATGGAGATGTGCTGCTGACCTTGGTGATATTTTCATAGCAGAGCCGTACCATCCTGATCGAGTCGTCTGTCAATTCACCTTAAGTCAACAATTGTCTTATCCTCCATTGATCAGGGTGTATACGAGGGAAGATATTGGAGTCACGTATGCATATTGGTCGCATCTGTTACATATAAAGCAAGGGGAGACACGCTTGTGGTCAAGTCTGAGCAAAATGGTGGGACATCAAATGATTCTGTTCCACCATAATCATCTATGCTTAGATTATCCAAATCACTCGTATCATGACCTATGTACCCATTAAGTACACCATCTAGTACTGCACCATTGATGTCATCCACGTGGAGAGGTCCGTCCAATTCTATTGGGCCAAAATCATTCTTAATATCTAGAGAATTAAGTTTCCTTTTGGTGGAAGGCCTTGATTCCTCTTCCAAAGTGCTATTTTCAGTGACACGAGTTTCTTTTGGACCACTAGTTGAAGCCTGGTTGACAGAGGAATAGCATATATCAACAGCTCTTGCCTTTCGCTTCTATCAAAATGAGATATCTAAGTTAAAATAATAACTGTATGGGCAGATGACTAGGATAGCAAATTTATGTAGCTTACCTTGTTAGAGGTCATAATAGGTTCATCATTCAATTCAAAACCGTATAGAATTGGAGTCCAAAGGTCCATAATTGTTTTACAGGGAATCATAAACTCCTCTCCGCGTGCCATAATTGGATAGAATTGAAGGGAAAGAGACGAAGTACTTTCTCTTTTGTTGTGGAAATGATCACACCAAATTTGGAAATTCACACTTCTATGTTCACGTTCGAGCTGATAGAATTCTTCCAGGAGGCTGGAGAAGAAATTTGAAAACATAGGCTTGCAGAGTTTTAGATCATCTAGTGAGGGGATATACTCTTCATATGGATCTCCGATTAAAAAAATTCCCGACATTAGAAGCATGCCAAGCAGGGTCACGGTACGTTCACCGGTTGCAAAAAGGAAAGTGTTGGTATGTGGATCCCATTTTTCCAATAGTGATCTTAGCAACTGATCAGACACTTCATATTCACCTAAGGAGCAATAAATGTCCCCATATATGTAGTATGTGTTTTCCTCTTCTCCTTTTAAACAAAATGAATGATGATTCAAAATATTGACCCCCCACTTGACATAGCCTTCAGTACAAGGAACATATCCTATAGTATGCCCGTCTCAGACAACACCTTTTTCTACCATCCTATTTCCGGGCGTAAGCTTTATTATCAGGATTGGTAAATGGGGTTATGAATGGATGGAAAGAATAATCACTGCAAGTAGTACTCAAGTTCCATCCACGAGGATGACGTGTCAAATCTTCATGTGTCTGCACCGATCTACTTATCACTAGGTTAACCTATTTGTCGGTATGAGTCTCATATAGATGCCGTTCATCTAAGTGACAAATGGATAACCCATTCGAAGAAATAGGCCTCTGATCATGTGCATCTATATGTGCAGAAAATGTATGATAAACATCATGTCGTATATAAGCACAAAATGCAAAAGAAAAATCCAGTGTGGGTTACTGATGCATGTAAAATGCATACATGAACTTTGCATGTTATTACTTGTTTTTCCTACATATTAGCAACTTATATTCATGTTTTATAATGATTTGGGGGATTTTCTGAACAATCCCCCTTCTTTTGGTTCTAACCCTGTTTTTCCAGAAAATGTACTTTGTAGTGTTTCAGACTTTCCGGGAGCTTCGGGACTCCAAAAAGGGCAAGGCCAAAGAGCACGGTTCAGAATTTTCGAGACGAAGACCATGGGACAAAGTAGAGGGCCAAAAGGCCAACCAGGTGAAAAAGAGGACCCTCCACGCGGCCAGATTCCTTGGCCGCGTGTGGGGCCCCCTTTTTGTCCCCGTGGCTCCGATGCCGTCGATCTTTCTTCTCCCGAGTGTCCCGTGACCTAAAAACGACTATATAAAGGGTCCCTTGGCCTTTTCGAGAAGGAGGTGGCACCAAGAGACGAAACCACGAAACAGAGAGACAGAAGGCTGCCGCCGGAGAAGATCGGAGGGGGGAAACGCCGCCGGGATCACCCCCAGAGGGCTCCACCCCCCTCCGGCGTGTTCATCATCAACATCTACAGCAAGATCAGCTCCATCTCTCCACTGTAATCTCTTGGCAAACACGATGTATGATGCAATACTATATTCCCTTGATATATCGTGTCTCCCCGTCTATGTTTGAGTAGTGAATTGTTCTTGGCAATGGTGAAATAGTTCGTTGATTGGTTGCATACAAGTTTGTTATCTTCTATGATTGTCTTTATGTACAATATATGAGTGCACGCATATGTTTTGGGAATGCATGTAAGGTGATCACCGGTAGCATAATGGAGTGGTGGTGACTTGGGAGTGACAGTAACCTGAGACCGAGCCACAAAGTTAAGTTATTGGGGGATATATATATAGGGGACCTTAGAACGTAAGGCTATGGTGGGACTTTATGTCTTAATCAATCTTGTGCAGTCATTTACTTGGCCACATGATCCATCATAAGGGGTTGTAGATCATTTACTTGACTATACCTATTCATGGCTCCTTCCTAGAAGAAACAACTAAGACTAAAACATGTGCTTTACTAATTGTGACAACCACACGAACGAAACACCTATTGCTAGAACACTTGCTCCCTTGAGATACTTGAGATATTTGCCGCTTGCTACTTGTGAAACTTGCTTAGAAACTTGCTCTAGGATTACTTGCATTTTAAACTTGCTTCACTAGTTACTAGACAAACCACACTCCACGTCACTTGCTTTTAATTAGTTAGTTCCTTTTAGTCAAACTTATTGCTTTGCATAAACAACCATATAAGAGGGCTATAGGGCTTTAGAGAATAGATAGCTTACCTTCAGCTCCTCGTGGGTTCGACACTCAAATACTTATCGAAAGGTACTACTCCCTCTGATCCGTAAAAAGTGTCGCCCACTTAGTATAAACTTTGTACTAACATAGTACAAAATAATGCGACACTTTTTATGGATCGGAGGGAGTACAATTGATCTCTTGCACTTGGGAGTCATCAGTTACCTAGTTTTAATTATAAGAAGCTATTTCTTCCTACCATGCAATATTTTCCCTATAACGCAATACCTGGGGATATATTATTGAAGTTCAAAATTGCTAGTCAGTGTGGTTCCTCGGTATAGTGATTCAATCATAGGAATACCAGATATGTTGCTCTTATGTGCAACATGATACAAGAATTACTATTGCCTAAGAATTAGCAAAGGAAGAGGGAATAATGGTTAATGGAGTAAGATTACTACATTCACCATATTTTTATTAACGATTTGTTGTGAGCATTGGCACTTATTGCCTTGATGGGTACATAAGTTTTGACTTATGACCATGTGGATAGGATACAACAAATCCTGCAAGTAGACAACAATAATATGAAAGCGCTAAAGGATAAATCATTAGTAACAACCATTTTTGTAACAAGGTATATTCCCGGCCTTGTCATGGAAGTGAGTTACAAGGTTTAGCGAACATCTAGAAAGTTCTGGAATTATTCTACAACTTTGATCACCTGGAACACCATGAGTTTATGGAGTGTCCAAGTGACATAATTCAACCTTGTTCGATAGGATGGATTAAGGATGTTAAAATGTCACTACGTCTTTCATAAGTCATGCTTTAGAGACTAATGCTTTACACTAAAAATAAATCCATCTAAATTTGATTTGTGATGTAAAGTATTTACAAGAAAACAGAAAATGAATGTTTGCTTCTTTAATGGTTGTCCCAAGTATAGGGAATTCTTCCCATCACCAAGGCCAAAACTTTTGTCAGGGTGTGATGGAGAAATTACTTCTTCAAAAAGTCAGTGGGAGGACAGTAAAGTTCGACGAGATTAGATCTTCGTAATCATATCAGAGTGGCACAGGACCAAAAGTAATTTTGGTGGTTGACATCATGAATATGTGACGTGAAACTTCGATCGAGCTTAACGACTGAACCAATTAGATCACAATATCATTGTTTCACAACAATGAGAATGTGATATAAGGGAAGCAGTGATGGACCCTAACTCCATAGATATGGCTAAACACCATAAAATTCGGATAGACTCCATAAACGAAAGTCAAGTTTGGAACTTGGTGTCAAGTTTTTTGCTCCTCAAGTAAGGGAATATAGCCTACCTTTCGTTAGCAGATGGATGGAAACATCCATGAAGAGTTGACTTCTTGACAAGTTTAAGGGAATGACTATGATGAGATTTAATCCCCCGTAGCATGAGTTTTATGTTTACACGGATTATTCTGGCAAGCACCGCATAACTTGTCTACAAGATATTGTAGGCAAGAATATTCAATCAAGAATATGCTAGAAGGGAATGCAAGTTTTAGTTATACATTCATGGAACAAAAATAAGGCATTAAGGAGTTAGGATCTTCACCTATATGAAATGATCAAAGTGTTCTACATCATCAAGAGGGTGAAGAGGCTTGAGGACTCGAGAAAGTCAGTGGGAGCGCTAAATAATTTCTAATACTTTATGTGAACAACATATTGTTAGTTGGAAATATTGTTGACATAGTAAAAGGTTTCATTGAAATTATATTTCGATGAAAGGAATGAATAAAATGCAGTATAAGTATTTCACTTTGGAAACGGAAAGGTGATAAACGTTTGGGTGGAAAGTTCATAATAGAACTTTCCTACATAGGACAGAGTGTGGTTCTTGTTTTCCATTACTCGTCTATATTGGATCAAACATGTTAAAATCATAATGCTAAATTGTTGAAAACTGATGCGTGTGAACACACGTTTGTTGGGAGACCCCAAGAGCAAGGTATGAAGAGTGCAGCAGCAAGTTTTCCTCAAAAAGAAACCAAGGTTGAATCGACCAGTAGGAGGAAGGAGTAACTTCAGAAGGTTGAAGAAGATAAGATGGCAGGGCGCACTACCGGTTCAGCAACAACGTGGAACCTACACAACACAATCAAATCACTTTGCCCCAACAAAGCAGTGAGGTTGTCAATCTCACCGGTTTTGATGAACACAAAGAGGTTAAACGTATGGTGTGGAAACAGTAGAAAAATAGTATGAAAGCAATATGAAAGCAGTATCAAAGCAGTAGGTGTTTTATCAGTGTGAGGAAAAGGGACCGGGGTCCACAGTTCACTAGTGGTGTCTCTTCGTGAAATATAAATAACATGTGTGGTGAACAAATTACAGCTAGGCAATTGACAGAAATGAAGGTTGCACCGTAGTGCATATGCAAGACATAAAGATTACCATGTGATTCATGTGGGCATTACAACAAAATACATAGACCGTCATCCAACTGCATCTATCTCTAATAATCCACCCTCCGAATATCAACCGAACAAACATTGGGTATTAAGTTGCAAGCATTATATTATCGATGTACGCAAAGTGTGTAATGTAAACAATGTAAACTAGGCAAACACCGTTGTTTTCTCCCTATTGGCAACATCACATCCTCCATCTGTCACGTTTCTGTCACTCGAGCACAGATGCAAAGGAGGCATAAACCCACTATCGAGCATAAATACTCCATCTTGGAGTTATTAGCATCTACTTGGCCAAAGCATCTACTAATAACGGAGAGCATGGAAGATCATAAATAACATACATGTGAAGATAACATGATAGATTGATAATCAGAAGACATAGCATTCAACATTCATCAGATCCCAGCAAACACAACATGTAGCATTACATAAAGATGATCTTGATCATGTTAGGTAGCTCACAAGATCTAAACATGAGGTACAAAGTGGAGAGAACAACCATCTAGCTACTTCTATGGACCCGTAGTCCAGGGATGAACTACCCACGCATCACTTTGGAGGAGGGCATGGTGGTGTAGACCCCTCCGGTGATGAATTCCCCTCCCGGCAGGGTGCCGGGGAGCGCTCCAGAACGCTCCCGATCTCGGGATGATGATGATGGCGGCCTCGGGTGTTTCTCAGGATGAAGTGGAATATATTTAGGGTTTACGCCTCGGGGGGTATAAATAGGCGAAAGGGAAAAGGCGGTGGAGGCAGGAGGGCCACACCACCCCATGGAGTGGCCAGGGGGCGCGTCGCCCTATGGTGTGGGCCCCGTGAGGCCCCCCTCCGGGTCTATTTGGGACTCCGTGGAACCTTCGGGAATTCTAAGACTTACGGGCTTCGAATTTTCCAATTCCGAGAATATTTCCATAATAACTTTTCTGAAACTAAAAACGGCAGAAAACGGGGAACTGGCTCTGTGGCATCTTGTCAATAGGTTAGTCCGGAAAATCGATAAAAATGACATAAAGTGTGTAGGAAACATGTGGGAAACAATAAGAAAACAACATGAAACATCAGAAATTAAGGATACATTTATGACGTATCAACATCCCCAAGCTTAGTTCCTACTCGTCCTCGAGTAGGTAAACGATAAAAACACATAATTTCCGAGGTGACATGCTACCAACATAAACTTGATCATCAATAATTTAAAAGCATAAGTAAGCTGAGATTCTAGAACTTTAACACAAGCATGATAAATAGAACTTTAATAATAAAGCATAGAAATCACCTTTCATCATGAGAAGTAACTCAAATAAAATATAATGAATAACAATGGAACGAAATATATACGTTTGTTTCAAGTATAGAGAAAACATGTCAAAGTGATATTTCGCTAGTCCTTAAGTGTGGGGAAAAACATAAATGCCAGGACACCTTCAAAGTTCATGAGGAAGACTAGAACAAATAATTAGAGAACAAGCAATAACACATCATGAATCAATAAATAATGTTTCTGGGACAAATGCACATAAAACTCAGAATGGCAACTATGCTCTCTCAACCGTGCATAAAGTTAGAAGATGGGGACTCAACATAAAAGTAACAGAAAGGCCCTTCGCAGAGGGAAGCAGGGATCACTCATGTTCTAGAGTTTTTTTATTTTATTAAACAGAGGTATAAAAAGTTTGACACTCCTCCCAACCATCTTTCACAAACCATGGCTCATCGAATCCTTGGGTGCCTTCCAACAATCACATACCGTGCATGAGTGTCTATATTTTAAGAGAGGTGTATGCTTATGTCAACGAATTTTAAACAGAAAATACAGTACGTCACAAGCCAACTAGACTTCACAAGAGCGGCTCCCATAGAAGGACGCATCTGGGTAGAAGGTCATCCATCTTTCTCTTTTGTTTAGACAATTATGCTTTGACTAATAAATCAGGGGCAAAGATAGTGAAGAGAATTTGTGTTATTAATTTGGGGCTAGGCACCCCGTTGCCAGCTCTTATATCATTGGATAAGCGGATGAAGCCACTAGTCCAGGGTGTGAAAGTCCAATCAACAAGTGAGATAAAGATTCTCTATTTACGTCCTCATGAGCTAAAATAGGAGCACAAAACAGGAGTAATTTTGAAAGTTTTAAAGGTAACACATGAGCATTTTACTTTGGAGTGGCGGTTAAATACCACATGTAGGTAGGTATGGTGGACACAATGGGAAAAGTTTGGTTTTTGAGAGTTGGATGCACGAGTAGAGCTCATACTCAGTACAGGTGGAGGCTAGCAAAAGACTAGGAGCGACAAATCAAGAGAGCATGAGAGCCATAATCATGCATAGCGACATAAACATCATTAATCAAAGCATAAGTGGTACCACAAGTTCAAAAACTAAATTATCATGGAGGCTATTTGTGACTGGTTCATAGTCATAAACATGGTATGAGCATGCGCCAAGTCAACCAAATAAAACATCCAAAGGAGAACACCACAAATTTATGCTTCAATATGACAAGAACAACTCATGATTCTTTCAATGGCACATTAAACACTCTCAGCTATTTGAGACTAATCATGCTACTAAATAACCAAAAGGCTTTAAAACTAAAATAACATCTAGCATGATATGAAAAAGTCTAGCCATAGCCTATACAAGCTTCTACTTGCACCGTTAAAAATTCTACCTCAAGCAGCAGTTTCTTTTCCCAACAAGCACCATACAAAACATGCTTTAACAAAAACTCTCTAAATGCTACAGCAAGAAAACATGAGAGGATTCACAAAACACTACTAAAAGTAACAACTCTAAATAAGAGATGCAATGAAAACGAGAGCTAAACAAGATTTTTTTTGCGACAACTAGAAGAAAAACTAAGAATAGCATAGCAAGTATTCAAACGAAAAAGCGGAGCATGTCTCTCTCCCAAACAAAGAATGCTAGGATCCAACTATATTATTGTAGCAAGTAAAACAAAAGAAAACAAAGGAAAACGAAAGAAAACGAAATAAAAACAAACAGACGCTCCAAGTAAACTTCATATGTTGTGACCGAATAAAAATATAGTTTCACGAGAAGTGACCTGATAGATAGTTGTGAAGAAGTGGATGCCTTGGGAATCCACAAGCTTAGATGCTTGAGTCTTCTAAAAATATGCTTGGATGAACCACGGGGATATCCCCAAGATTTAACCTTCACTCTTCTTGATCACATATATCACCTCTTCTCTTGACCCTTGAAAACTTCCTTCACACCACACTCAAATAGTAATTCGCATTAGAGGGTTAGTGCAACCATTAAAAATCCATTGGTTCTGTATGGCACAAGTGCTATTTATACCTTTAAACATTATATACAGCCACTGATGTTTCGTGAAGCAAAGAAATCCACTTGACATCGCAATAGAGCAAATACAAGAAAAATGGTAGAATCTGTCAAAACCAGAACAGTCTGTAAAGAAGAATTTTTTCGAGGCACTTACGTTGCCCAGATCGAAAAATTTAAAGAACAAAAAAGTTGTGTAATTGGCCTAGGAATAAGCACAAGAAATTTCATTTCTTTCATATTTTTCTATAATTTATACGATTTTTTACGGTGGATAGCAGAATTCTGTTTCCTGCGCAGAAATCCGAAAACCAACTCCAACTCTCGTCAGAAACCTTACTTGGCACTACTAAAACATGAAAAGAAAGATACAAAGGAGTTGCTACAGAAGTATACAACCCCTTGACTTAAATAAAACAGAGAAAAACAAAGCAAAAGTAGAACCATGAGTTATCTCCCAAGAAGTGCTTTTCTTTAACGCCTTTTAGTTAGGCCCAGAAAAGTGGAATCAAGTATTTTCAAGTGAAGAAGCATCCAAATAATTGCTAGATTTACGCTTACCTTTCTTACCCTTGTTTTTACCTTTAGGGAAATGATGGCCCAAGTATGGTTTGGAAGTAAAATTCATGGTACCTTTCCCCATATCAATAGTTGCTCCTAAGAGCTTCAACAGAGATCTTCCAAGGGTAATTTGTCCTCCTCCTACACATTCAATAACAAGATGATAAGTGGAGACCGTTTTTACTAGGAGTTTTGTAAACACTCCCTCAGCTATCCCAATGGGAAATATAGTGGTGTTATTAACGAGAGGAATTTCTTCTCCTCCCTCAGCAAGTCCCCAAAGTTTCAAAGATTCATAAATCTCTTTAGGCACAAGACAAAATTCAGACATAATATCACAACGAGCATGAAACGTTTCACCATTTATAGCAACCTTCACCAAAGGAATCATATTTGAAGCTTCAGAATTTATTGGGACATAATCAATATGTTCACGAATCTGGCCATAACCTTCTTTTAAATAAGAAATATGTGACTCAAGAGTATTCAATCTAGCATAAATACTTGCAAAGGCTTTATCAGAACTACTGGGTAAACTGTAGGTCGCAATTAATTTTTTTATGGAACTAAAAGATTGCTCTCCATTACAATGAAGGAAATCTCCTCATACCACGGTATCCAAAGCGTATCTATAGCAAAGAACAATACCAAAGTAAAAGCTACGAAGAAACAGGCTTAGAGTCATTTTAGGTTCAATTTTGCAATAGGAATCAAAACCTCTAGACCAAGCTTCCTTGAAACTCTCATCACTCCCTTGTTTGAAAGTGAAAATCATTTCCTCATGTGACATGGTAACAGGAATAGGAGTATTTATTTTAACAAGACTAAAAATAGGAATAAAAGTACAGCTAGTATAAGAACTATTTTTTGTGTGTTTTTTGATAAAGAGAAGCAAACAAGACAAAATAAAATAAACTAAGCTAAACAAAAACAGAGAAAATAGATTGGAAGTGAGAGACTCCCCTTGCAGAAATTCTCTTCCTCCGCGGCAACGGCGCCAGAAAAGTGCTTGATGCGTGTGAACACACGTTCGTTGGGAAACCCCAAGAGGAAGGTATGAAGAGTGCAGTGATGACCCACAAGTATAGGGGATCGCAACAGTCTTCGAGGGAAGTAAAACCCAAATTTATTGATTCGACACAAGCGGAGCCAAATAATATTTGTGAGCCTTAACAAGTGAGTTGACAATTCACCTGCACCTGAAAGTACTTTTGTTCGCAGTGGTTTATCAGTAGTAACAGTTTTATAGTAGCAGCAGTAGTGAAATAATAGCAGCAGTAGAATGAAAACAACAGCAATAGTGTTTGAAGTAAACAGCGGGATTAAATACTGTAGGCATAGGGATGGATGAACGAGCGTTGCATGGATAAGAAAGTTCAAATAATGATCATGTCACAGGCATTGCAGATAAATAAAATAAAGCATCCAAGCACTAAGTAACCATAGGATGTGTTCCGTAAATTGTCGTGCGTGCTCGCAATGAGAACTTGCACAACATCTTTTGTTCTACCAACCCGTTTTCAGCGGGGCCTCAAGGGAACTACTGGTAATTAAGGTGCTCCTTTTTATAAAGCACCGGAGCAAAGCATTAACACTGCATGAACACATGTGATCCTCACATCACAGCCATCCCCTTCGGTTGTCCCAATTTCTGTCACTTCGGGGCCTCGGGTTCCGGACAACAATGTGTGTAAACAACTTGCAGGTATGATCAAGAAACAATAATTATCATCGTGATTAAATAACATGTTCAGATATGAGATCATGGCACTCGGGCCGAAAGTGGCAAGCATTAAGCATAACAAGTTGCAACAATGTCAATAGCACTAATAGAGGATACTAGGCACTATGCCCTAACAATCACGACATTATTACATGAACGATCTCATCCAATCCCTACCATCCCCTTCAGCCTACAGCGGGGAATTACTCACATATGGATGGGGGAAACATGGATGGTCGATGGAGAGGCGTTGGTGATGACGATGGCGGTGATCTCCTCCACTTCCCCGTCCCGGCAGGGCGCCAGAACAGGAACTTCTGATCCCCGAATCGAGGTTCGGGACGGCGGCGGCGCTCTGTTGTGTTTCTGTGGAATATGACGAACCCCCTCGAGTTTTAGGGTTGGAGGCTACTTGTAGTCAAAAGGGGAGTCCGAGGGGGGCTTTGGGGGACCCACACCCCTAGGTGGCGCGGCCTCGGGGGGGACCCGCGCCGGGGGTGTGTGGCCACCCTGTGGCCCCTCTCCTAGCCCCCTTCTGGCTCCCGGGGTCTTCTGGGGTGAAAACATCAATGGGCTCTTTTCTGGGCATTTTCCCGAAAGTTGATTTTTCTGCACAAAAACAAGACACCAAAGTAATTCTGCTGAAAATAGCGTTAGTCCGTGTTAGTTGTATTCAAAACACACAAGTTTAGAGGAAAACAATAAGAAAAGTGTTCGGAAAAGGAGATACGTTTTCGACGTATCAACTCCCCCCAAGATTAGCTTATTTCTTGTCCTCGAGCAATTCAGTGACAACTGAGTGCGATAAAAGACTTTTACGAACACATTTCTTTCATATGATGTAAATATATTCCCTATGTGATCAAATACTTAATTATTCTCATGATAAGATACATGCAAGATACTGTCACTTAATAGCTATGCAAATCATGAAGAGATAACAACATATTAATAATAAACAACATGAAGCACAACTGTTTGCAAGATTGAAGTATTCATAAAAAAGATCTAATAAAGTGGTATCTCACTTACCCTTAAATGTGGGGCAAGACATAAATGCCAGGGCACCTCTGAAGTTCAAGGGAAGACTAGAAGGAAAGATATCAAAGATACAAGCATCAAAGTTATACCACAATCAACCGTACTTTGGGACAAACACATCACACTAAGAATGACCATTATGCTCTCAAGAAAGTGCTTAAAGAATATGGCGGAGACTCAACATAGGATCACTCATGTGCTATAGTTTTTTATTTTATTAAACATAGGTATTGAAAACATTTTGAGAGAGGTGTATGCTTATGTAAACGAATGGTAAACAGACAATACAGTACGTCACTAGCCAAATGAATTCACAAGAGCGGCTCCCATGTGAAGGACGTATCTGGGTAGAAGGCCATCCCTCTTTCTCTTTTGTTTACACAATTATTCTTTGACTGATAAATCAGGGGAAACAAGAGTTAAGAGGATTTATGTGTATTAATTTGGAGCTGGGCACCCCGCTGCCAGCTCTTCTATCATTTGGATAAGCGTATGAAGCCACTAGTCCAGGGTGTGAAATCCAATCAACAAGTGAGATAAAGATTCTCTATTTACGTCCTCATGAGCTAAAACAGGGGCACAAAACGGGAGTAATTTTTAGCAGGTTTTAAAGGTAGCACATGAGCAATTTACTTGGAGTGGCGGTTAAATACCACATATAGGTAGGTATGGTGGACACATTTGGCAAACTTTGGTTTTCAGGGATTTGGATGCACGAGTAGAGCTTATACTCGGTACAGGTGAAGGCTAGCAAACAAAGAGGAAGCGACAATCAAGAGAGCAACAACTATCATAATCATGTTTGCGACAAAGTAAAATTAACTGAGACATAAAATTGATACTAGAACTCTGAGGAAAAATAAATCATTGAGGCTTATTGACTTTTTGTTTTCAGTCTTAGCATGCGTGAGCATGTGCCAAGTCGATTCAAATGAAACAGTCAGAGGAGGCTACCACAATATCATACCCTTCTACGAATAGAAAAATGCGAACAAATATTTATATGACAGGTTATTTACTATGAATAAATTGGAACAAAACATGAGAGAGCATGAACTATTAAACAACCATTAAGTCACATATATCTTATACGAACAAACTAAGCATGCTCACATAGATGGATATATGTACAAAAATGAAAGCAAATAGAATTCATACCAGCCGCTCACCACATCTTAAATTGTCGTATATCGTCATTATTGGTCTTCACTTGTGGCTCGAATAATATATAATGAAAACCAAGCTCCAATGGAATCACGGACGACTGTTGAACTCTGCAACAAACTATACAAAACCAAAGAAGAACAATAAATATTTTTGGGTTTTTCAATTAAAGCACGGACAAAAAGAGAACAAGCAAACAAACAAACCAACAAAATATTTTTGGATTTTCGAAAATTAAACTGCAACTTAAGGATAAAGCAAACTAACTAAAGATACAAAATAAGCAAATAAAGAGAAACAACAGAAATATTTTTGGTCTTTTTGTGTTTTGGAAAACAAAAACAAAACAATAAAAACAAAAGAAGAGAAAGAAACGAAAAGAAACGAAAGAAACAAAAAGATGGATATACAAATAACCGACCAAACATGATATATAAATGAGTGTGATGTCGGTATACCTCCCCCCAATCTTAGGCTTTTGGCCTAAGTGGAGATCAATCAAAGCGCGGGAAATATCCCCACTGCGGTGGGTCATCCCTCGCGTGTTCGTACTCGACGCATAAGAGGAGGATGATGCAGCTGGCGCATAGTCATAACCAGGGTGCTAGTGTGGAATCCCCGTGGCGTCGTAGGGCTGGACGAAATCACCATTGTCCCCCTCTTAGGCATCCTCCCCTTTATAGGGGTGATGCTCAAGGTATGTGTCCAGCTCACTCTCAGAAAGCTCCCAACCTTGCCTGTTATTAAGATCAAACAAAAGAGGTGCAAGCAAAAGTACTTCTCTAACAGTTTTAACAACTCTCCACCCGGATCGTTTGGAGAAAGTTAATTCAAAAGATAAATTATGTAAGTGAGCATGCGTAGAAAGAAACTTATGTTGAACCATGGAAACAAGATTAAGCCTCTCTATAGGAAACTGAAAGTCTAGAGGGTGTGGCTCCAAACCATGCAAAGCTAGCAAGCGCGAGGCAATAAGACCTCCACAAACTCCTCCCTTCTCACGGTTATGTGAGAGACGGTAAGCAATCAAAGCGCCAAAGTTATAAGACCTATCATGTCTCAAAGAAACAACAATAAACGCCAAATCATAAACAGATAACTTGCTGGCAGTTTTCCTAGCTAATACACATTTAGAAATAAAGTAGGCAAAGTATCGAATGCTAGGGAGTTGAATTTCACGGATTTTACCACTCTCTCCTGTGAAGCTTCTGCCTTGGCAAATCTCTCCATATAAATCCAGTAGTGGTTTGGGCTTCCCACTTATTTTCTCACAAGACCCCCACTCAGGTACCTTAATATCTGCACAGAAAACACTAAAAGGTAGGCTCACAGCTTTATTATAAATCTTATAGTGGACGATTGGGTTAGTTGGAGACCATTTAAAACGAAAATCCTGCACCACATACATAGTTAGTTTCACATATTGGACGGGCTCATCCTGAAGGAAACGCTCTAAACCTGCATTATGCACTAAAGTGTTAAAATCCTGCAGAATTTATGTAACTTGCGTAAATTCATGACACAGGTAGATTGATGGGAACAACCTCTCTTCACGGTGCACGAGCATGACCTCATGCACCTCCAACTCATGCTGGTTTAGTTGATAAGCGTTGTGCTCCATCTCTGAAATTTTTCAACAATCATCATAAAAATTAATTTCAAGCAACTATAAGGTGGAAACTACCATAGGGACTTATATGAGAGCTAAACATACATCAGAACTATATTATTTCTACTCAAATCAAGCATGCAAACTCACATAAGCTGTCACCTACTGTGGCAAAATACTCAAGAATACTTCACTAAACAAAATTCTACTTGGATCATCGGAGGGGTCACATACCGGAGATCAAACACACCAAAAATCAGCACAAATGATGGGCTGAAGAAGGAGATCAAAAACCAAGAGGAAAAACACAAAGAACACGGGATCCAGGAAATGTTTTCAGTTTGGTAGGTGAGAGAAGAGACTTGGGCAGTGGAGAGGGTAAGTGGAGGGCCAAGGGGCCCCACACCATGTGCTGGCGCCACCAGGGGGCTGGCCGCGCCACCCTGGGGTGTGCCTGCCTGGTGGGTCACCCTGGGGTCTCCCAGGTGGCTTTCTGACTCATTTTTTATGTACAAATTTATCATAATTTTCTGGAATTTTTCGAGAAACTTTATTTTTGAGGTATTTCCAGAATTTTAATAATTAATAAAAACCGGGAAAAAGAAAGTGAAAACATAGAAAACATAACCAAAACCGGCACTACAGAGGTTCTATGACACTCTAATGAAAGAATATCCAAAGAAAACAAAGGTGGTAGTGGTGAAAACAAATGTATGGGTGGTGAAAACATGCATAACTTCAGTAATCATAGTGAAAACATCCGGAAAACATGCATAAGGATGGTGGAAAACATGATTGTACTCGAGTAATAATGTGATAATAGAAGTAAACATGGTGAAAACATAATGAGGAAGGTGAAAACATAGTGAAAACATTGGTCTCTTCATTTAAAATCATTTTGTTAACAAGGGTGATCAAGTCTTGCTACCAAAATAATTTTATATGAAAGAAAACTTTGTTTCTCACTAAATAATCATGTTACCTCAACCTTGATAGACATAGTCCCAATCATAATAATTTCATATTCTTTTGGTGGCTTTGGAATAGGACAATAAAATTCTCCAATCTTGATGATCTCAATATTTTCAATGGAATTCAGACCATATTTTCTATCAATCTTCTTGGGAAAATAAACAGTATGCTCTTTATCATTAACATTAAAAGTAACTTTTCCTTGATTGCAATCAATAACATCCCCTGCAGTATTAAGAAAAGGTCTCCCAAGAATAATAGACATATTATCATCTTCAGGCATTTCTAACACAACAAAGTCAGTTAATATCAGACAATTATTAGCAACTTGAACAGGAACATCCTCACATATACCCACAGGAATAGCGGTAGACTTATGAGCCATTTGCGAAGATATATCAGTTGGTATCAATTTTTCTAGGAGGAGTATTTTATAGAGAGTAAAAGGCATGACACTAAGTCCAGCTCCCAAATAACACAAAGCAGTTCTAACATAATTATTTTTAATAGAACAGGGAATAGTTGGTATACCAGGATCTCCAAGCTTCTCAGGAACCTTGCCATTAAAAGAGTAATTAGCAAGCATAGTGGAAATTTCCTCATTAGGAATTTTCCTTTTTTTAGAGACAATATCTTTCATATATTTTGCATAAGGAGGAAATTTAATAGCATCAGTTAAAGGAATTTGCAAGAACAAAGGTTTCATCCATTCACAAAACTTGTTATAATGTTCTTCTTCCTTAGATTTGTGTTTCTTATTAGGAAAAGGCATTGGTTTTGGTACCCAAGGTTCTCTCTCATTACCATGTTTATTAGCAATGAAATCTTCCTTAGTATACTTTGCAGTTTAGTATGCTTTTCAGGTTCAGCTACAGGTTCTTCTTTATCAGAAGCATCATTCTTTTCATTACCACTTTCAGTTTCAGCATCAGAGATAGATATACTATTAGGATCTTTAGCAAGTTCAGAGGATTCTGCAGCAGTTTTATGTTTCTTCTTCTTTTTCTTCTTAGTATGAATAGCATTATCATTAGTTTGCTAAGAATCTTGTTCAATTCTTTTAGGATGTCCCTCAGGATATAAAGGATCTTGTGTAGCAATACCACTTCTAGTTCTTATTTCATCATCATGTTTTTCTTTAGAAGCATTAACTAGCAAATCTTTTTGCACTTCAGAAAGTTGATCAATTTGAGTTTGAACCATTTGAAAATGTTTAACAAGCATTTTAACATAATTAAAGGTTCTTTCTATAATACCATGCAAATTATCAATAGCTCTAGAGTTTTCCATTAGGTGATTTTGCACTCTCATATTAAAATTATCTTGCTTGATAATATAATTATCAAATTCATATAAACATTGATCAGGAGGTTTTTTATAGGGAATGTCTCTACTATCAAAATATTGGAGAGAGTGTACCTCAATGGTGGATGAGTGAGGGATTGGCTTACATAATTCTTCTGTAGGTGGAAGATTCTTCACATCTTCAGATTTAATACCCCTCTCTTTAAGAGATTTCTTGGCTTCTCTCATCAGTTCATCATTTAATTCAATCATTCCTGTAACACCTGGGGTGTTATCCCTAATTTAGAAAATTGGTTGTTTCCTTTTTTGGCATTGCATCACATGCATCATCTGCACATTGTTTGCAATCCAATTAAAAAACAAAACAAAAATTCAAATCCATTTAAAAAATTTCAAACAATGCACCTGTGTTTTTCAAACTCAAATTGTTTTTCAATATAAGTTGATTGGAATTAATTTTTGCTTGGTTATTTCAAAAAAAAACATCCTTTATGAAACCCTATTTGAAATTAAAATGGCAAATTCAAATCAATTTGGCAATTTGAAAATTTTGAAAATAAAGTTCACAAACCTTGGCCTCACTGTTTTGTAATTCAATAAAAATTATTGCATAAAATAAAACCCTAAAAACCTATTTCTTTTCTCTATTATTCTTTCCTACAAAGAAAAAGTAAACAGAAAAAAAAAACAGAAAACCCAAAGGGAGAGGCAGGCCAGCCCGAATGGGCCAGCCCACCATACCTCTTCTTCTTCGTACGGAACAGGGGGCATGAAGGGGATTTCGAGCTCCCCCCATGTGCACCTCCACCTGCTCCCCCCACCTTATAGCTCCCCTTCCCTCTCCTAACCCTAACCCTAGGCCTCCTTCCTCTCCCTTCCATCGCCGTCGCCACCTTCTTCTTCCTCCCCCCAATTCTTCCTCTCTGTAACCTCTCTCTGAAACTGAAACAAACAGCCACCATGGCCGCCACTTTGAGGTCATGGCGCGGCCACCACGGGCACCCTCGGCCCTCCATCTCGCCGGGAATGGAAAGCCCCCACCACCCTCTCCCTCCTCGCATCCTCGACGGGGCCCGGGAGGCCGCCGTTCGCCGCCGCCAAGTCGTCGCCGTCGACCGCCTCTTCCCTGTCGTCGCGCCCGCTCGAGCCCGAGGGTGAGCACTCGCCCTCTCCGCTCTCTCCTCTCCCCTCTCTCCTCTCTCCTCTCCCCTCTCCCCTTCTCTTTTCCCTCCGCGAGCGCCCAGCGCCCCGGCGCGCCCACGCCGGCGACCACTCGCCGTTCGTCGCCGTCGTTAACTGTCCCGATCGGGTGCAGTTACCTGTTTTTGGTTCGACAGTAGCCCGCACCTTTGCCTCAAAATCCCCGCGCCTCTGTATCCTTCAAAACCGATCGACTAGCCCACAGGTAGCACCCCCGTGCGCGCACGCCCAGCAGCCCGGGTTCGAATCCCCCCTTAGGCAGAAAGCCACCCCTTTTTTTCCACCTTTTTTCTTTTATCTCTCGAATTGTAAAATCAATAACAAATTGAATATTGATCCAATTTCAACGATTCAAATTGCTATGGATTCAGAATCTTGTGCTCTTTCTGTTAATGTCAAAATTGCAACATGTTTCTGTAATAATTTTTGCACTAAATAATTAATTACAGAAAATGCAATAAAAATTTGAAACTTTGGAATTTCATAACTTGAGTTCTGTTCATCCAATTTGAGCAAACTTGGGCTCTAAAAATTTGTCTTAACAAACTCTACACATTGGTATTTTATTTGGTCACAATTAAATTAAATTTGAACATGTTTCCCTTTGTTTACTAAAAGGGGCAGAATAAAAATGACTATGAAAAATTGCATAATAAATTCAATAATAACCCAAAAATTATGTTTAATAGCTCAAAATGTTCAGTGAAACATTTGCTACATGTTTTCAAACTTTTCAATGCAATTTGTTTACTGTTTTCCCTAATTAAAAGTGGTGCAATAATTCAATGCTTTAATTAAACCTTTTAAATTGCAAAATTCATAACTTGGGCAATTCAAATCCAATTCCAACATGTAAAATATGTTTTCCATGCAAAATTGAATAAGCTTTCCAAATATCAACTTTGTTTTCTGTTTTGAACAATTTAAATTGCTGAAAACAACTATTTCTTAATTAAGGCATTTAAAATTGTCAATTTAATAAGTTGCTCATCAAAAATCCAAATTCAACAAATGAAATATGTATTCCATCTAAAATTTTGTGTTCTTTCCAAATATGAATTTTGTTATCTGTTTTGAACAATTAAAATGGGTGAAAACAATGAATGTTTGTGTAACTCACTTAAGAAGCCAAATTTCATAACTTAATAAATAAAATTCCAAACTTGGTAAACAACATATCAAATTGAAGCTATTGTTGTTTTCTTATTGTTTTCATCATCCATGCATCATTCTAATCAACTTTCACATGATGGTTATTTGTAGATCATTTAATTCAACATTAATTCATGGGCATTTCCATATGCAATCCAAATTGCGTATGGGCCCATTTAAATATGTTTACCATGTCAACTAGTTTATCTTTGATGCATCCTTAAACTTGTCATGCATCCATATCTTGATCATGCTGGATCTTTTGCCGTAGTAGTAATTGTTGCATCCGGTGTTTGTTCTAGTTCGTTGCTTCTTCGCGGATAGGATGTTGAGATGATGTGAGCAACGACAAGTTCTTCGGATGTACCTCTACTTGCTGGATTCCAGGCAAGTATACTCACTTGCTACCTATGGCTGCCTTTCATCACTTGTTACCGATTCTTCCCGTTGCCTTTATTCTAGCCTTATGATTCGATGCTTGTGTCTCGATCATATCATATGTTTACCTTGCAACCATGATATAGCCTTCCTTCCACTTCCTATTAAATGTTGTTTGTTTACCTTGTTGGCCCTCGTGTCGTAGTTGCATGCTTAGTGTTGTTTGCGCTCAAGTCTTGCTGTCCGTCTTATCACCTGTTTAGTTTGATAGTTGGGTTTCGAGTCCATCAACAACATGTTAATGTTTTGGGTAATAATAATTTGATGATAAGGCACCGGCAGGAGGCCCGGCGTGGTTTTGAGGCCTGCTAGTGTCGACCCTAATTAGGAAAAGGGTCTTGTCCATTGATCCATGATGAGCGCACTAACCGCATGTGGGAAGCGAGTATGGGCGCCCCCCGCAATTCTAATTCGATTCGCATCTCGTCCAAATCGCCTCATTTAGTTCGGGTTTTCCATTTGCCGCATGCATATGCAGGTGCGAACCCTTGGCGCCAGGGTGGAACTTTTGTAGTCGGCATTTAGGGAGACACGTTCTTAGAGTGCTATGAGGGTCCCCTTTTCTTCGTGGGGCTTGATTAGCCGTGCGCTCAATTGCACGGGGTTCTTTGGGCTTGATGCGAAGAAGAGTTGGGTTGTGTTGAGTACCTCGCTTGGTGGGTTGATCCCCCGTCTGGCGGGTTATTCTTACGTGTACGGCTAAATTGGTGCATCCCTGCAGGGTTAAATCTTCTCGAGAAGCCGTGTTGTCCGCGGTTATGGATGACTTGGTGAAAGTGCTGGCTAACAAGTACTCAGACAACTTACACTTAACGATGATAACTTGACTAGTAATATAGATTACCTCCACCATAAAAATGAATGTCACCTTAATCAACCGTGTGAGTTTCCTTGGGTTGCTTCCTTAGTAGGGGGTAACATTGGATGGGTATTGTTTGGTGAGTAGTTGTAGTTGGTTCTGATACGCTATCTTATCCCTTTCTTTTAG
The DNA here is from genome assembly GCA_028641055.1 of Alopecurus myosuroides. NCBI lineage: Eukaryota > Viridiplantae > Streptophyta > Magnoliopsida > Poales > Poaceae > Alopecurus > Alopecurus myosuroides. The sequence goes on from CM054059.1 coordinate 250,084,904, forward strand.
CCGGATGTTGTAGCGAGTCTCTGTAGTTAGTTAGTGCAGCCCGCTGCCGCTTCTTTGCAATAATCCCTTCCTTTCCGTTGTACCCAAAGTATTTGTATCTTGTGATGATTGGTTACGCTGGTATCTTGTGAGTATGGGTTATCCACTTGCCAGTACTTAACCGTACTGACCCACGAATCCTTTTCGTGGCTGCATATTCCACATTGCAGTCAACAGGTTTGAAGTCTGACGACGTTAGCTTGGGAATCCCTCCGGCTTGGCCTGGGCAGGGATTGGACGCCATCGGTTATCTTCAGGACTCTTAGTCCAATTTGTATCTTGTCCGTAGTCGGACGCTATGTTGTTTCTTCCGCTGTTATTTGGATCTTTGTATTGTATCAGTTGTATCCTTGACTCGTTTGAGTCGTCTTGTATATATCTTTTCTGTTGTTGTTGCGGAATATTTGTGAACTGTTGTAACGTTATCACAAGCGGCAACCTGGAAACGGTTATTATGCGGATTTGGGTGGAAATGCCGAAATCTGCATAGTGCCCGATCTCGGGGCGTCACAAATGGTATTAGAGCATGGTTTCCGATTCCCTATGTTGTTTCGATACGAATGGTTATCGAAGCAACGGGTCCGCAAAGCCTGTAGGATAACCTCGCTAACGGTCGTGTTTCTAGAGTGTCAAAAAACTATTTGTGCAAAAACTGTTTTGGACACATCTCAATAGGATTCTTGTTTCCTCCTTATCTCTATTCTATTTCCCTCCCATCTTATTTGTTTTGGAGTCTCCCCCCCTTGTCTATCTTTCAAAGTGTTAGGATCCTACGTAGGTGGACGTTTTCTGAGCCTTTAACCTAATAGGTTCGATCATCGGAAGATTCCTGGTGGAAGAACATCGTCATCAACCCGAGCAAGAATCTCTTGTTAGTGGTGTCGAGAAGCCCTTGTTAGTGGTGTCGAGGATATCAACTGGAAGCATGAAGAATCGATAGTCGAACTTCTTTCCCCTCCCGGGTTAGTAGGTGGATTGCGAGGGCGCAATCCCTTGTTAGTGGTGTCGTCTGTAACACCTGGGGTGTTATCCCTAATTTAGAAAATTGGTTGTTTCCTTTTTTGGCATTGCATCACATGCATCATCTGCACATTGTTTGCAAACCAATTCAAAAACAAAACAAAAATTCAAATGCATTTAAAAACTTTCAAACAATGCACCTGTGTTTTTCAAACTCAATTTTTTTTTTCAATATAAGTTGATTGGAATTAATTTTTGCTTGGTTATTTCAAAAAAAAAATCCTTTATGAAACCCTATTTGAAATAAAATGGCAAATTCAAATCAATTTGGCAATTTGAAATTTTTGAAAATAAAGTTCACAAACCTTGGCCTCACTGTTTTGTAATTCAATAAAAATTATTGCATAAAATAAAACCCTAAAAACCTATTTCTTTTCTCTCTTATTCTTTCCTACAAAGAAAAAAGTAAACAGGAAAAAAAACAGAAAAACCCAAAGGGAGAGGCAGGCCAGCCCGAATGGGCCAGCCCACCTACCATCCCCACCAAACCCCAGCCCACCATACCTCTTCTTCTTCGTACGGAACAGGGGGCAGGAAGGGGATTTCGAGCTCCCCCCATGTGCACCTCCACCTGCTCCCCGCCACCTTATAGCTCCCCTTCCCTCTCCTAACCCTAACCCTAGGCCTCCTTCCTCTCCCTTCCATCGCCGCCGCCACCTTCTTCTTCCTCCCCCCCCCCCAATTCTTCCTCTCTGTAACCTCTCTCTAAAACTGAAACAAACAGCCACCATGGCCGCCACTTTGAGGTCATGGCGCGGCCACCACGGGCACCCTCGGACCTCCATCTCGCCGGGAATGGAAATCCCCCACCACCCTCTCCCTCCTCGCATCCTCGACGGGGCCCGGGAGGCCGCCGTTCGCCGCCGCCAAGTCGCCGCCGTCGACCGCCTCTTCCCTGTCGCCGCGCCCGCTCGAGCCCGAGGGTGAGCACTCGCCCTCTCCCCTCTCTCCTCTCCCCTCTCCCCTCTCTCCTCTCCCCTCTCCCCTTCTCTTTTCCCTCCGCGAGCGCTCAGCGCCCCGACGCGCCCACGCCGGCGACCACTCGCCGTTCGTCGCCGTCGTTAACTGTCCCGATCGGGTGCAGTTACCTGTTTTTGGTTCGACAGTAGCCCGCACCTTTGCCTCAAAATCCCCGCGCCTCTGTATCGTTCAAAACCGATCGACTAGCCCACTGGTAGCACCCCCGTGCGCGCACGCCCAGCAGCTCGGGTTAGAATCCCCCCTTAGGCAGAAAGCCACCCCTTTTTTTTCCACCTTTTTTCTTTTATCTCTCGAATTCCAGAAAACAGATCTGAATCCTTAATTGTAAAATCAATAACAAATTGAATATTGATCCAATTTCAACGATTCAAATTGCTATGGATTCAGAATCTTGTGCTCTTTCTGTTAATGTCAAAATTGCAACATGTTTCTGTAATAATTTTTGCACTAAATAATTAATTACAGAAAATGCAAAAAAATTTTGAAACTTTGGAATTTCATAACTTGAGTTCTGTTCATCCAATTTGAGCAAACTTGGGCTCTAAAAATTTGTCTTAACAAACTCTACACATTGGTATTTTATTTGGTCACAATTGTATTAAATTTGAACATGTTTCCCTCTGTTTACTAAAAGGGGCAGAATAAAAATGACTATGAAAAATTGCATAATAAATTCAATAATAACCCAAAAATTATATTTAATAGCTCAAAATGTTCAGTGAAACATTTGCTACATGTTTTCAACCTTTTCAATGCAATTTGTTTATTGTTTTCCCTAATTAAAAGTGGTGCAATAATTCAATGCTTTAATTAAACCTTTTAAATTGCAAAATTCATAACTTGGGCAATTCAAATCCAATTCCAACATGTAAAATATGTTTTCCATGCAAAATTGAATAAGCTTTCCAAATATCAACTTTGTTTTCTGTTTTGAACAATTTAAATTGCTGAAAACAACTATTTCTTAATTAAGGCATTTAAAATTGTCAATTTAATAACTTGCTCATCAAAAATCCGAATTCAACAAATGAAATATGTATTCCATCTAAAATTTTGTGTTCTTTCCAAATATGAATTTTGTTATCTGTTTTGAACAATTAAAATGGGTGAAAACAATGAATGTTTGTGTAACTCACTTAAGAAGCCAAATTTCATAACTTAGTAAATAAAATTCCAAACTTGGTAAACAACATATCAAATTTAAGCTATTGTTGTTTTCTTATTGTTTTCATCATCCATGCACCATTCTAATCAACTTTCACATGATGGTTATTTGTAGATCATTTAATTCAACATTAATTCATGAGCATTTCCATATGCAATCCAAATTGCGTATGGGCCCATTTAAATATGTTTACCATGTCAACTAGTTTATCTTTGATGCATCCTTAAACTTGTCATGCATCCATATCTTGATCATGCTGGATCTTTTGTCGTAGTAGTAATTGTTGCATCCGGTGTTTGTTCTAGTTCGTTGCTTCTTCGTGGATAGGATGTTGAGATGATGTGAGCAACGACAAGTTCTTCGGATGTACGTCTACTTGCTGGATTCCAGGCAAGTATACTCACTTGCTACCTATGGCTGCCTTTCATCACTTGTTACCGATTCTTCCCGTTGCCTTTATTCTAGCCTTATGATTCGATGCTTGTGCCTCGATCCTATCATATGTTTACCTTGCAACCATGATATAGCCTTCCTTCCACTTCCTATTAAATGTTGTTTGTTTACCTTGTTGGCCCTCGTGTCGTAGTTGCATGCTTAGTGTTGTTTGCGCTCAAGTCTTGCTGTCCGTCTTATTACCTGTTTAGTTTGATAGTTGGGTTTCGATTCCATCAACAACATGTTAATGTTTTGGGTAATAATAATTTGATGATAAGGCACCGGCAGGAGGCCCGGCGTGGTTTTGAGGCCTGCTAGTGTCGACCCTAATTAGGAAAAGGGTCTTGTCCATTGATCCATGATGAGCGCACTAACCGCATGTGGGAAGCGAGTATGGGCGCCCCCCGCAATTCTGATTCGATTCGCATCTCGTCCAAATCGCCTTATTTAGTTCGGGTTTTCCATTTGCCGCATGCATATGCAGGTGCGAACCCTTGGCGCCAGGGTGGAACTTTTGTAGTCGGCATTTAGGAAGACACGTTCTTAGAGTGCTATGAGGGTCCCCTTTTCTTCGTGGGGCTTGATTAGCCGTGCGCTCAATTGCACGGGGTTCTTTGGGCTTGATGCGAAGAAGAGTTGGGTTGTGTTGAGTACCTCGCTTGGTGGGTTGATCCCCCGTCTGGCGGGTTATTCTTACGTGTACGGCTAAATTGGTGCATCCCTGCAGGGTTAAATCTTCTCGAGAAGCCGTGTTGTCCACGGTTATGGATGACTTGGTGAAAGTGCTGGCTAACAAGTACTCAGACAACTTACACTTAACGATGATAACTTGACTAGTAATATAGATTACCTCCACCATAAAAATGAATGTCACCTTAATCAACCGTGTGAGTTTCCTTGGGTTGCTTCCTTAGTAGGGGGTAACATTGGATGGGTATTGTTTGGTGAGTAGTTGTAGTTGGTTCTGATACGCTATCTTATCCCTTTCTTTTAGCCGGATGTTGTAGCGAGTCTCTGTAGTTAGTTAGTGCAGCCCGCTGCCGCTTCTTTGCAATAATCCCTTCCTTTCCGTTGTACCCAAAGTATTTGTATCTTGTGATGATTGGTTACGCTGGTATCTTGTGAGTATGGGTTATCCACTTGCCAGTACTTAACCGTACTGACCCACGAATCCTTTTCGTGGCTGCATATTCCACATTGCAGTCAACAGGTTTGAAGTCTGACGACGTTAGCTTGGGAATCCCTCCGGCTTGGCCTGGGCATGGATTGGACGCCATCGGTTATCTTCAGGACTCTTAGTCCAATTTGTATCTTGTCCATAGTCGGACGCTATGTTGTTTCTTCCGCTGTTATTTGGATCTTTGTATTGTATCAGTTGTATCCTTGACTCGTTTGAGTCGTCTTGTATATATCTTTTCTGTTGTTGTTGCGGAATATTCGTGAACTGTTGTAACGTTATCACAAGTGGCAACCTGGAATCGGTTATTATGCGGATTTGGGTGGAAATGCCGAAATCTGCATAGTGCCCGATCTCGGGGCGTCACAATTCCCCTCTTCTTGGGTGTTGGTGTTGGTGTAGGTACTGGAGTAGGAGTCGGCTCAGGCTCAATCATTGTCCAATCATCATGATTTTGGCTTATTTTAGCCATTAATTCCTCAGCTTCTTCTGGAGTTCTTTGCCTGAAAACACAACCAGCACAACTATCCAGGTATGTCCTAGATTCAACAGTTATTACATTATAGAATATATCAAGAAGTTTATTATCTTCTAGCTTATGCCCAGGTGTAGCTCTGACTAAAGAACAGAACCTTGTCCAAGATACAGGCAATTTCTCTTCTTCCAATCGCTTAAAATTAAATATATTTTGTAAAGCAGCATGTTGAGCACTAGCAGGAAAATATTTCTGAAAGAAAGCATTAACCAAACCAATAGGACTATCAATAGATCCAGGAGACAAATTGTTAAACCAATTTTTAGCTTCATCTTTTAATGAGAAAGGAATATTTTAGTAACAAAGTAGCTACATTTCTTAAGATCATAAGAGAACAAACTACTCAAAGAGGAGAGCTCATTCATATGTTTCATAGAACTTTCATTTTCAGTACCACAAAAGGTTCTTTCTCAACAATAGATATATAAGATAAATCAAGAGAGAAATCATAATCCTTGTCCCTAATATTAATGGGAGAAGTGGCAAACTTAGCATCAGGGGATAATTTATATTTAACAGCACGACTTTCAATAAGTCTCATAACAGCATCATTATCCTTCATAGTGTATATTTCATCAATAAGATCATCATTAAGATCAACATAGGCATCATCTAAATCATCACTAGGATTCTCTATAAGCTCAGGTGAAACGGTAGGACTAACAGGATTTTTATCAGGAGTTTCAGTGTTTGCAATATTTTTAGCTTTAGCAATAGTAGCATCTAAGAAAGGGCCGAGAGAACCACTCTCATCAAGCACAGTAGAAGCATCATCAAAAGTATCAGAAGTATTTTCAGATTCAGCAGAAGTAGCATGTGTAGCATGTGGTGGTGTAAGCAGCTTACTCATAACAGACGGTGAATCAAGAGCAACAGAGGTGTTCAGAGTTGTACCTCTTCTTATAGTGGATGGTAATATAGGAAAATTTCCATCACGGGTCTTACCCATGATGAATGATGGTAGTAGATAATAACACTCTCCGTTGAGCTCACAAATAAAGCTATTCTCCCCGGCAACGGCGCCAGAAAATAGTCTTGATGACCCACAAGTATAGGGGATCACAACAGTCTTCGAGGGAAGTAAAACCCAAATTTATTGATTCGACACAAGGGGAGCCAAAGAATATTGGTGAGCCTTAACAAGTGAGTTGTCAAGTCACCTACACCTGAAAGTACTTTTGTTCGTAGTGGTTTATCAGTAGTAACAATTTTATAGTAGCAGCATTAGTGAAATAATAGCAAGAGTAGAATGAAAACAGCAGCAGTAGTGTTTGAAGTAAACAACGGGATTAAATACTATAGGCATGTGGATGGATGAACGGGCGTTCCATGGATAAGAAAGGTCAAATAATGATCATGTCATGGGCATTGCAGATAAATAAGATAAAGCATCCAAGCACTAACTAACCATAGCCACGTGTTCCGTAAATTGTCGTGCGTGCTCGCAATGAGAACTTGCACAACATCTTTTGTCCTACCAGCCCGTTTTCAGCGGGACCTCAAGGGAACTACTGGTACTTAAGGTGCTCCTTTTAATAAAGCACGGGAGCAAAGCATTAACACTCCGTAAACACATGTGATCCTCACATCGCAGCCATCCCCTCTGATTGTCCCAATTTCCGTCACTTCGGGGCCTCGGGTTCCGGACAAAAGTGTGTGTAAACAACTTGCAGGTATGATCAAGAAACAATAATTATCATCGTGATTCAATAACATGTTCAGATATGAGATCATGGCACTCGGGACGAAAGTGGAATGCATTAATCATAACAAGTTGCAACAATGTCAATAGCACCAATAGAGGATACTAGGCACTATGCCCTAACAATCACGACATCATTACATGAACGATCTCATCCAATCCCTACCATCCCCTTCAGCCTACAGCGGGGAATTACTCACACATGGATGGGGAAACATGGATGTTCGATGGGGAGGCGTTGGTGATGACGATGGCGATGATCTCCTCCACTTCCCCGTCCCGGTAGGGCGCCAAAACATGAACTTCTGATCCCCGAATCGAGGTTCAGGACGGCAGCGGCGCTCTGTTGTGTTTCTGTGGAATATGACGAACCCCCTCGGGTTTTAGGGTTGGAGGCTACTTGTAGTCGAAAGGGAAGTCCGAGGGGGGCTATGGGAACCACACCCCTAGGTGGCGCGACCTAGGGGGACCCGCGCCAGGGGGTGTGGCCCCTCTCCGGGCTCCCGGGGTCTTCCGGGGTGAAAACATCAATGGGCTCTTTTTTGGGCATTTTCCCGAAAGTTGGTTTTTCTGCACAAAAACAAGACACCAAAGTAATTCTGCTGAAAACAACGTTAGTCCATGTTAGTTGTATTCAAAACACACAAGTTTAGAGGAAAACAATAAGAAAAGTGTTCGGAAAAGGAGATACGTTTTCGACGTATCATGCAGCAGCAAGTTTGTAGGGGTCGTTGTATAGAAAACAAAAAAATTCCTACACGGGAGACACCCGAAAGGCCAAGATCTAATATAGGAGACGAATTGCAATGGGCAAAGAGAGGGTTAAGTAGAACACATACCCTCGAAGACACAAAGCGTTACGAGATCAAATATCGTTGTTGGCGTAGTCGTACTCACACCGATCCCGATAGCGAGAAAATGTGCACCGCAATCCGGCGGTGCCTCCGTGATCGGTCACACGTACGGTTGATGACGACCTCCATTCCCTCGATCCAGCAGGGCGCGGAAGTAGAGGATCCCTCGGAACTCCAGCAGCACGACTACATGGTGGTGGTGAAGAATCCCACGGTCAGTGCTTCGCCAAGCCGAAAACCATGGAATTGAGCAACGGGTGAAGTGGAAGGGAGGTGGGACAAGTGTGTGGAGAAGAGGAGCTCTCACCCTCCTTTTATAGGGGAGGGGGAGGCATCCCAAGAGGGGGTGCATCCAGCCATGGTGGTGCCCCCACCTCTTCCCTCTTCATGTGAGTGGAAGCTCCACTCACACCCACTCATGCTCCCATTATTTCCCACTTGGAAAATCCAAAGGTTTTCCTTTAATAAATGAATTAAAACATTTTTATTTCTTTGTTTATTTTTGTTAATTCCATTAACAAACATTTGCATATAGCACCTCGAATCATTTGTTAATTCTGTTAACAACCAGTAGACAAAAAAAAAACTTGAACTATTTCAATTTTCCCCGAAACAATTTCGGTGCTACCCAAAATATTCTTCGATATTCCGTATCCTCTCAAACGCGTCATCGAACCTTAAGTGTGTCACCCTACGGTTCGCGAATAAGATAGACATGGTCTAGACTCCTCTCCGATCAATAATCAACAGCGGGATCTGTAGATCCGTGATGACTCCTATATATTCAACGATGACTCTCGTGATCATGTGAACCATCAACGTCGTGAACTATTCCCTTTGTCTCGCGGTATTTTACTTGTCCGAGATTCGATCATTGGTATCAACCATACGTTGTTCAATCTCGTTACCGACAAGTACTCTTTTCTTGTTTCCGTGATATAACATCCTTGTGATCATATCACGTGCTTGCAAGCGGTGTTGATGTGATATCACCGAGAGGGCCCAGAGTATATCTCTCCATCATATTGGATGAACAAATCCCACTCTTGATCCATGATCCTCAACTAATACTTTCTGAATACCTAACGACACCTTTATAGTCACCCTGTTACGGTGTGACGTTTGATGACATCAAAGCACCCTTCCGGTATCAGTGATTGACATGATCTCATGGTCTAATGAACAAGTTACTTCGTATGTTTGATATAACAATGTAAACTTAATGACTTGATCGCATTGCTATATTCACTTTGGGTACATATTCATCACATAATTCTTCTAATGACATGACCCCGTTATTAACAACATCCAATATTCATGATCAGGAAACCTTGATCATCTATGAATCAACGAGCTAGTTAAAAGAGAGGCTTCACTAGGAACGTTGGTTTGTTTATTAATCACACATATATTAACGTTTCCGGTTAATACAATTCTAGCATGAGAAATAAACATCTATCGTAAACAAGGAATAACATAATAAACACTTTGTTATTGCCTCTATGGGCATATTCCCTTCAAAGTTTCCCTCAGAAAGAAACCAAGGTTGAATCGACCAGTAGGAGGAAGGAGTAACTTCAGAAGGTTGAAGCAGCTGAGATGGCAGAGCGCACTACCGGTTCAGCAGCAACGTGGAACCTACACAACACAATCAAATCACTTTGCCCCCAACAAAGCAGTGAGGTTGTCAACCTCACTGGTTTTGCTGAACACAAAGAGGTTAAACGTATGGTGTGGAAAACAGTATGAAAGCAGTAGGTGTTTTATCAGTATGAGGAAAAAGGACCGGGGTCCACAGTTCACTAGTGGTATCTCTCCGTGAAAGATAAATAACATGTGTGGTGAACAAATTACAGCTAGGCAATTGACAGAAATGAAGGCTGCACCGTAGTGCATATGCAAGACATAAAAATCAATATGTGATTCATGCGGGCATTACAACAAAATACATAGACCGTCATCCAACTGCATGTATGTCTAGTAATCCACCCTCCGAATACCATCCGAACAAATGTTGGGTATTAAGTTGCAAGCAACAGATTATCGCCGTAAGCAAAGTGTGTAATGTAAACAATGTAAACTAGGTAAACACCGTTGTTTTCTTCCTAATGGCAACAACACATCCTCCATCCGTCACGTTTCTGTCACTCAAGCAAAGATGCAAAGGAGGCATGAACCCGCTATCGGTCATAAATACTTCCTCTTGGAGTTACTAGCATCTACTTGGATAGAGCATCTACTAATAATGGAGAGCGTGCAAGATCATAAATAACATACACATGAAGATAACATGATAGATTGATAATTCAGAATACATAGAATTCAACATTCATCAGATCCCAGCAAACACAACATGTAGAATTACATAAAGATGATCTTGATCATGTTAGGCAGCTCACAATATCTAAACATGAGGTACAAAGTGGAGAGAAAAACCATCTAGCTACTGCTATGGACCCGTAGTCCAGGGATGAACTACTCACGCATCACTTCCGAGGAGGGCATGGTGGTGTAGACCCCTCCGGTGATGAATTCCCCTCCCAGCTGGGTGCCAGGGAGAGCTCTAGAACCCTCCCGATCTCGGGATGACGATGACAGCGGCCTTGGGTGTTTCTTGTGACGAAGTGGAATATATTTAGGGTTTACGCCTCGGGGGGTATAAATAGGCGAAAGGGCAAAGGCGGTGGAGGCCGGAGGGGCCCACACCACCCCATGGCGCGGCCAGGGGGCACGCCGCCCTATGTTGTGGGCCCCCTAAGGCCCCCCTCCGGGTCTCTTCGGGACTCCGTGGAACCTTCAGGAATTCTAAAACTTCCGGGCTTTGAATTTTCCAACTTCAAGAATATTTCGAGAACAACTTTTCTGAAACTAAAAACAGCAGAAAACAGGGAACTAGCTGTGTGGCATCTTGTCAATAGGTTAGTCCGGAAAATCGATAAAAATTACATAAAGTGTATAGGAAACATGTGGGAAACAATAAGAAAACAACATGTAACATCAAAAAATTAAGGATACGTTTATGACGTATCAGAAACAAAATTAGCATCTTGGTGCAAACCAAGGGAAGGATTTATTTTGAAAGCTAATACTTATACAAATCATGTCTATTTATAGTGAATAGAAACAGAGACATGTGTTAGGTGATATGTATGAATGATTATATCAGTCATGTACGTCATAATATGTACATAAACCAGATATGAATTATATTCTAAGTGTTATGAACATAAAACAAAGATGATCATGTTGATGATCAAGAAGAAGATAACCTTACTAGATAAGATAACTTTATAGTTGTGGTAAATGCAAAAACAAATTAGTGTAAATTATTACACTAATAAAGGGTTTGTTGCATAACCACAAGACCAATCAACTTAGTGTCAATAAGGTGGCATAGGGAGATGGAAGATATTCCATGATTAAACTTGGAGGAAAATTTTCGAAGTTCAACACTATGATAGAATATATATAACAATAACGGTAAGATGGGATACACTTTGAAAGTGTCAAGATTAAATGTTTTAATCTAAGTTCTTCAAAGAACTAGATAGGGTACTTTACAAAAGGTACAACAATGTTGTGAACAACAGACTGTTATCTTAGTTAACACACCAAACATTTAAATCGCAAGGATCATTTGAGATCAGGGGGAGAAGTGATTCTCCAAGATATGAAAAATAAATGGACCTGAAGTTTCAGATCCAAGGACAGAGTCTACATCACACCGCAATGCCATTGGGTTAACGAGCATAACTTCAATTGACTCGGAAGCCAGGGGGTAATCGATATATCCACCTTTTATGGATGGCTCGTACAAATGCTGGACGAATACACCTGGTGGTAGGATTTTTACCCTTTCTGACCCCATGCGGGCTAACGCATCCGCGTTCTAATTTTCCTCCCTTTTAACGTGGAGTACTTCGAACCAGAAAAAACAAATGGCGAACTCGTCCACCGTTCTTCGATATTCGGCCATTATAGGGCTTTTTGCGTCCCAGGTTTGGTTAAGCTGTTGCTGTACCAAATCCGAGTCGCCGTAGCACAGAATGCGTTTAACCCCTATTTCTTTTGCAATGTGCAAGCCATGAAGCAGAGCTTCGTATTCTGCCACGTTATTGCTGGCGTTGAAGTGTATTTGTAATACATACTCCATTGTGTCTCCTTTAGGGGATTTTAAGACTACGCCAGCTCCAGCGCCCTCCTTCATCTTGGATCCGTCAAAATGCATGATCTAGTACTCGGACTCCGACATTGGTGTTTTCTCCATTGCTTCCGTCCAGTCGGCGACAAAATCTGCCAGAACCTGGGATTTTATTGCCGTCCTTGGCCGATACTTAATGTCGAAGGCTACTAGCTCGATACCCCATTTGGCTACTCGGCCAGTTGCCTCCGCATTGTTTATTATATCCCCTAGTGGTGCTTTACATACCACTATTATGGAATGTCCTTGGAAGTAATGGCGTAACTTTCTAGATGCGAAAAATACGCCATATGCCAGTTTTTGGTAGTGTGGGTACCTTTGCTTGGACTCGGAGAAAACTTCACTTATGTAATATACCGGATGCTGATCTGGTATGCTTTGTTCGTCTCTCTTCCGTTCCACAACATTTACCGCACTAATAACCCTGTTTGTAGCCGTGAGGTACAATAGCATAGGTTCTTCGTCTTTTGGGTATGCCAAAATCGGAGCTTTCATCAAAGTTTCCTTTAACTGGGTTAACGCTGCATCGGCCTCTTCTGTCCACTAGAATTTGTCGGATTTTTTCCGCAACTTGTAGAGTGGTAAGGCTTTATCCCCCAGCCGACTAATAAATCTGCTGACGGCAGCGGCGGAACCCGTCAATCTTTGGACATCTTTCACACACGTGGGTTTGGAGATGTTCAAGATTGCTTTGATCTTTTCCAGGTTAACTTCTATTCCTCTGTGAGAAACGATGAAACCCAGAAGTTTTCCTGAGGGAACCCCGAATACACACTTTGATGGATTTAACTTCATCTTGTAAGTGCGTAAGTTTTCGAAGGTTTCTCGCAAATCCTCAAGGAGTGTGTCTTTTTCCTTGGTTACGACAGCAATATCGTCTATGTAAACGTGGACATTTTTGCCAATCTGACCATGCAAACAGTGTTGCATGCAACACTGGCAAGTTGCACCTGCGTTCTTCAGGCCAAATGGCATGGTTACGTAATAATACGTCCCGTACGGGGTTATAAAAGAAGTCTTAATTTGATCTTCCTTTTTCATGCGTATTTGGTGATACCCGGAATAAGCATCCAAAAAGCATAAAAGCTTAGAGCCTGCGGTGGCGTCTTTCTTCGGTACTAATACCGGATTTGCAGACCATTCAGTGTGGATTACTTCCTGGATGAAATCTGCTGCTAAAACCCGGATAATTTCCTTGCCAATAGCCTTCTGTCTTCTTCCGTCAAATCGACGGAGACCTTGTTTGACGGGTTTGGAGCCTGGAATCACCTTGAGTTGATGCTCAGCAAGTTCCCTGGGTACGCCTGGCATGTCAGCCGGACACCAGGCGAAAATATCCCAGTTCTCACGGAGGAACTTGATGAGCTCGCCTTCCTATTTGTCGGTCATCCCAGTTCCTACTACGACAAATTTTGTCGGATCTTTGGGATCTAGGATTACTTGTCTTGTATTCTCGGATGCCTTGAAGCTATCTGCCGGCTTCCGAGTTTCTTTTCCTGCCGGCATTTCTGTCGGCGATACCTCCTTAGCCAGCTCCTTCAGATCCTCCTTAGCCAGCTCCTTCAGCTCCTTCAGCTTCTTTTTCCAGCTTGTTCGCCAGCTTGAAGTCTCCAGTTATGGTGATTACCCCTCCTTTCAGCCCTGGCATCTTCAGCTTGTTATAAATATAACATGATCTTGCCATAAATTTGGCGAAAGCTAGACGTCCGAGAATTGCGTGATACACGCTTTCGAACGGCACCACCTCGAATGATATTTTTTCCTGACGGAAGTGATCTTTTTCTCCGAAAGTGACATCTAGGGAAATTTCTCCTAGGGATCGTGCTTGCCTACCGGGAACAATGCCATGGAAGCGTATGTTGCTGTGATTGAGCTGGGTCTCGGAGATTTTCAGATGTCTCAACGTATCCAGGTACATTATGTTGATGCTGGATCCTCCGTCCATCAGCACTCTTTTTAGCCTAGTGTTCTGGACAATAGGGCTTACAATAAGAGCTTGTGTGCCGGGTTCAGGGATATTTCCCGGGATGATCAGACTGATCCCATGTGATTGGTGTGTTCGAATACTTCAAGAATTTTGGGGTTGCTGGAACAACCGCGTTTATTTCTCGAAGTGTTCTTTTCGCCACCTTTGCTGATGGAGTTGCTAGGAAAGTTAGGGCGCATTCTCCATCAACTCTCGGAAACTTGGGTTCGCCTTTCCGCTGTTGTTCCTGGATTTTTTCATCAGTGTCCGATTCACTGTCTTCTTTCTCAGCTTCTGGCTTTTGTTTAGATAATTTCCTTTTGGAACTCTTTCCCTTGTTTCTGGATCCTCCACTGCCTTTCATGTGCTTATTCAGCCGGCATTGTGCGTTCGTACAGGTGGGTTTCCCAAATTGCGAATGGTGGACGCAGGGTTCCGACTTAATCTTCTCCCACTCTTCTTTAGTGTAGTTGATTGGTTCTGAACTGCGTCCTTTCCATCTGTTCCCTTTTTCACTTCCAAAGGCTATGTTAACCTCTTTGGGTTTTTGTGCTGCATCTGAAGTTCCTTTTTTCTCAGGGCAAGGATTTTTCTTGGCCAATATCAGTGTATCGATATTGCCTCATCTTGCTCTGATGTCGTCTTCGGCTGCAGCGTGCTCATTGGCGGTTGTAAGCATAGATCCGAGATATTTGTGTTGTTTGGAACCAACCATGAACGGTACTAGTTCGGGTTTTAGGCCATTGACGAAAGCATGCATTGCTTGTACGTCAGTTACTCCAGAACAACTATTCTTCATTGCAGTCCATCTGGAGATGAAATCCACGTATGGTTCATCCTCGAACTGGGTGCAACGGTTCAGCTGGTTGATGTTGTTCAGGCGTTTATAAGTTCCCCGGAAGTGCTGAGTAAATACTCGAGCCATATCATCCCAGCTGTCGACAGTTCTTGATGGCAATCCATTGATCCAATCTATGGCTCCATCCAGTAACAATAGGGGAAGAAACTTTACAGCTTCCAGGTCTGTCCCATTGTTAATCTGGATGGCTGTATAGTAGTCTGAGAGCCAGGTATCCGGGTTTGTACTGCCGGTGTATTTCTGGTACGTTGGACCGACCTTGGCGAAGCCAGAATGCAGGGTTATCCTTCGGATCCTATCAGTGAAACACTTAGGTACAAAGTATAGATCATCCTTTTCCGTCCTATCCATGTGTGCGGAATATCTACCGGCTGAATGGACAGAAGGGGATCTACTCCTTTCTTTTCCATTGTTGCGCGAACGCGCTTTTCCGGGATCGTTTCTATTTCTTTCAAGATCACGCCCTTTTGGATGAGGCGGAGTTCTACTCCTGTGCCTTTCTTTATCCTTGGGGGGTGTCCGAGATCTCTCACGCCTGTGAGGTACATCATATCTTCCGGCTTTTTCAGCAGGGTGTCTCGGAGGTGGCATTGCTTTGCCATCATTCCGGTGTTTTTCTTCCCGATCGTGGGGTTTGCGTCCACCTTTCGGGAGATGAGATCCAGTTCTAGACGCTTCATCCCTATTATCGGGATTTTTCTTATGTTTTCTCGGATCCGCTTTCTTATCCTTTGAATTGTCGGAATCTCCAGGTTCTTCCGGTCCAGGTGCTCCAGCGGCGCAAGTAGTTGTTTTGCATAGGGCGGAGTCGACGTGCAACTTCCTTGATCGCTCATGGGCCCGCTGTTCTTGTTGCAATGCTTTTACTAGGAAAGCATACACCCCTTGGAGTTTTTCACCGTTGGAGTACATGTCGTTGTTGAGGATGGCAAACGCTGCTTCCGCATTTTCTGCTGCGGTTTTGTATATTGGTTCGCCTCTGGCATCTTTGCCGTTTACCTGCTTTTGCCAAGATGGGTTGTGAAACCTTTCTTTTGGCGGCAGTACTTCCTTTCTTACGATTCCGGGTAACCTTGTAGGTTTAATGCCAGATCTATTCTTTTTCTCGTACTCCTCGATTTCTTCCTTCATGAGCTTGATGTCATCCTGGGTTTTTTTGGAGGTGTTCACGAGTTCTGAATAGATGTTGCTATTGCCTTTGGAGAGCTTGTCTCCTAGCTTCTAGCACTTCATGGGGTTCATGCAATCCCACTGGTGTTTGTAACAATTCATGTTCTTCTTGCTCTGTCAATGGCGGAACAATGATTTCTTTTGTTTTCTTCTCCGCAAGTTTTATTCCTCTTGCATCTCCTACTTCCGGGCTTTCATCAGCTGGATCAGCCAATTTCTTCTTCCGGAGTTTGTATTGGAGTTTTTTAGCGGCCTTGTTCTTTTTCTTGGAAGAGGGAGGTTTTTTAGCAGGTTCATCCTCTGTCAATTCCTTGACGTTGGGAAATATCGGAGAAGTTTCTCCATCTTCTCTCTCTTCCTCTGGCGGAGGGGTTTTAGGGCTTTCCTGACTGCCGGCATCCGTGTTTTCAGCCGGTTTCGCCATTAGTACTTCATGGAATCCCTCCTGAAAAGATTTAACTTTTCTTTCGAAGGTGTCCACGTCTTCGTCTTCGGAATCAAAGTCATCTGATCCGGTTTCTGATTCTAATCTCGCCTCAATGGCGGCTAGCACAAAGTCAGCTTCCGAGTTCATCGCTGGATTGGCGGATGTCGGATCTTCCACCTCTGTAGTGGGTTTGCTGTTTTCTGCCTCTTGCACGGGATTTCCTCCATCCGTGTTTTCGGCGACTTCAGATTGCACCATACCGATAAAGTGTGTATCACTTTTATGTCGGTGATCTGAGCAAAATCCGGGATCGTAGTCATCCTCAACTCGGTATAGGGCGGGTGGGATAAATTTGCTTCCACCGCAAAACCCCATGGCCTCTGCAGTTAGTCCGATAAAGATATTAGCAGATCCGATCGGTAACACGCATGCACTTACCAGATGATTTTGCGCCGGTATGTAGTATCCATTGTCGAGGAAGCGTCCGACGTCATCGTCGAACTCCAGGCTTCCGACAGTTATGGAACTGCCGATTCCGCCGAGTACCCAGATTGGAACTTAACGCCTGACGTCGTTAGCCCCACGGTGGGCGCCAACTGTCGAGACGTCGTAGTAGTTTTCATAGACGGGGGTGCCATGAGACTACGGGTAGAGACGTGGGGGAACGGGATCGCGTTGAAGACAAAGACACAGGATTTACCCAGGTTCGGTACGTCGTAATAATACGGCGTTCCTACTCCTGCAATCTCACTAATCAGGACTAAAGCCTGTGTATACAATTACAATGTGAGGTTCTGTTTAGCTATTCGCTGAGGATCAACTTCCTGGCGAGTTAGCCTGTAGCTTCGTGTCTCTATCACATCTCCCGTCCGGCTTTATATAATAGCCGGGTTAGGGCATACAGAGTAGGAAACCTAGAAGACTACGGCATCTTCTAACTTGGAAAGTAAGGTATCCGCCTTCTCCTCCAAGCCAGATCACGTGGGCCGTGATCCGGGTCCTTCTAGAATCCGGCTTCTGCGCGTCAGCTTACTGGGCCGCCCAATGGACCATAGCCCATTACCACTTGGGCCACCCTGGTAATCCGGCACTTATGACCACCATCTGATATACCCCTATTCAGTATATATCCGACATGGGATACAATTTGAAAGTGTGAAGATTAAATGTTTTGATCTAAGTTCTTCAAAGAACTAGATAGGGTACTTTACAAAAGGTACAACAATGTTGTGAACAACAGACTGTTATCTTAGTTAACACACCAAACATTTAAATCGCAAGGATCATTTGAGATCAGGGGGAGAAGTGATTCTCCAAGATATGAAAAATAAATGGACCTGAAGTTTCAGATCCAAGGACAGAGTCTACATCACACCGCAATGCCATTGGGTGTTGAGCTAAGAAAATAGACTATTGTTTCTTGTGCAAGTGGGAGACTCTTGGATGTATGCCCAAGAGACAATAGAATACATCAATTTCATGATTAATGTATTATATTTTTATGGTATAACTTCTATGCTCACTGAATATGAGATTCAAAGGAAAAACCCATATGCACGTGTAGAAGCATAAACACACCCCTATGCTACATGTTTCATGCTTTTTTCATGCCATATGCTACATGTTTTCTTTACACTTCATGCCATTCTTATCGATTTCCTGGGACTAACATACTGACAATATGCCACAGAGTCAGTTCTTGTTTTCTGTTGTTTTTAGTTTCAGAAAATTTGTTCTGGAAATATTCTCGGAATTGGACGATTCGAAGCCCAGAAGTCTTAGAATTCCCGGAGGGTCCACGAAGTCCAAAAGAGAACCGGAGAGGGGAAGAGGGGTTCCCACACCATGGGTGAACGCGGGTACCCACTGTTTGGGCCCAGGGGTGGTGTGGCCCTCCTGCTTGCCCACCGACGTTGCCCTCTCGCCTATTTAGTCTCCTCGAAGGGTTAACCCTAAAGACAAGAGTCTTTTCAACCAAAAACATCCGGAGCCGCTGTCATCGTCAACCCTAATTTGGGAGGATTCTGGAGCTCTCCACCGACGTTACCCTCTCGCCTATATATGCCCCCCGATACAGAAACCCTAAAGATATCGTCCCCCTTCCACGAAAAGTTCCGTAGCTCCGCCGCCGCCAACGACAAATTTCGGGGGACAGAAATCTCTGTTCCGGCACCCTGCCGGGACAGGGAAGTGCCCCCGGATCCATCTCCATCGACTCCACTGCCATCTTCATCGCCGTTGTTGTCTCCTATGATGAGGAGGGAGTAGTTCTCTCCCGGGGCTGAGGGCTCTATCAGTAGCTATGTGTTTCATCTCTCTCTCTAATGTTGTGATCTTTATGTGATCATGAGCTTTGTAATCTAGTTAAATAAGTAGATGTTACTCTTCATATGTTATGCTACTCAAGTGGTTTTGTTATGAGATCTCTGTAGACACTTTGATCATGGTGTAAAGGTGACAGTGTGTGCACCGTGTGGTTTAGCATGATATTTATATCTTGTATTGGATGACCCTGTGAAATTGTGGTTTTTGTCTAGTACCTTCTAGGGCGCTAAAGTTGACAGTGTGGGGTTAACTAGACATGGGAATGCGACTTTAAGGTGTGCCTTGTAGCCCTACGCAATGAATTGGTGTTTATTATCTGACCGGAGAGTGGTCGGAGTAGCATAGTGAAGAGATGATATTTATGCATTCAATTATGTTGTCAATGTTGAGAGTGTCCACTAGTGAAAGTAGGATCCCTAGGCCTTGTTTCTAAGCATTGGAACACCGTTTACAATCAGTTCTGCTACATGTTTGCTTGCTGACATTTTTATTTTAGATTGCAATTACTACTTATAATCATCCATATTACTTGTATTTCACTCTCTCTTCGCCGAACTAGTGCACATATACAATTGACAATTGTATTAGGTGTGTTGGGGACACAATAGACTTCTTGTATCATAATTGCAGGGTTGCTTGAGAGGGATACCTTTGACCTCTACCTCCTTGAGTTCGATAAACCTTGGGTGATCCACTTAAGGGAAACTTGATGTTTTTCTACAAACCTCTACACTTGGAGGCCCAAAACTGTCTACAAGAATATAAGTGTGCGTAGACATCAAGCTCTTTCTGGCGCCGTTGCCGGGGAGGTAAGGTAAAAGGTTCTCACATCCTCGGGTGTGAGTGCTCAAAGTTATTTCCTTTAGATTCTGCAATTATATCTTTTTTTCCTTGTTTTTATTTTCACTAGTTAGGCTTATTTTTTACTTGTTGCTTGTTTTAATTTTCACTAGTTAGTCTTAATGGAAAACAACAAAAATACGAGAGAGCTTTATTTGCATGCAAGTAGCAATTTTATTAGTATGAATTCTTTGAACACCGTTATTGCTAATGTTATGGAAAAGTCTAAGCTTGGGGAAGCTAGTTTTGATGAATATGACATTTTTAGTCCCCCAAGTTTTGAGGAGGAAATTTTCTTTGATGATACTTTGCCTCCAATTTATGATGATTACAATGATGAATATGATATTTTCGTCCACCTACTATTGAGGAGAAAATTAATTATGATTACAACATGCCTCCTATATTTGATGATTATGGTGATGAGAATAATGATGATAGCTATTTTGTTGAATTTCCTCCCACTACTATTAATGAGTATGCTTATGTGGAGAGTATTAATTCTTTTATGCATGTGGCTCATGATAAGAATGTTTCTTGTGATAGTTATATTGTTAATTTCATTCATGATGCTACTGAAAGTTATTATGAGAGAGGTAAACATAGTCTTATGCATCTCAACAATATCAAGTTTCCCCTTTTATGTTGAAAATTTTGAAGTTGCACTTGATTTGCTTTCCTATGCTTGTTGCCTTGTGCTTTCATGACTTATTTTTCTACAAGATTATTTTTCATAGGAAGTGGTTTAAACTTAAATTTGTTTTACATTTGCTTCTTGATGCTCCCTTTTGCTTCAACTCATATTTCTTATGTGAGCATCTTCTCAAATTAGCATGCCTAGCTAAAAGGCTTGAAAGCAAAACACTTCTTGGGAGATAACCCATGGTTTTATTTTTGCTTTGGTTTTCTCTGTTTTCTTTCAGTCAAGGTGTTGCATAGTTCTGTAGAAACTCCTTTGTATCTTTATTTTCATGCATTAGTTGTGCCAAGTAAAGTTTCTAACGAAAGTTGGAGTTGGTTTTGGATTTCCGCGAGGAAACAAATTTCTGTTGTCCACCGTAAAAAACGTATAAATTCCAGAAAGATCAAAATGACCTGATTTTTTTTCTTATTCCCCAGCTAATTACGAAACGTTTTCGTTCTTTATGTTTTTAGATTTGAGAAACTTAAGTGCCCTGAAAAAATTCATCATTACAGATTGTTCTGGTTTTGGCAGATTCTACAATTTTTCTTGCATTTGCTCTTTTACTATGTCAAGTGGATTTCTTTGCTGCACGAAACATCAATGGTTGTATCTAATGTTTAAAAGTATAAACAACACTTGTGCCCATGCAGAACCCATGGATTTTTTATTGTTGCACTAACCCTCTAATGCGAATTACTTTGAGTGTGGTGTGAAGGAAGTTTTCAAGGGTCAAGAGAAGAGGGTGATATAATGTGATCAAGAAGATTGCAAGGTCAAAGCTTGGGGATGCCCCCGTGGTTCATTGCAGAAAAATTCTAAGAAGACTCAAGCGTCTAAGCATGGGGATTCCCAAGGCATCCCCTTCTTCATCAACTATTTATCAGGTCACTTCTAGTGAAACTATATTTTTATTCGGTCACGTCATATGAAATTTGCTTGGAGCGTCTATTTTTTACTTTGTTTTTTCTTTTATTTTCCTTGCTGCAATAATATAGTTGGAACCTAGCATTATTTGTGTGGGAGAGAGACATGCTCTAATTTTTTGTATGAATACTCGTTATGCTCGTATTCTTAGTTTATCTTCTAGCTGCTGCAAAATTCCTGTTTAGCCCATGTTTTTCTTGCATCTCTTATTCAGAGTTGTTAGTTTTAGGAGAATTGTGTTTTTACTCTGTTTGTTTCATTTTTGTATCTCTTGGAGAGTTTTTGTTTAGTATGAAATACTTGGTGTTGAAAAGCAGTAGTACATTTTTCGTGCTTATAACGATGCAATTAGAAGCTTGTATAGACCGTGGCTAGACTTTTTCATGTCATGCTAGATGTTATTTTAATTCTAAATCGTAGTAGTTATTTTGTAGCATGATTTGTCTAAAAGAGTGTTTAATGTGCCTTTGAAAGAATCATGAGTTGTTCTTGTCATATTGAAGCATAAATTTGTGGTGTTCTCCTTTCAATGTTTTATTTGGTTGACTTGGCACATGCTTACACCATGTTTATGACTACAAACCAGTCACTTATAGAATCTATGATCATTTAGTTTTTGAACTTTTAGTACAGCTTATGCTTTGATTAATGATGTTATTGTCGCTATGCATGATTATGGCCATTATTGCTCTCTTGATTTGTCGTTCCCAGTCTTTTGCTAGCCTCCACTTGTACTGAGTATGAGCTCTACTCGTGCATCCAACTCCCAAAAACCAAAGTTGGCTAAATGTGACGGATGGAGGATGTGTTGTTGCCATTAGGGACAAAACAACGATTTTTTACATTGTTTACATTACACACTTTGCTTACTATGATTATCTCTTGCTTGCAACTTAATACCCAAGGTTTGCTCGGATGACATTCGGAGGGTGGATTATTAGTCATAGATGAAGTTGGATGACGGTCTATGTATCTTGTTGTAATGCCCGTATGAATCACATAGTAATCATCATGTCATGCATATGCACTACGGTGCAGCCTTTATATATGTCAATTGCCAAGCCGTAATTTGTTTACACACATGATATCTGTCTGTCTTGGGAGAGACACCTCTAGTGAACTGTGGACCCCGGTCCATTTTCCTCATACTGATAATACAACCACTTCAATATTTGTTTTCATATTGTTGCTACTGTTTTACTACCGCCATCATTGTTCTCTTTCATCTACTGCAAACAAATATTATTTTTCACACGGTACGTTTAACCTCTTTGTGTTCAACAAAACCGGTGAGATTGACAACCTCCCTACTTAGTTGGGGAAAAGTGATTTGATTGTGTTGTGTAGGTTGCACGTTGCTTCTTAACCGGTTGTGCGCCCTGCCATCTCAGCTGCATCAACCTTCAGAAGTGATTTCTTTCTCCTATTGGTCGATTCAACCTTGGTTTCTTTCTGAGAGAAACTTACTGTCGTGCTCTTCATACCTCCATCTTGGGGTCTCCCAACGAAAGTGTGTTACACGCGCATCAAGCTATTTTTATGGCGTCGTTGTCGGGGAGGAAGAGGATTTCTGTAAGGGGAGCCTCTCACTTCCAATCTCTTTACTTTGTTTTAGTTTTGCTTGTTTATTTTATTTTGTATTGTTTGCTTCTCTTTATCAAAAACACACAAAAATTAGTTCTTATTCTAGCTGTCCTTTTATCATGTTTTTCATCTTGCTAAAATGAGTACTTCTGTTCCTTTTAACATGTCACCTAAGGAAATGATCATCTCCTTCAAACAAGGGAGTGATGAGAGTTTTAAAGAAGCCTGGTCTACAGTTTTCTATTCCTATTGCAAAACTGAACCTAAAATGACTCTAAGCCTGTTTGTTCATAGTTTTTATTTTGGTCTTGTTCTTTGCTATAGATATGCTTTGGGTACTGTGGTAGGAGGAGATTTCCTTCATTGTGCTGGAGATGAAGCTTTTAATACCATAAAAAAATTAATTGCAACCTATAGATCACCTAGTAATTCTGATAAATCCTTTACAATAATTTATGCTAGATTGAATACTCTTGAGTCACGTATATCTTGTTTAAAAGAAGGTTATAATCAGATTCGTGAATGCCTTGATTATGTACCAATAAACTCTGAAGCCTCAAATATGATTCCTATAGTGAAAGTTGCTATAAATGGTGAAACTTTTCATGCTCGTTGTGATATTATGTCTGAATTTTGTCTTATGCCTAAAGAGATTTATGAATATTTGAATATTTGGGGACTTTCTGAGGGAGGAGAAGAAATTACTCTCATTAATAACACCACTATATTTCCCATTGGGATAGCTGAGGGAGTGTTTACAAAACTCCTAGGGGGAACGGTATCAACTGATTATCTTTTTATTGAATGTGTAGGAGGAGGCCAAATTACCCTTCGAAGATCTCTTCTAAAACTCTAGGGAGCAACTATTGATGTTGGGAAAGGTACCATGACTTTCACTTCCAAACCATGCTCCAATCATCAGTTCCCTCAAGATAACAATAAGGGTAAGAAAGTTAAACGCAAGCCTCGTAGTTACAATTTGGATGCTTCTTCACTTGAAAATACTTGATTCCATTTTTCTGGGCCTAGCTAAAAGGCGTTAAAGAAAAGTACTTCGTGGGAGATAACCCATGGTTTTATTTTTTGCTTTGTTTTCGTTGTTTTCTTTGAGTCAAGAGGTTTTATACTTATGTAGCAACTCCTTTGTATCTTTATTTTCATGTATTAGTTGTTCCAAGTAAATTTTCTAGCGAAATATGGAGTTGGTTTTGGATTTCTGAGCAGGAAACAGATTTTTGCTACCCACTCTAAAAAAAACGTATAATTCACAGAAAGATCAAAATGGCCTGCAAATTTTTGTGCTTATTCCTCAGCTAATTCCAAAACTTTTTTGTTCTTTATGTTTTTCTATCTGAGCAACTTAAGTTCCCCGAAAAAATTCATGTTTAGACATTGTTCTGGTTTTGACAGATTCTGGCTTTTTGCTTGCATTCTCTCTTTTACTATGTCGAGTGGATTTTTTGCTCCACAAAACATCAGTGGTTGTACCTAATGTTTTAAAAGTATCAATAATTCTTGTTTCCTTGCAGAACATGTGAGTTTTTAATTGTGCACTAACCCTCTAATGCGAATTACATTAAGTGTGGTGTGAAGTAAGTTTTCAAGGGTCAAGAGAAGAGGATGATATAATATGATCAAGAAGAGTGCAAAGTCAAAGCTTGGGGATTTTCCCGTGGTTAATCCCAGCAAATTCTAAGAAGACTCAAGCATCTAAGCTTGTGGATGCCCAAGGCATCCCCTTGTTCATCAACAATTTATCAGGTCACTTCTAGTGAAACTATATTTTTATTCGGTCACATCATATGAATTTTACTTGGAGCGTCTGTTTGTTTTTCTTTTGTTTTCCTTTCTACAAATAATACTGTTGGAACCTAGCATTCTTTATGTGGGAGAGAGACATGCTTCACGTTTTCATATGAATACTCGTTATGTTCGTATTCTTAGGTTTTCTTCTAGCTGCTGCAAATTCCTTTTTAGCTCCTGTTTTTCATGCATCTCTTGTTCAGAGCTGTTAGTTTTAGTATAGTTGTGTTAGTACTCTCTTGTTTCATTGCTATATCTCTTGGAGAGTTTTTGTTTAGTATAAAATGCTTGGTGTTGGAAAGAAGTAGTACAGTTTTCGTGCTTATAACGGTGCAAATAGAATCTTGTATAGCCTGTGGCTAGACGTTTTCATGCCATGCTAGATGTTATTTTAATTCTATGTTTAGTAGTTATTATTGTAGCATGACTTGTCTCCAATAGATGAGAGTGTTTAATGTGTCATTGAAAGAATCATGAGTTGTTCTTGTCATATTGAAGTATGAATTTGTGGTGTTCTCCTTCGAATGCTTTATTTGGTTGACTTGGTGCATGCTCACACCATGTTTATGACTACAAACCAGTCACTTATAGCCTCTATGATCATTTAGTTTTTGGCCTGTAATACCCTTTATGCTTTGATAAATAATGTTTTTGTCGCTATGTCTGATTATGGCCATTATTGCTCTCTTGATTTGTCGCTCCCAGTCTTTTGCTAGCCTTCACTTGTACCGAGTATGAGCTCTACTCGTGCATCCAACTCCCAAAAAACAAAGTTTTCCAAATGTTTTCACTTTTCCATGTTTTCTCTATGCTCGAAACAAACGTATAACTTTCGAGTGCATTATTATTCACTATCTTTTATTTGTGTTACTTTTCATGATGCAAGGTTATTGCTAAGTTTCATTGTTAAAATTATATCTATCATGTTTGTGTTTAAAGTACTATGATCTCAGCTATACTTATGCTTTTACAATTTAGATGATCAAGTTTATGTTGGTAGCATGTCACCTCAGAAATTATTTGTTTTTTATCATTTACCTACTCGAGGAGAAGTAGGAACTAAGCTTGGGGATGTTGATACAGCATAAACGTATCCATAATTTCTGATGTTCCATGTTGTTTTCATGCCATATGCTACATGTTTTCTTTACACTTTATGCCATTTTTATCGATTTCCTGGGACTAACCTATTGACAAGATGCCACTGAGAGGTAACTATTTTCTGTTGTTTTTAGTTTGAGAAAAGTTGTTCTGGAAATATTCTCAGGATTGAACTATTCAAAGCCCAGAAGTCTTAGAATTCCCGGAGGATCCACGGAGTCCAAAAGAGAACCGGAGAGGAGCAGAGGGGTTCCCACACCATGAGTGGGCACGGGTCCCCAACTGGGCACGCCCCGTATGGTGTGTCCCCTGCTCGCCCACCGATGTTTCCCTCTCGCCTATTTAGTCTCTTCGAAGGGTTAACCCTCAACACCAGAGCCTTTTCCACAAAAAACATCTGCAGTCGCCGTCATCGTCAACCCTAGTCCTGGAGGGTTCTGGAGCTCTCCCCGACACCTTGTCGGGAGGGGGAATCATCACCGAAGGGCTCTACACCACCATGCCCGCCTCCGTAATGATACGTGAGTAGTTCATCCTTGGATTACGGGTCCATAGCAGTAGCTATATGGTTGTTCTCTTCTCTTTATGCCTCATGTTTAGATCTTGTGAGTTGCCCTACATTAGTTGTGCCTGAAGGGAATATGCCCGAGAGGCAATAATAAAATGGTTATTATCTTATTCCTTGTTTATGATGAATGTTTATTTCTCATGCTAGAATTGTATTAACCGGAAACGTTGATACATGTGTGCTTAATAAACAAACAATGGTTCCTAGTAAAGCCTCTCTTTTAACTAGCTCGTTGATTAATAGATGATCAAGGTTTCCTGATCATGAACATCGGATGTTATTAATAACGGGGTCATGTCATTAGAAGAATGATGTGATGAACATATACCCAAAGAGAATATAGCAATGCGATCAAGTCATTTAGTTTACATTGTTATATCAAACACACGAAGTAACTTATTCCTTATACCATGAGATCATGTCAATCACTGATACCGGAAGAGTGCTTTGATGGCATCAAACGTCACACCGTAACAGGGTGACTATAAAGGTGTCATTGAGTATTCGGAAAGTATTAGTTGAGGATCATGGATCAAGAGTGGGATTTGTCCATCCAAATGACGGAGAGATATACTCTGGGCCCTCTCGGTGATATCACATCGAAACCGCTTGCAAGCACGTGATATGATCACAAGGATGTTATATCACGGGAACGAGAAAAGAGTACTTGTCGGTAACGAGATTGAACAAGGTATGGTTGATACCAATGATCGAATCTCGGACAAGTTAAATATCGCGAGACAAAGGGAATAGTTCACGGCGTTGTTGGTTCACACGATCACGAGAGTCATCGTTGAATATATAGGAGTCATCACGGATCTCCAGATCCCGCTGTTGATTATTGATCAGAGAGGAGTCTCGATCATGTCTATCTTATTCGCGAACCGTAGGGTGACACACTTAAGGTTCGATGACGCATTTGAGAGGATACGGAATATCGAAGAATATTTTGGGCAGCACCGAAATTGTTTCGGGGAAAATTGAAATAGTTCAAGGGGTTTTTCGTCGAATGGTTGTTAATAGAATTAACAAATGATTCGAGGTGCTATATGCAAAAGTTTGTTAATAGAATTAACAAATGCTGAAATAAAGAAATAAAAAGGTTTTATTTATTTATTAAAAGAAAACCTTTGGATTTTCCAAGTGGGAAATTATGGGAGCATGAGTGGGTGTGAGTGGAGCTTCCACTCACATGATGAGGGAAGAGGTGGGGGCACCCCCATGGGCTGGCCGCACCCCCCTTGGGCTGCCTCCCCCCTCTCCTATAAAAGGAGGGTGAGAGCTCCCCCTCCTCCACACACTTGGCCACTTCCCTTTCCCTCCACCCGCTGCTCCATTTCATGGTCTCCGGCTTGGCGAAGCCCTGACCGTGGGATTCTTCACCACCACCACGTCGTCGTGCTGCTGGAGTTCCGAGGGATCCTCTACTTCCGCGCCCCGCTGGAACGAGGGAACGGAGGTCGTCATCAACCGTACGTGTGACCGATCACGGATGCACCGCCGGATTGCGGTGCCATCTTCTCGCTATCGGGATCGGTGTGAGTACGACTACGCCAACAACGAGATTTGATCTCGTACCACTTTGAGTCTTCGAGGGTATGTGTTCTCCTTAACCCTCTTGTTGCCCGTTACACTTCGTCTCCTAGATTAGATCTTGGCCTTTCGGGTGTCTCTCGCGTAGGAAAATTTTTGTTTTCTATGCTACGTTCCCCTTCAGTGGTATCAGAGCCGGATCTATGCGTAGATGTTTTGTACGGGTAGAACACATAGGTGTATGTGGGCGTTGATGATCATGTTATTACCTCCTTGATTATTTTATGATCTTAGTGGCATAGTGGGATGAAGCGGCCCGGACTAACCTTACATGTCCACGTACATGAGACTTGTTCCACAACTGACATGCAACTTGTATTGCATAAGTGGCTTGCGGGTGTCTGTTTCTCCTACTATAGTTAAGATCTAATCTATGAAGGGTTGCTAAAAATATGTTTATCAATGTTGTGGTTGATGTTCGTAGGTATGAACGGTTCTATCCTCGAAAGCCCTAAGCCACGTAAAATATGCAAAAATAAATTAGAAGCGTCTAACTAGTTTTTGCTGGGCATGTGATGAGATATGGTCAATATTACAAATTCGATTATGAGATGATCTATTTTGTAAATTATTGATATACCGGAAGGTATCCATATGATTGTCTTCTTCTTGATGGACAATCAAGATTGGGTGCCATGGTACTTGGTACCACGCCGGTGGAATGATGGAGATCATACCATGATGCACATGATGGAGATCAAGTGCAAGGAGGACCATATCATATCACGTTATCCTTTCATGTGATGTCTGTGATGTTAATCCTTTTTATGCATCTTGTTTTGCTTAGATAACGATGGTAGCATTATAAGATGATCCCTCTCACTTAATATCAAGATAATAATGTGTTCTTCCTTAAAGTATGCACCGTTAAGAAAGTTCGTCGTTTCGAGACACCACGTGATGATCGGGTGTGACAGACTCAACGTTCGCATACAACGGGTGTTTTCAAGCCTAGCATGTACAGACATGGCCTTGAAACACACGCAATACTACGGTTCTACTTGGCGAGCCTAGCATGTACAGACATGGCCTCGGAACACGTAACCGAAAGGTAAAGCATGAGTCATATGGATGATATGATGAACATGTCGATGTTCGCCTTTGAAGCTACATCATCTCACGTGATGATCGGTTTTGGTGTAGTGAATTTGGTTCGTGTAATCACTAAAGACGACTAAGAGGGATGTTGTTTTTGAGTGGGAGTTCATGGTTTAATTTTTTGAATTAACTTGAACTTATTTATCATGAACAACAAATCAAAGTGAATTTGCACAAATTGTAGTATTCATTGGCATCTATAATTACCTTACACTTAGATTGTTAATTGAGATATAACTGTTATGATCTGGTGAATACCATTTAAGATTGGTACCGTATTAGTGAAATTTAAAATTGAGTCCTATTGTAGATTTTTGGTATTTCCTACCTAGCTCCATGTGGTTAATGATTGATTAATCTAGAGAGCAAATAATTCCTACTTAGAATCCATAGTCATGGTTGCTTCCGTATTACTTTATCTTCAAAAGAATGTTTTGTTGATCAAGGTGATTTTGGAACTGAAAAGAGTTGTTTTCAGAAACAATCAAGTGAAAGATATATTGATATCTAGAAACTTATTTGTAGCAACATGACTGAGTATAATTTAGCGTGACA
Organism: Alopecurus myosuroides; assembly: GCA_028641055.1. NCBI lineage: Eukaryota > Viridiplantae > Streptophyta > Magnoliopsida > Poales > Poaceae > Alopecurus > Alopecurus myosuroides. Next base: position 250,114,511 of record CM054059.1, read on the forward strand.
ATGTTTGCTTATATTATCTGAATATATGCAATGATTGAAGACGCTAGGCGTTTGAATATTCCAAGAAATTGGATGCTAAAAATTATCCTCTAAATCCCTTCCTTCGAGCTATAGTAGCTTAATCATAAAATTGTTATGATGGGATGGATTATAAGTATGGGTAAAGTAGTTTACCTTACTTGGAAATTGCTAAGAGTGAAATCTAGAAGAATACTATTAATATGGTGATATTAGTAGTACAATCAAACTCAAAGTATGGTGGGTGATAGTATATGACTAACACGCCAAAGAAAATGAGCTAGTAAGACTAGCATTGTTTGATGTTGAACGATTCTTCTATAAAGGAAAGGGAATATTGAAAATAGAATTACAAATAGATATATGGCAGAAAAGAAGATAACTGGAAAAGTCCAACTCAGGAGTATATACTTGATATACAAGTTATAGATGTATTACTAGTTAACAAAGTATTTTTGGGTATTTTGATACCACATTGGTTGGTATGAGTTGTCATACAAAGCAACGCAATGAAAGAAATACAAGGGCCTAAAAGGAACTAGTAATAGATGTGGAATCGATTATGACAAGAACATAAATAAAGTGTTATTGTGTTCATTGTCGTATCGAACCAACCAGTCAAGATTTATTTGAAGAACTTAATAATTTGTTATTTTGTTCTAGTCTTTTGTGAGAACAAATGATATTGTTCAAACTATGATCATATTCCATAATTGATGGATATGTTAATATAAATCATGTTGGTAAAGTAAACATCTATAAGACTAAATGCTAAACGTTGCAAGACGTTGAAGAGTTTCACTTAAATTGTGACACCACCATTTTAGTTCATATCGGAAAGGAAAACATGAAGGAACTCCATATTGATGGACTTCCGGAGTCATTTTATTGACGCTTGTGAAACCTCTTCCAAAAGATGACTAGAATTCCGTTCTTAGGACAAAGTAGAATGGACGACTAATTTAGTGGAGATTATACATATTGATGTATATAGTCCATTATGTGTAGTCATGTATGGTGGATTAATTTTTTCTTCATAAAATTTTGTCGATGATTTAAGTAGATATGTGAGTATATCTATTTAAAGGGAACAGAGTTTGACATTTTGAATTGGTTCAAAAGGTTGTTAATATGAAGTTAAAATCAATGTAACAAGATAATCAAGTATTTATGATTGGATCATAAAGGATAAAGTTTGAGTTACAAGTTTAGCAAAACATCTGAGAAGTTGCAGAATTGTTCTACAACTTATACTTCTCGAATACCCCACATTAGATTGGAGTATTCAAAAGACAAAATCAAACCCTGTTTGACATGGTAAGATTAATAAAAATGCCATTATAATTTTGTAGTTTATACATTAGTGACAACCGTTTTTTCCACTGAAAAGAGCACCATCATGATCCGCTGAAATTGACAACATATAAGATATGGTTTGGGTAGTGACCCGAATTGTCACTTTCTTAAGTTTTGGTATGCATAGCATGTGTAAAATGTTTACAACCAAAATAGGATAAATATATGTTTATAAGGTTATCCCAAATAAAATATTGGGTATTTCTCCTATCACCGAACCAAAAGACAAATGTTGTTTGTCAGAAAGGGTTGATTTCTCGAGAAAGTAGTTCTTGCGAAACAAGTGAGTGGGAGCACAGTACAAACTCAACGAGGTTAGAGAATCTTCGTTATCATGTCAAGAGTAGCGCAGCACTGGAAGTTGTTCCGGGGTTTACTATTTTGACTAAGTAGAAGACACTACAAATGTTGTAGATACTTCAAATGAGTTTGCGAACTGTACCAGTAAAGTCCAAAAACTTTGTACTTAGAACAACTTGTGGTTTAAGTGTAAAGTGTTGTTTTGACAACAAAAGGACCTGAACCTTATAAAGGAAGCAAATGATGGGCCCTGGCTTCGTAAAATTGACTATGAGTCATTATATCCGCCATAGTATCCTTGTATGAATATCAAGTATGTGACTTGGTAGTCCTTTCGATAGGCATGATGCCTAACGATAGCAAAAGGGTCTATATAGCGACAAAGACATGGATTTTACATCTTATTAAAATTGTACTTATCGAAAAGTTGTTTTCGACGAAGTTCAAAGAGTTAACTACTACAAGATTTTGATCTTCCGTAGTGATGCTTTAGTCTTTGCGGATAGTTCTAGCAAAAGGTTACATATTATGATATGGCAGTTGAATAACAAAACCAACTCTCCTCTCAAGGAAGTTTTATCAAGGATGTGTACTTGACACAGTCTGAGAGTTTTGTAAAATTCAAAAAGGTTGCTAGAAAGGTATGCACACTTCAATGGTTGAAGTGAGCATAACGAAGTTGAAATCTTTACCTTAATGAAGTTATCAAAAGAGTTTGATTCCATCATGAACGATAAAGATACTTGTAAAGTTACAAGAAATTAAGTGGGAGCGCTATGACATATTTCCAATACTTTATGTAGATGACATATGGTTGATTGGAAAATATGTATTTTAAATTAACACGGTTAAGATTTTCATATTGATGAAAGGCTTAGAAGATATTGGGCATCGATATCTATAAAAGATGGATTGAAGCGCCTGATATGATTGAAGCCAAATTACATAGATGAAATATTGAAGTAAGTCAATATAAAATTGATAAGAAGGAGTTCTTATCACATGGAAAATAATTGAGCCAGATTCATGTGTTTTGACACATGATGAGCATCATTGAAATTGAGATTTCTAAGTCATGTTTCCATGCTATGTACACAACCAGATGAGTCCTATGCTATAAAATGTTATAGTAGGATAATTCATATGATGATTAGACAACAGTGGGAGAGATCCTTGTGTCATTTTAGAAATGCTAAGGATATGTTTTCCTATATAGTAATGACAAAATATTAGTTGTAATATGTTACACTAATAGTCTTGTCATTTATTAAAGTAATTTTATCTCAATTAAAATATGTGATGAACGGTAGCACAATAGGATGGAAGAAAGTTCCATGCTGGATTTGAAAGAGTTTCAAAATTAAAATACTGTGACAGATACTACAACAAAGGCTAAAGTATATCGTTGTGTTGACAACTGATAATAAGCGTATTTTGAGTCAAGGAGTTCTTTATTGAACTTGGTGAATTTCCAAGAATGCTGAAACTATGAAGCTACATTTTCACAATGTTAGTAACATCAGTTTAAGCTGAGGAATTAAGGTATCACCGGAACTTGGTGAGTTTCCAAGAATGCTAACACTATGAAGCTACATTTTCACAATGTTAGTGACATCAGTTTAAGCTGAGGAATTAAGTTTTCACCAATTGACCATATATATACAAAGCCATCTCATTAGAGAATGAGTGATGCGTGTAGACGCAAAGAACATGCAAATACAATAGGACCTGAACAGTTCAGATCTTTTTGATAATGTTTACCACATGCGAAGCATGGTAATAACACTGGTACGCCATATGTGTTAAGTGCTTACAGACTAGATTATTGACTCTAGTGCAAGTGGGAGACTGAAGGGAATATGCCCGAGAGGCAATAATAAAATGGTTATTATCTTATTCCTTGTTTATGATGAATGTTTATTTCTCATGCTAGAATTGTATTAACCGGAAACGTTGATACATGTGTGCTTAATAAACAAACAATGGTTCCTAGTAAAGCCTCTCTTTTAACTAGCTCGTTGATTAATAGATGATCAAGGTTTCCTGATCATGAACATCGGATGTTATTAATAACGGGGTCATGTCATTAGAAGAATGATGTGATGAACATATACCCAAAGAGAATATAGCAATGCGATCAAGTCATTTAGTTTACATTGTTATATCAAACACACGAAGTAACTTATTCCTTATACCATGAGATCATGTCAATCACTGATACCGGAAGAGTGCTTTGATGGCATCAAACGTCACACCGTAACAGGGTGACTATAAAGGTGTCATTGAGTATTCGGAAAGTATTAGTTGAGGATCATGGATCAAGAGTGGGATTTGTCCATCCAAATGACGGAGAGATATACTCTGGGCCCTCTCGGTGATATCACATCGAAACCGCTTGCAAGCACGTGATATGATCACAAGGATGTTATATCACGGGAACGAGAAAAGAGTACTTGTCGGTAACGAGATTGAACAAGGTATGGTTGATACCAATGATCGAATCTCGGACAAGTAAAATATCGCGAGACAAAGGGAATAGTTCACGGCGTTGTTGGTTCACACGATCACGAGAGTCATCGTTGAATATATAGGAGTCATCACGGATCTCCAGATCCCGCTGTTGATTATTGATCAGAGAGGAGTCTCGATCATGTCTATCTTATTCGCGAACCGTAGGGTGACACACTTAAGGTTCGATGACGCATTTGAGAGGATACGGAATATCGAAGAATATTTTGGGCAGCACCGAAATTGTTTCGGGGAAAATTGAAATAGTTCAAGGGGTTTTTCGTCGAATGGTTGTTAATAGAATTAACAAATGATTCGAGGTGCTATATGCAAAAGTTTGTTAATAGAATTAACAAATGCTGAAATAAAGAAATAAAAAGGTTTTATTTATTTATTAAAAGAAAACCTTTGGATTTTCCAAGTGGGAAATTATGGGAGCATGAGTGGGTGTGAGTGGAGCTTCCACTCACATGATGAGGGAAGAGGTGGGGGCACCCCCATGGGCTGGCCGCACCCCCCTTGGGCTGCCTCCCCCCTCTCCTATAAAAGGAGGGTGAGAGCTCCCCCTCCTCCACACACTTGGCCACTTCCCTTTCCCTCCACCCGCTGCTCCATTTCATGGTCTCCGGCTTGGCGAAGCCCTGACCGTGGGATTCTTCACCACCACCACGTCGTCGTGCTGCTGGAGTTCCGAGGGATCCTCTACTTCCGCGCCCCGCTGGAACGAGGGAACGGAGGTCGTCATCAACCGTACGTGTGACCGATCACGGATGCACCGCCGGATTGCGGTGCCATCTTCTCGCTATCGGGATCGGTGTGAGTACGACTACGCCAACAACGAGATTTGATCTCGTACCACTTTGAGTCTTCGAGGGTATGTGTTCTCCTTAACCCTCTTGTTGCCCGTTACACTTCGTCTCCTAGATTAGATCTTGGCCTTTCGGGTGTCTCTCGCGTAGGAAAATTTTTGTTTTCTATGCTACGTTCCCCTTCAGTGCCAAGTAAAGTTTCGTTAGTCAAGGTGTTGTATAGTTCTGTATAAACGCCTTTGTGTCTTTATTTTCATTCATTAGTTGTGCCAAGTAAAGTTTCTAGTGAAAGTTGGAGTTGGTTTTGGATTTCTGCACAGGAAACAGATTTCTGTTGTCCACCGTAAAAAAGCGTATAAATTCCAAAAAGATCAAAATGACCTGAAATCTTTTGTGCTTATTCCTTAGCTAATTTCAAAACTTTTTCGTTCTTTATGTTTTTAGATTTGAGAAAATTAAGTGCCCTGAAAAAATTCGTCATTACAGACTGTTCTGGTTTTGGCAGATTCTGCCATTTTTCTTGCATTTGCTCTTTTGCTATGTCAAGTGGATTTCTTTGCTTCACAAAACATCAGTGGCTGTAGCTAATGTTTAAAAGTATGAATAGAACTTTTTCCCATGCATAACCCATGGATTTTTGATTGTTTCACTAACCCTCTAATGCGAATTACTTTGAGTGTGGTGTGAAGGAAGTTTTGAAGGGTCAAGAGAAGAGGGTGATATAATATGATCAAGAAGAGTGCAAGGTCAAAACTTGGGGATGCCCCCGTGGTTCATCTCAGAAAATTCTAATAAGACTCAAGCGTTAAGCTTGGGGATTCCCAAGGCATCCCCTTCTTCATCAACTATTTATCAGGTCACTTCTAGTGAAACTATATTTTTATTCGGCCACGTCATATGAAATTTACTTGGAGCGTCTATTTTTTCCTTTGCTTTTTCTTTTGTTTTCCTTGCTGCAATAATATAGTTGGAACCTAGCATTATTTGTGTGGGAGAGAGATATGCTTCGATTTTTTGTATCAATACTCGTTATGCTCGTATTCTTAGTTTTTCTTCTAGCTGCTGCAAAATTCATGTTTAGCTCATGTTTTGCTTGCATCTCTTATTCAGAGTTGTTAGTTTTGTAGAATTGTGTTAGTACTCTCTTGTTTCATTGTTGTATCTCTTGGAGAGTTTTTGTTTAGTATGAAATGGTTGGTGTTGGAAAGCAGTAGTACATTTTTCGTGCTTATAACGATGCAATTAGAAGCTTGTATAGACTGTGGCTAGACTTTTTCATGTCACGCTAGATGTTATTTTAATTCTAAATCCTAGTAGTTATTTTGTAGCATGATTTGTCTCAAATAGCTGAGAATGTTTAATGTACCTTTGAAAGAATCATGAGTTGTTCTTGTCATATTGAAGCATAAATTTGTGGTGTTCTCCTTTCAATGTTTTATTTGGTTGACTTTGCACATGCTTACACCATGTTTAGGACTACAAACCAGTCACTTATAGCCTCTATGATCATAGTACTGCTTATGATTTGATTAATGATGTTTTTGTCGCTATGCATGATTATGGCCATTATTGCTCTCTTGATTTGTCGCTCCCAGTCTTTTGCTAGCCTCCACTTGTACTGAGTATGAGCTCTACTCGTGCATCCAACTCCCAAAAACCAAAGTTTGCTAAATGTGACGGATGGAGGATGTGTTGTTGCCATTAGGGAGAAAATAATGATTTTTTACATTGTTTACATTACACACTTTGCTTACTGCGATTATCTGTTGCTTGCAACTTAATAGCCATGGTTTGATCGGATGACATTCGGAGGGTGGATTATTAGTCATAGATGCAGTTGGATGACGGTCTATGTATCTTGTTGTAATGCCCGCATGAATCACATAGTAAGCATCATGTCATGCATATGCACTACGATGCAGCCTTTATATCTGTCAATTGCCCAGCTATAATTTTGTTACCACACATGCTATCTATCTGTCTTGGGAGAGACACCTCTAGTGAACTGTGGACCCCGGTCCATTTTCCTCATACTTATAATACAACCATTGGAATCTCTGTTTTCATACTACCGCTACTATTTTACTACTGTCATCACTGTTCTCTTTCATCTACTGCAGAGAAATAGTATTTTCCACACGGTACGTTTAACCTCTTTGTGTTTAGCAAAACCGATGAGATTGACAACCTCACTGCTTCGTTGGGGCAAAGTGATTTGATTGTGTTGTGTAGGTTCCATGTTGCTTCTGAAACAATAGTGCGCCCTGCCATCTCAGCTGCATCAACCTTCGGAAGTGATTTCATTCTCCTACTGGTTGATTCAACCTTGGTTTCTTTCTAAGGGAAGCTTACTGTTGTGCTCTTCATACCTTTCTTTTGGGGTCTCCCAACGAACGTGTGTTACATGCGCATCAAGTATTATCACCAAATGGTTGTTTTGTTTGCTTCCTTAGACCATGAGAATGTTCAATGATTTTTACTATAATGATCATTCTGGTATAGTCAAGTATCACACCGTAACTGGGTGGTCACGAAAGTATTCATTCATTGTGATAGTTCAAGATTGGGAATTACTGATGTAGTTAATAGAGAGACACTTCCAGGATCCACTCGGTGAAATAGTATTTGTAAATAAGTCTGCGCAGACAAAGACAAGACACTAGTCATAGGGATACTATGTCACGGTAACGAGTAAAAAGAATAATTCCCGGTATCGGGAATAATGTGGTAAGGTGATTAAAGATTTTAATCACGGTCTTATCATTTATCTCGTCCCGAGGTATTGATTGGTATCACGAAGTAATAGGAACTTACTTAACAACCAACAGGTTCAACAGTTTTCTTCGTATAACTTGTAGGAATCAATATGGACGTCCACGATCCTAATGATGATTATTGATTAGGAAAATATTTTTCCAATCATTTCTACTAGTTATCAAACCTGTGGGGGTCACACACGTAAGGCGTCAAAGTCTGTTGTTTGCATTGGTTGGTCCGGAGGAGAGCAGGTTATCATTTGGTTAATTCCGGCGTGATAGAATTAATATTCAAGAGAGATTACAAAGAATATGGGATGTCCCGTGATGTTGGAAATATGTTTCTAACATCAATTGATGTCGTCACGATATCCCAGAAACAAGCCTGACGTCAATCAGAGGCGTTTCGGGAAAATTACTATAAGACAGAAGTAATGACGGTATAAGGCAGAATGTTATATGAGATATAAGAGAGGATATGAGATGTCCCGGGAGTTTAGAACTATGTTTCTAACGTCAATATATAAGGTCAATGTCTATAGGGGTCACGAAATCTGGAAGAGTTTCGTAGAACTTTGCATATAAAGGGGGGGTGCCAGAGGGGGCAGATTTCTCCTATGGGCAAACCCCAATTTTAGGGGCTGGCAAGTGGGGGTATGGTCTCACAATGTGCATCACCATCTGATACGTCATAAACGTATCCTTAATTTCTGATGTTTCATGTTTTTTTCTTATTGTTTCCCACATGTTTGTTATACACTTTATGTCATTTTTATCGATTTTCCGAACTAACCTATTGACAAGATGCCATAGAGCCAGTTCCCCGTTTTCTGCTGTTTTTAGTTTCAGAAAAGTTGTTCTGCAAATATTCTCGGAATTGGAAAGTTTGAAGGCCGGAAGTCTTAGAATTCCCGAAGGTTCCACGGAGTCCCGAAGAGACCCGGAGGGGGCCTCGGGGGGGGCCATACCATAGGGCGCCCCCCTGGCCGCGTCGGGGGGTGGTGTGGGCCCCCCAGGCCTCCACCGCCTTTGCCCTTTCGCCTATATAATCCCCCCGAGACATAAACCCTGGGAGGATCCCACTTTTACCCGAGAAACACCCGAGGACGGCGTCACCGTCATCCCGAGATCGGGAGGGTTCTAGAGCTCTCCCCAGCACCCTGTCGGAGGGGGAAATCATCACCGGAGGGGTCTACACCACCATGCCCTCCTCCAAAGTGATGCGTGAGTAGTTCATCCCTGGACTACGGGTCCATAGCAGGAGCTAGATGGTTGTTCTCTCCACTTTGTACCTCATGTTTAGATCTTGTGAGCTGCCTAACATGATCAAGATCATCTTTATGTAATGCTACATGTTGTGTTTGCTGGGATCTGATGAATGTTGAATGCTATGTCTTATGATTATCAATCTATCATGTTATCTTCATGCATATGTTATTTATGATATTGCATGCTCTCCATTGTTAGTAGATGCTCTGGCCAAGTAGATGCTAGTAACTCCAAGAGGGAGTATTTATGCTCGATAGTGGGTTCATGCCTCCTTTTCATCTGTGCTCGAGTGACAAAAACGTGACGGATGGAGGATGTGTTATTTCCATTAGGGAGAAAACAACAATGCTTTGTCTAAGGATGATGTTATTGTTTACATTACACACTTTGCTTACTACGATTATCTGTTTCTTGCAACTTAATACCCAATGTTTGTTCGGATGATATTCGAAGGGTGGATTTTTTAGTCATAGATGCAGTTGGATAACGGTATATGAATCTTGTTGTAATGCCCGCATGAATCACATAGTAATCTTTATGTCTTGCATATGCACTACGGTGCAACCTTCATTTCTGTCAATTGCTCAGTTGTAATTTGTTCACCACACATGTTATTTATCTTTCACGGAGAGACACCACTAGTGAACTGTGGACCCCCGTCATTTTTCCTCATACTGATAAACACCTACTGCTCTCATACTGTTCCTACTGTTTTCCACACCATACGTTTAACCTCTTTGTGTTCAGCAAAACCGGTGAGATTGACAACCTCGCTGCTTTGTTGGGGCAAAGTGATTTGATTGTGTTGTGTAGGTTCCACGTTGCTTATGAACCGGTAGTGCGCCCTGCCATCTCAGCTGCTTCACCTTCTGAAGTTACTCCTTCCTCCTACTAGTTGATTCATCCTTGGTTTCTTTTCTGAGGGAAACTTGATACTGTGTTCTTCATACCTTCCTCTTGGGGTCTCCCAACGAACGTGTGTATCACGCGCATGAAGCTAATTTCTGGCATCGTTGCCGGGGAGGAAGAGAATTTCTGCAAGGGGAGTCTCTCACTTCTAATCTCTTTACTTTTTTTTTCTTATTTTATTTTGATTTGTCTTGTTTGTTTCTCTTTATAAAAAACACACAAAAATTAGTTCTTATTCTGGTTGTAGTTTTATTCCTGTTTTTAGTCTTGTTAAAATGACTACTCCTGAGAACACTAAGTTGTGTGACTTTACTAGTACCAACAACAATGATTTCATTAGCACACCTATTACTCCACCTGCTCCTACTGCTGATTTTTATGAGATAAAACCTGCCATGTTAAACCTTGTTATGAGGGAGCAAATTTCTGGTGTTAGTACTGATGATGTTGCTGCCCATCTTAATAATTTTGTTGAACTTTGTGAGATGCAAAAATATAAAGATGTAGATGGAGATATTATTAAACTAAAATTGTTTCCTTTCTCTATGAGAGGAAGAGCTAAAGAATGGTTGTTATCTTTGCCTAGAAATAGTATTGATTCTTGTACTAAGTGTAAAGATGCTTTCATTGGAAAATATTATCCCCATGCTAAGATCATATCTTTAAGAAGTAGCATTATGAATTTTAAGCAACTTGATAATTAGCATGTTGCTAAATCTTGGAAAAGAATGAAATCATTAGTAAAGAATCGTCCCACACATGGACTGGCTACTTGGATGATCATCCAAACCTTTTATGCAGGTCTGAATTTTTCTTCAAGAAACCTTCTGGATTCAGCTGCTGGAGGAACCTTTATGTCCATGACCTTGGGTTTAGCAACAAATCTTCTTGATGATATGATGGTAAATTATTCTGAGTGGCACACTGAGAGAGCTACAACTGGTAAGAAGGTACATTCTGTTGAAGAAACCTTCTCTTTGAATGAGAGACTTGATGCTATCATGTCTTTGCTTGTGAATGTCCGTGCTCCTATTGATCCAAATAATGTTCCTTTAGCCTCTTTGACTGCTCAAGAAGAGCATCTTGATGTCAACTTCATTAAAAATAATAATTGCAACACCAATGCTTATAGGAATAATTTGGGTAGCAACAATTATAGGCCATATCCTCCTAATAATAGCAATGCTTATGGTAATTCTTATGGAAACTCCTATAACAACAAAAGTGTACCCTCTAATCTTGAAAACATGCTTAAGAATTTTATTAGTATACAAACTGCTTTCAATAAATCTGTTGAGGAAAATTTTGGCAAAATTGATGTTCTTGCTTCTAAAGTTGATAGACTTGCTCTTGATTTTGATTTTATGAAACTAAAAGTTATTCCTCATGATGTTAAAGAAAGTAAAACTTTTAATGCTATCCAAATTCGAATTGATGACAATGTTAGAATGTTAGCTGAATTGCATGCTAGATGGGAAAGAGAAGATGAAATAGCTAGAAAGAATAATATAGCTAATGTTTTAACCATTACCACCACTAGTAAAACTGAAGCTTCTCATGCTAGAAAACCTTCTACTATCAGTGGTAAAGTAATTGGTGTTGGAAACACTCCCACTTCTGCTAGTAAAACTGCAAAATTGCCTGAAACTGCTAAAAATGTTCCTGATAAAAGTGCTGAAATTTTTAGAAACATGGGAGACAATGGTCCCATTATCTTTGATAAAAATAATATTGACTTTGATGATTGCAACATAACTGAAGTTATTAAGTTCTTACAAAATCTTTCTAGTTGTCCTAATGCTAGTGCTATGAATATGGCTTTCACAAAACATATTACAAATGCTCTCATACAAATTAGAGAGGATGAACTAAGATGTGAAGCCTCTATCCCTAGGAATCTAGATGATGGTTGGGAGCCTATTATTAAAATGAAAGTTAATGATTTTGATTGCAATGTTCTATGTGATCTTGGTGCTAGTATCTCTGTAATTCCCAAGAAACTCTATGATATTCTTGATTTACCACCACTGGAACCTTGTTATTTGGATATTCGTCTTATTGATAATGTTAGAAAGAAACCTTTGGAGAGAGTTTATGATGTTCTTATCATGGTTAATAATATTCTTGTCCCCGTTGATTTTGTTGTCTTGAATATTGAATGCAATGCTTCTTGTCCAAATGTTTTGGAAAAACCTTTTGTTAGAACTGTTGGTTCTATTATTGATATGAAAGAGGGGAATATTAAATCTCAGTTCCCACTCAAGAAAGGTATGGAACACTTTCATACAAAGAGAATGAAGTATCCTTTTCGTAGAAATTCTTCTTCATTTGAAAATACTTGATTCCACTTTTTTGGGCCTAGCTAAAAGGCGTTAAAGAAAAGCACTTCTTGGGAGATAACCCATGGTTTTATTTTTGCTTTATTTTTCTCTATTTTCTTTGACTCAAGGGGTTGTATACTTATGTAGAAACTCATTTGTATCTTTATTTTCATGTTTTAGTAGTGCCAAGTAAGGTTTCTGACGAGAGTTGGAGTTGGTTTTCAGATTTCTACGCAGGAAACAGATTTCTGCTGTCCACCGTAAAAAATCGTATAAAATCCTAGCGCATCAAAATGATTTGAACTTTTTTGTGCTTATTCCTCAGCCAATTCCTCAACTTTTTCGTTCTTTAAGTTTTTTATCCGATCAACATAAGTGCCCCGAAAAAATTCGTATTTACAGACTGTTCTGGTTTTGACAGATTCTGCCATTTTAATTGCATTTGCTCTTTTGCGATGTGTGATGCACTTTGTTGGGAACCCCAAGAGGAGGGTATGATGAGCACATCGGTAGGATTTTTCCCCTTAGTTAAGAACTAGGGTTATCAATCCAGTAGCAGAAAGAGGACTTTCGGAAGGTTGATGCCACTGACGGTGGTGCTGGCGCTTCACCGGTATCAGCAACAACGTGGAACCTGCACACAACACAACCAAAATACTTTGCCCCAACGGTACAGTGAGGTTGTCAATCTCACCGGTCTTGCTGAAAACAAATATTAGACGTATAGTGTGGAAAACAGTGTATGCTTGCAGTAAGTAAAGAAAGCGGGAAATTGTTGTGGTTTGTTTAACAGTGTGGAAAACGGACCGAGGTTCATAGTTTCACTAGTGGTGTCTCTCCATAAAAGATAGCATGCTGGGTGAACAAATTACAGCTGGGAATTGACAAATAGAGGTTGCACCATAGTGCACAATGTGACATCAAGATTACTATAATATTTAGTGCGGGCATTACAACAAGATACATAGACCGACATCCATCTACATCTATGACTAATAATCCACCCTCAGGTTATCATCCGAACCACCTTAGGTATTAAGTTGCAAGCAACAGATAATTGCATTAAACAAAGTGTGTAATGTAAGCAATGATTATGCACACGGGCACTCTCACCGTTGTTTTCTCCCTAATGGCAACAACACATCCTCCCCCTTCACGTTTCTGTCACTCAAGCAAGGCGAAAAGGAGGCATGAACCCACTATCGAGCATAAATACTCCCTCTTGGAGTCACTATAAACTACTTGGCCAGAGTGACCACTAGCAACGGAAAGCATGCAAGATCACAAATAGCATATGCAAATAAAGAGTATAATCAACTTGGCATAAGTTCAATATTCATCGCATCCTAGCAAACACAGCACAAAGAGTTACATAAGATCAATCTCGATCATGATAGGCAGCTCACGAGATCTAAACATGGAGGCATATGAGCAGAAGACAACCATCTAGCTACAGCTACGAACCCGTAGTCCAAGGATGAACTACTCACGCATCACTCCAAAGGCAGGCATGGTGATGTAGAAGCCTCCGGTGATGATCTCCTCTCCGGCAGGGTGACGGAAACAGCTTCAGAACCCCCCCCCCCGATCTAGGGTTGACGGTGATGGCGGCTGCGGAACTTTTCGGGGATTTTTTATCAGGTGTATAGGGTTTTCCATCCGGGGGCTTAAATAGGCGAAAGGGCAAAAGCGGTGGAGCTCCAGGGGCCCCACGCCCATAGGTGGCGCAGCCAGGGGACCCGCGCCACCCTATCGTGTAGCCCCCCTGTTGCCCCTCTTCGACTCCTCTTCGGTGTTCTGGATGCTCCCGGGGAAAATAGGAACTTCGGTCTTTGTGGGGTCCAATTTCGAGAATGTTTGCAGAACAACTTTTCTGAAACCAAAAACAGCAGAAAACAGGGAACTGGCACTTGGCATCTTGTTAATAGGTTAGTCCCGGAAAACATATAAAAATGCTATAAATAAGGGAGAAAACAAGTAGCATGTAGAGGATTTTTGTTAAAGCATGATCTGTATGGTGCTTGTTGGGAAAAGAAACTGCTGCTTGAGGTAGAATTTTTAATGGTGCAAGTAGAAGCTTGTATAGATTGTGGCTAGAATTTTTTCATATCATGCTAGATGTTATTTTAGTTTTAAAGAATTGTGGTTATTGAGTAGCATCATTGGCCTCAAATAGCTGAGAGTGTTTAATGTGCCATTGAAAGAATCATGAGTTGTTCTTGTCATATTGAAGCATAAATTTGTGGCGTTCTCCTTTGAATGTTTTATTTGGTTGACTTGGCGCATGCTCACACCATGTTTATGACTATGAACCATCCATGAATAGCCTCCATGATCATTTAGTTTTTGAACTTGTGGTACCACTTATGCTTTGATTAATGATGTTTATGTCGCTATGCATGATTATGGCTCTTATGCTCTCTTGATTTGTCGCTCTCGGTCTTTTGCAAGCTCTAGCACATGAGTGATCCCTGCTTCCCTTTGCGAAGGGCCTTTCTTTTACTTTTATGTTGATTCCCTGTCTTCTAACTTTATGCACGGTTGAGAGAGCATAGTTGCCATTCTGAGTTTTATGTACATTTGTCCCAGAAACATTACTAATTGATTCATGACGTGTTATTGCTTGTTCTCTAATTATTTGTTCTAGTCTTCCTCATGAACTTTGAAGGTGTCCTGGCATTTATGTTTTGCCCCACTATTAAGGACTAGCGAAATACCACTTTGACATGTTTTCTCTATACTTGAATCAAATGTATATCTTTCTTTGCATTGTTATTCATGATCTTTTATTTGAGTTCCTTCTCATGATGCAAAGTGATTGGTATGCTTTATTATTAAAGTTTTATTTATCATGCTTGTGTTGAAGCTCTATGATCTCAGCTTACTTATTATTTTACATTATTGATAATCAAGTTTATGTTGGTAGCACGTCACCTCAGAAATTATTGTGTTTTTATCGTTTACCTACTCAAGAACGAGTAGGAACTAAGCTTGGGGATGTTGATACGTCATAAATGTATCCTTAATTCATGATGTTCCATGTTGTTTTCTTATTGTTTCCAACATGTTTGCTATACACTTTATGTCATTTTATCGATTTTGTGGACAAACCTATTGACAAGATGCCATAGAGTAAGTTCCCTGTTTTCTACTGTTTTTAGTTTCAGAAAAGTTGTTCTGGAAATATTCTTGGATTTGGAAAGTTCAAAGCCCGGAAGTCTTGGAATTCCCGAAGGTTCCACGGAGTCCCGAAGAGACCCGGAGGGGGGCCACACCATAGGGCGGCGCGCCCCCTGATACGTCTCCGACGTATCTATAATTTCTGATGTTCCATGTTGATATTATGCCAATTGCTACATGTTTTCCGTATGTTTCCTATGTTTTCTTACGTTTTCTGGGACTAACGTATTAACAAGATGCCACAGAGCCAGTTCCCTGTTTTCTGTTGTTTTTTGTTTTAGAGAAGTTGTTCTGGAAATATTCTCGGAATTGGAAAATTCGAAGCCCGGAAGTCTTAGAAATCCCGGGAGCATCCAGAAGTCCCGAAGAGCCCCGGAGGGGGCCACAGGGTGGCCACACCATGGGGTGGCACGGGTCCCCCTGGTGGCGCCACCTGGTGGTGTGGGCCCCCTGGACACCCCCCGGCATCGCCCTTTCGCCTATATATACTCCCCCGAGGGAAAACCCTAAAATAATCGGCGAAATTCCACGAAACCTTCCGCATCCTCCGTCATCGTCAACCCAAGTTTTGGGGCACAGATCTCTGTTCTGGCACCCTGCCGAGACGGGGAAGTTCCCCCGGAAGCCATCTCTATCGACTCCATCGCCATCTCCATCGCCGTTGTTGTCTCCTATGATGAGGAGGGAGTAGTTCTCCCCAGAGGTCGAGGGCTCTACGGTAGCTATGTGGTTCATCTCTCTCTCCCATGGTGTGATCTATATGTGATCGTGAGCTTTGTAATCTAGTTGAATAAGTATATGTTACTCTTCATCTTGTGCTACTCAAGTGTTTTATTAATATGAACTTTGGAGTCACCTTGTCCCGCGGTGTGAAGGTGATAGTGTGCACATCATGTGTGTCTCCTCTATGAATTGTGGTGTTTGTCTAGTACCTTCTAGGGCGCTCATAGTGACAACGTGGGGTTAACTAGACATGGGAATGCTTACTTTAAGGAATGCTTTTTGCAGCCCTGCGCAATGATTAGTGTTCGTTATCCAACCGGAGAGGGTTAAGAGTAGCATAGTGAAGAGAAGATATTTAGTTATTCAATTATGTGATCATTGTTGAGAGTGTCCACTAGTGAAAGTAGGATCCCTAGGCTTTGTTTCCAAGCATTGAAACATCGTTTTCCGCCTGTTCTGCTGCATGTTTCCTTGATTCCATATTTATTTCAGATTGCTATTATTACTTATAATCATCCATATTACTCGCATTTCACTATCTCTTCGCCGAACTAGTGCACCTATATACATGAAAAGTATATTGGGTGTGTTGGGGACACAAGAGACTTCTTGTATCTTAATTGTAGGGTTGCTTGAGAGGGATATCTTTGACCTCTACCTCCCTGAGTTCGATAAACCTTGGGTGATCCACTTAAGGGAAACTTCCTGCTGTTCTACAAACCTCTACACTTGGAGGCCCAACACTGTCTACAAGAATAGAAGCATGCGTAGACATCAAGCTCTTTTCTGGCGTCGTTGCCGGGGAGGTAAGGTAAAAGGTACTCACATCCTCGGGTGTGAGTGCTCAGAGTTATTTCCTTTAGATTCTGCAATTAAATCTTTTTTGTTTCTTGTTTTCACTAGTTAGGATTATTTTTACTTATTCCTTGTTTTTATATTTACTAGTTAGACTTAATGGAAAACAACAAAAATATGAGAGAGATTTATAATATTTATCTTGAGTTAGCACATGAAGTGTTTGAAGAGAAAATTAAAAAACCTATGGAACTTTATTTTCATGCTAGTGGCAATGTTATTAGTATGAATTCTTTGAACACCATTATTGCTAATGCTATGGAATATTCTACACTTGGGGAAGCTAGTTTATATGAAAATGATGTTTTTAGTTCCCCAAGCATGGAGGAGAAAATTTGCTTTGATGATGAGCCTATGCCTATTACATATAGTAGTGATCATGATTGGGAAAAGCACACTACTTTTGATATTGAAAATGATGATATAGAAAGCTCTAAACTTGTGGATGATGTGTTTGAAAATCCTTTTGCTACTAATGATTATATGCTTGATACATCTCCTCCTAGTAAAAATGATGATATGTTTACAAATGAACACATTTTGGAGGATAACTATTCTATTGCCTATTATGATATTACTCTTCCTATATATGACGATTACAATGATTATGATATTTTCAGTCCGCCTACTATTGAGGAGAAAATTTATTTTGATGATACTATGCCTCCTATATTTGATGATTATGGTGATGAGAATAATAATGATAGCTATTTTGTTGAATTTGCTCCCGCTATTATTAATAAGAATGACTATGCTTATGTGGAGAGTATTAATTCTTTTATGCATGTGGATCATGATAAGAATGTTTTATGTGATAGCTATATTGTTAATTTTATTCATGATTCTACGTAAAGTTATTATGAGAGAGGGAAACATGGTTTTATGCATCTCAACAATATTAAGTTTCCCCTCTTTATGTTGAAATTTTTGAAGTTGCACTTATTTTGTCTTCCTATGCTAGTCACTTTGTGCTTCGTTGACTTGTTTTTCTACAAGATTCTTTTTCATAGGAAGTGGGTTAGACTTAAATGTGTTTTATATTTGATTCTTGATGCTCTCTTATTGTGTTTCAACCCTTATTCTTATGCGAGCACCTTTTAAAAATCAGCGTGTCTAGCTGAAAGGCATTAAAAGAAAAGCGCTTCCGGGAGACAACCCGTTTTATTTCTCCGTTTTCAACCCTATTTCCGTCGTTTATTTTTGTTTTATTTGCACCTGGGTGTTGTCTATTTCCTTATAAACCCCTATGTATCTTTTCTTTTGTGTCTTTGTTGAGCCAAGTAAAGCCTCTAGTGGGAAGTTGAGACTATATTTCGGATTTCTGCGCAGGAAACAGATTTCTGTTGTCCACTGTCAAATTCGTATAAAATCACAAAAAAATTCAAAATGACCTGAGTATTTTTGTGCGTAATCCTGCGCTATATACGCAACTTTTCTTATTTGAACACTTTTTGATTTGAGCAACAGAAGATTTTCGAAGAAAATCATCTTTACCTGTTGTCCTATTTTGACAGATTTCTGCTAATAATTGCATTTGCATCTTAATCTCTTTCTTTTGGTGTTCTTTTGAGAAGAAGAGTTTTAAAAGAAGTTGTGACAGTAGCTAATGTGTTTATGAGTGTTAGGATTGTCTTGAAGGTGAACCATGTGAATTTATTATTTCGATTGCACTAACGTTGCTAATGAAGAATGTGAGAAGTTTGGTGTGAAGGAAGTTTTCAAGGGTCAAGAGAAGAGAATGATATGATGTGATCAAGAGGAGTGAAAAGCATAAGCTTGGGGATGCCCCGGAGGTAAATCCTAGAAAATTCCAAGAAGACTCAAGCGTCTAAGCTTGGGGATGCCCAAGTCATCCCCTTCTTCATCGACAAATTATCAGGTCACTTCTAGTGAAACTATATTTTTATTCGGTTACATATTATGTGCTTTACTTGGAGCATATTTTATTTTTGCTTTCGGTTTGTTTTTATTTTTTCAGTAAGCTTGGTTGGACCCCAGCATTCTTTTATTGGAGAGTGACATGCTCCGCTTTTTCATGGGAATACTTTGTATTCTTAATCTTTGTCTGGATGCTGCATTTATTTAGCTCCTGTTTTGCATGCATCTCTTATCTAAGAGTTGTTAGTTTTAGTAGTGTTATGTGAGTGCTGTCATGTTTGATTTTTGTACCATGAAAAGTATTTTTGGTAAAACATATCTTGTATGGTGCTTGTTGGGAAAAGAAACTTCTGCTTGAAATAGAATTTTTGATGGTGCAAGTAGAAACTTGTATAGACTGTGGCTAGAACTTTTTTATATCATTCTAGATGTTATTTTAGTTTTAAAGCCTTGTGGTTATTGAGTAGCATGATTAGCCTCAAATATCTGAGAGTGTTTAATGTGCCATTGAAAGATTCATGAGTTGTTCTTGTCATATTGAAGCATAAATTTGTCGTATTCTCTTTTGAATGTTTTATTTGGTTGACTTGGCGCATGCTCACACCATGTTTATGACTATGAACCAGTGATTAATAGCCTCTATGATCATTTATTTTTTTAACTTGTGATACCGCTTATGCTTTGATTAATGATGTTTATGTCACTATGCATGATTATGGCTCTTATGCTCTCTTGATTTGTCGCTCCCAGTCTTTTGCTAGCCTCCACCAGTACTGAGTATGGAATTCTACTCGTGCATCCAAATTCCGAAAACCAAGTTTTCCCATTGTGTCCACCATACCTACCTACATGTGGTATTTAACTGCCACTCCAAGTAAATTTCTCATGTGTTACCTTTAAAACCTTCAAAATTACTCCTGCTTTGTGTTCCTGTTTTTGCTCATGAGGACGTAAATAGAGAATCTTTATCTCACTTGTTGATTGGATTTCACACCCTCGACTAGTGGCTTCATCCGTTTATCCAATTGATAGAAGAGCTGGCAACGGGGTGCCCAGCCCCAAACTAATACACACAAAATCTCTTCACTATTTTTGCCCCTGATTTATCAGTCAAAGCATAATTGTGTAAACAAAAGAGAAAGAGGGATGAACTTCTATACCAGTTGTGTCCTTCATATGGGAGCCGCTCTTGTGAAATCTAGTTGGCTTGTGACGTACTTTATTTTCTGTTTACCATTCGTTGACATTAGCATACATCTCCCCAAATATAGACACTTAGTGTCAAACTTTTAATACCTCTGTTTAATAAAATAAAACGCTCTAGCACATGAGCGATCCCTGCTTCCCTCTGCGAAGGGCCTTTCTTTTACTTTTATGTTGAGTCTCCATCTTCTAACTTTATGCACAGTTGAGAGAGCATTTTTGTCATCCTGAGTTTTATGTGCATTTGTCCCAGAAACATTATTAATTGATTCATGGTGTGTTATTTCTTGTTCTCAAATTATTTGCTCTAGTCTTCCTCATGAACTTTGAAGGTGTCCTGGCATTTATATTTTGCCCCACTCTTAAGGACTAGCGAAATACCACGTTGCCATGCTTTCTCTATACTTGAAATAAACGTATATCTTTCTTTGCATTGTTATTCATGATCTTTTATTTGAGATACTTCTCATGATGCAAAGTGATCGCTATTCTTTATTATTAAAGTTCTATTTATCATGTTTGTGTTAAAGTTCTATGATCTCAGCTTACATATGCTTTTACATTTTTATGATCAAGATTGTGTGGTAGCATGTCACCCCAGAAATTATTTTGTTTATCGTTTAGCTACTCGAGGACGAGTAGGAACTAAGCTTGGGGATGCTTGATACGTCTACAACGTATCTATAATTTGTGATGTTCCATGTTGATATTATGCCAATTGCTACATGTTTTTTGTATGTTTTCCTACGTTTTCTTACGTTTTCCGGGACTAACCTATTAACAAGATGCCACAGAGCCAATTCCCTGTTTTCTGCTATTTTTAGTTTCGGAAAAGTTGTTCTGGAAATATTCTCGGAATTGGAAAATTCGAAACCCGGAAGTCTTAGAAATCTTGGGAGCATCCAGAAGTCCGGAAGAGCCCCGTAGGGGGGCCACGGGGTGGCCACACCATGGGGTGGCGCGGGTCCCCCTGGTGGCGCCACCTGGTGGTGTGGGCCCACTGGCCACCCCCCGGCATCGCCCTTTCGCCTATATATACTCCCCTGAGGGAAAACCCTAAAAGAATCGGCGAAATTCCACGAAACCTTCTGCAGTCGCCGTCATCGTCAACCCAAGTTTAGGGGGGGAAATCTCTGTTCTGGCACCCTGCCGGGACGGGGAAGTTTCCCCAGAAGCCATCTCCATCGACTCCACCGCCATCTCCATCGCCGTTGTTGTCTCCTATGATGAGGCGGGAGTAGTTCTCCCCCGAGGCTGAGGGCTCTACGGTAGCTATGTGGTTCATCTCTCTCCCATGGTGTGATCTATATGTGATCGTGAGCTTTGTGATCTAGTTGAATAAGTAGATGTTACTCTTCATCTTGTGCTACTCAAGTTTTTTATTAATATGAACTTTGGAGTCACCTTGTCCCGCGGCGTGAAGGTGACAGTGTGCACATCGTGTGTGTCTCCTCTATGAATTGTGGTGTTTGTCTAGTACCTTATAGGGCGCTCATAGTGACATTGTGGGATTAACTAGACATGGGAATGCTTACTTTAAGGAATGCTTTCTGCAGCCCTACGCAATGATTAGTGTTTGTTATCCAACCGTAGAGGGTTAAGAGTAGCATAGTGAAGAGAAGATATTTAGTTATTCAATTATGTGATAATTTTTGAGAGTGTCCACTAGTGAAAGTAGGATCCCTAGGCTTTGTTTCCAAGCATTGAAACACCGTTTTCCGCCTGTTCTGCTGCATGTTTGCTTGATTCCATATTTATTTCAGATTGCTATTATTACTTATAACCATCCATATTACTTGCATTTCACTATCTCTTCGCTGAACTAGTGCACCTATATACCTGACAAGTATATTGGGTGTGTTGGGGGACACAAGAGACTTCTTGTATCTTAATTGCAGGGTTACTTGAGAGGGATATCTTTGACCTCTACCTCCCTGAGTTCGATAAACCTTGGGTGATCCACTTAAGGGAAACTTGCTGTTGTTCTACAAACCTCTACACTTGGAGGCCCAACAACTTCTAGAATAATAGAAGTGTGCGTAGACATCACCCCCCCCCAATCGGCGGCGCCGGGGGTGGTGTGGGGCCCCCAGGCCTCCAACGCCTTTGCCCTTTTGCCTATATAATCCCCCCGAGACATAAACCCTGGGAGGATCCCACTTTTACCCGAGAAACACCCGAGGCCGCCGTCACCGTCATCCCGAGATCGGGAGGGTTCTGGAGCTCTCCCCGGCACCCTGTCGGAGGGGGAAATCATCACCGGAGGGGTCTACACCACCATGCCCTCCTCCGAAGTGATGCGTGAGTAGTTCATCCATGGACTACGGGTCCATAGAAGTAGCTAGATGGTTGTTCTCTACACTTTGTACCTCATGTTTAGATCTTGTGAGCTGCCTAACATGATCAAGATCATCTTTATGTAATGCTACATGTTGTGTTTGCTAGGATTTTATGAGTGTTGAACGCTATGTCTTCTGATTATCAATCTATCATGTTATCTTCATGCATATCTTATTTATGATCTTGCATGCTCTCTGTTGTTAGTAGATGCTCTGGCCAAGTAGATTCTAGTAACTCCAAGAGGGAGTATTTATGCTCGATAGGTGGGATCATGCCTCCTTTTCATCTGTGCTCGAGTGACAGAAACGTGACAGATGGAGGATGTGTTGTTGCCATTAGGGAGAAAACAACAATGCTTTATCTAAGATGATGTTACTGTTTACATTACACACTTTCCTTACTGCGTTTATCTGTTGCTTGCAACTTAATACCCAACGTTTGTTCGGATGATATTCGAAGGGTGGATTTTTATTCATAGATGCAGTTGGATAACGGTCTATGTATCTTGTTGTAATGCCCGCATGAATCACATAGTAATCTTTATGTCTTTCATATGCACTACGGTGCAGCCTTCATTTCTGTCAATTGCCCAGCTGTAATTTGTTCACCACACATGTTATTTATCTTTCATAGAGAGACACCACTAGTGAACTGTGGACCCCAGTCCTTTTTTGTCATACTGATAAACACCTACTGCTTTCATACTGCTCTCATACTTTTCCTACTGTTTTCCACACCATACGTTTAACCTCTTTGTGTTGAGAAAAACCGCTGAGATTGACAACCTCACTGCTTCATGGGGGCAAAGTGATTTGATTGTGTTGTACAGGTTCCACGTTGCTTCTGAACCGGTAGTGCGCCCTGCCATCTTAGCCGCTTCACCTTCTAAAGTTACTCCTTCCTCCTACTGGTTGATTCAACATTGGTTTCTTTCTGAGGGAAACTTTCTAATGTGCTCTTCATACCTTCCTCTTGGGGTCTCCCAATGAACGTGTGTATCATGCGCATCACCATCCCCTGGTATTTTCCCTGATTTTTTGATAAATAAACGAGGAGGAAACAAGTGGAAAAGAAAAAAAAGGAAAAAATGGAAGGGGGATTGGACTCCATCTAGGAGTCCAATCCGATTCCCCCTAGGGATCATGGTGCGGCCAAGAGAGGGAGAGGGGAAACCGACCACTCCCCGTTTGAAAGGCCTCCCCTTTGTCCCACTATATAATCCCACCTCCTCCTCTCTTTGTAGAACACACAATTGGCCTTAGAGCCTCTTTCTCTCCCCCCTCTCGGAATTAGAGATCTAATTAGAGACACTCTAATTAGGACCTCTCTAATTGGATAAGATCCTATAATTAGAACTCTTCTAATTGGATTAAAACTTATGATTAAAGACACTCTAATCTGTTTAGGGCTTCTTCTAATCGAGAGATGATCTTCTGATTGAGAGATGATGATCATCTCTCGATTAGACCTAGCTCTAATTCTGAACCGGAGGTGTCATCTCTCGATTAGAGACCCTCTCTTTCCCATGTGTTGGGATCTCACCATCTCAATTGTGAACCTGCGGTGCCTAGTCCTGGACGGCGAAGCGCTAATGGACTTTGAAGGACGTATGTGTGCGAGCTCTTAGAGGGGTAACATGTGATACCCTCACTATGGTGGATCCAGGAGGTTGGATACGGGGAATCGGTAACAGTCCCACCGGTAGGCTTAGCTGTGGGACTCTTCATCAGACATCACCGACATCGCCATCGACACCACTTCTGCGCTTCGTGTCGGTAATGAATCAGATCTATCCACGCCTTTACCTGCATAGTAGATCTTGTGTGTTAAGAAGGACGGAAAAATTTAAATTCTACTACGTACACTGATATGTTGCAAACGTATCTACAATTTTTATGCTCCATGCTTGTTTTCTACCCGATACCTTTTATTTTTCCACATGTTTTCTATCGTTTTTTTGGATGTTTTCATTGACTAACCAATTAACGAGATGTGCCAGGCCAGTTGTTGTTTTCTTTTGTTTTTCTTAAATAAATATTCTCGGAAAGGGCCAAAAATCCACGGAGATCGTTTTTTATCCGGAATGAAGACTGAGTCCAAAGAAGAGCCGAAGGGGAGCCAGGGGCCCAAAGAGGAGTGTCAGGCGCGGCCCCACCCTAGGCCGTGCCTGGTGGGCCCCTAGGCTCCCTGGCCACCGCCTCTTCGCCTATAAACTACATTTTACCCTACGACGTCGGGGACAGAGTTATTTTCCACGAAACATACAGAGAGGCACCATCGCCTCGAAATTCCAATCTAGGGCTTCTGCAGCCCTGTTCTGGCACCCTGCCGGAGAGGGGAATTTTCATCGGAGGCCTCTATATCGCCATGATCGCCTCCGGACAGATGTGTGAGTAGTTCATCTCGGGACTACGGGTCCATAAGAGTAGCTATATGGTTGTTCTCTCCCCTATGCCTCCATGTTTAGAGTCTCGTGAGATGCCTCACGTGATCGAGACCACAATTATGTAATTGTTCATGTTGTGCTTGCTGGGATCCGATGAACCATGAGATTATAATTATTTAGTTCATGTCAATCTGAGATGCTTCACTTATATTCGTAGAGAGTCTTAATATTGTCTTTCAATGCTCTCCAGTGTTTATGATTACCTTGGCCACGTAGTTGTTTTCACCTCCAAGAGAGGATTTATATGCTAGATGGTAGGTTGAAGTCTCCCTTACATATGTGCTCGAGTGACAAAAATGTGACGGATGGGATGTGCTTTTTCTACTAGGGATAAAACAGTTATGCTCTTGTCTACAGACGAGGCCCACTGCTTACATTACGTATTGTTCTTAATGCATTTTTGTTTTGCACACAAAGCAATCACTTCATTGCTGCAACTTAATAAGAGAGAGATTTGCTGGACAACTTCCTTGAGTTGGACTTTTAGATATGGATGCATGCTGGATAGCGGTACATATGCCTTGATGTAATGCCTACAATGTTAGAATCCATGAAATATAGCTCCTCATAATAGTATTGTTATACGTTCATGATTTGTCAATTGCGTATCTTTAATTTGTTCACCCAACATGTTTGTTTTATTTGGAGAGACACCACTAGTGAACCTATGGCCCCGATCCAATTTTCCTTATATTTGCAAGTTTCTTTAAAGTAATTTCATAATTATTTCCTTGTTGTTCTGTTTTTACTTTTATTACTTTTCAAGACTGTTTACGTTTAATTCTCTAGGTTTCAGCAAGACTAGATGATTGACAACCTTCCGTAAAGTTGGGGAAAGAGAGAGTTTGTGTTTGTGTGCAGGTTCCACGCTTGCTGATGCGCCCGACAACAACCAAACTTCTCCAAGACTATGAATTCCTACTGGTTCGATAAACCATGGTTCCTTAATTGCGGGGAAATTTCCATTGGACTACATCATACCTTCCGCTTGGGGTCTCCCAACAAGAGTGTGATCACGTCAGGATCAAGTTCTTTTTCTGGCGCCATTGTATGGGACTTCTAGCTTGCTGCAAGGGGAGTCTCACACTTCCACTCTCTTTATTTTGTTTTGTTCTTGCTTACTTTAATTTCGTTTAGTCTTGTTTTCTCTTTATCAAAAACCCAAAAAGTTAGTTCTCTAGTTTCTAGTCTTTTATTTGTGTTGTTAGTTTATTTTCTGTTATCTTGCAAGCATGGCTAACAATTATACAACAAAGCTTTGTGACTTTAATAGTACCAATAATAATGATTTCATCTGCACACCAATTTCTCCACCTGCTGCTACATCAGATTCCTATGAAATTAAACATGCATTGTTGAATCTTGTCATGAAAGATCAATTTTCTGGTATTGGAGAAGATGTTGCCTCTCATTTAAATAACTTTGTTGAGTTATGTGACATGAAAAAATATAAAGAGGTATATGGTGATATTATGAAATTAATATTGTTCCCTTTCTCACTAAGAGGAAGAGCTAAGGAATGGTTATTGTCTTTGCCTAAAAATAACATTGGTTCTTGGACTGAATGAAAGATGCTTTTATTGGGAAGTATTATCCACCTGCAAAAATTATACAACTTAGGAGTAACATTATGAACTTTCTAATTTCTCAAGCTTGGGAAATAATGAAAACTATGGTTAAGAATTGTCCCACACACGGGCTAACTACGTGGATGGTTGTCCAAACTTTTTACGCGAGATTAAATTTTTCTTCAGGGAATTTATTGGATTAAGATGCGGAAGGAACATTCATGAACCTCGTGTTAGGTGCAGCAAACAAGTTAATAGATGATCTAATGACAGACTATTCCCAATGACGCACAGAGAGGGCTCCATCAGATAAAAAGGTAAATTTTGTTTAGGAGGTCTCTCCTTTGAGTGATAAGATTGATATGCTTGCTTATTTGTTAGCTAAACAAGTTCCCATAGATCCTAATAATGTTCCCTTGAACTCTCTGGTTTCTAATGATAATGATAAAATTGGTGTGAATTTTATTGCTAGAAAAAAATTTAACCATAGTGTTGTGGCGACCCAACACACTACTTCATGTGTAGTGCACAAGTCGATGACATAATACTCACGGAAGGACTTACACGTGAATATCACATCCCTCAGAGTAGTACAACAGAAACATAGCAGAACCAGGCAAAACTATAGGATACAAACTTCATTACAAAATCTCGAGAATCTCTTTGGAGAATCAAAGAAGATCTCATACAAATGAAACATCGGAAGAAGCAATTCGAAGCTCCAAGCTAACTCTAGCTCAGAACTAATCCACTACGGCTGATGTCAACCCTAGTATATGGCTTATAACAGCTAATTCCAAGAATGGTCTCCACCTACACCTTGATAGCTTCTCCTCCTCCAGCATTGTTGATGACGATTCTTTCCTGGCTAAGTAAGAGATGACTCCACCTAGCTTCCTTAGACAGCGATGGCTTCTCGATGACGACTTCCATAGGGCTTCAATTCTAAGCAGGGGGTCAAACGGGAACGAATGAGTAACGAGCGTTACTCAACAAGTTCATGATATATAGTGGGTAGTTTAATGCACTAACTACATCTTTAGACTCTAAAGAGTCATAAGATAATGCAAGGTTTTGTAAAACTTTCTTCAAGAGGTTGCTTTTAATTCTGAAAACTATGCCCGCTAGACCATCACAGGACTAGAACTTCATGGAGTTGCCTTTCATGTAGCGTTCGCAGTTCCTTCCCGGAACAGGGGGTAACATGCCACATCCTTTTACACTCTGCAGAGGTGCGTTACTTTACCCATGGGCGACCAAGACCATGTTGCACAACCAGGCTCGAGATCCTGTCCACTCCCACTCAGGTGTGGGGCCCGGTTGTTGGTCCAAGCCAAACCATGCTTCTCCGCACAACGCATGCCCCCCATTTCCACCAGCAGGTTGAACCCCTGATTCCACCCCTCACGATGGATATCTAGGCGCCCCTGGCAGACCATCATAGACCCCAGAGTCCATGGGAATTAAGAGATCCCACCCATGTGCATGTAGTCTCGCAAGACCTACAGCGTACGTCTCTGGCAGCCTGTTGACATGCAAACGAGAGAAGATCACAGCTGACTTACTCCCCCCATAGAATACCCATGGTCAACGCGGTATTTACAGCACACCGAGTTCTAACGGCATTTTTGATTAATTCCTAGGTAATACTTTCCCATGCAGATGGAACCTTCCTTTGACCTATTCATCTTACCATGGTCCCATCCGCCCACCAAACACAACACTACCACTCGGGTAGTCATTCAATTAGTCATATTATTATAAAAATAGGATCATGCATTCTTTTGAGACTAGGTGGTAATACGATAGAGTTTTTGCAATTAGTTTGTTATGAAGTACTGCAAAGGATATGAGCAAGTGATGAACTTGCCTGAGATTGAAATAATGACAATAATAATCCATGTCTTCGGGTTCAAGGGTCTCGTAGAAAATCCCGACATCTGAAAGATAGCAAAGTAGTCATGGTAAGGACTACAGAAAACAATGGCAAGATGATACATGCATAGTAATGAGATGCATCGCGAAATACCCTAGAAAACACCCCAGCTTATAAGTGTAAGCCACGTTTGATACGATATCTTAATCACACAGGTTTTAGGTGAAATGTTTCATTACTTGTGGTGATGTGGTTATTAGTTCTTTTAGACTTACATGTGTTTCACTTTTACTTAGCAAACCATTGTTATCATGTTTAGGTAGAGGTGTTTATTACTTGGTTAGATAACAAGACATCAACACATGAAAAACAACTATAGAAAAGATAACGAACACATTTTTTATGTTTAATAGTGTAGAAATAATGACAAAGTGTTTATTTGAAAATGATGAACTAATACAACTGACTCTATCATCACAATACCTGCTATTAACTTGTGATGATAGGTTTTGTAAATGTGAAAACATGAGGGTTTTATTAATAAGGAAAATAATGTTGTGGCAGTTATTTCTGGTTATAATGGAATATTATAGAATTCCATTATACTTTTAGAAACAAGTTTATAAGTTGAACAAAATGTTTTATGTTTGACATATTTGAATTGGAAATGCTTTTCTCTTTAATTTGATATAACATTCAATGCAATATGAAAATATTTGAATAAGTTATTAATTTATTAATTTTAAATGAATTAAATGACTAGGCAAAATATTACACACATGAAACATTGGTCAAATGACCTTGAAAACACCATAGATGAATTTCATTTGTAATTTTGAGCAATTTGGTATATAACTTGTATTTTTCTGATTTTATGAATTATTTATTATTTTTCTCTATATTTTTAACGATTTAATTTATTTTAAAAAATATTTAATTTTAAATTTATTAAACATTTATGAAAAGTTCATAAACATTTAGATTATATTTTTCTGATTAATTTGGTATATTATTTATATTTTCTGAGTTATAGAGTTAAAGTTATTGAATTATTAAGTTTAAATTTTTTCTGTTATTATTTGAATTGACAGGTGGGACCCACCTGTCATATTCGATTTAATAAAACAAAAGAAAAAGAAAATATCTCCTGACGTCAGCATGACGTCAGGGTGACATCATCAGAAGAGAGGATTTCTCCTACTCGGTTGCAATCTGTGGATTAAGCTCGAGTTGGTGCAAATTGTTGATACCGAGACCTAGAGGGGGACTAGGGGAACCGAATGGTACCAGCGCCGCTAGTTATTGCCCACCAAAGATGCTCCGGCGAGCACAGCCCACGGCGACGGACGACGGTGACCAACGACGACCACGGAAATGGATGCAATCGATCAAACGGAAGGCACCCCAAGATGCACAAGCTCACCCTGAGCAAGGTGGTGTGGTCGGTGAGGCACAGTGAGCTCGCTATCGACGGCGGCGTCGAAATCCGGCCGGCGGCCATAGTTGAGGAAGACCGCTCGATTCTAGTGCTTCCGTCCATACCAGCCGATGTGCTTGCTCGAGTTGAGAGAGAGGACGACGGCGAACTCATAGGTAGTCTCGAGGAGGCGCGGGAGCGACCACAGCGTCGGCGACGAGCGGCGGCTGTCTGCGGTTAGGGTTAGGGTTTCTGGTTCGGGTACAGAGAGAGAGACAACGAGTGAGCGAGAGAGAGGAGAAGAGGAACATGACGACCTTCTCCTTCTTATCCTCGACGAGGGCGGCCAAGCTGGACGTGGTGTGGAAGCTGCCACGACGACGATCTCCTCTGCCTTCTGGCAGAGGAAGAAGAAGAGGAAAAAGAAATGCCAAATTTCAATAACCCCCTGAAGTTTCTAATATTTTCAACTAGGTCCTTATGTTTAAAAGAATTATTGTTTTCAAGGCTTTATTGTGGTCAGAAAAATTATTGAAGATTATATTTGGAAAGCTCATCAAATTTGCAACCTCACCATGTTTTGTTTTGGTGAATTTGAAGAATATTTGTATTTTTTATTTAGGGTGCTAGATTAAGTGGTTTTGTTGTTTTCTCTTCATTTTATTTATTAAATGGCTTTAAAAATTGTCATAGACAAGATTATTAGGAACACACAACAATATGTGGTTTAACAAGGTGGTATAACTTAATTGGACAATTTTAGATACAATTTCTCACAGAAAGTAATTTGGTACAACTACTTGGTAATGTTCTATGCACTGTTATCAAAATCACTTAATAGAGAATTGTATTCCATGTCAAACCAAATGGTGTTGGTTAATGAATAGACTTGATTTCTCTTTATGAGGCTTTGTTACTTTCCTAGTTGTAACTCTTTGCCATCTTTGGTTGACATTATACTTAGGTGTGTGTACTCTATGTTTGCTGTTTTCAGTACTTGATCAAGTGGAGAACATGAATGGCTTTAGAATCTATTTGCTTGTTTTCCACTTAGGTTCTAATATGGATATTATCTCATGTTTGTTTTAGAACATGTAATCATTTACATGGTTATGTGCAGATGAATCTTTGTTGTTATCTGTTAGTATTGTGTATGAAAAGGATCTGGAAAACAGGGCAGTTACTTGTTTCCATTTATCTTACATAACACAAGATATTTGGATGCAATGATTTGTTATTGTTTCTTACTTGATACTTGATTCCATTAAAGAGATTATCATGTATTTCTTTTCTCTGCTGATCTTGGCAAGGAATAGAGTTTATAGGTCTCTAATATAACCTAATGATTCACTGGATAATTTCTTATGCTCACTTACAGAGGCAGTGTTGCTTCTTGAAGTCTTTTGTTGCTTGATGTTCTTCTCTCTAATTGACACTTGTCTTCAGATACTCTATTTGTCACTTGCAGGTAATATCATCTATGGGATTCCATCTTCAATTATCTCACTCTTGTGGCGAAAACAACCATTTATTCCAAGCAAAGTTTTTTACTTAGATGATTATAAAAGTATGTAGGTTTGTTTTATGACATCAAGTTACCATATGCATATAAGAAGAATTTGTTAACAAGTGGGCCAGACTTGCCTCCAAATTACTACTCATATACAATTAGCTGAGATGTACTAGGTTATTCAACCTTCTGTTTGTTTGTGTATGACACTCAATTGTTTGAGTATACAAAAGTGATCTGTTAACAAGGTGTACAAGCTTGTTACCAAACTACTTCTATATAACACTAACATTGGAATATCACACTATTTCAAGAGAGTTAATAAGATCAAATCAGGATATAAGAGTTTCCAAATACTCTTATAGTAGATTGGAGTAGCACTTCAGAACATTCTAGAGAATCTTCATGCAGATCTTCTAGTGGTAGTTCCTCTTTTCTTGTGGGTGCTTCTCTTGGAGAATGACCTTGAGAAGATTGGAAACAAGATAAAATAGTCTAGGCAACATAACAAGATCTATATTAAGAGTTAGTTCATGCTTTTATTATCCTTCCATAAACTTCTTATTTTATATCCCATAATATATGTTCTTATATCATACATGATTGGTTTACTTAGTTTTCAATTTACTTCCTCTACTAGAGGTTATAATTTGTTGTTACTCAATACTTGTATCCAAAGATACTATATTTGTTGAAGGTTGATTTGAATAGAAGTGTGGAATGCTTATGGAATCATGACTTAATAGTAAGTTGATCCAATGGTTCATTGATGTGTTGAGATTTCAGATACTCACTTGTATAAGATGAATGAGACAATGAGCATGTGAAGCTTATTGGGTTTTTAAGGACTTATGTCATAGTTTTTATTTGTTTTCTCCGATGTCATGATTCTACTTTATATTCTTCATTTGTAATCTTTGTCATGCATAATGTAGACATAGAGATTTGGAATCATCATATGTAATGATCAAGGTTTAGAAGTAGTTTAGTAAGATCTATTTCTTCATTTAGGTACTTCTTTTATAGTTGATGAGATATGTACATATTCGATAAATGTGTTAATACAATTATTATATCATTTCCCACTGGTGGGTTTTGAGTTAAGACTTGTGGGTATCATTTGTGTTCTATTAAACCTTTGTTATTTGATTGTGAAGGTGCACTTAGTAGTTATGAGATAATTTATAAGAGGTGTATGTAAATGATTGATAATTTAAAGAGGTATTTTTTGAGAGTACATAACACCTCTATTGATAAGATGGTTCAATTGTGTATTACTAATTTGTGAAAGTATGATCATCAGTTATGTGCTCTGGATACTCACCCCTCTTTGAGTTCTAGATACCTAGTGATTTATCCAAAGTCACTTATAGACTTGTGGTTAAGGTTGTTGACAATTTGTGTTTGATCATAACCAATTATGGTTTGTCTTATCAAAGGATTTGTTTTGTAGAGATACTATGTTATAAAGATCCCTCCAAATGTACTCTTGACCAGATGAACTAGACCTATTTCATCAAGTCAAGTGAAACATTGGTCACTTTTATTCGTTTAAATGTTCGCGCCAAAATTTCCCGTATTTCCAGATGCATGCTTTGCAAATGCACATATTATATTTAGATCCTTATAACCTCCCAAACAGTGGGATGTTACAGTATCTCCCCCTTAACAAGAACTTCGTCCTGGGTTCAACCTCTCTCACGTAAAGATAGGTAGAGAGAACTTCTGTAGACCGTTGAATCTTCACATCTGTTTTCTTGTTTTGACCTTGGCATGTCTAACCTTTTGTCTTGATTGTTTGCCTTCCACTGTCTTGCACTGTGGTCTAATACCTTGCATGTTATTATGACAACTCTGTTTTGTCACTAAACCTTCCTAATAGTCTCACGAAGAACACGTGGTATTTCCACCATATAGTGGAAACCAAGTTTCATTCTCCGATGAATAGGTATGGTTTCCTACCTTTCACAACTTTTCGAAGAACATTTGGTATATCCACCGGGTGATGAATAACCAATAAGATTCTTCCGGTACACTGGATACAATCTATGGTTAGACTTCCATTTGGTTGAATCTAGTGGTCTCAAGAGAAATACTGCTCAAAGAAACTTGTACAACGTAGTGCACATTGACTTAGACTCATCTAATTAGTAAAAATATCCTCGAGTTTTAAATTTTTTCCTAGAGTGGACTATAACCTATTCCAGTGGCTACTTCATGTGGTCCTTCTATATCTTTGGGTTTTGACTTCTACGGGGCGACTCTACAAGTTAATTTCTTAAACTTTTACCTATTTCCTTCTCAGATATAACTACTCATGTGATTTTCTTCTCATCACTTGTGGTAGATCACCATGTGTTGATGAGGTATCTCACCAACTCCAAGCAAGATGTGAATGTGGTCCATTCCCATCAGTGGCTTCATTGTCTTCTTCCTTCTTGACTTCCTGGTCGTCCAGAACTAGTGTGATTGTTTCCAACTGCTGATAACTCAGGCCGCTCTCATTCTGATCCTATACCCTCTAGACCAGTAACATCAAGATAGAACTCAGTGTTTGCACATGCATTTGCACATCAAGTTCAATCTTTATGTACAGATCTAGTCAATCAAAGATCCAAATAAAATCCAATAAATCCCAAATGCAGTTATCACTCATGCATCAAAAGCCTGTGAAATAGAAGTACTTAGAGTAAAACATCTCAAGTACCAAGGCTCTTAAATGCTATACACTACAAGTAGGTATATAGTACATTATAATCCTATTCAACACAACCACTCTTTTCCCAGGTCATTACTCCAATTGCATGCCTTACTGCAATGGAATAAACCAAAACAAAAATAATCCTATAGTAGTTTTTATCTAACTTGGCTCCATATAGGACTCAGTACCATGTCAATTGAATTACTTCATCTTGATCATGATCAGCTTCTGATGGTATGTGTTGATCCTTCATGTTGTTGATCCCTCCTTAGGAGTAGTAATGTAGCTTCCATCAATGCTTATGCCTTCTCCTAATTCTATACTACATTATGATGATTCACCTCTAGACTTGATAACTAAGGATATGGTATATACCCACTAGTTACCATAGTTTTAGTAACTCTTAATGATCCTCAACATCCCTTGTTGATGACTCCTATGCACTTACTCTATAACATGTTCTACTCCACCCTATTCATTCATAGAATGGGGTAATCATCACTGTGACTTATTCATCTCTAACTATGTCACAACTCTCTTTTTCTCAATAACGCTGATACATGATAGACTTCTAACTATTCATACCTAGGTATAAGAAAATAGATAAGTATATTTAATCAAGTTGAGTAAGAACATTCTATACAAGTATGATCATATCATTCTCAAGTGGATGATCATCATAGTTGTAGGAAATAAGGTTTAGATAAGATGGCTTCCCATAGTTTTTACCAACCTACAGATATCCTAAAAGGTTTTAAACCTAAGGTGGCTTCGCTCTGATACCATCTGTGCTGACCCAACACACTACTGCATGTGTAGTGCACAAGTCGATGACATAATACTCACGGAAGGACTTACCCGTGAATATCACATCCCTTAGAGTAGTACAGCAGAAACATAGCAGGACCAGGCAAAACTATAGGATACAAACTTCATTACAAAATCTCGAGAATCTCTTTGGAGAATCAAAGAAGATCTCATACAAATGAAACATCGGAAGAAGCAATTCGAAGCACCAAGCTAACTCTAGCTCAGAACTAATCCACTACGGCTGATGTCAACCCTAATATATGGCTTATAACAGCTAATTCCAAGAATGGTCTCCACCTACACCTTGATAGCTTCTCCTCCTCCAGCATTGTTGATGACGATTCTTTCCTGGCTAAGTAAGAGATGACTCCACCTAGCTTCCTTAGACAGCGATGGTTTCTCGATGACGACTTCCATAGGGCTTCAATTCTAAGCAGGGGGTCAAACAGGAACGAATAAGTAACGAGCATTACTCAATAAGTTCATGATATATAGTGGGTAGTTTGATGCACTAACTACAGCTTTACACTCTAAAGAGTCATAAGCTAATGCAAGGTTTTGTAAAACTTTCTTCAAGAGGTTGCTTTTAATTCCGAAAACTATGCCCGCCAGACCATCACAGGACTAGAACTTCATGGAGTTGCCTTTCCTGTAGCGTTCGTAG
Organism: Alopecurus myosuroides; assembly: GCA_028641055.1. Taxonomy (NCBI): domain Eukaryota; kingdom Viridiplantae; phylum Streptophyta; class Magnoliopsida; order Poales; family Poaceae; genus Alopecurus; species Alopecurus myosuroides. Next base: position 250,149,928 of record CM054059.1, read on the forward strand.
TTCCTTCCCGGAACAGGGGGTAACATGCCACATCCTTTTACACTTTGCAGAGGTGCATTACTTTACCCATGGGCGACCAAGACCATGTTGCACAACCAGGCTCGAGATCCTGTCCACTCCCACTCAGGTGTGGGGCCCGGTTGTTGGTTCAAGACAAACCATGCTTCTACGCACAACACATGCTCACCCATTTCCACCAGCAGGTTGAACCCCTGATTCCACCCCTCACGATGGATATCTAGGCGCCCCTGGCAGATCATCATAGACCCCAGAGTTTGTGGGAATTAAGGGATCCCATCCATGTGCATGTAGTCTCGCAAGACCTACAGCGTACGTCTCTGGCAGCCCGTTGACATGCGAACGAGAGAAGATCACAGCTGACTTACTCCCCCCGTAGAAGACCCATGGTCAACGCGGTATTTACGGCGCACCGAGTTCTGACGGCATTTGTGATTAATTCCTAGGTAATACTTTCCTATGCAGATGGAACCTTTTTTGACCTATTCATCTTACCATGGTCCCATGCGCCCACCAAACAGAACACTACCACTCGGATAGTCATTCAATTAGTCATATTATTATAAAAATAGGATCATGCATTCTTTTGAGACTAGGTGGTAATACGATAGAGTTTTGCAATTAGTTTGTTATGAAGTACTACAAAGGATATGAGCAAGTGATGAACTTGCCTGAGATTGAAATGATGAAAATAATAATCCATGTCTTTAGGTTCAAGGGTCTCGTAGAAAATCCCGACATCTGAAAGATAGCAAAGTAGTCCTGGTAAGGACTACAGAAAACAATGGCAAGATGATAAATTCATAGTAATGAGATGCATCGCGAAATACCCTAGGAAACACCCCAGCTTATAAGTGTAAGCCATGTTTGATACGATATCTTAATCACACAGGTTTTAGGTGAAATGTTTCATTACCTGTGGTGATGTGGTTATTAGTTCTTTTAGACTTACATGTGTTTCACTTTTACTTAGCAAACCATTGCTATCATGTTTAGGTAGAGGTGTTTATTACTTGGTTAGATAACAAGATAGCAACACATGAAAAACAACTATAGAAAAGATAACGAACACATTTTTTTTATGTTTAATAGTGTAGAACTAATGACAAAGTGTTTATTTGAAAATGATGAACTAATACAACTGACTCTATCATCACAATACCTTCTATTAACTTGTGATGATAGGTTTTGTAAATGTGAAAACATGAGGGTTTTATGAATAAGGAAAATAATGTTGTGGTAGTTATTTCTGGTTATAATGGAATATTGTAGAATTCCATTATAATTTTAGAAACAAGTTTATAAGTTGAAGAAAATGTTTTATGTTTGACATATTTGAATTGGAAATGCTTTTCTCTTTAATTTGATATAACATTCAATGCAATCTGAAAATATTTGAATAAGTTATTAATTTATTAATTTTAAATGAATTAAATGACTAGGCAAAATATTACACACATGAAAACTTGGTCAAATGACCTTGAAAACACCATAGATGAATTGCATTTGTAATTTTGAGCAATTTGGTCTATAACTTGTATTTTTCTGATTTTATGAATTATTTATTATTTTTCTCTATTTTTTTAATGATTTATTTTAATTTAAAAAATATTTACTTTCAAATTTATTAAACATTTTTGAAAAGTTCATAAACATTTAGATTATATTTTTCTGATTAAATTGGTATATTATTTATATTTTTCTGAGTTATAGAATTAAAGTTATTGAATTATTAATTTTAATTTTTTTTGTTATTATTTGAATTAACACGTGGGACCCACCTGTCATATTCGATTTAATAAAACAAAAGAAAAAATATCTCCTGACGTCAGCATGATGTCAGGGTGACATCATCAGAGGAGAGGATTTCTCCTACTCGGTTGCAATCCGTGGATTAAGCTCGAGTTGGTGCAAATTGTTGATACCGAGACCTAGAGGGGAACTAGGGGAACCGAATGGTACGAGCGCCGCTAGTTATTGCCCACCGGAGATGCTCCGGCGAGCACAACCCATGGCGGCGGACGAAGGTGACCAACAACGCCACGGAAATGGATGCAATCGATCAAACGGAAGGCACCCCAAGATGCACAAGCTCACCCTAAGCACGGTGGTGTGGTCGGTGAGGCACGGTGAGCTCGCTATCGACGGCAGCGTCGAAATCTGGCCGGCGTCCGTAGTTGAGGAAGACAGCTCGATTCCAGTGCTTCTATCCATCCCATCCCATGTGCTTGCTCGAGTTGAGATAGTTGAGGTAGTCTCGGGGAGGCGCGGGAGCGACCACAGCGTCGGCGATGAGCGGCGGCTGTCTGCGGTTAGGGTTAGGGTTTCTGGTTCGGGTACAAAGAGAGAGAGACAGCGAGTGAGCGAGAGATAGGAGAAGAGGAACACGACGACCTTCTCCTTCTTATCCTCGACGAGGGTGGCCAAGCGGGACGTGGCGTGGAAGTTGCCACGACGACGATCTCCTCTGCCTTCTGGCAGAGGAAGAAGAAGAGGAAAAAGAAATGCCAAATTTCAGTAACCCCCTGAAGTTTCTAATATTTGCAACTAGGTCCTTATGTTTAAAATAATTATTGTTTTCAAGGCTTTATTGTGGTCAGAAAAATTATTAAAAATTATATTTGGAAAGCTCATCAAATGTGCAACCTCACCGAATTTGAAGAATATTTGTATTTTTTATTTAGGGTGCTAGATTAAGTGGTTTTGTTGTTTTCTCTTCATTTTATTTATTAAATGGCTTTAAAAATTGTCATAGACAAGATTATTAGGAACACACAACAATATGTGGTTTAACAAGGTGGTATAACTTAATTGGACAATTTTAGGTACAATTTCTTACAGAAAGTAATTTGGTACAACTACTTGGTAATGTTCTATGCACTGTTATGAAAATCACTTAATAGAGAATTGTACTCCATGTCAAACCAAATGGTGTTGGTTAATGAATAGACTTGTTTTCTCTTTATGAGGCTTTGTTACTTTCCTAGTTGTAACTCTTTGCCATCTTTGGTTGACATTATACTTAGGTGTGTGTTCTCTATGTTTGCTGTTTTCAGTACTTGATCAAGTGGAGAACATGAATGGCTTTAGAATCTATTTGCTTGTTTTCCACTTAGGTTCTAATATGGACATTATCTCATGTTTGTTTTAGAACATGTAGTCATTTACATGGTTATGTGCAGATGAATCTTTGTTGTTATCTGTTAGTATTGTGTATGAAAAGGATCTGGAAAACAGGGCACTTACTTGTTTCCATTTATCTTACATATAACAAGATATTTGGATGCAATGATTTTTTTATTGTTTCTTACTTGATACTTGATTCCATTAAAGAGATTATCATGTATTTCTTTTCTCTGCTGAGCTTGGCAAGGAATAGAGTTTATAGGTCTCTAATATAACCTAATGATTCACTGGATAATTTCTTATGCTCACTTACAGAGGCAGTGTTGCTTCTTGAAGTCTTATGTTGCTTGATGTTCTTATCTCTAATTGCCACTTGTCTTGAGATACTCCTTTTGTCACTTGCAGGTAATATCATCTATGGGATTCCATCTTCAACTATCTCACTCTTGTGGCGAAAACAACCATTTATTCCAAGCAAAGTTTTTTACTTAGATGATTATAAAAGTATGTAGGTTTGTTTTATGACATCAAGTTACCACATGCATATAATAAGAATTTGTTAACAAGTGGGCCAGACTTGCCTCCAAATTACTACTAATATACAATTAGCTGAGATGTACTAGGTTATTCAACCTTCTGTTTGTTTGTGTATGACACTCAATTGTTTGAGTATACAAAAGTGATCTGTTAACAAGGGGTACAAGCTTGTTACCAAACTACTTCTATATAACACTAACATTGGAATATCACACTATTTCAAGAGAGTTAATAAGATCAAATCAGGATATAAGAGTTTCCAAATACTCTTATAGTAGATTGGAGTAGCACTTCTAGAACATTCTAGAGAATCTTCCTGCAGATCTTCTAGTGGTAGTTCCTCTTTTCTTGTGGGTGCTTCTGTTGGAGAATGACCTTGAGAAGATTGGAAACAAGATAAAATAGTCTAGGCAACATAACAAGATCTATATTAAGATTTAGTTCATGCTTTTATTATCCTTCCATAAACTTCTTATTTTATATCCCATAATATATGTTCTTATGTCATACATGATTGGTTTACTTAGTTTTCAATTTACTTCCTCTACTAGAGGTTATAATTTGTTGTTACTCAGTACTTGTATCCAAAGATACTTTATTTGTTGAAGGTTGATTTGAATAGAAGTGTGGAATGCTTATGGAATCATGACTTAATAGTAAGTTGATCCAATGGTTCATTGATGTGTTGAGATTTCAGATACTCACTTGTATAAGATGAATGAGACAATGAGCATGTGAAGCTTATTGGGTTTTTAAGGACTTATGTCATAGTTTTTATTTGTTTTCTCCGATGTCATGATTCTACTTTATATTCTTCATTTGTAATCTTTGTCATGCATAATGTAGAAATAGAGATTTGGAATCATCATATGTAATGATCAAGGTTTAGAAGTAGTTTAGTAAGATCTATTTCTTCATTTAGGTACTTCTTTTATAGTTGATGAGATATGTACATATTCGATAAATGTGTTAATACAATTATAATATCATTTCCCACTGGTGGGTTTTGAGTTAAGACTTGTGGGTATCATTTGTGTTCTATTAAACCTTTGTTATTTGATTGTGAAGGTGCACTTAGTAGTTATGAGATAATTTATAAGAGGTGTATGTAAATGATTGATAATTTAAATAGGTATTGTTTGAGAGGACATAACACCTGTATTGATAAGATGGTTCAATTGTGTATTACTAATTTGTGAAAGTATGATCATCAGTTATGTGCTCTGGATACTCACCCCTCTTTGAGTTCTAGGTACCTAGTGATTTATCCAAAGTCACTTATAGAGTTGTGGTTAAGGTTGTTGAGAATTTGTGTTTGATCATAACCAATTATGGTTTGTCTTATCAAAGGATTTGTTTTGTAGAGATACTATGTTATAAAGATCCCTCCAAATGTACTCTTGACCAGATGAACTAGACCTATTTCATCAAGTCAAGTGAAACATTGTTCACTTTGATTCGTTTAAACTTTCGCGCCAAAATTTTCTGTATTTTCAGATGCATGCTTTGCAAATGCACATATTATATTTAGATCCTTATAACCTCCCAAACACTGGGATGTTACAAGTGTTTACAAGAATAATTTTGGTGCTAACAACTATAGGTCGTATCCTAATAATAATGGTAATTCATTTGGGAATTCTTATGGAAATTATTACAACATTTCTAAAATTTTCATCTCGTATTTTGAAAATATGCTTAAAAATTTATCACTTCGCGAAAAGATTTCAATAAAACTGTTGATGAAAGGCTTGCAAAACTAGATAATCTGGCGCTGAAAGTTGATAGTCTTGCTCATGATGTAGAAATTTTAAAAATTAGGACTACACCTCTTGAGGCAAAGAAAACTGAACCTATAAATGCTATACAAGTTCAAATAAATTAAAACATGATGATGTTAGCTCAAATACGTGCTAGAAAAGAAATAGAAGCTGGAGTTGCTGAAAAAACTGCTAAAAGTGAGCCTGTTAAAATTTATACCATCCAACCCTTTGAGGAAGTGAAAACTTTCAGCACCAATGAGTATCCTAATGTTTCTAAATAGTTCATGTTAAAACAAATTGGATTGGAGAGGTCATGCCTTTAGGTAGAAGGAGTCCCAAAAGTTTGGAGATTAAAAGATTTTCTAGTGAGATATTTTTTGCAAGTGGGATAGAGGATAATATGAATTTAGGAGAAAATTTTCCCACCATGTTTGAGGATGATAAACTTGGTTTTATAATTTCACTATCTCTGATGTTATTAAGTCCCTACAAAAATTAGCTAAAGATCCTAATGCTAGTAAGATAAATATTGCTTTCACTAAACATATCACTAATGCTCTCATTGAAACTAAGGAAGAAAGGCTCAAACTTGAAGCCTCTATTCCTAGAAAATTACAAGATGGTTGGGAGCCCACTATTAGAATAAGAGTGACTGATTTTTATTGCAATACTTTATGTGATCTTGGTGCAAGTTCTTCTGTTATGCCTATAAGTGTATATGATATCCTTGATTTGAAACTATTGGATGAGAGCATTTTGGGAGTGCATCTTATAGACTCCAGTATTAAAATACCTTTAGGAAGGATTGATGATATTATTATTTCTAATGATAATTATGTCCTTGTTGATTTTCTTTTTTTGGATATTGAATGCAATGCTTCTTGTCTAATCATTTTGGGGAGACCTTTTCTTCGCACTGTTGGTGTTGTTATTGATATGAAAGAGGGAATTATAAGATTTAAGTTTCCCCTTAAAAAGTGCATGGAACATTTTCCTAGAAAGATAATGAAGTTACCTTTTGAGTACCTTGTGAGGACTACATGATTCTATTGACAATATTGGATTCGTTCTTCATGCCTAGCTAAAAAGCGTTAAAGAAAAGCGCTTGTGGGAGGCAACCCACTTTGTTTTGCTTCGTTTTCCCATTGTTTTCTTCTGTTTTATTTTATTATTTTTGTGTATTGGAAGTTTCTAAATCTGTAAATAACACTCCTTATCCTTTTTATTTCGTTTTTGTGCTAAGAGTAACCTCTAATAGAGTGGTAGCGCGATTTGGGGAAGTTGTTGTTCTGAAACAGATTTTTGTGATGCCACCAAAAAAATTACTATCTCAGACATAACGTTGGATTGCTTCAAAAAATACACACATGCCCCAGGTTGTTATCTAACTATAATTAGTTTCGCACTTTTTGATTTGAGCAACATAAGATTTTATAAAAAAAAATCATCTTTACAAGTTGTTCTGTTTTGACAGATTTTTGCCAATATTTGCATTTGCCTCTTAATATATTTTCTTTTGAGATTCTATCAGGGAGAAGAGCCTTAACAGAAGTGTTGAAAGTAGCTAATATTTTAAATTGAGTGTTAGACTTGTGTTGAAACTGAACCAAGTGGATTTATTATTTTGATGCACTGACGTTGCTAATGAAGATTGTGAGAAGTTTTAGGTGGAGGAAGCTTTCAATTGTAGGGAGAGAAGTATGACATGATGAGATGAAGGATGGACACAAGCTCAAGATTGGGGATTCCCATGTCACCCCAAGACATATCCAAGAAGTACAAGGGTCAAAGCTTGGGTATGCCCAAAGCATCCTCTTCTTCATCAACAAAAATATCAGGTTTCTTTCAAAACACTATATTTTTATTGCTTCACATGATATGTGTTATTCTTGGAGCGTCATTTTATTTTGCTTCAGTTTTGTTTAGTTTTCTTTGTTGTAGCCTTTTTTTGGATCATAGCATATTTTATTTTGGATAGAGACACGCTCCGTTTTCATTGATTAAAACACTCTAGTTTTCACTCTTTTTGTTCTGTGAGTGTTTAGCTTTTGCTAGTATTGCGTTTAGCTCTTGTTTTTCACTCGAATTTTGCTCGGAGATTGTTGGTTTGCTTTAGTTATATATTATTATCTCTCTGGTATTTAATGATAATTTGCATTCATAGTTGTTTCAAATAAGTTGATTGGTGTTAGAGAAGAGTAAAATATTTCATGCTTATAGTGGTGCAATAGGAAGCTTGTTTTGACTGTGGCTTAGGCTTTCGCATGTCATGTTAGATGTTGTTTTAATTATGTGCTTAGTATTATATGATGTATCACGACTAGTATCAAATATCTGAGAGTGCTTAATGTGCCATTGGAATTAAATCATGTGTTGTTTCCTCATATTGAAGCATGGTATTGTGGTATTCTCCTTTAAATGATTTATCTCGATTGACTTGGTGCATGCTCACACCATGTTATGTCTATAAAAAAAGTCACCTCTAGCCATGATGATCATGTAGTTTTTTACTGGTAATATCACTTCATGATTTGATTAATGATGTTTTGTCGCTATGCATGATTATGGCCAATACTGCTCTCTTAGTTGGTCGCTCCACGTCTTCTGCTAGCCTTCACTTGTACTGAGTATGATCTATACGCGTGCATCCAACTCCAAAAATCCAAAGTTTGCCAAATGTGTCCACCATACCTACCTTTATGTGGTATTTCACGGCCACTCCAAGTAAATTTTTCGTGTGCTACCTTTAAACCTTCAAAATTATTAACATTTTTTAACTCACGAGGAAGTATTGAATTATTTATTATGTTTTCATGTTTGATGTATTCATACCTGACTAGCATGAATAATGTGCTAGTCCTTAATATTGCAAAAAAAACAGGCATCTGGGCCCAACCCAAAGTAAGCTACAACAATAACGTTAAAATCTCCTTGCACTATGGACTTGAGAAATCATGAACTTAGCTTGTGCAAACAAGGAGACAAGAGAATGCTATGATTCTCCTATGGGAACCTCTCTTCAAGCCATTAAACATGAAAATGTGATAGATCATTTGACAGAATTCGTTGCCATAGACATACACCTCTCTCAAAATTGTTTTCAATATCTTTGTTTTACTAAATAAAAAGCTCTAGCACATGAGTAATCCCTGCTTCCCTCTGCAAAGGGAATTTCTTTTACTTTTATGCTCAGTCTTCATCTTCTTACTTTATGCACAAGCTAAGAGAGCATAGTTGTCGTTCTAAGTATAATGTGCATAGTCCCAAAATTTATTATTGGTAGATTCATGATTATGGTATTGCTTGTTCTCAAATTATTTGTATCTAGTCACCATTTAAACTTTGAAGGTGTCCTGGCAATTATGCTTTTCTACCACAGGAAGGACAAGCTGGATACCACTTTATTATGTTTTTATTTATGATTGAAACAAACGTATCACTTTCAATGCATTATTTGTGTTACTTTTCATGGCAACATAGTTGTCAAGTTTACGTTTGTTCAAATAATATTTATCATGCCTTTATTAGAGTACTTTGATCTCAGCTTGCAATTCTTTTACATAACATTGATCAAGATTGTGTTGGCTTCTTGTCACCTCAAAAATTATTTTGTTATCACTTACCTACTCAAGGACGAGCAGAAGTTAAGCTTGGGTATGCTGATACGTTGCAAACGTATCTATAATTTTTTATGCTTCATGCTTTTTTTGTACCCAATACCATTTGTTCTCCACATGTTTTCTATTGTTTTCCGGATGTTTTCATTGACTAACCTATTAACGATATGCCCTAGGCTAGTTGTTGTTTTCTGTTGTTTTTTCTATTTAAGAAAAGTTCGTAAAGAAATATTCTCGGGAAGGTCTAAAAAACTACGGAGATCGTTTTTTACCCGGAACAAAGACGGAGCCCAAAGAAGAGACGGAGGGGGCCCAGGGGTGCAAGGCGCGGCCCCACCCTTGGTCGCGCCTGGTGGGCCCCTGGGCGCCCTGGCCACCGCCTCTCGTCGCCTCTTCGCCTATAAATTGCCTTTTACCCTAAAAACATCGGGGAAAGAGTTATTTTGCACAAAACATATAGAGAGGCGTCATCGCCTCGAAAGTCCAATCTAGGGCTTCTGCAGCCCTGTTCTGGCACCCTGTGGAGAGGGGGATATGTCGGATATATACTGAATAGGGGTATATCAGATGGTGGTCATAAGTGCCGGATTACCAGGGTGGCCCAAGTGGTAGTGGGCTATGGTCCATTGGGCGGCCCAGTAAGCTGACGCACAGAAGCCGGATTCTAGAAGGACCCGGATCACGACCGATGTGATCTGGCTTGGAGGAGAAGGCGGATTCCTTACTTTCCAAGTTAGAAGTTACCGTAGTCTTCTAGGTTTCCTACTCTGTATGCCCTAACCCGGCTATTACATAAAGCCAGACGGGAGATATGATAAAAAGGGACGAAGCTACAGGCTAACTCGCCGAGAAGTTGATCCTCAGCGAATAGCCAACAGAACCTCACATTGTAATTGTATACACAGGCTTTAGCCCTGATTAGTGAGATTGCAGGAGTAGGGACGCCGTATTATTACGACGTACCGAACCTGGGTAAATCATGTGTCTTTGTCTTAAACGCGATCCCGTTTCCCCACGTCTCTACCCGTAGTCTCATGGCACCCCCGTCTATGAAAACTACTACGATGTCTCGACAGTTGGCGCCCACCGTGGGGCAAACGACGTCAGGCGTTAAGTTCCGATCTGGGATACTCGGCGGAATCGGCAGTTCCATAACTGTCGGAAGCCTGGAGTTCGACGAGGATGTCGGAAGCTTCCTCGACAATGGATCCTACATACTGGCGCAAAATCATTTGGTAAGTACCTGCGTGTTACCGATCGGATCTGCTAACATCTTTATCGGACTAACCGCAGAGGCCATGGGGTTTTGCGATGGAAGCAAATTTTTCCCACCCGCCCTGTACCCAGTCGAAGATGACTATGATACCGGATTTTGCTCAGATCACCGACATGAAAGTGATACACACTTTATCGGTATGGTGCAATCCGAGGTCGCCGAAAACACAGACGACGGAAATCCCGTGCAGGAGGCAGACAACAACACGCCCGCCACAGAGGTGGAAGATCCGACATCCGTCAACATGATGATCAACTCGGAATCTGACTCAGTGCTAGCCGCCATTGAGGCGAGATTAGAGTCAGAAACCGGATCAGATGATTTTGATTCCGAAGACGAAGACGTGGACGCCTTCGAAAGAAAAGTTAAATCTTTTCAGGAGGGATTCCATGAAGTACTAATGGCGAAACCGGCTGAAAACACGGACGCTGGCGGTCAGGAAAGCCCTAAAACCCCTCCGCCAGAGGAAGAGAGAGAAGATGGAGAAACTTCTCCGATCTTTCCCAACGTCAAGGAATTGACAGAGGATGAATCTGCCAAAAAACCTCCCTCTTCCAAGAAAAAGCACAAGGCCGCTAAAAAACTCCAATACAAACTCCGGAAGAAGAAATTGGCTGATCCAGCTGATGAAAGCCCGGAAGTAGGAGATGCAAGCGGAATAAAACTTGCGGAGAAGAAAACAAAAGAGATCCTTGTTCCGCCTATGACAGAGCAAAAAGAACAGGAATTGTAACAAACACCAGTGGGATTGCATGAACCCCCTGAAGTGCTAGAAGCTAGGAGACAAGCTCTCCAAAGGCAACAGCAACATCTATTCAGAACTCGTGAACACCTCCAAAAAACCCAGGATGACATCAAGCTCATGAAGGAAGAAATCGAGGAGTACGAGAAAAAGAATAGATCTGGCATTAAACCTACAAGGTTACCCGGAATCGTAAGACCGGAAGTACTGCCGCCAAAAGAAAGGTTTCACAACCCATCTTGGCAAAAGCAGGTAAACGGCAAAGATGCCAGAGGCGAACCAATATACAAAACCGCAGCAGAAAACGCGGAAGCAGCGTTTGCCATCCTCAACAACGACATGTACTCCAACGGTGAAAAACTCCAAGGGGTGTATGCTTTCCTAGGAAAAGCATTGCAACAACAACAGCGGGCCCAAGAGCGATCAGGGAAGTTGCACGACGACTCTGCCCTATGGAAAACAGCTACTTGCGCCGCTGGAGCACCTGGACCGGAAGAACCTGGAGATTCCGACAATTCAAAGGATAAGAAAGCGGATCCAAGGAAAGATAAGAAAAACCCCGACAATAGGGATGAGGCGTCTAGAACTGGATCTCATCTCCCGAAAGGTGGACGCAAACCCCACGACCGGGAAGAAAAACACCGGAATGATGGCAAAGCAATGCCACCTCCGAGACACCCTGCTGAAAAAGCCGGAAGACATGATGTACCTCACAGGCGTGAGAGATCTCGGACACCTCCCAAGGATAAAGAAAGGCACAGGAGTAGAACTCCGCCTCATCCAAAAGGGCGTGATCTTGAAAGAAATAGAAACGATCCCGGAAAAGTGCGCCCGCGCAACAATGGAAAAGAAAGGAGTAGATCCCCTTCTGTCCATTCAGCCGGTAGATATTCCGCGCACATGGATAGGGCGGAAAAGGATGACCTGTACTTTGGACCTAAGTGTTTCACTGATAGGATCCGAAGAATAACCCTGCATTCTGGCTTCGCCAAGGTCGGTCCAACATACCAGAAATACACCAGCAGTACAAACCCGGATACTTGGCTCTCAGACTACTATACAGCCGTCCATATTAACAATGGGACAGACCTGGAAGCTGTAAAGTTTCTTCCCCTAATGTTACTGGATGGAGCCAGAGATTGGATTAATGGATTGCCATCAAGAACTGTAGACAGCTGGGATGATATGGCTCGAGTATTCACTCAGCATTTCCAGGGAACTTATAAACGCCCGAACAGCATCAACCAGCTGAACCGTTGCACCCAGTTCGAGGATGAACCATACGTGGATTTCATCTCCAGATGGACTGCAATGAAGAATAGTTGTTCTGGAGTAACTGACGTACAAGCAATGTAAGCTTTCGTCAATGGCCTAAAACCCGGACTAGTGCCCTTCATGGTTGGTTCCAAACAACACAAAGATCTCGGATCTATGCTTACAACCGCCAATGAGCACGCTGCAGCCGAAGACGACATCAGAGCAAGAGGGGGCAATATTGATACACTGATACTGGCCAAGAAAAATCCTCGCCCTGTGAAAAAAGGAACTTCAGATGCAACACCAAAACCCAAAGAGGTTAACATAGCCTTTGGAAGTGAAAAAGGGAACAGATGGAAAGGACGCAGTTCAGAACCAATCAACTACACTAAAGAAGAGTGGGAGAAGATTAAGTCGGAACCCTGCGTCCACCATTCGCAATTCGGGAAACCCACCCATACGAACGCACAATGCCGGCTGAATAAGCACATGAAAGGCAGTGCAGGATCCGGAAACAAGGGAAAGAGTTCCAAAAGGAAATTCTCTAAACAAAAGCCAGAAGCTGAGAAAGAAGATAGTGAATCGGACACTGACGAAAAAATCCAGGAACAACAGCGGAAAGGCAAACCCAAGTTTCCGAGAGTTGATGGAGAATGCACCCTAACTTTCCTAGCAACTCCATCAGCAAAGGTGGCGAAAAGAACACTTCGAGAAATAAACGCGGTTGTTCCGGCAACCCCAAAATTCTTGAAGTATTCGAACACACCAATCACATGGGATCAGTCTGATCATCCCGGAAATATCCCTGAACCCGGCACACAAGCTCTTATTGTAAGCCCTATTGTCCAGAACACTAGGCTAAAAAGAGTGCTGATGGACAGAGGATCCAGCATCAACATAATGTACCTGGATACGTTGAGACATCTGAAAATCTCCCAGACCCAGCTCAATCACAGCGACATACGCTTCCATGGCATTGTTCCCGCCAGGCAAGCGCGATCCCTAGGAGAAATTTCCCTAGATGTCACTTTCGGAGAAAAAGATCACTTCCGTCAGGAAAAAGTATCCTTCGAGGTGGTGTCGTTCGAAAGCGTGTATCACGCAATTCTCGGACGTCCAGCTTTCGCCAAATTTATGGCAAGATCATGTTATAATTATAACAAGCTGAAGATGCCAGGGCCGAAAGGAGGGGTAATCACCATAACTGGAGACTTCAAGTTGGTGAACAAGCTGGAAAAACAAAACGCCCTTTGTGCTGAGAAGATTATAGCAAAGGAAGAGCTGAAGGAGCTGGCTAAGGAGGTATCGCCGACAGAAATGCCTGCAGGAAAAGAAACTCGGAAGCCATCAGATAGCTTCAAGGCATCCGAAAATACAAGACAGGTAATCCTAGATCCCAAAGATCCGACAAAATTTGTCATAGTAGGAACTGGGATGACCGACAAATAGGAAGGCGAGCTCCTCAAGTTCCTCCGTGAGAACTGGGATATTTTCGCCTGGTGTCCGGCTGACATGCCAGGCGTGCCCAGGGAACTTGCTGAGCATCAACTCAAGGTGATTCCGGGCTCCAAACCCATCAAACAAGGTCTCCGTCGATTTGACGGAAGAAGACGGAAGGCTATTGGCAAGGAAATTATCCGGCTTTTAGCAGCAGATTTCATCCAGGAAGTAATCCACACTGAATGGTCTGCAAATCCGGTATTAGTACCTAAGAACGACACTACTGCTCTTAGAATGTGTATAGATTACACCGGCTTGAACAAATTGTGTCCAAAAGATAGGTTCGCGTTACCGCGAATCGATCAAATAATAGACGCTACCGCAGGCTCTGAGCTTTTATGCTTTTTGGATGCTTATTCCGGGTATCACCAAATACGCATGAAAAAGAAAGATCAAATTAAGACTTCTTTTATAACCCCGTACGGGACGTATTATTACGTAACCATGTCATTTGGCCTGAAGAACGCAGGTGCAACTTACCAGCGTTGCATGCAGCGTTGTTTGCATAGTCAGATTGGCAAAAATGTCCACGTTTACGTAGACGATATTGCTGTCGTAACCAAGGAAAAAGACACACTCCTTGAAGATTTGGGAGAAACCTTCGAAAACTTGCGCACTTACAAGATGAAGTTAAATCCATCAAAGTGCGTATTCGGGGTTCCCTCAGGAAAACTTCTGGGTTTCATCGTTTCACACAGAGGAATAGAAGTTAACCCGGAAAAGATCAAAGCAATCTTGAACATCTCCAAACCCACGTGTGTGAAAGATGTCCAAAGATTGACGGGTTCCGCCGCTGCCGTCAGCAGATTTATTAGTCGGCTGGGGGATAAAGCCTTACCACTCTACAAGTTGCTGAAAAAATCCGACAAATTCGAGTGGACAGAAGAGGCCGATGCAGCATTAACCCAGTTAAAGGAAACTTTGATGAAAGCTCCGATTTTGGCATCCCCAAAAGACGAAGAACCTATGTTATTGTACCTCACGGCTACAAACAGGGTTATTAGTGCAGTAATTGTTGTGGAACGGAAGAAAGACGAACAAAGCATACCAGACCAGCATCCGGTATATTACATAAGTGAAGTTTTCTCCGAGTCCAAACAAAGGTACCCACACTACCAAAAACTGGCATATGGCGTATTTTTCGCATCTAGAAAGTTACGCCATTACTTCCAAGGACATTCCATAACAGTGGTATGTAAAGCACCACTAGGGGATATAATAAACAATGCGGAGGCAACTGGCCGAGTAGCCAAATGGGGTATCGAGCTAGCAGCCTTCGACATTAAGTATCAGCCAAGGACGGCAATAAAATCTCAGGTTCTGGCAGATTTTGTCGCCGACTGGACGGAAGCAATGGAGAAAACACCAATGCCGGAGTCCGAGTACTGGATCATGCATTTTGACGGATCCAAGATGAAGGAGGGCGCTAGAGCTGGTGTAGTCTTAAAATCCCCTAAAGGAGACACAATGGAGTATGTATTACAAATACACTTCAACGCCAGCAATAACGTGGCAGAATACGAAGCTCTGCTTCATGGCTTGCACATTGCAAAAGAAATAGGGGTTAAACGCATCCTGTGCTACGGCGACTCAGATTTGGTACAGCATCAGCTTAACCAAACCTGGGACGCAAAGAGCCCTATAATGGCCGAATACCGGAGAACGGTGGACGAGTTCGCCATTTGTTTCTTCGGATTCAAAGTACTCCATGTTAAAAGGGAGGAAAATTGGAACGCGGATGCGTTAGCCCGCATGGGGTCAGAAAGGGTAAAAATCCTACCACCAGGTGTATTCGTCCAGCATTTGTACGAGCCATCAATAAAAGGTGGAGATATCGATTACCCCCTGGCTTCCGAATCAATTAAAGTTATGCTCGTTAACCCGGACTGGACAATTCCATATTTAAACTTCTTAGTCAACCATAAGTACCCGGAAGGAGCAGACGAAGTCTTGCAGAGGCAAATTCAGCATCGATGCAAAGGATACACGGTAATTGATAACTGCCTGTACAAACGCAGTACTTCCGGAATTTTTCTGCGGTGTATTTCACCAGAAGAAGGACGAGAAATCCTGCAAGAAATCCATGCCGGAGATTGCGGACATCATGCTCAATCAAAAAGCATAGTTAAAAAAGCATTCCGTGCCGGGTTTTTCTGGCTAACAGCCAAGACAGATGCTGAGCACATAGTCAACACATGTGCAGGGCGTCAATATTACGCCAAGCAGACTAATATGCCGGCCGAAGCACTCAAAACTATCCCAATTACATGGCCGTTTGCGGTCTGGGGGCTAGATATGATGGGACCGTTCAAAACTGCGCGAGACGGACTTACACATCTACTTGTAGCTGTGGATAAGTATACCAAATGGGTGGAGGCTAAACCCATCAAAAAGCTTGACGGTGTAACTGCCAGAAATTTCATCATTGACATAGTCATGAGATATGGCGTTCCACACAGCATAATAACCGATAATGGGACAAATTTCTCCATTGGAGAGTTGGCAAAATATTGCCGACAAACGGGAATTCACCTAGATCTCGCATCTGTAGCACACCCGCAATCCAATGGACAGGTTGAAAGAATGAATTGCTCAATCCTGCAAGGAATACGCCCAAGACTCGAATCTCCTCTTCATAGAGCAGCTGGAGCATGGGTAGAGGAGCTACCTTCCGTGCTTTGGAGTATTCGAACGACGCCAAACAGGTCAACTGGGCAAACCCCGTTTTTCCTAGTTTATAGTGCGGAAGCTATCCTTCCAACGGACATGATCCATGATAGCCCAAGAGTGCGGGATTTCGGCGACTCGGATGCCGAAGAAGCACGATAGGATGTCGTCGATCTCTTAGAAGAGGAACGAGAACTTGTACTTCAAAGATCCGCCATTTACCAGCAAGGTTTGCAACGTTACCATAGTCGGAAAATCAGGCATCGTTCTTTTAAAGAAGGTGACTTAGTGCTGAGATTGGTGCAGCAAAGAAAGAACAAATTGGCCCTAGTATGGGAAGGACCATTTGTAATAAGCAAAGCTATGAAAAATGGGTCATATTATCTTGTAGATATTCGAGACACGGAAGACGATCCCGAAAAGCCGAATCGCAAAAGAAAGAGAAAGATATATGATGAACTAGGAGAGACAAAGAGGCCTTGGAGCATCCAGCAGTTACGTCCCTTCTATACTTAGTTCAATTTCCATGTAAACATCTTTGAGATCATGAAATAAAGTTGTCGGAATTCTTATATCCATGTTTTTACAAGTTTATTATAGTACAAAACATGATTCCACCTTATCTATTTCCCAATGATCTTACAAAATACTCAATGTTAACCCGAATTGTGCCTGCGTGCTCGGTGTTTAAAAACTGAATGATTTTCAGCCTGCTAACGGCTAAAGGAAACTTGGATTGTGCCTGTGTGCCCAGGTTTCAAAAAATTCCTTACTTTTCTCTAAGTATTATCTGATTGTTTACGTGTTGGGTCACTGGAGCTAGTTAGTAAAAATGCCTTTAGTATGATCCATGTTTCCGAGTTTGAACTGATTGGTTTTACCCAGTAATTCGGCATGATGATTCATAGTACTATTGAGCCATTTCAAACACTAAGGACAGTTAAAAACACATAAACCAGAGAACTTAGAAGACGAAGGAATATTAAAACCCGGAAACCTTGCAAAGAATTTCATAATCAAAACTGCAAAAGGCGGAGTTCTTGTTTGTACAAAAGGAATAGAAGCATTACAATATAAATTACATTGTAAAAGTGCAGTAATACTCCTATTGTCTACTTTCATCATCCAGGTTAAAGACAGCCCTTCAAGCATCCGAGTCTTCTTCGCTGCTGTCATTCTCGGGGGCTTCGGGGATCTCCTCTTCTGGATAGGTGATGGAGATGTTCACCATGGAGGCGATCTTGGTGGCGTGGCCTTTGATCTCATCAAAGATGGTGGTTCGCTGGGTTTCCGTGTATCCTTGAGGGATACCGGGACGCCACGCGCCAAGATTTGGCACCAGGGTAATGCATACGCATAAGGCCGAGAGCCATGCGTGCACCGCCCCGTGCTGCGGAGCGTAAGGTGGACTCCTTAGACTCCGCCACCTCCATGATAGCACCCGTAAGTTTTTCAACTTCCGAGAATTCCCCAGTCCTTGTGGGAAGGAATTTGTTGACCAACTGCATGCCAGCAGCTCTGATCGCAATCCACACCTTCCCAAAGGCTCGGATCCTCTCAATCCGAGTAAGATCTGGGTTATCTTCTGTTTTTTCAAACAAACAGCCAAAAGGTTAAACGAAAAAGCAGAGAAAGAAAGAAAGGTATAGAAAAAAAAACGGTAAATGAAATAAACTTACCGATAATCTTGTCGATTTCAGAGCCTTCCTCCAGGCGCAGATTTAAGGCATTTTCCAAGTCCTGAATGGTGGACTTGTCCTTGTCCACCTGCTCGGAAGCCTTGGACTGAGAAATTCCAAGGGCCAGATTGCTGGCTTCCAGATCTTTTTGGGCCTTCATAAGTTGCTTATGAAGGTCCAGATTCTCCTCACGGAGACTGGCATCATTACCGGCATCTTCAGCTATTTCCTTGGCTTTTGCCAAAGAAGCTGGAAAGCAAGGAAAATTCCGAGTTTAGTCAAAACTCGGGAAAAGTACTTAGACAAAAAGCTGACTCAAAAAACTTCAGAGAAAAAAGTTTACCTGTTGTTTCCGACAGCTTCAGCTGAGACGATGCCAGCTCCGCATCTTTCACATCAAGAATAGAAAGAAGATTTCTAACTTCTTTATTCTTGACGGAAAGCTTATTGAAAACTTCCATGTTAATGGATTCAGCGGTTTGCTGGAACACGACAAGGAAAAGAGTAACTAAAAAGCATCAAGGCGAAAAGTATACATTTTGCTTAATGCTTGGGGGCTAGAGTTAAATACCTGGCTCATTCGCTGCAACCCCGCCAAGTTTTCATTGAACTCTTTTGCGTATTCCGCAAAAAGAATTCCGGCCGCGCTTAGGCCATCGTTGATGTTCTTGAAGTCCTTGTCAAAGGTGGGAATCTCCTCATCGGTCGTTCGAGAAGAATTTCCCACCTCTGGAGCCGCCCTTTCCCTCGTGTCCGTGTCCGGCACAACGGGCTGGCTGGGCTCCAAAGACTCGGTGGTGGGGGTTGGGGTATGCTCTTCTGCCATCGTGGACGGTGTGTCCGATGCAATGACGGGAGAAGGTTGAGAGCCTCTGCTGGTCACAACCTTATGCCTTTTCAGCTTCTTTGGCTTTAAGGTAGAGGGAGGCAGGCTAAAGGCAAAAAACAAAAAACCCGGAAAGAGTTAAAACTCCAAAGACAAAAGAAAACTTCGACAAAAGAAAATAACCCGGATGCTCTAACCTGGAGGTGGCGACGGGAACCCCGTCAAGATCAATGATTTCCTCAATGGAGGAGATCTTCTTGCGCTTTCGCCCACCTGCAAAGGCAGCGCGCAATGCCTCCAGTTCAGCTTCGGAGGCCAGCTCCGATTCGGGAAGATCAGCAATCTGTCGAAAAGAAAAGGCAGAGTTAGAAACGAAAAATCCGAGAAAACATGGAAAAGTTTAAACCCAAATGACTGAAATAATACCTTGGGAGCCGGATTGTCGGCCGTATACATTGGCCGACTCGCTTCATATTGGTCGCGTGATGCGACCAACTGATTCACGCGCCTCCGCAGATCCCTCGCGGCCCAGTCTTTGCTGGTTGTCCGCATTTTATCGCCGGCACCCGTGTACTCGAAAAGGAGACGGCCACCATGGTTGGCTAACAGATGGATCCGCCTGTCCAACCAGCAAAGGACTGTGTCCATGCCGGTTAGAGGCGGATCAAAGGAAGTGAGCTTGGCGATGCGCCGCTTGATCCTTAGAAGATCAAGTGGCAGAATTTGGATGGCTTCAGTTCCCCAATTTTCTTGGGGAACAGCAGCGGTGTTTGTGAAAGGTGGAACCCTGATGGCCTTTTTCGGGAAAGGAACATCGGGATGATAAAAGAAGGAACCCGTCCAGAATTTGACGGATTCCGAGGTTTTGAGCTTGGGGAACCAATCCTCCCTAAATCTCCTAAGAGTGAAGGAAATGGTTCCGCAAGTCGGGAGTGCGCCCTCCGAAGAGTTCCGCTTAACCCCAAAGCAGTATAACTAGAAATCTAATATAGGTTCTATACCTAGAAAACCCTCGAAGAGGGCCTGAAAGCCGGCCATATACAGAATAGAATTTGGTGGCAGGTTATGGGGTTGGATATTCTAATGGGAGAGGACTTGGAGGAAGAAGGCGGAAGGTGGCAGTCCCATACCTCTCAGAAGGTGGGAGGAGAGAAGAACCCGTTCGCCGTCGTTTGGCATGGGTTCGTTCTCGTCCTCCGGAAGCCGCCAATTCCCTTTCAGCACCAACCCCACCTTTTCCATGTTTGGAAGGAGGGACGGCGGAATGCTGCAGGCAATCCAGTTGTCGGCAGTCTCCATTTCTTCGTCAGCTCCGGCGGCGGCGGACGCGGCAGCTTCTGCAGCGGCGAGCTCGTCGCCAACGAGCGTGATCTTCTCCTCCGCCGTCTCGGGAGCGAACGGCGGAGTAGGCGCGGAGCTCGAATCCTCAAGATCCGCGGCGGCGGAAGCATTTCCCTCGTCCGCCGCGGTGCTCGCGGTCTTCACTGGTTCGTCCCCGCCGGCGTGCGTTGGGGAGTCCAGCACAGGATCCATCGTGTTGATGATATCCTCAATGTCTTGCGCGACGTTGCGGGCTGGTGAGGACGGCGGAGATGCCATTAGGTGGCGGCGCTGTCTCGCCTCCGGTGAGGTTTTGGGCGCGGTGTGCGTTCGGTGCTCTCTCTCTGCTGGAAGCTTGGGCATTGTAATGGCGTTCGGAGTGGTTGCGGAAGGTTTTCCGGGAGGACGAAGAAGGCTATTTATAGCCGGAAAGCCGTCACGATACGTTAACGGCTCTTTTGACCGTTGGATGATCAACGCGTGTCGCTCGCCGGAAAATCCGGGAAATGAATCGACAGGGTGATTATGGTTATCTCCTCGTTTCCCGCGAGAATCTGTCAGAGATATGTTTCTGGGTTTCCCGCCTGGAACCCAAACGTCCCTTACGTCAGCACGATTAAAGCGCTGACGTAGGAGGTTCCTTCTCCACGAAGGATCGTGTGATAAAAGCCGTATTTTCGGAATTCCGAGTTTTATGTTATCATCTCTTTTTGAAGAAGAATAAGAAGAATCAAGACTGCTGGTCAATATTTCTCGGACAATATGCATTTGGCGAAAGACGGCAAATCAGAGTTTTAATTCTTCTTGGGGGCTACTGTCGGATATATACTGAATAGGGGTATATCAGATGGTGGTCATAAGTGCTGGATTACCAGGGTGGCCCAAGTGGTAGTGGGCTATGGTCCATTGGGCGGCCCAGTAAGCTGACGCACAGAAGCCGGATTCTAGAAGGACCCGGATCACGGCCCACGTGATCTGGCTTGGAGGAGAAGGCGGATTCCTTACTTTCCAAGTTAGAAGTTACCGTAGTCTTCTAGGTTTCCTACTCTGTATGCCCTAACCCGGCTATTATATAAAGCCGGACGGGAGATATGATAAAAAAGGGAGAAAGCTACAGGCTAACTCGCCGAGAAGTTGATCCTCAGCGAATAGCCAACAGAACCTCACATTGTAATTGTATACACAGGCTTTAGCCCTGATTAGTGAGATTGCAGGAGTAGGGACGCCGTATTATTACGACGTACCAAACCTGGGTAAATCCTGTGTCTTTGTCTTAAACGCGACCCCGTTTCCCCACGTCTCTATCCGTAGTCTCATGGCACCCCCGTCTATGAAAACTACTACGATGTCTCGACAGGATCATCATCGAAGGCCCCTACATCGCCATGATCCCCTCCGTACAGATTCGTGAGTAGTTCATCTCGGGACTACGAGTCCATACCAGTAGCTAGATGGTTGTTCTCTCCCCTGTGCCTCCATGTTTAGAGTCTCGTGAGGTGCCTCACATGATCGAGACCATGTTATGTAATTGTGCATGTTGTATTTGCTGGGATCCGATGAACCATGAGATTATGATTATTTTCGTCATGTCAATCTGAGATGCTTCACTTATATTTGTAGAAAGTTTTAATCTTGTCTTGCAATGCTCTCCAGTGTTTATGATTACCTTGCCCACGTAGTTTTTTCACCTCCAAGAGAGGGTTTACATGCTAGATGGTAGATTCATGCCTCCCTTACATCTGTGCTAGAGTGACAGAAATGTGGTGCTCTTGTCTACGGACGAGGACCACGACTTACATTGCGCATTGTTCTTAATGCATTTGTCTGTTGCACACAAAGCAATCACTTCGTTGTTGCAACTTAATACCAGAGAGATTTGCCGGATAGCTTCTTGAGGTGGACTTTTAGATATGGATGCATGCTGGATAGCGGTCCATATGCCTTGACGTAATTCCTACAATGTTAGAACCGATGAACTATATCTCTTCATAACAGTATTGTTATACGTTCATGATTTGTAAATTGCCTAGCTGTATTTTGTTCACCCAACATGTTTCTTTTCTTTGGACAGACGCCACTAGTGAACCTACGGCCCCCTGTCATGTTTTTCTCATATTTGCAACTTTCTTTAAAGCACTTTCATAATTGTTTCCTTGCTTTCCCCTTTTTACTTTTATTACTTTTCAAGACTCTATACGTTTAATTCTCTAGTTTCCATGAAGCCCGGAAGATTGATAACCTTCCAGAAAGTTGGGGCAAGAGAGAGTTTGTGTTTGTGTGCAGGTTCCACACTTGTTGACGCGCCATACAACAAGCAACCTCCTCCAAGACTACGAAGTCCTACTGGTTCGATAGACCCTGGTTCCTTAATTGGGGAAAATTTCCGCTGGACTACATCATATCTTCTGCTTGGGGTCTCCCAACGAGCGTGTGATCACATTAGCATCATACACCAATAGTTATTCCCTAAGTAGATTGATATGCTAAGAGATTCCGTCAAGACAACTTTGTCCTTAGTGCCATATCACAACATACTTATATTACAATGTGTCCTTTGACCATGAGGTTATGAGAGTAATATATTCTGGAGGTTTTACTTTGGTACTATCTAGAGTCACGCCATAAACTGGGTGAATATAACGGTAGCCACTGGGTAATTCTAAAGGAGTATATTACCTCGATGTTCTGATACGGGAATTACTCCTCCGTAAAAACATAGATACATACCTGGGCCCACTTGGTATTTTTTATATCCATAAGTTCTACAGACAATGCATGATGATCATACATCATGTGGAATATCATAATACAATAACGAGTAAAATACAGCTTACCAGTTAACGAGAGAATACAAAGGTATAATCAACCATAGATTATTTCACGGTAATACCGGAATCCATAGTCTCGTGTAAGTTTGGTATTCTGAGTAATGGAAAAATTGTATAATAACCAACAGGTTCGGCAGTTTATACATATAGTATGTGGGAGTCAATATGGGTGTCCATGACCACGCTATTAATTTTTGAAAAACATAGAGTTCCCAGTTTTATGTCCACACACTATCGAACCTATAGGGAAAACACACTTAAGTTAGGTCTGATTTTTGTGTATATCGGTAGGTCTGGATCAACTAGGAGTATCATCGGAACGATGTTTATGCATGATAGATAAATTCTATATTTCACAGAGAATTTATATTGAGGTCATTGGATGTCCCAGATTAATAGAAACAATTTCTATTATTGCTGGAATTTATTCCAGAGTTGTTTAGAGAGAGAGGTTGCACGCTTTACAGAGCATAGTGCAGGGGGCATGAGATGTCTCGGGGTGTTGGAAGTATATTTTTAACATCGATAGATAATATCGATTATTTTACCTAAAGGGGTCATAGGGTTCTATAAGAGTTTCGGGCAAAAACCGAGACAGGGGAGTGCCGGAGGAGGGACAGGAATGCCCCTCGTGGCCGCACCTAATTTTAGATCCTGCCAGGTGGGCCCTAGGGCACCACGCATTAGTACTTGACATCCAAATATTTTTCCTGGATTTTATTGGACCAAAAAAGGAGAAAAGAAAAAGGGGGAAATGAAAAATGAAAAAGGGAGGTGGAGTTGGACTCCATATGGAATCCAATCCGAGTTGTGCTAGGAGAGAGGGTGTGGCCACCTCTAGGTGAGGATAGGCATTAATCAAGAGAAAACAAAGTGGGTTTCTCCCCACAAGCGCATTTCTTTAACGCCTTTTAGCTAGGCATGAAGCAAGAATCAAGTATTATCAATAGAATCATTCAAATCAAGACCAACAAATTCATCATATAAGCATTGTATTTTACACACACGTGGCTCAAAATCCCCCTTTTCATTTATGTTAGGTTTACTATTTTCATGAAAGGGATTCTCAGGAACAATCCAACCAAAATTGTTCTCTAGGGCATCAGAAATTGCTAGAAGCTTGAATGGAATGGGTATGTTAATTTTTCACACTCAAAGGTGAGCATCATTCTCTTTGTATGTCTTGTCCGGAAAGAGGAGGACTTAATGATTATTCGTTCGCCGGAACCAGAAGTAAAAATTGTTGTGGATAGGGATCCTGTAAAAACATCTTTTGAGGAATGGGCCAGACCTGGCCATTTCTCAAGAACACTAGCTAAGGGCCATGATACTACCACTTGGATCTGGAACCTACATGTTGATGCTCACGATTTCGGCAGTCATACCGGTGATTTGGAGGAGATCTCTCGAAAAGTCTTTAGTGCTCATTTCGGGCAACTCTCCATTATCTTTCTTTGGTTGAGTGGCATGTACTTTCATGGTGCCCGTTTTCCAATTATGAAGCATGGCTAAGTGATCCTACTCACACTGGACCCAGTGCTCAGGTAGTTTGGCCTATAGTAGGGCAAGAAATATTGAATGGTGATGTAGGCGGGGGTTTCCGAGGAATCCAAATAACCTCTGGTTTTTTCAGCTTTGGCGAGCATCGGGGATAACTAGTGAATTACAGCTCTATTGTACTGCAATTGGTGCATTGATTTTTGCAGCATTAATGCTTTTTGCTGGTTGGTTCCATTATCACAAAGCCGCTCCAAAATTGGCTTGGTTCCAAGATGTAGAATCCATGTTGAATCACCACTTAGCGGGATTATTAGGACTTGGGTCTCTTTTTTGGGCGGGACACCAAATCCATGTATCTTTACCAATTAACCAATTTCTTGACGCCGGGGTTGATCCTAAAGAAATACCACTTCCTCATGAATTTATTTTGAATCGGGACCTTTTGGCTCAACTTTATCCTAGTTTTGCCGAAGGAGCAACCCCCTTTTTCACCTTAAATTGGTCCAAATACGCAGAATTTCGGACTTTTCGCGGAGGACTAGATCCAGTAACCGGTGGTCTATGGCTGACCGATATTGCCCACCATCATTTAGCTATTGCTATTCTTTTCCTAATCGCAGGTCATATGTATAGGACCAACTGGGGTATTGGCCATGGACTTAAAGATATTTTGGAGGCTCACAAAGGCCCATTTACAGGACAAGGCCATAAGGGTCTTTATGAAATATTAACAACGTCATGGCATGCTCAATTAGCTCTTAACTTAGCTATGCTAGGCTCTACAACCATTGTTGTAGCTCATCATATGTATTCTATGCCCCCTACCCATACCTAGCTACTGACTATGGTACACAACTTTCCTTGTTCACACAGCACATGTGGATTGGCGGATTTCTAATAGTCGGTGCTGCTGCACATGCAGCAATTTTTATGGTAAGAGACTATGATCCAACTACTCGATACAATGATCTGTTAGATCGCGTCCTTAGACACCGAGATGCAATCATATCCCACCTTAACTGGGTATGTATATTTCTAGGTTTTCACAGTTTTGGCTTATACATTCATAATGATACCATGAGTGCTTTAGGCCGTCCGCAAGATATGTTTTCGGATACCGCCATACAATTACAACCTATCTTTGCTCAATGGGTACAAAATATCCACGCTACTGCGGCTGGCGTAACAGCTCCTGGTGCAACAACAAGTACCAGCTTAACGTGGGGAGGTGGCGAGTTAGTAGCCGTAGGCGGCAAAGTGGCTTTGTTACCTATTCCATTAGGAACCGCAGATTTTTTTAGTCCATCACATTCATGCATTTACCATCCATGTGACTGTATTAATACTTTTGAAAGGTGTTTTATTTGCTCGCAGTTCCCGTTTGATACCTGATAAAGCAAATCTACGTTTTCGCTTTCCTTGCGATGGGCCTGGGCGAGGGGGAACATGCCAAGTATCCGCCTGGGATCATGTTTTCTTAGGTTTATTCTGGATGTACAATGCAATTTCTGTAGTCATTTTCCATTTCAGTTGGAAAATGCAGTCGGATGTTTGGGGTACTATAAGTGATCAAGGGGTGGTAACTCATATTACGGGGGGGAACTTTGCACAGAATTCCATTACGATTAATGGGTGGCTTCGAGATTTCTTGTGGGCACATGCATCACAAGTCATTCAGTCTTATGGTTCTTCATTATCTGCATATGGTATTTTTTTCTTAGGTGCTCATTTTGTCTGGGCTTTCAGTTTAATGTTTTTATTCAGCGGCCGTGGTTATTGG
This sequence comes from Alopecurus myosuroides, assembly GCA_028641055.1. Taxonomy (NCBI): domain Eukaryota; kingdom Viridiplantae; phylum Streptophyta; class Magnoliopsida; order Poales; family Poaceae; genus Alopecurus; species Alopecurus myosuroides. The sequence goes on from CM054059.1 coordinate 250,176,364, forward strand.
CAAGAACTTATTGAATCTATCGTTTGGGCTCATAACAAATTAAAAGTTGCTCCTGCTACTCAGCCTAGAGCCTTGAGCATTATACAAGGACGTGATGTAGGAGTAACCCATTACCTTCTGGGTGGAATTGCCACAACATGGGCATTCTTCTTAGCGAGAATTATTGTAGTAGGATAGTGGCTAGGAGGATTTGAAAGGCATTATGGAATTAAGATTTCCCAGGTTTAGCCAAGGCTTAGCTCAGGACCCCACTACTCGTCGTATTTGGTCTCGTATTGCTACCGCACATGATTTCGAAAGTCATGATGATATTGCTGAAGAACGTCTTTATCAGAACATTTTTGCTTCTCACTTTGGGCAGTTCGCAATAATCTTTCTATGGACGTCCGGAAATCTGTTTCATGTAGCTTGGCAAGGAAATTTTGAATCATGGATACAGGATCCTTTACACGTAAGACCTATTGCTCATGCGATTTGGGATCCTCATTTTGGTCAACCCGCTGTGGAAGCCTTTACTCGAGGAGGTGCTGCTGGTCCAGTTAATATCGCCTATTCTGGAGTTTATCAGTGGTGGTATACAATAGGATTACGCACCAATGACGATCTTTATACTGGAGCTCTTTTTCTATTATTTCTTTCTACGCTGTCCTTAATAGCAGGTTGGTTACATTTACAACCCAAATGGAAACCAAGCCTTTCGTGGTTCAAAAACGCGGAATCTCGTCTCAATCATCATTTGTCAGGACTTTTCGGGGTAAGTTCTTTGGCTTGGACAGGACATTTAGTTCATGTTGCTATTCCCGCATCCAGAGGGGAGTACGTTAGATGGAATAATTTCTTAGATGTATTACTCTATCCCCAGGGATTGGGACCCCTTTTGAGGGGTCAGTGGAATCTTTATGCCCAAAACCCTGATTCGAGTAATCATTTATTTGGTACCGCTCAAGGAGCGGGAACTGCCATTCTAACTCTTCTTGGGGGATTCCACCCACAAACACAAAGTTTGTGGCTGACCGATATTGCTCACCATCATTTAGCTATTGCATTTATTTTTCTCATTGCCGGTCACATGTATCGAACTAACTTCGGAATTGGGCACAGTATCAAAGATCTTTTAGAAGCGCATACTCCTCCGGGGGGTCGATTAGGGCGTGGGCATAAGGGCCTTTACGACACAATCAATAATTCGATTCATTTTCAATTAGGTCTTGCTCTAGCTTCTTTAGGGGTTATTACTTCCTTAGTAGCTCAACATATGTACCCTTTACCGGCTTATGCATTTATAGCACACGACTTTACTACTCAAGCTGCTTTATATACTCATCACCAATATATTGCAGGGTTCATTATGACAGGGGCTTTTGCTCATGGAGCTATTTTTTCATTAGGGATTACAATCCAGAACAGAATGAGGATAATGTATTGGCAAGAATGTTATACCATAAAGAAGCTATCATATCTCATTTAAGTTGAGCGAGTCTCTTTCTAGGATTCCATACCTTGGGCCTTTATGTTCATAACGACGTCATGCTTGCTTTTGGTACTCCAGAAAAACAAATCTTGATCGAACCGATATTTGCCCAATGGATACAATTTGCTCATGGCAAGACGACATATGGGTTTGATATACTCTTATCTTCAACGAATGGCCCCGCTTTCAATGCAGGTCGAAACCTATGGTTGCCCGGATGGTTGAATGCTGTTAATGAGAATAGTAATTCGCTTTTCTTAACAATAGGACCTGGGGATTTCTTGGTTCATCATGCTATTGCTCTAGGTTTGCATACAACTACATTGATTTTAGTAAAGTGCGCTTTAGATGCACGCGGTTCCAAATTAATGCCGGATAAAAAGGATTTTGGGTATAGTTTTCCTTCTGACAGCCCAGGGCGCGGCGGTACTTGTGATATTTCTGCTTGGGACGCGTTTTATTTGGCAGTTTTTTGGATGTTAAATACCATTGGATGGGTTAGGGTTACTTTTTATTGGCATTGGAAACATGTCACATTATGGCAGGGCAACGTTTCACAATTTAATGAATCCTCCACTTATTTGATGGGATGGTTAAGAGATTACCTATGGTTAAACTCTTCACAACTTATCAATGGATATAATCCTTTTGGGATGAATAGTTTATCGGTATGGATGTGGATGTTCTTATTTGGACATCTTGTTTGGGCTACTGGATTTATGTTCTTAATTTCCTGGCGTGGATATTGGCAGGAATTAATTGAGACTTTAGCATGGGCTCATCAATGCACACCTTTAGCGAATTTAATTCGCTGGAGAGATAAGCCCGTGGCTCTTTCCATTGTGCAAGCAAGATTGGTTGGATTAGCTCACTTTTCCGTGGGTTATATATTCACTTATGCAGCTTTCTTGATTGCCTCAACATCAGGCAAATTTTGTTAATTTAGTTAGTTTTTTTTGTACTGTATCAGCACCTAGTTCATTACTCTTGATAGATAGGGAGGGTCCGCCTTCTTATATTTATTTTTCTATTTATTTTTCCATCTAGGATTAGAACCATATACTTGGTAATAATAGAAACGGCACATTATGGCAAAAAAAGTTTGATTCAGAGGGAGAAGAAGCGGCAGAAATTAGAACAGAAATATCATTTGATTCGTCAATCTTTAAAAAAAATATAAGAAGCAAAGTTTCTCCCTTGAGTCTGAGTGAAAAAACGAAAATGCGAGAAAATTGCAATCCCTACCACGTAATAGTGCACCTACATGCCTTCATCGACGTTGTTTTTTGACCGGAAGACCTAGAGCTAACTATCGAGACTTTGGGCTATCCGTACACGTACTTCGAGAAATGGTTTATGAATGTTTGTTACCGGGTGCAACAAGATCTAGTTGGTAAGGATAAAATATACTTTCGTATTTGTATGGATTTCTGGAATTTATGATCGTAGAAGAGCCCTCTTTACCATTCTGTATAAATGGACTATTCTATTTGTATAGATATGGTAGAGGGGCGTATCCAACCCTCTTTTATCCACTACTTCCCCTCTTTAGTTTAAGAGGATAGAGCAGTTTGGTAGCTCACAAGGCTCATAACCTTGGGGTTGCGGGTTCGATTCCCACTACCGGCTCCATACTCCTTCTTTATGATATATGCATGATATATACATCATGCATTTGTATATAGATTTTTTTTATTTCCTAAAAGAGTTTCGGTCTAAGAGTTTTTTCTCGGAACAAGAAAAAGGTAAAAGAAAGAATAAAATATAAATACAAAGCGTCCATTGTTGGATAGGACAGAGGTCTTCTAAACCTTTGGGCATCAGAAATTGCTAGAAGCTTGAATGGAATGGGTATGTTAATTTCTTTACTTCATCATTTTAGTATCCAAAGTTCTCATGATGTGTTCAAAAGCAAGACCATAACCAAGCAAAACTTTACTAGCCTCAACAAAAATATCTTTAAATTCGGTAAGCAATGTTTTTAAAACAAAGTTCTTTTCTTCTCCTATCTCCATAATACTTAGTTTAAAAAACATTTGTTGCAATATGGGATTGAGATTTATAAATCTAACTTCTATACTAGTAACTAGAGAAGCCACAACAGTTTCATAGTTATGGGTGCACTCAACTATAGATTTCTCATCGAGGTCACAAAGCTCATTAACATGACTGAGAAATTATTCGATTTTATTTCTCCCAATAATAAAGCACTTCCTACGTCCAGATCCTTCATAGCAAAATTAGGAAGAGGCGTTTTTAACAAGGTAACAAGGAAAACTAAACACATGTATAAGAAAACTAACAAGCAAGCGAGAGACCAGAAACTAGAGAGGTATTTTTTTGGATTTTCGATATAAGAGAAATAAAGCTAAATAAAAGTAAACTAAGCAAGAACAAAACAAAAGAGAGAAAGTGGAAATGTGTAACTCCCCTAGATGAATGCTTGAAGTCCCCGACAATGGTGCCAGAAATTTATCTGCTTGTTGGTGTAATCACACACCCATTGGGAAACCCCAAGAGGAAGGTATGATATAGACCGCACCGAATTTCCCCCAGTTAAGGAACCAGGGTGATCAATCTAGTAGGACTTCGAAGTCTCTCAGTAGGTTGCTTGTTGTGTGGCGCTTCAACAAACGTGGACCTGCACACACACACAAACCCTCTCTTGCTCCCAACTCTGCGGGAAGGTTGTCAATCTTCCCGTCTTGCTGAAAACTAGAGAATTAACTATATCGAATGGTTGAAGAATATTAAATGAAATGGAACAACGATCAAATGATAATAAAAGCAAGTAAACAAGGTTGTAATCAATGAGGAAAATAGGACCGGGGGCCATAATTTTACTAGTGGTGTCTCTCATAAGAACAATAAACATGTTGGGTGAACAAATTCCAGCTAGGCAATTGAGAAATCATGTGCGTATGACAATACTATTATGACATAATATAGTTCACGAGTTCTAACATGGTAGGCATTACGTCAAGGTAAATAGACCGCCATCCGACATCATCTATTTCTAAAAATCCACCTTGAGACAGAAATCCATCAAATCTCGCTGGTATTAAGTTGCAGCAACGAAGTGATTGCTTGTGTGCAACAGACAAATGCAATAATAAAAATATGCAATGTAAGCAATAATCCTCATCCGTAGACAAGAACACCGCTATTTTCTCCCTAGTGGCAACAACACATCCCCCTCCTACACGTTTCTGTCACTTGGGTGTTGGTCAAGGGAGGCATGAATCCACTATCTAGCATATAAACTCTCTCTTAGAGGTGCATACAATAACTTGGCCAAGGCAATCATACACACCGGAGGGCATTGCAAGACAAGATTAAAACACTCTATATATATATATAAGTGAAGCACTCAAAAAGACATGAACAAAGTAATCATAATTTCAATGGTTCATCGGATCCCAGCAAACACAACATGTAGCAATTACATAACGCTGATCTTGATCATGTTGGGCAGCTCACAAGATCTAAACATGGAGGTACAAGTAAGAGAGAACACCATCTAGCTACTTCTATGCACCCATAGTGCCGATATAAACTACTCATGCATCTGTCCAGAGGCAATCATGGCGACGTAGAGGCCTCCAGTGACAATCTCCTCTTCGACAGGGTGCCAAAACAGTCCCTAGATTGGACTTTCGAGGTGACGACGCTTCTATATATATTTCGTGGAACAATTTTCTGTCCCCAAAATTTTAGGGTTAATGTAATTTTATAGCAGAATCGGCGTGAGGTGATGGCCAGGGTGGTGAGGGGCCCACCAGGCGTGGCCTAGGGTGGGCCAGCGCCTCAGGGTCACCTAGATGCCCCCTGGCTCCCCTCCGGCTCTCTTTTGGAATCCTTCTTTGTTCTAGGAAAAACAAATCCCGTAAATTTTCAAAAGATATGGAGAATATTTTTTCCATAGCTTTTCTAAAATACAAAATAGCAGAAAACAGAAACTGGCTCTGGGCATCTTGTTAATAGGCTAGTCCATGAAATCATCTTGAAAATGAATTAAAACATGTAGAAAACATGCAAGAACGTAAAAAAAACAAGCAAGGAGCATCAAAAATTATAAATCTGTTTGGGATGTATCACTAATCGCAAGGAGATGTATTATCCCACGAACGAGTACCAGAAGAGTAGTATATCCATGGTATCCACACAAACATGATCAAAAACACGGTGTCGTAGTGTGATCAAGCATCATTCACAAAGCTAGGATGTAGTCTATTAAGATCTAAGGCTCTCTGAGGTCACCAGCGAGAATTAAGTCAAGCTAGGATCGAAATCTTGTAGAGCTCCCGCGCCATAGACGAAACACCAGGGCAGCTGGGCAACGTCGAGAGGTGGTGTGGTGTTGTGGTGTTGCAACCTAGAGGAGGGGTGCGGCTGCTTGTTGACGTGGACCACAACATAGTAGTATTTTTCCCCCAGTATGGAGCCAAGGCTATCAATCTAGTAGGACTTTGAATTCTCTCAGTAGATTGCTTGTTGTCTGGCGCTTCAACAAGCATGGACCTCCCCCCAGTATGGAACCAAGGCTATCAATCTAGTAGGACTTTGAATTCTCTCGGTAGATTGCTTGTTGTCTGGCGCTTCAACAAGCATGGACCTGCACATAAACGCAAACTCTCTCTTGCTCCCAACTTTCCAAGAAGGTTGTCAATCTTTCCGTCTTGCTGAAAACTAGAGAATTAATTGTATCGAATGGTTGGAGAAGATTAAACAAAAATAGATCAATGAGCAAGTGATGACGAAAATCAAGTAAATGAGGTTGTAATCAATGATGAAAATAGGACCGTGATATGTTGCAAACATATCTACTTTTCCAACCACTTTTCTTGTTGTTTTCCCTCACATTTGCATGATTTGGATTAGGCTAACACAGACTAACATTGTTTTCAGCAGAATTACCCTTGGTGTCTAGTTTTGTGCAAAAATACAATTTTCTTAGAAAATTCTAGAAAAAATCCCAAAATTATTTTTCCCCGGAAGTCTCCCACAGCCCGTAGGACAGTTGGAGGAGGGGCCAGTGGTCACCCGGGGGTGCCAGCCACAACCCCCTCTGGCCACGCAAAGTGTTCTGACTTTTGGGAGTGGTTTCCATTAGCATTTTTTTCTTTATTAGTTGTCACTTCCCCCACCTTTCTTTCACAAACCAGGGCTAGCCGTATCCACAGGTACCCACCAGCTTTCATGAAACCATGGGGAAGTGCCTTTTTATTATATTATTATTTGGCACCAGCTCTCTACAAATTTAGATGAGCACATATTCCATACTCGTCAAGTGAAATAAGGAACAAGAACTTTGCTTGACATAAACCACAATAAACTTTAAACTACTTCCTCGTGAGCTAAAATAGGAACACAAAACAATTCAATAATTTTGATGGTTTAAAGGTAGCACACGAGAAATTTACTTGGAGTGGCGGTGAAATACCACATATAGGTAGTTATGGTGAACACATTTGGCAAACTTTGGTTTTTCAGAGTTGGATGCACGAGTAGAGCTCATACTTAATATAGGTGAAGGCTAGCAAAAGACTAGGAGCGACCAACTAAGAGAGCATTAACGACCATAATCATGCATAGCGACAAAACATCATTAATCAAAGCATGAAGTGATATTACAAGTCAAAAAAATAAATGATCATCAAGGCTAGAGGCGACTTTTTTTGTAGTCATAACATGGTGTGAGCATGCGCCAAGTCAATCCAGATAAATCATTCAAAGGAGAAATACCACAATACCATGCTTCAATATGAGGAAACAACACCTGATTAAATTCAATGGCACATTAAGCACTCCCAGCTATTTGAGACTAATCATGATACTTCATAAATAACTAAGCACGCAATTAAAATAACATCTAACATGACATGTCAAAGTCTAACCCATAGTCAAACCAAGCTTCCTATTGCAGCACTATAAGCATGAAACAATTTACTCTTCTCTAACACCAATCAACTTACTTGAAACAACTCTCAAAACAAATAATCATCAAATACCAGAGATCTAATCATATATAAGTGAACCAAACCAACAAGATCTGAACAAAACTGGAGTGAAAAAACAAGAGCTAAACGCAATACTAGCAAAAACAGAACACTCACGGAACAATAAGAGTGAAAACTAGAGTGTTCTAGGAAATCAAAATGGAGCGTGTCTCTCCCAAAATAAAAGTGCTAGGATCCAAACAAAAGGTACAACAAGGAAAACAAAACAAAATGAAAGCAAAATAAAAATGACGCTCCAAGAATAACACATATCATGTGAAGCAATAAAAATATAGTGTTTTGAAAGAAACCTGATATTTTTGTTGACGAAGAAGAGGATGCCTTGGGCATCCCCAAGCTTTGACGCTTGTACTTATTGGATATGCTCGGGAGGGTGCGGCCACCTCCCCTAGTGTGGAACCAGAGTTTATGAACCAGTAGGACTTCATAGTCTTGAAGAAGTTTATTTGTATCAATGTCGTTGTTTATCGATGTTGACCAAGCGTGGAACCTGCACACAAGCACAAACTCTTTCTTGCCCCAACTTTCTGGAAGGTTGTCAATCTTCCGGTCTTGCTGAAAACATGAGAGTTAAATGTATAGAGTATTGGAAAACAATAAAAGTAAAAAATTAAACAACAAGGAAACAATAATGAAAAGTGCTTAAAAGAAGGTTCAATATGAGGAAAATAGGACCCGGGACCATAGGTTCACTAGTGGTGTCTCTCCAAAGAAAAAAAATATATGTTGGGTGAACAAATTATAGTTGGGAAATTGACAAATCATGAATGTATAACAATACTATTATGAAGAGATATAGTTCACGGGTTTTACAATTGTAGGCATTACATCAAGGCATATGGACCGCTATCCAGCATTCATCCATATCTAAAAGTCCACCTCAAGAAAGGTATCCAATAGATCCCTTGGTATTAAGTTGTAGCAACAAAGTGATTGTTTTGTGTGCAACAGACAAATGCATTAAGAACAATACATAATGTAAGCAGTAGTCCTCGTCTGTAGACAAGAGCACCACTGTTTTCTCCATAGTACCAACAACACATCCTCCCCCCCCCCGCCCGCATGTTTCTGTCACTCAAGCGCAGGCAACAAGGAGGCATGAACCCACTATCTAGTATCTAGCATATAAACCCTCTCTTGGAGGTGAAAACAACTACGTGGCCAGGGTAATCATAAACACCGGAGAGCATTGCAACACAAGATTAAAACTCTCTACAAATATAAGTGAAGCATCTCAGATTGACATGAACAAAAAAATCATAATCTCATGGTCCATCGGATCCCACCAAACACAACATGCACAATTACATAAATGTGGTCTCGATCATGTGCGGCATCTCAGGAGACTCTAAACATGGAGGCATAGGGGAGAGAACAATAATCTAGCTAGTCCTATGGACCCGTAGTCCCGAGATGAACTACTCATGCATTTGTCTGGAGGAGATCATGGCGATGTAGAGGCCTCTGATGAAAATTCCCCTCTTCGGCAGGGTGCCAGAATAGGGCTGCAGAAGCCCTAGATAGGATATTCAAGGCGATGGTGCCTCTCTGTATGTTTCGTGGAAAATAACTCCGCCCCCATGATTTTTAGGGTTGAAGGAAATTTATGGGCAAAGAGGGGACGAGGGGCGGTGGCCAGGGCCGCCAGGAGCCCACCAGGCGCGGCCAGGGGAGGGGTCGTGCCTGGTACCCTCTTTGTGCCTCCCTGGCCCCCTTTGGATTTTGTCTCCATTCCAGGTGAAAAACGATCTCCGTGGATTTTCAACCCTTTCCGATAATATTTCCTTAGGAACTTTTCGGAAAATAGAAAAACATAAAACAACAATTGGCCCGGGCCTCTTGTTAATAGGTTAGTGTGTGAAAACATCCGAAAAACGATGGAAGACGAAAGAAAACATGTGGAAAACAAAAGTTATATGGTAAAAACAAGCATGGATCATCAAAAATTATAGATACGTTTGCAACATATCAAGAACCCCCGAAGGATTTGCTCGAAGACGATCCGCAACTCCTAGACACCCAAAACCCTAGTTCGGGAGATAAAAGTTCCGGTTCTGGCACCCTGCCGGGACGGGGATTGGAGGGAGATCGTCGTCATCATCATCGCTATCCATGCACTATTGTTGTTTATTATCGCTGTTGCAACTTGGAGTACTTAATTCTTGTCACTTAGGGCTCAAGTGCCATGATTTCAGATCTGAACATGTTATGTTTTCATGAGTATAATTGTTGTTTTGGATCATATGTACTAGTTGTATACACTTATTATTGTCCGGAACCCGAGACCCCAAGGTGACATTGTTGGGATATCAGAAGGGATGGAGTTTAGTTCGAGGATTACATATTTCCAACGTATGTTAATGCTTTTCTCCGGACCTCTGGTGCTTGGTAACACAAGTTACTTAATTACCATTTGTTCCTTTTTTGGCCCCGCAACAATGGGATGGTAGCACAAAAGACTTCATGCAAGTTCTTATTGCAAGCACGTATGAAAATTCTCGGGGAACATGCCTATGATAGTTTGTGACTTGGATACTCTCTTATATATTTGTGCTACCCTTTGTTACCTCTATTACATGGTTAATATCATTCATGCAACGCCTGTACATCCAACCCTAAGCCTATGTGTTTTTCGCACCGCTTCTCAATCCGTTTACATTCGCTGTTACTATTGCTACTACTATTTTACTGCTACTGTTACTATTAAACCATTGTTTCCATTATATCACTATTACTACTAATAGATTGTGTGAAGCGCACAAAGTGAACACTCACAGAACAATAAGAGTGAAAACTAGAGTGTTCTACGCAATGAAAATGGAGCGTGTCTCTCCCAAAATAAAAGTGGTAGGATCCAACCAAAAGCTGTAGCAAAGAAAACAACAAACTGAAAGCAAAATAAAATGACGCTCCAGGGATAACACATATCACGTGAAGCAATAAAAATACAGTGTTTTGAAAGAAACTTGATAATTTTTGTTGATGAAGAAGAGGATGCATTGGGCATCCCCAAGCTTGGACGCTTGTACTTCTTGGATATGTCTTTGGTGACATGGGCATCCCCAAGCTTGAGCTTTTATCCATCCTTCATCTCATCACATCATACTTCTCTCCCAACACTTGAACACTTCCTCCACCTACAACTTCTCACAATCTTGATCACCAATGTTAATGTAATCAAAATAATAAATCCACTTGGTTCAGTTTCAACACAAGTCTCACACTCAATTTAAAACATTAGCTATTGTCCTACTTTCACAACTTCTTTTAAATCCCTTCCCTCAAAAGAATACAAAAAGAAAGAGATTAAGACGCACATGCAAATATTGGTAGAAATCTGTCAAAACAGAACGATCTGTAAAGATGATTTGTTTTTTTGAAAATCTTCTGTTTCTCAAATCAGAAAGTGGGAAACTAATGAAAGTTACATAACAACCCGGGGCATGTTTTTTTTAAAGGAATCATACGTTCTGGCTGAAAGATATGATTTTGTTGGTAGCGTCCCAGAAATCTGTTTTAGAACAACAACTTCCCCAAACCGCACTACCTCTCAATTAGAGGTTACTCTTGGCACAAAAACGAAATAAAAAGGATAAGGAGTGGTTTCTACAAAGGTAACAACTTCCGAAACACAGAAAAGAACAAAAGAAAACATAAGAAAACAAAAGGATAACAAAGGAAAACCAAAATTGGGTTGCCTCCCACAAGCGCTTTTCTTTAACGCCTTTTAGCCAGGCATGAAGAATGAATAAATTATCGTCATTCAGTTTGAGGAGATCGATATCATCATAGAGGCATTGAATTTTCCACACACAAGGTTCGGAATCTCCTCTCTCTTTTACTTTAGGTTTACTATTTTCATCAAAGATATTCTCCGGAACAACCTAACCAAAATTCTCCTCTAATGCCTCGGACATTGCCAAAGGTTTGAATGGTATGGGGATATTAATTTCTTTTCCACATTCAGTTCTTCCCTCATATTTCATTCTACAAATATCTAAAGTTTTTCAAAGTATTATTTATGGCAATACCATAGCCAAGCATCTTATAACGAGCAAAAACTTTTCTAGCTTCTATAGCAATGTCATTAAATTCCAAGAGCAAAGTTTTCAACACAAAATCCCTTTCTTTTCTTGGCTCCATACTATCAAGTTTAAGAAACATTTGTTGTATGATAAGATTGAGGTTGACAAACCTAACTTCTATGATGGCAACCAAAGAGGCTACACAGGTATCGTAGTTATGGGCAAGTTTTACTACAAGTTTATCATTAAAATCAAGAAGCCCGTTAATATGGTTAAAGAATTCCTCAATATTGTTTCTCCCAATAATGAATCCACTTCCTACTTTCAGATATTTCATAGCAAATTTAGGAGAATACATCTTAGAAAAACAACAAGGAAAATAAAAGACTAGAAACCAGGGAACTAATTTTTTGGGGTTTTTGATAAAGAGAAAACAAGACTAAACAAAAGTAAACTAAGCAAGAGAAAAAACAAAATAAAGAGAGTGGAAGTGTGAGACTCCCCTTCAAGCAAGCTAGAAATCCCTGGCAGTGGTGCTAGAAAAAGAACTTGATGCTGACGTGATCACACGCTCGTTGGGAAACCCCAAGCAGAAGGTACGATGTAGTCTAGAGTAAGTTTTCCCCCCAGTATGGAACCAGGGTTATCGAACCGGTAGGACTTCGTAGTCTTGGAGAAGGTTACTTTATCAACAACGCCAGAAGTACTAGTGTGTAGTTGACAAAGCGTGGAACCTGCACACAAGCACAAACTCTCTCTTGCCCCAACTTTTTGGAAGGTTGTCAAACTTTCGGTCTTATTGAAAATAGGAGAATTAAACGTATAGAATCTTGGAAAAGGATAAAAGTAAAAACGGAAAAACAAGGAAACAATGATTAAAAGTGCTTAAGAGAAGGTTTGGAATACGAGGAAAATAGGACCGGGGGCCATAGGTTCACTAGTGGTGTATCTCCAAAGAAAACAAACATGGTGGGTGAACAAATTCCAGCCGTACAATTGACAAATCATGAACGTATAACAATACTATTATGACGAGATAAAGTTCACGAGTTATAACATTGCATGCATTAAGTCAAGGCATATGGATCTCTAGCATTCATCCATATCTAAAATTCCACCTCAAGAAAGCTATCCAGCAAATCCATTGGTTTTAAGTTGCAACAACGAAGTGATTGCTATGTGTGCAACAAACAAATGCATTAATATCAGTACATAATGTAAGCACCAATGTTTTCTCCTGATGTCTACTACACGTTACTACTCTTGTATACTATGTTGGTCCTCCAAGCGCAGAGGTTTGTAGGACAACATAAAATTTCCCTCAAGTGAGTAACCCAAGGTTTATCGAACTAGGGGAGGATAGGTTGAATGTATCCCTCTCAAGCAACCCTACAAATAAGATACAAGAAGTCTCTTGTGTACCCAACACACCCAATACCATTGCCAGTTGTATAGGTGCACTAGTTCAGCGAAGAGATAGTAAAATACGGGTGATAATGATGGTAAAGCAAGGTATTGTAAATATGTAATAAAAATGGTTGCAAGCAAACCTGTGGTAAAACTGAAACAAAACGGTATAGCAATGGTTGGAAACAAGGCATAGGGATCATATTTTCACTAGTAGCAACCCTCAACAACATTAACATAATTAAACATATGATACTTCCTCTAAAAAACATGCATGAAAGACATAACTCAGAAATTGTTCCTCGTGAATCAAGTAGGATGAGAATCGCGTAGGGGTACACAAGCACACCTCAAAGTTCACATTCCCGTCAAAGAAAACCCCAACCCTATCACTTTGGGCATCCAAAGATAGTACTAATAAACACTACAACCTATCTCTTGAATGGTATATTTCTAATCAATCTACAACACACGCACTATCATCTTGGAACTATAGAGATTATACTAAACACAAGCATCAACAAACCTCATGATTCCAATTTAATCCAACATAGTAACAAGTTCATGATAACTATCCCTCTAATCCATAGTACTGTTGCACCATGGAACAAAGGTGACTCTAGGGAATTATACTAGATAAAACCAATTGAGTACATCGAATCCATTACATAATGAAGGGGAGTGATGACCCACAAGAATAGGGGGTGTATCACAGTACTTTCGATAAATAAGAGTGTAGAACCCAACAAGGAGCAGAAGGTGTTGACAAGCAGTTTCGATGAAGGAATAACTGTAAATACTGGAAAATAGATCTGTAGGGTTTTTTGATATTGCAGATAAATAAAGTGCAAACACCGATAAATCTCACAAGCATCAACTACTAACAAGTAATCCACACCGGGAGAGAGATCTAATGCAAAACAATGATAAAGGCCCCTAATTGTTACAGCGGGATGAAGGTGAATGATGAGGGTGATGGTGCTGGTGGTGATGATGATGATGATGACGATCTTGATGATGCCCGGAGCGATGACTGTGATGATGGCGGTGATTTCCCCTCTCCGGAGAGGAATTTCCCCGGCAGATTTCTCCCTGCCAGAGAGATTTTCTCTCTCGGGTGTTTTCCGCCCCGCAGCGGCGACGGAATAATTCTTCGGGGATGGAATGAGGCTTAGGGTTCCCTCCGGGCCAGGCACGCCAAAGATGACCCCCGAAGGTGGGCCAGGGTGGCCACACCCCTAGGTGGGGCGGCCAGGGGGCGCGCCACCCCTAGGTGTGGGCCTCTGGTGGGCCCCCTCCGGCTCTCCTTCTGGCTGAGTTCCTCCTCTGGACTTTTAGGAACCCTCGGATGTCCCCCTTCTTCTTTCGATCTTCTGAAATATGGTATCTCGACGGTGCTTTTTCCATCAGATTTCTGGTCCCGGTGTTTATTCTCCAAATATTATAAAACATGCAAAATAAGATAAAATAACATAAGGGATGCATCATAACATGAAATATATCGATGAATAACAGAAAATTATGATATAAACTAGTGATGCAAAATGGACGTATCAACTCCCCCCAAACTTAGACCTCGCTTGTCCCCAAGCGAAACTGAACTCAGAAAACATGACCACAGGTTTATGGAGTGAAGAGTCAATAAATAAAATACGGACAAGAAGCATCACATTTACCTATGCACCAATCATTACAGACAGCAACTTCCTCTCATATAGCTTAGCTTGAAGCAAGTAAAGGGAGTCACAAACAAAGATACAAAACAGAGAATCAAAATTGGTAATGGCAAACTTCGTTCTTGGTCAGAGAACTTTTAATGAAATTATACTTATCTTAGGTGAAGTCTTTATAACAAGGTTTATAGTGTAGGGCTTAACATGTTTAATTATAACATTCTTTTACAGTGATTCATAGCTTTCAAAGTAATATTCATTCAGAAAATAAAGCATGTGCCAAACAAAGAAGGATGGAAAACATGAGTGAATAAATCAACATATAGATGATGGGATCACAACAACTCAAATGCTTGCTGGAGGCAGAAGGAAATGGGTTTACTGACCCAACATAAAAGTAAAAGATAGGCCCTTCGCAGAGGGAAGCATGGATCACTCATGTGCTAGATCTTTTATTTAATAAAATAGAGTTATAAAATGCATGACACTCCTCCCATCCATCTTACAAAAACCATGGCTAACCGAATCCTCGGGTGCCTGCCAACAATCACAAACCGTGGAGGAGTGTCTAAATTTTGAGAGGTGTATATTTATGTCAACGAATGGAAAACAAAAATACAGTATGTCACAAGCCAACTAGACTTCACAAGAGCGGCTCCCATAGAAGGACGTATCTGGGTAGAAGGTCATCCCCCTTTCTCTTTTGTTTACATAATTATGCTTTGACTGATAAATCAGGGGCAAAAATAGTGAAGAGAATTTGTGTGATTAATTTGGGGCTGGGCACCCCGCTGCCAGCTCTTTTATCATTGGATAAGCGGATGAAGCCACTAGTCCAGGGTGTGAAAGTCCAATAAACGAGTGAGATAAAGATTCTCTATTTACGTCCTCATGAGGTAAAACAGGAGCACAAAATAGGAGTAATTGTGAAAGTTTTAAAGGTAACACATGAGCAATTTACTTTGGAGTGGCGGTTAATTACCACATGTAGGTAGGTATGGTGGACACAATGGGAAAACTTTGGTTTTAAGAAGTGTCTAATTTTGAGAGAGGTGTATTTTTATGTCAACGAATGGCAAATAGAAAATACAGTACGTCACAAGTCAACTAGACTTCACAAGAGCGGCTCCCATTGAAGGACGCAACTAGTATAGAAGGTCATCCCTCTTTCTCTTTTGTTTACATAATTATGCTTTAACTGATAAATCAGGGGCAAAAAGAGTGAAGAGAATTTGTATTATTATTTGGGGCTGGGAACCCCGCTGCCAGCTCTTCTAGCATTTGGATAAGCCGATGAAGCCACTAGTCCAAGTGTGTGAGTTCAATAAACAAGTGAGATAAAGATTCTCTATTTGTGTCCTCATGAGCTAAAACAGGAACACAAAACATGAATAATTTGAAAGTTTTAAAGGTAGCACATGAGCAATTTACTTGGAGTGGCGGTGAAATACCACATGTAGGAAGGTATGGTGGACACAAATGGCCAGGTTTTGGGTTTTAGGTTTGGATGCACGAGAAGCATTCCCTCTCAGTACAGGGTTTTTGGATAGAAAGGATGGGTAGCAAGCATAAGAGTTGAAGGAAAAAACAAATATACATATGATGAAACCAATCATGCAATCTTCATTGAAAGCACAAACAATCTTAACTTGTGAATACTAAGTTTATGAGCTAATAGGCAAATTCCTCTTTCTTATACTAGCAACTCAAATTATTTCTGCTGACCCAAGATAAGTTTGCCAAAACCAACTAGATTAACTTGATGATCTCTAGAGTGATACCAAATACTAATAGCAAGCTCAATCATATGACAGAAGTTGAAAATTGAAATAATGTGCATAGAGAGTAAATGATGAAACTTCTCATTAATATTTCAACCCGGCAACTCACACCAACGGATACAATGATAACCAGCTAGGCAGAGACACTTCCATGATGCAAACCATCCTATATGATAACCTCTCTACTCATGATATGACTCTACTGAAAAAGTAAAAAGATGAAAGATAGTGATGTGATATCGCGGCACTCCCCCAAGCTTGGAACAAGCCAAGGGGATTCCAAAACCAATGACGAATCAATTCTTAGGTGGTGGTGAAGGTGAATCACTCGAAGAGGAGTCCGAAAGCCTTTGATGATACGACAAAAGCTCAATGTTTTCCGCTTCCAGAATTGCTACCTTGGCCTTGAGAATATGATATTGTTCGCAGAATTGATCGGCAGCCGGGTGTGCCTCAGTTATCACAGGGAACATGTTGGGGTCTTGATCCTAAGGCACGGTCCCCTGCACATTATGAGAGTAGCGACGCTGAGGGTTAATGGATCCCACAAAGGTTTGGTTCCTCGTTGGTGCTGGTGCAGCCCTCCGGATCTCTTCCCTCAAACTGTTGACCATGTCTTCCCTCCTTGCATCTATCTCTTCCTCCGTCGCCCATCCCGCGAAAGCACTCTCATGGATGTCTTGCTGGATTTGTCGAAGACGACGTGCAACGTAATCCTCAATGCTAGAGCTGAAGGAGGACATCTTGACCTAGAAACTCCGAACTCTTGCTAGGAAAACAGATCGAAACAGAAACACGACGAGAAAACGATATACGGACCTCGGGGGGTCCGGGGGATTATATAGCAAAAAGTTTCAAAACGAAAGGAAAGTCCAGGTCGAAAACGAGTCGGAGAGGGGCTCGAGGGCGCCCACACCATGGGCTGGCACGGCCAGAGGTGGGCCGCGCCACCCTATGGTGTCAAGCCTTCGGGCTCCGTCTCCCTCTTGTTTCCGGCTCATAATTTTCATATTTTCTAAAAACAACAAAAATATAAGTTGGAAAATGTTTCGCGAACATTTTCTTACCAAAACTGTTACCTATTCGAAAACTGACTCCGCAGTTTCTGAAATATGCTTCTTAATAAACTCCTCCGGGATCATGGCTTTAATACAATCAACATTTTCATTATAAGGATCTCCAGAAATATAATGCTTGAGTCTTTGGCCATTCACCACTTGTGAAGAGTTGTCTTCGAGGGAAACAATTTTAATTTCCCCCGAATGATATACCTCTTCAATAACAAAAGGTCCTTCCCATCTCGAGAGTAATTTTCCTGCAAAAAATCTGAGACGAGACCTATACAATAACACTTTCTCACCAACATGAAATTATCTTTTAATAATTCTCTTATCATGCCACCTTTTAACTTTCTCTTTAAAGAGCTTAGCATTTTCATATGCTTCACTCCTCCATTCATCTAAAGACCTTAAGTCAAGCAGCCTTTTATCACCAGCAAGTTTAAAATCTCTATTTAGGTCTTTAACTTCCCAATAAGCTTTGTGTTCTAATTCTAGGGGCAAGTGACAAGCTTTTCCATAAACCATTTTATAAGGAGACATGCCCATGGGATTTTTGTAGCAGTTCTATAAGCCCACATAGCATCATTTAATTTCTTAGCCTAATTTTTCCTAGATCTGTAACAGTCTTTTGCAAGATAGATTTGATTTCTCTATTTGATAATTCTACTTGCCCACTAGTTTGAGGATGATAGGGTGAAGCAATTCTATGATTGACATCATATTTAGCAAGGTTTTTTTTCTAAAACCACCATGAATAAAATGAGAACCCCCATCAGTCATAAGATATCTAGGTACACCAAACCTAGGGAAAATAATGTCTTTAAGCATTTTTAAAGAGGTTTCACCATTAGCACTTTTAGTAGGTATAGCTTCTACCCATTTAGTAACATTATCAACAACAACAAGAATATGAGTATAGCCTTTTGAAGGAGGGAAAGGACCCATATAGTCAAAACCCCAACAATCAAATGGTTCAATAACAAGAGAATAATTCATAGGCATTTCATTACGTCTAGAAATATTTCCAACCCTTTGACATTGATCACAAGATAAAACAAATTTTCTAGCATCTTTAAAGAGAGTAGGCCAATAAAAACCTGATTGTAGAACTTTATGTGTAGTTATATCTCCAGCGTGATGTCCTCCATAAGCACTACTATGACATTTTCTCAATATCTCTTGTTGTTCATTTTCAGGAACACATCTTCTCATAATACCGTCAACACCTTCTTTATATAAGTGTGGGCCATCCCAAAAATAATGCCTCAAATCATAGAAGAATTTTCTTCTTTGCTGAGCTGTAAAGGTAGGAGGCAAATACTCCGAAACAATAAAGTTAGCATAATCAACATACCATGGACTCTCTTGCAAGCTCACTTTTATTGCAGCTAACTATTCATTAGGAAAACTGTCATTAACAGGAATAGGGTCATCAGGGATATTTTCTAATCTAGACAGATTATCAGCAACAGGATTTTCAGCACCGTTCCTATCTACAATATGTAAATCAAACTCTTGTAAGAGAAGCACCCATCTAATAAGCCTAGGTTTAGCATCTTTCTTTTCCATAAGGTACTTAATAGCATCATGATCAGTATGAATAGTAACTTTAGAATCAACAATATACTGCCTAAATTTATCACAAGCAAAAACTACAGCTAGGAATTCTTTCTCGGTGGTAGCATAATTCTTTTGAGCAGCATCAAGAGTTTTACTAGCATAATGAATAACAATTAACTTCTTGTCTACCTGTTGTCCAAGAACAACACCTACAACATAATCACTAGCATCACACATAATTTCAAATGGTAAATTTCAATCAGGATGTTGAACAATAGGGGCATATATTAAATCCTTCTTTAAAATTTCAAAAGCTTCTTTACAATCTTCATAAAAAACAAATGGTACATCTTTTTGAAGAAGATTAGTAAGAGGTTTTGATATTTTAGATAAATCTTTAATAAACCTTCTATAGAAACCAGCATGACTAAGAATACTATGAATACCTTTAACATACCTGGGACAGTGCATTTTCTCAATAGCTTCAACTTTAGCTCTATCAACTTCAATACCTCTTTCAGAGATTTTATGTCCAAGAACAATTCCCTCATTAACCATAAAATGGCATTTATCCCAGTTAAGAACAAGATTAGTCTCCTCACATCTCTACAAAACTTTATCAAGATTCTGCAAACAATTATCAAAAGAAGTTCCATAGACAGAGAAATCATCCATGAAAACTTCCACAATTTCTTCACAAAAACCATGAAAGATAGCAGACATGCATTTTTGAAAAGAAGATAAACCAAAAGGCATACGTCTATAAGCATAAGTTCCATAAGGACAAGTGAAAGTTGTTTTCTATTGATCAAGCTTTTTAACAGCAATTTGAGAAAACCGAGAATAACCATCAAGAAAGCAGAAAAGAGTTTTCTTAGACAACCTTTCTAACATTTGATCAATAAAAGTCAAAGTATAATGATCTTTCTTAGTGACTTTGTTAACCTTCCTAAAATCAATGCACATCCTATAACCAACTACTACTCTTTGAGGAATAAGTTCACTATTCTCATTTGGCACAACAGTCATCCCTCCTTTCTTAGGGACACAATGCACAGGACTAACCCATCTACTATCAGCAATAGGATAAATAATGCCAGCATCAAGGAGTTTAAATACCTCATTTCTTACCACATCCTTCATTTTAGAATTTAAACGACGTTGATGTTCAACCACTGGCTTTGCATCAGGTTCAATATTAATAGCATGCTGACATATAGCAGGAGAAATCCCTTCCAAATCATGAAGAGTATAACCAATAGCACCCCTATGCTTCGTCAATATCCCCAATAATCTCTCCTTTTCTTTACCAGAAAGTTGATAACTAATAATAACATGATATAATTTCTTATCATCAATATGAGCATATTTAAGATTATCAGGCAAAGGCTTTAAATCAAAAACATGATCTTCCTTGGGTGGTAATGTTGTACCCAAGTCTTCCACAGGTAAATTATGTTTCAGCATTGCTGGCTGATGTAGGAAAATCTCATTAATTTCATTCCTTTCTTCCATAAAGACATCACTTTCGTGGTCTTTCGTGTATTGCCGCAAAGGATTGTTAGGAGCAAGAGCAATAGCATCCAATTGTTCAACTTTATAATTCTCATTAGGCAATTCAGCTTCATAAGGTGCTTTAGCAAATTTGGAGAAATTAAAGTCATAAGACTCTCCATCAAACTTTGTAAGAATTTTCTCCTTTTTACAATCTATAACAACACCACAAGTATTTAAGAAAGGTCTACCGAATATAATAGGACAAGTATCACTAGAAGAAGTGCCTAGTACTAGAAAATCAGCAGGATATTTAGTTTTACCACATAAGACCTCCACATCTCTAACAATACCAATTGGAGAAATAGTTTCCCTATTAGCAAGTTGAATAATCACATCAATGTCTTCAAGTTCACAAGAACCAATTTCATGCATGATATCTTTATAAAGCTCATAAGGAGTAGCACTAGAACTAGCACCAATACCACATAAACCATAATAACAATGATCACCTATCCCAACAGATAACACAAGAACACTAGGTTTACTAGATTTACTAGGGTGAGAGACAATATTAGAAGCATCTTCACAAAATATAATGTGGCCCTCTTCTACATTTTCAGAAACAAGGTCCTTTACTATTGCTACTGTAGGTTCTACAATTATTTGTTCCTCAGGTTCTACAAGTTTATTTGCACTTTTATTAACCACACTAGCTAACATAGAGTGTTCTTTTACCTTAGCAGGGAAAGGCATTTTCTCAATATAAGGTTCAGGCACAATAGAATCAACCGTATGAACTTCTATATCTCTAGCAGGAACACAATTAATAGTATCTTTATAAGATGCATGGTACTTATCCCATTCCTTTTTAGGGGTATCAATGTAAGAAGCAAAAGCCTTATATAAGTTTGCAACAACTTGAGAATCAAGACCATAAACAATACTAACATTATGAAAATCCTCAGATGACATAAAGGTTTTAATGCATTCATAGTCATAATTTATACTTGACTTCCTACCTTTGTCATTCTCCCATGCTTCAGTGTTTTCTTGAATACGGTCAATAAGATCCCATTTAGCTTCATCCTTCATACGTGTAAATCATCTAGAACAAGAAGCATCCAATAAATCCTTATCATGAAGAGGAAGCCTTGCATAGAAATTATTAATAACGATATTACGGGGAAGCTCATGAATGGCGCATTTGAGCATTAGTAATTTCAATCTCCCCCATGCTTGGGAAATACTCTCTCCGTCATGAGGCCAAAAATTCTATATATAATTCCGATTTCTATGGATTTCGCTTGGAGGATAGAATTTAGAATAAAAGAGAGACACAATTTCCTCCCATTCAATAGTCTGGCTATTTTTCAGCAGTTTGACCCATTCAGCGGCTCGGCCTGTCAATGATATAGAGAATAATTTTCTCTTCACTTGGCTCATTGTAACACCTGCACACTTTAACAACTCGCATAATTCATGTAAAAAGAGCAAATGATCACTAGAATGGACATTTCCATCACCTGAATAGCAGTTATCCATAACATGTCTAACAATCTTTATAGGTATTTTATAAGGATCCAAATCATCATGCGGTCGGTCACTTACTACCCTAGCAGTGGCAGCAGTGCCCGCAAATAAGGCCTCAAAAGGAGTTCCAAACATAGTGTAATAAAGCAGCAGCCAGAAATAAAAACAACACTTACGGGAGAAGCTTCCTTTATGAATTCCACTTCCCAATAGCGCTTCACTCCCCGGCAACGGCGCCAGAAAATAGTCTTGATGACCCACAAGTATAGGGGGTGTATCGTAGTACTTTCGATAAATAAGATTGTTGAACCCAACGAGGAGCAGAAGGTGTTGACAAGCAGTTTCGATGAAGGAATAACTGTAAATACTGGAAAATAGATTTGTAGGTTTTTTTTGACATTGCAGATAAATAAAGTGCGAGTAAATAAAATGCAGTAGTAATAATTTCAGCAAGTGGCCCAATCCTTTCTTCAGCAAAGGACAAGCCGGTGAGTTTACTTATGATTAAGAAACGTTCTCGAGGACACACGGGAGGTTTCTGTCAAGTGCTTTTCTTCCATGCAGCTGAATAATGTTCAGTGTTTTGATAAGTGTTGTGTGGGTGAACCTATGATAATGTACCATCTCATCCAAGACTAATACATACTTGTGATTATACCCCTTGCAAGCATCCGCAACTACAAGAAAGTAATTAAGAAATAAATCTAACCACAACTTTAAACTCCGGGATCCTACGCTCCCTCGTGTAATGGTTTCCTAAAGGGGGTTTACGTTTCTGTCACTCCGGCAACCCCACAATTAGTAGCCAAATACACGATGCATTCCCCTAGGCCCATAAATGGTGAAGTATCATGTAGTCGACGTTCACATGACACCACTAGAAGAATAACACCACAACTTAAATATCAAACATTAAATATTATTCAACATTACTTCACTACTAACAACTTGACTTCTCCCATGTCCTCAAGAACAACACGAACTACTCACAAGACATCATATGGATCATAATCAGAGGTGATATAATGGATGATAACAATCTGGTCATAAAGTGCAAACACCGATAAATCTCACAAGCATCAACTACTAACAAGTAATCCACACCGGGAGAGAGATCTAATGCAAAACAACGATAGAGGCCTCTAATTGTTACAACGGGATGAAGGTGGATGATGAGGGTGATGGTGCTGGTGGTGATGATGATGATGACAATCTTGATGATGCCCGGAGCGATGACAGCGACGATGGCGGTGATTTCCCCTCTCCGGAGAGGAATTTCCCCGACAGATTTCTCCCTGCCAGAGAGCTTTTCTCTCTCGGGTGTTTTCCGCCCCGCAGCGGCGACAGAATAATTCTTCGGGGATGGAATGAGGCTTAGCGTTCCCTCGAGGCCAGGCACGCCAAAGATGACCCCCGGAGGTGGGCCGGGGGGGGGGGGGGGCGCCACCCCTAGGTGTGGGCCCCTGGTGCCCCTCTCCGGCTCTCCTTCTGGCTGAGTTCCTCCTTTGGACTTTTAGGAACCCCCGGATGTCCCCCTTCTTCTTCTGATCTTCTGAAATATGGTATCTCGACGGTGCTTTTTCCGTTAGATTTCTGGTCCCGGTGTTTATTCTCCAAAAATTATAAAATATGCAAAATAAGATAAAATTAACATAAGGGATGCATCATAACATGAAATATATCGGTGAATAAAAGAAAATTATGATATAAAATAGTGATGCAAAATGGACGTATCAGGGAGACATCATAGATTCAACAATGATAACATAGCACACGATCACAATCAAGATCACATCATGAGAGAGAGAGAGATAACCACACAACTACTAGCATGAGCCCTCAGCCCCGTGGAGGGACTACTCCCGCATCATCGTGGGAGGCAACAACGTGGATGAAGAGGCCTCCGGTGACGATTCCCCCCTCTAGCAGGGTGCCGGATTAGGGCCGCAGAAGTCCTAGATTGGACTTTCGAGGTGACGACGCATCTCTGTGTGTTTCATCGAAAATAACTCCGCCCCAAAGTTTTTAGGGTAAAAGGCAATTTATGGACGAAGAGGGGATGTGAGGCGGTGGCCAGGGCTCCCACGGGCCCACTGGGAGCGACCAAGTAAGAGGCCGCGCCTGGTACCCACCGGGTGGCCCATGGCCCCCCTCCGGCTCTTTTTTGGACTCCGTCTCCGTTCTGGGTAAAAATTGATCTCCGTGTCCTTAAGAAATTTTCTAAAATAGAAAAATAACAGAAAACAACAATTGGTCTGGGACATCTTGTTGATAGGTTAGTGTGTGAAAACATCCAGAAAAGAAAGAAAACAACTGGAAAAAAGGTATTGAGTAGAAAACAAGCATGCAACATCAAAAATCATAGATACGTTTGCAACGTATCAGCATCCCCAAGCTTAACTTTTGCTCATCCTCGAGTAGTTAAGTGATAACAAAATAATTTTTGAGGTGACATGAAGCCAACACAAATCTTGATCAACGTTATGTAAAAGCATTGCAACCTAAGATCAAAGTACTTCAACAAAGGCACGAAAACTATTATTTTAACTAATATAAACTTAGCAACCATGTTGCACATGAAAAGAAACAAAAACAAAAGAAAATGAATAATGAAACAGTGAAAGTGATACGATTGTTTCAATCATAAAAAAAACATAATAAAGTGGTATCCAGATAGTCCTTCGTGTGGTAGCAAAACATAAATGACTGAACACCTTCAAAGTTCAAATGGTGACTAGATACAAATGATTTGAGAGCGAGCAATACTATAATCATGAATCAATCAATAATAAACTTTGGGACTATGCATATTATACTCAGAATGACAACAATGCTCTCTTAGCTAGTGCATAAAGTAAGAAGATGAAGACTCGCATAAAAGTAAAAGAAAGACCCTTTGCAGAGGGAATAATGAATTACTCATGTGTTAGAGTTTTTTTAATAAAACAGAGATATTGAAAACAATTTTGAGAGAGGTGTATGTCTATGTCAACGAATGGTAATGAAAAACTTATCATAATCCATGTCAAGCAAAGTGTTTAGACTTTTGAGAGTGATTTCCGTTGTTTTATTAGTGGGCACTTACCCCCACCTTTATTTCACAAACCAGGGCTAGCCGTGTTCACGGGTACCCACCAGCTTTCATCAAACTATGGGAAATGCATTTTTGTTATATTAATTGACACCAACTCTCTACAAATTTAGATGAACACAAATTTCATAACTCATCGGATGAAATAAGGAATAAGAGTTTTTCTTGACACAAACCATAATAAACTTTAAAGTACTTCCTCATGAGTTAAACATGAACACAAAACAGGTTAATATTTTTGAAGGTTTAAAAGTAGCACACGAGAAATTTACTTGGAGTGACGGTTGAAATACCACATATAGATCAATATGGTGGACAAATTTGGCAAACTTTGGTTTTTGGGAGTTTGATGCACGAGTAGAGCTCATACTCAGTACAAGATGAAGGATAGCAGAAGAGTGAGAGCGACCAACTAAGAGAGTAATAACGACCATAATCATCCATAGTGACATGTTTGTGTAGCTTATAATACAAAGAATTTCACGTCGTGATTTCATGGACTAAATCCAGAATTTTTTTCAATTTTTTATAAAACTTATAAATATTTTTTTAACACGAAGGGTGCGCTTGGGAGACTTTTCGTTATTTCCCTCGTATAAGAAAAATCTTTTGTCCGCGCGGAAAAAGAAAACAGTGAAGTGAGGCGGCGTGGGCCTTTCTGGGCTTTTCTTTCATCGAGGCTGAGCCGATAAGTAAGAAGGTGGGCATGGTCTCTCCTGATCAATCGACAGAGTGCCGTCTAATCCGAGGCAACGAGGGCACGGAGGAGACTAGCCCTAGCGAGAGCGGGGCGGCGGCCAGCGAGCACGGCGGTCGGGAGTAGGCGCGTCCCACGTGCGCGGCCGGGAGGAAGGAGTTGAGGTATTTCCTCGGTATTCCACTTCCATCGTAGTACACGGGTCGGAGTTGTTAATTTTGTACTAGTACTAGTACAGATAATAAATTAAAGCTATGAATTGCTAGGATTTCGCATCTCGCTCTTATCCTCGTGCTATCGGCTTCGTCATACCAAGGTCCTCCGCCGCTGGACGGCTCCGCCGAGGTGAGGCTCCGCCGTCCGGGCCCGCTCCTCGGTCCCTCCGCCGCATCCGTCCTTCGTCGGCTCGATGAGTCCCCGCGCGGTGTTTCCCCTGGTGGAATTTCACGGGTTTAATCCCGTCTGTTCGGGTGGGCGATTTCCTGGATTGGGACTTGGTGGTTCCAGGGATTGCTGATTGGTTGGTTGGTTAGTTCTAGGGGTATTCCGCGAATCTGGTTTGTACCGCGCGCGTCGGTGGATGCTGTATGGCTGTTGGTAGCTGCCGTGATGTGGATATGGTGGCCTGCTTGGTGCGTGTAGGCTCACGCTAGGGGCTGTCCGGTTGAGGTGCTATTGTCGACCGGATTTAGGTTGTGTTCCTCTGTTGGTTGGAGCTGTCACATGTGTTGAGTTGGATGGATACCTAAAAGTAATCAAGCTTAATAAAAGCATTGTGCTCCGAATTGATTGGAATCCTGTATTCCTATTTGATTAGGCATTATTAGGTGTAGGACTAGGTGGGATTTCCAGTATGTGTTATGGTTTGCTAATTCTTCTAACCTCACATTTTAGGCACAATCGCGTGCTCGACCTGAATGCATTTGTTGCATCTGTGATTGTTTTGTGATATTAACTGTTTGAGTAATACTTCTTTTGCAGGTAGTTCAATATGGAGGGTACTCTAGTTCAGTCTGTCATCGCTCCCACCGCACACAGGAGCAGCTCTACGCGGTTCCGTGTGCGCGCAAGGGCCACGATGTTACGCAGTATGCCAACAAGGACCCTTACGCTTGGGGGTTTTCAAGGGCTACGGCAAACAAACTTCCTGGATACAAGGTCTGTGATCAAGCGTGACTTTGGCTCCATCGTAGCTAGCCAGATTTCACGGCCACGGGGGTCAGGGTCAAGAATGGTAGTCCGGGCCATGTTCGAGCGCTTCACTGAGAAAGCAATCAAGGTGATTATGCTTGCACAGGAGGAAGCAAGACGTCTGGGCCACAATTTTGTTGGCACAGAACAGATTCTGCTGGGCCTTATTGGCGAGGGAACTGGAATTGCAGCGAAGGTTCTCAAGTCTATGGGGATCAGTCTTAAAGATGCCCGAGTGGAAGTTGAGAAGATTATTGGACGAGGCAGTGGATTTGTTGCTGTTGAAATCCCATTTACTCCCCGTGCAAAGCGTGTGCTGGAACTGTCGCTTGAAGAAGCCCGCCAGTTAGGTATTATTTTCATCTATCCACAGCTAATTTGTTCCTGTTTCATTTTGTTTGAGTAGCTGTTCTAGAAATTGTTAATTTTTGCGCATCATGAACACTTCTTGATGCCTCTCTCAGTTTGTAATCAAATCTGTCTGTTTAATCTACCTTGTTTTCTCTTTATCCTGTTCCGACTTGCTGTCAATTGGTTGAGAAGTATGCACAGTTACATGTAGTGGATTGGTCATTAAGAATTTACAAATAATATATGACTAAGCATTATATATTCAGAATGATAATTAAGAAAAGTTGGTTTTGCTAGGTATGGGAATGGAGCCTCATTCCCTTTCGGTGACAAGTGTAGGGAACTAGTGGGTAATTCATCCCCCATCTTGTAAAGCAAGGTCACAAATGTTTCCCTCCATCTCCTCCCTCCAGCGAGCAGACAACGCTTATGTCATTGGCAAGCCAACCCTGAAATTCTAACCATCCTTTTATCAGGGTAGCTGTTGGGCCATTTAGAATTTGTGGGGGTTGGGGAACTATTGTTATACTCTTGATATATTATGCTGCACTAGAGTGCTAAAAAGGTGAAATGGTATCTATCCCGTTTTCTTGAAGGTTTAAATTTCAGTGTTTCTTTACATCAGGTGATGAGTAACTATATCACATCAGGCTTTCAGGTTATTAGTACTAAAGAACAAGTCTTGCTTGTTGACCGGCCCTTTATTTTCATCCAATTTCGTGCTTGGAACTCGTTTTGCTTCGTGAGACGAATCATTTGTTCATATACATATGCATCTTATGTCTACTAATTTTTCTCTGTGTTCATTGCTCAGGTCATAACTATATAGGATCTGAGCACTTACTCCTAGGGCTACTTCGTGAGGGTGAAGGTGTGGCAGCCCGGGTACTCGAAAGTCTTGGTGCTGATCCAAACAACATTCGTACCCAGGCAATTTTCTTCATCAGTATCTTTTTTAGACTATTTATTTGAGTTAAAGCTATGCAAGGAATGAACATTTTACATGATGTGCAGGTCATAAGAATGATTGGTGAAAGCACAGAAGCTGTTGGTGCTGGTGTTGGTGGGGGAAGCAGTGGCCAGAAGATGCCCACACTTGAAGAATATGGTACTAATTTGACAAAGCTGGCAGAAGAGGTATTTTCTCCTTATGTGTACTTTGTCTATTGAAAATATTGATCAGCAAAGGAATAGTCTCATGTTTTTCTTTTGCTGCAGGGTAAACTAGACCCAGTTGTGGGCAGACAGGATCAAATTGAGCGTGTAACTCAAATTTTGGGCAGGCGGACAAAGAACAACCCGTGCCTAATTGGAGAGCCCGGTGTTGGCAAGACTGCTATTGCAGAGGGGCTTGCACAGCGTATTTGCAATGGGGATGTTCCAGAAACTATTGAAGGAAAGAAGGTTAGCCTAGCCTGTTCTGTTATCTGTGCTTACCATGATTTCTATATATGCTTGTAAGTGAGTAGCATGAATTGCAAAAACAGCTGGTTACCTGTTCGCTATGCAGCACTGATGCTGATACATGTATCGCTATCAAGGCGATATGAATACAGGAATACACCATTTAGAATAATGCTATTATGTGGGTACATTTAATTATACAAAAATGCCAATAAGCAGATATAATGGGACTGGGAGTTGGGACAGATGAGGCAAGCCTTGGGACAGGAAGGCACGAGACAGGGGAAGTTTTGGACGATTGGGATTTGATAAAAGGCAATATGGTAGCTTGGCCTTTGATAAATGTGGGATCCTCACCTGTCAGTGTTGGGACTGAACATTTTATGAAAAGCCAAGCTGCTAGTAGCATTATATCAAATTTTCTAGATAACACTTATCCGGCTGGGTTTTATCCACTATGTATAGAAGATGTGTTTGTTATATTTTCTTTTTATTTCTAATGCTAACTATTCTGATACTTGTGGTGTACTAGGTTTATCATGTATTGGTGTCCCATTGGTTTTTCAAGCAACATGACACACGGACTTTGTCATTCTGTGTGACACTGTTGTTGTTATTATTGAGATCTCTACAATTAGTGTTGTGGGTTAAAGGCTATTATCAGCCGCAATGGATCAATATTGTTCAAAGATAATCGAGTAGTGCAAGGCTCCTTTTCCTCTATCATTATGTTGTTCCAGAACATTAATCACTATTCTTCTGTTTCAGGTTATTACCCTTGACATGGGGCTGCTTGTTGCTGGTACCAAGTACCGTGGAGAGTTTGAAGAAAGACTGAAGAAACTTATGGAGGAAATTAAGCAAAATGATGACATTATTCTCTTTATTGATGAAGTGCACACATTGATCGGAGCAGGTGCAGCTGAAGGTGCAATTGATGCTGCTAACATATTAAAGCCAGCTCTTGCGAGAGGTGAACTGCAGGTATTGTGCGTGATTTTAAACTCCATTGCTGCAACTGTTATGTTGCTCACATGTCTAGTTTAGTCAGGATAAAGTGATAAAGTCATTGCCTAGGCTGGATCCAGATATTGGGTCCTTCCACTTTACAGGCCATGTGTCTACCAATGGATCAAGATATTTTATTTTTGATGTGTCAAAAAAAAAGCTGCCCCTATTTTCCTCATTTCTGACGCCTGTTCTATCTTTTAGTGCATTGGTGCCACAACGCTAGATGAGTACAGGAAACATATTGAGAAAGATCCTGCATTGGAGCGAAGGTTTCAACCAGTTAAGGTTCCAGAGCCCACTGTTGATGAATCAATACAGATCTTAAGAGGACTCCGTGAGAGATATGAACTTCATCATAAGCTGCGATACACCGATGAGGCTTTAGTTGCTGCGGCCCAGTTATCATACCAGTATATCAGGTTCGCATTGCATCATACTTCGAATTAATTTGGTTGATCTCCATTTTTTTTTGGGTTAATATTGTGTTTCTACCAATTCTGGAGCAACTGTTATTTTTTATGTATTGTCTGTATCTTTCTAACTGCTTCAAAATTTCAATTTCACTTGGCATGGAAGTGTGTATTATGTTGGTTCCGGTGGTTTCTTTTGTCTGTAATTGTTCACTTATGTGTATCATTAATTTGATTACATTTTCCATCCATATTTCGGGTAGGCATGGAGCTTGCATTAGTGACATCTCGCAATTTGATTGTCCATCA
This sequence comes from Alopecurus myosuroides, assembly GCA_028641055.1. Taxonomy (NCBI): domain Eukaryota; kingdom Viridiplantae; phylum Streptophyta; class Magnoliopsida; order Poales; family Poaceae; genus Alopecurus; species Alopecurus myosuroides. The sequence goes on from CM054059.1 coordinate 250,206,853, forward strand.
TCAAAGGGTTTAATATCCTGAATTTTGTCAAGTTCCCAGTGTGCTCCATTATTCCCTTTCCTCTAAACTTCTGCTGAAAATTTTATAAATGGCATAAGTTGTATAACACTGCAGTTTCACCCTTAATCTGCGAAGGTTGTGTAAAACAGTAATTAAAATTGCAAGAAGTATGGATTGTAAAATGACTAGGGATTTTTGGTTCCTGAGCTCCCATGGTCCCTTTAATTTATTTATTTTGAAAATAATATTTACAAGTTTCAAAAAAATCTGGAAAATAAATTCTAGGTTTACGCAATGATGCATACAGAAATGAAAAAGGTATTGATAAGAGTATAGTGAACAGTTCATATTTTCGAAACTACAAAATTCATAAGATTTGTCATTTTTATGTAGCCTAGAGTTAAAATAATTTACCATTGCGATTTTGCATGCTTATAGGATACATCATTAACTACACCTAGCATTTTTTTTCAGTTTTTTTGTATGATTTCCGATTATTATTTTTAAATAAAGGGGGCACTGGAGCCAAAAGGAATTTTAGATGGAAAATTTGTATTATGCTTGACACTTGATTGACTCTACACATGCATGGTCATTAGGATCCCTCCTAGAAGGGAAACCTTAATTCCAGTCAGTAGATATGGACAGCGTAATATTTTACCTATTTAATTTTTTTGACAGTAGAGCCCATCATCTTATTTGTCACCGTAAAGAACATTTGTTACTGTTCCTATTTCTGCAGTGACCGCTTCCTGCCTGACAAGGCTATTGACTTGATTGATGAAGCGGGTTCCCGTGTCAGGCTCAGGCATGCACAGGTACTAAGCCTAAGTTATTGTGATCACCGAGAGCCTACTTCACAGCATTGTTTCTGTTTAATCATGATACATTTACGCTACAGCTCCCTGATGAAGCCAAGGAGCTGGACAAAAAGCTTCGCCAGATAACCAAGGACAAGAATGAGGCTGTGCGTGGCCAAGATTTTGAGAAGGTATACATTGATTTTGTATATGTGCTCTGAGTTCTAGGAAGGTTCCTAAATGATCTGCTTTAGTAAGATTGTTTTACATGCAAGCGTATGGGTTGATTTGGCTATTTGTACATTGTATTATATGGTAACTCACAATATATAGTAGAAGCCAGCCTTTTCTTCCTTTTTCTGTTGCTTTGCAACTAGAATTAACTGGTGTTGCTTCTTCCGTGTTGTCTTATAGTTGTTGTTTCTTGACAGGCTGGGGAACTAAGAGACGAGGAGATGGAGCTGAAGGCTCAAATTACAGCCATTATTGACAAGAGCAAGGAAATGATTAAAGCAGAGACTGAATCTGGCGAAGTTGGTCCTGTTGTCACAGAGGCAGATATTCAACACATTGTCTCCTCTTGGACTGGTATACCTGTGGAGAAAGTCTCATCTGATGAGTCTGAACGCCTCCTTAAGATGGAAGAGACACTCCATACGCGTATCATTGGGCAGGATGAGGCTGTCAAAGCTATTAGCCGTGCTATCCGCCGTGCTCGTGTTGGCCTCAAGAATCCGAATCGACCCATTGCTAGCTTCATATTCTCTGGACCAACCGGTGTTGGTAAATCAGAACTTGCAAAGGCTCTGGCATCTTACTACTTTGGCTCAGAGGAAGCCATGACCAGATTAGATATGAGCGAGTTCATGGAGAGACACACGGTCTCCAAACTCATCGGTTCACCTCCAGGCTATGTTGGCTACACTGAGGGAGGTCAACTAACAGAAGCAGTCCGCCGCCGTCCGTACACAGTTGTGCTGTTTGATGAGATTGAGAAGGCACATCCAGATGTCTTCAACATGATGCTTCAGATCTTAGAAGACGGGAGGCTCACCGATAGCAAGGGACGGACCGTTGATTTCAAGAACACGCTGTTGATCATGACATCGAATGTTGGAAGCAGTGTGATTGAGAAGGGAGGCCGGAAGATTGGATTTGACCTTGACTCCGACGAGAAAGACACCAGCTATAACAGGATCAAGAGCCTGGTGACGGAGGAGCTGAAGCAGTACTTCCGTCCCGAGTTTTTGAACAGATTGGACGAGATGATTGTGTTCAGGCAGCTGACGAAGTTGGAGGTTAAAGATATTGCTGATATTATGCTCAAGGAGGTGTTTGACAGGCTCAAGGCTAAGGATATCGACCTACAGGTAACAGAGAAGTTCCGGGATAGGGTTGTCGATGAAGGTTACAACCCAAGCTACGGTGCCAGGCCTCTGCGACGTGCTATTATGAGGCTCTTGGAAGACAGTCTCGCGGAAAAGATGCTGGCTGGCGAGGTCAAGGAAGGTGACTCTGCTATTGTTGATGTGGATGCGGACGGCAAGGTGGTTGTTCTCAACAGTGGGAGTGGTATTTCCGAGCCGCTGGCGCCTGCTCTGAGTGTCTAGTGGGGGAACCCCATCTCTGGCCTGTAATCTGGCTCTTTTTACCTCTCAGCTTGAGTCCTCTTGATGGTTTTAGGTCACACTCCTCGCAGTTATGTGCTTTTCCCTCCTTGTTTTTTTCCTTTCTCTTCTGAAGTTTGAAGTTTGAAGTGGGGCAATAGAAGTTGTCGTGTATAAGAAACAGATAGAGATGCATTTACGAAGCAAGCTGTACGCTAGATTTTGAGTTGCTTTTTCTCTGAAAGAATATTGAAAGCCTCATCATCATTCAAGTAATTTGTACTACTGTATTATTTCGGTATAGTGACTGGAGAGATGATTAGTCTCACCGACCAGGTAGCTCCCTGTCAAAACAGCTAGCCTGTGAGGCAGGGAATGGCCCATCCTGGAAGGAGGGGTGTTTGCCCATTTAATCCGAAAGCTCTGTGGTTTAATTGGTCGCCCTGTGCCTATACGCATCAATATGGACTTGCACGTTCACTCATAACCATACGAAATTAGCCATGATCTGATTTTTCTTCCATTTTTTCCTCTGTATATACACGGCCCTTTCCTGCACCCAACTTTCTGTACCCAAGAACACTTTGCCTCGCACTCCTAACACGCACAAGAAAACGCTTCATCGATCCTTCCTGTTGCAGGCAAAAACTTTTGATCATGGGCTTCTTGGATCACTTCTCCGATTTGTGCAGTATGACGGAGACAAAGAACGCCCTCAAGCTCAGGAAGAAGCGGCCACTGCAGGTAAGGTTTGTGGAATTCAAGAAAAAACATCATGTGCTCTCCCTCCCTTTTTCTTGGTCTGTTCCTAGGAAACAGTTTCAACAAACTTCTGATCTTGTCAAGTGATCCATATGTTGTCTGAGCTATTGCTGAGATGCTATTTACGCGATTAACCGGAGTTCGTTTATCTGCAGACTGTAAACATCAAGGTGAAGATGGACTGTGAGGGTTGCGAGAGGAGGGTCAAGAACGCTGTCAAATCCATGTCGGGTACAAATACAATACATGCGCAATATTAGTAACTTTCTTTTGGAAAGAATTTCTTGTTTACCTAAATTCATCTGGTGAATGTTCATGGATCTCTCTGGATGCGCAAGGCGTGACGGCCGTTTCAGTGACCCCTAAGATGAGCAAGGTGACGGTGACGGGGTACGTGGAGCCGAGCAAGGTGCTGGCGCGGGTGAAGAGCACGGGAAAGGCGGCCGAGATGTGGCCGTACGTGCCCTACGCGCTCACCACCTACCCCTACGTCGGCGGCGCCTACGACAAGAAGGCGCCGGCGGGCTTCGTCCGCAGCGCGCCGCAGGCCATGGCGGACCCCGGGGCGCCGGAGGTCCGGTACATGAACATGTTCAACGACGAGGACGTCAACGCCTGCACCATCATGTGATGTGGTCGACGATCATAAACCGTCTCCACGCCAGCGGCCAGCCACCCAGAGACGACGTGGCCTAGATACATCGTTATTCTACATCAAGCCATATAATAGCAAATCTACCCTCAAAAAAACACTCCAGTAAATCTACGCGTGTATGGTTTGATTTCTATGTGAGTTGTCTTGCAATTTTTTGTTCCAGTTTGGAGACATGTTTTTATTTATGTTTAAATAATACAAATATAGTACTCCATAACTTCGCTGACTCTTAAGCGTGGTCAGATAAGTAGGACCGAAACTGCGCTCGCAGCCGTCGTTTGTGGTGGCATGCCTGCACAAACAACCAATAGATGATGTCATCAGACCTTTTGAAGGAATCAAAATTTCAAAATATCTCATCTCCTTCGCTATTGGCATTGTCTCCACAAGATCTTCGAAAGAGGACACCTTGTTGGCATGCTTCGATGACTTCTTCCGCCTTTGAAGTTGCCATCTGAATTACTTTCAGTTTCGAGGATGTGTGAATGCGAATCTCCATGTAGTGAGTCGTCTATGGCATCTGGTTATAGCCACGGCGTTGAGGTACATTATAGTTGAAGTCCAAATGCAAACAAAACGAAGTAGTCTCTCCATTCCTAAATATAAGACGTTGGTGGAGTATAAACTGAACTCCCCCAACATCTTCATATTTAGGAACGGAGGGAGTAATACATTATAGCTACGACATTTTTGGATAAAAGAGTGCCCTGCATTTCTCTCTTTTCTCTGTGTGAATATGTACGTATGCATTTGATCGTCCACAACAAACCATGCTCCGGGTAAATTTCAATTGTGTGGTACAATTTCATTTTCATGGACGTTTTCCTGGTATGATACCAGAGATAAGAGCATCTCAAGCCGTACCTATATCCCGCTGCTGAAATATTTGGACCCAACACTAGTAGGCCCAATACCAAATGCTGAAATCTCAAAATGGCCCATGTGTACAAGCAAGTGGTGGGAGTGAAAAGTTTAGTCCCATATTGAAAGTTTGAGAAGTTGCACACCACCTTATAAGGTGGAGTGTTGTAGAGATTGTATGTGAGTGAGAAGAAGAGAGCCTCTCGCGCACTCCTCCTCCTCCACCGCTCGCTCGACTCGTCGCGTTTCGTGAATCAAGCCGAGACAATATTTATCTTTATTTTATTGTCTTGGAAAACCGATTTCGTAGTCGTGACGGACGTGTCACAACTGAGGCGGTTCGGGTCGCTACTGTATCGCGTGCTGCAACCGACTCGGACGTGCGGCATAGGTCTCCCACGTCGCACACGTTAGGGTTTTCCCAACCGCACTATAAAAGACGCGCGGGCGCTGTACACACCGAAACCAATCTAGGTTTGCCACACCTCGTTCCTTGCGCCGCCACCGTAGTCTACTCCATCCCGAGCGCCGGCGTCCACCGGCGAACGGGAGACCAGGTCTTCGGAACCAGCCGCCTTTGTGATCCTGTACGGGAAATGGCGAATTAGGTTTTTGGGAAACGCTTCGTGCGGCTGCTCGCTGCTTCTACGACGGCTCGTCTGCCTAGCAAGTCAGGAGGTGTTGCGTACCGCTACCTCAAGCATCGTCTACTCCGACCCGTCATCGCCAACGTTGTCATCAACAACGATCAGTACGGAATCTGTGTCCCGATCTGTGTTTAACATGTCTACTGTTTACATGTTTAGGAAGATCGTGTTGCTGTTATTCATGTTGTCTACTGCATCTAGTATGTTCGAGTTCCACATGTTAATAGCTGTTTTTGTCATGATTTATATTCCGGAATTAATCGTGGAAATTATGCCTAATTGTTCAACAATCCAAAAACCTAATTGTAGCCAATTTCCTGAACTATATATGGCCAATTTATGTGATTCAATGAGACCGGAAAGGTTCAATGGTACCACCTTTAAGAGATGACAACTGAGAAGCCAACTGTGGCTATAGTCCATGAAAGTGTGGGACATAATTATGAATGGCCTTCCTGAAGGAGCTAATGACGATGTTCAGAATAAGTTCAAGGAAGCCAATAATAATTTCAGAGTCTGTGTTCTGAGTGTCCTGGAGGGACGTCTGTGCGATGTGTATATGCACATCAAAGACGCTAAGGAGCTCTAGCATGCACTGAATACTAAATTCGGCGCGTCCGGTGCTGGCAGTTTGCTGTATATCATGGAGAGGTTTAACGACTACAAGATGGTGAATAATTGTTCTGTAGTCGAACAAACTCATGAGATACAGTGCATTGCGAAGGATCTTGATCTGCTCAAGTGTGTGATTCCTAATAAGTTTGTGACTGGTTGCATTATTGCAAAGCTGCCTTCTTCATGGAGAAATTTCGCCACATCTCTCAAACATAAGAGACAAGAGATATCGGTTGAAAACCTGATAGCGTCTCTTGATGTTGAGGAGAAAGCTCGGGCAAAGGACACAACTGAGAGATGGTGATTTTCAGTCTAGCGCCAATATGGTGCATAAAAATCATCACATCAAGAACAACAACAAGAACAAAGAGAATCATAAGCCCTAGTTCAATGACCCTGTCAATACTACTTCCTTTAAGAATAATAATAATGAGAAGGTGCTAAACAAAGCTGGCCCGAGTGCTATACATGTGGAGCGGTCGGCCACTTTTCTGTTGACTTCCTAGACCGTGCAGACAAGAAATAGAAGAAAGACTTCAAGAATGTCAACGTTGTGACCGCTAGCAACACTGATGGGTACGGTAATTTTCCGATGGTACTTTCAGTTTTTTAGTCTCCATGTTGGTGGATTGATACAGGTGCTAATGTTCATGTGTGTGCTGACATTTCTATGTTCTCTTCTTATCAGGTCGCTCGGGATTCCTCCGTCCTAATGGGGAATGGGTCGCATGCTACTGTACATGGTGTTGGCACGGTAGATCTGAAATTTACTTCGGGGAAGATCGTGCAGCTGAGGAACGTGCAACATGTCGCTACTATGAACAAAAATCTCGTTAGCGGTTCCCTTCTATGTAGAGATGGGTTTAAAGTAGTATTTGAGTCCAATAAAGTAGTATTGTCGAGATTTGGACAATTTATTAGTAAAAGCTATGAGTGCGGAGGCTTGTTCCGCTTTTCGCTTTCCGAATTTTGCAATAAGTCAGTGAACCATATTTGTGACAATGTTGATTCAGATGCTAGTGTTTGTCACTCTCGTTTATGTCATGTTGATGCATGTAAAATGCATACATGAACTTTGCATGTTATTACTTGTTTTTCCTACATATTAGCAACTTATATTCATGTTTTATAATGATTTGGGGGATTTTCTGAACAATCCCCCTTCTTTTGGTTCTAACCCCGTTTTTCCAGAAAACGTAGTTTTTAGTGTTTCAGACTTTACGGGAGCTTCGGGACTCCAAAAAGGGCAAGGCCAAAGAGCACGGTTCAGAATTTTCGAGACGAATACCATGGGCCAAAGTAGAGGGCCAAAAGGCCAATCAGGTGGAAAAGAGGACCCTCCACGCGGCCAGATTCCTTGGCAGCGTGTGGGGCCCCCTTTTTGCCCCCGTGGCTCCGATGCCGTCGATCTTTCTTCTCCCGAGTGTCTCGTGACCTAAAAAAGACTATATAAAGGGTCCCCTGGCCTTTTCGAGAAGGGGGCGGCGCCGAGAGACAAAACCACGAAATAGAGAGACAGATGGCTGCCGCCAGAGAAGATCGGAGGGGGGAAACGCCGCCGGGATCACCCCCGGAGGGCTCCACCCCCCTCCGGCGTGTTCATCATCAACATCTACAACAAGATCAGCTCCATCTCTCCACTGTAATCTGTTGGCAAACACGATGTATGATGCAATACTATATTCCCTTGATGTATTGTGTCTCCCCGTCTATGTTTGAGTAGTGAATTGTTCTTTGCAATGGTGAAATAGTTCGTTGATTGGTTGCATACAAGTTTGTTATCTTCTATGATTGTCTTTATGTACAATATATGAGTGCACGCATATGTTGGGGAATGCATGTAAGGTGATCACCGGTAGCATAATGGAGTGGTGGTGACTTGGGAGTGACAGTAACCTGAGACCGAGCCACAAAGTTAAGTTATTGGGGGATATATATAGGGGAACTTAGAACCTAAGGCTATGGTGGGACTTTATGTCTTAATCAATCTTGTGCAGTCATTTACTTGGCCACATGATCCATCATAAGGGGTTGTAGATCATTTACTTGACTATACCTATTCATGGCTCCTTCCTAGAAGAAACAACTAAGACTAAAACATGTGCTTCACTAATTGTGACAACCACACGAACGAAACACCTATTGCTAGAACACTTGCTCCCTTGAGATACTTGAGATATTTGCTGCTTGCTACTTGTGAAACTTGCTTTAGAAACTTGCTCTAGGATTACTTGCATTTTAAACTTGCTTCACTAGTTACTAGACAAACCACACTCCACGTCACTTGCTTTTAATTAGTTAGTTCCTTTTAGTCAAACTTATTGCTTTGCATAAACAGCCATATAAGAGGGTTATAGGGCTTTAGAGAATAGATAGTTTACCTTCAACTCCTCGTGGGTTCGACTCTCAAATACTTATCGAAAGGTACTACAATTGATCTCCTGCACTTGGGAGTCATCAAGCACTTTTCTGGCGCCGTTGCCGGGGAGCGTTGTGCTAAGCTTTTATTCTTGTTTGCATTGCATACTAACATATAAACCTAAAACACAAAAAATAATTATAAAATGGAAAACAACCAAACAATTTTAGAACTGTATAATATCTACCTTGAATTAGGACATGAAGTGTTTGAGGAGAAATTGAAAAATTATTTGCACAACAATCATATTTGTGGTAGTACTAATTCTTTGAACACTTTTATTGCTAAGGAAAACCTTGAGCTTGGGGAAGTTTGTCTTGATGAATATGATATTTTTAGTCCCCCTACTATTGAGGATAAAAATGATATACTTACTGATTCTATGGAAAGTTTTAAGCTTGGGGAAGTTGGTTTTGATGAGCATGATATTTCTAGTTCCCCAAGCTTGGAGGAGAAAATTCACTTTGATGATACTATGCTGTCGCACCCGGACTTCTAGGGGATACTCACAGTCCGCTAAATAGTAGAACAAATGGCTTACGGGGCATACCGGCACCCGCATCTCAATATGAGCAGGCCAACACGTAAACGTGTGACAACCATTCTCTACTATTCATCGTCTGCGCAAACCATCCCATAGAAATCCAGATACTTACATTGACGTACTTCAAAACATACACACATGGTACGTCAACGGCATTGGAACAATTGATATCACAACAGATCTCTAAGACACAAAAGATTGAGATAAGGTGCAAATAGCTCTCATTAGAGCAGAGATAACAAATACAATCATCCAGAGGACACATGTCCCAACATATCATCATTACATCACAGCGGAAGCATTCAAAGTGTCTGAGTACAGACAAGATCCAAATAGGCCTAAGAGGCCGGAAACGAAAAGACGGAGCCCATCCACGAAGTCTCGGATCCTGCCCGGGCCGCTATCTACTCGTCAGCAGTCTCGTCAAACTACACGTAGTAGCCACCATGGGGATCCTTGGAAACGTAGTCTGCGGAAACCACAGCCCCAAAGGGGTCAGTACATAAACGTACTGGCAAGCAAGACTCACAGTTCACCAAAATGTACCCGTCAACACCAAGCACAGATGCTTTGGGTTCAACGGAAGAAAGGGTGATACAAAAGATGCGGCAGCGGGCTGCACTAACCAACTACAGAAACATGCCATAACTTCCGGCTGACAGAAAGGAGATAAGATAGCGTATCGTAACCAACTATATCTAACCACCAAACAAACCCATCCTGGATCTCGCCCCTTATCCAAAGAAGCAATCCGAGGATAACTCACACAGTTGGATTAATGATGGTTCAAGTTATTGTGTCAATAAGACTATTACTAGTCAAGTTATCATTGGTTAGGTGTAAGTTGTTCTGAGTACTTGTTAGCCAGTACTTTCACCAAGTCATCCATAACCGCGGAAAACACGGCTTCTCGAGAAGATTTATCCCTGCAGGGGGTGCACCAATTTGGACGTACACGTAAGAATAACCCGCCAGATGGAATGGCCCTTCCACCAAGCGGGGCACTCAACACAACTCAACTCTTCTTCGCATCAAGCCCAAAGAACCACATGCTGTGCGTGCGCGGCTAATCGAGCCCCCACGAAGAAAAGGGGGACCCTCATAGCACTCTAAGACCACGCCGCCCTAAATGCCGACTACAAAAGTTCCACCCTGGCGCCAAGGGTTCGCACCTGCACATGCATGCATCAAATGGAAAGCCCGAACTAAGTGTGGCGATTTGGACGAGATGCGAATCGAATCAAATTGAGGGGGGCGCCCATACACGCTTCCCACATGCGGTTAGTGCGCTCATCATGGATCAGTAGACAAGACCCTTTTCCTAATTAGGGCGACACTAGCAGGCCTCAAAACCACGCCGGGCCTCCTTCCGGTGCCTTATCATCAAATTATTATTAACCAAAACATTAACAGGTTGTTGTTTAAACATCGAGCCCCAGAACATAATGATATAGTAACAGAAAGTAACGGACAACAGACTCGAGCAAAAACAACCCTAAGCATGCTAGTAAGACACGGGCAACAAGCAACGGGGTTATAGGTGTGGAGGTGAGGCTATATCAGGGTTAAAGGATAACATGTGATAGGATCGGGACAGAAGCAACGATTCATAGGGCTAGCAGAATAGACAACGGAAAGTATCGGTATCCAATGTGGAAAGGAACACAATGGTTCATGTGAGTGAATACTTGCCTGCAAAGTCAGCAGCCTGGTACTGAGCTAGATCCTCAGAAGGGGTGTCGTAAGTATCGTCGGTCTCAACGTCGTCGTATATCCGAGAAGAAGCAAACAAACAACACAGAGAGAGAAACAATCAATAACATGACATAGTGCACAAACATGGGATGATGCATGAGCATTTAATTGATGCGTCAAGATAAACTAGTTGACATGGTAACATGTTTAAATGGACCCACATGCAATTGGGATTGCATATGGAAAGCCCATGAATTATGGTTGAATTAATTGTTCTACAACTAATCATCATGTGTAAGTGAATTAGCATGATGCATGGATGATGAAAACAGCAAAATAACAACAATAGAACCAATTGGAAATAAGGTTTACCAATTTTGGAATTTTAGTTATTAAGTTAAGGAATTTTGGTTCCTTAAAGGTGTTACACAAGCATTTGTTGTTTTCATCATGTTAAATTGTCCAAAACAGATAACAAAGTTTATATTTGAAAAGAACACAAAATTTTAGGTGGATTACATGTTTCACTTGTTGAAAAAGGATTTAGAATAATTTACTTATGAATTAAAAAGTTTAAGCAAGAATTAAATGAATTAATTCAAGTATGAGCTTAATTGAATTTTTATTTGTTCAAAACATTAAGTGAGATTCATAATTGAAAAGCTTATACTTTTATGGTTTGAAAACATATTTTATAAGTTCAAAAAGAATTTAATTTGAGCAAGTTATGAATTTAACAATATTAAATGATTTAAACAAGGTTTAAATCATTTAACCAATTTTAGTTATTCAAAACATGAAACAAATTTTATATTTGAAAAGGTGGTTTAATTTTTCATGGTAAACATATTTCATTTGTGGAAAATGGATTTAAAATGAGCAAGTTATTAATTTGACAATTTTAAATGCATTAATTAAGAAACAGTTGTTTTCAGCAATTTAAATTATTCAAAACAGCAAAAAAAAATTGATATTTGGAAAGTACATGAAAAATGGGATGGAAAACATATGTAGTTTGTTGAATTTGGAATTTTTATGCCCAAGTTATGATTTTTGCAAAATTAAGTGAATTAAACAAGTTTTCAAATATTTCACCAATTTAAAATATTCAAAACAGTAAACAAATTTTATATTTGGGTAGAAAATTCAATTTGGTACAGAATACATGTTTAAGAAGTTGAATTTGGAGTTGAAATGATTTAGTTATGCATTTGTGAAGTTTAAGTAGTATTCTGCCATTTTTATTACAGCTAGGGACTTGGAAAAAATAATACAGGGACTCAAAATAAACTGGCAAGGGCCTGTGTGTGACTTCTGTGAAGTTCTGTACCAAAAAAAAAGGAAATAAAAAGTTGGTTTTTATTGCGGGAGGGGGGACTCGAACCCCTGCCCTCCTGCTGCGCGCAGAGAGCAGCTAGCCACTGCGGTGTGAGTGCGCTTGTTGACAGTTAGGGCAGCGGGGGAGGTTAAGGTGTAGAACTGTCGCGATTTAACTGAACTTTGAGGTTCAGTTACTGAACCTAGGCGCGGCCAGAGGGATCGCTGCCGGCGAGGGGCCGTCGCGGCTGCTGCTGCGAGCGCGGGAGGGCGCCGCGGACGTGCGTGCTGGTGCTTGGATGCGTGCGGAGATACAGCGAGAGGGAGGAAGGGGTCGAGGGGCGATGCTCACCTTGGGCTGAAGGAGAAGCACCTCGGGGCGGTGGCGACCGGCAGCGGGAACCCGGACGGCGGCGGCGCCTCAGCCGCTCCCGGCCCTCGCCGTGGGGTGGAGGAGGAAGAGGGCGCAAAGGAGGTTCCATTCCCGCTGTTTGCTCGGCTGGAGGAGGGCTCTTTCGTCGGCGATCACCGGAGGAAACGGAGGTGGTGGTCGGGTGTTGTTTGGTTCAGTTACAGAGAGAAAAGGGACAGAGAGAAGAGAGATGGAGGGGAGGTGGAAGGAAGAGGGAATGGAGGCGGGGAGAGGGAGAAGGAGGGAGAGGGCACTAGGGTTAGGGCAGGGGGACTCGGGCTTGAGTTATAGGGGGAGGGGGAAGCTCCAGTCCGTTCCCTGCTCCCTCTGCACTACGTGGACAGGTTGGATGGGCGCCGTACAGAGGTTGAAGATGACCTCGAAGGGATACCAGGCCAAGGGGGAGTTTGGCTGGGCCTGGCTGCCCCTCTCTCCCTTTGTTCTTGTTTATTTTTTGTGTTCCGATTGTTTTTTTTTGCTGATTGGTGAAGGAAGAAAAAGGCTAGGGTTTAGGTTAGAAAATTAGGAGAAAATTTTGTATGAGTTATTTATAGCCACAGTAACAATTGGCAAACTTTTGTTTTCAAAAAGTTTGAAATATGGTACTGTTTGTAATTTGGTTGACTTTGATTAAATTTGAGATTAAGGGATTTATTATAAAGAAACATATAATTAGTTTTTGGACCCTCAAGTTTATTTGAAACAAATTGATTTGGAAAATGTTTTGTTTCATTAATTTTCAAATGGTTTCTGTTTGGAAAATGCAAATGAATTTGAATGCAATTTGAATGAATTTGACTATTAAGTGAATATTGAAAACAAGATTTAAATAGCTGAACCTTAGAGTTTAATTGAAACAAAAAGGATTAGAATTTGGTTTGTAATTCTCATAAATTCAACATGGTTGCTGTTTGGAAGAAATTGTAACTTAATTTGAAAAGGGTTTGATATTAAATGAATTTTTGATAGAAACAAAACAACAGTTTGAAATTACAACTTTAATGGAAACAATTGATTGTTTTGATTTGAAATATCATTTTGGAAATTGTAACATCACAAGTATGAAACAAAAGGTTTGAAATTCAAATAGAAAACAAAGGAAAACAGAGGAAAACAATTGGAAAACAAATGAAAACAGAGGAAAACAAAAGGAAAACAAGCAAAACAAATGCAATGAACATGATGTCATGATGCAAAACATAAAATAACAGAGAGCAAACATTCTAATGGCTATTTTTCATACTTGGGATGTTACATATGCCTCCTATATATGATGATTGCAATGAAAATTATGAATGGTTAACTCCCACTATCACTAATGAGGATTTTACTTATGTGGAGAGTAGTGATTCTTTTATGCATGTGGCTCATGATAAGAATGTTTTATGTGATATTAATATTGTTGAATCTATTCATGATGCTACTGAAAATTATTATGAGAGAGGGAAACATGGTTACACATATTTCAACAATATTAAGTTTCCCCTCTTTATGCTGAAAGTATTGAAGTTGCACTTGATCTACCTTTCTATGCTTTCTATTATGTGCTTCTTTTATTTGTTTCATTACAAAATGCCAATGCATAGGAAATGGGTTAGACTTAAAAATAAATTGTTTAATATTTTTTTGCTGTGTTCCTTATGCTTTAATTTCCTATTCTGTTTGAGCACACATTTATGTCTTTACAACATGTAAAATGCCTTTACCTACTGAAAGCTCATGATCCCTCTAATGATTTTGGTGATGATGATAACACGGGTATCATCTATCTAACAGTGTTGTTTTAGTCTGTGCAGCTATTATCTCAGATGCTTATTGTTATATTCTTGACGGAAGATCAAAGAGAAGGCCTACACTCTGGTTTCTATGCCACCGGATTTTTCAGTATACACACCGGAATTTCCGGTGCCTATGGGGCGGAATATCCGGCCCCAGCACTGGAATATTCCGGCCCTCTCCTGGCGTCCCCAGAAACGACTAAGTGTTTTCACTGCCCGCGGACAGAAGCCAGGGCGGAAATTTGCCCCGGAAATTTCCGGTGCAAAAATCCGGCCCTCTGGGACTTAGCGAAAAACGGAGTTCTCCCAAGTGCCCGCGCACAAAAGGTGGGGCGGAAATTTGCCCCGGAAATTTCCGGTGCAAATATCCGGCCCATGGTCCTTAGCAGTTTTCATCAACGAGCTGGTGCCCGCGCGCAGAGAGGGGGGCGGAGTATTGGGGCGGAAATTTCCGCCCCCGGATATTTCAAATATCCGCCCCCCGGACTATTCAAAAATCCGGCCCAAGCTGACCGGAAATTTCCGGTGCTAGCACCGGAATATTCCGGCCCTGGAGGACTGCAACGGTCAGAAATTGGAGGAGCCTATAAATAGTTGTCTTCTTCCTCTAGATAGGTAGCTCGTCCATTCCTCTCTCTCCTCCATTGTTGTAGAGCTCAAAACGCCCCGATCTCCCTCCTCCTCCAACCAAACTCGATGCCCTTCAAGGATCTCATGGAGGAGGACTAGATCTACCTTTCCACCAAGCCAAAACGTGTGTACCCACACCACAACTCTTGGGATCTTGTAATCTCTTGGTTGCTTTGTCATCCAAGGGAAACCCTAGTGCTTGTAGCTTCCACCTTGTAGCAAGAAGCTTCGATTGTTGAGAGTCTCCATCTCACTTGTGGAGTAGCCTCAACCCCTTGTAAAGGTTTGGTCAACGCCTTCAAGTCGACCTCATAGTGGAAACGAGAATCTCCCTCACCGGAGAAGCTCAAGGAGAACAAGGTGTGCACATCCGTGCTATTGAGGAGCGCCTAGGTGGCTCCCCACCTCTCCAACGTAGACGTACTTCTTTTAAGAAGGAACTACGGGAAACATATCCTTGTCTCCGTGTTTTTCACTTGTTGTTATCTTGTACCGTTCCTTTATTTCTGCTGCTACTTGTTCCGTACCACCTAGGGTATTCACTTAGTTGCACATTTAGGTAATCAAGCATTTACTTTCTTAAAGCCCCCATTAAAAGTGAAAAAGAAGTAAAATTTGTAGGTCACCTATTCACCCCCCCTCTAGTTGACCATATTGCACTATCAATTGGTATCAGAGCCTCGGCTCTTTTATCGGGCTTAACCGCCTAAGAGTAATAATGGTCAACGGAGATGATCCCGAATCTTCTAAGGAGGAGCTCTCCAAAATGGCCGACACTATAGACAACCTAGAGACAACGGTTTGTACCATTCAAACCCAATTGTCCAAGGTTAGCTCTAGTGTGGGCTCGGAGGTTTCCTCCATCAAGAAGATGTTGGAGAACATGATGGGTAGAACCAAGGGGCCTTCTCACTCTCCCCATGTCACCGATGAGGATAGTTCGGATGAGGAAACAAATCCGGATATTTACGAACTCGAAGAGAACATTGCCAAAGCTAAGGCTAAAGCCGCGCAAAAGGCTAAAGCCAAAGCTAAGGAGAGTGACGGTGGCTCCAAGTCTCAAACGGCCAATGGTTCGGGGTCCAATTCAAAAGTTCCACCACCGCAAAACTATGATTCTATCCACCCAATCGTTTCCATGCCACACATCCTTAATGTTGGAGTTCCACCCATCCTTAACACTAACGAATTTTCCTCTTGGAAGTTTGAAATGGAATCTCACATTTTAGGATCGTGTACCGCATTGTGGAGAAGCGTGATCCATGGATTTCATCCTCATGACCCAAGAAACTTGACTCCAAGGGAGGATGTTGAATCTCAACTCAACAAAACTGCTCTTGTAATTATCCATAAGGCTCTCCCAAGGGAGCATCTCACTCACATCCGCGGTTGCAAGACCTCCAAGGAAGCTTGGGACAAACTTGACACCTTGTTTCAAGGAAATGCTAGCATTCAGTCTTCCAAGTATGATGTGGCCATTGACAACTCCGAGAACTTCGTTATGCAAGAGGATGAGACTCCTGAAGAGCTCTATAGAAGAGTTGTCACTCTCGCCAATCAACTGAGAGACTTTGGCAAGGAAGAGATCACCGATGAGTGGATAAAGAGGAAATTTGTCAAGGCTATCACACCCTTCGAGAAGAATCTCGCCACTAGTATCCGGACAAGAGCGGACTACAACACTCTCAACTCCATTGGTGTTCTTAGTGAGTTCATCGCAATCTCTCTCTCACACAAGAGTGCGGATGATGCTCTAGCTCGCTCTATAGGGATGGGAAAGTCTCCCAACCTTGCATTGAAGTCAAAGGCAATGGCTAGGGTTGATGAAAGTGAAGAAGATGATGATGATGAGGAAGACTATGAAGACACTTACACGGGAGCTCACAAGTGCATTGCCCTTGCTATGCATGGATATTGGAAGAGATGGGAAGCTCACAAGGCCGGATCTCCAAGGCCTCCACGAAACAAGAACTACAAGAAGAAGGGGGAGCGACCAAGGACATGCTACAATTGTGGTAGCGCTAACCACTTCGTGAAGGAGTGCCCCTTTGAGCCAAGAGAAGAAAACGAAGGCAAGCTTGTTCGCAAGAACAAGACCAAGCCTCCTCAAAACAAGAACTTCGCAAGGAAGGTGCCAAGGGCTCTCTACGTTCAATAAGGGGCGGTTCTTGAGACTTACATCTCCGGAGATGAAGGAGAAGATGAGGTAGTTGGAGTTGCTCACATCGCCAAGGCCACCGCATCATCACCTTCGATCTCTCTATTCGAATCCCCCAATGAGAATGTGGCTACCCGACCTACATGTCTTATGGCAAAATCCACTTCGGTATGCTCTCCCAACTCCAAGACCATTGTCACTAACCCTCCTTCGTTATTGGATTGTGTTGAAAATGCTTGTGAGGAGGATAGTGAGTCTAATGAGTTAAGCATATGGCTATCTAGCCTTAAAGGTGAGACTAAGGAAAAGGTGAACTCCCTTTTGAGGCAACTTGATGAGGCTAACTCTCTTGTTGATGAAAAGGAGGAGATCATCATGACCTTAGAAAGCCATGGAGGTCACACTTGCAATGAGAAAGAGCTTGAAAAAGCACTTGATAATGAGCGTTCCATTCGTGCCTCACTTGAGGAGAAATTGTCTTGTCTTGAGGAAAACTTCGCCATAAGTGTCTCTAAGCTTAGGAAGGAAAATTCTCAATCTCTTGCTTTAATTAAAACTCTTGAACATGAAGAATTGAAGCTAGGAATTGCTCACGAGGAACTTGGCACTCGTCATGAAAAACTTGAAAAGGAGTTCATGTCTCTTAAGGAAATTCATGACATGTTAACCAAATCTCGTGACAATCTTCTAGCCCAACTATCAAACAAGCAAGTTGTATCCACTTCACCTTCTAGCTTGAATGTCTTGCCTAGCAATGCTTGTAGTACGACTAATATTGTAGGAAATGAGAAGAATCCCCATGAGATTGCTTCTCAACGTGCCAACAATGGAAAGGAGGGACTTGGCTATATAGCCAAGTCAAAGAAGAAGTACAAGAAGAAGAACAAGAAGAGAGTCACCTCCCCCTCACAAGAAGTAAGATTTGTGAAAGAGGGAGAGGTGACCAAAAGGAAGGAGACCAACACCATTGTGGGTGGTGAGACCTCTAGGGGGAGCACCACTCACAATAAATTTGCCGGGAAATATAATCCATCTTATGTTCTTATGAAGTCTAGAGATGGTCATGTATGTGCTAAATATGTTGGTACTTCTTATGGTGACGATTATCATTGGAGTATTTGGGTTCCTAAGACCCTTGTCGCTAACATGAGAGGACCCATTCAAAGATGGGTCCCTAAATCAAGAAACTAATCTATTGTAGGGAAGTGCTTCCGGTTCGAGCAAATGGACGGTGGATAGTGGTGCATCCCAACATATGACCGGAAGCAATGACGCAATGAGTGATATTCATCCTCCATTACCTCATCTCAATTGCGTTACTATTGGTGACAATCCGAACTAAAGGTATTGGGACGAGGCAAGGTAGCAATCTCAAATGACTTGTCAATTGAGAATGTTCTTCTTGTTGAGTCCCTTGGCTATAATCTCATCTCGGTTCTTCAACTTGCTAAAAATGGTTTTACCTCTTTCTTTAATAAGGAGAATGTGATTGTCACTTGGGAAACGACTCTTAAAGTAGCCTTTGTTGGGCATGTCGAGAACGGCATGTATGTAGTGGACTTCTCTAAAGGAGACACGTGTGCCGCGACACGTCTAATGGCTAAAGTTGATGTGGGTTGGCTATGGCATCGCCGGTTAGCCCACACCAATATGAGGATGTTGCATGACCTTCAAAGTGGCAATCATGTTCTAGGACTAACGAATGCTAAGTTTGCCAAAGATCGTGTGTGTAGCTCTTGCATTCTTGGAAAACAACATGGAGAAGCTCACCCAACCAAGACCAACATCACCACCTCAAGAATCCTCGAGCTCATTCACTTGGACCTCTTTGGTCCTCTATCATATGATAGTCTTGGAGGCAAGAAGTATTGCTTGGTGATTGTGGATGATTATTCACGATATTGTTGGGTGTACTTCTTCAAGAGAAAGAGTGATACTCAAAAGCGGGTCATCGAGTTCATCACTTTGGTGGAAAGACAACATAATACAAGCATCATGGCTATCCGAAGTGATAATGGATCCGAGTTCAAGAACTACACCGTAGAGGGATTTCTTAGTGAGGAAGGCATTGCTCATCAATATTCCACTCCCTACACTCCTCAACAAAATGGTGTGGCGGAGAGAAAGAATCGGAATCTTATGGATGCGGCTCGAACCATGATTGCGGAGTTCTCTTCTCCTTATAATTTTTGGGCCGAGGCCGTCTCCACCGCTTGCCACGCTAGCAACCGATTATATCTCCGCAAGATCTTGAACAAGACCCCTTATGAGATCCTCACGGGCAAGAAGCCGGACGTTTCATACTTCAAGGTCTTTGGATGCAAATGCTTCATTCGCAAGAGAGGGAAACACTTGTCTAAGTTCGAGACTAAATCTTATGAGGGTATGTTTGTTGGCTATGCCTCAAACGCTCATGCTTATAGAGTCTATAACAAGTCCACCAGACAAGTTGAAGAAGCTATAGACGTGGTATTTGATGAGGATAATGAGTCCCAAGGGGGCCGTATAAATCATGGTATTGTAGGAGATGCAATTCCTCCCATCGTCATAAGAAGAATGGGGATTGGTGAAATAATCCCCATTGAGGGTTACCGGATGACGGAGGGAGAAGGACTATGCCCCACTCAAGTGGAGCCATTGACTACATCCATTGATAACCAAGCTACCCAACAAGATGCACCAATCCCTCACGCTTCACCACAAGGCCAAGCTAACAATCAAGGCCAAGCTCATGATGAAGGCCAAGCTCACAATGAGGAACAAGATACACATGGAGATGATACAACTCCGAACATAAGGGATCCACCTCCCATTGATGATCAAGATCAAGGTGGACATGTCTCCGATGATGAAGGTGACGATCAAGCGTTATCCAAGGAAACTTTGGAGGAGA
Organism: Alopecurus myosuroides; assembly: GCA_028641055.1. NCBI lineage: Eukaryota > Viridiplantae > Streptophyta > Magnoliopsida > Poales > Poaceae > Alopecurus > Alopecurus myosuroides. The sequence goes on from CM054059.1 coordinate 250,226,646, forward strand.
TGCTAGCTCGAAGGGCAAAGAGAAGACTATATAATCTTGCTCGTGCCGGTCACACGGAGGACATGATTCTTGGACAAGTTCGTGGAAGGGTCGTCACAAGGAGGCAACTAGCAGATTTTAGCAAAGCGCATGCATTCGTCTCTCACATTGAGCCAAAGAAGGTCTATGAAGCTATTGAAGATCAAGATTGGCTTGAAGCTATGCATGATGAACTCAACAATTTCGAGCGCAACAAGGTGTGGAAATTGGTACCAAGGCCCAAAGATTGCAAGAACGTCATCGGCACTAAGTGGATCTTCAAGAACAAACAAGACAAGGACGACATCGTCATCCGCAACAAGGCTAGATTGGTTGCTCAAGGCTTCTCTCAAGTCGAAGGTGTCGATTTCGGTGAAACATTCGCTCCCGTTGCTCGTCTTGAATCTATTCGCATCTTACTTGCATATGCCTCTCATCACGACTTTAAATTGCAACAAATGGATGTTAAAAGTGCATTTTTGAATGGTCCCATCCATGAGTTGGTTTATGTCAAGCAACCTCCGGGTTTCGAAGATCCCAACCACCCCGATCATGTCTACAAACTCGATAAGGTGCTATATGGGCTTAAACAAGCTCCACGTGCGTGGTACGAGCACCTTAAAGAGTTTTTGGTAGATCGTGGGTTCAATGTTGGTTTAACCGATCCCACCCTTTTCACCAAAAAGGTTGGAGGTGACTTGTTCATATGCCAACTCTATGTGGATGATATCATCTTTGGTTCTACTAACGTTGCATTCAATGATGAGTTTTGCAAGCTTATGACAGATAAATTCGAGATGTCAATGATGGGAGAATTAGAGTATTTTCTTGGCTTTGAGATCAAGCAACATCCCGAAGGCACATTCATCAAGCAAGCCAAGTATACTCAAGACATGCTCAAGCGCTTCAACATGCACGATGCCAAACCTATGAAGAATCCCATGTCTAGGACTATTGACTAAAGAGGTAGATCAAAAGGTATACCGCTCCATGATTGGCTCTTTGCTCTACCTTTGTGCATCTAGACCCGATATTATGTATAGAGTTGGTAAATGTGCAAGGTTTCAAGCCTCCCCGAGACAAAGACACTTTGAAGCGGTTAAGCGTATCTTTCGATATTTAGTTCATACCCCAAACTTTGGTCTTTGGTATCCCAAGGGTTCAAGCTTTCAGCTCATTGGGTATTCGGATGCGGACTATGCGGGAGAGAAGACGGATAGGAAATCTACATCCGGAAGTTGTCAATTTCTTGGCCGCTCATTGGTATGTTGGTCTTCCAAGAAGCAAAACTGCATTGCACTCTCCACCACTGAGGCCGAATACATCTCCGCGGCGAGTTGTTGTGCTCAATTACTTTGGATGCGGCAAACATTGAGAGATTATGGCATCGTCTTCGACAACGTTCCTCTCTTGTGCGACAATGAGAGTGCCATCAAGATCGCCTACAATCCCGTTCTTCACTCCAAGACGAAGCACATTGAGATACGACATCACTTTATTCGGGATCATGTTGAGAAGGGTGATATTGACCTCTCCTATGTTGCGACCAAGGATCAACTCGCGGATATCTTCACGAAGGCCCTTGATGAACCAAGATTTCGGGGTTTGAGGAATGAACTAAATGTGATCGATGCGTCTAACTTCTCTTGAACCCTTGCATAAGTACCTTCACTATATGTGCTATCTAGTCTAGATGTAGGCATGGACATAGGGGGAGCGTAGTTCAACTCATGAACAAACACTCCACCTATCATGCGCAAAACAATCAAAACGTCATGCATATCTAGTCAATTTGTGACTTATTGTGCTTAAACCGTGAGTTATACTTTTGAGTCCGAGATACATCTTCGCGTCTCCTTGGTATCACTCAAACACGGTGGCTTCGGCCACCAACTTTTTCCTTTGAATTTGAATTCGATGTGATTTTGATGTTTTCCTCGTGTTCGTGCGTTTGTTTGTGTTTTTCGTTTTTGGAGGCTCACGACTTGTTCCATCTTCCACAAAAACTCGGATGGCGTGGGAACACCGGAAATTCTGGCCTAGGGCCCGGAATATTCCGGCCCTCAGACATTTGTCCTAGAAATTTCGCCCATTTCCGATGTGCCCGCTCGCAGAAGGCACACCGGAAATTTGAGCGGAAATTTCCGGGGTAAATTTCCGGGGACCCGGAATATTCCGTGCCTTAAGCACCGGAAATTTCCGGGGTTCGAAATGGACTCGAATAATCCCCCAAATATCCCGCGTGCCCGCTCGCAGAGGGCACACCGGATATTTGGGCGGAATATTCCGGCCCAAATTTCCGGACCCCGGAATATCCGGCCTTAATACCGGAAATTTCCGGTGTGGTTAGTATGGGGCTATATAAGGGCGACAGGAGGGAGCAGTTCCAGGTTGCTTCCCTCCCTTCGCCTCCACTCCGCCTCCAGACGCCGCCGCCGCCTCCGAGACCTCCGGGAGGCCCCTTTGCCTCCCCTCCTTGTCCTCTAATCACCTTTTGCGGATCAAGAGACCGCACAACCGTTCCTACCTCATGGATCCCGGTATGTGTTCCGTTTTCTCCGTAATCTATGGTTGATTAGATGGTTCGATCTCATGTCTAGTGTTGTTCATGATATTGTACTGTCATATTTTCACACAACTATCACATCTACTCTAGTTTTTCATCTCTATATTTCAATCCATCGTTCTAGATTCGTTCTAGGCCCAGATTCAGATCTGGATTCGAAAATTTCGCAGGCCGGAAATTTCCGCCCCAGGACCGGAATTTCCGCCCCCCGAAAATTTCCCTGAGACCGGAATTTCCGCCCTACGGAATTTCCGCACCCACGACCGGAATTTCTGGCCTGTACTGAATCTCGAACAAACATCTACTTTCTTCATTCCCTCAAGTCGTGAGCCCCCGTTTTTGATTCTTGTTTGGTTTTCTTTGCATCTTTTCTGCTTTCCTCGCAGATGGTTCAAGCTCTAGGCCCGGCAAGCTGCTCAGTACCCGCAAGCGCCTCCATCACCTGACAGAAAATGAAGAGGGGACTTTTGTTGAGGACAATGAGACTCGCCGGCGTGCGAGGGATGCTGAGAGAGAGTATGAGCGTCAACGTGATGCTGACAGGGCCGCCCGCAAGGCCGGCAGACAGCAAGGCAAGGCCGCTCTCAATGTGGCCACCATGTCCATTCTGGAGTTCAAGGCATGGAGGGCCAAGGCATGGTACACAGAGGGTCCTCAGGACCCCACCATTGATACGTGCTTTTGGCATGTTGAGCAGGAGACCCTATTCAAGCAGGTGTACACTGTGATAAGCAAGCCCGTGTGCCCCATGAAGGTGATCAACTTTGCTCATATGGCTGCCAACCCCTCCTACTTCAACAACTCTGTTCAGCTAGCTGAGGTACTTGGTCTGCGTCCGCTTATGGAGACTAGATGCTCCTACAATACCACATTCATTCAGCAGTTCTATGCCACACTTGTCATTGATGATTCTGAAGATATTGGGATGTCCTGGATGTCTGGCCCTCACTTGCTCACCGCCAACTTCCATGACTTTGCTTCTGCGCTTGGGTATCCTTTTGCTGGCCTCAACACTCCACAGGGTCACCGCATGCATGTTCACGGGGTAGAGTATGAGAAGAACAGACTAGCTGAGCTGTATGGTCCCAGAGGAGTGGTTGGATCGGCTAAAGGTCTATTTGCCGTCTATGACATTCTTCTGCGTATGTTCAGGGAGACTATTGCTCCGAGTGCGGGCAATAATGATGCTATTCGTGGTGGATTGCTCAACCTCATGTACCACGCCTTCTTGACCTTCACTGAGAGCGACATGACTGACATGGAGGGCCACAAGATTGATGTGATGGATTTCATCTTCAATGAGATCCACTTTGCTCTCTTCCACCGCAAAGTGCCTCCATATGCTCCCTATATTATGAAGCTCATCAAGGCCCGCTATCCCGAAGCACTCCGTGAGGACCTGGAGCTTGACTGTGAGGAGCACAAGGACGTCACCCTGTACAAGAAGTCCGCCCACACTCAGCAGTCTTCCCATGATGTTGGCGCCACTGGCCAGGGACATCGTGATCCTAGCATGCGTCCTCCTCCTCCTGGCAAGAAGAAGCGTTCTTGGCTTGTTCGTGCAATTGAGAAGGTGCTGTGCATGAATGTGAGCATTCACAAGGAGAACTACAGTGCCTATGTGGAGCGCCGCAGCATTCTAGAGAACCAACACTACATCATGACTGCTCTTCAGGCCCCCAATGTGCCACCACTTCCTCCTCCCAGGATTACCTACAAGAACTGGAACAACCGCGACGTTGACTGGGATATTGGTGTAGATGATGATGAGGACATGGAGGATGTCACCGAGGATGAAGCAGAAGAGGAAGAAGAGGACACCCAGGCCTAGAGTTTGCTCCATGGGACGTAGCTCTCTCTTTTCTCTTTTTGGTATCTTGATGCCAAAGGGGGAGAAGATCTAGATGATCGTGGGGATTTGCTTGGGTGGGTCTCGTTCTTTAGTTGCCTTTTTCTTCTCATTTCGTGCGTCTTTTCGAACTTCGTTCTATCGTACTCGTTATTCGTTGGTGAACTATTATCATTAGGAGGCATGTCTCCTATATATGCTATCTGTGATGTTTTCATATCGTGCACTGTTAGTTTATTTCCCTGCAAATACCCGTGTTGTCATCATTCACCAAAAAGGGGGAGATTGAAAGCTCATGATCCCTCTAATGATTTTGGTGATGATGATAACACGGGTATCATCTATCTAACAGTGTTGTTTTAGTCTGTGTAGCTATTATCTCAGATGCTTATTGTTATATTCTTGACGGAAGATCAAAGAGAAGGCCTACACTCTGGTTTCTATGCCACCGGATTCTTCAGTATACACACCGGAATTTCCGGTGCCTATGGGGCGGAATATCCGGCCCCAGCACCGGAATATTCCGGCCCTCTCCTGGCGTCCCCAGAAACGACTAAGTGTTTTCACTGCCCGCGGACAGAAGCCAGGGCGGAAATTTTCCCCGGAAATTTCCGGTGCAAAAATCCGGCCCTCTGGGACTTAGCGAAAAACGGAGTTCTCCCAAGTGCCCGCGCATAGAAGGTGGGGCAGAAATTTGCCCCGGAAATTTCCGGTGCAAATATCCGGCCCCTGGTCCTTAGCAGTTTTCGTCAACGAGCTGGTGCCCGCGCGCAGAGAGGGGGCGGAGTATTGGGGCGGAAATTTCCGCCCCCGGATATTTCAAATATCCGCCCCCCGGACTATTCAAAAATCCGGCCCAAGCTGACCGGAAATTTCCGGTGCTAGCACCGGAATATTCCGGCCCTGGAGGACTGCAACGGTCAGAAATTGGAGGAGCCTATAAATAGCTGTCTTCTTCCTCTAGATAGGTAGCTCGTCCATTCCTCTCTCTCCTCCATTGTTGTAGAGCTCAAAACGCCCCGATCTCCCTCCTCCTCCAACCAAACTCGATGCGCTTCAAGGATCTCATGGAGGAGGACTAGATCTACCTTTCCACCAAGCCAAAACGTGTGTACCCACACCACAACTCTTGGGATCTTGTAATCTCTTGGTTGCTTTGTCATCCAAGGGAAACCCTAGTGCTTGTAGCTTCCACCTTGTAGCAAGAAGCTTCGATTGTTGAGAGTCTCCATCTCACTTGTGGAGTAGCCTCAACCCCTTGTAAAGGTTTGGTCAACGCCTTCAAGTCGACCTCATAGTGGAAACGAGAATCTCCCTCACCGGAGAAGCTCAAGGAGAACAAGGTGTGCACATCCGTGCTATTGAGGAGCGCCTAGGTGGCTCCCCACCTCTCCAACGTAGACGTACTTCTTTTAAGAAGGAACTACGGGAAACATATCCTTGTCTCCGTGTTTTTCACTTGTTGTTATCTTGTACCGTTCCTTTATTTCTGCTGCTACTTGTTCCGTACCACCTAGGGTATTCACTTAGTTGCACATTTAGGTAATCAAGCATTTACTTTCTTAAAGCCCCCATTAAAAGTGAAAAAGAAGTAAAATTTGTAGGTCACCTATTCACCCCCCCTCTAGTTGACCATATTGCACTTTCACCTACTGTTATGTATCATTTAGTTTAAGATTTTCATTTTATAAAAAAATTAGGAAAGTAAATGAGAAGGATGAGTAATGGAGAAGTTGGGGTCGACCTTGAACATGTGTTGTTCATGCCAATGAAACCATTGCAAAGTCTCTATCATTAAAACTTTTTCCAAAGATAAAAACAATAAAAATATTAGTTCACTACTGTAACATCACATTTCTGTCTTATTTCTCATCTTAAATGGCAAGAATAATCTTATATGAGAGATAGCGTTAAACAATAGTAATTAGCTGTCAAGAAAATAGATTCCTGAACTTCACTGCGAAAAATGTTTAAAATCACAGAAGTGGAATTTTGACCTGGTAATTTACAAAAGAAATATTTAGTTATCACTACATATTTCATTAGTTTTAAGTTTTCTGATTTGAGCAACTTAAGTGCCTCTAAAAATTCACTCTTTACGGGCTGTTCAGTTTTTGGCAGATTATGTCTTTATTTTGCATTGCTCTCATTACTTGTGTTTTGTGTGGTTCTTTTGATCAAGGAGCAATGCACACCTGTAGTAACAGTAGTTAATATTTAGAATCAACTCATGATGTGTCTTTGCTGTACCTATGTGGATTTTATTTATGGAGGCACTAACCCCTCTAATCAAGTTTTATGTTGAGATTTGTGTAAGAAGAATTTTTCAGGAGGAAGAGTTGAGTGATATGAACAAAGATCAAGAGGGAAAACCAATCAAGCTTGGGGATGTACCCCTGGGCTCACCCTACATGTATCAAATAAGTACAAGAATCCAAGCTTGGGGATGCCGAGCCACCTCACTCCAACCATCATGATGTTAAGTAAGTAAAGCCTAGCTATATGGCTATAAAGAAAGCGCTTTACGGGAGGCAACACGGTTGTTTTTGTTTGGATTTTCCTAGTTTCCTCTTGCTGTCTCAAGAGATTAGTTTTTTTTGTTTTAATTCTGGAGTTTTCAATAAAAAGTCAAGTCAAACCCATTTGGACTTATAAGTTGCTATCCTAGTGCATGAAATTTCTGTTTCAGCACGAGTCTGCTCATCGTATGATTTTACGTTTTTTATTGATATGTCGGATTGAGCTAAATTTTTAGTATGTTCTGCATCTTTTCATCCTCTATAAGCACAAAAACTGGCTTAATGTTTTGACGAGTATAGGTTAGGGAAAAACGTTCGTTTTTCTGCTGTTGCTTTTTTAGACAGATTCTGCCTTCTTTTGTTTTATGCACTCTTTGGGCTTGGGAATCGAATTTCCATGATTCTTTCAAGCAAGAGAGTGAACATACAACATAATGAACCTTATTGTCTATCTACTGGAGCATTTGATTTGGAATTTTGCACAGCAAGCATGTGATTTGTTTGTCCTTGCTAATCTCACCCCACAGAAAAAGAATGGGAGAAACATGTTTTGTGAATTTTTTTTCACAGGGAATAGAGGAGCTGCGCCTCAAGACATCCAAGAATGGTGAAAGCCATAAACTTGGGGATGCGATGAACACCCCACTGGAGCTGCACTCTTTTGGTTAGCACACGTCTACTTTCTGTTTTTCTAAGCAAACCATTTATCGTAGAGACTTAAAGCGTCTAGTTTTTGTTTTTATTTTTGTTTTGATAAGACCACACCCATCATTTTATATGAGATTGAGATACTGGAGTTTGGGGTTGGAATTTATTGGATTCTAGTATTATTACTTGGAATAGGGATGCCATGGTTGATTTGAAGAGCTACATATGTTTGCATGATTTATAGGCTTTTTATGTGTAGAAATTTGCAATAATGTTGTCTTGAGCTATCTCTTATTCATGTCCTTGATGTTAATTGCTGGTTTATTTAGTTTGTCATGAAATGAGTAGTTCTATGGACATATGCATGCATAGTATCTGGTCAACTATCTCCCTCTTGCTAGCCAAAAATTTAAAAATTCCAACAAGTAAAAACTTGTTTCCAACACTCCTTAGCAAAGTATTTCCAGTGAGTCCACCATATCTTCCCATTAGCTTCATTGCTATTCCGAGTATGTTCACCATGTTATTGTGTTATTTATGTTCTAAATTAAGATATTCACTTTATTAATTGTCATGGGTTGAACTTGGGATAGGACTCTCACGAACTTTTGAAGGCACACTTTACTTTTTATGCATCTAATAAACATGACCCAATAATGGGAACCACAAGTTTTGCGTTTGACAAGTGTGTGGTTGGGAGCTAGCTATAAGCGTGTATCACCGGAAAGCTTTCAACATTGCACAAAAAATTACATTTGGTTGATATCATGTACTTTTGTTTTTGGACTCCTGCCATGCCGAAATGAAATAGAGGAATAGTAAGTTTTGATGAGTAAGTATCTATATGACTAGAGAAACGCATTGGGCCACTAACCCAAGCCATGCTTTATCATGGTGGAAATTTACTTACAGCTTGAGTGACTCTACAACACATCCTACAATAAAATAAGAATCTATGCATAATAGTGAATGAAAATAAAAAGGATGATGAGTCTACTCCGTTTGTTTGTCTTGTCATTGTGACATGGGCTTGTTTCCATGTCATGGGGCAAGAGGTACCTCTTTGCGGTTCTCTATGATGTTATTAATACTTATTATGATTGTACAAATCTTATTAGGAATCTTAAGTTGAGTAATCATGGAGTAGGTTTTCACACTCACGGGGCATGAGGCTTTCAACCACCTTGTCATTCACATTACTTCAACATTCACCATTTAAGATGCTAGTAAAGGGGCAATGAGAGTCCTAGATCAATGGATACCACATTTCAATTAGTAATTTTAGTTGAATAATTTAGAGGCTAAATAAGACTTGATCATGTTTTACCTCTACTCAATTTTCTCCAAAGTGTCCACCATATTTTCTATTTTCCATTATGCTATTCTTTGACCAATATAGGATTTTATTTTTCATTTTCTGTATGCATTTGGTCCATAGTGCTTTTATTTCATTATACACTTTGTGAACTTTCATGAAGCATCTTTGCTTGCATATTTGATATTTTTTACAACATGAATTGTATATTGCTACTCATTTCTAGTATTAATCATTTGATTATATGTAGCATGAATAATCCTCCTTGATATCCCATGATTGTTTCAATATGCAAAGTCCATGTTAGTTTTATCACCTTCATACTCAAGGACGAGCATGGGTTAAACTTGGGGATGTTGATGCATGTAAAATGCATACATGAACTTTGCATGTTATTACTTGTTTTTCCTACATATTAGCAACTTATATTCATGTTTTATAATGATTTGGGGGATTTTCTGAACAATCCCCCTTGTTTTGGTTCTAACACTGTTTTTCCAGAAAACGTACTTTTTAGTGTTTCAGACTTTCCGGGAGCTTCGGGACTCCAAAAAGGGCAAGGCCAAAGAGCACGGTTCAGAATTTTCGAGACGAAGAGCATGGGACAAAGTAGACGGCCAAAAGGCCAACCAGGTGGAAAATAAGACCCTCCACGCGGCCAGATTCCTTGGCTGCGTGTGGGGCCCCCTTTTTGCCCCCGTGGCTCCGATGCCGTCGATTTTTCTTCTCCCGAGTGTCTCGTGACCTAAAAACGACTATATAAAGGGTCCCCTGGCCTTTTCGAGAAGGGGGCGGCGCCGAGAGACGAAACCACGAAACAGAGAGACAGAAGGCTGCCGCCGGAGAAGATCGGAGGGGGGAAACGCCGCCGGGATCACCCCCGGAGGGCTCCACCCCCCTCCGGCGTGTTCATCAACATCTATAGCAAGATCAGCTCCATCTCTCCACTGTAATTTATTGGCAAACACGATGTATGATGCAATACTATATTCCCTTGATGTATTGTGTCTCCCCGTCTATGTTTGAGTAGTGAATTGTTCTTGGAAATGGTGAAATAGTTCGTTGATTGGTTGCATACAAGTTTGTTATCTTCTATGATTGTCTTTATGTACAATATATGAGTGCACGCATATGTTGGGGAATGCATGTAAGGTGATCACCGGTAGCATAATGGAGTGGTGGTGACTTGGGAGTGACAGTAACCTGAGACCGAGCCACAAAGTTAAGTTATTGGGGGATATATATAGGGGACCTTAGAACGTAAGGCTATGGTGGGACTTTATGTCTTAATCAATCTTGTGCAGTCATTTACTTGGCCACATGATCCATCATAAGGGGTTGTAGATCATTTACTTGACTATACCTATTCATGGCTCCTTCCTAGAAGAAACAACTAAGACTAAAACATGTGCTTCACTAATTGTGACAACCACACGAACGAAACACCTATTGCTAGAACACTTGCTCCCTTGAGATACTTGAGATATTTGCTGCTTGCTACTTGTGAAACTTTCTTAGAAACTTGCTTTAGAAACTTGCTCTAGGATTACTTGCATTTTAAACTTGCTTCACTAGTTACTAGACAAATCACACTCCACGTCACTTGCTTTTAATTAGTTAGTTCCTTTTAGTCAAACTTATTGCTTTGCATAAACAACCATATAAGAGGGTTATAGGGCTTTAGAGAATAGATAGCTTACCTTCAGCTCCTCGTGGGTTCGACACTCAAATACTTATCGAAAGGTACTACAATTGATCTCCTGCACTTGGGAGTCATCACATGTTAATTTTGGTTTACTGTCTCGGCTATCCAGTTTAAGTTTAATTCCGAATTTCACCATTGCCAAAGGTTCTTAGTGCCATAGTTGTGTGCAATCTAAGCAACCTCGAAAGCCTCACATGACAGCCGAGGAGAGACACTTGACACCTCTAGAACCCATACATTCCGATCTATGCGAGATGAATGGTGTGTTGACAAAAGGTGGAAAAAGATATTTCATGACGCTCATTGATGATGCTACTAGATTCTGCTATATTTATTTGTTGTAAACTAAAGATGAGGCTTTAGACTACTTTAAAATCTATAAGGCTGAAGTTGAAAATCAATTAGAGAGAAAGATCAAACGTTTTAGGTCGGATCGTGATGGAGAGTATTTCTCGAAAGTATTTGATGAATTCTGTGAGGAACACGGTATTATTCACGAGAGGACGTCTTCCTACTCGCCCCAATCAAACGGAATTGCTGAGAGGAAAAACCGCACGCTGGCCAACTTGGTGAATGCCATGTTGGACACTGCTGGTTTATCTAAGGCATGGTGGGGGGAGGCTTTTTTGACTTCGTGTCATGTCCTGAATAAAGTTCCTAACAAGAATAAAGATAAAACCCCTTATGACAAGTGGGTTGGGAGAAAACCATCACTTTCTTATTTGCGTACTTGGAGATGTTTGGCGAAGTCAATGTTCCAATTTCAAAGAAACGCAAACTCAGACAAAAAACAGTGGATTGTATCTTTCTGGGCTATGCTCAGCGTAACATTGGTTATAAATTTCTAGTGGTTAAATCCTAGGTACCTGATATGCATGTTGATACTATTATGGAATCTCGTGATGCAACATTTTTTGAGAATATGTTTCCTATGAAAGATATGCATAGCTTTGCTGAATTTTCGTTTGAATTAATTCCTGAATCTAGTACATCTAGTGATTATCCTGAACAATCACATGATGAGCAAGTCCTTGAGAAGGATGACAATGAAGCTCCTAAACGGAGTAAGAGACAGAGGATTGAAAAATCCTTCGGTGATGACTTCATTGTGTACCTTGTGGACAATACTCCTACGTCTATTGCAGAGGCATTTGCATCTCCAGATGCAGATGACTGGGAAGAAGTATCCCATGATGAAATGGACTCCATTCTTTCTAATGGGACGTGGGAGTTATCTGAACGACCTTATGGTTGTAAGCCAGTGGGCTGTAAGTGGGTGTTCAAGAAGAAGCTAAGACCTGATGGTACTATTGAGAAGTACAAGCCACGGCTTGTAGCCAAGGGCTACACTTAGCGAGAAGGCGAAGATTATTTTGACACCTATTCACCTGTTGCTAGACTGACCACCATTCGTGTACTACTTTCCCTGGCTGCCTCCTATGGTCTTATCGTTCATCAAATGGACGTAAAAAAAACTTTTCTTAACGGAGAGTTGGAAGAGCAAATCTATATGGATCAGCCTGATGGGTTTGTGGTAAAAGGTGAAGAGAGAAAGGTGTGCAAATTGTTAAAATCATTGTATGGATTGAAACAAGCACCTAAGCAATGACATGAGAAGTTCAACGGAACTTTAACTTCTGCGAGCTTTGTCATTAATGAGGCTGATAGGTGCGTATACTACCATCATGGTGGGGGCAATAGTGTTATATTATGCTTGTATGTTGACGACATACTGATTTTTGGTAGAAGCATAATTGTGATAAATGAGGTCAAGTCTTTTCTATCAAAGTGCTTTGATATGAAAGATCTGGGAGAAGCTGATGTAATTCTGAACATTAAGCTTATTAAGAATGAGAGTGGAATTACGTTGACGCAATCACACTATGTTGAGAAGGTCTTGAGCCGCTTCGGCTTTATTGATAACAAGCCCTCTCCAACACCTTATGATCCCAGTGTGACACTTCGAAAGAACAAGAGGATTGCGAGAGACCAATTGAGATACTCTCAAATAACCGGTTCACTCATGTATCTTGCGAGCGCGACGAGGCCTGACATCTCTTTTGATGTTAGCAAATTGAGCATGTTCATGTAAAACCCGGGTAATGATTATTGGCATGCACTTGAAAGGGTAATGCGCTATCTGAATGGTACTATGAGTTATGAGATTCATTATTCAGGGCACCCTACTGTGCTTGAAAGATATAGTGACTCCAACTGGATTTCAGATGTAGATAAGCTCTACGCCACAAGTGGATATGCATTTCTTCTTGGAGGTGGCGCAGTGTCATGGCGGTCTTGTAAACAGACCATATTGACGAGGTCAACCATGGAAGCAGAACTTACTACTTTAGATACAACCACTGTTGAGGCAGAATGGCTGCGTGAGCTCTTGATGGACTTGCCGGTGGTTGAGAAACCATTACCGGCTATCCTCATGAACTGTGAAAATCAAACGGTGATTGCCAAAGTGACCAGTTCTAAGGATAATGCGAAGTCATCAAGACATGGAAAAATACGTTTGAAGTCTGTCAGGAAATTGAGAAACTCCGGAGTAATTACTGTTACGTATATTCAAACAGACAAAAACCCGGCAGATACCTTTACAAAGGGACTATCACGTAATGTGATAGATAGTGCATCGAAGGAGATGTGTATGAGACCCGTAAGTGTTACACCATAGTGGTAACCCAACCTATGTGATCGGAAATCCCGTGAATTAGGACCTGGGAAGAACAAGCTAGTGGTTTAACTGAGGAGAGTATTTGGTAAACCCTCTCTAAGTGGTGATATATAACTCTCAAAGAGATGTAAGGCAGGTTGGCAACATGCCTTAATGTGTTTATGTTGGCTATTCATAGCAATGATGTTGTCCTATAGAGTATTCTTAAAAGAAGTCCGACTGTAAACGTCGGAGTTTATGAGATTTGGGTGATCTCTAGTAAACTCATGAAGAGACCACGGAGTACGACGCATATGCTCCACCCGCGGGGTAGGCTACTGGCAGCCAGATACTAGTTAGACTTTGAGTAAAGTCTATTGACACAAAACTTGCAATTCAAGGCATAGTCCATTGTTCAAGTTGCTGATAGATGTAGCTTAAGGATCTAGGCGGAAATTCAACTTAACAGTCTCTGTTGAAACACTAGTATATAAACAAGTAGCGAGGATTAACAAATCTTCAAATGGGCATTTGTGATCTGGTGGGGGATTGCTGAAATATTTGGGCCCAACACTAGTAGGCCCAATAGCAAATGCTGAAATCTCAAAATGGCCCATGTGTATAAGCAAGTGGTGGCAGTGGAAAGTTTAGTCCCATATTGGAAGTTTGAGGAGTTGCCAACCACCTTATAAGGTGGAGTGTTGTAGGGATTGTATGTGAGTGAGAAGAATATAGCCTCTCGAGCACTCCTCCTCCTCCGCCGCCGCCGCTCGCTCGTCACGACACGTCGCGATCGCGTTTTGTGAATCGAGCCGAGACAATATTTATCTTCATTTGCTGTTTTGGAAAACCGATTTCGTAGTTGTGACGGACGCGTCACAGCTGAGGCGGTTCGGGTCGCTCCCGTATCGCTGCTGCAATCGACTCGGACGTGCGGCGTGGGCCTACCACGTCGCACACGTTAGGGTTTTCCCAACCGCACTATAAAAGGCGCGCGCCGTGGGCGCTGTACACACACCGAAACCAATCTAGGTTTGCCACACCTCGTTCCTTGCGCCGCCACCGTAGTCTACTCCATCCCGAGCACCGGCGTCTACCGGCAAACGGGAGAGCAGATCTCCGGAACCAGTCGCCTTTGTGATCCTGTACGGAAGAGGACGAATTAGGTTTTTGGGAAGCGTTTCGCGCGACTGTTTGCTGCTTCCACGACGGCTCGTTTTCCTAGCAAGCCAGGAGGTGCTGCGTACCACCGCCTCAAGCGTCGTCTACTCCGATCCGTCATCGCCAACATTGTCATCAACAACGATCGGTACGGAATCCGTGTCCCGATCTGTCTGTTTAACATGTCTACTGTTTACATGTTTAGGAAGATCGTGTTGCTGTTATTCATGTTGTCTATTGCATCTAGTATGCTCGAGTACCACATGTTAATAGCTGTTTTTGTCATGATTTATATTCTGGAATTAATCGTGGAAATTATGACTAATTTTTCAACATCCTCCTGGCCTATAACGCGAGATACATATCAGCCTCCTCCACGCGGCGGCGATTCTGGAGCTCCTCCTCCTCGCGCCGAGTGCCTGCGCAGATCATGGCGACGACAACATCGACGTCACCATTCGCAATGAAGTCTTCAGGGCCAATCGAGTCGGCGAACGCGGCGGCGTCGTAGCCGTCGATTTCGCCCTTATCTGGTGCCTCCCTCTGCGGCGTGCGCATCCTCGCGTCGGAGGAGCCTCCCTTGCTGCTGCCGCAGAGGGTCCTCCGACGCGAACCCGTAAACTAGGTCGGCCTGTAAAACCTTTTTAGGGCGACCGAGAACCCGTAAACTAGGTCGGCATGTAAAACCTTTTTAGGGCGACCGATAAATTTCCCCTCTAACCCCTGAAACCTCGGTTTTCGCCGCCAACCCGAGGGTGCCCTCTATCGCGCGGAAAGTCTTGGCGGGACGGAAGTTTCAGCTCCCGCTACCTGCTGTCGCCGCTCCTGCTCCGACCTTCCTCCCCGGCTCTGGCCGTTCTGCCCTCTAGAGCCGCCATGACCGGCCCGTAGTCGTCCCTTTTCACCGTAACCATTTGCGCGGCGCCATCGGCTGATCCTGCGGGCCGTTTAGATCCGGCGGCAACCGCATCGTCCGCGCCCGCGCCGGTGAAGCGCACACGCCTGGGCACCGGCGGTGCAACTAGAGCCACCGGTGCTGCCACTAAAAGGAGTTGTGAGTTTGCTCGCTGCCGCCGCGGGAGGGGCGTCAAAACCACCAAAGTCGGTGGCCAAGAAGAAGAAACGACTTACCCCTTCCGCCGCAACTACAACAATGCTGGAAAGGTATGGTTATTTCCCTATGTGAATCGAGTTTGCGGTGATTGGATCGAATTTGTAACTCGTCCGTGATTGAGGTCCCTACTGCCGCATACATGGACATGTTGAATGAAGTCGCGGTGAACATCGAGGACGTCCCTATTGGTACCTTTGGTTACAACGAGACCGATGGTGGCGTTGACGGTGCCGCCAACGAATAGAGGAGAGCCATAGCCAGGGAGAACAAGTCCATGGCAAAGATGCTAGCTGAGGAGAACAAGATCATAATGATGAACCATGCTGAAATAGATGAAGTGACCCTCGAGTGGCACATCATTGCAAGTAAGGAAATCCTTGAGCGAAGAAAGCAAGCTATGATTGAGGTAGTTGTTGCTGCTTTGGGTGGTGGTGGTAGTGCCGGCGGCATTGATGATGTTTGATTTGGTGACTCATGGCACATTTCTATGAGATTATTGTGCATGTTCGTCGTAACCTATCTTATTTGTCGTTTTTAATTGTTCAAACTCTTTTAATTGTCAATAATTGCAATGAATTGTGGTAAAATTTTAAACCTACACTTTTTCGATTTTAGGGGTTGAAACCGATCGGGCTTACGGGTGATGTTCTGCCCCGCAGTTTTCAACCCAACCAGTCGGGTTTACGGGACTTGTTCCGCCCCAGCAGTTTTCAACCCCTAAACCATGCTTTTCGTCACCCCCATTCCAGCGTTTATAGTTGAACGGGATAGGGGCTTTGCTAGATTTTCTCCCAAGAATTTTCCAACCCCTAAATCACGCTTTTCGTGACCCCCTATCCCGTGTTTACAGTTTCGCAAGACAGGGCCTATGCTAGCTCTAACAGCTGTGAGTTAAAACTGTTACAGGCGATAGAAAAACAACAATAAAGTTAAGCAAGATCAAACCAACTGAATTACACACATATAGAATACTTTTCTGATTGGATTCCCAACCTTACGACGATTGACGCATGCGCTCTACTAGCTAGATCGTACAAGAACGTGAACTATCTCTTCAGTTCCGGTCACTCGAACGATTCCGGCAGCGGCCGACTGGCGTGGAATGCCCCCGAAGAGCATGAGGGACCTCTTCCGCAGCGAGAAGGGCGCCTCGTGCGCCGCGGCCTGAATGGTGGCAAAGGACAGTGCGTCGCCGAACACCTGCATCCATCCGGCGACCTGCACATCGCCACAAAGAAAGTTTTAGTTTCAATACCATCACAGTCGAGAGTGGTGCTGATGGAGATGGACCGGAGCTCACATACCTGCTTGTGGATTTGGCACAAACTTTATGAAAGGAACAAAGTTCCATGGACATAGAAACAAAAGCTCGGAATAAAAGGTAGAAAAAAAAGATACGTTGACATAGGAACAAAAGTGAGGAATAAAGTTAGGAACAAAAAGCTCAATGTTTATGGGAACCAAAAATTCTGTAGAGGAACAAAGTTCGATGGACATAGCAAAAAAATTAGGAAAAAAAACCCGACCAAAAAAGTTAGGAACAAAAGTTTCACAAAGATAGAAACACAAACTCTATGGAGAGAGGAACAATGTTTCATGGACATAGGAACAAACACTCAGAATAAAAGATAAGAACAAAAAGCTCCATTGACATAGGAACAAAATGCCGGAACAAAAGTGAGAAACAAAAATCTCAATGGAGATAGGAACAAAAGAAGAACAAAGTTTCATGGAGATAAGAACAGAAAATCGGGCAACAATGTTAGGAACAAAAGTTCCGCAAAGATAGAACATAAACTCTACAGAGAGAGGAACAAAGTTCCATGGACATAAAAACAAACGCTTGGAATAAAAGGTAGGAACAAATATATCCATTGACATAGGAATAAAATGTTTGGAACAAAAGTGAGGAACAAAGCTATAGATGCGTTGGGTCCGGTCCGGCCCTGTGAACCGCTGCACCGGACCTGGATTATGTTACCACTAGGGTAAAGGGCCGATCCACTAAAAATTAGGTTCAACAAGGTCCTAACCTGATGGAACCTAGGGCCAAACCGTACCTTTAGGCAGACGAACTGGAGTCTGGAGGGTGTCGGAGGCCTCGCCTCGGACGTGCTGCATGCAGGTTCGTCATGCGCGCAGACAGTCCGGGCGTTCTAGCTATGCTACCGTCCAAGCATCAGGGGGAATCATGTGCGCGCTGGACTCAATGGCACATAGACTTGATCCGGCTGGGTGTCATGTTCGCATGTAAGTAACCGGAGTCTGGAGGGCGCCGCCGCTCTGCACACGCTGCCGGCTCCCTGGCCCCTGCCGGATCCTATATCCTAATGTCCCGACTGTCTCCAAGTCATCCCTGCCGCCGTCCACCGGAACGCCACGCTGCAGCGGATCCGCCGCCGCGTCCGTCGGCCGCGTCCCGCGCGTGCCGGTTCTGGACGGAGACGAGATCGATGGCTCAAACACATCCCATTTGCATGGCCGGAACATGGCCATTTGCACCTAACGGCGAGTCAGCGAGTGGCCTGCGTGGTGCTCCTACCTATATCTGTGCTATGCCGCCCCATGCCTGTATCAGCGAGAGATATGCTGGAGCGTGCACGCACCACACGGACCCTTCGCATTGCACGGGCAACTCGTTAAGCTCATGGAAGTCAGTAGCTCGCTGCAGCCCCTTGGCGACATGCAGCAGCTTCTCACGTAGGTGGCTCAAGCAGGCGGCGCCGCCGCTGTCTTTCGCCGTCGACGCGGGTTGTTCCTTTGGGAGCTCGATGTCCTCCTTCGTCGACGACGCCAACCTGTGCTGGACGACGACAACACCCAACGACTTCGACTTCGGGCTCGTGCCACTGCTGGGGTAGCCGACGCAGCTCACCGGCGCAAGCATGCACAGAGAAGGGGCCGAACCTAGGATTACCCGTGGACCTGTAACAGGAGGTGCGGGACAAACCTAACCCTGCTAGCTCTTTCCTAGGTTCGATGGTCCAGTATCAGGTCCGAACCGGACCGGACCTAACGCATCGTGAAACAAAGCTAGAAACAAAAAGCTTAATGAAGATAGGAAAAAAAAATTTATAGAGGAACAAAGTTCGATGGAGATAGGAACAAAAACTAGGAAAACAAAGTTAGGAACAAAAGTTTCACAAAGATAGGAAAAAACTATAGAGAGAAGAAAAAAGTTTCATGGACATAAGAACAAACGCTTGGAATAAAAGGTAGAAAGAAAAACATCATTCACATAGAAACAAAATTCTTGGAACAAAAGTGAGGAACAAGGCTAGGAACAAAAAATTTAATGGAGACAGAAACCAAAAAGTCTATAGATGAACAAAGTTTCACGGAGATAGGAACAAAAACCAGGACCAAAAGCTCATGCAACAAAGTTAGAAACAAAAGTTTCCCAAATATAGAAACACAAACTCTATAGAGAGAGGAATAAAATTCTACGGACATTGGAACAAACGCTCCGAGTAAAAGATAGGAACAAAAAGCTCCATTGAGATAGAAGCAAAATGCTTGGAACAAAAGTGAGGAACAAAGTTAGGAACAAAAAATTCAATGGAGATATGAACCAAAAAATCTATAGAGGAACAAAATTCCATGGAGATAGGAACAAAAACTTGGGCAACAAAATTAGGAACAGAAAAATATTGTAATGACTATGAGTGAAACGTATAGCACCCGAGGAAGAAATCTAGAAAAATATTAGATTGGAAAAAAAAATTCAACGCACAAGGAACAAAAAAAATAGCAACGACTGTGAGTGAAATAAAATTTTAGCGCAGGAGGAAAAACATACTTTTAGACTAAATGACAAAAAACATGGAAATAAAAACATAGATTTAAATATAACCAATATTAGAAAAAAGGAGTATTTGTGAAGACCATGGGATACTATCTTACCAACGATATCTATCCTTACTGGGCAGTATTTATGAAGACCACAAAAAATCCTATTGGTCATAAGAGGGCCCAATTTGCAGCGGTACATGCGACTGATAGGAAAGATGTTGAAAGAGCATTTGGAATCCTCCATGCTCATTGGTGTATTGCCCGTGGAGCTGCGATGGTATGGGATCCAGAGACTTTGCGGCACGTGATGACTTACTGTGTCATTTTGCACAATATGATTGTGCAGGATGAGAAAGGAGGAGCATCCCACACAAATGATTTTGAGAAGTCTAGTGTGCATGTCCACCTCCCCGAGCAAGATGCATAGTATGTCATCAACTTCCTTGAGATGCATCGACAGTTTCGTGATCAACAAGTACGCACCCAACTGCTTAATGATCTGGTGGAGCATATGTATGAATTCAATGGGAAACAATAAATTTCCAGTTTGACTAATTATAGCCGAAACAATTTACATTTGATTATGCACTATTAATTTGATTTAAACTATTTATTTATGTTGTATGATCTACATGCATGTCTTGCATGTATTTGCCTACACTATTTGTTGTACATGGTTATGGAACACAAATTATGGGAGTTGCGGGCTATTTTTCGGATGGCCGGTTAGAGATGCTTTAACACCAGAGATAACAACGGCGTCCGGCGAACAGTTTGGTGCTATCTTTCGGGTGGCCGGTTGGGGACGACATTAGAGATACCAACTGTGAGTTAAATTCAACGCTCTGGAGAAAAACATGGACA
Organism: Alopecurus myosuroides; assembly: GCA_028641055.1. Taxonomy (NCBI): domain Eukaryota; kingdom Viridiplantae; phylum Streptophyta; class Magnoliopsida; order Poales; family Poaceae; genus Alopecurus; species Alopecurus myosuroides. Next base: position 250,246,856 of record CM054059.1, read on the forward strand.
TCACCGCGATCTGCAAGATTCTCTCTTGCAGAATTTGCATACACGTGCAGTGCATCTCCACGCATTGCAATACAACGTTTTCCTTTCATAAGAACAACTTGATCGAATACATTTCTGATTGGATTCCCAACCTTAAGACGATTGACGCACGCGCTCTACTAGCTAGATAGTACAAGAACGTGAACTGTCTCTTCAGTTCCGGTCACTCGAACGATTCCGGCAGCGGCCGGCTTGCGAGGAACGCCCTGAAGAGCACGAGGGACCTCTCCGGCTGCGAGAAGGGCGCCTCGTGCGCCGCGCCCCGAATGGTGGCGAAGGTCAGTGCGTCGCCGAATACCTGCGTCCATCCGCCGACCTGCACATCCCCGCAGAAGAAAGTTTCAGTTTCGCTACCATGACAGTCGGGAGTGGAGCTGATGGAGATGGACACATACCTGCTTTCCTTCGAACCAGACCCGGTACGGCACCGTGGCCTTGAGCCGGAGCCTCTTGGCAAGGCGGTGCACCAGCGTCCTGGTGCCCGTCAGGGGGATCACCGAGTCCTGATCGCCGCTGCAGAGATTCAAGAGCAGCAAACAATTTCTTGCAGGCATCAGGTTCAGCCATTCAGGTTCTAAACTGGCGAGTTTACTGTATTTGGTTCTTTACCTGTAAACTAGCACCGGAATACCGGACTTGACGAGCGCGCCAACGATGTTGATGGTCGGGATCTGGAGGTCCAGTTGCTTGTACTCGAGAACACTGGATCGGTAATAAAAAAAACTTGCAAAGTTGTAACCTTGCTGAACTGAAGGAATGCAGCTACTATATAGCAGTTGTAGATACTAGAAAATTCGGACCTGCTGCAAACTGTCCACTTCGGCACGCCGTTGAGCTGCGCGTGCATTGCTTTCTGCACATCTTTTCGGTTGAGGTAGTTCACCGTCTCATCCTCCACGCACACGTCGAGCTCCCTGTTCAGTTGCTGGCTAGGCTGCGCAGATTATAGTCTGTCAGTCAGGGACACGCACTGTTACATGATAGTATCTCCTTAACATAGACGATGCCGAAAAAGTATTACCTGCGGGTGCGGGGTGAGGATCTTGGACTGCGACAACACTGAAGAAATGCAGACATCGAGGGTGACGTCGTACTTGTCGACGAACCTGCTCGTCTCTCTGGTCACCTGGTTCATCACCCTGTCGCAGACCTGGCTGATCGAGCCGTGGTAGTACTGGCTTACGTACCGCGAGTAGTTGCACACCGATGTGAAGCTGTTGTAAGTTGAATCTGATATCAGCCCGTGCGACCAGAAGAACTCGGCCCTTGAGTTGAAATCGGTCGAGAATTCGAGGACCGGATTGCCCAACTGTTGGATCAACGAGGGAGAAAAAAACAGGAAGTGAGTGGACTGTAAACTGACGAGGCTTCCGTAAACATTTTTATTGGGCAAGCTTGGTAAATGCTTACAGCAATGCCTTTTAGATTGAACAGCTTCTCCTTCTTGTTGAATTCGACCATACGCTGCGCTAGTTGCGGAACATAGTGGCCTGAAAGAAAAAACATATCATGTTAGTTAGAGCACAAATGGATGAATTATTCAGAATTGAACAGCAACAAGGTGGTCAAGCAGAATGGGCTTTACCAGCATAGCTCTCTCCTGTGATGTACAAGTCCCTGCCCTTGTACTGTGGGAACTTGGCAAACCAGCCTTGCAAGAACTTCAAATTGTCCCTGGCTTCAGACAAAATTTCCAGCTTTAGAAATCGAAAGCGCTCTATCCTGCCATATTTCTACAAAGGAAAATTGAGACACTACAACTTTGCAAGCATGGAGGTCACACCTGTCATGCTGTCACCAACACCCCCGTAGAAGGAAGGATCAGTGGAGTAGGAGAAGCCCACCCCTGCAGGGCTCTCCAGATACAGCATGTTGGCCTCTGAAACAAGCCAACATATACCAAGAAAGCAATTCAGCTGCGATACAAAATTTGTGAACTCTTCTTCTTTTTTGCACCAACCAAAGACAGGACCAGTAAAAAGTGGACCAATCAAAGGCGGACAAAGGTTATCTCCGGTGGTATGGATCTGCAATTTTTACAGGAGACAAGTGCTCACCTTTGTTCCAGCTATACTCATTCCTCACAAGGGTATTGCCACTAGGCCTGAATGGCCCATTCTCTGAGAATGCTCCCACTCCCACAGATGAACAGCCAGGTCCTACACAAACACATGCATGGCATGGACATCATCAAAACTCCAAACACAGATAGACACAGAATCTTGGTCATAAATCAGGTGGGATCCCCCACCAAATAGGTTTCAATAACTGAAGATGTTATCATGCTAGGAACCGTCTCCTCCCATATGGGCCGTCTGTTTTTTCAAAATTAATTCCATTTGACGAGATCATGTAATCCTAACAAAAGCACATTTCTGCTACAGTGGCATAAAAGTTCCAAAGATAAAAAGCCCCCTTCCCTTAACAGTCGGGACACTTCCCCTGTCTTCTTTTCAAGAAGCCAATTAGGGAAAAGAACTTTTTGTAGCGGAAGAACCAAGCAGAAGACATTGGCTAGGCGCATTTGCACAAAGAAACTACTCTCGGCATTTCTTAATTTCCATTCCCCTCTGAGCTCTGCCCTTCAGGGTCCACACTGTTGCTGCTTGTGTGATGTCCCCAATACCAATAATGCAGTAACAGTGAAACGCTTCTATCAGCCAGTGGATTTACCTCCATTTAGCCAGAGGACAAGGGGCTTGGTGGCCGGATCTAGCTCGGCCTCGGCGAAGTAGTAGAAGAGCGACCTCTTCCTCACGGCGTCCACCGCCACGTAGCCCGAGTACTGCGCGAAGCTAACCGGAGGCTGCCCCGGCAGCTCGCTGATCTTGTCCTCCGCCATGGCCATGGAGAGGCAGCCATTGCTGATTAGCAGCACAGTAGCTGCACAGACCGCCGCAGCAATGGTGTCCCGGCGCATGTTCCTGCCTCTGCACTAGAGAGAGAGAGTGTGTGTTTCAAGGTGGTGGGGTGCGAAATGGATGGGTAGCAATAAATAGGTTTGACAGTCCAGATGGCGAGGTGTGTGAATAGGTTAAATGGAGGTTTTCTGTCAGAAAAAAAGTTAAATGGAGGTTTTTAAGTTTAAAATGAAGTTTATCTTTTGGCTACATTTGTACTCCCTCCGTCCGGAATTAAATGTCACAAAATTTGACAAAAACAGATGTATCTAACACTAAATTATGTCTAGATACATTCACTTTTGTCAAACTTTGTGACATTTAATTCCGGACGGAGGGAGTACAATATAAGTCGACGGTCTTAAAATAAGAACATATTTGTCCAAAAAGCACTTTGGGGATAAAATAAAATTTAAAATTTTACATGTTTGTGTGCGTCAAGCGAACACTGTCAGTTATGCCCTTCCATGTGGATGCCGTTGGTTTTCTTATCATGGAATGTGGATTATTGTCTCAAAATATTCGACAAGAGAGGAAACGGTAGGTACATTCCACGGTAGATCTCTGTAACTCTTTACTGCAAAAAAGAAAATCTACCACACCCGCTTTTTATTACTCCCTCCGTTCCATATTAATAGGTGGTGAAGTGGACGTATCTAGACATGTTTTATTGCTAGATACATCCACTTCAACACCTATTAATATGGATCGGAGGGAGTACTTAAATTTGTTTGGTGTACAAAAATTTCCTCTTTAAGTTTGGTATTCGAGATACGTGATTCTTGCAACTTTGAAGCCAAGCATTCTACGACATGCATTTCCTTGAAAACGGAGAATTGTATTCCTCTTCCAGCCCGTGCACGTAGATAACACATCCTATAACAAAGTACAATTTTAAATTTTCTAAGCCAGGATGTTCTTTTAGTAGTGGACGAACGACGATGCGCCATTAGTGCCTAGTCGTGGCTTCGGAATTCTTGATGCTTCATGGTTGTGATCTTCGCAAATAATATGTAAAATGCATGAGTGTGGTATGTGTTTGACATCCGAAGATATGGAATTTAGTCTATCTTTTATATTTATTATATCCCTTTTGGGATCATGTTTTCATCATCGAGACAACAAACAACTAGGGGTATCTCTTAGGTAGTGGTTGCAACACAATGCTGCTAGGGGGATGTGTAGGGTGCCTTATGTGAAGGTCACCATATCAACAAGGTTAAATGGTCGATGTTTTCGGAATAGTGTCGGGTCTCGTATGAGCCCGGTTTAATACTATGCAAAGAGAAACATCATGTAAGGGGCTTGACTAGTGAATTGGACCGTTAGTGACCTCCCAAGTTCACGTCAAATCTACTTCCTCATCGAACGTTGATACAAGACATATGAGACTACATGGACAAGGGAGATGGATTGGTCCTAATCAGCAACAACTCGATCCCTTCGCTCTCCTTCTCGTGCTCCTTGAGAGTCCACCGTAGAGGCAGGCCAGTTCCTGCCGCTCCCGTCGCCGGTGCCTTCACCGGATGGTGTGGAGATGATTTATGGTGCCGCCCCCCTCTGTATAGCAGTAGTTTAGCTTGTAGATGTAGAGAGTTTGTTGCTTTTATCGCCTATATGCAGTATGGCGTCATGCCGTGGAGGTTTCGTCGGCGGGTGCGACCGAGCCGCATCGGCGGATGGGCGTCGCTTCTTCTTCTTCTCCTGCTGCTCCGGTGGTCGGAGCTAGAGGAAGGAGTGGATGGCGCAACCTCCTCTCTCCCTAATAAGTTCGAAGGTCAGCTCCCAGTCTTGGGGGTTGATGTTGCCGGTTCTTCAGCTAAGGTGGAGGCAGATTGGATGCCATTAGCTACTAGCCATGGAGGTCATGGTGGGCAGAGCTACTGTCTCCATCTCGTTCCGGTCGTAGCGGAAGGACGGCGAATCGCGGCTGCAACCGCGGCTTACTCTGGGAGTTTCCTCTCGGCAGTTCTTACTACTGCGTGGCGCAGTTCGGCTGGAGCTGGAGCTGGAAGAAGACCTGGACTCGATTGCTTTTCTATTTTTTGTTCCAGGGTCTTGTTTGCATTTGCTAAGGACACAGCTGTAATTTTTGTTTTCTTCTTGGTCCTACTTGTAATGTGTTCTCCACCGACAGCGGAATAAATGTAACCTCGGGGTCCTTCCAGACCCCTCTTCTTGATAAAAAAAAGAGACTACATAGACACGTTTGAACTAATTTTGGAGCTCTATGCTCTCCCTTTGAGCTTTGATTCAAGTGAGAGTGAGTTACACGTCCATGGGAGGATATTGAAAGCGTCCCCCAAGAGCATATGCTACTGCTACGCCTCTATGGTGCTAGGCATGTTGGGAACCCAAAGAGGAGGGTGTGATGAGTGTAGCGGTAAGAACTTCCCTCAGTTAAGAACCAAGGTTATCAATCCAGTAGGAGAAAAAGGATCTTCGGAATGTTCATGCCACTGACGACGGTGATGGCTCACCGGTGTCAGCAACAACGCGGAACCTGCACACAACACAACCAAAATATTTTGTCCCAATGGTACAGTGAGGTTGTCAATCTCACCGGTCTCGCTAAAAACAAATATTATACGTATAGTGTGGAAAATAGTGTATGCTTGCAGTAAGTAAAGAAAGCAGGAAATTGTAGTGATTTGTTTAACAGTGTAGGAAAATGGACCGGGGTTCATAGGTTCACTAGTGGTGTCTCTCCATAAAAGATAGCATGATGGGTGAACAAATTACAGCTGGGCAATTGACAAATAAAGGTTGCACCGTAGTGCATATTCATGACATGATGACTAGTATGATATTTAGTGCGGGCATTACAACAATATACATAGACCGTAATCCAACTGCATCTAAGACTAATAATCCACCCTCAGGTTATCATCCGAACCCCCCTTTGGTATTAAGTTGCAAGCAACAGATAATTGCATTAAACAATGTGTGTAATGTAAGCAATGATTGTACACGCGGGCACTCCACCGCTGTTTTCTCCCTAGTGGCAACAACACATCCTCCCCCGTCACGTTTCTGTCACTCGAGCACAGGCGAAAAGGAGGCATGAACCCACTATCGAGCATAAATACTCCCTCTTGGAGTCACTAGCAACTACTTGGCCAGAGCAACCAATAGAAACGGAAAGCATGCAAGATCACAAATAGCATATGCAATGAAGACTATAATCAACTTGGCATAAGTTCAATATTCACCGGATCCCAGCAAACACAACACAGAGAATTACATAAGAACAATCTCAATAATGTTAGGCAGCTCACGAGATCTAAACATGGAGGCATATGAGGAGGAGACAACCATCTAGCTACTGCTATGGACCCGTAGTCCAAGGATGAATTACTCACGCATCACTCCGGAGGCAGGCATGGTGATGAAGAGGCCTCCGGTGATGATTTCCTCTCCAGCAGGGTGCCAGGAGACATCTTCAGAACCCCCTGATCTAGGGTTGATGACGACGGCGGCTGCAGAACTTTTCGGGGATTTTTTATCAGGTGCCTAGGGTTTTCCATCCATGGGGAATAAATAGGCGAAAGGGCAAAGGCGGTGAAGCCCTGGGGGGCCCACACCAGCAGCTGGCGCGCCACCCCATGGTGTGGGCCCCTTGGTGCCTGTCTTCGACTCCTCTTCGGTCTTCTGGATGCTTCCGGGGAAAATAGGCACTTCGGGCTTTGTGGGGTCCGATTCCGAGAATATTTCCAGAACAACTTTTCTGAAATAAAAAACAACAGAAAACAGGGAACTGACACTTGGCATCTTGTTAATAGGTTAGTCCCGGAAAACGTGTAAAAATGCTATAAAGAAGGGAGAAAACATGTAGCAATTGGCATAATATTATCATGGAGCATAAGAAATTATAGATACGTTGGAGACGTATCAAGCATCCCCAAGCTTAGTTCCTACTCGTCCTCGAGTAGGTAAACGATAAAACACAATAATTTCTGAGGTGACATGCTACTAACATAAACTTGATCATTATAATGTAAAAGCATATGTAAGCTGAGATCATAGAACTTCAAACACAAACATGATAAATAGAACTTTAATAATAAAGCATAGCAATCACTTTTCATCAAGAAGAGTATCTCAAATAAAGGATCATGAATAATAATGCAAAGAAAGATAAACATTTGTTTCAAGTATAGAAAAAGCATGACAAAGTGATATTTCGCTAGTCCTTAAGAGTGGGGCAAAACATAAATGCCAGGACACCTTCAAAGTTCATGAGGAAGACTAGAGCAAATAATTTAAGAACAAACAATATAACATCATGAATCAATTATTGATGTTTATGGGACAAATGCACATAGAACTCAGAATGGCAAAAATGCTCTCTCAACTGTGCATAAAGTTAGAAGATGGAGACTCAACACAAAAGTAAAAGAAAGGCCCTTCGCAGAGGGAAGTAGGGATCACTCATGTGCTAGAGCCTTTTAGTTTATTAAACAGAGGTATTAAAAGTTTGACACTCCTCCCATCCATCTTTCACAAACCATGGCTAACTGAATCCTTGGGTGCCTGCCAACAATCACATACCATGGAGGAGTGTCTATATTTTGGGAGATGTATGCTAATGTCAACGAATGGTAAGCAGAAAATACAGTACGTCACAAGCCAACTAGATTCACAAGAGCGGCTCCTATGTGAAGGACGCATCTGGGTAGAAGGTCATCCCTCTTTCTCTTTTGTTTACAAAATTATTCTTTGACTGATAAATCAGGGGGGAGGAGAATAGTGAAGAGATTTTGTGTGTATTAATTTGGGGCTGGGCACCCCGCTGCCAGCTCTTCTATCATTTGGATAAGTGGATGAAGCCACTAGTCCAGGGTGTGAAATCCAATCAACAAGTGAGATAAAGATTCTCCATTGATGTCCTCATGAGCAAAAACAGGAACATAAAGCACGAGTAGTTTTGAAAGTTTTAAAGGTATCACATGAGCAATTTACTTTGGAGTGGCAGTAAAATACCACATGTAGGTAGGTATGGTGGACACAATGGGAAAAACTTTGGTTTAATGGAGTTGGATGCACGAGTAGAGCTCATGCTCAGTACAGGTGGAGCCTAGCAAAAGACTGGGAGCGACAAATCAAGAGAGCATAAGAGCCATAATCATGCATAGCGACATAAACATCATTAATTAAAGCATAAGCGGTATCATAAGTTCAAAAACTAAGTGGTCATGGAGGCTACTCGTGACTGGTTCATAGTCATAAACATGGTGTGAGCATGCGCCAAGTCAACCAAATAAAACATTCGAAAGAGAATACCATAAATTTATGCTTCCTTATGACAGGAACAACTCATGAATCTTTCAATGTCATATTAAACACTCTCAGCTAATTAAGGCTATTCATGCTACTCAATAATCACAAGGATTTAAAGCTAAAATAACATTTAGGATGGCATGAAAAAGTTCTAACCAGAGTCTATACAAGCTTCTACTTGCACTGTTATAAATTCTACTTCAAGCAGCAGTCTCTTTTCCCAACAAGCACCATACAAGATATGTTTAAAAAAATATTCTTTATGATAAAGCAAGCAAACATGAGAGTACTCACATAACACTACTAAAACTAACAACTCTGATAATAGATGCATGCAAAACAGGAGGTAAATAAATGCAGCAGCCAGACAAAGATTAAGAATACAAAGTATTCCCATGAAAAAGCGGAGCGTGTCACTCTCCAATAAAAGAATGCTGGGGTCCAACCAAGCTTATTGCAAAAATAAAAACAAACTTAAAGAAAAAATAAAAGACGCTCCAAGTAAAGCACATAAGATGTGACCGAATAAAAATATAGTTTCACTAGAAGTGACCTGATAATTTGTCGATCAAGAAGGGGATGCCTTGGGCATACCCAAGCTTAGACGCTTGAGTCTTCTTGGAATTTTATGGGATGTACCACCGGGGCATCCCCAAGCTTAGTCTCTTCACTCTTCTTGATCACGTCATATCGTCCTCTTCTCTTGACCCTTGAAAACTTCCTTCACACCAAACTTCTCACAATCTTTATTAGCAACGTTAGTGCAATCGAAATAATAAATTCGCATGGTTCAGATTCAACACATTCCTAACACTCAAAAACATATTAGCTACTGTCACAACTTCTTTTTAAAACTCTTTTTCTCAAAAGAACACCAAAAGAAAGAGATTAAGATGCAAATGCAATTATTGGCAGAAATCTGTCAAAACAGGACATCAGGTAAAGATGATTTTTTTTTGAAAATATTATGTTGCTCAAATCAAAAAGTGGTCAACTAAGAAAAGTTGCGTATATAGCACAGGATTACGCACAAAAAAACTCAGATCATTTTGAATTTTCTGTTATTTTATACGAAATAAACAGCGGACCGCAGAAATCTGTTTCCTGCGCAGAAATCCGAAATATAGCCTCAACTTTCCACTAGAGGGTTTACTTGGCTCAACAAAAACACAAAAGAAAAGATACAGAGGGGTTGCTAAGGAAATATACAATACCCAGGTGCAAAGCACACAAAATAAAACAAAGGAAAACTGGTTGAAAACAGAGAAATAAAACGGGTTGTCTCCCGGTAGCGCTTTTCTTTAACGCCTTTCAGCTAGGCATAGAAATCAACTCAAGTATTTTCAAGTGAAGAAGAATAAACATCATAACTTGCTATAATAATAGAGTCAAAAGGTAGCTTCATCCTCTTTCTAGCAAAGTTTTCCATGCCTTTCTTGAGGGGGAATTGATATTTAATACTCCCCTCTTTCATATCAATAACATCACCAACAGTTCTAAGAAAAGGTCTTCCCAAAACAATAGGACAAGAAGCATTGCATTAAATGTTCATAACAACAAAATCAACAGGGACAATATTATTGTTAACCATAATAAGAACATCATCAATTCTACCAAGAGGTTTCTTCTTAGCATTATCAGCAAGATGAACATCCAAATAACAGTGTTCCAACGGTGGTAGATCAAGCATATCATAAAGATTTTGAGGCATAACAGAGATACTAGCACCAAGATCACACAAAGCATTGCAATCAAAATCATTTACTTTTATCCTAATGATAGGCTCCCAACCATCATCTAATTTCCTAAGGATAGATGTTTCAAGTTTCAGCTTTTCTTCCCTAACTTTCATGAGAGCATTGGTAATATGTTTAGTAAAGGCCATATTCATGGCACTAGCATTGGGACTTCTAGAAAGCTTTAGTAGGAACATAATAACTTCAGAGATATTGCAATCATCAAAATCAATGTTATTATCATCAAAAGTATTGGGACCATTATCCCCTACATCTCTAAAAATTTCAACACTTTTATTAGAAGCAGTTTCAGCAATTTGAGGCAATTTAGCACGTTTCACCGAAGGGGTGGAGTCTTTGTTAACACCAACTACTTTACCATTGATAGTAGAAGGTTTACTAGCACTTGGATCTTCAGTTTTACTAGTGGCGGTGATAGTGCAAACTCTAGCAATATTATTCTTTTTAGCCAATTCATCTTCTCTTTCCCACCTAGCACGTAATTCAGCCATCAACCTAACATTATTATCAATTCGAACTTGGATGGCATTAAAAGTTTTACTTTCTTTAACATCATGTGGTAAAACCTTAAGTTTTAGAAAATCAACATCAATAGCTAGGTTGTCCACTTTAGAGGCAAGAACATCTATTTTACCCAGCTTTTCCTCAAGAGACTTATTAAAAGCAGTTTGTGTGCTAATAAATTCTCTAAGCATGTTTTCAAGATCAGAGGTAGAACTTTTATTGTTATTGTAGGAATTTCCATAAGAATTAACATAACCATTATTAGGAGGATAGGGGTTATAATTGTTTCCACCAAAATTATTTCTATAAGCATTGTTGTTAAAATTATTATTTCTAATAAAGTTCACATCAACATGCTCTTCTTGAGCAACCAAAGAGGATAAAGGAACATTATTTGGATCAACATGAGCTTTAACATTAACAAGCATAGACATAATAACATCAAGACTTTCACTCAAAGAGGAGGTTTCCTCAACAGAATTTACCTTCTTACCTTGTGGAGCTCTCTCAGTGTGCCACTCTGAATAATTTATCATCATATCATCAAGAAGCTTGTTGCATTGCCAAAAGTGATGGACATAAAGGTACCTCCAGCATCTGAATCCAATAGGTTCCTTGAGGAGAAATTCAGTCATGCATAAAAGGTTTGTATAATCATCCAAGTAGTCAGTCCATGAGTGGGACAATTCTTCACCATAGTTTTCATTCTTTCCCAAGCTTTAGCAACATGTTCATTATCAAATTGTTTAAAATTCATTATGTCACTTCTCAGGGATATAATCTTAGCAGGAGGATAATATTTTACAATGAAAGCATCTTTACACTTAGTCCATGAATCGATACTATTTCTAGGCAAAGATAGCAACCATTCTTTAGCTCTTCCTCTCAAAGAGGAAGGGAATAATTTCAGTTTAATAATATCTCCATCCACATATTTATATTTTTGCATCTCACATAGTTCAACAAAATTATTAAGGTGAGCAGTAGCATCATCAGTAATAACACCATAAAATTGCTCTTTCATAACAAGATTTAATAAAGCAAGTTTCATTTCATAGAAAGCAGCAGTAGGAGCAGGTGGGGCAATAGGTGTGCAAATAAAATCATTGTTGTTTGTGCTAGTGAAGTCACACAACTTAGTATTCTCAGAGGAACTCATTTTAGCAAAATAAAAGCAAGCAAATAAATAACATCTATAAAGTAAACTTTTTTTTTGTGTGTTTTTGATAAAGAGACGCAAAACAAGACAAAAATAAAAACAAGACAATAAACAAAATAAAGAGGTTGAGAGTGAGAGACTCCCCTTGCCAGAAGACTTCTTCCTCCCCGACAACGGCGCCAGAAATTCTTTTGCTACGCCTCGATGGTGCTAGGCGTGTTGCGAACCCAAAGAGGAGGGTATGATGAGTGTAGTGGTAAGAACTTCCCTCGGTTAGGAACCAAGATTATCAATCGAGTAGGAGAAAGAGGATCTTCGGAAGGTTGATGCCACTGACGGTGGTGATGGCTCACCGGTGTCAGAATCAACACGTAACCTGCACACAACACAACCAAAATACTTTGTCCCAACGGTACAGTGAGGTTGTCAATCTCACCGGTCTTGCTAAAAACAAAGATTAGACATATAGTGTGGAAAATAGTGTATGCTTGTAGTAAATAAAGAAAGCAGGAAATTATAGTGGTCTGTTTAACAGTGTAGGAAAATGGACTGGGGTTCATAGGTTCACTAGTGGTGTCTCTCCATAAAAGATAGCATGGTGGGTGAACAAATTACAGCTGGGCAATTGACAAATAAAGGTTGCACCGTAGTGCATATTCATGAAATGATGACTACTATGATATTTAGTGCGGGCATTAAAACAATATAAATAGACCGTAATCCAACTACATCTATGACTAATAATCCACCCTTCGGTTATCATCCGAAACCCCTTAGGTATTAAGTTGCAAGGAACAGATAACTGCATTAAACAATGTGTGTAATGTAAGCAATGATTGTACACGCGGGCACTCACACCGCTGTTTTCTACCTAGCGGCAACAGCACATCCTCCTCCGTCACGTTTCTGTCACTCGAGCACAGGAGAAATGAGGCATTAACCCACTATCGAGCATAAATACTCCCTCTTAGAGTCACTAGCAACTACTTGGCCAGAGCAACCACTAGCAACGGAAAGAATGCAAGATCACAAATAGCATATGCAATAAAGACTAATCAACTTGGCATAAGTTCAATATTCATCGGATCCCAACAAACACAGCACATAGAATTACATAAGAACAATCTCGATCATGTTAGGCAGCTCACGAGATCTAAACATGGAGGCATATGAGGAGGAGACAACCATCTAGCTACTGCTATGGACCCGTAGTCCAAGGATGAACTACTCACGCATCACTCCGGAGGCAGGCATGGTGATGAAGAGGCCTCCGGTGATGATTTCCTCTCCGGCAGGGTGCCGGGAGACAGCTTCAGAACCCCCCGATCTAGGGTTAACGACGGCGGCGACTGCGGAACTTTTTGGGGATTTTTGATCAGGTGCCTAGGATTTTTCATTCGGGGGGAATAAATAGGCGAAAGGGCAAAGGCGGTGGAGCCCTGGGGGCCCCACACCACCAGCTGGTGCGACCAAGGGGGGCACCCCATGGTGTGGGCCCCCTGGTGCCTGTCTTCGACTCCTCTTCGGTCTTCTGGATGCTTCTGGGGAAAATAGGCACTTCAGGCTTTGTGGAGTCCAATTCCGAGAATATTTCCAGAACAACTTTTCTGAAATAAAAAATAGCAGAAAACAGGAAACTGACACTTGGTATCTTGTTAATAGGTTAGTCTCGGAAAACGTGTAAAAATGCTATAAAAAAGGGGAGAAAACATGTAGCAATTGGCATAATATTATCATGGAGCATCGGAAATTATAGATACGTTGGCGACGTATCAGCTACCACGTGAAACAAATGCCATTCTCGACATACAAAAACTAAACGAATGGACATATCAATATCCAACTTCTATGTTTACATATAAAGTTTCTCGAATAAAGAATAATTCTTGTCATTTATGGAAAAAAAACTTTTTTTGTTGTAAAAAAATCTTTTGGATAAGGTCTTACCTTTTATGTACCTAACGCGGGATATGTCCTTTACTCGTGAAATTTTGCACAAACCCGAAAGGAAAATAGAGTACTCAGGAGCATATGGTCCGGGAACCAAAACCCCAACCTGTTCATGGGAGGTTATTTATAGATTAAGGGTACTGGCTAAATGACAATGGCTACTTTTTAGCATTTTGGACGATTTTATTTTCCTCCGGGGAGCCAAAATACAACATGTCCATGGAGGCTATGTATAGGCTAAGGATCATTGATAAATGACCAAGCTACATTTGTGAGAGAGATAATTTAAGGGGATGGAAGTGATTGTTGCTCCGGAAATCCATGATGGGTTTCAGACGAAGGGGTGCTGTATATTCCATGGTGGGCTAGCCCACCTCCTTCGGCACCGTCATTTTAACCTTCTTTCAATGGGATCTTCATCTTTAAATTCTTTTGTTTTTCTCTCCATTTGACAGTTTGATTATCCTAGAAACATGTTTTCGGCCTGTTTTATAAATAAAACACCAACATCCATACAAAGTACCCACACCACACAACCGAAGTACACAAAGTCACAAGTCTGTCGGGACAACAACACAGATACGCCCAATACGTAATAATAAAACAAGTTTGATAAGGCTCTCCATGGAGAAACCCTCAACGGCTCAGAGACGAAAATAGGCGGCGTGCCGCCATCAAGAGTTTGTCGATCATGCCATACAGCCGCTCTCTGTCCCGCTGCTACACAACGGGTACCACTAAGACAAAAATTTAAACACAGAGTTAGAGACACGTCGGGTCCCTAGGCAAATGACAACACTGGTTCACACCATCTAGTGCACACAAGTTCTTATGTTTCCCTCTTATCGCAACACAACAAAGATTAGTATAAAAATAGAATTATCACAAAGAACATAGATCTTTACAGATAACTAAAACTACGAAGATTGCATCCATAGACCGAGAGAGACTCGCTCCATGAGATAAACGTGCAGGCTAGTTAGCTCGAACGATTGGGGCCTGATTGCGTTTTTTACTTTTCGCCAGGGTACTTATTGTGAGCTAGTTGGATCTAGTTGTAAAAAATAGGGACTTGTTTGTTATATATGTGTTTGTGCTGATGTATGTTAGGGCGTCTCATAAACTGTTGTAGGTTAGGTTGTGCACGGTATTTTAGCGCGTCTGGAAAATTGATGTTGTCTCCGGCGTACTAAAGCGGCTAAAATAACGCTGTAAAATTATTTTAGCGCGCCGAAGTTTTTCGTGTCCGTCGTAGATGCTCTAACAAGTTAAAATAGAGTAGATATTTATGTGGCCTTCGGGCCATGGAGGCGCGGTGGATCTCGGCCCTCATCGGCGGGAGGGCTCTGTTTAACTGGTATAAGTGCACATGTTTGTTGGGGCGGCACTCTATTGGTGGCGACATCGCTTTTTTAATTTCTAATAATGTCTCCCTGGGTCCAGCCCGACCTCGGCGGCGGCGTTGAGAAGCTTGTTGGGAATATGTCCTAGAGCCAATCATGTATGATGTAAGAGCATCTCTAGCCGTTTGGCCCCCCAGCGCACCCGGCGAAACCACTTAGCAGGTTCAGCCGACGAATTTTTCGGCCTGGGGGGCGGACGTTTCCCGTCGCACCCCATGTTTCGACAACGCAAGGAGAAAAAACACATAAATTCAAACAACTCCTTCCCGCTTCAAAAAAGGCCAGGTTCGGCAATCAAAAAGTCAGAGTACGGCGATCAACATGTCATAATTCGGTGATCATAGTGCCACAGGTCGGCAAAAGCACGTCATGGCACGACGACAACGTCCGGAGACGAGTCAGCAAGGAAGGGGATCAAATGGCTGGCTCCTCGGGTGAAGCAGCGGACCCGTTAGTCGGCGTGGCATCCGGCGCGACGGTGCTGGACGTAGTGGTGTCCTCGGTGTCGGTGGCGGCGGTGCTCGGCGTAGCTGTGGTGCGCGGCATCGCTGTGTCCTCGGGCGCGGTGGTGCTGCCCATTGCCGATGTCATCTGGTTGAGGATGGCCGAGCGCTCCGCCATGTTCCATGCCTTCACCTGAGGGTCCATCGTCGCCGCATCAGCGGCAACCAGAAAGGCGAGGTATGTGTTCCGCTTCTTCGCCGTGACGTTCGTCTTGAGGAGCTCGAGCTTGACCGTCTGCTTCTCCATGAGCTCGTCCCACCTAGACTTGGCCCGGAGCTCTCTCAGGGCGGCGTGGCTTTTGGCGTCGGAGATGCACAGGTGAAAGAACAACGATGTCGCCTAGAGGGAGGGGGTGAATAGGCGATTAAAACTTTTCCGGTTAAGGCTTGCTAAATACGGAAATAAACTAGGTGTTTAAATAAACAAGCACACAACCTAAATATTGTAGGGTCAACTAGGTGCACCAACAACTTATTCTAAGCAAGACAAGTAACAAGGTGATAGCAAGATATATGACTTCAAGCTCGAAGGCTATCACAATGTAAATTGCATAAGTAAAAAGCTCAGGTATAGAAATAACTGAGGCACACGGAGACGATGATGTATTCCCGAGTTCCTCCCACAAGGGGAGTACGTCTCGTTGGAGAGATGTGAGCTCGCCACAAGAGGCCTACTCAACACCACAAAGGCCTCACCCTATTCTCCGATGAACCCCCGCCACAAAGTCCTAGTTCACCTTCCACTATTGGCAACCTTAAAACCCGAGGCACGCATCCACAACTTAATTGGAGGCTCTAGGTGTCACCACAATCTTGGGGAACACATCCAGAACTCAATTGGAGGCTTCCAAGAACACCACAAGTCGTCTAGGGTCCAAGACCCAAGAGTAACAAGCTCACAAACTTTCACTTCCACGAATCCTCGTGGAGAGACCAAACCGATGCAACCGATGCAAATGGCAAGAGCACAAGTGCTCAAATCCTTCACTCTCAAATTCCAACAAAGCAACAAATGCTTATGGGGGAATAAGAGAGGAAGAACAATGGAGGAGAAACACCAAGAACTTCAAGATCTAGATTCACTAAGTTCTCCTCACAAAGAGGAGAGATGGATTGGTGGAAATGTGGATCTAGATCTCCTCTATATTCTCCCTCAAAGATATGCAAGAATCATAGGAGGGATTGGGAGAGGGGAAATCTTTCCAAAGTCAACAATGGTGAAGAGAGAGAGGAAAAACGGGCTAGGAAAGACTTGGGGACTTCGGGGAAGAAAGCCCCTTAAATAGGTGGTCAAAACTAGTCGTTTTTCGCCCAGAAACGGCCCAGTCGGAATAATTCCGGAATCCGGAATCATCCAGAATAATTCCAGACTGCAACAGAGAAATTCGCCGCCAAGTCGGAATCCTTCTGGAATGATCCGGAATAATTCCGGATTGCACTAGAATGACTGAACACCGATATGAGAAATGCTATAACTTTTGCATAGGACTCCGTTTTCGATGTTCTTGGGCTCGTTGAAATCGCAACGAAGAGCACTACAAGAATATGCAAAGAAACATCATTGTCCAGCAATGGAAGATAAAACCAAATGTGTAAAGTTTTTGACCTCTCAAATAGGAACAAACGGTAAAACCTCCAACACGAAAACACACATAACTTTTGCAAATGAACTCCAAATTAGGTGAATCCAATTGGGTTGGAAAGGTAATAACAAGGACTATCCAATCTAAAAGGAATGGAGAATTTACCACACATGGAAGGTGCGGAAACATTCTCAAAGCTGAACCGTATATTTTCACCACCAGAAACGCAACAAGTTTTTCTTACCAAAACCTTTTTCGATAAACCTTGGCTTGCCATGAAGATCACGACAAGCACCAAAACCCCAAGGAGATAAAAGACAAATAAGAACCAAGAAAGATGATATGTAAGTATGCAAAGGTTTGAGCTCTCCACAACAATTCGATCACGTTACTCACTTGAGAGCCCCTCTTGATAGTACGACTATCTATCCTATAACCCGGTCTCCCAAAGACACGAGACCGGTAAAATAGAAAACCTAACAAGATTATATCTTTGCCTTGAGAATTCCACTTGATCTAGATGATGACGATCTTGACTCTCTCAAGTTGGATCTTCTTTCTTGATCGTGCCTGCTAGCACAAGCTCCGCTTGATGAAGACTTGCAAGTTGCTCCCCCATACACCATTATGGGAGAGATTAGCTCCCCCATACACCATTATGGGAGAGACCCTTGACGGCAAATCTTCACAAGGCCACAATCTCCAAAAGGGTGGCAAGCATCAAGCATAGGATTTCTTTTAGATGCTTCACTTGAGCTTCCACGCCAAGCTAGATTAGGAACACCGCTTGACAACAACTTAGACCATGGGCTATATGAAATCTTCCTTTTGGTTTATGCCCATGGAAAGATACCTAACCACGCATAGAGATGCCACACACACATACCATGGGTTAGTTCATAAAGCTATATTGACAATTGCTTACCATACCATGAGATACATAATCCCACTTGGTATATCTTGTAGCTTTGTGTGTTGATCACTTGCTTGATCAACCTTGTATCATTTCTTATTACTTCAAATGATGATGTCTTGAAGATAATAATGAAATATCACCTATTCCTTTTCTTCAAGACACACTAGCTATAAGCTCAACTCAAACCATGACCATTCTTCATAGAAATCCTTGAATATAACAATGGCCATCAAGCAAGCTAATAGAGTTCAACACATGAACTTCATTATTTCCTATGGACAAGATCTACAAGGATAACTCAATGCAAACATTAGTCCATAAGGATTGTCATTAATTACCAAAACCACATATGGGGGCACCATGCGCTTTCAACAGGTCGATCGACGCCTGGAGGCGCTCTGCTGTGGGCACCGAGTCCCTCGCCGCCTTGGCCTTCTTGTTGCCGATCGTACGCTCTTCGACGGCTTCTGGCGGCACGTCTAGGTTGTAGACGGGTTGTTCTTGACGAGGGACAGCCGGACCTCTTTCCACTTCTGGCACGTCTCGATCCGGGTGAACACATGTAGAAACCTGAAGTCGCCGTTGTTGTTGTCATGGTGGTACAACTTGAACATCCGTAGCATCTGCACAAAGACCGACACCGGTCGGCGAAAGGCATGACGAAAGACAGGCACCGATTGGCGAAACAGACGGCGAGGTTTGGGCATACCTGGCGGTTGATGCTGGAGCCGCTCTCTGGGCGGGCCTGGACCTCCTCCTAGATGCCATGCCATTTGTTGCAGGCCTGCTGGATCGTCGCCTAATGGTTGGCCATCGCCTTCTCGCCGCGGTCCATGTCTATGCCTTTGAACTGAACGTCGACCAGCTTGCGCTCGTCGAACGCAGTCTTGACCCTTCGCCAGTAGTTGTCGACGTTCTGGTTTGCGCTGGTGATCAGGTCGATGCTGACTGTTTTCCATGCTTTGGCAAGACACTCGTCTTCCTTTGTCGAACACTTGATCCGTGCCTCTCTCGGTGGCTTGGCGTTCTCCCGGCGCTTGTGTTGCCCCTTGGCGTCCACCTGCAACATCTCGGCTGTCTCCAGTTCTTCCACCTCCTTGGCAGCATCATCGAGGTCAAGGCCGTCCCCTTCGCCTGGTTCTTTTTGCGAGTCGACCTGCGTGAAGAACCCGGGGGAGGAGGTGACGGCCGCCGAGCCGGAGGCGATGATGTCGTCCATCTTGACGTCCGTGGTCCTGAACTGCGGCGCCGAACTTGAGCTGGCACCGAAGGCGAGAGGACCACGACGCAGAACTTGAGCTGGGACGAACGGGGAGTGGGCGCATGAGGACGGGGAGTAGCCGTACGGGACGTTCAGGTCGGCGGTGAACACGGGCGCGGAGGGAGGGGCGTGTGGTGCGGAGCAATGCTGGAAGGCAGTGTTAAGGTTGAAGCCGCCGAGAGGATCACCGTCGACATAGTCCGGCGATGGGGAGTACCTCCACACCTGCAGCGAGATGACGCTCGGCTGGCTTCCCCACACCCCGTGCAGGTACGGGCTTGACACCGATTGGGCAGGTTGCTGGGGGACTGGAGGAGTAGGCTGGCGCGCTGCCGCGTTCCTCTCCATGACGGCGCGGGACTCCCCCTCTTCCGCCGCTGCTGCATCCCTGAGCTTTTTGGCTTCCAACCTGCGCCGCCTGTCGTCGGTGATGGTCGTCCTACGATCCAGGTCGGCTTTCCACTCGGCGTTCGTCATCCCGGCCGGCCTCGGCATCGGCCTCCTCGTCCTCCTCACCTTCGGTTGCTCCTCCTCTCCGGCGGCGTGCAACTTCTTGTACTTTTTCGGTGGCATTGCGGGCGTTGGAGATCTATGGAGGGAAGAAAGGGCGGGAGCTGGCGGGGAAGGAAGTAGTTGGTCGAAAACAGGGCACACCCGCCGACAGGGCGGACCCACAGGCTTTTTCGCTTCATCCGGCGCCCCCAGTATCCCCCATCGCGCTGGGTTCGCCGGGCGCTAATTTGGCCCATACCGGCGCTATCGCACGTTCTGGGGGCGCGACTAGGCGAAAAACGGCGGCCCTGGGGGGGCTCGTGGGGGGACAGCTGGAGATGCCCTCATTCTCAATGTATTTATAAAGTTATTAAGTTGTCCTTGTTTTGAACATCTGATATATATCATTGAATATGTGATTCAATTGTGGATCTATGTATTCATGTTGTTCATGCTAAATTGTCCTTGGTCATTGAGGTTGTGCCGAACACACAACCTAGACTAGTGTGAATGTTGGCTGATGATTCGGTTCCACTTGTCATGGACATGGCGTTGCCATTCCAATTTACACAGACTAGGCTAAAGAGTTTAGAGAGCCAGACTGACCCATGTTGAGATGCAACGAGTAAGTCATCATTTGCATGTCTCAATCAATGTAATCCTTAGACCCGAGCTTGTCGCACAATCCGAGTTGTGGATCACCGACTTAGGTTCTGTCAAACGTTGTTCCATAAATGACAGTTATAAAGGTAGAGTTCAGGTACAATGGGAATCAAGCTGCGTGATGTGTATAATCAAGATGGGATTTTGCCCCTCCAATTGGAGAGATATTATCTAGGCCCTCTCAAATTATATGATTCCGGAAGCATGGCCATGCGCGATTTGGTTAAGTGTTAACCGGGTCGATTGACTAAGAATTAGTTAGATGAATCATATATCACGGACCGAGAAGAGAGTTGAGCTATTTAAGGGATGACGATAATTCGCCTATAGTTCGACAAGGTATATCATGAGGCAAAACGGACCGAGATGAAAGTCACATTGGAAGGTATGTCGTCATGACTCTATGGCACTTGCGAGTCGGCACGCTCTGCTAGGAAGCTTTACCGATTGATCGATTGGGAGTCGGACTCCAATCGTGTAAGAGTCGCCATGAGCCCGCGGAGTCACACAATTAAGAGCGGGAGCAACTATATTGGCCGGATTGGATCCAAACCAGAAATGGACTAAATTAGTGAGTTGAACTCAAGGAGTGAATGGGCAACAAACGTTGTGCAGCCCACTTCCACTCACTATATAAGGAGGGGCGCGGGTTTCCCAACGGGCACAAGTTTCCACTTGCATGCGTTGGGAACCCTAGCCCCACTCAGTCCAGCCGCCGCACCGGACCTAGAAGTCCGCCGTCGGAGGTCCTCCTCGTACGTGTGGATACCGACATAGGTGCTGTACGTTCAACACTTCGACGATCGCGGGATTGGATCGGCTGGATCGGTTCGTGCGACTATATTGCATCGACGCGTTTCATCGATAATCCGCACATGCGCGTCTAGTGGTAATCCTCGTGGCCTTCTATCTCGGCTAGATCTTGGGAGTACCACGTAGAAAAGTTTTGTTTATCTCTACGCGCCCCAACAAAGCTTGTGGGAGCAGCGTGGTTCTCACGAAGTTCTTCTGACAGTGGCGTTCTCCTGGTCGTCATGGAGCTTCATTGACAGTTCATCCTTTTTCTTGGACTATGGGACAAATGTGGTCTTCTGACCCATTCGGCGACTTCCCGTCCCTAACCAACAACGGCAGGCTGGCTCTAGGAGGAGCGGCAGCGGCGCGCCGCCAACACGGTCTGGAGGTTGAAGACGAAAGGAAACTTAAGAATCTCGTTGTGATTTTTGTTTTCGTTGAGATGTTTTGTACTGTTTGGTGTTTTTAATGCCAAGGTCCTTTTTACACACACAAAAAAAAACATGAGTACTTTTTTTGACACCAATATATGAGTACTAGTTCAACGTGGCCCAATCCCACTGCCGGGTGGGACATGTCTTTGGCAGTGCGCGCATGATAAACACATATTGTCAATAGGTGGTAGTTACTATGTTCCAAAGTTATTATTGGATCTGATGGCCACATGCATGTGACCGCGCTATTGGACGACACTCGATGGAACACGGCCACGGTAATTGATCGTTTACAGTATTGTCGTGCAAGCCTCTTCCTATCTTGTTGAGATGAAAAGGTAATATTTACAAAGAAAAAATAAAAAGGTAAAAGGACTGTATCTATCCAGTGCAACTAATCAACAGACTTGTAAATCCCTAGGTATCCAACGAACGGGCTTTGGCTTTTGGGGCTTGGCTACCAGGTGCACATTTAAACACTCTTTGGCATCTGTATAACTTTAATCCGTTAAAATGCGCTGACATTTCTGACACAAATGGAGAGAAAATATATTGATTTGTGACTAATTGTCCAAATTTCAGTTTGCACAAACGGGTTGTCTTGCCTTCTACAGAGTAGGATTTAATCCCAAGTACTCTACAGGCACCATCAATTAATGAGTTGTGTGACTTGACAACAACGTGCGATCGGATGATTAATAAGATGGTTATACCCGGGATTAGACCATAAATTTGCATAAATCTATTTTGGTACCCGAGTGCATATACACCCGGTATTTAAGAACCATACTTTGAAATGTCAGAAAAAATCGAAGTAAAATTCGGTGGATAGATCTTCATATTATATGTCTTGGTAAAATCGTTTAGTGAAAATTCAAAATTTTGGGGGGTTGATATAAAAGATAAAAATAAAGTCTCCTGAAAAGTCTTATTGTAGCATCAAATTTTGTCTTTTTAACATAGGCCACAAAAGTGTTGGTTTTTCAAATGACTTCTTGAACAAATAGGATGCCAACATATATGCGCGAACATTTTGTTGCAATTTTTTTTTGACATTCCAAAATTTGTTTCACGCCTTTAGTGTCTCTTATGTGTCTTATTAGGACAAAATATTATGCAAGTGGAGATGACATTTTCGATGCATCATAATCTTGAAAATCCACGACGCTTGCGTCTACCTCTTACTCAGTGTTTTTTAAAAGATCAAATTTGTGACAATTTGTATATTAAAGTGTAATTTACGTACAACGGTTTACAAGTCCTTCTTTACACCCTCTAACACAAACTTCTCAACTCATGTCATCATGCTAGAATATGAGAAACCCGAAGAGTTTTTTTAAAGACTCCAATCTCTTGCGGTGGTCCCTCGTGGTTGCAAAGATAATTATGATGAATTTTTCTAATTCCAAGTTTCTCCAAACAATAGTGCCTTATGACAATACTATGGTGATGATGATATGCAAACCCGGGTTATGCATCAATGGCCCGAAGTTATGTTCTGTTGAAATTTGTGACTATGGTCATGTTCAACGAGACCTCGGAGAATGCAATTGCTCGTGTGCGTGGATCAAAGAAAGCCAATGTTGCTTTGAAGGCAAGCAAGGCTCAAGTGAAAGATGAAGATAGTGATGGAAGTTATTTCTTTCCTTGATCATGATGAGGTGAAGGTGGCGTAGAATTAATACATTGTTCTTGCGGCAAGAACCTTTTGGAAGAAGGGGGACTTTAAGTCAAATTCCTCGAGAGGATTTCCAAGGGACTCCAACGGTTATGAGAAGACCCCAATGACATGTTTCAACTCTGGAAATAGCCCTCACTTTGTCGTGGATTGTCCTTATGAGAGAAGGGGGAAAATGGTGGCCAACTCATTCGCAAGAAGACCAAGTTCTCGCCCAAGCCCAAGAACTTCATGAAGAGGACACATCAAAATGTGCTTTTGTTTCTCATCACGAGGAATATATCTCCAACACCAAAAAAGAATAAGAGAGTGAAGATGTGGGAATGGCGGCAGTTGTTGTTGGTGTCATTCCTCCCTTGTTGGGAATTGTTGGAAAAGCATGACTTGGGTTCACTCCTACGTCCAAGAAGGCCAACAAGAAGAAAAAGAAGCAGCCTAAACCCCCTCCAATGGGAAAATAATTCTATGAGACCTGGTCTACAGGATCATGTGTGTGGACCATCTGCAAACAACGACGTGTGGAATTGGTCGTTTCTTACTTGCCTTTGCCTGCCCCAGATTTGGTTCTTCGCCCTTCCTTTGACTGCCCCAGCTTTCAGTTGTAAAACACTGATTAGCTACGCATCGTTGTTTGAATAGGGTCCTCACAGAAGAGCCTGTAGACCAGGTCTCATAGAATTATTTTCCCTCCAATGATAATTTTTTTGTGAAGGAGTGGAGGTTGGCTAATAAGAAGGAGATCAACATCCTTGTGGACGGTGATTCTACAAAGGGCAAAGCCACTCATAACTAATGAATCTGCGTGAACATCTGATCCATCTTGCGTTATTCTAAAATTTAGTCATGATCATGTGTTTGCTAAATATGTTGGTACTTCTCATGGTGCTAATTATCATTGGTCTATTTGGGTTCCACATAACCTTGGTACTAACAAAAGAGGACCCATAAAAATGGTGTCTAAATCAAAAACTTGATCCATTGTAGGGATATGATTCCAGATGAGGTTCATGACTGATTGATAGTGGGTGTACCCAACATATGACCATAAGAAATAATATGGTGTAGGATTTAATGTGTGAACTCATCAATCACTTTCATGTCACCATTGGGTATAATACTCGGCTCAGGATATTGGGGCACGACAAGATGGTGATCTTTCCGAACTTATCCATAGATAAATTCCTCCTTGTTGAGTCCCTTTCATATGATTTACTTTCTGTTAGGAAACTTACTAAATGTGAGTACACTATGGTCTTTGGTGTGTATCATGTGACCATCGTTCATAACATTTCTCTTAAAGTAACATTTATTGGATTTGTTGATATTGACTTGTATGTGGTAGATTTATTGAAAGAAACCACTCAAGTTACAACATGTATAATGGCTAAGTGATGTCTACTACACAATTCTATTCTTGTAGATCCGTTGGACCTCCACAAGGACAGTATTTTTTTCCCTTTAGTGAATGGCCCAAGGTTTATCAAACCATGAGAGGTATATGTTGAATGTATCCCTCTCTAATAACCCTACAATAAGATACAAGAAGTTTCTTGTTTCCCCAACACACATAATACACATGGTAGTTGTATATGTGCACTACTTTGGCGAAAAGATTATAAAATACGGGTAGTATGGATGGTAAAATCAAGTGTTTATAATTTGGAACAAGTAGTAAAACTAAAAGTAATGTTGGAAATATTCCCTGGAGCCAATAATAAATATTTTTATTATCATATTTCTTTTCCATGATATATTATTATGTTCCATGATATAATTGTATTAATAGGGAACATAATACTTGTGTGGTTCATGAACAACAATGTGTCACTAGTAAAGCCTATACTTAGCTAGCTTGTTGATTAACGATGGTTAGGGTTCCCTAACCATGGACATGTGTTGTCAGTTAATAACAATATCATGTCATTAGGAGAATGGCATGTTGGACATACCCGATTAGCCGAAGCAATTAGATCACGTCACACAGTTCACCTTGCCAAAGCTTCTATATGTCAAGTACTGGGTTGCATGTACGGGAATTTAAAAAAAAATCTCCATGCAAATTACGCAACCGCCAAGATCTCTCTATGAAGATACAAGTGGATAACTGAAAGAGAATTTCCATCCTTATGTTTTGATGTTTTTTGATAGCACAATTAGAGCTATAACATGTGCTAAGTGTTGCATGGATTCTATGTGCTTGATCACTATATTTATATCTCATATGATCCGTAGAGAAACCCTGGTGATTACCTCTTGAAGAAATTGTCTGATTGTAGGGTTTCTGCCTGGCGCGGTACTACCGGAGTTCGTCCGGTACTACCGGGTTTTTCAAGAAAATGGTACTGGAATCAGTTGTCGAAGTGTGGCACTACCGGAGTGGCTCGGTAGTACCGACAACGTGTTACTACCGACCTCGTCCGGTACTGCCGTATTTTTCAGAAGGGCGCATTGGATACAACAGTCAAATGAGTGCCATCGCGCGGTACTGGAGGGCTGGATCAGTAGTACCAATGTCGCGGTACTACCGTTGCCGCACAGTACTGCCAGATTTTACAAAAGAGCATACTGGTATCTGCAAGCTTCCATGTCCAAAATGCAGTACTACCGCCCCCGTTGGGTAGTACCATATGTGGTTTCTGTCTGGGATGCCTACGTTGACTTGCATGAAGATTTGAGTGGGCGATACGACGGGACGGGATCCAGTACTACCGGGGAGGCAATAAATGCTCAAACGGTCAGATTTGAGGGGACGGGTATAAATAGCCCATCCCCTTCTTTCCCAAGAGGTAGGTCGTCCAGCATTGAAGTCCCCATTTATTGAGCTCACCAAAAGCAAGATTTCTCCCAATCCCTCCACCCAAACTCGTTGATCTTCAGAGGATTGAAGGAGAAGGCTCGGGTCTACATCTTCACCAACCCGTTCTTTATTTTCCCCTCATTCACTTGTGGGATTCTTGTCTAGTGTTTCCTTGTGGAAAACCTATACCCCATTATTGCTCACTTGTTGATTCGAGCAAGATTGTTGGTGCTCTTGGGAGCCCCCATTTCGGTTGTGGGTGTGTGCCTCAAGTTCATTACAAAGGCACCAATTTCTGCCTCGAAGGAAATCAATAGTGGAAGGTGAACTAGGCCTTTGTGGTTAAGTTCATCGGAGAATAGGGTGAGACCTTTGTGGCGTTGAGTAGGCCTTTATGGCGAAACTCACACCCCTCCAACGAGACGTATTCCCCTCAAAAGGAGGAACTCGGGAATACATCCTTGTCTGTCGCACCCGAACTTCTAGAGGATACTCACAGCCCGCTAAACAGTAGATAGTTGGCTTACGGGGCTTACCGGCACCCGCATCTCAATATGAGCAGGCCAACACGTAAACGCGTGACAACCAACCTCTACTGTTCATCGTCTGCGTAAACCATCCCATAGAAATCTGACTACTTCCAGTGACGTACTTCATAACATACACACATGGTACGTCAACGGCATTTGAACAAGTGATATCACAACAAATCTCTAAGACACAAAGAAATAGAAATAAGTGGCAAATAGCTCTCACTAGAGCAGAGATAGCAACTACAGTCATGCAGAGGACACATGTCTCAACAAGTCATCATTACATCACAGCGGAAGAATCCAAAGTGTCTGAGTACAGACAAGATCCAAATAGGCCTAAGAGGCCGGAAACGAAAAGACGGAGCCCATCCACGATGTCTCGGATCCTGCCCGGGTCCGCTATCTACTCGTCAGCAGCCTCGTCATACTCCACGTAGTAGCCACCATGGGGATCCTCGGAAACGTAGTCTGCAGAACACGCAGCCCCAAAGGGGTCAGTACAGACGAGTACTGGCAAGCAAGACGCACAAGATACCAAAGTGTACCCGGCAACACCAAGTACAGATGCTTTGGATTCAACAGAAGATAGGTGATACAAAAGATGCGGCAGCGGGCTGCCTAACCAACTACAGAGACACGCTACAACATCCGGCTAAGAGAAGGGGATAAGATAGCGTATCGTAACCAACTACCACTAACCTCAAACAAACCCCTCCTGGATCTCGCCCCTTATCCAAAGAAGCAATCCGAGGATAACTCACACAGTTGGATTAGTGAAGGTTCAAGTTATTGTGTCAATAAGACTATTACTAGTCAACATTAGTATTAAATTAGGTGTAAGTTGTCTAATTCTTGTTAGCCAGCCCTATCACCAAGTCATCCATAACCGCGGACAACACGACTTCTCGAGAAGATTTAACCCTGCAGGGATGCACCAATTTGGCCGTACACGTAAGAATATCCCGCCAGACGGGGATCAAACCCACCAAGCGAGACACTCAACACAACCCAACTCTTCTTCGCATCAAGCCCAAAGAACCCCGTGCAATTGAGCGCACGGCTAATCAAGCCCCACGAAGAAAAGGGGACCCTCATAGCACTCTAAGAACGTGTCTCCCTAAATGCCGACTACAAAAGTTACCACCCTGGCCTCGGGTTCGCACCTGCATATGCATGCGGCAAATGGAAAACCCGAACTAAATGAGGCGATTTGGACGAGATGCGAATCGAATCAAAGTTGAGGGGGGCGCCCATACACGCTTCCCACATGCGGTTAGCGCGCTCATCATGGATCTAGAGGACAAGAACTTTTCCTGAGTTCGACACTAGCAGGCCTCAAAACCATACCCGGCCTCCTACCGGTGCCTTATCATCAAATTAGCATTACCTCAAACATTAACAGGTTGTTGTTTAAACATCGAGCCCCAGAACATAATGAATAAGGTAACAGAAATAACGGACATCAGACTCGAGCATAAACAACCCTAAGCATGCTAGTAAGACACAGGCAACAAGCAACGGGGTTATAGGTGTGGAGGATAGGCTATATCAGGGTTACAGGATAACATGTGATAGGATCGGAACACAAGCAACGAATCTTAAGGCTAGCAGGATAGACAACGGAAAGTATCGATATCCAGTGTGGAAAGGACACAATGGTTCATGTGAGTGAATACTTGCCTGCAAACTCAGCAGTCTGGTACTGAGCTAGATCCTCAGAAGGGGTGTCGTAAAGCTCGTCTGTCTCAACGTCGTCGTCTATTCGAGAAGAAGCAAACAAACAACGCAGAGAGACAAACAATCAATAACATGGCATAATGCACAAACATGGGATGATGCATGACAATTTAATTGATGCATCAAAGATAAGCTAGTTGACATGGTAACATAATTTAATGGGCCTATCTGTAATTTGGATTGCATATGGAAAAGCCCATGAATTAAGGTTGAATTAAATGATCTACAACTAACCATCATGTGAAAGTTGATTAGAATGATGCATGGATGAGGAAAACAATAGGAAAACAACAATAGCTTCAATTTAATATGAAGTTTACCAAGTTTGGAATTTTATTTATTAAGTTATGAAAATTGGCCTCTTAAATGAGTTACACAAGCATTTGTTGTTTTCACCAATTTTAAATGTTCAAAATAGATAACAAAGTTCATATTTGGAAAGAACACAAAAGTTTAGGTGGAATACATGTTTCATTTGTTGACAAAGGATTTAAAATGAATTAATTATGAATTAAACAAGTTTAAACAAGATTTAAATGAATTTAATTCAAGTATGAAATTATTTGAATTTTTTATTTGTTCAAAACATTAAATAAAATTCATATTTGCATAGATTATACTTTTCTGGTTTGAAAACATATTTTATATGTTCAAAAAGAATTTAGTTTGACCAAGTTATGAATTTAGCAATTTTAAATGATTTAAACAAGGTTTAAATTATTTAACCAATTTTAATTATTCAAAACAGGAAACAAAGTTTATATTTGGGAAGGTGGTTCAATTTTGCATGGAAAACATATTTTACATGGGCCATTTGAATTAAATTTGAATTAGTTATGAATTTGACCAAATTTGAAATGAGTTGTTTGAATTTGAATTCTCAAAACATTTGAAATGTTCAAAACAGTACACAAATGATTTAAACATGTATAGAATTCAATTTGGTTTGGAAAACATATTTTATTTATTATATTTGGATTTGAAATGCAAAAGTTATTTGCATTTGAAAATTGGGGGCTATTTTGTGAATTTAAAAGTATTAAACTTGTTACAGGGGCCTAGGTGCGAAAAAGAAATACAGAATAGGTCCCTGGAGTTTTTCTACGCATCCAGAGCAGCCCCTGGGTCATTGGCAGTGGGCCAGTGCCCAGTTGGCGCCTGCGTGGCTGCGGGTGGGTGCTGACTGGGCTCGCAGAGCCACAGACAGGTGGGCCACTCTCGCGCGCGCGTGGCAACGAGCAAAAAGGTGTGGGATTTAATCGCTGCGGGGAGGAATCGAACCCGCGCCGCGGGTGCGCGTGCACAGCGCGCTGGCCAGTTGGGCTGCTGAGCGTTTCGTGACAGAGAAGGAGTCCGTGTGGTTTTGAGGTGCGACCGCGTGCGTTAACTGAAACTGAACATAAAAGTTCAGTCCTTCTGAACTTCACCGAGACGGGGAGACGCCGGCGACGAGCTCGCGAGCTGCTGCTGTGCGTGCCCGTGTGTGCAAGGGATGTGTGGCCATGCGTGCAGGCGCCAGGAGGAGAAAGGAGAGGAGGGAGCGATGCTCACCGTGGGGGAAGGAAGGAGGGGCTCGACGGCTCGGTGAGGGGGCAGTGGTCGCCGGCGACGATCCGGGGGCTCCCAGTCGCCGCTGCGTTGTCGAGGAGGGAGGCGGAAGTACGGGGAGCCGATTCCCGGGCTTAGCCCGCGCGGAGGAACATCACAGCGGCGGCGATCGCCGGAAATTGGTGCGGTGGTTCGGGTACAGAGAGAGGAACAGAGGGAGGAGGAGGAAGGGAAACGGCAGAGGTGGAGATGGAGGAGGGAGAGGAGCGTTAGGGCACGGGGTGGAGCCCGTGGGCGAGGTTATAAGGAGGGGAGGAGCTCTGTTGTCCGTCCCCTCCTCTGTCTGTCGACGTGGGCATGCTCGATGAGCTGCCGTACAGAGGTAGGGGATGAGAGGGAAAGGTGGGCTGGGCCTGGGGTAGGTGTGGTGGGCTCAGCCCACTGGCCTGCCCTCTCCCCTCTCTGCTTTATTTTTTTTGTTTCTCTTCTTTTTTTTGCAGAAAAGAAAAGGGGAAGAAAGGAGAGAAATTTGAGGGGTTTTGGGGGGGTTTAAAATTTGGTGATAATTTTTATAGTTTGTTATTTACAAAAGCCCAGCTGTGCCATTGTTTGCTTTTCAAAAATTTAAATTTTGTTGCTGTTTGTAAATCCAAATGAATTTGGTATAATTTGAATTAATGAAACTTAAACAAGTTAATAGTTTTTTTAATTTCAAGTTTATTAGAAACAACTGTTTGGTTTGATTGCAAGTTTTATTTGAAACATTGTAACAGAACAAGTATGAAACAAGAATTTGAAATTTGGTTTGAAATTCAAGTGGGGAAACAAGGGAAAACAAAGGAAAACAAATGCAATGCTTATGATGTCATGATGCAAAACATAAATTAACAAAAAGCAAACATTCTAATGGTTGTTTTTTCATACTTGGGATGTTACAAAACGCCCCCCCTTGAAGGAATCGCGCCCCAAGATTCCTACTGAGAAGAGAAAAGGTCCGGATACTTCTTGCGAAGATCCTCTTCGGTCTCCCACGTTGCCTCTTTATCGGAATGATGAGACCACTGCACTTTTAAGAACTTGGTGCTCTTGTTGCGAGTTTTACGCTCGATCTCATCGAGAATTCGAACAGGATGCTCTTCATAAGAGAGGTCTTCTTGCAGCTCAATTGAATCATGATCAACTGCACGACCTGGATCTTTGAAGCACCTCTTGAGCTGTGACACGTGAAACACATCGTGCACCTTGGATAGCTTTTCTGGAAGTTCAAGACGATAGGCATTTTCCGCACGCCTTTAGAGAATGTTGAAAGGACCAATGTATCTTGGTGCAAGTTTTCGTTTTACACCAAAATGATGAGTGCCTCTGAGGGGAGTTACACGGAGATATGCCTTGTCACCAGGTGCATAGATCATATCCCTGTGCTTGCTGTCATAGTAGCTTTTCTGACGAGACTGAGCAATCTTGAGATTGTCACGAATGATGCGAACTTTCTCCTCGGCTTCCTTAACAATGTCAGGGCCTAAGAGTGAACGTTCACCATCTCCAGACCAATTGATTGGACTCCTGCATCTGCGGCCATAGAGAGCCTCAAATGGTGCCATGCCTAGACTTGCCTGGAAGCTGTTGTTGTAGGAGAATTCAGCATATGGAAGACATTCCTCTCATTTCATGCCAAAAGAGAGACCACATGCTCTGAGCATATCCTCGAGAATCTGATTGACTCTTTCGACTTGCCCTTGAGACTGAGGGTGATAAGCGGTGCTGAACAGAAGCTTGGTGCCCAATGCTTCTTGAAAGCTTTTCCAGAAATGAGAAGTGAAGATACTTCCATGGTCTGAGCTTATTTCCAATGGAACACCATGAAGAGGAACAATCTTTGCTGTGTAGAGCTCTGCTAACTGACTAGCTGAGATTGTCTCTTTGACAGGAAAGAAGTGAGCTACTTTAGTGAGTCGATCAATGAAAACGAAGATTGCATCGTTGCCCCTCTTGGATTTTGGAAAACCAGTGACGAAGTCCATTTCAATCATGTCCCACTTCCACTCAGGGATTTTCAGAGGTTGGAGAAGACCGGCTGTTTTCTGATGAACTGCCTTAACACGTTGACAAACGTCGCATTCAGAAACGTATTGAGCAATTTCACGTTTCATGCCAGGCCACCAATACAGTGTCTTGAGATCCTGGTACATCTTTGTACTTCCAGGGTGTATGGAGAGAGGAGTTTCATGAGCCTCCTTGAGAATGACATCTTTGAGACTTTGAACTTGAGGAACTGCAATGCGTCCTTCGAAGAACACAGTTCCCTTGTCATCAATTGAGAAGCACTCAAATTTCTCATTGCCTGCTTTGATGTGTTCTACAATCTTCTTGATTTCAGCATCACGAAGTTGTTCAGAACGAATCTTGTCCTCGAGAGTTGGACTGGCTGTCAAGTTTGCAAGATAGCCTTGAGGAACAAGACCAAGGTTTAGCTTCTGGAATTCTTCATGAAGAGAAGGTTGGCTTTCCATGATCATGAGATTATTGCAATACGACTTGCGACTGAGAGCATCGGCGATAACATTAGCCTTGCCTGGAGTGTAAGAAATGGTAAGATCAAAGTCTTTGATCTTTTCAATCCATCTCCTTTGTCTGAGGTTTAGATCTGGTTGAGTGAAGATATACTTCAGACTCTTATGATCGGAAAAGATTTCAGTGCGATTACCCAACAAGTATTGTCTCCACTTCTTGAGGGCAAACACAACTGCTGCAAGTTCAAGGTCATGAGTAGGATAATTGAGCTCATGCGTGTTCAACTGACGTGAAGCATAAGCCACAACTTGACGTTCTTGCATAAGAACTGCACCTAGACCTTGGAGAGAAGCATCACAGAATATTTGGAGTTTGGAAGGATCTGGGCCAACCAGAACTGGTGTAGAAGTGAGTTTAGTCTTCAGGAGATTGAAACTTTCATCACATTGTGGAGACCAGACGAACTTCTTGTCCTTCTTTGTGAGGTCTGTGAGAGGTTTGGCAATCTTGGAGAAGTTTTGGACGAAACGACGGCAATAGCTAGCCAAGCCAAGAAAACTTCTTACTTGCTTCACCGTCTTTGGAGGTTTCCAATCAACAATTGCTTTAACCTTTTCTGGATCAATGGCTATGCCCTTAGCGGAGATGACATGACCAAGGTAAGCAACTTCTGGAATCCAGAACTCACATTTGGAGAACTTGGCATATAGACGATGCTCGCGAAGTTTCATGAGAGTGAGACGAAGATGTCCTTCATGCTCTTCCTCAGATTTTGAGTAGACCAGAATGTCATCAAGATATACCACAACGAACTTGTCGAGGTATTCAGGGAAGACAGAATTCATGAGTCGAGAGAATGCCGCCGGTGCATTGGTTAGACCAAAGGACATGACGGTGTATTCATATAGACCGTACCGAGTGGTGAAAGCTGTTTTTGGAATATCTTCCTTTCTGATCTTTATTTGATGGTAACCCATCCTCAAGTCCAACTTTGAGAATATTGAGGCTCCAGCAAGTTGATCAAAAAGATCATCGATACGAGGAATTGGATACTTGTTTTTGATGGTTTTCTCGTTAAGAGGACGATAGTCAACAACGAGTCTCTTTGTTTGATCCTTCTTCACAACGAACAGAGTTGGGCAACCCCAAGCCGAGGAACTAGGTTGAATGTAACCTTTATCCATGTACATATCGATTTGCTCCTTCAACAACTTCAGTTCAGGAGGAGCTATCTTGTATGGATGCTTAGAGATTGGAGCAGTACCTGGTTCAAGCTCGATCACGAACTCAACTTCTCTGTCCGGAGGCATCCCTGGCAACTCTTCTGGAAAGACGTCAGGGAATTCGCAAACCACCGGAACATTTTCGAGTAGAGGTAGAGGTTTTGCATCGAGGTTGCACAGCTGAAAGGAACTTGATTCATTTGGAGAATAGACTATCTGGCCAGAAGGGTGGAACAGAGTTATTGACTTTTGAGCACAGCCAATCCTTGCTTTATTAGCTTTCAGCCAATCCATACCAAGAATGACATCATTGTCAGAACTTGCAAGCAACATGAGAGAAGCAAGGAATATGTGGCCTCCAATTAGGATTTGATTGTCCTTACTTATCTTGGAAGTCAACATTTGAGATCCCGGGGAGTGAAAAGTGATTTGATTGCTTAGTGGGACCACAATTAGGTTTTTTGTTGTGGCAAAGGTCTTTGACACAAAAGAATGTGATGCTCCGGTATCAAACAACACTTTAGCTGGAATAGAGTTTACGGGAAATGTACCGAGAACGACGTCAGGAGCTTCCTCAGCTTTGTCGATCTTGACATGATTCACCCTTGCGGTCCTCCCGACAGGCCTGTTGTTGGAGTTGAAGGCCTTAGGCGGGGGAGCTCGCACCATTGCCTGGTTTGTGTTGGGACGAGGTGGTGGTGGAGGTAGCTGCCTCTGCGTGCACTTGTCAGCGTATTGCCCCGTATGCTTGCACTTGTAGCAAGTGACGACACGAGGAGGCCCTGGCCTTGGCTGCCCCATCGAAGCCCTCTGATCATGCATCTGAGCAGGGTTGGGTGGGCAGGGAGCGTAGCCTGGAGAAGTTTGGGCATATGGACCCCAAGTGACGGCACCATTTGGCACCCAGATGCGGCGCTTCTGCGGAGGGGTGGTCATGTTGGAGGAGGAACCACCCTCACGCGAGTTCTTGCGAGACTCCTCGAACGCCTTGCGCCCATTTTCTTCATTGAGCGCGGTGTTAACGAGCTCCTCGAAGTTGTTGGCCTTGATGTTGGTGAGGGCATACTTGAGTTCCGGGTTAAAACCTTTGCGGAACCTTGCCATCTTCTTAGCCTCAGTGGACACCTCGTCTCCAGCGTAACGAGCGAGGCGATTGAACTCACTCTGATAGCCAATGACGTCCAGCTTGCCCTGCTTGAGTGAGCGAAACTCTTCACGCATCCTTTCCATGAGACCATCTGGAATGTGGTGCTTCAGGAAGGCTTCCTTGAAACAATCCCACGTGACTGGCATCCCAGTTCTCATGGCCTGGAAGTTCTCCCACCAAGTAGCTGCCTGACCCTTCAGCAGATAGGAGGCATACTTGACCTTGTCTTCTTCAGCCACGTGAGCAATCTCCAGAGCCTTAGCTATCTCACGGATCCAGTCATCAGCGTCCAGAGGCTCGCGTGTGGCCACGAAAGCTCTTGGGCCCAGACTGAGAAACTCCTTGATGCTGACCCGTGGAGCTGTCTGGTTGATGTGCTGATTAGCCTGAAACTGGGCCATCTGCGTCATGACTTGGGTCATCTGAGTCAACAGCTCCGCGATTGGCGGTGGCTCAGGCGTGTTGTTCCTTGTTGGCGGCATCCTGAATGGAAATGCATTTTAGCACAACAATAGAAAAGGATAGACTTGGAAACCGAAAGAGAGATTATTTCGACGCATGAATAGATAACCAACAGGTACATCATCACATGTTCAAATACATCAGAATATCCAACACACCATAAATGGTTCGAATGCCAAAGGATAACTAAACATAGCTAAGAATGGATACATCGATACTCCCATGATCATCATGCAGGACGGCGGCGAGGAGTACGGCGAGAGGTACGGTGTGGAGCACGCCCACGAAAGTAGGTGGAACGACGATCCACGTAGATCTGACGTGGTCTGAGACCGACTCTAGGCGTGGTGAAGTACATAGCGTCGACTCCCTGTGCTCCAAAGCGTGGAATCCCAGTGTAACCAGCACCAAGGTTAAGTAGTGGACCTCTGATCGGCTCGTAACCTCCAGCATCTGGCAGACGACGCCCAACTGGCTGATCGAAGCGTGCGAAGCGCTCGTCAAAGCAAGGTAAAGCTGCTCTCTAACTGAAGCCAACTCCTGAGATAGTGTGCGGGCAACTGCGTCACTGTGCCTCACAAACTGAGCGGTGGTGTGCAGCCTGGAGTTATCATGCTCATAAACATCCAAGTTGTCGTAGAGAGTGAAGTGAGCTCCCTCCGAAGTGATGTAACCACGGGGGATGTGGCGATAGATGGAATCGTCAAATCCCCAGTAGTCAGCACGAAGGACGGTGAGACTCACATAAGCTGCCTGCTACACAGCCATATCCACTGTGGAACCCACTGCCTCGTAGCGGTGGACTACGCTCATGCCATCATCTGACAGAATGTAGACGATAGCCTGGTAGTAGGTATGCTCAAACTCTCGCTGCTGCTCGTAGACCTGGTACTCTGGTGCCCAACGGAACCCCAGAAAAGTGACCATGTCTCTCAGCATCTCCGGATAACCGGCAGTGCTCTCGCAACGAGTCATACGAACCACCTGCGGGTAGAACCTGAGATCCATCTGCAGATGATTGGGGAAGCTTTGCTTAGACGCCGGTAGAAGAACTGAAGTGGCAAGCAACAACAAGGTTTCAACGAACGAAAAGGATCTTGAGAAGAACAGGATATCGAAGCAACATTCGGGAAACACGAGACCAAACACTCCTGAGGTACTACGGAAAACCCATCCGGGCTTCTAAAGGATCAATATCTACTGCTTAAGGAATAGATGATCTGCTTCCGGGGCTTATGTGCCTCCGTTCTCAATCATGAGTAGGCAACATGATAAATCATGTCACAACCACCTCCATTCCTATGGTCTAGTAGATATAATCATCCTAGAGAAACCAGGATACGAGAAATCCTAACTTGAAAGTTTAGACGAGAAGAGAAAACAACGTTGCACTTCCTTACCAGAAAAAGGGAGGGTGGGTGGGGAAAGAAATAAAAGAACAGAATTCCTACTCTCACGTTTCATTTTTCCTATATAGCTACAAAATAGTTTCTAGACTCCACTGCGACCAGTAAAAGGGATCCTACAGGCAGACATGCTCTGATACCATTTGTCGCACCCGGACTTCTAGAGGATACTCACA
Organism: Alopecurus myosuroides; assembly: GCA_028641055.1. Taxonomy (NCBI): domain Eukaryota; kingdom Viridiplantae; phylum Streptophyta; class Magnoliopsida; order Poales; family Poaceae; genus Alopecurus; species Alopecurus myosuroides. The sequence continues at coordinate 250,283,713 of CM054059.1, forward strand.
GCCCGCTAAACAGTAGATAGTTGGCTTACGGGGCTTACCGGCACCCGCATCTCAATATGAGTAGGCCAACACGTAAACGCGTGACAACCAACCTCTACTGTTCATCGTCTGCGTAAACCATCCCATAGAAATCCGACTACTTCCATTGACGTACTTCATAACATACACACATGGTACGTCAACGGCATTTGAACAAGTGATATCACAACAAATCTCTAAGACACAAAGAAATAGAAATAAGTGGCAAATAGCTCTCACTAGAGCAGAGATAGCAACTACAGTCATGCAGAGGACACATGTCCCAACAAGTCATCATTACATCACAGCGGAAGCATCCAAAGTGTGTGAGTACAGACAAGATCCAAATAGGCCTAAGAGGCCGGAAACGAAAAGATGGAGCCCATCCACGATGTCTCGGATCCTGCCCGGGTCCGCTATCTACTCGTCAGCAGCCTCGTCATACTCCACGTAGTAGCCACCATGGGGATCCTCGGAAACGTAGTCTGCAGAACACGCAGCCCCAAAGGGGTCAGTACAGACGAGTACTGGCAAGCAAGACGCACAAGATACCAAAGTGTACCCGGCAACACCAAGTACATATGCTTTGGATTCAACGGAAGATAGGTGATACAAAAGATGCGGCAGCGGGCTGCCTAACCAACTACAGAGACACGCTACAACATCCGGCTAAGAGAAGGGGATAAGATAGCGTATCGTAACCAACTACCACTAACCTCAAACAAACCCCTCCTGGATCTCGCCCCTTATCCAAAGAAGCAATCCGAGGATAACTCACACAGTTGGATTAGTGAAGTTTCAAGTTATTGTGTCAATAAGACTATTACTAGTCAACATTAGTATTAAATTAGGTGTAAGTTGTCTAATTCTTGTTAGCCAGCCCTATCACCAAGTCATCCATAACCGCGGACAACACGGCTTCTCGAGAAGATTTAACCCTGCATGGATGCACCAATTTGGCCGTACACGTAAGAATATCCCGCCAGACGGGGATCAAACCCACCAAGCGAGACACTCAACACAACCCAACTCTTCTTCGCATCAAGCCCAAAGAACCCCGTGCAATTGAGCGCACGGCTAATCAAGCCCCACGAAGAAAAGGGGACCCTCATAGCACTCTAAGAACGTGTCTCCCTAAATGCCGACTACAAAAGTTACCACCCTGGCCTCGGGTTCGCACCTGCATATGCATGCGGCAAATGGAAAACCCGAACTAAATGAGGCGATTTGGACGAGATGCGAATCGAATCAAAGTTGAGGGGGGCGCCCATACACGCTTCCCACATGCGGTTAGCGCGCTCATCATGGATCTAGAGGACAAGAACTTTTCCTGAGTTCGACACTAGCAGGCCTCAAAACCATACCCGGCCTCCTACCGGTGCCTTATCATCAAATTAGCATTACCTCAAACATTAACAGGTTGTTGTTTAAACATCGAGCCCCAGAACATAATGAATAAGGTAACAGAAATAACGGACATCAGACTCGAGCATAAACAACCCTAAGCATGCTAGTAAGACACAGGCAACAAGCAACGGGGTTATAGGTGTGGAGGATAGGCTATATCAGGGTTACAGGATAACATGTGATAGGATCGGAACACAAGCAACGAATCTTAAGGCTAGCAGGATAGACAACGGAAAGTATCGATATCCAGTGTGGAAAGGACACAATGGTTCATGTGAGTGAATACTTGCCTGCAAACTCAGCAGCCTGGTACTGAGCTAGATCCTCAGAAGGGGTGTCGTAAAGCTCGTCTGTCTCAACGTCGTCGTCTATTCGAGAAGAAGCAAACAAACAACGCAGAGAGACAAACAATCAATAACATGGCATAATGCACAAACATGGGATGATGCATGACAATTTAATTGATGCATCAAAGATAAGGTAGTTCACATGGTAACATAATTTAATGGGCCTATATGCAATTTGGATTGCATATGGAAAAGCCCATGAATTAAGGTTGAATTAAATGATCTACAACTAACCATCATGTGAAAGTTGATTAGAATGATGCATGGATGAGGAAAACAATAGGAAAACAACAATATCTTCAATTTGATATGAAGTTTACCAAGTTTGGAATTTTATTTATTAAGTTATGAAAATTGGCCTCTTAAATGAGTTACACAAGCATTTGTTGTTTTAACCAATTTTAAATGTTCAAAATAGATAACAAAGTTCATATTTGGAAAGAACACAAAATTTTAGGTGGAATACATGTTTCATTTGTTGACAAAGGATTTAAAATGAATTAATTATGAATTAAACAAGTTTAAACAAGATTTAAATGAATTTAATTCAAGTATGAAATTATTTGAATTTTTTATTTGTTCAAAACATTAAATAAAATTCATATTTGCATAGATTATACTTTTCTGGTTTGAAAACATATTTTATATGTTCAAAAAGAATTTAGTTTGACCAAGTTATGAATTTAGCAATTTTAAATGATTTAAACAAGGTTTAAATTATTTAACCAATTTTAATTATTCAAAACAGGAAACAAAGTTTATATTTGGGAAGGTGGTTCAATTTTGCATGGAAAACATATTTTACATGGGCCATTTGAATTAAATTTGAATTAGTTATGAATTTGACCAAATTTGAAATGAGTTGTTTGAATTTGAATTTTGAAAACATTTGAAATGTTCAAAACAGTACACAAATGATTTAAACATGTAGATAATTAAATTTGGTTTGGAAAACATATTTTATTTATTATATTTGGATTTGAAATGCAAAAGTTATTTGCATTTGAAAATCGGGGGCTATTTTGTGAATTTAAAAGTATTAAACTTGTTACAGGGGCCTAGGTGCGAAAAAGAAATACAGAATAGGTCCCTGGAGTTTTTCTACGCATCCAGAGCAGCCCCTGGGTCACTGGCAGTGGGCCAGTGCCCAGTTGGCGCCTGCGTGGCTGCGGGTGGGTGCTGACTGGGCTCGCAGAGCCACAGACAGGTGGGCCACTCTCGCGCGCGCGTGGCAACGAGCAAAAAGGTGTGGGATTTAATCGCTGCGGGGAGGAATCGAACCCGCGCCGCGGGTGCGCGTGCGCAGCGCGCTGGCCAGTTGGGCTGCTGAGCGTTTCGTGACAGAGAAGGAGTCCGTGTGGTTTTGAGGTACGACCGCGTGCGTTAACTGAAACTGAACACAAAAGTTCAGTCCTTCTGAACTTCACCGAGACGGGGAGACGCCGGCGACGAGCTCGCGAGCTGCTGCTGTGCGTGCCCGTGTGTGCAAGGGATGTGTGGCCATGCGTGCAGGCGCCAGGAGGAGAAAGGAGAGGAGGGAGCGATGCTCACCGTGGGGGAAGGAAGGAGGGGCTCGACGGCTCGGTGAGGGGGCAGTGGTCGCCGGCGACAGTCGGAGACGGCGGCGACGATCCGGGGGCTCCCAGTCGCCGCTGCGTTGTCGAGGAGGGAGGCGGAAGTACGGGGAGCCGATTCCCGGGCTTAGCCCGCGCGGAGGAACATCACAGCGGCGGCGATCGCCGGAAATTGGTGCGGTGGTGGTGCGGTGGTTCGGGTACAGAGAGAGGAACAGAGGGAGGAGGAGGAAGGGAAACGGCGGCGGTGGAGATGGAGGAGGGAGAGGAGCGTTAGGGCACGGGGTGGAGCCCGTGGACCAGGTTATAAGGAGGGGAGGAGCTCTGCTGTCCGTCCCCTCCTCTGTCTGTCGACGTGGGCATGCTCGATGAGCTGCCGTACAGAGGTAGGGGATGAGAGGGAAAGGTGGGCTGGGCCTAGGGTAGGTGTGGTGGGCTCAGCCCACTGGCCTGCCCTCTCCCCTCTCTGCTTTATTTTTTTGTTTCTCTTCTTTTTTTTTGCAGAAAAGAAAAGGGGAAGAAAGGAGAGAAATTTGAGGGGTTTTGGGGGGTTTAAAATTTGGTGATAATTTTTATAGTTTGTTATTTACAAAAGCCCAGCTGTGCCATTGTTTGCTTTTCAAAATTTTAAATTTTGTTGCTGTTTGTAAATCCAAATGAATTTGGTATAATTTGAATTAATGAAACTTAAACAAGTTAATAGTTTTTTTTAATTTCAAGTTTATTAGAAACAACTGTTTGGTTTGATTGCAAGTTTTATTTGAAACATTGTAACAGAACAAGTATGAAACAAGAATTTGAAATTTGGTTTGAAATTCAAGTGGGGAAACAAGGGAAAACAATGGAAAACAAATGCAATGCTTATGATGTCATGATGCAAAACATAAATTAACAAAAAGCAAACATTCTAATGGTTGTTTTTTCATACTTGGGATGTTACATTGTCTCTGCATGCTTCCGTTATCGGTTACCTCCTTCCCTCTCCTTTACTTTGTGTTTGTATCTTGCTTAGTGTTTCTCCTGTCATATAGGTAAATTCACCGTAGTTGCATATCTAGAGAATTTGCTTTTGTGTCAGGCCTTAATCGAAAAGAATTAAAATTTGAAGTAGCACCTATTCACCCCCTGTAGGTTCCCATACTATCCATTCAATTGGTATCAGACCCTAGGCTCTTATATTAGGCTTAACCGCCTAAGATTTTAGTATGGTCAACGAAGAGGAAACCACCAAGCCCGTGGTACCGACCACCATGAATGATCTCAAGGAAATGCAAGCTTCATTGACTTCATCCATGGATGCCAAAATGACGGATTTGCGTGATTTGATGATGCAACTCTTGAAAGCCAAGGGTCCGGAATCATCATCTTCGATTCCTCCGGATGATAATGAAGATGAGGATGAGGGTGGACGAACTAAAAGTGAAGCTCCCTCTTTTAACAAAACTTCAACTTCTAAGGGAAAGGATGAAAAGGAGGATTAACACAATGTCCCCAGACGGTAATCTTTCGATCCTCCTATCCCACATCCTCATATTAACCCTAGAGGCGAACCTCCTAACATTGATGCATATTCTTTTGGTCAATGGCAATATTACATGAAAAATCACTTGAACACTTCGTGCATTAAGCTACGGAGGGTCATTGAAGATGGATACAAGCCTCATGACCCCAAAAAATTGACAATAAGAGAAGTGGTAGATTGCCAACTCAACTAAACCGCTTTGCACAGGCTCCAGCAAGCCGCGGGTGACAAGATCATGCCTAACATTCAACAATTCGCCACCACCAAAGAAACATTGGAAGCTCTTATCTCCATGTTTGAGGGAAATGAAAGCATGAAGAGGGATAAGTTTGATGCCTTGAGCAATGAGTCCGAAGGGTTCTATATGCATGATGGTGAAAGCCATGAGGACACGTACTGAAGACTCAAGACCCCTGCTACCACATTTAGTGGTCTTGGTGCCACTCATGTTAATGATGCTTGGATCAAGAGGAAATATGTGAGTTCCCTCATGCCATTTGAGCCCTTGGACTTGAAGAGCCTTCAAGGAAGGTACAACTATCACCTCATGACATCAAGTGAGGGGACGCAAGAGATGGCGTCCTTTCAAGTTGAAACAAAAGCTTGCTCATGACACTCGTGCTCGTGCTCGTGCTATTGTAATGCACAAAGGAGCCTCCATTTCTTTGAAGGCCAAAGTTGTGACCAAGGTGATGGATCAACAATAAGAGCATGCTTTTAGGGACAACTTGGCTCTACTAAAGAGTATGGTACCATGCTTAATTACTTTATTGCTCTCGCAGTGCAAAAGTTTTGGAAGAACCCTCCCAAGGCCAAGGCATATGTTGAGGAGAAGACCAAGTCAATCTATCGAAAGGAAGGGACTCAAAAAGTAAGAGCTTGTTTCAATTGTCAAGACAAGTATCACTTTGTTGCCGAGTGCCCTTTTGAGAATAGGGAAAGTCAAGGAGGAAAACTTTTTCTCAAGTATACGTCAAAGCTCTCCAACAAGAAGCCTTACTTCAAGAAGAAACCTTTCAACAAGAAAACATCTTCAAGATATGTTCTAGTGACTCAAGAAGAGTATGATTCCAGCGACGAAGAAGAATAAGAAACCACACGTGAAGTGGCTGATGTTTCTATTACATCTTTATCATCTCCATCACTATTTGAATACCCCCAATGAAAATATTCCTAAACCTTCCGCAAAGTGCTTCATGGCTAAGACCACCGAGGTATCATCTTCCTCCAACTCTAAGACTCAAAGTGAAAAGAATAACCTTGCTAGTCCTAGTGTTGAAGATTAAATTGCCTCTTTGGGTTTATTTATGTCTAACTTGCAAGGTGAGACCAAGAGGTACTTTGATCTCCTCATGATACAATTGGGAGAGTCCCAAGAGAATCTTAAGAAGGTGAGACTGAGAGGGAAGATGCCATTGAAAAGGGCTCTCTCTCAAATGCTTTTGATGAAGAACATGAGCTTCAAGTATCTCTTGAGAAGAAACTTGAGACTATTCAAGAGTCACATAATGAGTTAATGTCTAAACTCACTAAAGAACGTTACCAATGCAATTGCTAAATATAAAAGTGTTAAAAAGAAGAAGGTTGAGTTTGGGGTTGGTCATGAAAAACTAACCGAGGAACTAGAGAAGCTCACCAAGGCTCACAAGGCCTTAGAGGGTGAACATTCTATCCACACTACCCGCCCGGGGGTGTCGGAGATCAAGGAATAAGCGAGCCCACCCAGCAGGGAGAGCGATCAAAAGGCCAGGCGGGCCCGACTGAAAGAGAGGTGGTATCCTAGGACATGCATGTCTGCTTGGAAACCGCTCGGGACGCTGCCATTGGACCCACAGATTCCCGCGTAGAGGTCAGGCTGCGAGATGCCAGAGTACCATGAGGGGTGTGGCAAGAGGGCAGGAGCGCCCAAGAGAGTTCTCGCCCCGTGCCGAAACGTTAGTGCTATCTGTCCCCTATAGTTGGCGCGTGTCCACACACCCGGAGCCCATGCAATTCGGACACATGTGGTGTCCCTTGAGTATAAAAGGAGACACTGAGTATAAAAGGAGACACCATCCAAAGAGAGAAAGAAGGGGAAAAGAGGGCATATACAACAAAAGGGAGGAAAAACCAGAGTAGAGAGCCAACTTGGGAGATGCCACGTCCTCGGACGACTATGATCCCCTAGTCACCATGTAGCCACCTTCGCCATCTCATAATTCCAGATCACACATGCAGGACATAGGGATCCATCTAACGATGCCATGAACCTGGGTAAAAAGCTTGTGTCCATGTGTTTCCTTCCCTTGTCATTTGTCATTAGGGAGGGAGGCACATCCTCCCCGCACGCTGATGGTGCAGGTCTTGCACTCGTTGGGAGACCTCAAGAGGAAGGTTTGATGAGCATAGCAGCAGGTTTCCCTCAGAAAAGAAACCAAGGTTGAATCGACCAGTAGGAGAAAGAAGCAACTTCCGAAGGTTTATGCAGCTGAGGTGGTAGGGCGCACTACCGATTCAGAAACAACGTGGAACCTACACAACACAATCAATTCACTTTGCCCCAACGAAGCAGTGAGGTTGTCAATCTCACCGGTTTTGCTGAACACAAAGAGGTGAAACGTATGGTCTGGAAAATAGTATGAGAACAATATGAAAAAATAGTAGCAGTGTGAAAACAATGGAAGCAGTGTGGAAATAATGGAAGCAGTGTGTGTATTATCAGTATGAGAAAATGGACCGGGGTCCACAGTACACTAGAGGTGTCTCTCCATAAAAGATAGCTAACTGAGTGGTGAACAAATTACAGCTGAGCAGTTGATAGATAATGAAACATGCATGACATGATGATTACTATGATATTCATGCGGGCATTACAACAAAATACATAGACCGTCATCCAACGGCATCTATGACTAAAAGTCCACCCTCCGAATATCATCTGAACAAACGTTGGGTATTAAGTTACAAGCAACAGATAACCACAGTAAGCAAAGTGTAAACAATGTAAACATCGTTATTTTCTCCCTAGTGGCAACAACACATCCTCCATCCGTCATGTTTCTTTCCCTCGAGCACAGATGCAAAGGAGGCATGAACCCACTATCAAGCATAAATACGCCCTCTTGGATTCACTAGTATCTACTTGGCCAGAGCATCTACTAACAACGGAGAGCATGCAAGATCATAAATACAAATACACATGAAGACAGCATGACAAGTTGATAATCAAGAGACATAGCATTCAATAATCATCGGATCCCAGCAAACACAACATGTAGCATTACAGTAAGATGATCTCGATCATGTAAAGAGGAGAGAAAAACCATCTACTTACTCCTATGAACCCGTAGTCCAAGGATGAACTACTCACACATCACTCCGGAGGCGGGCATGGTGGTGTAGAGCCCTCCGGTGATTATTTTCCCTCCTGACAGGGTGCTTGGGAGAACTCCAGAACCCTCTCGATCTCAGGTTGACGATGATGGCGGACTCATGTGTTTTTCGTGGAAAAGTGGTATCGTTTTAGGGTTCACGCATCAGGGGGAATATATAGGCGAAAGGGTGATGGCGGTGGGTGCCCGAGGGGCCCACACCACCTCCCAGCGTGGCCAGGAGGGGCGCCGCCTCATGGTGTGGCCCCCCTCCAGGCCTCTTCGAGACTCCGTGGAACCTTCGGGAATTCTAAGACTTCCGGGCTTAGGATTTTCCAATTTCGAGAATATTTCCAGAACAACTTTTCTAAAACTAAAAACAGCAGAAAACAGGAACTGGCTTTGGGGCATCTTGTCAATAGGTTAGTCCCGGGAAATCGATAAAAATGACATAAAGTGCAAGAAAAACATGTAGCATATGGCATAAAAACAACATGAAACATCAGAAATTAAGGACACGTTTATGACGTATGAACATCCCCAAGCTTAGTTCCTACTCGTCCTCGAGTAGGTAAACGATAAAAACACATAATTTCTGAGGTGACATGCTAACAACATAAACTTGATGATCTAAATTTTAAAAGCATCAGCATAGATGAGATCAGAAAACTTTAAACACAAGCATGATAAATGTAATTCTAACAATGAAACACAGCAATCACTTTGAATCATGAGAAGTAACACAAATAAAATATCATGAATAATAATGCACTCGAAAGTTATACGTTTGTTTCAAGCATAGGTAAAACATAGCAAAGTGATATTTAGCTTGTCCTTAAGAGTGGGGAAAAACATAAATGCTAGGACACATTCAAAGTTCAAGAGGAAGATTAGAACAAATAATTTGAGAACAAATAATAACACATCATGAATCAATTAATAATGTTCTGGGACAAATGCACATTAAACTCAGAATGGCAACTACGCTCTCTCTACCGTGCATAAAGTTAGAAGATGGAGACTCAACATAAAAGTAAAAGCAAGGCCCTTCGTAGAGGGAAACAGGGACCACTCATCTGCTAGAGATTTTTTATTTTATTAAACAGAGGTTTTGAAAACTTTTTTAGAGAGGTCAATGCTTATGTCAACGAATAGTAAACAGAAAATACAGTACGTCACAAGCCAACTAGACTTCACAAGAGCGGCTCCCATAGAAGGACGCATATGGGTAGAAGGTCATCCCTCTTTCTCTTTTGTTTACACAATTATGCTTTGAGTGATAAATCAGGGGGGGATAGTGAAGAGAATTTGTTGTATTAAGTTTGGGGCTGGGCACCCCGCTGCTAGCTCTTCTATCAATTGGATAAGCAGATAAAGCCACTAGTCCAGGGTGTGAAAGTCCGATCAACAAGTGAGATAAATATTCTCTATTTACGTCCTCATGAGCTAAAACATGAGCACAAAACATGAGTAATTTTGAAGGTTTTAAAGGTAACACATGAGCAGTTTACTTTGGAATGGCGGTTAAATACCACATGTAGGTAGGTATGGTGGACACATTTGGCAAACTTTGGTTTTGGGGAGTTGAATGCACGAGTAGAGCTCATACTCAGTACATGTGGAGGCTAGCAAAACATTGGGAGCGACAAATCAAGAGAGCAATAATGGCCATAATCATGCATAGCGACAAAAACATCATTAATGAAAGCATAAGTGGTACTAAAATTTCAAAAACTAAATGATCATATAGGATATAAGTGACTCTTTTGTAGTCATAAACATGGTGTGAGCATGCGCCAAGTCAACCAAATAAAACATTCAAAGGAGAACACCACAAATTTATGCTTCAATATGACAACAACAACTCATGATTATTTCAAAGGCACGTTAAACACTCTCAGATATTTGATACAAGTCATGATACAAAATAACCACTAGGATTTAGAATTAAAATAACATCTAGCATGATATGAAAAATTCTAGCCACAGTTTATACAAGCTTCGATTTGCACCGTTATAAGCACGAAAACTGCACTACTGCTTTCCAACACCAACCATTTCATAGTAAACAAAAACTCTCCAAGAGATGCAGCAATGAAACAAGATATTACTAACACAAATCTACTAAAACTAACAACTCTTAATAAGAGATGCAAGAAAACAGGAGCTAACAACGAATTTTGCAGCAACTAGAAGAAAAACTAAGAATATGAGCATAACGAGTATTCATACGAAAAAGTGGATTGTGTCTCTCTCCCACACAAAGAATGCTAGGTTCCAAATATATTATTGCAGAAAGGAAAACAAAGGAAAAAAAAAACAGACGCTCCAATTAAATTTCATATGATGTGACCGAATAAAAATATAGTTTCACTAGAGGTGACCTGATAAATTGTTGATGAAGAAGGGGATGCCTTGGGCATCCCCAAGCTTAGACACTTGAGTCTTCTTAGAATTTTATGGGATGAACCACGGAGGCATCCCCAAGCTTTGACCTTGCACTCTTCTTGATCACATTATATCACCCTCTTCTCTTGACCCTTGAAAACTTCTTTCACACCACACTCAAAGTAATTCACATTAGAGGGTTAGTACAACAATAAAAAATCCATGGGTTCTTCATAGGAGAAAGTTCTATTGATACTTTTAAACATTATCTATACCCACTAATGTTTTGTGAAGCAAACAAATCCACTTGACATAGTAAAAGAGCAAATGCAAGAAAAATGGCAGAATCTGCCAAAATCAGAACAATTTGTAAAGACGAATTCTTTCGGGGCACTTAAGTTGCTCAGATCAAAAAACATAAAGAGCAAACAAAATTTGGAATTAGCTGAGGAATAAGCACAAAAATCTTCAGTTCATTTTGATATTTCCGGAATTTATATGATTTTTTACGGTGGATAGCAGAAATCTGTTTCCTGCGCAGAAATCGAAAACCAACTCCAACTTTCGCTAGAAACTTTACTTGGCACAAATAATACATGAAAATAAAGATACGAAGGAGTTTCTACAGAAGTAATACATCCCCTTGACTCAAAGAAAATAGAGAAAAACAAAGCAAAAAAAATAAAACCATGGGTTATCTCCCAAGAAGTGCTTTTCTTTAACGCCTTTTAGCTAGGCCAACAAAAATGGAATCAAGTGTTTTCAAAAGGAGAGGCATTCAAATCAAGATAAGGCAATTCCTCAACAATGTATTATATTTTATCTAAATGAGTTTTAGAAGCTCCTCTCTTATAACATTTAGTTTTACTACTCTCATCAAATAAAATTTCAGGAACAATCCAATCAAAATTCTTTTCTTGGGCTTCATGCAGTGATACCAATTTAAAGGGGATTGGTATTTTCTCCTCTATTTAATTTTTAGGTTCAGGTCTTTCGAGATCACCAACAACATCTACACATGAGCCTAGCATACTGAAACGATCAAAAACTTTTCTAGCTTCTATAGCAACATCTCCAAATTCTTTAAGCATGGTTTCTAAGATAAAATTTCTTTTTTTTTGATATCTTCAATATTATTCAAGTTTGAGGAACATATGCTGAAGCAGGGGATGAAGGTTAACAAACCTAGCTTCTAACATGTGAATTAAAGAGGTTGCAGCAGTTTAATAATTTGGAGCAAGTTTTACAATAGATTTTTCCTCAAAATTATCATGCTTACTAACATGATTAAAGAATTATTTAATGGTATCCTTTCCCAGTATAGAACCACTACGAATTGGAGGATCTTTCAGGGTAAACTTAGGGAGCAACATGATGAACAATAACAACGAGGAAACAAAAATAACAAGTAGAATAAGAACTATTTTTTGTGTCTTTTTGATAAAGAGAAGCAAACAAGACAAAATAAAATAAACTAAGCAAAATAATAACAAAGTAAAAAGATTTGAGGTGAGAGACTTCCCTGGCAGAAAGTCTCTTCCTCCCCGGCAATGACGCTAGAAAAGTGCCTGATGGTGCGGGTCTTGCACTCGTTGGGAGACCCCAAGAGGAAGGTTTGATGAGCACAATAGTAACTTTCCCTCAGAAAAGAAACCAAGGTTGAATCGACCAGTAGGAGAAAGAAGCAACTTCCTAAGGTTGATGCGGCTGAGGTGGCAGGGCGCACTACCGGTTCAGCAACAACGTGGAACCTACACAACACAATCAATTCACTTTGCCCCCAACGAAGCAGTGAGGTTGTCAATCTCACCGGTTTTGTTGAACACAAAGAGGTTAAACGTATGGTGTGGAAAATAGTATGAGAAAAATATGAAAACAACAGTACTAGTGTGAAAACGGTGGAAGTGGTGTGGAAATAGTGGAAGCAGTGTGTGTATTATCAGTATTTATCAGTATGAGAAAATGGACCGGGGTGCATAGTTCACTAGAGGTGTCTCTCCATAAAAGATAGCTAACATGAGTGGTGAACAAATTACAGCTGGGCAGTTGATAGATAATGAAACATGCACTATGAGATTCATGAGGGCATTACAACAAAATACATAGACCGTCATCCAACTGCATCTATGACTAAAAATCCACCCTTCGAATATCATCTGAACAAACATTGGGTATGAAGTTCTAAGAAACAGATAATCGCAGTAAGCAAAGTGTGTAATGTAAACATCGTTGTTTTCTCCCTAATGGCACCAACACATCCTCCATCCGTCATGTTTTCGTCACTCGAGCATAGATGCAAAGAAGGCATGGATCCACTATCGAGCATAAATACTCCCTCTTGGAGTCACTAGTATCTACTTGGCCAGAGAATCTACTAATAACAGAGAGCATGCAAGATCATAAATAACATACACATGAAGACAACATGATAGATTGATAATCAAGAAACATTGCATTCAATAATCATCGGATCCCAGCAAACACAACATGTAGCATTACAATAAGATGATCTCGATCATGTAGGGCAGGTCACGAGATCTAAACATGAGGCATAAAGAGGAGAGAACAACCATCTAGCTAATGTTTATGGACCTGTAGTCCAAGGATGAACTACTCACGCGTCACTTCGGAGGCGGGCATGGTGGTGTAGAGCCCTCCAGTGATGATTTTCCCTCCCGGCAGGGGGCCGGGGAGAACTCCAGAATCCTCCCGATCTTGGGTTGACGATGACGGCGGTCTCGGGTGTTTTTCGTGGAAAGTGGTATCTTTTTAGGGTTCACGCATCGGGGGGAATATATAGGCGAAAGGGCGATGGCGGTGGGTGCCCGAGGGTCCTACACCACCTCCTGGCGCGGCCAGGGGGCGCCGCCTCATGGTGTGGCCCCCTCCGGGCCTCTTCGAGAATTCTAATACTTTCGGTCTTAGAATTTTCCAATTCCGAGAATATTTCCAGAACAACTTTTCTGAAACTAAAAACAGCAGAAAACATGAACTGGCTGTGTGACATCTTGTCAATAGGTTAGTCCTGAGAAATACATAAAAATGACATAAAGTGTAAGGAAAACATGTAGTATATGACATGAAAACAACATGGAATATGAGAAATTAAGGATACATTTATGACGTATCACACCCCACTGCCGAACAAATCGGGGAGCTGGACGTCGGTCACTCCTGGTGTCCGCGTTTCTACACGCGACATCTGGCGCGCCAGGTAGGGGGGCACGCGAGGTCTTCTTCCATGTGACATTGGAAAGGAGCCTCCCATGCCGCTGCAATGACGGGGGAGGGGGATCCGGATACGAGCTCATGGAGGTGGAGGCATTGCCCGGCGCGTATGGTCCTTCTGAGGCCTTGGCTATCGCCAACGCCCTCATGGATTTTCCGCCCCCCGGGTGGAACCTCAACCTACATGAAGTGGAACCCGTGGATGGTCTCCCTGCTGGAGACCGCAAGGTCCTCGGCGCCAGGGATGCCGGATCTATGTGCCCGAGGAGCGGGGTCCTCCGGCCACGGCATTCCGAGCCCTAAGACTGTATACCAGGGCCCGGGGCGTCGGCAAGCTCAACTGTTAGCCCCAAACCCTTCACCCTTATGGGAAGACAGGCGGTCTCCCCCTTCCGACGCGACGGTGCCCCGGAGTCAGGAGCTCGATTCCGGGCTTGGGACGGGGTCGCGACAGCGCAAGTTCCAGGAAGAAACCCATCTCACGCAACAGGTCTCCCTTGGGAATGGTGCTCGTCACACCGTAACCATCGGAGCCCACCTCTCCTTTGGGCAGCAAGGGGCGCTCGTGGGTTTCCTTTGGGAAAACACCGACATCTTCATTTGGGAGCCTATAGACCTCCCAGGCATACCATGCACTGTCATTGAACAATACCTGGCCGTGAGGCCAAACGCGTGGCCTGTCAAGCAGAAGGCGCGCCGACATGCCCAAGATCGCCAAGATTTCATCATGGAGCAAGTCCGCAAGCTGAAGGCGGCACGAGCTATCCAAGAAGTCCTTTACCCGACGTGGATCGCCAATCTGGTCGTTGTCCTGAAGCCAAATGGATCCAAACGGCTTGTGTGGATTTCATCGATCTGAACCGCGCATGTCCTAAGGATCCATTTCCGCTTCCAAGGATTGACCAGATTGTGGATTCGACGGATGGTTGTGATCTCCTCTACTTCTTGGACGCTTTCTCTGGATACCACCAGATCAAGATAGCTAAGGAGGATGAGGAGAAGACGACGTTCCTCATGCCTGAAGGGTGCTTTTGCTTCACCAGCATTCCATTTGGGCTGAAGAACGTCGGGGCCACTTTCCAGCGGGCCATGAGGGTCTAACTAGGGTCCCAGATGGGATGGAACATCGACGCCTACATCGATGACATTGTTGTGAAGACTCGGAAGGGAAAAGATCTCGCCAGAGATCTGCAAGAAACCTTCGACAACCTGTGTAAGATCAACCTGGAGCTCAACCCGGCCAAGTGTACCTTTGGCGTACCCTCGGTAAGGTTGCTCGGTTACCTGGTATCCCACTGAGAAATCGAGGCCAACCCCGACAAGATCCGAGCCATTGAAGGCATACAATTCCCCCGACGGATTAAAGACGTCCAGTGGCTTAACGGGTGCCTCACTGCACTCGGGCGCTTCATCTCTCGGCTAGGCGAGCGCGCCTTTCCCCTCTTCAAGATGCTTAAGAAGACGGGTCCTTTCCAACGACCCCGGAAGCCTAGACCGTGCTGGAAGACCTGAAGCGATACCTGCCTACGCTGCCCGTGCTGGTGGCTTCTCGAGAGGCAGAACCCTTGGTGCTCTACATAGCCGCCACAAACCAGACAATGAGTGGTGTGCTAGTAGAAGGACGGGACCAAGCCTACCCTGAAGACAGGAGGCCCGGGCTGGCCGGAGGAGCTGGTAAGCCCCGCCGAGTGCCACTTCCGGTCTATTATCCGAGCTTGGTGCTCCATGATGCTCGGGAGCGGTACCCCGAGATACAGAAGATCCTTCTTGGAGTGGTTCTGGCTGCAAGGAAGTTGCGCCACTACTTCGAGGCTCATCTAATCACGGTGCGATCGTCATACCCGATGTAGAGTGTGCTGACCAATGTGCACGCCCCCAGCCGGGTCGCCGAGAGGTCGGTGGAGTTATCCCACTATGACATCCGCCTCAACGATGACAAGACTGTCAAGATCAAGGCATTGGCTAAGTTCCTCGCCAAATGGCCAGAGTGGACCCCTACCCCTATGGAGGAGCCAGAGACTCACTCCACTCTTTCGGAGAGGGAAGACCCCTACCGTTGGGTGATGTACTTTGATGGGGCCTTCTCCTATGAAGGCGCCGGGGCCGGCATACTAATTGTTTCCCCATCTGGGGAACACCTTAAATATCTCGTGTAGTTGGCCTTCAATAGGGGGAAGGCCTCCAATAACGTGGCGGAGTACGAGGGCCTGCTGGCTGGCCTGAGGGCGGTGGCGGATTGGGTATTTAGCGGTTGGTGGCGCGAGGCAATTCTCAACTCGTCATCAGCCAAGTCCTGAAGGAGTATGACTGTCCTCGCATGAGGACGTACATGGAGGAAGTGAGAAAGATGGAGCTCATGTTCAAGGGAATCCAGATGGAGCACGTCCCCCATGCGGACAACTCCATCGCCGATGAGCTCTCCAAGATAGCGGCCCGGCGGGAGCCGATCCCTCCGGGGGCGTTTCTCGAGCGGCTGACACAACCAACAGTCGACCGAAGCCCCATGGAAAATCCTCCGGGGGTGATCATTCTAGAGAGGCCTTCCGGGACATCCCTCCCCGGGAGGGAGGTCCTGGCCAACTCCCTAGGGGTTCCTCCCTGGGCTGAAGATATGATGAAGTTTCTTCAAGGCCGAGAGCTACCGGACAACGACGAGCATGCTGAGCGCATTGCCCGGCGGGCCAAGATGTACGTGCTGGTCAATGGGGAGCTCCATCGGCGGCGGACAGATGGGATGCTACTCAGATGTATCCCTCGAGAAGAAGGAGTGGAGCTATTCGCTGACATCCATCGGGGTCTATGCTCCCACAATGTCGCATCTCGGGCCCTGGCCGGGAAGGCGGTGCAGCACGACTTCTACTAGCCTACGACCCTGTCTGATGCCGAGCATCTGGTCAGGACCCATGAAGCCTGTCAGTTCCACGCCAAGAACATCCACACATCGGCTCGGGCTCTACAAGTAATCCCCCTATCATGGCCGTTCGCGGCCTGGGTGCTGGACATCCTAAGACCCTCCCCGCGCTCAAGTGGAGGATTTTGATTCCTCTTTGTTGCTATCGACAAGTTCACCAAGTGGGTGGAGGCAGAGACCGTGAGAGTGGATACACTGGAAGCAGCATGTAAGTTCATCCGAGGGATTGTGTGCCGGTTCGGTGTGCCTAACCGCATCATCACCGACAATGGCTCGCAGTTCACTAGCGGATCTTTTCAAGACTACTATGAGCAGTTGGCCACCAATATATGCTTTGCCTCCTTTGCTCAACCCAGGAGTAATGGAAAGGCGGAGCGGGCTAACGCATAAGTGTTGCGGGGGCTCAATACCAAGACTTTCCACAGGCTCACGCGTTGCGGAAAAGATTGGATAAACCACCTCTTGGTTGTGCTGTGGTCGCCGAGGACCACCCCCAACCAAGCAACCGGTGAAACCCCCTTCGCCTTGGTCTATGGAGCAGAAGCAGTCCTCCCAACGGAGATCAAGCATGGATCCCCCGAGATCCGAGCCTACATGGAAGGATCTCAGCGGGAGGCAAGGATTGGCGACGTCAACTTCTTAGAAGAGGTACGTTGTCAGGCTATGATACGATCAGATCGGTACCAGCAGGGGTTGCACCGCTATCACAGCCGGCGGGTGCAACCCCAGGACCTTTAGATTGGAGACCGGTTTTTATGAAGAAAACATAGTACCAAGGGGAGGGACAAGTTCTCTTCCCCTTGGGAGGGCCCTTATGGGGTAGTACACGCCCTTAAACCCGACATTGTACGCCTTTTCACGGAGGAGGGAAACCCCGTAAATAACTCATGAAACATCGAGCATTTATGGAAGTACCACCTCCAGAGGTTTTACCCATAAGGTGCGGTCAGGGAGGGTCTGCCCCCGCTATGCGAGTGCCTGATCAGCACGAGTGTTGGCTAGCAAGCGTATCCGGGAGGCCCCGAGTGTAAACCGCTGGTAGTGCCACCCTGCACAAGTGTCCTAGCGACACGAGTGCATTCCGTGTGTGTTCAGGCAGGGCCCCTATGTAATTTCCGCTCGCACTGGTAATGCCACCCCACACAAGTTCCCTAGTGGCACGAGTACATTCCGTGCATGTTCAGGCAGGGCCCCGATGTAATTTCTGCTCCTTCTGGGTTTCTGCCTGGAGTCTCGAGAATATAGGCCTATTTTTATGACTCGGCTTTAGACTTTTTTCTCCTTTTCCCAAATCAGATCCGAATGGGGGCTGGTGACGACCTCGGCTGCGAAGACAGGCGATGACAACCCAGAGTTCAGTTGGTTCTGGGAGAGAGGCAAAGGCCCATACAGCCCCTCAGAACCCAGGCGGTTTGGGGACAGTGTCACTAAGGGGAAAAGGAGGACATTTGGATCTCCTTTTTTGAAGGCCCCGACGGCCCCTTGGAACCCATGCGGTTTGGGGACAGTGGAACAAAAGAAAAAGAAGGACTTTTGTCTCTTTTGAACTCTTTTGAAGTTTGACTTTTCGTTGTGATCATGTTGTTTGCCTGGGATCTGATTTCGAAAAGTTTTGGGTCTTTTTGGACAAGTTTTCCCGCTGCTTGGAGACCATGAGGCAAAGAATAAGAAAAACCAGAGCAAAAGGCTGCCACTGCAAGGCAAGTCACAGAGAAATAAGGAGCCTAAGAAAACTCCTAATGCAGCAAAGAAGAACACCCCGGCTAAGGATGAGACGGGAGCAGGAAGCCGGGCGCCTCAGGCCGGATCCTCTTTGGAAGACTAGGATCGGGCGGCGTCCTCCTCTGCATTGGTGGACTCCCAAGCAGAGAGGTCGTCAAAGTCGCTGGGGGGGTCCGAACCATCGCAGATGCGCCAGAGACGAAGGCCCTCGTCGAACATCCGTATGCTCCATGTCCCGTCGCCATGAAGCTTGAAGACCAGGAGGTAACCATGGAGAACGCCATGGGCGATGGTGAACTTGCGCAAGTGCTCGTCCAAGTTCATGTGTCCGACTCCATCAACGATGACCTCCACCGACCAAGGGACCGTGCAACCCTTCATCAGCAAGTTCATGCGCCGCGGTTCATGCCCCCGCATCTTGTGGGAGATCTTGTCCGGTAAGTGAAGACGGGGGCCTGGACCATCCTGCAGGTACACCGCGAAGGAGAAGACTTCCAGATCTGCATACGCACGTCGGGCTAGCGAGGGTGGTGAGGGTGGAGGCGCCGAGCGGGGGTCCAATCTGCATCATCTCCTGCGTCGCCACCACGGCCACGACCGCGCCCGCGACGATTAGTCGTGCGAGAACCGCCCTTTGGGAGAAGAGCACCAAGATGAGGACCGCGGTCTCGGGCTGGGACGCCACCCCAAAGCATGATCCCGGCCTCCGCTTCCAATGAAGACTCGCCGCTTGAGGAGCAGGGCCAATACTGTGGCAGAGACGCGCCATGAGAAGAATGACAGAGCCGAAGAAGAAGCAGGGACCGCGACAGGAAGGAGGTGCCGTGGGGAGGGGAGAATTTAAGCCGGTCGGGAATGCAAACCGGCTGGCCTCCCCCTCCCTCTACATTATCTACCCGTCTCGGGAAAGGTCCCCCTTTTCCCAAACCGTTCTCACCTTGGGCTCGTTTTCAACAGTTAGGGCGTGGCCCGGCAGCCAAGCCAACAATGTTGTCGTTTCCACGCACGAGGGCTCCTGTCGACACAACCCATCAAGGGGTGTCGAAGATTGAGGAATTAGCGAGACCACCTAGCAGGGAGAGCGACCAACGGGCCAGGAGGGATCTACCGAAGGAGAGGTGGTATACCGGAACAGGCGTGTCTAGCTGGAACCCGCCCGGGACGCTGCCATTGGACCCACAGATTCCCGCCTGGAGGTGAGGCGGGGAGACGCCAGAGTACTGTGTGGGCGTGGCAAGAGGGCATGAGCGCCCAAGAGAGCTTTCACCCCATGGCGGAACGTTAGTGCCACCTGTCCCCTACAGTTGGCGCGTACCCGGAGCGCATGCAAATCGGACACGTATGGTATCCCTTGAGTATAAAAGGAGACACCATCCGAAGAGATAAAGAAGGGAAAAAAGAGGGCAAATACAACAAAAGGGAGAAAAAGCCAGAGTAGAGAGCTGACTTAGGAGATACCACATCCTGGGACGACTAAGATCCACCTAGTCACCCTGTAGCCACATTTGGCATCTCATAATTACAGATCAAACATGCAAGACGTAGGGATCCATCTCACGATGGCATGCACCTGGGTAAAAAGCTTGTGTCCATGTGTTTCGTCCCCTTGTCATTTGTCATTTGGGAGGTAGGCAGGTTTGTCCCGCACCCCGCTGCCGAACAAATCGAGGAGCTGGACGTTGGTCACTCCCGGTGTCCGCGTTTTGACACACGACACGCTCTACCCTCCACAAGTCTTGTGAACAACTTAAAACTCAACTAAATCAATTCAATGTGCCTAGTACTTATACTTATTTTTTGTAATCAGGCAAATGTTATTGAGGATAATGCTAGGTTAAAGGAAAAGCTAGCAAGAATCAAGGTCAAGGGCCCTAGTGTTGAGAAGTTTGTGTCTCCTAGGCCACAAGTGAATCCAAAGTCACACGTGGTTGCTTTTAGATCACAAAATGGCAATCAAGGTCTTGGCTATGTTACCAAGTGCAAGAATGAGAATAAGAAGATCAATAAGAAGGCCAAGCCCGCACAAGCAAAGAAGAATGTTGGTGCGAGTTGTATTGTCATTAGGGACAACACTACTCGTAGCAACACCGCAGGAACTAACAATCCACGCTATTTCTTATTTGTTGATTATTATGGTGTTGTGCAAGCTAACTATGTTGTTCCTATTAAGGGTTTCATTGATTACTCTATTTGGGTTCCAAAGACCCTCGTTGCTAACATGAGAGGACCCTCCTCGGGTCCTAACACAAGTCAATGGCTTCTTGTAGGACTATGCTTCCAGTGGGTCAAAATGGATACTTGATAGTGGGTGTACAGGTCATATGACCAGAAGCAAGGCACTTATGACGGAGTTGAGACCAAATATAAATCAAGCAACCGTCACTTAAGGAGATAAATAAAAATCTTAGGTAAAGTGTTTTGGCAAGGTGGTTGTTGCTCCTAATATCACCCTTGAAAATGTCATGCTTGTCGATTCCCTTGGTTTCAATTTAATTTCAGTTTGTGCTTTAGGGAAGATGGGGTTTTCAGTCTTCTTTGAGCCTGACATCATTGTCATCTTGCGGAGCAAGACTCTCTATGTTGCCTACATTGGGCATGTCGGAAATGAGTTGTATGTGGTAGACTTTTTGGAGTCAACCAACACTAAACGATGTGTCTCTTTGGTAAGGCCGACGTGGGGTGATTGTGGCACTGCCGCTTATCCCATGTCAACATAAGAACTTTGCAAAGCGTTCACAAGGGTGGCCACATCCTCGGACTAAAAGAAAATGTTTCCTTTGTCAAAGATCGTGTGTGTAGGGCTTGTGTTGAAGTAAAGATGCATGATTCTCCGCATCCAAGCAAGACGGTTATTTCATCAAAGAGGACACTAGAACTTCTCCATGTTGATCTCTTTGGTGCCATGTGATACGTCTCCAACGTATCTATAACTTCTGATGCTCCATGATAATATTATGCCAATTGCTACATGTTTTCTCCCTTCTTTATAGCATTTTTACACGTTTTCTGGGACTAACCTATTAACAGGATGCCAAGTGCTAGTTCCCTGTTTTCTGCTGTTTTTTATTTCAGAAAAGTTGTTATGGAAATATTCTCGGAATTGGACCCCACAAAGCCCGAAGTGCCTATTTTCCCCGGAAGCATCCAGAAGACCAAAGAGGAGTCGAAGACGGGCACCAGGGGCCCACACCATGGGGTGGCGCCCCCCTTGGCCGTGCCAGCTGGTGGTGTGGGCCCCCCAGGACTCCACCGCCTGTGCCCTCTCGCCTATTTATTCCCCCCGGATGGGAAAACCTAGGCACCTAATCAACTATCCATGAAAATTTCCGCAGCCGCCGTCGTCGTCAACCCTATATCAGGGGGGGTTCTAAAGCTGTCTCCCGGCACCCTGCCGGAGAGAAAATCATCACCAGAGGTCTCTTCATCACCATGCCTACCTCTGGAGTGATGCGTGAGTAGTTCATCCTTGGACTATGGGTCCATAACAGTAGCTAGATGGTTGTCTCCTCCTCATATGCCTCCATGTTTAGATCTCGTGAGCTTCCTAACAGGATCGAGATTGTTCTTATGTAATTCTATGTGCTGTGTTTGCTGGGATCCGATGAATATTGAACTTATGCCAAGTTGATTATAGTCTTTATTGCATATGTTATTTGTGATCTTGCATGCTATCCGTTGCTAGTGGTTGCTCTGGCCAAGTAGTTGCTAGTGACTCCAAGAGGGAGTATTTATGCTCGATAGTGGGTTCATGCCTCCTTTTTGCCTGTGCTCGAGTGACAGTAACGTGACGGGGTAGGATGTGTTGTTGCCACTAGGGAGAAAACAGTGGTGTGAGTGCCCGCGTACACAATCATTGCTTACATTACACACATTGTTTAATGCGATTATATGTTGCTTGCAACTTAATACCTAAGGGGATTCGGATGATAACCTGAGGGTGGTTTATTAGTCATATATGCAGTTGGATTACGGTCTATGTATATTGTTGTAATGCCCGCACTAAATATCATAGTAGTCATCATGTCATGGATGTGCACTACGGTGCAACCTTTATTTGTCAATTGCCTAGCTGTAATTTTTTCACCCAGCATGCTATCTTTTTTTGGAGAGACACCACTAGTGAACCTATGAACCCCGGTCCATTTTCCTACACTGTTAAACAAACCACTACAATTTCCTGCTTCCTTGACTTACTGCAAGCATACACTATTTTCCACACTATACATCTAATCTTTGTTTTTAGCAAGACCGGTGAGATTGACAACCTCACTGTACCGTTGGGAAAAGTATTTTGGTTGTGTTGTGTGCAGGTTCCGCGTTGTTGATGACACCGGTGAGCCATCACCACCGTCAGTGGCATCAACCTTCCGAAAATCCTCTTTCTCCTACTGGATTGATAACCTTTGTTCTTAACTGAGGGGAGTTCTTACCGCTACACTCATCACACCCTCCTCTTTGGGTTCCCAACACGCCATCACAAGAAACAAGAATTCCTAGCACCATCAAGGCGTAGCAAAAGAATTTCTGGCGCCGTTGCCGGGGAGAAAGAAGTCTTCTGGCAAGGGGAGTCTCTCACTCTCAACCTCTTTATTTTTGTTATTGTCTCGTTTTTATTTTTGTCTTGTTTTGCTTTTCTTTATCAAAAACACAAAAAAATTTAGTTCACTTTATAGCTGTTATTTATTTGCTTGCTTTTATTTTGCTAAAATGAGTTCCTCTGAGAATACTAAGTTGTGTGACTTCACTAGCACAAACAACAGTGATTTTATTTGCACACCTATTGCTCCACCTGCTCCTACTGCTGCTTTCTATGAAATTAAACCTTCTTTATTAAACCTTCTTATGAAAGAGCAATTTTCTGGTGTTAGTACTGATGATGCTGCTGCTCACCTTAATAATTTTGTTGAATTATGTGAGATGCAAAAATATAAAAATGGAGATGGAGATATTATTAAACTAAAATTATTCCCTTTCTCTTTGAGAGGAAGAGCTAAAGAATGGTTGCTATCTTTGCCTAGAAATAGTATTGATTCATGGACTAAGTGTAAAGATGCTTTCATTGGAAAATATTATCCTCGTGCTAAGATTATATCCTTGAGAAGTCACATAATGAATTTTAAACAATTTGATAATGAACATGTTGCTAAATCTTGGGAAAGAATGAAAACTATGGTGAAGAATTGTCCCACTCATGGACTGACTACTTGGATGATTATACAAACCTTTTATGCATGACTGAAATTCTCCTCAAGGAACCTATTTGATTCAGCTGCTGGAGGTACCTTTATGTCCATCACTTTGGGCAATGCAACAAAGCTTCTTGATGATAAATTATTCAGAGTGGCACACTGAGAGAGCTCCACGAGGTAAGAAGGTAAATTCTGTTGAGGAAACCTCCTCTTTGAGTGAAAGGCTTGTTGCTATTATGTCTATGCTTGTTAATGGTAAAGCCAAAGTTGATCCAAATAATGTTACTTTAGCCTCTTTGGTTGCTCAAGAAGAGCATGTTGATGTGAATCATAATTTTAACAACAATGCTTATAGAAATAATTTTGGTGGAAACAATTATAAGCCCTATCCTCCTAATAATGGTTATGTTAATTCTTATGGCAATTCCTACAATAACAATAAAATCTCTACCTATGATCTTGAAAACATGCTTAGAGAATTTATTAGCACACAAACTGCTTTTAATAAGTCTGTTGAGGAAAAGCTGGGTAAAATAGATGTTCTTGCCTCTAAAGTGGACAACCTAGCTATTGATGTTGATTTTCTAAAACTTAAGGTTTTACCACATGATGTTAAAGAAAGTAAAACTTTTAATGCCATCCAAGTTCGAATTGATAATAATGTTAGGTTCATGGCTGAATTACGTGCTAGGTGGGAAAGAGAAGATGAATTGGCTAAAAAGAATAATATTGATAGAGTTTGCACTATCACCACCACTAGTAAAACTGAAGCTCCAAGTGCTAGTAAACCTCCTACTATCAATGGTAAATTAGTTGGTGTTAACAAAGACTCCACCCCTTCGGTGAAACGTGCTAAATTGCCTCAAATTGCTGAAACTGCTTCTAATAAACGTGTTAATTTTTTTAGATATGTAGGGGATAATGGTCCCATTACTTTTGATGATAATAACATTGATTTTGATTATTGAAATATCTATTAAGTTATTATGTTCCTACAAAAGCTTGCTAGAAGTCCCAATGCTAGTGCCATGAATATGGCCTTTACTAAACATATTACCAACGCTCTCATGAAAGTTAGGGAAGAAAAGCTGAAACTTGAAACATCTATCCGTAGGAAATTAGATGATGGTTGGGAGCCTATCATTAAGTTAAAAAGTAAATGATTTTGATTGCAATGCTTTGTGTGATCTTGGTGCTAGTATCTCTGTTATGCCTCAAAAGCTTTATGATATGCTTGATCTACCACCGTTGGAACACTGTTATTTGGATGTTCATCTTGCTGATAATGCTAAGAAGAAACCTCTTTGTATAATTATGATGTTCTTATTATGGTTAACAATAACCTTTTCCCTGTTGATTTTGTTGTTATGAACATTGAATTCAATGGTTCTTGTCCTATTGTTTTGGGAAGACCTTTTCTTAGAACTGTTGGTGTTGTTATTGATATGAAAGAGGGGAGTATTAAATATCAATTCCCTCTCAAGAAAGGTATGGAACAATTTCCTAGAAAGAGGATGAAGCTACATTTTGACTCTATTATTAGAGCAAGCTATGATATTGATGTTTCTTCACTTGAAAATACTTGAGTTGCTTTCTATGCCTAGCTGAAAGGCGTTAAAGAAAAGCGCTACCGGGAGACAACCCGTTTTATTTCTCCGTTTTCAACCAGTTTTCTATTGTATGCTTTGCACCTGGGTGTTTTACATTTCCTTAGAAACCCCTCTGTATATTTTCCTTTTTGTTTTTGTTGAGCCAAGTAAAGCCTCTAGTGGAAAGTTGAGGCTATATTTCGGATTTCTGCGTAGGAAACAGATTTCTGCTGTCCACTGTTTATTTCGTATAAAATCACAGAAAATTCAAAATGACCTGAGTTGTTTTGTGAGTAATCCTGGGATGTATACGCAACTTTTATTAGTTTACCACTTTTTGATTTTAGCAACAGAAGATTTTCGAAAAAAATCATCTTTACCCGCTGTCCTGTTTTGACAGATTTCTGCCAATAATTGCATTTGCATCTTAATCTCTTTCTTTTGGTGTTCTTTTGAGAAAAAGAGTTTTAAAAGAAGTTTTGAAAGTATCTAATGTGTTTTTGAGTGTTAGGCATGTGTTGAAACTGAACCATGCGAATATTATTTCGATTGCACTAATGTTGCTAATGAAGATTGTGAGAAGTTTGGTGTGAAGGAAGTTTTTAAGAGTCAAGAGAAGAGGATGATATGACGTGATCAATAAGATTGAAGAGCCTAAGCTTGGGGATGCCCCGGTGGTACATAGCAGAAAATTCCAAGAGGACTCAAGCGTCTAAGCTTGGGGATGCCCAAGGCATCCCCTTCTTCATCGACAAATTATCAGGTCAGTTCTAGTGAAACTATATTTTTATTCGGTCACATCTTATGTGCTTTACTTGGAGCGTATTTTTTTTACTTTCAGTTTGTTTTTATTTTTCAATAAGCTTGGTTGTACCCCAGCATTATTTTATTGGAGAGTGACACACTCCGCTTTTTCATGGGAACACTTTGTATTCTTAATCTTTGTCTGACTGCTGCATTTATTTAGATCCTGTTTTGCATGCATCTCTTATCAGAGCTATTAGTTTTAGTAGTGTTATGTGAGTACTCTCATGTTTGCTTGATGTATCATAAAGATTATTTTTGTTAAAACATATCTTTTATGGTGCTTGTTGGGAAAAGAAACTGATGTTTGAAGTAGAATTTATAACAGTGCAAGTAGAAGCCTGTATAGACTGTGGCTATAACTTTTTCATGCCACGCTAAATGTTATTTAAGTTTTAAAGCCTTGTGGTTATTGAGTAGCATGAATAGCCTCAAATAGCCGAGAGTGTTTAATATGCCATTGAAAGATTCATGAGTTGTTCTTCTCATAATGAAGCATAAATTTATGGTATTCTCCTTTGAATGTTTTATTTGGTTGAATTGGCACATGCTCACACCATGTTTATGACTATGAACTAGTCATGAATAGCCTCTATGATCATTTAGTTTTTGAACTTGTGATACCGCTTATGCTTTAATTAATGATGTTTATGTCGCTATGCATGATTATGACTCTTATGCTCTCTTGATTTGTCGCTCCCAGTCTTTTGCTAACCTCCACCCGTACTAAGTATGAGCTCTACTCGTGCATCCAACTCCCTTAAACCAAAGGTTTTCCCATTTTGTCCACCATACCTACCTACATGTGGTATTTAACTGCCACTCCAAAGTAAATTGCTTATGTGTTACCTTTAAAACCTTCAAAACTACTCGTGCTTTATGTTCCTGTTTTTGCTCATGAGGACGTCAATAGAGAATCTTTATCTCACTTGTTGATTGGATTCACACCCTCTACTAGTGGCTTCATCCGCTTATCCAAATGATAGAAGAGCTGGCAGCGGGGTGCCCAGCCCCAAATTAATGCAAACAAAATCTCTTTACTATTTTTGCCCCTGATTTATCAGTCAAAGCATAATTGTGTAAACAAAAAACAAAGAGGGATGACCTTCTACCCAGATGCGTCCTTCACATGGGATCCGCTCTTGTTAATCCAGTTGGCTTGTGACGTACTATATTTTCTGTTTACCATTCGTTGACATTAGCATACATCTCCCAAAATATAGACACTCCTCCACGGTATGTGATTATTGGCATGCACCCGAGGATTCGGTTAGCCATGGTTTGTGAAATATGGATGGGGGAGTGTCAAACTTTTAATACCTCTATTTAATAAAATAAAAATCTCTAGCACATGAGTTGATCCCTGCTTCCCTCCATGAAGGGCCTTTCTTTTACTTTTATGTTGAGTCTCCATCTTCTAACTTTATGCACAAATGAGAGATCATTTTGCCATTCTATGTTCTATGTGCATTTGTCCCATAAACATCAATAATTGATTCATGATGTGATATTGTTTGTTCTTAAATTATCTGCTCTAGTCTTCCTCATGAACTTTGAAGGTGTCTTGGTATTTATGTTTTGTCCCACTCTTAAGGACTACCGAAATACCACTTTGCCATGCTTTCTCTATACTTAAAACATATGTTTATCTTTCTTTGCATTATTATTCATGATCCTTTATTTGAGATACTCTTCATGATGAAAAGTGTTTGCTACTTTATTATTAAAGTTCTATTTATCATGCTTGTGTTTGAAGTTCTATGATCTCATCGTACATATGCTTTTACATTATAATGATCAAGTTTATGTTAGTAGCATGTCACCTAAGAAATTATTGTGTTTTATCGTTTACCTACTCGAGGACGAGTAGGAACTAAGCTTGGGGATGCTTCATACGTCTCCAACGTATCTATAATTTCTGATGCTCCATGATAATATTATGCCAATTGCTACATGTTTTCTCCCTTCTTTATAGCATTTTTACACGTTTTCTGGGACTAACCTATTAACAAGATGCCAAGTGCCAGTTCCCTATTTTCTGATTTTTTTATTTCAGAAAAGTTGTTCTGGAAATATTCTCGGAATTGGACCCCACAAAGCCCGAAGTGCCTATTTTCCTCGGAAGCATCCAGAAGACCGAAGAGGAGTCGAAGACGGGCACCAGGGGGCCCACACCATGGTGTGGTGCGCCCCCTGGGCCGTGCCAGCTGGTGGTGTGGGGCCCCTAGGGCTCCACCGCCTTTGCCCTTTCGCCTATTTATTCCCCCTGGATGGAAAACCCTAGGCACCTGATCAAATATCCCCGAAAAGTTCCGCAGCCGCTGTCGTCGTCAACCCTAGATGAGGGGGGTTCTGAAGCTGTCTCCCTGCACCCTGCCGGAGAGGAAATCATCACCGGAGGCCTCTTCATCACCATGCCTGCCTCCAGGGTGATGCGTGAGTAGTTCATCCTTGGACTACGGGTCCATAGCAGTAGCTAGATGGTTGTCTCCTCCTCATATGCCTCCATGTTTAGATCTCATGAGCTGCCTAACATGATCGAGATTGTTCTTGTGTAATTCTATGTGTTGTGTTTGCTGGGATCCGATGAATATTGAACTTATGCCAAGTTGATTATAGTCTTTATTGCATATGTTATTTGTGATCTTGCATGCTTTCCATTGCTAGTGGTTGCTATGGCCAAGTAGTTGCTAGTGACTCCAAGAGGGAGTATTTATGCTCGATAGTGGGTTCATGTCTCCTTTTCGCCTGTGCTCGAGTGACAGAAACGTGACCGGGGAGGATGTGCTGTTGCCACTAGGGAGAAAACAGCGGTGTGAGTGCCCGCATGCACAATCATTGATTACATTACACACATTGTTTAATGCGATTATCTATTGCTTGCAACTTAATACCTAAGGGGGTTCGGGTGATAACCTCTGGGTGGATTATTAGTCATAGATGCATTTGGATTACGGTCTATGTATATTGTTGTAATGCCCGCACTAAATATCATAGTAGTCATCATGTCATGGATGTGCACTACGGTGCAACCTTTATTTGTCAATTGCCTAGCTGTAATTTTTTCACCCAGCATGCTATCTTTTTTTTGGAGAGACACCACTAGTGAACCTATGAACCCCGGTCCATTTTCCTACACTGTTAAACAAACCACTACAATTTCCTGCTTCCTTGACTTACTGCAAGCATACACTATTTTCCACACTATACATCTAATCTTTGTTTTTAGCAAGACCGGTGAGATTGACAACCTCACTGTACCGTTGGGAAAAGTATTTTGGTTGTGTTGTGTGCAGGTTCCGCGTTGTTGATGACACCGGTGAGCCATCACCACCGTCAGTGGCATCAACCTTCCGAAAATCCTCTTTCTCCTACTGGATTGATAACCTTTGTTCTTAACTGAGGGGAGTTCTTACCGCTACACTCATCACACCCTCCTCTTTGGGTTCCCAACACGCCATCACAAGCAGCAAGAATTCCTAGCACCATCGAGGCGTAGCACCATGCTCGAGGCAAGTCTTGGAGGCAAGAAGTATTGCTTGGTGATTGTTGATGACTACTCAATATACACAAGGGTCTATTTTTGCAAGCTGAAGAGTGAGACTCAACAATCCGTCATCGACTTCTCCAATCAATTTCAACATCAACACAATGTTCCCATCATGGCTATTAGGAGTGAAAATGGCTCTGAGTTCAAGAACTACATCATTAATGAATTCGTTAGTGAAGAGGGCATTCGTCATCAATATTTTGTTGCATATACCCCTCAACAAAATGGTGTAGCTTAAAGGAAGAATTATACCCTATTGGATATGGCTACGTCCATGTTGGCGGAGTACAAGTCTCCCAATATCTTTGGGCCGAAGCCATCTCTACAACTTTTCACTCATCTAAACCGGCTCTACATTCACAAAGGCTTAATGAAGACTCCATATGAGATACTCACCGGCAACAAACCAAATGTCTCCTACTTCCGTGTCTTTGGTTTGTAATTGTTTCTATTTGGTAAAAAGGTGTTCGTTTGTCTAAATTCCAAGCTAAATCTATTGAGGGTAAATTTGCTGGTTATGGTTCCGAATCCCACACATATAGAGTCTTTGACAAGGCCTCAAGGATTGTCATTGAATCTAGTAGTGTGGTGTTCGAAGAAAATGATGGCTCCCAAATGTCACAATTTCGTGTTTCCGATGTGGATGTTGAAATTCCTCAAGAAGCCATAGGAAGAATGGGCGTGAGTTTTTTTTGCCCCATTGAGGGACACCTGTGGAAGATCGAGAAGTACTATGCTCTACTGAAGTGGAGTCCTCGTCTACATTAGAACAACATTCCAATGGAGCAAGTGGTGCACCAACCAAAGTACAAGCTAAAGACCCTCCTCTTGTTGATCAAGTTTCTATGCAAGAACCAAGATTTCCTATCATTCAAGGTAGACAAGGTCAAGGACAAGATCTACCTTATTCATATCATGTTGAAGAAAGCCAAAATGATGATCAAGGCCAACAAGCCGGCCAATACAGGGACCCAAATGATCAAGATGATCAAGTGATCCCTCCTTGCAACAATGAGGCGATCGAAGCCCGTCGTGAGAATAGGATTGCAAGAGCTTTAAAGAACATTGATTTCTCGGATGACAAAGTGTCGGGGTACCTTAGAGGAAATAGAACCACAATAGCTCACTTAACAAGCTTCAGTGAGCATCAAGCTAACATATACATGGGGGAACCAAAGAAGGTGTTTGAGTCTCTTGAGGATTCGGATTGGGTGAAAGCTATGGATAAAGAACTCAATAACTTTGAGCGCAAAAAAGTGTGGAAGATAGTCGAGAAGCCCAAAGATTCCCGCAATGTTATTGGGACCAAGTGGATATTCAAGAACAAGCAAGATAAGAATGGTATTGTCATAACGAACAAGGAAATATTGGTGGCTCAAGGGTTCTCTCAAGTGGAAGGCATTGAATTTGATGATACCTATGCTCCTGTGGCTTGCCTTGAGTCCATCTGTATCCTTCTTATATATACATCTTCACATAACTTTAAATTGCAACAAATGGATGTCAAGAGTGATTTTCTAAATGGTCCATTGAAATAGGAGGTATATGTTAAGAAACCACTAGGGTTTGAGGACCCCAACTTCCCTAACCATGTCTACAAGCTTGATAAGGCGCTCTATGGACTTAAACAAGCACCACGTGCGTGGTATGAGCACCTTAGAGAGTTGTTGCAAGAACGTGGGTTTAAAGTTGGGAAAATAGATCCCACCCTTTTCACAAAGAGGGTTAAAGGGGATATTTTAATATTCCAACTCTACGTGGATGATATTATCTTTGTCTCAAGTAATAAAGCTTTTAATGATGAATTTACAAAGCTTATGACTGACAGGTTTGAGATGTGTATGATGGGAGAACTCAAATTCTTCCTTGGCTTTGAGATCAAGCAATTGGCTCGTGGAACGTTCATTTCTCAAGCCAAGTATACCGAAGACATGATCAAGAGGTTCAACTTCCAAGATGCTAAATGCAAGGTCTCTCCAATGCAAACCAAGTGTCATATGAAGCGCAATCCGGATGGTAAAGAAGTGGACCAAAAGTTGTATCGTTCTATGATTGGTTCTTGGTTTATTTTTGTGCCTCTAGACCCGATATTGTGTTGAGTGTAGGGGTGTGTGCAACGTATCAAGCGGCTCCTGAATAAATCCATTTGACGGTGGTCCATAGGATATTTTGGTATTTGGTTCATACCCCAAGATTTGGATTGTGGTACCCAAAGGGGGCACATTTCTCTCTCAGTGGGTATAAAGACTCGGAGTAGGCTGGTGATCAAGATGATAGGAAATCTACTTTGGGGGGCTTGCCAATTCCTTGGTAGGTCCTTGGTGAGTTGGTCTTCTAAGAAGCAAAATATCTATCTCCACCGCTAAAGCCGAGTATGTGGCGGCGGCTAGTGCTTGCACTCAATTGTTATGGATGAGGGAAACCCTCAAAGAATATGGTGTTCATTGTGACAAAGTGCCTCTTTTATGTGACAATGAGAGTGACATCAAGATTTCCTACAACCCCGTGCAACATACAAGAACAAAGCATATTGAGATTCGTCATCACTTCATTAGAGATCATGTTGCCCGTGGAGATATTGCACTAGCCTATGTGCCCACCAAGGATCAACTTGATGACATATTCACTAATCCCCTTGATGATGCAAGATTTGTGTTCTTGAGGAATGAGCTAAATATCATTGATTCAAGGAGTTTGACTTGAGGATCTTGCACACACACACACACACCTATAGTTGGCTATGTGTTTGGGTTTAGGAGTAGGCATGGAAATAGGGGGATTGTTGTCCGAACACATTGGGATCTCCCTCCCCCCATTACGCCCAAAGTAAAAAATTCATTTATATATCTCTTTTTCTAAAGTTGAATTATGAGCTAAAATATTGAGAATTGGCAATGCACCCAAGATATATCTTCACGGTGTCATACCATACTCTCTTACATGGTGGCCTAGGCTACCAACCTCTTCCTTGTGAAGATTTGGTTCTTATTGGTCCTTCATTTGGATTTTATTTGATTATCCTTGTTTCTTTCTCTTGTTTGGGATCTTTATGGTAAATACGCTCAAATTTGACTTTGTGCATTTGATTCTTGCAAATAAGAGTACAAAGTACCATTTGCTAGTTTGAAATTCCATTTCAAGCCTATCTCATCTTAAACCAACTATCTATTATTGTACCTGCTCAAAACATGGATCTAGAGGAAGTGGAAGGGCACCCCGGTACTACCGACCAGCGACCGGTACTACCACCTATGCAAGTTGAAGTCTATATTTTTCTGCCGAAAATTGTATAGTCGGTACTACCGGACGAGCCCGATACTATCGCCTATGCAAATTGAAGCATATTCTTTGTAGCGTTCCCAAATTTAAATAATGCAAGAACACCTGTGTTATTGTGTTAGTCCCTGGATCAATTTCTAGCACCACAGTAAAAAATGAAATATCATGTAAATGCGTCAAAATCTATTACATTGCATGATCCAGTCTTTACAAAACTAACATTACAACTTGCATAGTCTTAGAAGACTGATACGTCCATTTTGCATCACTATTTTATATCATAATTTTCTGTTATTTATCGATATATTTCATGTTATGAAGCATCCCTTATGTTATTTTATCTTATTTTGCATGTTTCATAATTTTTGGAGAATAAACATCGGGACCAGAAATATGATGGAAAAAGCACCATCGAGATACCATATTTCAGAAGATCAGAAGAAGAAGTGGGACATCCGGGGTGTCTTAGAAGTCCAGAGGAGGAGTCCAGCCAGAAGGAGAGCCAAAGGGGGGCCACCAGGGGCCCACACCATGAGGTGGCGCGGCCAGGCACCAGGTGGTGTGGCCACCCTAGCCCACCCCTGGTGTATATTTTTGGCATACTTGGCCCCGAGGGAATCCTAAGCCTCATACCATCGTCAAAGAATTATTCTGCCGCTGCCTCGGGGCGGAAAACACCCGAGAGAGAAAAGCTATCTGGCAGGGAGAAATCTGCCGGGGAAATTCCTCTTCGGAGAGGGGAAATCACCGCCATCGTCACCGTCATCACTCCGGGCATCATCAAGATTGTCACCATCATCACCATCATCCTCATCATCTACCTTCATGCCGCTGTAACAATTAGGGGCCTCTACCGTTGTTTTACATTAGACCTCTCTCCCGGTGTGGATTACTTGTTAGTAGTTGATGCTTGTGAGATTTATCGGTGCTTGCACTTTATGACCAGATTGTTATCATCCATTATATCACCTCTGATTATGATCCATATGATGTATTGTGAGTAGTTCATGTTGTTCTTGAGGACATAGGAGAAGTCAAGTTGTTAGTAGTGAAGTAATGTTGAATAATATTTAATGTTTGATGTTTAAGTTGTGCTGTTATTCTCCTAGTGGTGTCATGTGAACGTCGACTACATGATACTTCACCATTTATGTACCTAGGGGGATGCATCGTGTATTTTGCTACTAATTGTGGGGTTTCCGGGGTGACAGAAACCTAAACCCCCGTTAGGAAACCATTACACGAGGGAGCGTAGAATCCCGGAGTTTAAAGTTGTGGTTAGATTTATCTCTTAATTACTTTCTTGTAGTTGTGGATGATTGCAAGGGGTATAATCACAAGTATGTATTAGTCTTGGATGGGATGGTAAATTAGCATAGGTTCACCCACACAACACTTATCAAAACACCTAAGATTATTCAGCTGCATGGAACAAAAGCACTTGACAGAAACCTCCCGTGTGTCCTCGAGAACGTTTGTTAATCATAAGTAAACTCATCGGCTTGTCCTTTGCTGAAGAAAGGATTGGGCCACTTGCTGCAATTATTACTACTGCATTTTATTTACTCGCACTTTATTTATCTGCAATATCAAAAACCCCTACAAATCTGTATTTCAGTATTTACAGTTATTCCTTCATCGAAACTGCTTGTCAACACCTTCTGCTCCTCGTTGGGTTTGACACTCTTATTTATCAAAAGTACTACGATACACCCCCTATATTTGTGGGTCATCAAGATTATTTTTTGGCGCCGTTGCCGGGGAGTGAAGCGCTATTGGGAAGTGGAGTTGATAAAGGAAGCTTCTGCTGTAAGTGTTGTTTTTATTACTGTCTACTGCTTTATTATACTATGTTTGGATCTCCTTTTGAGTCCTTATTGCGGGCATTGCTGCCACTGCTAGGGTAGTAAGTGACTCACCGCCTGATGATTTGGATCCTTATAAAATACCTATAAAGATTGTTAAACATGTTAGGAATAACTGCTATTCAGGCGATGGAACTGTCCATCCTGGTGATCATTTGCTCTTTTTACATGAATTATGCGAGTTGTTCAAGTGTGCAGGTATTACAATGAGCCAAGTGAAGAGGAATTATTCTCTATATTATTGACAGGCCGAGCTGCTGAATGGTTCAAACTGCTGAAAAATAGCCAGACTATTGGATGGGAGGAAATTGTGCCTCTCTTTTATTCTAAATTCTATCCTCCCAGTGAAATTCATAGAGATCGGAATTATATATATAATTTTTGGCCTCATGACGGAGAGAGTATTTCCCAAGCATGGGGGATATTGAAGTTACTAATGCTCAAATGCCCCATTCATGAGCTCCCCAGTAATATTGTTATTAATAATTTCTATGCAAGGCTTCCTCTTCATGATAAGGATTTATTGGATGCTTCTTGTTCTGGATCATTTACACATATGAAGGATGAAGCTAAATGGGATCTTCTTGACCGTATTCAAAAAAACACTGAAGGATGGGAGAATGAAAAAGGTAGAAAGGTATAAACTATGACTATGAATGCATTAAAACTTTTATGTCATCCGATGATTTTCATAATGTTAGTATTGTTTATGGTCTTGATTCTCAAGTTGTTGCAAACTTATATAAGGATTTTGCTTCTTATTTTGATATTCCTAAAAAGGAATGGGACAAGTACCATGCTCCTTATAAAGATATTGTTAATTGTGTTCCTGCTAGAGATATAGAAGTTCATACTGTTCATTCTATTGTGCCTGAACCTTATATTGAGAAAATGTCTTTCCCTGCTAAGGTAAAAGAACATTCTATGTTAGCTAGTGTGGTTAATAAAAGTGCAAGGAAACCTATAGAACCTGAGGAACAAATAACTGTAGAACCTACATTAGCAATAGTAAAGGACCTTGTTTCTGAAAATGTAGAAGAAGGGCACATTATATTTTGTAAAGATGCTTCTAATATTGTCTCTCATCCTAGTAAATCTTGGAAACCTAGTGTTCCTGTGCTATCTGTTAGGATAGGTGATCATTGCTATTATGGATTGTGTGATATTGGTGCCAGCTATAGTGCTATTCCTTATGAGCTTTATAAAGAAATCATGCATGAAATTGGTTCTTGTGAACTTGAAGGCATTGATGTGATTATTCAACTTCCTAATAGGGAAACTATTTCTCCAATTGGTATTGTTAGAGATGTAGAGGTCTTATGTGGTAAAACTAAATATCCTGCTGATTTCCTAGTACTAGGCACTTCTGCTAGTGATACTTGTCCTATTATATTTGGTAGACCTTTCTTAAATACCTGTGGTGCTGTTATTGATTGTAAAAAGGAGAAAATTCTTACAAAGTTTGATGGAGAGTCTTATGAATTTAATTTCTCCAAATTTGCTAAGCGCCTTATGAAGCTAAATTACCTAATGAGAACTATAGAGTTGAACAATTGGCTGCTATTTCTCTTGCTCCTAACAATCCTTTGCAGCAATACATGGAAGACCACGAAAGTGATGTCTTTAGGGAAGAAAGGAATGAAATTGACGAGATTTTATTACATCAGCCAGCGATGCTGAAACAGAATTTACCGGTGGAAGACTTGGGTACCACATTACCACCCAAGGAGGATCATGTTTTTGATTTAAAGACTTTGCCTGATAATCTTAAATATGCTGATATTGATGATAAGAAATTATACCCTGTTATTATTAGTTCTAAACTTTCTGGTAAAGAAGAGGAGAGATTATTTGGAATATTAAAGAAACACAGAGGTGCTATTGGTTATACTCTTAATGATTTGAAGGGTATTTCTCCTACTATATGTCAGCATGCTATTAATATTGAACCTGATGCAAAGCCAGTTGTTGAGCATCAACACCGTTTAAATCCTAAGATGAAGGATGTCGTAAGAAATGAGGTATTGAAACTTCTTGATGCTGGTATTATTTATCCTATTGCTGATAGTAGATGGGTTAGTCATGTGCATTATGTCCCTAAGAAAGGAGGGATGACTGTTGTGCAAAATGAAAATAATGAACTTATTCCTCAAAGAGTAGTGGTTGGTTATAGGATGTGTACTAATTTTAGGAAAGTTAATAAGGTTACTAAGAAAGATCATTATCCTTTGCCTTTTATCGATCAAATGTTAGAAAGGTTGTCTAAGAAAACTCATTTCTACTTTCTTGATGGTTATTCTGGGTTCTCTCAAATTGCTGTTAGGAAGCCTGATCAAGAGAAAACAACTTTCACTTGTCCTTTTGGAACCTATGCTTATAGACGTATGCCTTTTGGTTTATGTAATGCTCCTGCTACTTTTCAAAGATGCATTCTGCTATCTTTTATGGTTTTTGTGAAGAAATTGTGGAAGTCTTCATGGATGATTTCTCCGTCTATGGAACTTCTTTTGATAATTGTTTGCAGAACCTTGATAAAGTTTTGCAGAGATGTGAGGAGACTAATCTTGTTATTAATTGGGAGAAATGCCATTTTATGGTTAATGAAGGAATTGTTCTTGGACATAAATTTTTTGAAAGAGGTATCGAAGTTGATAGAGCTAAAGTTGAAGCTATTGATAAAATGCCCTGTCCTAGGGATGTCAAAGGTATCCGTAGTATTCTTGGTCATGCTGGTTTCTATAGAAGGTTTATCAAAGATTTCTCTAAAATATCAAAGCCTCTTACTAATCTTCTTCAAAAATATGTACCTTTTTTTTATGAAGATTGTAAAGAAGCTTTTGAAATTTTAAAGAAGGCTTTAATATCTGCCCCTATTGTTCAACCACCTAATTGGAATTTACCATTTGAAATTATGTGTGATGCTAGTGATTATGGTGTAGGTGATGTTCTTGGACATCGGATAGATAAGAAGTTAAATGTTATTCATTATGCTAGTAAAACTCTTGATGTTGCTCAAAAGAATTATGCTACCACTAAGAAAGAGTCCCTAGCTGTAGTTTTTGCTTGTGATAAATTTAGGCAGTATATTGTTGATTCTAATGTTACTATTCATACTGATCATGCTGCTATTAAGTACCTTATGAAAAATAAAGATGCTAAGCCTAGGCTTATTAGATGGGTGCTTCTCTTACAAGAGTTTGATTTACATATTGTGGATAGGAAGGGTGCTGAAAATCCTGTTGCTGATAATTTGTCTAGATTAGAAAATATCTCTGATGACCCTATTCCTGTTAATTATAGTTTTCCTAATAAACAATTAGCTGCAATAAAAGTGAGCTCTCAAGAGAGTCCATGGTATGCTGATTATGCTAACTTTATTGTTTCCAAGTATTTGCCTCCTACCTTTACATCTCAGCAAAGAAGAAAATTCTTCTATGATTTGAGGCATTATTTTTGGGATGACCCACACTTATATAAAGAAGGTGTTGATGGTATTATGCGAAGATGTGTTCCTGAAAATGAACAAAAAGAGATATTGAGAAAATGTCATAGTAGTGCTTATGGAGGACATCACGCTGGAGACAGAACTGCACATAAGGTTCTACAATCAGGTTTTTATTGGCCTACTCTCTTTAAAGATGCTAGAAAGTTTGTTTTATCTTGTGATCAATGTCAAAGGGTTGGAAATATTTCTAGACGTAATGAAATGCCTATGAATTATTCTCTTGTTATTGAACCGTTTGATTGTTGGGGTTTTGACTTTATGGGTCCTTTCCCTCCTTCAAAAGGCTACACTCATATTCTTGTTGTTGTTGATTATGTTACTAAATGGGTAGAAGCTATACCTACTAAAAGTGTTGATGGTCAAACCTCACTAAAAATGCTTAAAGACATTATTTTCCCTAGGTTTGGTGTGCCTAGATATCTTATGACTGATGGGGGTTCTCATTTTATTCATGGTGGTTTTAGAAAGACTCTTGATAAATATGATGGCCATCATAGAATTGCCTCACCCTATCATCCTCAAACTAGTGGGCAAGTAGAATTATCAAATAGAGATCAAATCTATCTTGCAAAAGACTTTTAGCAAATCTAGAAAAAATTGGGCTAAGAAATTAAATGATGCACTGTGGGCTTATATAACTGCTTATAAAACTCACATGGGCATGTATCCTTATAAAATGGTTTATGGAAAAGCTTGTCACTTGCTCCTAGAATTAGAAAACAAAGCTTATTGGGCAGTGAGAGACCTAAATAGAGATTTTAAACTTGCTTGTGGGAAAAAGTTGCTTGACTTAAGTTCTTTAGATGAATGGAGTAGTGAAGCATATGAAAATGCTAAGCTTTTCAAAGAGAAAGTTAAAAGGTGGCACGATAAGAGAATCATTAAAAGAGAATTTCATGTTGGTGAGAAAGTGCTATTGTATAGGTCTCGTCTCAGATTTTTTGCAGGAAAATTACTCTCGAGATGGGAAGGACCTTTTGTTATCGAAGAGGTATATCGTTTGGGGGCAATTAAAATTGTTTCCCTTGAAGACAACTCTTCACAAGTGGTGAATGGACAAAGTCTCAAGAATTATATTTCCGAAGATCCTTATAATGAGAATGTTGATTGTATTCGAGCCATGATCCCGGAGGAGTTTATTAGGAAGCATATTTCAGAAACTACGGAGTCAGTCTTCGAATAGGTATCAGTTTTGGTAAGAAAACGTTCGCGAAACATCTTCCAACTTTTATTTTTACTGTTTTTGGAAAATATGAAAAATTATGAACCAGAAACGAGAGGGAGATGGAGCCCGGAGGCTCCACACCATGGGGTGGCGTGGGCCCACCTCTGGCCGTGCCAGCCCATGGTGTGGGCGCCCCAGAGCCCCTCTCCAACTCGTTTTCGACCTGGACTTTCCTTTTGTTATGAATTTTTTTGCTATATAATCCTCCGGACCCCCCGAGGTCCGTATATCGTTTTCTCGTCGTGTTTCTGTTTCGAGCTGTTTCTGCCAGGATCTGTTTTCGGGTTTAGAAGCATCATGGCCTCTGCCGACGACAACAAGGGGAAGGGACCAAAGGAATATGATATCCAAGACCTGAGCGAAGGAGGAGATCGAGAGTGGTATCACTCTGGAGATCATCAAGTTAATCTAGTTGGTTTTGGCAAACTTAGCTTGGGCCGGTAGAAATAATAATTTGAGATGCTAGTATAAGAAAGAGTAATTTGCCTATTATCTCATAAACTTAGTATTCACAAGTTAAGATCGCTTAGGATTTCAATGAAGATTGCATGATTGGTTTCATCATATGTATATTTGTTTGTTTTCCCTCAACTCTTATGCTTGCTACCCAGCCTTGCTAGCCAAAAACCCTGTACTCAGAGGGAATGCTTCTCGTGCATCCAAACCTTAAACCCAAAAACCTTGCCATTTGTGTCCACCATAACTTCCTACATGTGGTATTTCACCGCCACTCCAAGTAAATTGCTCATGTGCTACCTTTAAAACTTTCAAATTACTCCTGTTTTGTGTTCCTGTTTTAGCTCATGAGGACGCAAATAGAGAATTTTTATCTCACTTGTTGATTGGACTCACACACCTGGACTAGTGGCTTCATCCGCTTATCCGAATGCTAGAAGAGCTGGAAGCGGGGTTCCCAGCCCCAAATAATAATACAAATTCTCTTCATTCTTTTTACCCCTGATTTATCAGTCAAAGCATAATTGTATAAACAAAAGAGAAAGAGGGATGACCTTCTATACCAGTTGCGTCCTTCTATGGGAGCCGCTCTTGTGAGTCTAGTTGGCTTGTGACGTACTGTATTTTCTGTTTGCCATTCGTTGACATAAGCATACACCTCTCTCAAAATTTATACACTCCTCCACGGTTTATGATTGTTGGCAGGAACCCGAGGATTCGGTTAGCCATGGTTTGTGTAATATGGATGGGAGGAGTGTCATGCATTTTATACCTCTGTTTATTAAAATAAAAGCTCTCGCACATGAGTGATCAATGCTTCCCTCTGTGAAGGGCCTTTCTTTTACTTTTATGTTGAGTCAGTAAACCCACTTCCTTCTGTCTCCAGCAAGCATTTGAGTTGTTGTGATCACACCATCTATATGTTGATTTATTCAATCATGTTTTCTATCCTTCTTTGTTTAGCACATGCTTTATTATCTTAATGAATATTACTTTGAAAGCTATGAATCACTGTAAAAGAGTTGTTATAATTAAACATGTTAAGCTCTACAATAAAAACCTTGTTATAAAAGACTTCACCTAAGATAAGTATGACATCATTAAATGTTCTCTGACCAAGAACAAAGTTTGGCATCACCAATTTTGGTTCTCTCTTTTCCATATTTGTTTGTGAATCCCATTACTCGTTTCAAGTTAAGTTATATGAGAGGAAGTTGATGTCTATAATGATTGGTGCATAGATAAATGTGATGCTTCTTGTCCGTATTTTATTTATCGACTCTTTACTCCATAAACCCGTGGTCATGTTTACTGAGTTCAGTTTCGCTTGGGGACAAGCGAGGTCTAAGCTTGGGGGGAGTTGATACGTCCATTTTGCATCACTATTTTATATCATAATTTTCTGTTATTCATCGATATATTTCATGTTATGATGCATCCCTTATGTTATTTTTATCTTATTTTGCATGTTTCATAATTTTTGGAGAATAAACACCAGGACCAGAAATCTGATGGAAAAAGCAGCATCGAGATACCATATTTCAGAAGATCAAAAGAAGAAGGGGGACATCCGGGGTGTCTTAGAAGTTCAGAGGAGGAGTCCAGCCAGAAGGAGAGCCAGAGGGGGGCCACCAGGGTCCCACACCATGAGGTGGCGCCCCTGGCTGCGCCACCAGGTGGTGTGGCCACCCTGGCCCACCCCTGGTGGATATTTTTTACGTACATGGCCCCGAGGTAACCCTAAGCCTCATACCATCGTCGAAGAATTATTCCGCCGCCGCCATGGGGCGGAAAACACCTGAGAGAGAAAAGATCTCTGGCAGGGAGAAATCTGCCGGGGTAATTCCTCTCCGGAGAGGGGAAATCACCGCCATCGTCACCGTCATCACTCCGGGCATCATCAAGATCGTCATAATCATCACCATCATCATCATCACCATCATCCTCATCATCCACCGTCATCCCTCTGTAACAATTAGGGGCCTCTACCATAGTTTTACATTAGATCTCTCTCCTGGTGTGGATTACTTGTTAGTAGGTGATGCTTGTGAGATTTATCGATGTTTGCACTTTATGACCAGATTGTTATCATCCATTATATCACCTCTGATTATGATCCATATGATGTCTTGTGAGTAGTCCGTGTTGTTCTTGAAGACATGGGAGAAATCAAGTTGTTAGTAGTGAAGTAATGTTGAATAACATTTAATGTTTGATATTTAAGTTGTGGAGTTATTCTCCTAGTGGTGTCATGTGAACGTCGACTACATGATACTTCACCATTTATGGGACTAGGGGGATGCATCGTGTATTTGGCTACTAATTGTGGGGTTGCCGGAGTGACATAAACCTAAAACCCCGTTAGGAAAGCATTACACGAGGGAGCGTAGGATCCCGAAGTTTAAAGTTGTGGTTAGATTTATTTCTTAATTACTTTCTTGTAGTTGCGGATGCTTGCAAGGGGTATAATCACAAGCATGTATTAGTATTGGATGGGACGGTACATTAGCATAGGTTCACCCACACAACACTTAGATTATTCAACTGCATGGAACAAAAGCACTTGACAGAAACCTCCCGTGTGTCCTCGATAATGTTTGTTAATCATAACTAAACTCACCGACTTGTCCTTTTATGAAGAAAGGATTGGGCCACTTGCTGCAATTATTACTACTGCATTTTATTTACTCGCATTTTATTTATCCGGAATATCAAAAACCCCTACAAATCTATCTTTCAGTATTTACAGTTATTCCTTCATCGAAACTGCTTGTCAACACCTTATGCTCCTCGTTGGGTTCGACACTCTTATTTATCGAAAGTACTAAGATACACCCCCTATACTTGTGGGTCATCAAAGACTAGCTGGATACAAAGTATTACATCGGAACACATAGTACAACATTGAGCCTCACCACAGGCAAAACATGTTGGCGGTAGTCTCGAGATCCTAAACAAAACCCTCACTTGTCTTCAGATTCATCTGCAGGATGGAATATGCAGCCACAAGGGGGTCAATACAATTTAATGTATTGGCAAATAACACTATGGTGTGTATAAATGGAAATAATAATACTACATGCTTATTTGTTTGAGTGGACTTTTGGGTAAGTTTGCATAAAGCCAATTTTCTCCTATCTCTTTTGTAAATTCATTTTATTTTCAAAGGGGTGGTAACATTGGACTAAGATCCAAGCACCACATATACTGTTCACTTAGTCAAAATTTTACTTATTTAAAATGGTGTTGAGATTCTTCCGTCCATCCTTGTCCAGCTGCTCGAAGTTGTCCATAACCGGGGACACGACTAAGATCTTAGTTTGTTGACTCTGTAGAGTTTGTGCACTTTCACCTTCAGACTCAAATAAACCCAAATATCCTATACACCCTGAGTGCATTAAGGAAAGAAGAAGATCGAGACGATATATTTCAGAAGAAATTCCACCACCGTTTGGCTTATCCGTTCCACCTATAATTATGCTACATCTGCTTGTAAGCCTGGTGAGTTCATTCAACTTAATTGATCAAGACAGATCCCATATGACTAAAGGCTGCACGAGAAGCTACTAAACTTATAAGGACATAGTAATCTCTTTGTTCCTGGGTGGCCGTCCGCAAGTGTACTCCTTCGATGAAAAACACCATAGACATGGCCCTAGGGATCCACTCAACATAAACCAATCACATCCATTTTCCACCCAGGTGTTTCATTGAGGTTTATAATTAGAATTTTCCACAACATCATATAAAACAAATTTGTAGAATTGCATAGCATCTTTCAATCTCTAAGGCTATGAGATAACAAGGTAAAAGAGGTGGCTACACACTACGAGGATTTAGCATAGCATAATATAACTTAGTAAAATTTCCTATCATGCATACTACTCAAAAATCAACTAATGCATAAAGAAAATAATGGGTGTATGAATGATGTGTTACTTGCCTTCGAAGTTGGTGAAGAAATCACACTCTTCACAAAAGATCTTTGCTCTCCGCACAATCTATACATTTAAAACACAATAACAAAATAAACAAGCATCCATAGAATCAAACATACAAGTGAAGAAAACAT
Source organism: Alopecurus myosuroides (assembly GCA_028641055.1). Classification (NCBI taxonomy): domain Eukaryota; kingdom Viridiplantae; phylum Streptophyta; class Magnoliopsida; order Poales; family Poaceae; genus Alopecurus; species Alopecurus myosuroides. The sequence continues at coordinate 250,327,714 of CM054059.1, forward strand.
ACAAGGAAACTAACATAGCAAAATGGGTTTAACCAAGTTGGCTAGGAAAAGTTTCAGGTTTGACTTTGTAGTGACCAAACTTTATAAATAACATATTTATCCAGGAATTTCCAATAGTTCACCAAGGGTGATCACACCACTTATTAAACCAAAGTAACACTTGCCAATATTTATCACCTAATTCCAATCACACAAGTAATCCAAGTGTTTGGGTTAGGTTTTACATTTGGGTCAATGGTTGGACAAAAACAAACTTGTTATCGAACACTTAAATAGGCTATATGTTTTTTTCAAGACTTCACTTGGTTGTTCTTCTTGAAGATCATCTTCAGGCTCCCATGTAGCTTCCTTCTCTGTGTGGTGACTTCATTGCTTCTTGTAGAACTTCATGGTTTTGGCTTAAGTGTTTAGAGGCAAACTAGGTTTTCTAGAATCCACTAAGAGGTTTTTGGCTACTAGGCATTCTTAACAAGTTCATACTATGGCTTATATATTGTAGGAATGGTCTTGAGTTAATGTCCTCCATCTTCTTCAGTTCTTGATGATGTAGTCCTGGTTGATGATGTAGATGTTCTTCTTCATGGAGTCACTTGATCTTGATGTATTCTTGAATCTTGACTTAGTCTTGAGCTCCATATACTACTAAGTTATTTGGCTCACATGAATTTAGTGATGGTCTTAATAAAAAACAATCATACCACAAAGTCTAATTGGGACAGAAAAGGAGAAAACGAATAGAGAGAGATGTGGTTAGTCTTCTTGAAGTTCCTCTTGATTTCTTCTAGTACTTCCACTTCCTAGAGTTTCTTATGATTGTGGTGAATTATATGTTCTTGTCTAAGTTCTTCAATGATTTTCCATGTAGTGCTCCTTGTTGAGTTGAAAATTTCATGTGAAGTGCCCTCTAGTACTTTAGGGACTTAGTCTTCTATAGAAAATAAGAAATTTTAGAGGGGTAGATAAAGATATGTGTACTAGGGTTTAAGGTTCACTAGTTGGTCTTATATGTGATTGACATATACTAGGGACTTGGTCTTGGATTCCAAAATACCCATAATAATAATGGTAAAAGGATAGAAACAAATTCTATGGCATAAACAACTAGGTCGACTACTATGATGGATTTTTGACTAAAATTATATGGTCATGGTACAAGGGTGCCCAAATGGTTTAGGTTATGATGTCTCTGGTCCAAGGTTATTATTTGGAGCAATTTTGCAAAAGCAAACATATTTAATTTATTTATGGAATTAAATATATGTCAAAATTACTCAAATGGCCAACTTAAATCTAAACTTGTCCTAAACTTATTTTGGGAATTTCTGTTATTAGACATTGTAGGGATCCCAAAAATATTTGGTTTGCTAAAAATGGATTTCCGGAATTTAAACTATGTCAAATTTCATCAAACTAACATATTTGAATTTTTTTTAAAATGTTTAAATTTAAATTTGGATAGTGCTAACAGTTTCTACATATCAATGGCTTTTCAAAAAGACTAAGTTTGCTAAATTTGGGATTGTAGATCATAAGTTATGAAGGTTCTAAGATGTAGGGGCTTTTCTGCAAAGTTAAACTTTATTTTCTATTTCGGAAGAAAATCCAGAAAATGCTAGGACAGGTGGCAGCTCCTGATTGGCTGCAAGGGGACTTGCTAACTTGGCGCGCTGCTACTGGTTGGGATCGGTCTCGACTCTATGGCTTGGCTCGGCTTAAGCCCACTCGCGGCTTGGCTACATTTAATTTGGATCACATCATCCAGATCAGACGGTTGAAAATAGATCGAGAGGGGGGCGTGCTCACCTTCGCAGCTCTGCTCGCCGAAATGGAGACAACGACGGCCGAAGATGCGGGATAAAACGATGATGGAGCTCCGGTTGTTCCAGCGCACGATGGAGACTACTACAACGCGCAGAGCAGCACCACGAACTTGATAACGACGACGACATCGAGGTTCTTGTCCAGGAGCGATGGGAGGAGGCGGACAGAGCGGTGTGCACGGCCGGCGAGCTCGGCCGTGGTTGTTCTCCCCGTCTCCCTGCACAAAAATAGAACCAAGGGATGAGAAGATGCGCACGGTCTAGGAAGGAAGAATTAAACGAAAAAGGGGTGGCGTCGTGCTTTGGTGTCGCCGGAATCCTTCTCGGAAGGTGGCGGCCAATGCGCACTCCAACAAGAAATCATAGCAGTCTTGGGGCGATATTAGAGATGGAAGGAGAGGGGAAGTGAAGGGGAGAGGGAGGGGATTTAATTGGTGGAAACGAGGCAGGAGATGGTGGCCTAAAACGCCCGTACTCAAGCGTGGAAGAAACGCCCGTGGGCATTTTCTCTTCGGGGAGGCTGAAGGTTGATGATTATAACATCATCAATGACGTCATCTAATTATTTTTTCCTATTTTCTTATTTAATTCATATCTTTTGTTCTATAAACCCAAACGACCTTAAATAAATTTTATAATTGAAATATGTATCAAATAGAAACATAGTTTTGTTGTTTCCAACACACTTTAGTTTTTTAAATTTTGAAAATTGAATAATTCACTAATAGTAACTTAAGGTTATTTTGAATGAATAAAATAAAAAAAATCAAAATATTAGTCACATAAAATTTGAGTGACATTCTATAATTTAAATACTATTTCTGAAAGTCATTGCAACTTATTTTTTATATTTTTATACAATTAAAATATGAGCAAACCCTAATAGAAACTTAATGTCATTTTCTAAATAGAAAAATAATTGATAATTTAAATTGGGGTTTAAGAAAATTCAGAGAGGTGTGACAAATTCAAACATTGTTTTTCAAAGTCTTTTACTTGTTTTTATAAACATAATAATTTATAAACACTTTATGGTTTATACTTGGTATAATATTTGAAAACAATATAAATAATTTTTATTCATGTGAAATATTTTGGAGGCATAGAGAATTATTAAAGATAATAATTATCTAGTTTTTAAACACCATAAAACATTTTCAAGTGACAATTGAAATGAAAACCTTTTATATAATAAGGTTTGCTAAGAGAAAACAACTACTTGACTAAAGAATATTTATTTTAAATAGGCTTTAGGGTTTAAGAAATAGAGGCATATTGGATTTTCAATTCCAATAACATTGGAATAATAATAAAATTTCCTTTGTGTCTGCATTTTATTTATTTTTGTTCACTTGCATTAACAAGAAAACAAAAGTTTCAAATTTTAGTGATTTTTGAAGTTTGCAAAAATCAGGGATGTTATAGACTACCACCCTTAATAAAATCTTGTCCCGAGATTTAGGAAGGCTGGAAAGAAAGATAGGTTTGGGAAACTAGGTTTCAAAACAACTAGGTGGTTTACCACCCTTAAAATAAACTTTTGTGGGTAGTCTAATTTCATTAGCTTGGAGTGTAGCTTCATTCCAGATTGGCTTGAATAGAACTTTCCTTCGCGGTAGAGTTGCAAACCAACATAGCTCTGTTGAACTACCTTTGACACTCTAGTGTCACTCTTTGGGTCCATCAAAAGTCCTTGGGTCACTCTGAACTTGGTCTTTTGATGTCCTTGGAAATATTCTATCTTGTTGTTGTCTTCCTCGAAGGCTAACACCATGCTATTTCTAATGAAACTCTCATGGTAGGCAAAATCTTCCATTACTTGATTCCTCCAAGGTTGGTTTGATCCTCACGAAAAATAGTATGTTTCAGCAACACTAACATAGGGTCATTATTACATCTTACCATTCGATGGTACAGGTTTGTTAACGTTGCCTCTCTAATAGGTATGTCACTCAGATTTACCATTCCTCATAGCAAGAGTAAATGATGTGAGTAGTCATCATGGGGGCCAATCCATGTTGCACTCAATCATTACCTTGTACTTAGATTGGTGAATCTCGTATAATAACACTAGGTCACCTCACTTGTCTAACAGAAAGTTTCCACTCTGTAAGACAAACCTAAGCTAAACTATTGATCCTCAACTAATTGCGTAAAACTCTTATACAACACTATATGATTAGTTGTAATTTACTCGTCTATCCTTCTCCTGGTGTAGTAGGATCCAAATCTATATATCTCATGCAACTCTGAGTCCACTTGTATATCTTCACTTTTTGATTGGCTTGCTTCTCATTGGTATATAGTTGGCTTGATCATGGATGTGGTTGTTTCTTCTCACAAAAGAACATAATTTTGAGACTAGCATTTCTCAAATGGATGGCTTGTGTCTTTATAGGGAACTTAGTCACAACATCCTTGGGTGTAATATCAGTTGTTGCTCTTCATACTCTAGTTCACTATGGCTGGTGAATGGGTATGTGATTTGGTTTGGCTTAGCATGGATGAGTAGACATCAGAAAGAGAACTAAATAAAGTTCTTACCCCAACACAAAAGATCAAGGAAAATCATATTGCAAGCAACTTGTAACAAGCATTCATCAAACCAATCAAGGTTTAGAAAACAACCTTGTATTGTCATACCACACTCAATTGTATGATCAATACACTAATATGTTAACGTTGTTCTAACTATGTAACTAGATTTGTGGTATCGTCTATATCTTCTTGTGTTTCTTCAAGTTCTCCTCTCAATGTCTTCAAGTTCTTCAATAATCTTGAGTGTAGGTCTTCATGTGGCGAAAATATTTCTTTCACTTCATGGTATGGTCATCTAGAACAAGAGAAGATATTCTTGAAGGTGAATAATAGATGAGAGGATACGATAAGGATTAGGAATGTATGAAGTGAGTAAAATACTTAGAAAATATTAAGTATCTTTTCTATGGTGATCAACAGAATATTAAGAACTTATTGTAGATTGTATATTCCAAATAGTGAGAAGGTCTGACACCCGCAAGACACTCAGGGAACATGTCTAATGTCCGTGTACATGTAATGTTTGTCTGGGTCGCTTCATCTCCCTATGCCGCTAAGATCCAAAATACTCAAAGGAGATAATAACATGATCTAAAAGGGTTTATTCCAAACCTAGGGTCTCGAATCCTATAGGCAACACCATCCTCTGATACCATTCGTAGCGTTCCCACATTTAAATAATGCAAGAACACCTGTGTTATTGTGCTAGTCCCTAAATCAATTGCTAGCACCAGTGTATAAAATGAAATATCATGCAAATGCATCAAAATCTATTGGATCGCATGATCAAGTCTTTATAAAAGTAACATTACAACTTTAATAGTCTTAGAAGACTAGTAGGATACAAAGTATTATAGCGGAAAACATAGTAGGAATATGCAACCACAAAGGGTTCAGTAGAATTTTATGTATTGGAACGTAACACTATGGTGGATATAAATGGCAAGACTAATACTACATGCTTATTTGGTTGAGTGGAGTTTTGGCTAAGTTTTCATAAAGCCACATTTCTCCTATCTCTTTTGTAAAGTCATTTTCTTTTCAAAGGGATGACAACATTGGACTAAGATCCAAGCACCGCATATGATGTTCACTTAGTCAAAATTTTACTTATTGAAAATGGTGTTCAGATTCTTCTGTCCATCCTTGTCCAGCCGCTCGAAGTTATCCAAAACCGGGGACACGACTAAGATCTTAGTTTGTTGACTCTGCAGAGTTTGTACACTTTCACCTTTAGACTCAAATCAACCTAAACATACTATACACCCTGAGTGAATTAAGGAAAGGAGAAGATTGAGACGAGATCTTTCAGAAGAAATTCCACCACCGTTTGGCTTACCCGTTCCACCTATAATTATGCTACATCTTCTTGTAAGCCTACTGAGTTCATTCAACTTAGTTGATCAAGAAAGAGCCCATATGACTAAAGGCTGCACGAGAAGCTACTAAACTTAGAAGTACATATTAATATCTTTGTTCCTGGGTGGTCGTCCGCAAGTGTACTCCTTCGGTGAAAAACACCATAGACATAGCCCTAGGGATCCACTTAGCATAAACCAATCACATCCATTTTCCACCCAGGTGTTTCATTGAGGTTTTAATTAGAATTTTCCAGAACATCATATAAAACAAATTTGTATAATTTCATAGCATCTATCAAGCTCTAAGGCTATGAGATAACAAGGTTAAAGAGGTGGCTACACACTACTAGGATTTAGCATAGCATACTATAACTTAGTAAAATTTCCTTTCATGCATACTACTCAAAAATCAACTAATGCATATAGAAAATAATGGGTGGATTAATGATGTGTTACTTTCCTTTGAAGTTGGTGAATAAATCACACTCTCACAAAAGATCGTTGCTCTCCGTATAATATATACATTGAAAATGCAATAACAAAATAAACAAGCATCCACATAATCAAACATACAAGTGAATAAAACATACAAAGCAACTAACATAGCATAATTGGTTTAACCAAGTTGGCTAGGAAAAGTTTATGGTTTGAGTTTGTAGTGATCAAACTTTATTGATAACATATTTATCTAGGAAGTTCCAAGAGTTCACTAAGGGTGATCACACAACTTTTTAAACAAAAGGAACGCTTGGCAATATTTATCACCTAATTCCAATCACACAAGTAATCCAAGTGTTGGGCTGGGTTTTCCATTTGGGTCAATGGTTGGACAAAAACAAACTTGTTATCCCATACTTGAATAGGTTCACTTTGTTGTTCTTCTTGAATATCATCTTCAGACTCCCATGTAGCTTCCCTGTCAGTGTGGTGACTTTGTTGCTTCTTGTAGAACTTCATGGTTTTGGCTTAAGTGCTTAGAGGCAAACCAGATTTTCTAGGATCCACTAAGAGGTTTTTGGATACTAGGGGTTCTTAACGGGTTCATACTCTGACTTATGTATTTTAGGAATGGTCTTAAGTTAATGGCTTCCATCTTCTTCTCATTCTTCTTCTTCTTCAGATCCTGATGATGTAGTCCGGCTTGATGATGTAGAGGTTCTTCTTCATGGAGTCACTTGATCTTGATGTATTCTTGAATCTTGGCTTAGTTTTCAGCTCCATAAACTACTAAGTTATTTGTCTAACATGAATTGAGTGTTGGTCTTGATAAAAAATGATCACACCACAAAGTCTAAATGTGGAAGAAAAGAAATAATAGAGCGAGATGTGGTTAGTCTTCTTGAAGTTCCTCTTTATTTCTTCTAGTACTTTTACTTCCTTGAGTTTCTTCTGATTGTGGTGAGTTATATGTTCTTCTCTAAGTGTTTTAATGATCTTCCATGTAGTGCGCCTTGTTGAGTTGAAAATTTCATGTGAAGTGCCCTCTAGTACTTTTGGGACTTAGTCTTCTACAAAAATTTTGGAGGGGAGATAGAAGATATGTGTACTACGGTTTAAGGTTCACTAGTTAGTCTTATATGTGGTTGACACATACTAGGGTCTTGGTCTTGGATTCCAAAATGTCCACAATAACAATGGCAAAAAGATAGAAACAAATTTTATGGCATAAACAACTAGGTGGACAACTATGATGGATTTTTTGCTAAACTTACATGGTCATGCTCCAAGGATGTTCAAATGGTTTAGGTTATGATGTCTCTGGTTCAAGTTTATTATTTGGAGCAATTTTGCAAAAGGAAACATATGTAAATTATTTATGAAATTAACTATATATGTTAAAATTACTCAAATGGCCAACTTAAATGTAAAATAAATCTAAACTTGTCGAAAATTTATTTTGGTCAGCAGGGTCTGTTAGTACATATTATAGGGATCCCAAAAAATATTTGGTTTCCTAAAAATGGACTAGAATTTAAACTATATCAAATTTCATCAAACAAGTATATTTGAATTTGAACAATTTTTGAATGTTCAAATTTAAATTTGGACATTCCTAAAAGTTTCTACATGTCAAGGGATTTATAAAAAGTCTAAGTTTGCTAAATTTGGGATTCTGGATCAGAAGTTATGAAAGTTCTAAGGTGTAGGGCTTTTCTGCAAAGTTACAATTTATTTTTTATTCCGGAAGAAAATCCAGAAAATGCTGGGACAGGTGGCAGCTTCTGATTGGCTACACGGGGACTTGCTGACTTGGTGCACTGCTACTGGTTGGGATCAGGGTCAGCTCTATGGCTTGGCTCGGCTTAAGCCCACTCTCGTATTGGCTTGGCTACATTTAATGTGGATCACAGGATTGAGATCCGCCGGCTGAAAATAGATTGAGAGGGGGAGGCGCGCGCACCTTCGTAGCTCTCCTCGCCGGCAATGGAGATGGCGGCGGCTGGAGATGCGGGAGCGGACGGTGATGGAGCTCCAGTTGTTCCAGAGCACGATGGAGACTACGACAGCGCGCAAAGCGGCACCACGAACTTGATGATGACGACGCCGTCGAGGTTCTTGTCCAGGAGCGATGATAGGAGTCAGACGAAGCGGTGTACACGACCGGCGAGCTCGGCCGTGGTTGTTCTCCCTGTCTCCCTGCGCAAAAAATATAACCAAGGCATCAGAAGATGCGCACGGTCTAGGAAGGAAGAATTAAACTAAAAAGGGGTGGCGCCATACTTTGGTGTCGCCGGAATCTTTCTCGGAAGGTGGCGTCCAGTGCGCACTCCGACGAGAAATCGTGGCAGGCTCGGGCGAGATTAGAGATAGAAGGAGAGGGGAAATGACGAGGAGAGGGAGGGGATTTAAGAGGTGGAAACGAGGCAGCAAATGGTGGCCTAAAACGCCCATAATCAAGCATGGAAGAAACGCCCACGGGCAGTTTCTCTTTGGGAGGCTAAAGGTTGATGATGATGATGTCATCAATGACGTCATCTATTTTTTTCCTGTTTTCTTATTTAATTCATATCTTTTGTTTTAGAAACCCAAACGACCTCAAATAAATTTCTAAATTTTTTTAATTTAAATATCTTTCAAATAGAATTTTTTTTTTTGTTTTCGACACATTTCAACGTTTTAGATTTTGAAAATTTAATAAACCACTAATAGTAACTTAATGTTATTTCCAATTTATAAAATAAAAAAATCAAAATATTAGTCACATAAAATTTAAGTGGCATCCTATAAGTTAAATATTATTTCTGAAAGTCATTACAACTTATTTCCATATTTTTATAGTTTTAAAATATGAGTATACCTTCATAGCAACTTAATGCCATTTTCTAAATAGAAAAATAATTGATAATTTAAATCGGGGTTTAAGAAAATTCAGAGAGGTGTGACAAATACAAACATTGTTTTTCAAAGTCTTTTACTTGTTTTCATAAACAAAATAATTTATAAACACTTATGGTTCATACTTGGTATAATATTTGATAAACAATATAAATAATTTGTATTCATGTAAAATATTTTGGAGGCATAGAGAATTATTAGAGATAATAATTCTCTAGTTTTAAACACCATAAAACATTTTCAAGTGATAATTGAAATGAAAACCTTTTATATAATAAGGTTTGCTAAGAGAAAACAACTACTTGACTAAAGAATATTTATTTTAAATAGGCTTTGGGGTTTAAGAAATAGATGCATATTGGATTTTCAATTCCAATAACATTGTAATAACAATAATATTTCCTTTGTGTCTGCATTTTAGTTGTTTTTGGTGACTTGCATTAACAAGAAAACAAAAAATTTAAATTTTAGTGATTTTTGAAGTTTGCAAAAATCAGGGATGTTACATTCTTTGTGCAAAAGTTTGTACATTCGGTACTACCAGACATGCTCGGTACTAACGGGACAAGCTGTTTCGACATATATTCCAAGTCGTGCGGAGTGGAGAATTATTCCCCACCCGCACAAACACCTCCTCACTATTGCCCCCTTCCCCCCCTCGTCCGTCCGACCCTTGCCTCTCTGGAATCCGCCGTTCCTGGCCCTAATCTGCACCGTGGGAATCCCTCCCGCTTCGGTCTCCATCATGGCTTCCGGTATTTTTATCTGCTTTCTCTCTTTGGTTCCCCTTTGATGAACCCTAGTCGCTTTGAGATGAATATGTGGTTGCTAAGATTTCTTTCGGTTAAAGTGTTGATGGATGATCTCTAGTTGTCAGGAACTGCAATGTGTTAGCTTACTCTAGTTATCTTATTGGACCGACCTTCGATTTTGTGCTTGGATTTGGGGCGGGAATCTGAAAATTTGCATGCCCGGTACTACTGTACATCGTCTGGTACTACTGCGGTACTACTGCTCGTACAAATTTGGGCCAAAATAGCTTGTTTTAACTTGAGCATGCTAAATTCCTTCTCCATTTTTTTGAGCATGTACCCTTATCTTATTTCCATTCCCTATATCTCTGAACTTCAGAGGTAGCCATGGTGGTGGTTCCGGAAGGAACCAATCATGTAAGCTCGCAACAAGCACAAGGCCCCAAGGAACAAGGAAGCAATGGTCGATGAAGATGTGTTCCTGGCAGATTTTGAGGAAGAAGCTGAGATCATGCCCGCTCCGACCACCGCAAGAACTCGTGGTGGTGGTCGTGGTGGTGGTGGTACTACCAAGCGCAAGACGTTGGCTAGGAAACCAATTCGCAAGCCATTTGACAAGTGGAAGCCCAAGGCCTATCAAGAGTTTAAAGAAGAAAATCCCTATGGGGAAGAAAGAGACTTTTTGAGAATCCTCACTTCTTCACCAAAGACCAAGAGGATGTCTTCAATGACATTTATGTGGGCAAGGATTACTCCGTCACTCCTCAACACACCATGAACATTGATCACATGAGAAATCCTAAGCACAAGGGCTACTTTGATTAAATTTGGCTATGTGTGAGGAGTTTGGTCTTGTTCCTCTCATGAAGATCAACCAACCTTACATTGAGTACTATATGAAGCAATTCTATGCTAGCGTTCATTTTTATGATGATGAGAAGAGGATAATGTGGTGAATGACCAAGGATAGAATGCTCAAGGCAACTTTGAAGGAGTTCGGGGATCTTTTGGGCTATGATGATAAGCGAGTTCATGAGGCTAGTGGGTGGCGATGTCATAGTGCAACATATTCTAGCAACAATCAAATCACTCCAACATCACCATGTAGGAAGGTACACCAGGAAAACCTGCTCATCTCTTCGCCCCTTTGAGATTCTTCATTGCATCTATAGATAGACTCTTTCTCCCCGTGTGGGAAATTGGGATGCGGTCGATGGATTCATGTTTGACTTGCTCAAGAACTCCAAAGAAAAGCAAGGATCCATAGAAAAGTTGGATGTGATGGATTGGATGCATGAGGAGATGTGGCTGACAGTGTTTGACAAGAGGGCTCCCATCTATGGCCCTTTTCTCATGAAGCTCATTAGGAATAAGTGGTGGGAATCCACAAAGGAGGATATTATGAAGGATATGGCAACCCCATTGTCAAGCATCCGGTAAAGGAACCAAGGGTAAACCAACATTTGCTCCCATCAGAACTTGCAACAGCTCCACCTAAGAAGGAAGCCACTTCTCGGATTGGTGTGAGGGCCGGTGTGAGGTCTGATGATGCTCCTTCAGGTGATGAGCCATCTTGGTTCAAGAAGTTTCAGATTAAGGCCAAGAAGGCCTTTTGCCTACAACTTGATCTCCAGGAGCGCATGTATGTTGCGCATGTGTACCACAAGAAAGCTGCAGCTCGTCAAAAGAAGATGATGCAGAAGATGGATTTGCGAGTGTCCTCTGGGTCAGAAGGAGCCATCACTCATAAGAAGGAGTGGAAGTCCAAACATAGCTACTGGAGCGACACCGACATCCCTTCCTCGTCCACTCACCATGTCGAAGGCTACGAGCGACTCTTCTGGGATGTTTATCTTCACTCTTCTCCCTTTTTGGAATTTATGACAAAGGGGGAGAACGAGTTCTATTAGGTTCAGTCGGGGATTTGCATGGGTGGAGTCACAAGCTTTGTTATCTTTGTTGTTACTTTGCTTGTGTCTCTGGTCTAGTTGAACTTGTCTTTGTTTCTTTTGGATATTTGTGTTGGTGAACTATTCGCGAGCGTGGTGTAAGACATGAAATCATCCCTACTCGTGTTCCTATAATCTCTATTGCAAATCTCTAATTCTAGCTATTTTATCTCGTATGATCTGTTTGCTAGAATGTTAGTACACTTGTGCTTTCAAATCCTCGCTCAACAATTGTGTTGTCATCAAACACCAAAACGAGGGAGATTGAAAGAGCATTTCCATCATTATTTTCATGTTTGTTGACAACACAATTAAGGATATAACACGTGCTAAGTACTATAGGGATTCTATGTTCTTGATCACTATATTTATATCTAATATGATCCGTAGCGAAACCCCGGTGATTACCTCTTGAAGAAACTGTCTGATTGTGGGGTTTCTACCTAGCACGGTACTACCGGAGTTTGTCCGGTACTACGGGGTTTTCAAGAAAATGGTACTGAAATCATTTCTCGAAGTGCGGCACTACTGGAGTGGCTCGTTAGTACCGACAGCGCGGTATTGCTGGCCCCGTACGGTACTAACGTATTTTCCAGAGTTGCGCACTGATACATCAGTCGAAGGAGTGCCATCGCGCGGTACTGCCGGATTTTACAGAAGAGCGTACTCTGCAAGCTTCCATGTCCAAAATGTGGTACTACCACCCCCGTTGGGTAGTACCATATGTGGTTTCTGTCTGCGATGGTTGCATTGACTTGCGTGAAGATTTGAGCGGGCGGTACTACCGGACAACGTCCGGTACTACCGGGTGACGCAACAAATGCTCAAACGGCCAGATTTGAGGGGACGAGTATAAATAGCTCATCCCCTTCTTCCCCAAGAGGTAGCTCGTCCAACATTGAAGTCCCCATTTATTGACCTCACCAAAAGCTAGATTTCTCCCAATCCCTCCATCCAAACTCGTTGATATTTGGAGGATGAAGGAGGAGGCCCCGATCTACATCTTCACCAAGCCGTTCTTCATTTCCGCCTCATTAACTTGAGGGTGGGTTTCCTTGTGGAAAACCTAGACCCCATTGTTGCTCACTTGTTGATTGGAGCAAGATTGTTCGTGTTTTTTGGGAGCCACCAATTCGGTTGTGGGTGTGTGCCTCAAACTCATTGTAAAGGCACCGATTTCCGCCTCGAAGGGAATCAATGGTGGAAGGTGAACTAGGCCTTTGTGGCTAAGTTCATCGGAGAATAGGGTGAGGCCTTTGTGGCGTTGAGTAGGCCTTCGTGACGAAACTCACAACCCTCCCACGAGACGTACTCCCCTCAAAAGGAGGAACTCGGGAATACATCCTTGTCTCCGCGTGCTTCCGTTATCGGTTACCTCGTTCCCTCTCCCTTTACTTTGTGTTTGTATCTTGCTTAGTGTTTCTCTTGTCATATAGGTAAATTCACCGTAGTTTCATATCTAGAGAATTTACCATTGTGTCAAGCCTTAATCGAAAAAGAATTAAAATTTGAAGTAGCACCTATTCACCCCCCCTCTAGGTGCCCATACTATCCATTCAATAACAATTCCAGATCTATCTCAAAATCGTTTACCAACACTGTAGAAGAGGAAGAGATGTCGATGAAGCTTGTTGATGATCCTCACGTACAGACCCATGGGTGAGGATGTTGCCAACTCCCCGTATCTAGCACCGTGATCCAACAGAGTGAGAGTCTCGCGTGAGAGCTTCCACACATTGGGACTAGTTCTGCAACGCTTTGTCGTCTAGGACTAGGCACTACAGATGTATAATAATGTGGAGTTCTCACCACACGAGAGAGAGAGAGAGAGAGAGAGTAACTAGAATCTAGATCTAATTAGGAGAGGATACCTCAAAATCCCAATTAGATTAATCTAAGAAGAAACCTTGGTCCACTGCTTGAGAAGAAACCACTTGCTGCCAATAGGAGCAACTATGCGGATTGGGTATGTGCCCTGAGAATTGTTCTCAGGGGTGTCGAGAAAGAATATGTCCTTGAAGCTCCTCCTCCTGGGGAACTTGATGAAAATGCTACTGATGCTGAGAAAGATGCTCACACCTTGAAGAATGACAATGTAACCTATATTCAATGTCTCATGCTGACATGTATGGATCCTAAGTTGCAAAAGTGATTTGATCAAACATCCTTTTACGATATGATCATGCCACTCATGGACATGTAGCAAACTCAGGCTAAGACTGAGCATTTTGAGACAACGAAGGCAATATGTTCATGCCATATGGCAGAAGGAGGCTCAGTGAGCGAGCATGTAATCAAGATGTTTGGTTACGATGAAGGCTTCAGAGTCCGAGGTTTCCAATCCCAGCTGAACTAAGTACATATTTAGTGTTGGACTCACCCTCCGTCTTACAACACTTTTATCATGAATTAATGGGAGGGGCCTTTCGTTAACAGCAAAGCAATCGACAATGGATCCTACTACCTCATCAACGCACGCGAAGAAAAATAAAGTGCCAAGTCAGAGAAAGACAATAAGCACCCATGGAACATCATCATGCCACACCCCTTCTACAGTTAGTATTAATGTAATACTTGTTGGTCAATCAATCAAAATAAAGCCAGACCCTACTGTTCAAACTTGGGGGATCCTTTTCGTTACATTTGCTTTCGAGACTTTATTTTTCCATATGTAATAACCGATTGACGGGTTGTCACAGAGTATAGTTTGTCTAGCTGAGCCATACAACACTAGACACCCAAGCCCACCGGTGGAAAAACAAAAATAAAGTGTCTGTTTTTCTCTAAGTTACCAGCAACTCCCCAAAGTGAACAAAGTAATGCAGCCGGGTCTACGCCTAATTCTACTATGAAGCCTTCGATGGAACTAGTCTAAAAAAGCACCGCGCTTTGGTATCAAAAGTGTCACGCGAGGGCATACTTAGCAGAATCGCATGGTCGACCGACTTTGAATAACTCGAAACAGACACATCGACTGTGCGCGCATAAAGTTAGACTCAAGTCAGTGTAGTGAAAAATGCACAACACCAAAGTGCAAAAACCACCATGGGCACAAAGCTTAAAAGATTTTAGAAAATATGCCCGCAAGCTCCAAGTAGTCTAACTCAAACAAAATTTTGTACATGCTCCTTAGCAGGGGCGACCTCTCCAACCACAACATACTATAACCCAGAGGCATCACCAGCAGTCTACTCAGAGGCAACATTCTTCGTCGGACCCGCTAGAGGGGCCGACCACGCCTTCTGGAACAATGAACCAGAACTCCCAACAGCGTTGGTACCCTTCAGGGTGCCGACATCCTCAGGAGCGATGGAGTCGTTGAAGAAATAGTCCAAGATAAGCACTCCCTCCAGACGACACACATACGGACCGACTTGGGTAGCAAGCTCGCCCGGATCGATTTCCTTCCCATCCAGGGTGGGTGGGAACACGAAGGTAACATGCGGAATGTTGGACTTCGGATAATGGGCAACAACCATTGTGAGTGTCGTTGTTGCACCAGCCCGACATGCCGAAGAGAAACGAAAGAGACCGTTCGAATTATATGAAAATTGAAGAGGATGCATGAAGTTCTAAAAATGTTTGAGACATCCTCACAACTCATTCGGTCAAACTAAATATGGTGTCCTACCTTGAAAGAATAATCTTCACTCAACAATGAGCAGTTAACAAGTGTGGAAGTCTTCTAAATATTTGCTAGCAACAGTACAGGTATAGTAGCATTCTTGAGTATTCTAAAGTTTATCTATTATTATTATCATCTTACTAAAATGACCGCGTTCATTTTATTGACTTATGCTTCATGAACATGATGATCTTGTTCTTTTCGCATAGACTTTCTTGGGGACGAGCAAGAATCTAAGCGTGGGGAAGTTGATGCGTCCATTTTAGGTGCTATTTTACTTAATGTTTTATTAATAAGTATATATAGAATTTGGTATTTTTCTGTGCCAAAGTGTACCGTTTATGTCTCTGTATGCAAATTGTTGAAATCCCAAAGAGATATTTCATACAAGGCATAGAGAATCATAATTGGACGTAATATGAGGAGATCACGTCATTTAAGGCCATTCCAAGGAAACAAAAATTCACAGAATTCAAAGGAGAAGAAGAAAAAGACTTAACGAGCTATGGTATGGTCAATTATGATTGTACATTAACCGTACCAGTAAATATTGTACGAGCAAACAACATAGTAACCGCTTAACAAGCCACATTACGGTCACCTTGACCGTACTAGTGACTGTACCCGATGGAGCCAGCTCGACACGGAGGGCGAAACGAAAAACAACGACCGTACCACTATAAGGTGGTAACCCAAAATACACTGGTACAGTGAGTACCGACCGTACCAATCACCGTACCTAGGTGCGTTTATCCTGTTTCAGCCACCATATTAACCCAGTGACCCCAGATTCAAGAAGAGAGGCAGAATAGATACACACCAGTCGCAAAACCACGAAAATCCACTAAACCCTAGCCTCCGGAAGGTGTTCGGAGGGGGAATTCGCAGAAGTGAATCCATATCCATCAACTGCATCATCGTGAAGGCCTCCGCATTGATCTCCATCGCAATCACCACCATCTACATCTATGTGATAGCATCTCCATCCCATCTCATTGTAATTTTAGAACATCTAGTTGTTGATTTGCATGTGTATTCATTCATATATTCATCCTCCATTTGCAATACAAGCATTATTATGTTTACTTCCTTCATGTGTGAGTAGTTCCATTAGTTCTAGGAGAGATGGGAAAACCCTAGTACTATTACGAATTGAGATAAAGATGCAATATTTTCTATTGACTGGTTTGTGATAACAATCCCCATGATATCGTGTGAAGTCGACCGCGCCAATATTGTGCCATAGAGCCATGATGGGTTGTTCGTGTTGGTTTGAGGATGACTCACGAGTGAGTATGACAGGACAGAAAGTCGCTCCTCCATTCGCGCCAATCTATGACATGGGATCAACGGAGAACTCACCGTACCAATACCACGTGCACGGGGAGACCCTTAACCACAAGTGCAAGTATTTGTATCGCTTATCATCTGGGCTACGTGGTGGTTGTGAGTAGTGTGTTAACCGAGGCATTAGGGCACATTAATTTATGGAGCTTCGCCCTCACAAATTATTTGAATGAAAATATTACGCACACCTAATCAATTCAAGAGTATGCTAGTGGTAGAACCGCCCTTCCCAAGAACGCCTTTATCCATATTGTAGTTCCAATCGTTCAACCATACATTATTCCACTTATGTTTACTTTGTTGTTTAGTTTATTTTATTCTTTTATTATAATCCTTTTACACACTTTATTTCAATCATTTTTACTGTTTGTTTTAGCCTATAGATAGTTTGAAGAGCACCAACAATAGTAGGTGCTCAAAGCTAGACATAGAGGACCATTTCCGTAGCTCCATCGTGATTCGATACTCTTATTTTGAAACTAGCTATAACAACCCAGCAGGCATCATACACAAGTAGTGGTATCAAAGTTAGGGTATGTGTAGATACGATTTGATCTAGAGCATAATTTTGTGTGGGTGTTGCATAAATTTGTGCAAGTATATTAGAAAGTTCTTTAATATTTAGTTTATCTTTATTTCTTCCCAATAATTTGTGTTTGTTTTGTTTCTGGTGGCATGGTGTGGCTTTCTACAAACTTCTAGCAATCCTAGGACACTCAAGTTGCCCCTGGCATATCTCGCTTGATCCGAATAAGTGTTTCAGTAGCTTTGGGTTACACCATAGTTGGTCTCATATAATGGCATGGTGGAAAGGGAATGTGGATTGGATCCACACCGAGGTCATGGTTATGAATAAGTTTAGATTGATATGCTAGACGTTTTTGTAATATCTAAGTTTCAATCACCCCACAATGTCAATCTAGAAATGAGAATAAACATACCTCTAATTGTGTATATTATGACGATATTTGGTAGAACCTACATCCATGCTAAAACTTGCAAACAAAGCGTTAGAGGCATCTAACTTGGTTTTGCAGGGTGTGCATGTGGTTTGGTACCGCTATCTTGTTACTGTGTTTTACATGATGGCCAATGCCAAAGGATTTTCATTGTTCGACATCGACAATCAGGCCTTCACCGCGGAGCTCGAAGGAAGTACATGATAAGAGAAAGTGGTCGTTTCTCTGTCGTGGAAAGGCTTGAAGAAATTTTCACCGCAGCGGAATTTTCAGTTGTGGTGAGAATAACGAAGATGGAGGATCCTTGTTGGGGATGCGTCAAGAATCCCCAAAGAACAAAGTCTATACTGAATCACACGAATCATGAATTTCCTGTGATGTTTATCCTTTGTTGTTTACACCTTGATGGCATAATAGTCATTTATTAGGGTGATTCCTCACTTGAAAAATGTCTAGGTAGTTTGTGTTTTCCCAATTGTAGCACCGTCAAACTGTCATGTGTACGCGTTCATCACTTGGATACAAGGGTCAACATGCCTCTTCTTGTCAGAAGGTGGGTTATAGTTTGTTCACTTGGATATAAGGTGCATTCTATATGGAAGAGTCAGTTGGTTGTCTTGTCGTTCAAGCATGAAAGTCATAAACTCGGAACACATACATCAAAAGATGAGCGAGAATCACATGGAGTGATTGGAATAGTTTCCTACCCTTTAGGATGTGATTGGTTGAGGTGGATACATCCTTTTAGTCATAATTTATCGTGGATCTCGTTTCACTAAAAGTTGATTTTGAGGAATATCAGTTTCAGCCGGAGCATATATCCCGATTTCAATTTTATCGAATTAAGTAATGCAAAATTAATTGTGAACTAAAGAGTCTAAATAAATTTGTTTTATTGTAGAGATGGATCCCATTAAAAACATACATCTGAATGAGTTGTTGGGAATAAAGAAATTAACTAAGAAAAGTATGGACTTCTGTGAATGGGCTAACAATCTGAGAGCTGTTTTGAGAAGTCTTGAGGTAGAGCATGTGCTGGACAATGTAGTCCCATCACCTAATGGGGAATTCTATCCATTAGGAGATGAAGAGTATCAAGTTTATGTGATCATGCTGGATAGGGTGAGTTCTGAGCTAGGTGATTGTTACCCACACTTTAGCCCCTTTCGTCTCATGGAATTTTTAATAGCTCGGTTCACCATGCAAGTATGTCATGGTTGCCATAAGATTAACGCTGATCTATTTAAGTGCAAACTCATGTGTCTTGGTTCACTAGGGGAGCACAAAGACAAGTTCACAGGGATATTATAGAAGCTAAAGGATATTGGTTTTCCAATTCCAAAAAACCAAGCTGTTGACATACTCCTCATGTCACTTCCATCACATCAGTTTAGTTTTGTGGCTTTCTACAATTTAATGGAAGTAGAGAACATAGTTGAAGAAGTCTTCCAGATGCTCATGTCAGCTGACATGAATGTCTTCGTCCACACTGTGATGGCTGCACAAATTGACAAAGACAAGTGACACGCCCACACGAGGTATAAGAGTTATACCAGTTATAGGCATTTTCTTGTCCGAAAAATATTTTGATATTGGATACTGAAATTTATCAGCTTGCAATTAATTGCAGAGTGAGAAGGAAAAGAGACAAGAAAGGTGGAAAGCATAGTGAAATATACACTTAATGGCGCCACACCAACTGCATCATCTAGGAAGTCTGAGTCAATAGAGAGGATCAACACTAGGACTTCGAAATAATAGGTATTCTGAGTTCGGTCATTTTGTAATAAATATTTTATATTTCTTGAATATTGTTGAGTTCAAATTTTAAAATGTGTGTGGGAATTCCAATCTTGTAAATTCAAAACTTTATGATCTTCTTTATTGTTATGTCATTAAATTTTATTATTAAGTCTTGAAGATTTTTTATTCAAATTATTACTTAAGTTTGAGTGATATTTTAATGTATTGTTAAATAAATTGGTGATAAGTCCTTAATTGATTTATGAAGGTTTAGAGATTGTCTCCAAATTATTTAATAAAGGTAAAAAATCCATAAAGTTCTAGTCACTTGTGAATTTTGAAATTCACATAAAGGATGGATGTTTTACCAATTGACTAAATTCCATTGAAGACTCAATTTGATAAGTTGATCATATTGATGAAATGGAATAGATGAAATAAATGAAGTTACAATATTTCATAAAAGTCAGTGGGAGTACTTTGAATCAAAAACTGAGATCGAAGAAATTTAATTCAAACAGAAAAGGGACTTGATAAGAATTATAACATGATTGACAAAAGAAAGATTTTCTTAGTCAATATTAGTCATGATTAATTTTGGGACACTCAAAATTATCATGATAATGAAATCTTTGAGATACAAGGATTCAAGCAATGTTATAATGAGATTGTCTAGATGTCTTGGTGTGATAAGTGAAAGCGTGAAACGAAAATAATTCCTAACCCACTAAAACAAATTATTTTCTTTTTTTATTAAAGTTGGAGCATTGTCATTAATTAACATAGAGTTATTTTATTGAAAGTTACAAGTAATCAATATTGCTCAAGTGTGATGCATAATTGATTAAGGGATTTTGCATAAAACCAATATATTTATTGGTATTAAATTTTCACTTTAACTCCAAGTGTCTAGCACATTGGATTAGGAAGAAAAGTGTCTTCTCATGTTAGAGAGGTGGAAATTATATTAAGTTAAGGTAGAGAATCTTTGGATAAATGATTGAATGAAAGGGGCAACATGCAAATATTTCCAATTCATCACCTTATCAAGAAATTTATGTATGAGATACATAAAATTCGAACTAAATATTAAATAAAGGTTATATGAGAAATTTGATGTAATAATGACTTTGTGATGTAGTCATAAATAGTCCAACACAATGACCATGAAATGCAAAAACAAAACAAACACAATCATAATGCTCATAGACATTGGATTGTCATAGAGATCCAAGAAAAGAGGATGTTCATGTTAACTCAAAGATTTTAACTTGAGAGGATATTAAATCACATGAACATGCATATTTTAATAAGGTAAAACATATATGAATATGTGATATTCATAAAGTTAGTCTTGATTAAAATTCTTTTATCAAGTATGAGTAAATGATAATGATGAGTTGAAGAACTCATAGTATCAATTCCTTGATGCTCTTATTGGATCAATTAGCAAATTAATTGCTAAGTGTAACTAATTTTGGATTACCGGAGCAATCCAAAATATTTAAAATATTACATTATGAGTGTTAACTTAGTCGTATTAGTGAAAGAAGAAGTTCTTCTTTTACATTATATAAAGCGAAAGGACTTAAAAGACAGTAGGAGCTGAATATGATCTTTTAATTCGGTTGTGCCTTCTGGTAATAAAGTTACCTCATGAAATAATTTAAAAGAGTTTTAAATGAATTGTCAGAAAGTATCTTATTAAATTTAGAATCTATGAGATAGATTAAGGAGCTTAATAAATATGAAAATGATGAGTGTGCTAAGTATAATTCTGAAAGAAATTACAATTGCAACGAGACAAAATAATTTGTTTCGGACATAAGCATGACGTGGTATTTTGTAATAGACTTGACTTTCGTATTCTTTATGAGCAAAATAGAAAGGAGTGAGATCAGGTCATAAAATTTATGATTTGGCCAATCTCGTTGTCATGAATAGACACATAAGAACTGATATGTTTTCAATGGCTAAATTATTTAGCCAAACCAGTATAAAGGAGAAAAACTTAACTGAAAGTTTTCTCAAGTAGTTAATTGTTTGTAATTAAGCCTAGAAATATTATGGTGAGATGTTTGTCACATAAATATTTTACAGTGGTATTACAAACTAAAAACGACTTAGTAGGATTATGTATAGCTTCAAATAATATTTTGAGATGTCTACTCACATATGTATCAGTAATGAAATTGCAAAATCGAATCTTTATTGATTTTAATTCAGATTATGATTACCCAGTTGATAATATCATATGTTGTATAATTATCAATATTAGAATATTATGAGTGGACTCTACAATATATTACTATGGATAGTTGCAACACAATATGAGACATTGTGGTTTGCAAGTTATTGGATAAAAGTCATTCGACTTGGTGAGATTTCACAAGATGCTAAGATAATTCATTCGGAGACGCTTGGATTATTAATGCTACTACGAAAACAGAGCCACACGATTCCAATTCCTAATAAATCGAACACAAGTTTATCACAAGTTGATTGGATCAAAAGATGAAAGACAATGGTGTAAGGAACCACATGCATAGTGTGAGTAACATCGTATTTCCGTAGTTGTTATATCATCATTCTAACTAGAATATTATTGTCTCTAATGAAAGTGGGAGACTGTTGGAGATATACTCTAGAGACAATTATTTTCAGTTATTATTTTATCTCCAAGTTCAGAATTAAGTTTGTGTCATCATGCTAAAACCGCTATAGCACTTGAAAACTGAGTTTTCAAACGAAAATCTTTGTGCGGGTTTGAAGACATAAACAAACATGAATTCCTAATCTTATCTCTAAGATTAGCTTATGGTGGAGTTGGACTCCCTAAGGAGTCCAATCCGACTCCTACAAGGAGAGGGGGTGCGGCCACCTCCTTGGTGCGGCTAGCCCCCTCTTCGAGTAGTAGTAGGACTCCCTCTTCCCAAGACAATCATCCCCCTCTCCCACTATGTAAAGGACCCCAAACTTTGAGGCAAAAGGCAACAATTGCAAGCATTGCTCTCTCTAGTAGAATTAGAGGGTCTAATTAGACTTTCTAATTGCAGCCTCTCTAATTGGATCAGAGGTTCGTCTAACTGAGTTTTTGAGGTGTCCTCTACCGATTAGACCTAACTCTAATTGATATTCTCTCCCATGTGATGAGAAATTTCAGAACCATATATCTCTAATCACTGTTGATTAGACCTACCAATTAGCAACGCCCTCTTCGTCGCTGTCGAGTCCTGAACGGCGGAACGCTTGCTGATTGATACGAGCGTACACATGCACATCATAATAGAGATTACACGTGTGATCCTTGACGAGGGAAGCTTAGCGAGATCTTTACAACTAGGCCTAGTTGTGCGGATTTACGATTGTTCGGAACTCTTCTACGACTACATCGAATATGTTGTGAGGTGAGTCATGATCCTGATCAATGTATGTATGGACATGCATCGTTATCTGCATATGATCTTTGCAGTTACGTAGGGCAATTTTTTGAATTCTGCAGCGTACACCGGTAATGGTATCAGAGGCGCCTCAAGTAGAGACGAGAGGGACGGGGGCGATATATAGAAAACTAATGTTTAACTTTATTAATTCTAATCAAATACTCCCTCCGATCATAAAAGGTGTCGCTCATTTTGTAATAAGTTAGTACAAACTATTTACTACGTGAACGTCACTTTTTATGAATAGGAGGGAGTAGCAAAAGTATTATAAACCGATAAGGTTTTCGATGAACTATCAACTTTCCTGACGTTTTAATAAAATCCGGCTATGTGCATCGTCCTGATGCAGAGGCTGCGGCAGACGCTTCCATTTCAAAAAAAAAAAACTTCCTGGCGTTGCCCTCGTGTTTGGCAAACCGTGATAGTTTAACTAATAGTAATACTATCCATCAGATTGCTATCGGCTTTCCAAATGTATTATTTGCGCAAACAAGGCGCGGTGTGCAGTTGCAAATGCACAAAACCAGACGGAATACATACATAGCTTGGATCTAAGAATAGCGACATATGATGCACCTCCGGATCATGATACCGCAAGGCTAGGATAGAAAACCTATGTGACGTTGACAACACCATACGAGTTGATGCGAAGAAGCTCTTTCTTTTCTTTGATACCAAGACACTTACTCGTGGACTTGTGGTCATAGCTAGCAAGATTCAGCCCGGCTGGAAAGCAAAGCACACTCGTCGTGGATCGGATCGATCTGCTAGATCCTCTGTGTCCTACCAGCAAAAGGTTGTGAAGAGCAAATTGCGAAATTTATCGAAGCAGACTTTCTCCACTGTGTAAATTAGTTTCTCATACACTGCGGTTAAGCAAGGTAAGATCACTCCAGAATGTGCGTGTCTTTGTTACTTTTAACCATGGGTGGCAGGAAGGAAGGGGGGCAATGCCGGGGGCTGAATCCAAAATGTCGATGCCCTTTACGCCACTGAGATACTGACGACGGAGGTACCATATGGCTGGGACGGGATGCTTTGGCTGCTACCGTCGCTGCACTGAATGATGATGATAGGTGAAGAATATGGCCGCTAGCTGCACTGCAAGTCTGCAAGGGAGGCATGGACCGGAGCCAAAGGCTGCGCACAACACGCACAGCTGACAAAAGCCTCCCGAGGCATGCAAGCTGCGGTGCGTCCTGTCCTGCCGCGCGCCCGGCCCGTGAGACTGGGACTACGACCACTCGTTTCTTTGTCTAGTGACATCTCGCTCTCCCTCTCTCTCTCTCCAAGGACCATCTACACCAGTAGTATGTGCTTTGTTGATGCTAAACTTTTAGCTTTTGGAGTATGGTAAAGACAGATGCACCTAGAATGATTTCAAATGAAACTTTTGCCTCGTAATAATAATACAAAAATACTTCGTTTAAAAAAATAATAAAAATACTTCGCTGAGATTTTCCAGTTCTGCTGATGTTTACCCATAAAACGTCGAATGAATGCCCCGACTACTAACTACCAATCTACTACTACCTCCGTCCGGGTATTTACGTACTATGCGTATTTCTAGGTTGTCAAATTTGCTAATTTAAAATAATACATATGTAACAAAAAATATTCATCCAAAACTTTAGATGTTGTATTTTCTAATAATATAATTTTATGTTAAATAACATAGATTATGTTGGTCAAATTGATAACCTAGGAACATCACACAAGATCTAAGGGCATCTCCAGCCGTTGCGCCCCCCCCCAGGGCCCAAAACGCCGCCGTTTTGGTGCCGCCGCGGCGCTAAACGGCGCTATTCTGGAACCTGGGGGGCGCGTTTCCCAGTCGCGTCCCGAGCCCAACAATCGGCCCAAACAAACGCAGTTGAAAAACTAGTCGATTTTTTATTGAAATTCGGAAAGTGCGTACATATTCGGCGCGAATTTAAGCTACTACGAAACATTTGAACTAAAAACATAGGAGATTTCATTTAAACTACTCGATGACTGCCCCTACGCCTACGCATCGTCGTCTTCATCAGCGACGTCGTCGTGGCGGTGCTCGTTGGAGGGGCCGGCTTCGTCCTGGCTCGCCGCGGCGAGACGGCGTTGCTCCGCCCGCTCCGCTCGGGCCTGCAGGCGCAGCCGGTGCAGTTGCGCCTGCTCGGAGGGCGGGCGGTTGCGCCGCCGCTCACTCTACAGCGCAGCCTGCCGGTCGGCCTCGTAGAGGGCGATGATGCCCTCCTGCTCGACCGAGGCAGCGCGCTGGGCCATCTGGCGGCGCACCGCTCGCGCCGCCTCCTCCCGCTGGTGCGTCTCCAGGGAGGCACGAACGGCGGCCGCCTCCGCCGCCGCCGCGGCCTGCTCGAGGACGCCGCGCACCTCGCGGTACGCTTCCTCGTTCTGCGAGGTCTCGAACGAGTGCAGCCCGGCGTGCTGCTCGGGCCACACTGGCTGCCTCCTCACCTCGCGTCTCTAGTGGCGGGCGGCTCGCCGCGCTTCTCGCGCCTCGTCGTACTCGGGTGGCTGCTCCGGCGCCACCGGCTCCGGCGCCACCACCTGCGGCTCCACCACCTGCGGCTCCAGCGCCGCTTGCTGCGCTGGTGGCAGCTCGACGTCGTCGTTCTCGGGCCACGCGTCCCAGAGGTTCTCCATTGCGGCGAGATTCGAGGGTGGGGAAAGAACGGCGAGGAGAGAGTCGAGACTGTGCGTACGGGGAGGGGGCGGGCGCCATTTTTATAGCCTGGCCGGCCAATCGCCGCGCCGCGCGTGTCGCCGCTGCCGCCCCCGCCATTAATCCGGTGGACTTTGACTGGCATGCACTGGCCGGCCGCCTCCGGCAGCCTTTGACGGCGCGGGCGCCGAGAAGAAAGTCACGGACGGTGGTTTTCTGTTCCCGCGTTTTCCCGGGGCGTCACTGACAGCGTAGGCCCGCACGCGCGGCCGCGCAGTTTCGCCCCCCCAGGCCGAACCCAGCGGGCTGGGTTCGGCCTGGGTGCCGCGACGCCAAATAGCGCCGAAACGGCGCTATTTGGGCCGCTGGGGGGCCGAGTGGTGAAGAAGCGGCGAAAAAAGCCCCCTGGGAGGCTCTGGGGGGACGGCTGGAGATGGCCTAAGTACCCGGACGAAGGGAGTACTTCGTGTAATAGATTATCCCGCACATAAAGGGACGCAACGATACGCACGGCGGCTATTGGATAACAAGAACTTCCTTCCGGCGGCTCGTCGCGCCGGCAGGGGCTAGCAAGTG
Source organism: Alopecurus myosuroides (assembly GCA_028641055.1). NCBI lineage: Eukaryota > Viridiplantae > Streptophyta > Magnoliopsida > Poales > Poaceae > Alopecurus > Alopecurus myosuroides. The sequence goes on from CM054059.1 coordinate 250,353,825, forward strand.
ACGATGTGCGCTGGTGTGGTCGGCACGTGCCTTGGGATCCCAACCAGCCTCCTTTCCTTGTGATTTTCAGGCCCGCTGGAGCCTGGAGCAAGCAACACCATCTTCACCTCGATCGGTGGCCTTTTGGGGCGTGCATACTCCCTGCGGGTGCATCTGCAAAATTTACCGTGGAATTGGTGAGTTGAGGATGGATGGACTCCTGCTAATTGCCAACTTAACTGCTACGTACCATCAATCAGTTGTGGATTAAAGCTGCTGCTTCTTCTTTACTCGTGTCTTCTTCCTTGACGCAGGTGCTCTGCCTGCACTACACCGCTAGGCACAACGGGTAGCACACATCACAAGCTTGCGTGAATGTAGATGGGGACTAATAAAAAACAGTGCAACTGTAAATGTTATTGCTTTTTTAGGGCCCAATACAGTGCACTGATTTTTCCTGGGCCGGTTTGTTTTCAGCCCTACTAGGCCCAACCGCCTCTTCCGAAGGCTTTCTAATGTAAACATTAATTTCCGTGGGCATCAACTCTTTTTTGTTTTTTGACTATCCGTGGGCATCAACTCTTTTAGTCTTGATGATGACTAGCAAAGCCCCGCTGGAGAATGTCGCAAGGGAGAAAGAGCTGGCCCGTGAGGTTGAATTCCTGCTCGAACAGGAGGAAATCAAGTGGGCTCAAAGGAGCACGTTGAACTGGTTGCAACATGGAGACAAAAATACAAATTATTTTCATAATTTTGCAAGTGCACGGAGGAAGAGAAATATGATAAAAAGCTGATGGATGAATCAGGTACTTGGCGAGAAGGTAGTGCACTAACTAAATCATAAATCATATGATCTCGCAGTACTTTGCAGGGCTATTCTCAACGGAGGTGGATGAACGAGATCCCTCAAACTTGGAGAAGGTGGTCCCAAAGGTTTCGAAAATCGTGAAACAAGATTTACAAAAGCCATATTCATCGGAGGAAATGAAAAAGTTGTTGTTCTGAATAGGCAATATGCATACTCCGGGCCCGGATGGCCTTCACGCTATCTTATTTAGAAACTGCTGGAGCATATTGGGATGGGAGTTAACCTCAAAAGCTCTGAATGCTATAAACAACAAAGTGACCCCCCATCCCCCCGGGTGGAATGATATGGTGATTGTCCTAATCCCAAAGGTTGATGATCCCTAATGGATTACTTAGTTTAGGCCTACCAGTTTATGCAACATCCTGTATAAAGTGGTTTCGAAGATGATTGTTGCTCGTCTGAAGCATGTTCTGGATGATATCATCTCTTTCATCCGGGTAGGCCTATTACAGACAATATTTTGCTAGCATATGAGAGCATGCATACGATAAAGAATAAAAATAAAGGTGAATGGGGCTATTGTGCAGTAAAATTGGATATGCACAAAGCATACGATCGAGTGGAATGGAAATTTCTGGAAAGCATGTTACTCCGATTAGATTTAAACTTGGGTTTTGTCGACTTACTAATGGCTTGTGTTCGGTCTTGTTTCTTACAAGGTCAGATTTAATAATCAAGAGACAAGTGGTTTTATCCCGAGTAGGGGGCTTCGCCAAGGGGGAACCCCTATCTCCATATTTGTTTATTATTTGTGCAGAGTGTCTTTCAAGTCTTCTGACTCATAAAGAGGAGGACCGTGGCATTGAACGTATTAGGTTTGAAAAAAATGCACCATCAGTATCTTATTTACTCTTTGTTGTTGACTCTCTAATCCTTATGAAGGCGGGTATGAACAATGCAACCTCGTTGGGACACGTTCTTGATTAATAATGTGCAAGTTATGGACAAATGATGAGCGAAGCAAAATATAGTTCTTTTTCATCCCAAATGTGGATGTTGAAGTGAAAACGGAAATATGTGAAGAGTTGAACATCACGGTTGAGTCCCTCTCTGATAGATATTTGGGCCTTCCATCCATGGTAGGCCTGGATAGGAGTGATATTTGTGTTCATCTCCTGGAGAGGATCATCAAAAGGCTAGCCAATTGGAATAAAAATCTCCTCTCGCTGGGAGGTAAGGAGATTTTATTGAAAGCTGTAATACAATCCATAGCAATTTTTGCCAAGTTTGTGTTTCAAATCTCCAATAAATCATGCAAACAAATAACACATGCCATGTCGAATTTCTAGTGGGGGATAGCAGTGACCAACGACAGATACATTGGATGGCTTGGTGGCATACATGTATTCTAAAGAAGAATGGAAGGATGAATTTCCGGGATATTCACTTCTTTAACCCTGCAATGCCAGCTAAGCAGTCTTGGCGACTAATTACACGACCTGATTCTCTGTGTGCAAAAGTTTTGAGAGAAAAGTATTATCCTCGTGCAAATATCTTGAAGGCGGGTCCTAAGAAAGACTCCTCTTTTACGTGGCAAAGTATAGTTGTTGGCTTACACACGTTTAAGAGAGGCCATATTTGGAGAGTGGGTTCAGAAGAATCAATAAAAAATTAGGTTGATTGCTGGATATTGGATGGGTGGTCCTTCAAGAAATGATCCTAACACCAAGAGGTCATGTTATCTTAAGTACTGGGATATTTTTAGTCTTATGGATGTTATCGGAATCTTGAGAATTCCATCGAATGCAAATATGACGGAGGACTTCATAGCGTGGAACTTATCCAAGTCATACTAATACACGGTCCGATATGCGTATTATGCATAATGGTCACACACCTATGTACAAAGAATTAACCAGGCTGATGGTCAAGGCCAGGAAAGTTGCAATCCTGTTTGGGAAATATAACGGAAGCTTAAATTGTCGGCTAAGGTAAATATCTTGCGTTGCATGGAACGATCCTAGTGTTGGCGATCCTTACCAACGGGCATATTAAAACTATGGTGGTTTTCCCATCTGCATTTAGGATATAAAGCATTTTATGTTCACTTGCCAACGTGCTTGTCATGTATAGAGCTGAATGGGTCTTATTGGAGCCATTGAGGAAGTTTTGCCTTTGGATAGATCGGGCTCAGTGATTTTGGAAAATCTCGAGGAAGGAAAACCATGTGATCCATACCGAGGGTCAGATTGGGTTCAAAGAGGCTATTATGGTTGGCTCTTGGTATATATGGTGGCAACGAAGGGAGGCGACCAAAGGAGAGAGGGTTTCTTCTTGTCGGAGAAGGTGGATTGTCCCAAAGATTACATTAGACTCAGGAGTATTATCAATGATATCCTCGACAGCTACCACTCTAGGATAGGCCTAGTTCTCCTTAAACATTGGACCGATAACGGATTTCTCAAATTCATCCACTTTCTCAGATTTTGTTGCATGCAACAACCAGAAGAATCTAAGAGGGACAACTTCTATGTCATCTATCACATGATGGAGTACAAATGGGCTAGAAGGCGTGTGGTATAAGGATTCTAAAGTCAATACCTTGGGCCAAAAACTAGCAATCCTATCAGATGCCGATTTTATAGCACACTTACGACGTGTCCGCCTTCATCTTCGGATCAACGTCAACAATGATGTATACGATCCCCTTGGGGAGTTCCATGATGCTGGTGATTATACTCTAACGGAGATAGATGATACATTGGAGAATTAGGGTGACATTAGGCCTTTCAACTCGAGGGTTGACATTATCCCCTTTCTTCCAAAGAAACAAAAAAGTGATAATGAAGTCAGTAATTTTATTACATGGTCGTTATGTGTGTATTTGTTATTCCAAACTTCCCAATATTATGAACTTCTATTTTTTGCAATATGAATCATGCATGCTTAATTATGTTATTATGTCTTATATGATCTTTGTGAATTGCTTAATTATGATGCATATGTGCTCATGCAACTCTTGTGCATTTGTATATGAGGTGGTATACGGTGTACAAAGTGAGGGTTCGAGGAGTCTACAAGTCATGGGTGGAGTGCTAGGCACAAGTGGACAAGTATGAGAGAAAGAACTTCAAATTGTTTGAGACTAGAGATGAGTCAAAAGCGAGCTACTGGGGTTTCCTATAATAACAGGAGAGTGGTGACAACCATAAAGATGGGAAGGATGTAGCTCAGATCAGGCCTTGTAGGATCAAGGACTTCATAATTTTCGTCACGTTCATCGTGATCGTTGATTTGTTGTTGTCTTAAATGTGTGTCTTCCCTAAACATAACAATGCGTGTGATCATACTTGGCTTGTTGAGAACTGTTAGTTAAGAATCTACTATTTAAGATGATGAACCAATATTGGATAACTTGTATTTGGAATGCTACGAACTATTTAAAACCAAATGTTGTCCCCTTTAAAATGTTGTCCCCTTTAAAGCCGAATAGCGGCGGCCGTACTATACGCCACAACTAAGATTCATCGATGGCATGCACACACAAGCTACATATAATATTCATCAGCGTCATGTGAACCAGAAACGCAACCAAATTGTACCTTACTAGTAGCGTGTTTCTGCATGCGCTACCGATAACCGTTACCCGTGGAACATAAAAGGTGGTGTTCCCAAAAAAACGCACTAAGGGCCATTTTCACATGCCACCACGAGGATTTTTACTACTTGTGGGTTTGGGGAGGATTTTGGGGGAAATTATGAATGAATCTCCCTACCAACCTAACCACCAATTTTATTGTTCCATACTTGGGGCTAAAGTCAAATTTTTGTTTGAAACATGGGGTGCACAATATTTTTAGGTAGACGAGAGTATTTGGTACTAACCGAGATTATGAATTTTCCAAGTAATATAAAAATAGTACCATACTCACTCTGTTTAGTTCCGTAGTGCAAGGACAAGAGCTGAATCAACATCCCATTGGATCATCATGCATGACCATATTCTCTACCGAAAATCTGATACGATGATCACCGATTCATAAAATGTAGATCCATTTATCACATGATGCGCATGAAAATTATGTATTGTCAATGGCTATGTAGATAATATTAAAAAACATATAAAATCATGATGTAAAATAAATACTGAAGGCATATATATAGATATCGTAAAACAAGGTTTCTTCACACACATGTTTACATCGGGTACTATACGTAATGTGTTCAAGGTGCATTTCCTAAAACAATAAAGAAAATGAGGATATAAGGATTTACGTAAGCATTGTTGTAAGAGCAGCTTCTAAATGAGTGGTTGATGATATGCCAATTTCCTCACATCAATATAAAGTTTTATCACATACACACATAAGTATAGGCCAGCTAAAACAATCGAACATCTGACAGCTCCAAATTCCACCCCTAGTTATTAAAATTTACCGGCATGGAGCTCCAACACAAACAAAGGCGTGGGTACAATTGCATCAACCTTCAAAACAAACAGAAATCCGACTTCGGCTCTAAACAAACACAAACTAGGCTATGATTCTCTTAACTTTATCTCCTTGACATTATATTCTAAATCAAGTCGAATGCTAACAGACAATATAGTAATTGATCAGCAAAAATCATAGGTGTACAAATGCGAAGGTTAGATATGAATGACTACCCTAACCATGTTTCATTGAGTATGGACTAAGAGATTTTTTTATCATGGTAGAAAATTTTCCACCGCGTGTTGTCGATATCTTATTGGAGTCTTCTCGTCTTTTTCTTGTACAACCAACATAGTATCCCACAAAAGTATTAACCATATATACTATGTTTATAAGAAGATAGTCAAATTTTAAGTAGTGAAACAAAATATAGGAAAATTAAACTAACGGTTGTTCAGAAGTTTTCCTTGCGTGCAACAACATCAAACAGCCAAGAGACATTGTGATGCTATGCTCGGATTGAATTAACTCTTTTGGTAACAAATTAATAATAACCAAACTTGAAAACCATTAGTGTACATTCTAAGGCCTTGAGAGCATTGATGAAGGATGGCTTGTCCGAGTCCGAGGCCTAAGCTAAGTCGACGGCGGGCCACGTGGCCTCTGTGCTTTTCCACAGCGTTCATCTAGATACGGGTCATGTCGTTGCATGCGTAGGCTAGAAATTTAGGGACTAAACTACTGGCCTCCTTGCCCTTATTCTTTGCGTGGAGAAATGTCGAGAGCTGGTCCACGTGCAGGGACTCGAAGGAGTCCTCCACCCCGTGATGCATTATAGCATCCTCACGCAACACCAACACGATGGAATCCTCCGCAAACATATGCCCCTCAAGGTCGTCCTCCTCCTTTTCATCAAGCTCCTCGTAGAATATGAGATCTGGTAAGTCCTCCGACGTCGCCTAGACAGTCCCCATCTCGTCATTCGGCTCAGGGTAGGACGACGATCCGGGAGAGGCATGCATGCCGTGACCCATTGACGCCAGGACGGGATCCCATGGACCCGTTCTCAGCCACGGTGCGCTGGGGAGTGATCCCATGTCCATCAGCTCTGTCGGCGCGAGGTCGATGATAGTACACCAAACTCCATGTGATGGGGAGTGATCCTACTCCGACTCTTGCAATGCATGGTACATGAAAGTCGAAACCTATCAACATAAAATCTAATTTTAAAATTCTCGATGCATGGGACATAAATTTAGAAAACTGTCGTGGTGGTATCACGGCAGATGCCATGGGATGGCTAAAGTTGGGGCCGATGGACGCTGGAGGTGCTCGGGGAGGGATCACATGGCGAGTAGCCGCGTGGGGTAGATCACAAACAATGCAAACACCAAGATCTTACCCAGGTTCAGGGCCCTCGTGTGGAGGTAACACCCCTACTCCTGCCTCTCTCTTTATATGTGTGTTACCGAGTAGCCACAGTACAATCAGGCCTTCAGCCGAGTAGCCACTCTTGCTCTCTAGTTCTCTCTAAGTGTTCCGAACGAATGAGTCGACGTCTGGGTTCCGAACGTATGCAGCGAACCTCTCACAGGAGGAGGCAGGGCACCTTATATACTGGTGCCCAGCCGAATAGAAAACTAGCATAAAGTACAACGGGATGTGACAGGAGCCCTGCAGAACCGCGCACGCCTCCGGATTCCCGCTGACACTCGCCCCATAAGTCGTTGCGCCGTTCGGAGATGGGACCTGTCCACCCTTGTCAGTGAGATAGGGTAGGCCCCTAGCCTTGTCATGTCCCCTCTGTCAGTGACAGGACTAGACAGGCGCCTACCGCACTGTAGCCACGTCGTGGTGCGGATAATCAAGAACCCCGTAAGTTGAACCGCACGCCGTACGGACACAGGATACGCGGGATCCTGTGTCAGAACGGCTCCATTGACTTCTGGTCCGAGTAGGAATCCACTCCCTCTACCCGGACCACTTCCTCTACTCGGAAGAATACAACTTTCTTGATTCTTCCTCCTGGTCATTGGTAGGTACGGCCGAATAGCTGTCCACCGGGTAGCGGGTACCGGGTAGCCAGCCAACTTGGTAAAAACTGCTCTTCTGATCTTTCTTTTAGCACTTGCCTCACCCCTACTCGGGGATAACCCCCCGCCATTAGTCCCCGAAGCTGGTAGAGTCCTGCGAACTCGTTCACTGGGCCCTTCCAGCTTAAAAAACAAATCTTGTCTTCGAACTGTAAGATACCGAGTAGCACCTCCGAGTAGCCCTTATCCTTGGCTTGAATCTCTTCTTCTCCGAGTAGCAACATTTCTCTTCTCTGATGCCGAGTAAAAAGACTTAGCGAAATCTTCGAAACACAATCCCGCCTCAATCGGTGCGAATCCACCTCTGTGTGTCGCAACGGGGCACGTGTCGCACCCCTGTCACTCCGACGCCTCGGTGCCTGGGATATGGCAGGCCACGCGCCCATAACTGCGGCCAGGGCCCACCAGCCCGTTATGTCACTTCAACCGCAGTAAATCGCCCACGATCTCGACGTGGGATTAACTGCGCCCGTTACGTGCAATATGCGCTGTGTGCGTTTCTAACCGGTTCGCTTCCCACGTCGCACGATCTCTCTGCAGGATTGATCCCACTAACTCCGCTGGTAACGGCAACTCGAGGGGAGAGATAAATACCCCCTCGATTCCCACTTCTTCTCTTTCCTGCTCACTTCAATCCCCTGCCTCTTCGTTTCTCCGCCGCCACCGAGCGCTCCGCCTACGCAACCGCTTGCTGCGCCGTCGCTCCACGCGCCGCCGGACAGAAACCGAGAGAAACTCATCCAATCCAAGCTTCAATCTCCCACCAATCTTCTCGCTTCCATGGCTCGCGGAGAGGATGATGCCGCCCGCGCCGGGTGGGAAGGATCCGATGTCACGGCGGAGGACTGCCAATGGCTAGTCAATACCCGCCGTGTCCCTCCCGGCGTGCAGTGCAGGCAGCCGGACAACGAGATCGTCCCCACGCCGGAGAAGGATGAGTTCGTCGTCTTCCTCGCGCACTTCAAGCGCGGATTCGGCCTCCCCGTCTCCGACTTCTTCAAGGAATTCCTCTCCAACTTCGGGTTGCAGCCGCACCATCTCCCCCCCCAACGCCATGGTGATGCTCGCCTTCCACGCCGTAGTCTGCGTGGCTTTCCTCGGCGTGTACCCAACTATCCATAGTTGGGCGCTCTACTTCTTCTTCCGGAAGCACAGCATCCCCAACCCGGGGAACACAGAGAGCGCTCGCGTGATGACGATGGCGGGGAGCGCCATGATGCTCCAGCGCTCCACGGGTAGCCACCCGCGCGTCAAGGGGTTGGAGACGGTGCGCAAGTGGCAGCGCTCCTTCCTCTACGTCAAGAACGTCCCCACCGAAGTAGGGAAGCCAATCCAGGACCGGATAGGGCTCCCTAGGTGGAAGAACGCGAGGCCAACCCAGCAGAACTGGGGCTACAACCCGAAGAACAAGATTGAAGATCTCGTTCAACTCGAGTCGCGCCTCGCCGAGTTGAAGGAAGAAGGATTCCGCCGCGATGATCCCCTCGCATGCTGGATCTCGCGCCGGGTGCTCCCGCTCCAGCGCCGCTCCCACAAAATGTGCTACATGGGAGGGCCCCGGGACTGCACGAGGACCACCACTTTCGAGTTGAGCACCGCAGACATCGCCATCTGGGCGAGATCCATCGCGCAGACGTCCCTCTCCGACACCTGGCAGTACGGCTTCGTGCCGTATAGCCGCGCCAAGCCAATCGAAAAGGTCAGTCTTCTGTGCTTTATCTTTGCACTATGATACCGAGTAGAACATCCTATATACTCTGGTAGGCTTCATATGCTTTGTGTTTGCATGCCCTGTCGAGTAGAAAACCTTAGCTGGATATGCTTTGTGTTTGCATGCTGTTCCGAGTAGAATAACTGAGACGAATATGCTTTATGTTTGCATGTCTTTCCGGGTAGAATTCCTTAGCCTTATATACTTTGTGTTTGCATGCCTCATCGGGTAGAACTCCTTTGGCTTATATGCTTTGTGTTTGCATGCCTCACCGGGTAGAAATCCTTAGGCTTATATGCTTTGTGTTTGCATGCCTCACCGGGTAGAACTCCTTAGGCTTATATGCTTTGTGTTTGCATGCCTCACCGGGTAGAATTTCTTAGTTCAGAACTCAACTCATTCGTGCCATCTGCTTGTCTTTCCAGCATCTCGATCGCCAGGCTGAGGAAGATGAGGAGGTCCTCGAGGACAACTGGGATAGCGACCGAGAAGAGGACGACGTGATCGCCTACGACACCCAGGACACTCTCTGCATCCCGCATGTCATCCAGACTGGTAAGCACCAAGTTGATGCTTCTATCCGCGACTGGTCCGAGGATGACGAAGGTGACCCAGTTGGCCTCTCTGACCGCGAGTAGCACAACCGTAATTCCTTTTCTGCTTCTTAATCTCCTTTCCTCTTTTACTCTGCAGAAGATGTCGAGCATGAGGATGACGATGAGACCGAGGATCCCATCGACGTCCATCCTCTCTCTGTGGCCGCTCCTACTACACGGAAGAGGACGGGCAGCGGTGCCCAAGAACCCACTGCCAAGAAGCCCAAGAAGACCGTGAAGAAGAAGAAGGCCACCACCGCCAGAAGGCAACTCCCCACCCGCAAAGGGTAAGTTGTTCCATTTTAATTACACTCAGCTTCTGCCTCTCGCTATTCTGCTTCTCTATTTTTCTCTCTCTCTGATCTCCTTCCTTCTTCCAGCGATCCCCTGGACGCTGACGCCGCCGCTGCCCCCACTCGCACCGGCAAGAGGAAGTCCGTCATTGACGTTGAGAAACTCGTCTATCTCTCCGAGGAGGATGACGAGAGCTTGCAGCAGGATAGGGCGCGTGCGCCTTCTCCTGTAAAGATGGAAGAAGAGGACACCGGCGCCGAGAACACTGGCGCGGGTGACCAAGACGACGAGAACTTGGAGCAGCACTCCTACGTGGACCAGAGCGCACAGGATGCTGCCCATGATGAGACACCTCCTTCTCCCCCAGCTGCCTCAGCTGGGGAGAATACCGATCAAGACTCCGAGAACCAGAACCGCGCCGCCCTTGAGCGACCGGAAGACCACACCGAGCAGCAGGAAGAACACGCTGCAGCTCACAAAGACCCTGCGGCCGCGCCGCGGGTAGAAGAACAAGACGAGGCCAAACCTGATCCCGCTGCCGAGCAGAGCGTTGAGAAGACGGTGGTGGAGACCGTGCTCCAGAGCCAGCCGCAGCCGGACGCTGCGCAGGGTAGCCGGCCCCCTGTGCCGCCTACCCAGCAGGCCTCACCACCAACTGCTCCAAGCCCTCCCCCGAAGAAGAAAACGACCAAGACTGCATCCGAGCTAATGCCCCCACCAACCTCACGCCAAGCGGCTCCGTCCGCTGCACGCCAAGTGCCTGCACCCGCTTCTCGGGCAGACACCGGCAAGAAGACCATCAAGAGTGAAGCTGCCGCTACCCGCAGGAATCCGCCACGCCATGCTGTGCAGGATGCCAGCCTGATGCCACCGCCCAAAGCACCTACTGCATCCACCGGGAAGCCGGTAGTGAAGAGCACGCAAGTCACCGCTGGCGCTGCTAGTGGATCTGCTGGTGCAAGCGCCGGATCGAGTGCCCAAGCCAGCTGGCCAGCGTATGTGCTGTCTGGGTCCAGGCAGTACGGCATCTCCTTGTCGAAGGGCGAGCAACGGATCTCTGCTCTGAAGGACGGTCAGTCCAAGGCAGTGGACGCCAAGCTCAAGGCCAAGAAGCCCATCGAGATCTACTCGCGCGAAGCTGGCGAGGATGAAATCCAATCAGAGGGGCTGATGCAGGTCGTGGACCGGGTAGGCTTCATTGACGGGATTTGGGAGAGTGACGCCCACGGCGTCGAGAAGTGGAACGGCAGCATGCTAGGCGATGTTGATCATTATCGCGTCGAATGGAACAAGGCCGATCTCGGCAGCCATGCCATGACCATCACCTCCGAGACCAGCACGCTGGCCGCAAGGCTTTTCGTCCTCCGCAAAGCCGCCGAGGACGCTGAGCAGACCTATGTTGTAAGTTTTCTTGCTTTGTCCGAGTTGCGCTTTCTCTCTTCTTCTGTTCTTCTTATCTCCTTAACCACCACTCAGTCCCCGAGATTCGGGCCGAGTAGACGGACACTCAACCGAGTTGCCGTCTTCTCGGGCCAAATCTTCCAAGTTTTTTCTAACTCCTTTTCTTCTTGCTCACAGAATAGCCTCTTGAAGAGGACTAACTTGTTCCGGCGGCTGCTCTGGAACCACAACATCGCCAGGAAGCGCATCTCGGCCCTTGAAGCCGCGTGCAAAGATGATTCTGCTCTGGAGCAGGCGGCACTGGACCGCGCTCCCCAAATCTCTGATCTCGAAGGTTAGCTTCTAGATTTTCGGTTTGTGCGTTTTGTGTTTACGCCCGTTTTTGCTTTTTGCTCTAACTCCATTTACTCTGCAGGCAAATTCAAAGAGCTGAAAGAACAGCACGAGCACTGCCACGTCTTCACCGCCTCCGCCGAGAGCAAGATCAAGGAGCTGGAGGGTGAGTCACCAGCTACTCTGCTGTCTGTTTCTTCTCCTCTACTTGGCTATTCTTCTAACAGTGTTGTCCTTCTCGCAGAAGAATACAAGAAGTTCCGGGAAGATCACCTCCATTGCCTGATGCTTGCCGAGGTGCAGCAGCAGCTGGCCGCCCGAGATGCTGCGCTCAAGAAGGAACGCGATGCCGAGCGCGCCGAGTTTGAGGCGATGCAGGTGCAGCTGAAAACAGCCCTCGAGGGCGCCCTGGAGACCGAGACCTCAGCCAAGGCCACCAAGCAGGCGCTCGAGGCAGAGATCGAGGTGCTGAAGAAGCACAACGTGCAGCTCGCGCAGCAGGTTGCCAACGCGCGCAGCATCGAAGACCGGCATCTTGTGGATGAGGAGGCTTGGAAGATCAAGCTGGATGCGCTGCATGTTGATCTCAGAAGTAAGTTTTCTCTTCCCGGCACTTTTCTGTTTCTCTTCTTCGCTACTTGGCTTGCTTTTCCTCCCACTCTTTCTTCTCGATTTTGTCTGTTCTCTGCCTCCTTATCTAACTTTTGTTGGTTTCTCTCTAGACATCTTCCCTGATCTTCACGCCGCGAGCTCGCCTGCTCTGGCAAAGGCGCAGCAACTCCGGGCTGATTCCGGGCTGCCCATCAACATCAAATCCAGCATCAATGACAACCTTCTCAACATCAAGACCCAGCTGTGGCAACTCAAAGGCCTGGGCACCACCATGGTGTCCATAGCGTACAAAATCCACGATCTGTTCTAGCCTGACGAAACCGCGCCCAACAGCTTCAGCGATCTTGCCGAGAAGCTGAATGGCGTGAAGGCCGAGCTGAAAAAGTGGCGTGCTTCCTCAGCCCGGGCTGGAGCTGATCTGCTGCTTCGCTTTATCTGCAGCTGGTATGAAAATCTGAACCTTCAGACAATCCTCGAGATGCGCCAGGGCTCCAAGTGGTCAGATGATGCCGACTGCGTTGCTCGCCGCAAGGCAGTTGCGTATGAGATCGCATCCTACGCGGATACCGCCCACTTCATCGACGGCGTCACCGAGCCTGATACTGAGGCGGAGAGCAAAGGCGAGGACGACGACGAGGACACCGAGTCGGATGACTTAAGTGTCTTCGAAAACACTGGTGCCGAGGAGGGATCCGGAAGGGGAAGGGCAAGGTTGGTGCAGATAGCGACGAGGAGCCGGAAGACGAGGGCCAGGATGCCAACATCACCACCGAGGTGGTGACCCAGCAAGCTGCTCCCGAGTTGGGCTCCTCGTCTGGCGCGGCACTTGACGACGCGGCGCTATTCCGCACCCAGTCCGCTGCTTCCACTTCAGCCACTGACCCCATCTCGGTGGCCACTGCCACTTCTGAGCAAGCCACCGCCATGGACGTTGGTGCTGGAGCTGATGCCGAGGAGGCCAACACCGCGACGACTGCTGCGGACAACACCGCCACCACTGATGATGCTACTGCCTGAAACTCTACCTTTAAACTTTCATGAGATCCCCGGGATGCCGGGTGCAAATGTACCAAACAATTAAGTCTTTGTTGCTACTCCTTTTTTATTTCAGTTTGAAGTTTGCTACTTAATATTTGAGCAACTCTGGATCAACGCCGGGTTGCGTTAATATGCAAGTCCCCGAGTTGCATTTTTTATCCGCTCTTCCTTTTTATCTCAGCTCTTACCTGCAACTTGTTGCTTTGTTGGTAGTCGAGTCACAAGAGTTCAAAGTAGGAGCTTCAAATACTTAGCCACTTAGAAAAGTTCATAGTAACGCTGCCCACCACTTAGCCGGAAATAAAAAACAGTAAAAAACACTCTATTCGGTTGCCACACGCTTCCTTTCCTTTGCCATTTTTCATGTGTTTATTGACCCTTTGGCTTGTTCTCTGGCTTGCCATGAAGCCGGGTTGCAGACAGCAGCAGAGTCGCAGAGTGTCCAGTGAGTTTAAACACACTACTTTGTATGCTTTTGAAATTCCAAGTGGTTCAACCGAGTAGACAAAGTAAAGCAGAGTAAACACAAGGAACAGTTTAGACGAGGGCAGTCCCCGAGTTCAATTTTAGATTGCCGAATAGAAGTTTAACTCGGATAAGAGAGTACATACATAGTTTGCTCACGAATGAAAACGACGGAGTAGCGCTACATTCCAATGGTGCTTGGATTCTTCTCCCTGCTCTATCCGTCCTGTTTTCCTGGGATGGCTGTGCGTCAACAAGATAATAGGCATCATTGTGCAGAGCCTTGCTCACAATGAAAGGCCCTTCCCACGGAGGAGATAGCTTATGCATCCCGGCTGTCGTGGGATAATCACGGCAGACGTTACCGGGGGTAACTGATCTTGGGGCAAGACGACACAGGCGTTTGGGAGAGGGTTTAGCTCAGAGGAAAACATGATGGAACTCGATCTGGTAGCTGGCAATCAAGTCGCCGAGTCTCCGATCTTGATATATTAACTCAACTCTTGTGTTACACTGGATGCTCGATATCAAGCGATATTGCTAGAACTCTTGGATCTCTTAACTAGACCGAGGGGCCGGTTTATAAAGCACCCGGACCCCCTGGCTTGCCCTCCAAGGCGCACCCTGAACCCTACCCGGACACCGCATACGAGAAACCCTAACTTTCCTTACCGTAACCCACAATCCGGGTTACGAGGCCTACGAACTTGGGCCTTCCAGAGGCTCCTTTATCCTTAACCGGATCTTGCGCAGCGTCCATTGGGCCGAGTTACACCGTGGTGTTGGCCTACCGGGTTATCACCCCTCCATCAGTAGTCCCCAGAATAGCTTGGGCTTCACGAGATTCTCTTTGAAGCGCACGCTATTCCCTGCAAAATTATCAAACTTATAACTTCAATGGAGGTCGGGTTAAATTGCTTTAATAAACAGCTAGGCCTAACTCCAAGGTGGCCATATAATAATCCGGCTTTCTCCAAGTCCTTTGCTCAGCTTTTCCGGGTCAACACCCTGATAAGAATGTTTTAAAGATCTCATTTACTTTACTCGATAATTGATCCTGATGTTGCGGAGGAGATCTCTTTCTTATGTCTATCCGGATATCTCGTCCAGCACTTAAGGCATATCCAACGAAACTTAGGCAGATAGCCGTTACTCCGAAATTTCCGGCTCCCGCTCGTTGAGCCAGGTTTATCCACCCGCACCCTTATAAATAAGTGCTTAGGGGCAAACCTAACCCCGACCGCTCATTTCCCCCCTTTCCTCCTTCTCTTTTCTCCCGCACTCAAGTTCATAGAGCACCATCACGGAGACCTCACGCGCGTCACCGGAGATCATCCGCCGCCGGCTGCGCTCCGCCACGGTTCGCCCCGCGCCGCCGCCGGAACCCACCGTCGCGCCCCCGACCCGCCCGCCGGGAATCGCGAAGGGGTACCAAGACTGCGCCATTTGCCTCCGTCGGGCTTCACTCCAATCTTCCCCAGTAAGTTTTCTTTATCCATCAACTTGGCCTTACAATTTCTCGATCTATTTCAGATTGGATCTGAGTCAACCCGCCGGTCGTTTTTTCTTGTCATGCCGAATTAGGTCGCTCGAATTCATTCTAGCTTATCCAATAGATTGAATATAGACTCCACTTCATCCCCCTATCGCCCTTAATCATTAATTTCACCGTAAATCTGGAAACGAAATCTCCAATCTAGGCTCGGGCCGCCCAAAATTTCCGCGCTTGCTATTGATATCCGGAAAATTCTCTTCTTCCGGCTCTTTTGTTTGCAGTAGATACATGGGTAGCCATCCATCTTCCCCAAACACCTTTCAGCACGTAAGCCCTTCATAGTTTTTGTAACGATGTTTGATACCCGGATAACTTGTAACCTTGCTCCACAGAATGATACTCGGATAATTTTTTGCTTCCATGCTTTCTCGATATCACTCGCAAATATTCGGACGACTCATGGTTTCCGAGTCTTATTTCTTGTACCCTTCTATCTTGTGCTTTGCAGGTTAATCCCATGGCTCCCAAGAGGCAGGGGAAACAGCCGGCCAAGGCCAAGACCACCAACTCCATATCCGCCATCTGGGCGCGATCCACTGTTACGAAGGCCAAGTTGGAAGAACTGGCCGAGTTAGGGGTTCTCCCCGCCCAAAAAGATATCCATTGGAGGGTGCCGGGTAACGAGACCCGGCCCACACCTGCCGATGATGAGGTAATATGTTTCGTGGAGCACGTGACCCGGGGGTTCCGCCCTCCGGGTCACCCTTTCTTTCGAGATATTCTAAGCCACTATGGCCTCCGGATATTTGACATAGGGCCTAACTCTGTGTTAAATATTTCGCACTTCATTGTTCTTTCCGAGTCATACTTGTGCACTCCGCCAAGTTTGGCTCTCTTCATCGAACTTTTCCAGTGCAAACCGTGCCGCGAAAGCGGTGACGGAGCACTTCTTGCTTGCGGCGGGGTCTCTATCCAGCGCCGCAAGAATTCTCTAATGCCACCTCTTACACTTAACTCCCACGTCAAACACTGGCAACTCTCATACTTCTATTGCCGGGACACCTCCCCACCCGGCGAAAAGAGGTTGCCGGGTTATTCAGAGGGCCTCCTTGATATCTCTGAGACCTTCAACGCCTTTGCCCCTGACTCGGACAGGGAGGCAATTCAACCTTTATTAGACAAAATAACTATTCTCTCGGCCCAGGGTCTCATTGGGCTCAACCTGGTAAAGACTTGGGTCGATTTCTGGATCCAACCCAACTCCATCCGCACAAAGTTAATGTGCGAGTATTCGGGGCATACCACGGACTCGCTCCGATACTCCACCAATAGCTTTGCAGCCGGAGACACCAACAAGACTATCAAGAGCTTCTTGACAGAGAAGTTAGAAGTAATCCGGAATATAGCCGGGTTAGAACCCTTCACTCGTGAGAATCCGGCGCCTGAGGTAAATATCCGACTTTCATACTCTTACCTTCACACTTTCCACTCGATACTGCTGTTAACCTTCATTCTTACGTCTTCATTTCAGGCCGATGATGCTTTTTGGAAGATTGATACTCCCCCTAACTCTGAGCGCCCAGAGGAGAAAGAGGACGCCGTTAACTCGGATGAAGGTACATTCCGAGTTTTACTTAATTACTTTAAGCTCATCGTTGCTCTTTCGTCATTTTCCAACTATAAACCTTGATAATTTTCAGAACAAGAGGACAAAGACGAAGACGAAGAAGCTGAAGGCAAGGTAGAATCCGCCAGCGACGAGGAAGAAGCTGAGCCGACGGTCAAGGCCGGAACAAAGAGGAAACCCCAAGGGGTCGTCTTCAAGGTTCCATACCTTTTCCTTGCCTCTAAACCATATTTCTTTGATAACATGCACGAGCTAAACCGGAAATTATCCACTTGGTCGTATTTGAAGGAACCGCTCGTGACCAAGCGCCGAATAACTCGGAACTTTCCAGGTGATGGCACTCTTAATCCGGGTATTCCGTCGTCTCCGGCTCGACGCGCTGGTATTCTCTTAATCCTTTCTTAAGTATCAAAGTCTTCCCGAACCATCCCCTTACAGGACAATTCCACATTTTGCTCGATGTTTTTCAGTTTCGTCCGGGTCCAGCAGCGAGTTCCCCTCGGACTATATGGTGAATCCCGGGTAAAATTCCTTTCCTGATGCTTTACCGTTTGTTCATAACTTTTTTCCAGTTGTACGCTAACTGCTTTACTTATACTACCCGTAGGGCCACGATCACTGTCAGCGACCAAGATGATATGGAAACTGAAGCCCCGGGTAAGGAGAACCTGACTGACGATATGCATGCCGCAGCTGGCGGAGAAGAACAACAAGTGCCACCAATAAACCCAGCCGACCGAGAGGCCGAGTATCCCATAGCCTCGCACGTACTCGAGGAGGAAGAAGCTGCAGACTTGGGCGCGGGAGAAAGGGCACCAGACTCCGACACTCGGACGACCCGGATACCCTCTCTCACCAAGAAGAGAGTTCCTTCTCCAAGTCCCCAAGGTCCCGGGTCTTCCAATTTGGGCAATGATACTTTTGACCAGATGATGAACACTCTCCTTGCTATGAAGGCCTCGGAGAGAGATGTGCTAGAACGCATGGCAGCAGAGCACCAGGTAATGTTACCTAATATCTCTTCTTATCCATCTAGTCCCCAAGTGCCGAGTATAATTTGTTGAAATTGTGCTCGGTATTCTGCGCGATAATCGGCTTTGTCATGATACCCGACTAATTCTCATACTTTGTTTTCTCACAGACACAGGCCACCCGGTCTGATGAACTTTTGCTCAAGACCGAACAACTGCTGCTTGCCGAGGTAAAGCGGAGAGAGGCCCTTGAGGATGAGGTGGAAACTTTGAAGAAAAATGTTTCCAAATATAAGAAAAGGTGCACCACTGCTCGGACCGCCCTGAAAAAGTTGTCGGAGCAAGTTACCGATACTTATCGTATCTTGCTTAGTAAGTTTCTTGCTGCTGACTGCCTTCATGCCTTTATTTTGCTACATGATACTCAGAATTACTGATATGGCCTTTCTTTATTTCAACTGCAGGTGCTAACCTTGCAGCCCCAGAAGAAGATGCTGTTGCAAAGGCTAAGACTTTAAAGACTGTGCTCCGGACTTTCTTTGCCGGCACCAAGTGGATATTGGACGCCGTGCAGTGGCCAACTGAGGTATATCCGGGTGAAGAAAATCTTATCCAAGCCTGCTCCACCGTGCCTGCATGGATCGAGATCTGGAAACGCTCGGCATGCCGGATTGGTATGACCCGGGCCTTTGCACTGGCTAAGGCTTATTTTCCTAAGCTTGAGCCGGCAAAGGTTATATCCGGGTTTCCAGAATTCAAAGCGGATGGCTCCAAGTTTGGGCCCAAGGACTTCAAGGCCGTACAATCCGCGGTGCGCCATCGGCAACCACTTTGGCCGATAGTATGGATCTGCGCACGCTTATGAGTTCGTACGATGTTGACGACAAAATCGTGAAGGAGGAAGCACCCCCACCGTTCGACATTTTGGAGAAATGGGCTGCCGATTCGGCCAGGAAGAGGGAAGAAACCGCGAAGAGGGAGGCCGAGTTAGGATCAGAGCCAACCACCTCTACACCGGCTGTCCTCCCGCCTGTCCGTCCTGATGCGAAGAATCCGGGTGACGATGCCGGGAGAGCTGCGGAGCAAGCCCAGGACCAAGACCCGGAGGGCAAGGGCAAGGGTGTGGACCCTATGCAAGAAGCCGAGTAAACAAATGCCATCTCGATACTTTGGTCGTTTCGATGCTTTTGTTCGAAACAGATATTCTTTTGTCGGTGCACCTATGCACCTTTGATACTAGTACCAAGACTTGTAACGTACTTTAATTCCTTGATGTACCTCGCGCCTCTTCTGGCCTCTGGATGAGCTTGATATTTATCTGGTTTTTGAGTTTATTCTTGATATCCAACTTTCTTTATGGTTCCTTTTGTGAGACTCGGTTTCCGAGTTTCATGGATTTTGACAAGCGGACTTTTCTCTAAGTCCCCAAGTCCCCAAGACTCGGATGTTTGGGTTTTTTGAGTTTTAGCAACTAAGCAACTTTTCCTTTTTTCAAAATCCCCAGTCCCCGAGACCCAAAACACCGAGTCTGGGATGTATGGTTTTTCCAAGGGAACAAGTTGTTTGCTGCTAAGCCCAAGCCCAGAGCCGTTTCACATAGGTATTGAAGTTATGCTTGATAAACGTTGAGTTTCCGGCTATTAGCCCTGTACTCTTCATAACTTGTGGTTTAGATGACCCTTTTGACTATCTTGTACTGTAAGCCGGCTTTCGCGTGGATACCATGTTGTTACATCTATACGAAAACAGGGTCAGGCAAGTCCCACTGGGCTTCATGGCTGATTGTAATCGTAAGCGAGCAAATCATGCCACTTTAGTGCGAGTCACATCGAGCTTAAGTAAGAAAAGTCAAGAAAATTTGGCTCCTTTGTCCGGTTATAAGATTGCAGCCGTACTCGTTTACGAGTAATCGGCCCTTATAACTCATAGGCATCAAGGCCGGGTCTTTGAGTTTGTAACTGTGCTATTCAAGCAATCAGCCCTCAAGACCTATATATATGCAACATACTTGATGATACTGATGTACTGATAATACTTATCTGTAACCGGAGTGAAGATCATAACAAAATGAGACTTGATAACCATCTCTTTATTGATACGAGAAAGTTTTGGGTCAGCAGGCCGCCTCATTAAAAACCTTCCAGTCCCCTTAGGTACCCTGGATAGGAAAAGAGTGCGTCTGAAACCTGCTGCCCGTTACATTGTTTAGTTCTTCTTGGGAATCTGTCCGGAACTGTCATAATCGATACACATTCTCCACTTGTTGGTCTTTTTTATTATGAGTACCGGGTTTGCTAGCCAATCCGGGTGAGGTGTTTCCATGACGCGGCTGGCTGTGAACGGCCGTGCGATTTCTTCTCCTGTGGCAGATTGTTTGGGGGGATCATGTTTGATGAAGGCCACCATCTTGGTGTCTTGTGCTGCCTTGAACTTTGCTTTTTCATCTTCAGTACTCTGCCTTTTCGATGCTGTTCTGTTATCCGGGTCTGTTTGAGACCGGTAATATTTGAGTTCCTCTTTTCTACAAGCTTGTTCAGCCATTGCTGCATCTCCTTCATCGCACTCAGCCGCTATGTCCCGGCTTCCATGTATGGTGATGGCCTGTTTAGGACCCGGAATTTTTAGCTGTAGATACACATAACACGGCCTAGACATGAATTTAGCATAAGCCGGCCTTCCGAATAGCGCGTGATAAGGACTGCGCAATTTGACCACCTCGAAAGTGAGCCACTCAACTCGATAATTGTCCTTTGATTCCCCAAAAGCTACCTCCAATGCGATTTTTCCCCCGGGGCACGTTGAGTGACCTGGCACTATCCCATGAAAAATTGTTGAACTTTTTTGTAGCTGAGACTCCTTGAGACCCATGCGTAGAAAGGTTTCCCAATACAGTATATTGATGCTACTTCCACCGTCCATCAGGACCTTTTTCAGCTCATACCCATTGACCTGCGGTGCAACTACCAATGCTAAAACTCCCGGGTGTTCTATTCTTTCCGGGTGATCCCTTCTGCTCCATGTTACGTCCTGTTCTGACCACCTCAGGTATCTTGGAACAGCCGAGGACACCGAGTTTACCGCCTGTTTCAGTATCTTCTTGTCCTTGTTGGAACTTCCTGTAGTATGCACGTGATATTGACCCAACTGCTTGGGGTTGGCCTGGAAACCTCCAGCTCCCCCTTGGTTGTTACCTTGATTTCCCGCTGCCGGGTTACCGGCTGGGTGTGGGCCGTTGCCCGGGTTTCCACCTGGACCCGGTCCTCCTCCCCGACCTGCACCTCGCATGGCTCTGTTCACTTCCTCATTCTTCCACCTCTGTAGGTCGGCGCACTGCTCCAAGGAGTGGTTAGCTGGCCTACCGTTCCTGCTGTGCTTCGGGCATGCCATTCTGAAGATGTCCCAATTGTTACTCGGCCTTGGTGGCCCTTGATAATTTCCTCCATTGTGATTTCCAGTATTGAAATTTCCTTCTGCCCTGGGTCTTGAAGATCCGGCTTCAGTGTTGGCGACAAACTCGGAGCCTCCCTCAAACGGGCGCTTGTTCTGGCTATTTCCGTTGTTACCCGGCGCTGATCCATTGCCGGTTCTTCCATTATTAATTGTGTTTACTTTTGCTTTTTTATCGTCAGTTTCCTCTTCCGTAGTGTCCGTTGCGGCGTGTTTGTTGCATGCATCCATCAGTTCTCCCATCGTAACCTCTGAAGAATTCCGACTAGATTTCATGCGAGTTAACTTTTGTACTAAAGGTGTGTATTTGCAGGTCTTTGCCATAGCTTCCAGCGCATCCTTGGGCTGAATATCTGTAGACGAATGAAGTATTTCCATAACCCGGTGCACCCAGCTGCGCGCCGATTCTCCCTTCTTCTGAACACATCGCTCTAGGTCATCAATAGTGAATAACTTTCTGCACGTCCCGTGAAAGTGCTTGATAAACGCAGTTTTTAGTTCTCCCCATGACTTGATAGATCCTTCCGGTAGATTGGTGAACCATAACTTTGCTGCTTCCTCTGACATCATTAGATACATGAATTTGGCTTGAAGATTCTCGGACGCATTGCGAATCGACATGGCCATCTCATAACTGCTCAACCATGTTTCCGGATCCATAGTCGGCTCATAATTCACTACTTTACCCGGTTCTTTGAACTTTTCCGGGTAGGGTTCAGCCCTGATGCTATCCAAAAGACACTTAGGTCCTGCAAGAATGATCGAAGCTGGTCTTACTCGGGAAACGTGTGATCCTGCAGGGGGTACAGCTGGACGCGGTACTGCTGGTGGCCCATGTGCCGCAGACCCGGCCACGGCTCTCCTGGCTCTGGAACTATCCACGATGGCCTGTGCTGCTGATGCTGCTGGTACTGCCTGAATGTGTGGAGGAGGCGGCATTTGCTGCTGCTCTTCCCTCCGCCGTGCCGAACTTGTCTGGACATTGCCGGCATTACCTCGCTGTTGACTGACATATGGTGTCCCATGCATTCCACTTCTGTGATCCGGATAATTAACTTGTTGTGCCACCGCAGTGCGCAGCATATCTATCGCCCGCCGGGTCTCCTCTGCGTGGGGTGACTCTCTCACGGGGATTTGATTCAGTGCAAGCGTTGCCGCGTATACGTTGTCCATGGGATTGTTGTAATGACCCGCTGGTGTGCGAAAACGTGATAGTGGTGGTGGTGGTGGTACAGTATTGCCGGTAGTAACTCCAGTCTGTGGTACGGGTAACCCGGCCTGCGTGTCTACCGGTTGTACTCCTCCGGTTGTCGGCTGAGGGGCGGTTCCTTGATTTGCCGCTGGGATCGGCTGATCCTGAGGCGTGATAAATAACGCAGCCGGGTTTATGACTCCTCCCAATGCTGGCAATCTGGTTTGGTACCTTTGATGTATTCTAGTTGTTTCCTCTCGGAGCCGGGTTTCCAGTGCATCCAGCTCGCGTTGTCGCGTGGCCATCCCTTGTCTTTCTGCCTCTACTTGCCTTCTCTGCTGCTCTAATGCACGACGGGCTACGTCCAAATCCCTAACACGTTCCGCCGCGTTCTCTGGAGTGATAACTGTGGCAAGAACTGTCGGATCTAGGATCAGATTGTTGTCGAACAGGGCCGGATGTTGTGGATTGGAAGGACCCGCTCCTGGTGTCCGGTTTGCTAGGAATCCAAACGTGTTCGCGCGTAACTCGTTTTCTGGCGCTTGACTGGTAACCGATGCCGACTCTCCGTCAACCTGGGCCAAAACCGTGTTTCCGTTAGCCGGTCCCTGCTGCCGGGTCAATGCTTGTGCTGCCCCGGCTGCGGCCGCGGTTACGTTCTCTTGGTTGAGATTGGTCGCGCGAGCCGTGTAAACCGCAACCCGGCGCACAATGCTTGGCGCGAATCCATATTGCTCCTCTTCGCTGCTGTGTTCCTCGTACCGGTTCTCCAGTAGATGCAGGATAGATTCGGTATCATCTTCTTTCTCGACCCGTCCACGCGGGGTCCATGCCGGCTCCTCCGGCTGTTCCCACTTCGTGGTGGGCTCTTCTGTCGGGCTTGTTGTCCCAACTGATTCTTCTCCATCTGATTGGATATAGCTGGTCTTCCCTGACACAGAATCAAACCCAAAGTCGTCAGGGATCGAACCGGAAGTACGTACCATACCGATGAAGACGCTGATCTGGCCGATTGTCATGATAGATCCGGATTCGAGGTGATCCGACTCTGGCCCCCAGCCGGAATCATCCACCATCTTCTCTCCTTCGTGGTCGATGTAGATCTCGCCGATGACTAGATTCTCCATGTTCTTCCGAGCTTCTCCCGTGATGTAAACACCTTTGGACGCAGGCCCCACGGTGGGCGCCAACTGTCGTGGGATAATCACGGCAGACGTTACCGGGGGTAACTGATCTTGGGGCAAGACGACACAGGCGTTTGGGAGAGGGTTTAGCTCAGAGGAAAACATGATGGAACTCGATCTGGTAGCCGGCAATCAAGTCGCCGAGTCTCCGATCTTGATATATTAACTCAACTCGTGTGTTACACTGGATGCTCGATATCAAGCGATATTGCTTGAACTCTTGGATCTCTTAACTAGACCGAGGGGTCGGTTTATAAAGCACCCGGACCCCCCTGGCTTGCCCTCCAAGGCGCACCCTGAACCCTACCCGGACACCGCATACGAGAAACCCTAACTTTCCTTACCGTAACCCACAATCCGGGTTACGAGGCCTACGAACTTGGGCCTTCCAGAGGCTCCTTTATCCTTAACCGGATCTTGCGCAGCGTCCATTGGGCCGAGTTACACCGTGGTGTTGGCCTACCGGGTTATCACCCCTCCATCACCGGCTGTGCGCTGCACGAGCCTAAGCACCATGTCTCCTTCTCGGAAAACCCTTGGGTTCACTTTCCGGCTATTATAACGCCTCAAGTTTTGCTGATAAACAGCTGAACGTGACAGAGTTAACTCTCTTGCTTCTTCTAGCAGGTCAACGTCATTTTCTCGAGCTTCTCTAGCCTCTGCCTCCGTGTAGAGCGTTACACGGGACGAGTCATGCTCTAGGTCAGTGGGCAACACCGCCTCGGCTCCATAAACCAGGAAGAATGGCGTGTAGCCGGTTGACCGGTTAGGGGTAGTCCTTAGACTCCACAACACCGTTGGCAACTCGTCTAGCCAACACCCAGGTGTTTTCAGCAGCGGCTCAATCAGCCTTGGCTTTATGCCTGATAGTACCATGCCATTTGCTCTTTCCACTTGCCCATTGGAGGCGGGATGCGCAACAGATGCAACATCTAGCCGAATGCGCTTATCTCTGCAGAAGTTCGCAAACCTGCCTTCAGCAAAGTTTGTGCCATTATCCATGATAATGTTGTGTGGGTAGCCATACCTCAAGATCACATCCTTCAAGAAACTCACGGCAGTGGCTCCATCACACTTCCGAATAGCCTTCACCTCAATCCACTTCGTGAATTTTTCCACCATGACCAGAATGTGAGTCATGTTGCCTCTAGCCGGCTTGAAAGGGCCTACCATATCCAAGCACCAAACAGCAAATGGCCAAGTAATGGGAATGGTCTTCAACTCGGAAGCTAGCATATGAATCTTACTTGCGAATCTCTGGCAGCCATTGCACTTTCTCACAATATCTTCAGCTTGCTTTAAGGCAGTGAGCCAAAAGAAACCATGCCGAAAAGCTTTGTTGACCAGAGCCCGAGATGAGGCGTGATGCCCGCATTCTCCTTGGTGTATCTCCACCAGAATTTCTTCTCCCTCTTCTGGCTCTACACAGCGTTGCAGCACACCAGTAGGACTTCTTCTATGCAGCACATATCTAAAGATTGTATAGCCCTTGGATCTTCTCTGAATTTGCCTTAAGGTAACCTCATCACTCGACAAGGTGCCGTCCTTGAGAAAGGATAATATGGGCAAAGCCCAACTCGGTGTTCCCCGGATGGGAAACACTGGTTCGTCCACTTCCATTGGATCGGCCACTATTTCTTCTTCTTCTAGGTTGGGGGCGAGTCCCCGAGATCTTGTGCATGCGGCAAGAACCCCCTCAATGAATGTGACAGTCCCCGGGTTAAGAGGGGCAGTCCCCGAGTAAGAAGGGACAGTCCCCGGGTTGCAGGCGCCAGTCCCCGGGATGGAGACGACAGTCCCTTGGTTCTCTTTTGCACCCTCCCAGTCAATCTCCATGGGAACAGCTTCCTCACCAGGCAGAGAAGGAACAAATATGGATTCCGAGTTGGGGGATGGCTTGATAGATGGCTTCCTCAAATGCTCCAAGGCAACCCCAGCCGGGATGTATTGCCGAGAAGACCCCAACTTGGATAGCTCATCAGTTGCCTCATTCTCTGCTCGGTGTATGTGTTGGAATTCGCATCCTTCAAAGAATCCAGTCATGGTTTGCACCAGGAACCGATATGAAGCCATGTTGGCATCCAGAGCATCCCAAGTGCCTGAAACTTGCTGCACAACGAGATCCGAGTCGCCATAGAATATAATGCACTGCACGCCAACCTCCTTGGCCACCTTTAAGC
Organism: Alopecurus myosuroides; assembly: GCA_028641055.1. NCBI lineage: Eukaryota > Viridiplantae > Streptophyta > Magnoliopsida > Poales > Poaceae > Alopecurus > Alopecurus myosuroides. The sequence goes on from CM054059.1 coordinate 250,379,684, forward strand.
CGTGTACCACGGCCTCGTACTCTGCTACATTGTTGGATGCCTTGAAGTGGATTTGCAGCACGTACTTGAGTTGATCTCGCTTGGGTGACGTGAGCACCACGCCAGCACCCAAGCCTTCCTTCACCTTGGAGCCATCAAAATGCATCTTCCAGTAGTTGGCTACCGGAGTAGGAGGTTCATACTGCACCTCAGCCCAATCCACCAGAAAATCCGCAAGAATTTGAGACTTGATGGCTTCTCTTCTTGCATACGCAGGAGCGTACGCGGCCAGCTCAATCGCCCACTTGGCTACTCTGCCAGTTGCTTCCTTGTTGCCCATGATGTCCGAGATGGGAGCAGAACTCACCACAGTGATGGGATGCTCTTGGAAATAGTGCTTCAACTTCTTGGCGCCCAGGTACATGCCGTAAGTCATCTTCTGGTAATGCGGGTAGTTTTGCTTGGAACTGGACAGCACCTCACTCAGAGAGTATACAGGCCGCTGCACAGTCTTGCCTTCTTCTTCTCGCTCCACCACAATCACCACACTGACCACTCGGTTAGTCGCAGCAATGTACAGCAGCATAGGCTCCTTGGGTAGCGGGCTAGCCAAGATTGGAGCGCTACCCAGCATGTCTTTCAGCTCCTTGAATGCCACATCAGCTTGCGGTGTCCAGACAAACTTGTCATTTTTCTTCATCAACTGATACAGAGGCAAGGCCTTCTCGCCCATTCTGCCCAGGAAGCGGCTCAGAGAAGCCAAGCAACCAGTGAACTTTTGCACATCCTTCAGGGATCTCGGCAAAGACATGCTCTCAATAGCTTTTATCTTTGAAGGATTGGCCTCAATGCCCCGACTGGATACCAAGAAGCCGAGTAGCTTGCCAGCCGGGACGCCAAAGGTGCATTTAGTCGGATTCAGCTTCATCTTGTACTTGCGCAAGTTGGCAAATGTTTCCTCAATGTCACTAAGCAGAGTATGTGTTTTATTCGTTTTGATGACAATGTCATCTACGTACACCTGCACATTTTTGCCAATTTGATCATGCAAGCATTTCTGCATGCATCTCTGATAGGTAGCCCCCGCATTCCGCAACCCAAAGCACATGACACGATAGCAATAAGCCCCGTACGGGGTAATGAAAGCAGTCTTTATTTGATCGGCAGGGTTGAGAGCTATCTGATGAAAACCAGAGTAGGCATCTATGAAAGACAAAAGCTCACAACCAGCAGTGGAATCGATCACCTGATCTATGCGGGGTAGCGGAAAGGGATCTTTGGGGCAGGCCTTGTTCAGGTCGGTGTAGTCCACGCACATGCGCCATGCAGTATCCGCCTTGGGGTCCTCCTTCTTCTTCTCAACCATCACCGGGTTGGCTAGCCAGTCAGGATGCAAAACCTCCATGATAAAGTTGCTTATCAGCAACTTGGTGATCTGGTCACCAATGGCCTTCCTTCTCTCATCGCCAAAGCGGCGCATCGCCTGCTTCACTGGCTTGGCATCATGCCGCACGTGTAGCGAGTGCTCAACCAACTCCCTCGGGACACCTGGTAAATCCTCATTGGACCAGGCGAACACGTCCCGATTCTCACGGAGGAAGTGGATGAGCTCGCTTTCCTATTTCTCTCCCAACCCGGCGCCAATGATGGCAACGCGGTCTGGGAACTCAGGGTCGACCTGGACCTTCTTTGTCTCCTGGGACGCCTGGAATGCAGTCCCGTACTAGGAACTCGACATGCCGGGCGCACCACCTTGCGCTGCTTGCGCCATAGCCACCACCTCGTACATCTTCTTCTTCTCGGCAGCAATGACCATGGATTCCGCCAGCTGGGAACCAGCAGAGGCACACTCCATGGACTTCTTGTAGTCACCCGAGATGGTTATCACTCCATTAGGACCAGGAATCTTCATCTTCAGATAAGCAGCATGAGTAGAAGCCATGAACTTGGTGAGTGCAGTCCTACCGAGAAGGGCATGGTAGGGGCTCTGAAGATCAACCACCTCGAACTGGACGCACTCGGTGCGACAGTTCTCCCTGGTGCCGAATAGGACATCCATCCAGATGTGGCCGATTGGAGCACAAGACACCCCCGGCACAATTCCGTGGAATTTGGTCTTGCTAGGTAGCAGCATGTTCTCGGCAAGGCCGAGCTTCTTCAGTGTATCCAGGTACATGATGTTGATGCTGCTGCCGTTGTCAATCAGCACCTTGCTGAAGTGGACGTTCTTCTCGGGTTCGAGGAAAGTGGGATCCAGCACCAAAGCATAGCTACCCGGGTTGGGCATCACCTTGGGGTGATCAACCTTGGACCAAGTCACCTCCTGGTCGCACCAGCGCAGATAGTGAGGCACCGCCGGGATGACAGCATTTACCTCCAATGCACGCCTGTGCTGCGACTGCTTGTCGACTGGCTCGGTGACGAAGATCATGTAGCTCTCGTGGTGCTCCTGGTACTGGTTGCGGTCCTCACCACCATTGTTCTTGATCTGTTCCCACCAACTGCATTGCCGAGTAGTGTGGTTGGCTGGCCTGGCTGGATGCCGAGTATGGAAGCTGCACGGGCCATCCTTCATATCTGTGAAGATGAAGTTTGGCGCAGGACCCGGGTTGCCGCTACCCTGCTGGGGAGCATTGTATGGTTTCTTGATGCCTTGGCCCTGATTCTGGTTTTGCCCGTACTGGGCTCCAGCTGTTTTTTGCCTCTGGCTACTCCCAGCAGCTGTGGTCACAGCATTCACCTCCTCGGGATCATACCGAGTATCAATCCGGTCACCCCTGCGCTTGTTGCAGAAATCATTGCGCTTGCTGCTGTTGTTGTTGTAGTTCCTTCTCGGCTCAGGGGAGTCCATCAGAGGCTGAGTTGGATCGCCGAGTGCATACATGTCAGCAATCTTGATAGTCTCCGCGAGTGTACTCGGCATCTCGCGCTGCAGCTTCTGCCACAACATGTTGCCATGCCTGCAGCCCTGCGCGAACCAAGTAATGGCCTGGGCCTCATTCACACCTTCACAGGTGTTCCTCAAGGTGCTCCACCGAGTAAGATACTCGCGGTCGGTCTCGTCTTCCCGCTGCTTGCAAGCGGACAACTGCTGCGGCCTATTCGGCCTCTTGTAAGTGCTGGTGAAGTTGCTGATGAAGGCCTCCGAGAAGTCCAGCCAGCAATTGATACTATCCCTGGGCAGGTTGTTGAGCCAAGTCCGAGCTGGACCCTCAAGCATTTGCGGAACATACCGCACATCCCATCTCCGGTTGCCGCCTGCAATATGCACGGCTGTGACATAATCGCTCAACCAGTCCTCCGGCTTGGTGCTGCCATTGTAACATTTGGTCCCTTTGGCCAGCTGGAAGTGGTTCACTAATGGCTCGTTCATGATGCGAGGGCTAAATCACTCTGGGCCAGGCGGCCCCCTGTTCTCGAGTTGCGCGGACAGATTGATCATGTCCAGCTTGAACCTGGCATCACTGGGCTCCAACATGCGCTCACCAAGGCGATCAGCAACATTCCTGGGGTCAGCATAACCGGCTAGCCCCATCGCCGAGTAGCCATCATCATACCTGTTCTCCTGCACCACAGCGGGTTGCACCACAGGGTTGGCTGCTGGCGTCCTCTGCCGGGTAGGCTGAGCAGCAGGACGCCGAGAAGGCCCCGCGTTGTCTCCGCTTTGTGCCTTACTCTGAGCTTTATGGGCTTGATCTGCTCCAGCAGTATTGTGTTTCTGACCGGATTCTCGCGGCACAGCGCGCTGTTTCGCGGCGAGAACCGGGTCGTACACCTGCATTTCTCTACCCTTTCCAGACCGCACACTCTGGTCCCTCTCGCGACTGGGATACGGGGATGAGACCTGATCGTTAGATCTGACCGCATGCGAATGCACCACCTGAGAAGCTCCAGCACCCGGATTGGCTTTCCAGAACTCCTCGTTCTGCCTAGCAGCCTCTAGCACTAGCTCATTGAGGCTCTCCTGCTGTCTAGCGCGCGCGTCGCCAGCCAGGTTTGGCAACTCAGCAGCTACAGCCTCAGCAGCTCTAAGTGTTTTGGCGGGGGTGCTGTATCTAGGCCTGGTGGAGGTGTTTGCGGTGGCAGATTGGCTAGGAGCCTCTACAACTGTCGCCATCTCGGCGCCTAAGTTGCGACGCGTAGCACCTACTTTGCTAGACTTCCTAGCAACAGGAGTAAAGCCGTGGGCCTTGTTGTACTCATTTTGATCTAGGCTAAGCTCGAGCCTAACCTTTTCCAGCTCCAGCTGCTCGGAGTGCAACTCCTGGCGCTGCCGGTCGAGTTGCGCCCTAATGGTCAAGAGCTCAAGCTCGGTGGGAGACGGCATGCCCATCCGCACCGCAGATGCCGGTATCGTTGGTGTAGTGGAGAGAGGGATGTTGGAATCCTTCTCGTAGGGCTTGTGGGTCCTCCCGCCAACGCTCGGGCCAGCAAGATCCTCGATGACGCCCGCGTCCGCAGCAGCGCCCTTCCCGGAGTCGGTAGCCAGGCCGGCCACCATTACCTCCACGTTGTCCGCAGAACGGCCAATCGGCCTTCCGCGGGCAGCGATCACAGCAGGAGGATCCTCCGCGATCAACACCTCCTCTGAGAACTCGCGGACGATGGAGGTGGCAACGTAGACGAGGTGTGAGCTAAAGGAGAGCACCGAGCCTCCTGCCGGAATGGGCCTCCCGCCGAAATCTCCGGCGTTGTCGGTGACGAAGTCGAACGCGCCGAATCTGTGGACAAGGCCACAGACCACGCGCTCCCCAGTAGCAGAAATGAGTCCCGTCCGAACATGGACTCCAGCCAGCGGCTCTGTCAGCCCCACGGTGGGCGCCAACTGTCGTGGTGGTATCACGGCAGATGCCATGGGATGGCTAAAGTTGGGGCCGATGGACGCTGGAGGTGCTCGGGGAGGGATCACACGGCGAGTAGCCGCGTGGGGTAGATCACAAACAATGCAAACACCAAGATCTTACCCAGGTTCAGGGCCCTCGTGTGGAGGTAACACCCCTACTCCTGCCTCTCTCTTTATATGTGTGTTACCGAGTAGCCACAGTACAATCAGGCCTTCAGCCGAGTAGCCACTCTTGCTCTCTAGTTCTCTCTAAGTGTTCCGAACGAATGAGTCGACGTCTGGGTTCCAAACGTATGCAGCGAACCTCTCACAGGAGGAGGCAGGGCACCTTATATACTGGTGCCCAGCCGAATAGAAAATTAGCGTAAAGTACAACGGGATGTGACAGGAGCCCTGCAGAACCGCGCACGCCTCCGGGTTCCCGCTGACACTCGCCCCGTAAGTCGTTGCGCCGTTCGGAGATGGGACCTGTCCACCCTTGTCAGTGAGATAGGGTAGGCCCCATAGCCTTGTCCTGTCCCCTCTGTCAGTGACAGGACTAGACAGACGCCTACCGCACTGCAGCCACGCCGTGGTGCGGATAATCACGCACCCCGTAAGTTGAACCGCACGCCGTACGGACACAGGATACGCGGGATCCTGTGTCAGAACGGCTCCATTGACTTCTGGTCCGAGTAGGAATCCACTCCCTCTAGCCGGACCACTTCCTCTACTCGGAAGAATACAACTTCCTTGATTCTTCCTCCTGGTCATTGGTAGGTACGGCCGAATAGCTGTCCACCGGGTAGCGGGTACCGGGTAGCCAGCCAACTTGGTAAAAACTGCTCTTCTGATCTTGCTTTTAGCACTTGCCTCACCCCTACTCGGGGGTAACCCCCCGACAAAAACCGCTCATTATTGCTCAAAATATAATTTCGTTTCTCAAATAAATGGAAAATCGTAGTCTTACTATCCCTATCTCTCATCCTCATCCCGATATCTTCTCCTTGCGACAAGTGGCAAGTAAGAAGACACCCCGCAGGAGCCACCATAGTATGGAGAACACAACACTAGGTAAGGTGAATGTGTAGAAACAAACCTTTTGTTTGAACATGTGTAGAAATTGACCTTTGTAAAAAATTCTCGTTATAGTGACTAGTTATTTGCCCGTGCGTTGCAACGGGAGAACAAATATTTTTGTGGTTCAGTAGAAATCGTGACAAAATTATACATTTAGGATCCTCGTGCACATCAAGCTACATTGTCGAAATTTTGTCGTTAAATTAGGTTTCCTCTTCCTCCTTGACCCAGTATTTTCACCTCTCCTATCCAAAGATTGCCACCGTCGTCAACGGTGCATTATGCTCGCCATCACCCCCACCTAATCATCCATTAGTGGCTAGTAATTAAAATGAAGGTCACAATAATTTAACAATGAAAAGAAATACCATATACAATGGCCATGCTCTAGGGGTGTTTCCTAATGGATGGAAAAATGCATATATTAAGCAAATGAGTACATACCTTTAGCTTCTTCTAAGTCCCACGGCTTGATGGAGCCGTTTGGTGAGCAGGCAGGCACAGTCATCTCTGCTCAAACTCTACAGCCTCGACTATTTGATGATCAAGCAAGCACAAGCATCTCTGTTCAAACTCTAAATTCTCAACCGAGCTTACGTGACATGACATGATCTGTGCAAACGATAGACACCCATTGAAAAGCATACATCTGGGCAATAATTAACTTTACTAGCAAAATGCCCGTGCGTTGCAACGGTAGGCGAAACTTAATGGTTAAGAAAAATGCCATTATGTTGCTCCGGATTGATATAATAAGTATAACATTTAAAAGTTTTTCTCGCAGTTGTTGCATGCCCAAAAAATGATCCAAACAAAACTTCTATTGAACATCATTCTTACCATAAGAAATTTAGCGGGTTACAAATTATGAGCTTGCCATTTCCGATATTATATGTACTCCCTCCGATCCGAAGAAAGTGTTGGAGGGAGTAGACTACCTATATACAAATAAGTGCTCACCTCACGACACTTATTGTGGATCAGAGGGAGTAACTAAGATCCTCGCGCATATGATGAACCTGTCATGAGAACCCTAATGGAAGCCTCTCCATCTACATTGGAGTATTCAATTAAGACCTAGAAACTTGTATAACCAAAACATTTAAGTAATCATTTCTGCAATATCTGAGAAATAACCCCCATGAAAAGCAAGTAACACGTTCTCAAATTTCAAGTGACATTTGCAACAACCTGCACAGCTGAAACACATGTTTCTTCCCTTAATTCTTTAACCACATTTACACTCATATTGTTGGCTCTTCTCCTTCATCCATATATCCATGGGGCGAAATAATCGACATTGGAAAAATTAATTTGTGTATTTTTGAAATACATTAGCACTGGTTAGTAATCTAGATGAGGAATTTTTTAATGAGCACGAGTACACAATAGTAAGCAAGGCTTCTTAAGAACCAACGGTAGTAGATGAGCACTACTAATCACATAATACTAATCACGATTAGTTTAGTTTTCTATTTGTAAAATACCCAGACGTCGTAGACAACAGACAAGTGAGTGGTCGAGTAATTCTACAGATATGGAGCACGCTCTAGCTTGTTGATACACATGTAAGTGAATTCATGATCGCATGGCAATGTAATTCTTTTTGATAAAGAATGGTGCAGTATTTTTTCAGTTAGTAACAAGCCAATATAAGAACAACAAACATCACATACGGTACAAGAAGACTGAAATCCAAGAGTTGGATTACTAATTAAAACTATATCATTATTCTGTTGTACATATTTCAGACATTCTGTTCAATCTAGCTACAGCCTATATGACATTGTCCACGCCTGGAGAAAAATATAAGTATGTTCAGTTCCGTCCCACTGACGAAAATGTAGATTTCTGCAAAATGTCGTCACACTGTCACACTCAAGTTTCCAGTTCACGTCCACCAATCCATCTTAAACAAGAGTGCCTAGCTCTGCAAACACTGAAGGATAAAAACTTGAATAAACGGGATGAGAAGCTTTGACAAGAGATCCATTTCATTGTTACCCGAGGCTCTGCGGCGACGACGCACGCAGATGTCATGACGTTCCAGCAGCAGAACTAACCCTTGAGCTGGTCCACACATGACGACGCTAACAGTAGGGGACACGCCAGATCGACCTCTCCATTAGCCGGCCAACCCTCCACCTCTCCCCGGTGCCTCCCCTCCATCGAGCTCCATGAGGAGGAAGGTAGTCGACCTGCTTGAGCTCTGAGCAGCGGAAGTGCGCGATCTGGTGAAACTCGGCCAGCACGCCAGGTCGGCTATCCGGCAGGAGAGTCTTCCAATACAAATGAGATTAAAACTACGTATGCAATTTAGTTGGCTGCAGCAACCAAATATAGCTCAGTGTGCCTGACCCAATAGCAACTCCAACTTAATATTTGCAGGAGCTGCTGAGGCTTAAATTAATATCTAGAACTTATATTGGAAGTGGCGGATCACACCCAACTAACAGAGCACAACATAACCGAGGGGCATACCGAGTATGGTTCGATTTCAAATAATTATGCAAGCAAGAAGCATGTAAGGAATGATAGCTACATCACTAAACTTTATCCAAAAAAGTTACACCAGTGAACAGAAGTTCAGATAAACAGGATATATAACCGAGAGAAAACAGGAGTTCGAATGGGCTGCACAAGCGGAAGTGGCATACAGGTCCACTCGGAGGCCCTTGGAGGCCCTAACAAGTAAGCCCATCATGTTCCTCTTAACACTCGAGGAACTGGGTGTGCAAGTAGTACCGATGAATCGAGGCCCGGAAATGCTACACTGACCTTTCCTCTTACGGACCACTACTCCATGACGTGGGTTCAGCGGCGTGCCAAGCATCACTGCAACTTTCAGAGGTTGACTAGTGTTTGTCCTCTGTTTGGGTGTCTGTTTATTGGGTGTTTCAGAATTTAACCTCTCCTGCAACTTTCAGAATTACGTAAGATAAGATCCTGCGGTCAATCTCGAATCCGATGATCCTTTCACCGGCCCAGGGTAATGATGCCAGGTGCACCTCCTGATGTGTCACATGGATGCTCTTTTTGGCATAGGCGCTTCATTACTTTTTTTTGTATGCAGATGTATTACTCCATTAAAAAACTAGTAGTATTGTTTTTGAGCTCACAATCTAATCAACCCCCTCCGTTTAAAATTATAAGATGTTCTAGGATTTTCAGTATTCACTCATTTCAGTCCGTATGTAGTCTATATTGGAATACCCAAAACATCTTATAATTGGGTACAGAGGGAGTAGATTTTTTTAATACATTATGAAAAAAATTCTGAAATATTGGAAACAGAGGAAAGTATATGAATAGTGAGGTTCGTTCTAGCACAACATGGAAAAAACATGTGCCTATTCTGACCAATGCTTGCTGGGTATAGTAATTACAGGAGAGTGGCGTCCTAAAGCAAAGGGGCACCAACAACCGATGTTGAACTGAATGATGGAAGAGTTGAGTTATTCCTTTCTTTTCCAGCAAAAGGTGTATCTTCCTGATACCTTCTTTTATTCTTTCCTTTTTGCTATGTTTTCCCCGGTTTAGACGCTTTTAGTATTGTAAGACTCTTCCTCCATCATTCAATCATTTTAGAGACTTCTAGTATGCAAAAAAACACGCACGACGTGTTGTCGTTTTAGCTCTCTAGTAGCATGTTTGGATTATTTCGTACAGCTTCGCTTCAACAGTATGGATGTTAATCCGTCAGTATCCTGGTATACGCTATCAACATTTCATGTCATCTCCTGTTTCCCAGCACCTGTTCACAGTTCATATGAATTCTAGGCTGCGTTTGGCCATGGCCTTTGATTTTATAAACAAGCAGACATTTCTGCTGCAGAATTGGAGGCAACTCCCTGTCAAATCATGACTGCTCAGAAGTTAAAACACAATATTATGCTGACGAGAAGTGAATTCCAACATTTGGTTGATTCCTTCCTTCAGATATTAGTTAGTTAGACGATTCTGTACTAGTCATTCAAGTAGTGTGAAAGTCCACTAGTGCATGCTAGACCGTAAATGGCAATGCTTTTACTTTCGGTTTTCCAGCCTTTAAAGCAAGCAGCTCGGCGATGATGAAATGCACACATGATGCTTCTACAGTATGCTCTTGCGTCTTGACCATTGCATGGGTTCCAAGCAAGCTGCAGTGGACCGCTGAATCATCGCCTTCTTCAAATAGTGCATGATTTTGACAAGCCATGATAATATATAACATTAGTTTCTGCCTCCCTTTTCTGCTTCACCTGAAACCGGAAGCTTCTGGACATGCATATACTTCTTTAATGGCCCACACTATTCGTTGAGCTTTTCTGAATATACATACAGCAATTAAGCCCGAGTTTCCACTTGCAGCTAATACAGAAGATGAGTCGGGTGGAACAGTTCGTATCTTGGTTTTTGTTTCTTCTCCTTGTTTTTTTTATCATTCCATCTTAACATCAATGCAATTCAATTGTGGAGCTGATGGCCCTTGTCTCAAGATAATCTATCTGAACAACCACTGCTCACGGCGCAACTGTGATGTGTGTTTCTTTAAGCGTGCCCGTGTGTGTGTCAGGCAATGCTGTACAGGATCGTTCTGTGATGCAGCTTCATGACCATTACCTGAGCTGAAGAACGGTGGAAACAAACTGACCAATATATGTGGTGAGCTGGTGATGATGTCCATCTTACCTTGGCCTGATGCAACAACTTTAGCAACACCGCATGCACCGAAACATACCGGCGCCAAGAGAAGGCCATGTGGAGCATGAATGTGCAGGTACACTTCGTTTTCCCGTGATAACATTCTTCTAAGCGCCGCCAGGGTTGCTACTGACGCCACGTTTCTTTTCGGCTGTAGGTGTTGTGAGCGTGCACTGGCCACTAGAGGAATACGGCAGAGATAGAGGTGAGCAGGAACACCCAACAACTGCAATGAGCTTGTTATCATTATCCCAACTGAAATTTCAGGTTCAGAAACGTAGTTGTTCAGGTGGCCTTGTCAACTGTCAAGCGCACTCGCGCGGACCGGTTAATCACGGTTTTAAGTAATCGCGCCGAGTTTTAGTTTGTGGCATCGCCTGCTCTTAATCGTATCTATTCGGCTTTTATTTTGTCGAAAGCAGAGTGCTAACTACGGCAGGCATGGCCTTAATGCTGGGTACTTCCTGGGAAGCTCAGCTTGTCTTAATCACGTTTATTCTGTCTTAATACTATTGTTTATCTTGCAGTTGCACTAATCATCGCCTTGTCTTTCTCAGTAGCAGTGTGCGTTGGAATGCCTGATACGTACTTGCAATCTCTGGAGTTTCCTGACCTCACCTCGTCGCCTCAGCAGCATCATACTGGTGATGTCGACCCTATACTGGTGCGGTGCCTGACTGGGAAGGGTATTCGGTGACACTTCGATGTCTGATGTGGTGCAGCTTTCCATCTGATTATATTACCTTAATCCTTGCGTTCTTAATTAGCGCCTGCTGTAATTTGTTCCATTATACTTGTTTTCCCACTCCTTGACCCGCTCCGGGATGCAAAAGATTAGCATCCTTTTATCTTTACTTCTGTCTTTATTTCCTTTGGGTACCTGAAGGTTTGTGAAATTTGACCTTGAAAACTCAGTCCATGCCTTTTACTTGACGTGGTTGCATCATGGCTAAAGGTGTTATTGGTCTTTCTGTTACATTTTTTTTCGAAATGGAAGTGTTCCTCCAGCCTTTGCATCGTGATGATTCACCCAGCCGTTTATATTGCAAAAAAGATGAACAGTATCAAGGTATTTTGTCACACAATATTACAACTCATGGGTTCAACAAACGTGGCCACTTGAATCAACCAAGGTAACACAGAAAAGAAAGCTAAGACTGCACATGTTGGAGTCTCCTAACATGCTGACAGCCACCCTGATTGAAGATAGCCTGAACGAACGCCATTAAACGAGAACATCCATTATCCATAAGAGGCATTGCTAGATGGAAGAAGAAAGTACCACATGTAGATCCAGTATGTATCTCGGTGAACAAGCTGCAAAAAATAGCAACTCTGACTTTGTTAAACACTATATCATTCCCGAAGTTTCAAATAGCCCCAAAAAAAGCACATGTATCAACACAAGGTAATTATATGTGCAACTAGGTGGGGACAAAAAAGCGTAGCACTTTTTTTTTACTGAGGGGCTTCAAACATTTTCGCCGGCGAAGCGCCGCCGTGCGCGGGGTGGCGCGGCGCCTAACTCTTGCGCCTAGGGCGCTCGCGTCGGTGGCTAGGTCGTCGATGGAAGCGGTCAGCTCGCCGGAGTCTGGATCCCGTTTTATGGCGCTAGCCGATGCGGAAATCCTGGACGCTGACGAGTTGGAGGGGACAGCCGATCTGGCAAGGAGCGTGGCGGAGGAGGTTTTCTCTGAGGCGAGAATGGTTTCCGATGAGGTGGTCTGCCGGCCGTCGATGTTCGACGAGGAGAGAGCTCAGTAGTTTTGGGACTCCATGGGCTTTCCAACAACGACATGTCGTTTCTAGGAGAAGAAGGATGTCGGGTCCTCATCATCTTCCGCAGGTAAGCCTTCTGCTTGCAGGTCACCGGAGAAGTCGAGTGCGGGATCACCGGCGCAGCCAAACTTTGAAGGAGCGAAGACCAGTATGGTGTAGGGGCGTCCTCTTCGGACTCTGGTGGTTAAGGTGGGCTCGCGTGGTCCTCTTCCACGACCTCGGATCACGCCGCCGCCTTTCCTGGGGGACTTCTTCCCTGCGGTAACGGAGGGGAATATGGTGGGTTCGTCGGAGGCGCAAAAGGAGGCGGAGATCGCGGATCACGGGATTCAAGTAATTCAAAATCGAACGTCGTTGTCGGGTGGTCCTGGGTGCATGGCATCAGGAGTCGTCTGTCACCCTGGGCGCATCTGGGCCGTTGCCTATAGGGGTTATGAAGGATGGCCGAAGTGCCTCCTAATTCCTCAACGCAGCCGCCATTGTCGAACAAGTCTTGTACCGCAAACACTACTTTAGCTGTCTCCAATCCAAAAGCAGCGATCGTATCTCCGTCTCCTTGCGCGTTGTCAAGATCGTACGTGGAGGTTCTGAGATCTCCACCGCAGATGGCGGCGCCTCCTTGAGCGGGAGGGGACGGACTCCCGGGTGAGCCTCCAGTGGCTCCTTCGCAGGCGCAAGGGAGAGGTGCAGGTGGTATGGGGAGGGGTGGGCTGGCCTTCAGCCCCGCTGCCGGTCCACCTACGTCTGCTACGGTTCTTCCCGATGTAGCGGTGCATGTTCCTGTCCCGGGGCTGAACCAAGGGGCGGTTCCGACGACGGCCACAAATGCGCCGGCGGGGTTTGCTTTTGGGGCTACGCCGCCGACAGCGGTAGTGCTCGGGATGAAGAGAAAGAAAAAGAAGAAGAAGGCCGTTGGCGTGGCTAATCAGGAGCAACAAAAGATTGTGGGGTCCTCTTCTTCGGCATCCACGACAGTGGCGACAGTGCAGGTTGGGGCTCACACAGTGGTAGCGCAACAAGTACCTCAGGCCGTAGCAACGGAGGTGGCACCGGATAAACCAGTGGCTCTAGCTCATATTGCAAAAAAGGCAAAATCATGGTGTTGGCGGTGCGAAGTTGATTCACATGCAACAAAGGCATGTCTTGTTCAGTACTATTGTTATATCTGTGATAGTGGCAGGCACCCGATGAAGAAGTGTCCTACTCTAAAACTGCCAAAACCCGAGGTCTTCATTGTTGTTATTGGGACCAAGGAGACTATGTTCTCTAAGTTTACAGATAGTGTCTACAAGGCTGAGATGGTTCCGTCTGCAGGTGTGGTGGCTTAAGTAAATGTAACTAGATCACCTGCTACTACATAACAAGTTGAGGCCCAGGTGGCGCGTACGTGTCCAGTGCAGCATTGGGCTTGGGAGGCACTTACTCATGGTGACACTTCGTTTTTTATCAGCTTTCCTTCAGCTGTGGAGCTTACGAGGTTTGATGGTGTTGATCTTGGAGTTCCTAATCAGCCTACCAGATTCTTTTTCAGTAGGTGGACACTGGAGGTGATTGAGCCGAAGCTGGATTTGCATCAGTTATGGGTGCATGTCTCTGGAGTTCCACATCCTATGAGGCACTTCCGGCCGGAGCCAGTTGATTTTGTGCCTGATCCAGACTTTGTGCCATTGATATGGGAGCAGAATGAGAGTGACAAGAGGTACAAGAATCATCAGGATAAAGATGCTAGCAATAAAAAAAATGATGACCCTTGATGACCCACAAGTATAGGGGGTGTATCGTAGTACTTTCAATAAATAAGAGTGTCGAACCCAACAAGGAGCAGAAGGTGTTGACAAGCAGTTTCGATGAAGGAATAACTGTAAATACTGAAAGATAAATTTGTAGGGGTTTTTGATATTGCAGATAAATAAAGTGCGAGTAAATAAAATGCAGTAATAATAATTGCAGCAAGTGTCCCAATCCTTTCTTCCGCAAAGGACAAGCCGGTAGGTTTACTTATGATTAACAAATGTTCTCGAGGACACACGGGAGGTTTCTGTTAAGTGCTTTTGTTCCATGCCGCTGAATAATCTTTAGTGTTTTGATAAGTGTTGTGTGGGTGAACCTATGCTAATGTACCGTCCCATCGAAGACTAATACATACTTGTGATATACCCCTTGAAAGTATCCGCAACTACAAGAAAGTAATTAAGAAATAAATCTAACCACGGCTTTAAACTCCAGGATTCTACGCTCCCTCGTGTAATGGTTTCCTAACGGGGGTTTAGGTTTCTGTCACTCCGACAACCCCGCAATTAGTAGCCAAATACACGATGCATTCCCCTAGTCCCATAAATGGTGAAGTATCATGTAGTCGACGTTCACATGACACCACTAGAAGAATAACACCACAACTTAAATATCAAACCATTAAATATTACTCAACATTACTTCACTACTAACAACTTAACTTCTCCCATGTCCTCAAGAACAACACGAACTACTCACAAGACATCATATGGATCATATAATCAGAGGTGATATAATGGATGATAACAATCTGGTCATAAAGTGCTAACACCGTTAAATCTCACAAGCATCAACTATTAACAAGTAATCCACACCGGGAGAAAGACCTAATGTAAAACAACGATATAGGGCCCTAATTGTTACAGCGGGATTACGGTGGATGATGAGGGTGATGGTGTTGGTGGTGATGATGATGATGATGATTACGATCTTGATGATGCCCGGAGTGATGACGGTGATGATGACGATGATTTCCCCTCTCTGGAGAGGACCCGGCAGATTTCTCCCTGCTAGAGAGCTTTTCTCTCTCGGGTGTTTTCCGCCCCGAGGCGGCGGCGGAATAATTCTTCGATGATGGTATGGGTCTTAGGGTTCCCTAGGGCCAAGTACGCGAAAGATATCCTCCATAGGTGGGCCAGGGTGGCCACACCACCTGGTGGCGCGGCAAGGAGGGGGCGCCACCTCATGGTGTGGGCCCCTGGTGGCCCCCCTCTGGCTCCCCTTCTGGCTAGACTCCTCCTCTGAACTTATAAGACACCCCCGGTGTCCCCCTTCTTCTTCTGATCTTCTGAAATATGGTATCTCGATGATGCTTTTTCCATCAGATTTCTCTTCCCGGTGTTTATTCTCCAAAAATTATGAAACATGCAAAATAAGATAAAATAACATAAGGGATGCATCATAACATGAAATATATCGATGAATGACAACAAATTATGATATAAAATAGTGATGCAAAATGGACGTATCAACTCCCCCATGCTTAGACCTCGCTTGTCCCCAAGCAAAACTGAACTCAGTAAACATGACCACAGGTTTTTGGAGTGAAGAGTCGATAAATAAAATACGGACAAGAAGCATCACATTTATCTAT
Source organism: Alopecurus myosuroides (assembly GCA_028641055.1). NCBI lineage: Eukaryota > Viridiplantae > Streptophyta > Magnoliopsida > Poales > Poaceae > Alopecurus > Alopecurus myosuroides. Next base: position 250,395,412 of record CM054059.1, read on the forward strand.
GCACCAATCATTATAGACAACAACTTCCTCTCATATAACTTAACTTTAAAAGATTAATGGGAGTCACAAACAAAGATGCAAAAGAGAGAATCAAAATTGGTGATGGCAAACTTCGTTCTTGGTCAGAGAACATTTAATGATATCATACTTATCTTAGGTGAAGTCTTCATAACAAGGCTTATATTGTAGAGTTTAACATGATTAATTATAACAATCCTTTTACAGTGATTCATAGCTTTCAAAGTAATATTCATTCAGATAATAAAGCATGTGCTAAACAAAGAAGGATAGAAAACATGACTGAATAAATCAACATATAGATGGTGAGATCACAACAACTCAAATGCTTGCTGGAGACAGAAAGGAATGGGTTTAATGACTCAACATAAAAGTAAAGGATAAGCCCTTCGCAGAGGGAAGCATGGATCACTCATGTGCTAGAGCTTTTATTTTGTAAAACAGAGGTATAAAATAGTTAACACTCCTCCCAACCTTTCTTACACAAACAATGGCTAACCGAATCTTCGGGTGCCTGCCAACAATCACAAACCATGGAGGAGTGTCTAATTTTGAGAGAGGTGTATGTTTATGTCAACGAATGGCAAACAGAAAATACAGTACGTCACAAGCCAACTAGACTTTACAAGAGCGGCTCCCGTTGAAGGACGCAACTGGTGTAGAAGGTCATCCATGTTTCTCTTTTGTTTACACAATTATGCTTTGACTGATAAATCAGGGGCAAAAATAGTGAAGAGAATTTGTATTATTGTTTGGGGCTGGGAACCCCGCTGCCAGCTCTTCTAGCATTTGGATAAGTGGATGAAGCCACTAGTCCAGGTGTGTGAGTCCAATCAACAAGTGAGATAAAGATTCTCTATTTGCGTCCTCGTGAGCTAAAATAGGAACACAAAACAGGGATAATTTTGAAGGTTTTAAAGGTAACATATGAGCAATTTGATTGGAGTGGCGGTGAAATACCACATGTAGGAAGATATGGTGGACACAAATGGCACGGTTTTGGGGTTTAAGGTTTGGATGCACAAGATGCATTCCCTCTCAGTACAGGTTTTTTGGCTAGCAAGGCTGGGTAGCAAGCATAAGAGTTGAGGGAAAACAAACAAATATACATATGATGAAACCAATCATGCAATCTTCATTGAAAGCCCAAGCGATCTTAACTTGTGAATACTAAGTTTATGAGTTAATAGGCAAATTCCTCTTTCTTATACTAGCATCTCAAAATATTATTTCTACTGACCCAAGATAAGTTTGCCAAAACCAACTAGATTAACTTAATGATCCCCAGAGTGACACCAAATACTAACAACAAGCTCAACCATATGACAGAAATTGAAAACTAAAATAAAGTGTACAGAAAGTAAATGATGAAACTTCTCATTAATATTTCAAACCGGCAACTCACACCAACGGATACAACGATAACCAACTAAGGAGAGATACTTCCATACTGCAAACCATCCTATATGATAACTTCTCTACTCATGATATGACTCTACTAAAAAGGTAAAAAGATGAAATATAGTGATGTGATACCGCGGCACTCCCCCCAAGCTTGGAACAAGCTAAGGGGATGGCAATACCAATGACGAACCGATTCTTCGGTGGTGGTGGTGAATCTTTCTCGATGAGCTTATCAATTGATTTCTTCAGATCTTCAATTGCGGACATAAGCATACGCATCACCTCCGTATTGTGATCAATACGGTTTGCATGCCTGTCAGACTGTGAATCCCAGCCACCAAGGTTTTTCCCCCACTCTACCTTAGGTTGAGAGCTCCCTTCATCTACACGGTTAGAACGATATGTATCCCAGCAAGAAGGCAAATCTGCCTCGGGTACCCTCCTAGATTGATACTCATGAATTAAAGTACGGAAAGGTTTCGTTATGCCTGAAAGGGGTGTCCTTGAAGCTAAGAAGTGACGTGGGGCCTTCCCTCCGGTGCTCATCCTTGTCGTTTGCTTGCGAGGTTTTGCGACCACTCCAATGCTTGCGATGGTGGCGCGGTGATGCACTCGTGGGTATTCTTCTACATATCCTTCAGATCCACCCTCGATCTCCTCCTCCGTCTCTAGGTCTTGGAAATCATCTTCCTTTGGTCCCTTCCCTTGTTGTTGTTGGCGGAGACCATGATGCTTCTAAAACTGAAAACAGATCCTGCAAGAAACAACTCGAAACAGAAACACGACAAGAAAACGATATACGGACCTCGGGGGGTCCGGGGGATTATATAGCAAAAAGTTTCATAATGAAAGGAAAGTCCAGGTCGAAAACGAGTCGGAGAGGGGCTCCGGGGCGCCCACACCATAGGCTGGTGCGGCCAAGGGTGGGCCTGCGCCACCTTATGGTGTGGTGCCTCCAGGCACCTTCTCCAACTCCTCTTCGGCTCGGTATTTTTCATATTTTCGAAAAACAGTAAAAATAAAAGTTGGAAGATGTTTCGCGAACATTTTCTTACCAAAACTGATACCTATTCGAAAACTGACTCTGCAGTTTCTGAAATATGCTTCTTAATAAATTCCTCCGAGATCATGGCTCGAATACAATCGACATTTTCATTATAAGGATCTCTAGAAATATAATGCTTGAGTATTTGGCCATTCACCACTTGTGAAGTGTTGTCTTCAAGAGAAACAATTTTAATTTCCCCCGAATGATACCTCTTCGATAACAAAAGGTCCTTCCCATCTCGAGAGTAATTTTCCTCCAAAAAATCTGAGACGAGACTTATACAATAGCACTTTCTCACCAACATGAAACTCTCTTTTAATAATTCTCTTATCGTGCCACCTTTTAACTTTCTCTTTAAAGAGCTTGGCATTTTCATATGCTTCACTCCTCCATTCATCTAAAGAACTTAAGTCAAGCAACCTTTTCTCACCAACAAGTTTAAAATCTCTATTTAGGTCTCTCACTGCCCAATAAGCTTTGTGTTCTAATTCTAGGGGCAAGTGACAAGCTTTTCCATAAACCATTTTATAAGGAGACATGCCCATGAGTTTTTAGAAGCAGTTCTATAAGCCCACAGAGCATCATTTAATTTGTTAGCCCATTTTTTTCTAGATTTGTTAACAGTCTTTCGCAAGATAGATTTGATCTCTATATTTGATAATTCTACTTGCCCACTAGTTTGAGGATGATAGGGTGAGGCAATTCTATGATTAACATCATACTTAGCAAGAGTCTTTCTAAAACCACCATGAATAAAATGAGAACCCCATCAGTCATAAGATATCTAGGCACACCAAACCTAGGGAAAATAGTGTCTTTAAGCATTTTTAATGAGGTTTCACCATCAGCACTTTTATTAGGTATAGCTTCTACCCATTTAGAAACATAATCAACAGCAATAAGAGTATGAGTGTAGGCTTGTGAAGGAGGGAAAGGACCCATAAAGTCAAAACCCCAACAATCAAACGGTTCAATAACAAGAGAATAATTCATAGGCATTTCATTACGTCTAGAAATATTTCCAACCCTTTGACATTGATCACAAGATAAAACAAACTTTCTAGCATCTTTAAAGAGAGTAGGCCAATAAAAACCTGATTGTAGAACCTTATGTGCAGTTTTATCTCCAGCGTGATGTCCTCCATAAGCACTACTATGAAATTTTCTCAATATCTCTCGTTGTTCATTTTCAGGAACACATATTTGCATAATACCATCAACACCTTCTTTATATAAGTGTGGGTCATCCCAAAAATAATGCCTCAAATCATAGAAGAATTTTCTTCTTTGCTGAGATGTAAAGGTAGGAGGCAAATACTTGGAAACAATAAAGTTAGCATAATCAGCATACCATGGACTCTCTTGAGAGCTCACTTTTATTGCAGCCAACTGTTCATTAGGAAAACTATCATTAACAGGAATAGGATCATCAGAGATATTTTCTAATCTAGACAAATTATCGGCAATAAGATTTTCAGCACCCTTCCTATCCACAATATGTAAATCAAACTCTTGTAAGAGAAGCACCCATCTAATAAGCCTAGGCTTAGAATCTTTCTTTTCCATAAGGTACTTAATAGCAGCATGATCAGTATGAATAGTAACTTTAGAATCAACAATATATTGCCTAAATTTATCACAAGAAAAAACTTCAACTAGGAACTCTTTCTCAGTGGTAGCATAATTCTTTTGAGCAGCATCAAGAGTTTTACTAGCATAATGAATAACATTTAACTTCTTATCTACCCGTTGTCCAAGAACAGCACCTACAACATAATCACTAGCATCACACATAATTTCAAATGGTAAATTCTAATCAAGGGGTTGAACAATAAGGGCAGATATTAAATCCTTCTTTAAAATTTCAATATCTTCTTTACAATCTTCATAAAAAAACAAAAGGTACATACTTTTGAAGAAGATTAGTAAGAGGCTTTGATATTTTAGAGAAATCTTTGATAAACCTTCTATAGAAACAAGCATGACCAAGAATATTACGAATACCTTTGACATCCCTGGGACAGGGAATTTTCTCAATGGCTTCAACTTTAGCTCTATCAACTTCAATACCTCTTTCAGAAATTTTATGTCCAAGAACAATTCCTTCATTAACCATAAAATGGCATTTCTCCCAATTAAGAACAAGATTAGTCTCCTCGCATCTCTGTAAAACTTTATCAAGATTCTGCAAACAATTATCAAAAGAAGTTCCATAGACGGAGAAATCGTCCATGAAGACTTACACAATTTCTTCACAAAAACCATGAAAGATAGCATACATGCATATTTGAAAAGTAGCAGGAGCATTACATAAACCAAAAGGCATACGTATATAAGCATAGGTTCCATAAGGACAAGTGAAAGTTGGTTTCTCTTGATCAGGCTTTCTAACAACAATTTGAGAGAATCCAGAGTAACCATCAAGAAAGCAGAAATGAGTTTTCTTAGACAACCTCTCTAACATTTGATCAATAAAAGGCAAAGGATAATGATCTTTCTTAGTAACCTTATTAACTTTCCTAAAACCAATACACATCCTATAACCAACCACTACTCTTTGAGGAATAAGATCATTATTTTCATTTGGCACAACAGTCATCCCTCCTTTCTTAGGGACACAATGCACAAGACTAAACCATCTACTATCTGCAATAGGATAAATAATACCAGCATCTAGGAGTTTTAATACCTCATTTCTTACCACATCCTTCATCTTAGGATTTAAACGGCGTTGATGTTCAACAACTGGCTTTGCATCAGGTTCAATATTAATAGCATGCTGACATATAGTAGGAGAAATCCCTTTCAAATCATCAAGAGTATAACCAATAGCACCTCTGTGTTTCCCCAACATTCCCAATAATCTCTCCTCTTCTTTACCAGAAAGTTTAGAACTAATAATATGAGGATATAATTTCTTATCATCAATATGAGCATATTTAAGATTTTCAGGCAAAGGCTTTAAATCAAAAACAGGATCCTGCTTGGGTGGTAATGTGGTACCCAAGTCTTCCACCGGTAAATTATGTTTCAGCATCGCTGGCTGATGTAGGAAAATCTCATCAGTTTCATTTCTTTCTTCCATAAAGACATCACTTTCGTGGTCTTCCATGTATTGCTGCAAAGGATTGTTAGGAGCAAGAGCAATAGCAGCCAATTGTTCAACTCTATAATTCTCATTAGGTAATTCAGCTTCATAAGGTGCTTTAGCAAATTTGGAGAAATTAAATTCATAAGACTCTCCATCAAACTTTGTAAGGATTTTCTCCTTTTTACAATCTATAACAGCACCACAAGTGTTTAAGAAAGTTCTACCAAATATAATAGGAGAAGTATCACTAGCAGAAGTGCCTAGTACTAGAAAATCAGCAGGATATTTAGTTTTACCACATAAGACCTCCACATCTCTAACAATACCAATCGGAGAGATAGTCTCCCTATTAGCAAGTTGAATAATCACATCAATGTCTTCAAGTTCACAAGAACCAATTTCATGCATGATTTCTTTGTAAAGCTCATAAGGAATAGCACTAGAACTAGCACCAATATCACACAAACCATAATAGCAATGATCACCCATCCTAACAGATAGCACAGGAACATTAGGTTTCCTAGATTTACTAGGATGAGTGACAATATTAGAAGTATCTTCACAAAATATAATGTGTCCCTCTTCTACATTTTTAGAAACAAGGTCCTTTACTATTGCTACTGTAGGTTCTACAGTTATTTGTTCCTCGGGTGCTACAGGTTTCCTTGCACTTTTATTAACCACACTAGCTAACATAGAATGTTCTTTTACCTTAGCAGGGAAAGGCACTTTTTCAATATAAGGTTCAGGCACAATAGAATCAACGATATGAACTTCTATATCTCTAGCAGGAACACAATCAACAATATCTTTATAAGGTGCATGGTACTTATCCCATTCCTTTTTGGGAATATCAATATAAGAAGCAAAAGCCTTATATAAGTTTGCAACAACTTGATAATCAAGACCATAAACAATACTAACATTATGAAAACCATCGAATGCCATAAAAGTTTTAATGCATTCATAATCATAATTTATACCTGACTTTCTACCTTTGTCATTCTCCCATCCTTCAGTGTTTTCTTGGATATGGTCAGGAAGATCCCATTTAGCTTCATTCTTCATACGTGTAAATGATCCAGAACAAGAAGCATCCAATAAATCCTTATCATGAAGAGAAAGCCTTGCATAGAAATTATTAATAACAATATTACTGGGGAGCTCATGAATGGGGCATTTGAGCATTAGTAACTTCAATCTCCCCCATGCTTGTGCAATACTGTCTCTGTCATGAGGCCAAAAATTATATATATAATTCTGATCTCTATGAATTTCACTGGGAGGATAGAATTTAGAATAAAAGAGAGGTACAATGTCCTCCCATACAATAGTCTGGCTATTTTTCAGCAGTTTGAACCATTCATCGGATCGGCCTGTCAATGATATAGAGAATAATTTCCTCTTCACTTGGCCCATTGTAATACATGCACACTTGAACAACTCGCATAATTCATGTAAAAAGAGAAAATGATCACCAGGATGGACAGTTCCATCACCTGAATAGCAGTTATTCATAACATATTTAACAATCTCTATAGGTATTCTACAAGGATCCAAATCATCAGGCGGTGGGTCACTTACTACCCTAGCAGTGGAAGCAGTGCCCGCAAATAAGGACTCAAAAGGAGATCCAAACATAGTGTAATAAAGCAGTAGACAGTAATAAAAACAACACTTACAGCAGAAGCTTCCTTTATCAATTCCACTTCCCAATAGCGCTTAGCTCCCCGACAACGACGCCAGAAAATAGTCTTGATGACTCACAAGTATAGGGGGTGTATAGTAGTACTTTCTATAAATAAGAGTGTTGAACCCAACAAGGAGCAGAAGGTGTTGACAAGCAGTTTCGATGAAGGAATAACTGTAAATACTTAAAGATAAATTTATAGGGGTTTTTGATATTGCAGATAAATAAAGTGCGAGTACATAAAATGCAGTAATAATAATTGCAGCAAGTGGCTCAATCCTTTCTTTAGCAAAGGACAAGCCGGTAGGTTTACTTATGATTAACAAACGTTTTCGAGGACACATGGGAGGTTTCTGTCAAGTGCTTTTGTTCCATGCCGTTGAATAATCTTTAGTGTTTTGATAAGTGTTGTGTGGGTGAACCTATGCTAATGTGCCGTCCCATCCAAGACTAATACATACTTGTGATTATACCCCTTGCAAGCATCCGCAACTACAAGAAAGTAATTAAGAAATAAATCTAACCACAGCTTTAAATTCCAGGATCCTACGCTCCCTCGTGTAATGGTTTCCTAACGGGGGTTTAGGTTTCTGTCACTCCGGCAACCCACAATTAGTAGCCAAATACACGATGCATTCCCCTAGGACCATAAATGGTGAAGTATCATGTAGTCGACGTTCACATGACACCACTAGAAGAATAACACCACAACTTAAATATCAAACCATTAAATATTACTCAACATTACTTCACTACTAACAACTTGACTTCTCCAATGTCCTCAAGAACAACACGAACTACTCACAAGAAATCATATGGATCATAATTAGCGGTGATATAATGGATGATAACAATCTGGTCATAAAGTGCTAACACCGATAAATCTCACAAGCATCAACTACTAACAAGTAATCCACACCGGGAGAAAGATCTAATGTAAAACAACGACATAGGCCCCTAATTGTTGCAGTGGGATGACGGTGGATGATGAGGGTGATGATGGTGATGATGATGATGATGACGATCTTGATGATGCCCGGAGTGATGACGATGACGATGGCGATGATTTCCCCTCTCCGGAGAGGAATTTCCCCGGCAGATTTCTCCCTGCCAGAGAGCTTTTCTCGCTCGGGTGTTTTCCGTCCCCAGGCGGAGAAGGAATAATTCTTCGATGATGTTATTGGGCTTAGGGTTCCCTGGGGGGCAAGTACGCGAAAGATATCCCCTAGAGGTGGGCCAGGGTGGCCACACCACCTGGTGGCGCGGCCAGGAGGGGGCGCTCCACCTCATTGTGTGGGCCCCTGGTGGCCCCCTCTGGCTCCCCTTCTGGCTGGACTCCTCCTCTGAACTTCTAAGACGCCCTCGATGTCCCCCTTCTTCTTCTGATCTTCTGAAATATGGTATCTCGACGATGTTTTTTCCATCATATTTCTGGTCCCGATGTTTATTCTCCAAAAATTATGAAACATGCAAAATAAGATAAAAATAACATAATAGATGCATCATAACATGAAATATATTGATGAATAACAGCAAATTATGATATAAAATAGTGATGCAAAATGGACGTATCAACTTTTCAGTTAATGGTGGTACTGGGGTGGCGAACATGGTTATCGATCAAGCAATTACTTTGGGTTTTGGGGCGTCGACATCTATTGCTCATGTGTTGCAGGGCATGGCACTCACACCAATCAACCCAAATCCAAAGACCCCTAGAGGTATTGAGATTGTTAATGAGTTAAGAAGAAAATTACATCTCAGCGGATCACCCTCGCAAGTTTTTGGCTCGGCTACTGTTTCTGGTGGCTTTGAAGTGACAGAAGGTACAAAGTGTGATCCATTCCAGGAGCTGGCCAATGGGCTAGAAGTTGATGTGTTGCTACCAAGTGAGGCCCAGCTATCCAGCCGGCAAGGTCCTACTCTGTCGGCTAACTTGGCTGGGCTGCAGCTAGAGGTGGGCGACGATCAGCAGAAGAACGCCCAGACGACGGCGGGCTCTGGTGCGCGTATGGGGCTGCTCGTGGGCGGTGACCAGCGGAAGGACGCCCATGCGACGTTGAGCGGTGGGGCACGGCCCACTATTTTCGGCCAGCTGGACTCGAGTGGTTATCCACTAAAGCAGACCGTGGTGGTGGGAATGGGCTCGCCGGCCTCGTTTATGGTTGCAGTTTTGCCCTAGGAAGCAGCATCTGCACCAGGTGAAGCTTTGGGCATAGAAAAAAAATCAATCGAGCGGGTTCTGCTGTATTGGAGGACATGGCAAAGAGTGTGAAGTTTGTGGTCGAGGGGGCTTCTACTGCAATGCCGCCCCTTCCGCAGCGCCGATGGTGATTGGGACGTGTGCACCGTCGGTGATGTTCCCAAGGCGGAGCGCATGTCACCGCACTAATGCGGATGGCTCTTCAACCACAAATGAGGACGCACTTGCTAAGGCGGTGCGGCGAAAGGCAGCCTCGTTCGAGCCTCCTCCTATGGGTACGTCATCCGTTAACAGATCCTTTCTTTCTTTTTTGTTTTCTAAGTTATCTTCTACCTTAGCAAATGTTGGTATTCGCTTTGGATTGAATGAAAAGGAAATTGTTGTTTCGGAAAATGCAATGAAACACATGGAGTATGATCATTTAACGGTTTCTCCAGGTCGCGTGTAGACCGGAATCCATAACCTTAGATGATGATGAAGCGAATGCCACAGTAGATGGAAAACTATTATCACATCTTATAGGTCAGGTGACCGAGGTGGGGGTGGATGAGGACGGGCTAGGATCGCTTTGTGATCTGTATTCCTCCGGACGGAAATCCAAAACCACCAAAAAGAAAGCCAAATTGCAGCGTAGAACCGTGAATGCGCCTAAATCTCCAATTGTTTCCTGATGAATGGCATTTTCACCGATAGCAGAGGTCTAGGTGACTTGACTAAACATTTGAATATTGCTCAGCATGTCAGGGATCATAAGTTGAAGTTTGTGGCGATTTCTGAGACGGGGAGAACGGATTTTCAGCCGAATGTTCTCGATCGCCTATCAGGTGGTCTAGATTTTACTTGGCACTCTATCCCCCCACACGATAGGTCGGGTGAAATTTTACTTGGTGTTAAATCAGACTTAATGGACGTATTAGCACGAACAGATGGTGATTTTTGTATCAATTTACACCTCAGTAACCAGGCTGATAATTTCATTTGGAGTCTAGTGGTTGTGTATGCTGCCACCCAAGAAGAACATAAAGCGGCTTTTCTTCGTGAACTGGTAAACCTTGCTAACAATAATCCATACCCTATTCTGATTGGGGCCGATTTTAATCTGCTAAGGTTTCCACATGAGAAAAGTAAGGGCATATTTGATGGTCATTGGTCTTTCTTATTCAATGTTGTCATTGACAGTCTGAATTTAAGAGAGGTATATATATTACCGAGAGACATTTTACTTGGGCAAATAGTCTCCCGGAGGCTACATACAAAAAACTGGATCATGTACTAATGAGCACCGAGTGGGAGGATAAGTTCCCTTTAGTCACGGTACACGCACTAGAACGTATTGAACCTTTATCGGATCATGCTCCCATTCTTCTTTCTATCGGTACTTTGAAACCAAGTGTACAACCATAGTTCAAATTTGAGCTAGGGTGGTTGTTGTGTGATGGATTCGAGGAGGTGGTAAATGGAATAAACCAGTGGTGGGTGATTGCCCTATTCGAAGATGGAATAATAAAATGTGCAATGTGCATAAATATCTTCAGGGTTGGGCTCGACACACAACTGGGATTCTTAAAGAGGAAAAAGAGTGCCTGTGTTCCATTATTGATGAGCTTGATCAGCTAGCAGAGATACGACTGTTGTCGCCGCAAGATATTGAGTTGAAAAGCCAATCTAATGTGCAGGTAGCCAATATGTTGCAAGAGGAAGAGCTCAAATGGTACCAATAGTCTAAGGCACAATTCATTCTTGAAGGAGATTCGAATACGAGATATTTCCATAATGTCGCCAATGGGAGACATAGGAAAAAACGTATTCACTCTTTTAATCAAGAAGATGGCCTGATCGAAGGGCAGGATCAGCTCAAGGCCTATATCACAAAGTACTATAAGGATCTATTCGGGGCTCCGGTAGAAAATAATCTTACCATGGACGAGTCACGAACAGACGATATTCCCCAAGTATCCACTGAGAGAATACCTTTCTTACTGCTCCCTTTTCAGAAGAGGAGATTAGAAAGGCAGTATTCTCTATGGAGCATAATAAGGCACCAGGTCCAGATGGTTGTCCTGTAGAATTCTATCAACATTTCTGGGAGGTAGTTAAGCCTGACCTCTTGGAGTTGTTTGAGAGTTTACATGCGGGACATTTGGAACTGTTTCACCTTAATTTTGGGGAAATCATTTTGTTACCTAAGATTTTGGAAGCAGAAACGATACAACAGTATAGACCAATCTGCCTCCTTAATGTTAGTTTCAAAATATTTACAAAAGTGGAAACCATCCGGTTAAACTCGATAGAAGGTCATGTGGTAAAGCCTACAAAACGGATTTTATGCAGGGTAGGAATATCCTGGATGGGGTCATGGTTTTGCATGAAACCGTTCATGAGATGCATACTAAGAAACTGGATGGGGTCATTTTCAAGATTGACCTTGAAAATGCCTATGATAAAGTGAATTGGGCGTTTCTTCACCAAACACTTAGAATGAAAGGATTCTCGGATGAATGGTGTGCCTTGATCCATAATTTTGTGTCTGGAGGTAGTGTCGTTGTAAAACTCAATGACGAAATTGGCCGATACTTCCAAACGCAGGAAGGATTAAGGCAGGGTGATCCTCTATCGCCTATACTATTTAATATTGTGGCGGATGTATTAGCGATCATGATAGAACGAGCAAAACAAAATGGTCACATTGAAGGGGTGGTACCACATGATGTGGATTGGTGTCTCTCAATCCTTCAATATGCAGACGATACGGTTCTCTTTATGGAACATGACTTAGAAAAGACTGTGAATCTGAAATTAATTTTATCGGCATTCGAACAACTTTCTGGGTTAAAAATAAATTTTCATAAGAGTGAATTATTCTGTTTTGGCGAGGCCCAGGATGCATTTGCTCAGTATGCACCGGGTCAATTTCCTATTAAGTATTTGAGAATACCAATCATTATAGACGATTGACCAATGCAGAATGGAAGCACGTTGAAGAACGTTTGCAACAAAGACTGGCAAACTGGAAAAGAAAATTACTATCCCTCGGTGGAATATTGGTACTCATAAACTCAGTACTAACTAATATGGTACTATATATGATATCATTCTTTCAATTACCTAAAAGAGTCTTAAAAAAACTAGATTATTTCCGATCAAGATTCTTTTGGCAAGGGGGATAGTGAGAAAAAGAAATATCGACTAGCTAGATGGGATGTGGTTTGTCGATCAAAAGATCTGGGGGAGGGGGCTGGGTATTCATGGCCTACAGGTCAAGAACTCAGCTCTATTAGGTAAATGGTTTTTTAAGCTGCTTACCGAAGATGGGGTCTGGCAGACACTCCTACGACGTAAATATATTGGCACAAAAGCGCTTTCTCGAGTTAATTGGAAACCGGGAGATTCACATTTTTGGGCTGGCTTAATGGTGATTGAGAGACATTTCTTTCGCTTCGGGTATTTAACATCAAGGATAGATCGGAGATACGGTTCTGGAAGGATAAATGGTTAGGTAAAACCACTCTTTGAGAAAAATATATGTCCTTATACAATATTGTCTGTCATAAGGGTGACACGTTGGCTACGGTCATGCAGTCAGTTCCACCTAATGTGACGTTCATGCGAAACTTATTTGGGCCAAGACTTCTCAAGGTACCGATGAGTTCTGATGAAAGTTAACCGGAAACGGACAGTTCTCGGTTGATTCAGAAATCCCAGTTGATAATAATAAAAAGATATGGCAAATAAAGGTTCCACTAAAGCTGAAAATATTCGCATGGTACCTTCGGAAAGGTGTCATATTGACCAAGGATAATCTTTTCAAGCGTAATTGACATGGGAGTACGAAGTGTGTTTCTTGTCATCACGACAAGACATTTAAACACTTATTCCAGTGCATGTTCGCCCGCTCTATTTGGTCAGCTATCCAAATGGCTTCGAACCTATATCCACCCACATTTGTTGCTAACATTTTTGGCAACTGGCTACATGGTATTGATAGTAGGGTCAAAACTATTTTTAGGGTTGTAGCGCTAGCAGTTATATTGTCGCTCTGGCTAACTAGGAATGACAAGATTTTTAATGATAAAAACTTCTCTCGTTTCAGGTTCTGTTCCAATGCACAGGTATTCTCCGTTCGTGGTCCACATTACAACGGGCGGAGTTTCGAGGCCTTTTTTATAGAGGCTTGTGCATGACTCGAAAAAGTGGCGAGGGATATTTTTATCCCACATAGATGTGAAAGGGCATTTTATAATACCTTGAGTTTTGTGTATTTGTTAACAACATAAATGATCTCTAACCGTGTGCTAAATTTTTAAGGTACAAATACTAATAGCAGAAAGTGGTGTCAAAGTTACGGTGAAGGAGAAAAAGATCTCGGGGTGTTTTTCTGCCAAAGTAGAGGTTTTATGTGACCATCCGAAATAATTCTGGAACTTCCAGAATGATTCCGGATTGGCCGCAAAAACCTCTGTTAGGACCGGACTCATTCCGGGTGATTTCGGGAGTCGGATCCATTCCGAATTCATTTCGACTTTGCCGCAAAATCCTCTGTTACAATTTGGAATCATTCCGGGCAATTCTGGGCAGTCAGATTCATTCGGATTCATTCCGACATGAACATGAAAATCTCTGTTAGCATATGGATTGCTCCGGAATATTTTGGGCGTCCGGATTCATTCCGGAAGTTTCGGAATCATTCCGGGTTGCACGTCGACATCAGAAAAACGGCTAGTTTTTTAGTGGACCTGTAAATAGAAGACCCCTTCTTCTCCAAAGGGTTAGCTCGTGCAGAATTCATTGCTCCATTGATTGAGCTCAACCACCAAGCTAGATCTCCTATTTCCTCCACCCAAACTTGTTGAAACTTGGAGGATTGAAGGAGAAGGCCCGGATCTACATCTTCACCAACAAGATTTCCATTTCCCCCTCATTCACTTGTGGGAACCAAGTCTATGGTTTCCTTGTGTGGAAAACTTAGACCTCCTAGCTACTCTTGGTGATTCTTGGGAGCCCCCAATATGGTTGTGGGTGTGTGCCCCAAGCTTGTTGTAAAGGACTCGATACCCCCCTAAAAGGGGATCAATAGTGGAAGGTGAACTAGGACTTTGTGGCGAGGTTCATTGAGGAATAGGGTGAGGCCTTTGTGGCGTTGATTAGGCCTTTGTGGTGAGCTCACACCCCTCCAGGGGAGGAACTCGGGATTACATCCTTGTCTCCGCTTGCTTCCGTTATCGATTACGCCGTTCCCTTTCCTTTACTTTTAGTTTGTATCGTGTTTCTTGTTGTTGTTGTCATATAGGTAAATTCACCATAGTTGCATATCTAGAGAATTTACCTTTGTGTCAAGCCTTAATTTGAAGAAAAATTAAAATTGGTCGTAGCACCTTTTCACCCCCCCCTCTAGGTGCCCATAATAGACGTTCAATTGGTATCAGAGCCTCGTCTCTTTATTCGGCTTAACCGCATAAGAGTTTAGTATGGTCAACAAAGGGGAAGGCGTCGTGACCGCGGCTAGTGTCACTATGGATGATCTCAAGGAATTAAAAGATTCCTTGACCTCATCCATGGATGTCAAAATGACGGAGTTGCGAGATATGTTATTGCAACTCTTGAAACCCAAGGGCCCGTACTCCTCATCATATATCCCTTCGGAAGAAATTACGAAGAATAAGGAAGGTGAGGAGGAGGATGGTGAACAATCTAAAAAATGAATCCCAATCTAAGAACAAAACTTCTAAGGGGCCGGATGATAAGGGCGAGTACCACAATGTCGATGGACGGTACTCCCCTGATCCTTCTGTCCCATGTCCTCATATTAACCCTAGAGGCGAACCTCCTAAAATTGATGCACACCCTTTTGATCATTGGCAATATCTCATGAAAACTCACTTGAACTCTTATTGTATTGAGCTTTGGAGGGTCACTCAAGATGGATACAAGCCTCATGACCCCAAGAACTTCACAAGAAGAGAAGTGGTAGATTGCCAACTCAACTACACCGCCTTGTCGATTATTCAACAAGCCATGGGTCCAAACCACATGCCTCATCTTCAACAATATTCCACCGCCAAGGAAACTTGGGATGCTCTCGTCACCATGTTTGTGGGAAATGAAAGCATGCAAAGGAATAGGTATGATACTTATGTAATGAGGCCGAGGGGTTCTATATGCTCGATGGTGAGAGCCATGAGGAGATGTACCGAAGACTCAAGACCCTAGCTACTTCCATTAATGCTCTTGGTGCTAAATATTGTGATGATGCTTGGATCAAGAGGAAGTACATCAATGCCTTCTTGTCATTTGAGCCCGTGGATGTGAATAGCCTTCAAGGGAAGAAAAACTTTGCCACCATGACCTCAACCGAGGTGATGCAAGAGATGACCTCCTTCAAGGTGCAATCAAAGATAGCCCATGACACACGTGCTCATGCTATTTTGATGCACAAAGGAGTCTCCGTTGCTTTGAAGGCCAAGGTGGTGAGCAACACGGTGGATCAACATGAAGAGGTTGCCTTGGAGGAACATTTGTCCCCACTCAAAGATCAAGAATATGAACCCGTGCTTAAGGATTGTATTGGTCTTGCAGTGCAAAAGTTTTGGAAGAATCCTCCCAAGGCCAAGGCATATGTTGAGGAGAAGACCAAGTCAAGCTATGGACGAGAATGGACTCAAAAAGTGAGAGCTTATTTCAACCGTCAAGACAAGTATCACTTTGTTGACGAATGCCCCTTCGAGAATAGGGAGCACCAAGGAGGATAGCTAGTCCTCAAGGACAAGTCAAAGGCTCCCAACAAGAAACCTCAATTCAAGAAGAAGCCTTTCAACAAAAAACCATCACCTAGATATGTGCTTGTGACTCAAGAAGTGTATGACACTGGTGATGAAGAAGAAGAAACCACAAATGAAGTGGCAGCTATTGCTATTGCATCTTCATCATCTCTGTCACTCTTTGAATCCCCCGATGAGAATCTTTCTCAACCCTCCACCAAGTGCTTCATGGCTAAGGCCACAGAGTTATCATCTTCATCCACCACTAAACTTGATAGTTCAAGTGTTGAAGATGAAATTTCCTCCTTGAACATATATATGACTAACTTGCAAGGGGAGACCAAAAAGTATTTCACCCTTCTCATGAGTCAATCGGGAGAGGCTCAAGAGGCTCTTGAGAAGAAATGTGAAACCGAGAGGAATGATTTCTTTGAGAAGGGTTCCCTCTCTAATGCTCTTGAGGAGGAACATGAGCTTCGAGTGTCTCTTGAGGAGAGACTTGAATCTATTAAAGAGTCACATAATGAGTAAATTTCTAAGCTCACTAAAGAACGTGACCATGCAATTGCTAAATATAAGAGACTTAAAAATAAGAAGGTTTAGTTTGGTGTTGGTCATGAAAAACTAACCGATGAGCTAGAGAAGCTCATTGAGTCTCACAAGGCTTTGGAGAGTGAACTCTCTACCCTCAATAAGTCTCTTGAATAACTTCAAACTCAACTTGATCAATTTAATGTGCCTAGTACTTCTACTTCTTCTGTGATCATGCAAATATTATTGAAGAGAATGCTAGGTTGAAGGAAGAGCTAGCAAGAAAGGGCAAGGGCCCTAGTGTTGAGAAGGTTGTGTCTTGTAAGTCACAAGTGGCTCCTAAGCCACAAGTGGTTGATCCTAGACCACAATTTGGCAAGCAATGTCTTGGCTATGTATCAAAGAGCAAGAACAAGAACAAGGCCAAGCCTGCACAAGCTAAGAAGAATGTTGGTGCGAGTGATATTGTCATTAGGGACAACACTACTCGTAGCAACTCCGCGGAAACTAACAATCCACACCATTTCTTATTTGTTGATTATTATGGTGTTGTGCAAGCTAAATACGTTGTTCTATTGAGGGTTACATTGATTACTCCATTTGGGTCCCAAAGACCCTTGTTGCTAACATGAGAGGACCCTCCTCGGGTCCTAACTCAATTCAATAATTCCTTGTAGGGCTATGTTTCCGGTGGTGCGAAATGGATACTTGATAGTGGGTGTAGAAGTCATATGACCAGAAGCAAAGAAATTGTGATGGATTTAAAGCCAAATCTAAATCAAGAAACCACCACTTATAGAGATAAGTCCAACTCGGAGGTAACGGGGTTTGGCAAGGTGGTTGTTGCTCCTAATATCACCCTTGAAAATGGCATGCTTGTCGAATCCCTTGGTTTCAATTTGATTTCAGTTCGTGCTTCAGGGAAGATGGGATTTTCCGTCTTCTTTGATCCTGACAAGGTGATCATCTTGTGGAACAAGTCTCTTGATGTTTCTTATGTTGGGAATGTCGAAAATGAGTTGTATGTGGTGGACTTTTTGGATTCCACCAACTCTCAAACGATGTGTCTCTTTGGTAAGGCCGACGTGGGGTGGTTGTGGCATCGCCGCTTATCCCATGTCAACATGAGGACTTTCCAAAGTCTCCACAAGGGTGGTCACATTCTCGGACTAAAAAATGTTTCCTTTGTCAAAAATCGTGTGTGTAGGGCTTGTGTTGAAGGAAAGATGCACACCATCGACCATAAAGCCAAGACGATCATTTCATCAAAGAGGATCTTGGAGCTTTTCCATGTTGATCTCTTTGGTGCCGTGCCCGAGGCAAGTCTTGGAGGCAAGAAGTATTTCTTGGTGATAGTGGATGACTATTCAAGATACACTTGGGTACATTTCTTCAAATCAAAGAGTGAGACCCAACAAACAGTCATCACTTATCCAATCAAGTGCAACGTCAACACAATATTCCTATCTTGGCACTTCAGAGTGATAATGACTCCGAGTTCAAGAACTACACCCTTAGTGAGTTCCTAAGTGAAGAGGGTATTCGTCATCAATATTTCGCTGCATATAACCCTCAAAAAAATGGTGTAGCCGAGAGGAAGAACCGGACTTTGTTGGATATGGCAAGGACCATGTTGGCGGAGTTTAATTCTCCACAATATGTTTGGGCCGAAGCCATCTCCACCTCTTGTCATTCATCAAACCTGCTCCACATTCGCAAGGTCTTAGTGAAGACTCCATATGAGATTCTCACCAGCAACAAACTCAACATCTCCTACTTCTGTGTCTTCGGTTGTAAGTGTTTCTATTTGATCAAAGGTGTTCATTTGTCTAAATTCCAAGCTAAAACTATTGAGGGTATATTTGTTGGTTATGGTGTCGAATCCCACACTTGAAGAGTCTTTGACAAGTCCTCATGGATTGTCATTGAGTCTTGTAGTGTGGTGTTCAAAGAAAATGATGGCTCCCAAGTTGGGCAATTTCGTGTTTCCGATGTAGATGTTGAAATACCTCAAGAAGCCATAGGAAGGATGGGTGTGGGATTTCCCCGCCCCATCGAGGGACATCTTGTGGTGAATCAAGAAGAACTATGCTCTACTCAAGTGGAGCCCTCGTCTACATTGGAAGATCAAGCCAAAGGAGAAAGTGAGGCACCAACCCAAGAACAAGTTCAAGACCCTCCCATTGTTGACCAAGTTTCTATGCAAGAACCAACCACTCCTACTCCTCAAGCTAGCCAAGGTCAAGGCCAAGATTAACATTCCTCATCTCAAGTTGAAGAAAGTCATGAAGATAATGATGATGATGATGATGATCAAGACCATCAAACTGGTCAAGACAGGGACCCAAATGATCAAGATGATCAAGTGATTCCCCCTTGCAATAATGAGGAGATCGAAGCCCGTCGTGCTAGAAGAATTGCAAAAGCCTTGAAGTGTATTGATGCATTCGACAACACGTTGTTGAGTGATGTGCAAAATTACGAGATACAAAAGAGCTCAATTGGCAAGCTTTAGTGAGCATCAAGCTCACATATCCATGGTGGAACCAAAGGAAGTGTATGAAGCTCTTGAAGACTCGGATGGGTTGGAAGCTATGCATGATGACCTCAATAACTTTGAGTTCAATAAAGTTTGGAAGCTAGTTGAGAAGCCTAAAGATTGCCACAATGTTATTGGCGCCAAGTGAATATTCATGAACAAGAAAGATGAGCATGGTATTGTTGTGAGGAACAAGGCAAGATTGGTGGCTCAAGGCTACACTGAAGCGGAAGGCATTGAATTTGACAAAACCTATGCTCCAGTGGCTCGTCTTGAGTCCATCTGTATCCTCCTTGCATATGCTTCTCCTCAAAACTTTAAATTGCAAAAAATGGATGTCAAGAGTGCCTTTCTTAATGGTCAATTGAAAGAGGAAGTATATGTTAAGCAACCTCCGGGTTTCGAGAACCCAAACTTCCCTAACCATGTCTATAAGCTCTCTAAGACTCTCTATGGACTTAAACAAGCTCCGCGTGCGTGGTATGAGCACCTTAGAGATTTGTCGCAAGACCGTGGGTTTGAAGTGGGGAAAATTGATCCCACCCTTTTCACAAAGAGGGTAAAGGGAGAGCTTTTCATTTGCCAACTCGACATGGATGATATTATCTTTGGCTCAACTAACAAAGCTTTAAATGGTGAGTTCTCAAAGCTTATGACTGATAGGTTTGAGATGTCTATGATGGGAGAGCGTAAATTCTTCCTTGGCTTTGAGATCAAGCAATTGGCTCATGGGACTTTCATTTATCAAGCCAAGTATACCCAAGTCATTCTCAAGAGCTTTAACTTCCAAGGTGCAAAAGAGAAGGTATCTCCAATGCAAGTCAAATGCCACCTCAAGCGCAATCCGGATGATAAATATGTGGATCAAAAGTTGTATCTTTTATGATTGGTTCTTTGATTTACTTTTGTGCTTCTAGGACCGATATTGTGTTGACTGTAGGTGTGTGTGCAAGGTATCAAGCGGATCCTAAGGAAAGTCGCTTAGTGGTGGTCCATAGGATCTTTGGGTATTTGTTTCATAACTCAAGGTTTGGTTTGTGGTACCCAAAGGGGGCACAATTTTCTCTCAAGGTATACACGGACTCGGATTGGGCCGGTGATCAAGATGATAGGAAGTCTACTTCTGGGGCATGCAAATTTCTTGGTAGATCTTTGGTGAGTTGGTCTTCCAAGAAGAAAAATTGTATATATCTCTCCACCACCGAAGCCGAGTATATATGTGGCGGCCTCTAGTGCTTGCACCCAATTTCTATGGATGAGGCAAACCCTCAAAGAGTATGATGTTCACTTGGATAAGGTGCCACTCTTGTGTGACAATGAGAGTGCCATCAAGATTGCCTACAACCCTGTGCAACACACAAGGACGAAGCATATTGAGATTCGTCATCATTTCATCCAGGATCATGTGGCGAGAGGTGATATTGAGCTAGCTTATGTCCCAACCAAGGAAAATCTCTCGGCCATCTTCATGAAGCCTCTAGATGACTCAAGATTCATGTATTTGAGGAATGAGCTAAATATCATCGATTCAAGGAGTTTGACTTGAGGATCTTGCACACGCTCCTATAGTTTACTATGTGTTTGGGTTAGGTGTAGGCATGGACATAGGGGTAGTGTAATCCTAACACATTGGTTTATCCCTCCCCCCACTATGCCCATAACAAAAATTCATTGTTATCTCATTATTTCTAATGTTGAATTGTGAGCTTCAATGTCGAGAATTGGCAATGCACCCAAGATATATATTCGCGGTGACATACAATGATATCTTACATGGTGGCTTAGGCCACCAATCTCTTCTCTTGAAGAGTTGGTTCTTAGTTGGTTTTCTTTGTCTCCTCGAAGTTTTGTGGTTTTTTCGAACACTACTCCTTGTTTCTATTTGCCTCTTAATGTTGTTTTCACCAAGGAGTAGGACTAGGAAACCTTATCCCATCTTGTCTTTGCTGCCTATTTGTCTTCTCTATTCATCTAAATGCATATGCCTAACTCCACACAAGTCACACATTTCCTAGATGATTCCTCGCTTTCATTTTTGGCATGATCCAGATCAAATCCAGAAATCTCGGAACCATTCCGAGTAGGCCGGAATGAATCCGGAAGTTCCCAGGAATCCGACTCAGTCGGAATCAATCCGGGACTTCAGGAACCATTCCGAGCCACCCGGACTCGCTCCGAACTATTTCGGGAGTGGCAGGATCCGCCTATAAAAGGCATTTGCACGGACGGGGGAGGTTTCTTTTCCCTCATATCCACCTCCTCTCCTGCCCTAGCCACCAAAATCCACCCCAATTCGTCCCCTTTCCCTAGGAAGGGATTTTGGATCCCCTCTTTGTCAAGGAATCACTCCATGGAAGGTATTTGGATTGGCCCATCTTTGTTTTCGTTTTTGTTGGTTGAATTTCGTTCTAGATGCAATCTTGACCTAGGGTTGTTCTAGATTTCGAGTTCCTCTCAACATATTCATCTAGGATAATCTATCTACCACTTGTTTCCATGTTTCTAGAGATCCAGCCTTGCCAATTACCAATCTAGGCATAGATCTAATTTCTACTTGTAAAAAATCCTTGTTTTCATGCACATTAGTCTCCCAAATCATCCCCTATGATCTATCCCGTATATTCTCTTAGTTTGATGAAGTTTTTGAGCCAAGTAGTCAAAAATTCGTGGAGATCTAGATTCAGATCGAGGCTCCCAGAATTATTCCAGAAATGTCACAACCATTTAGGGCATCCGGAATGATCCGGCATACCAGAATGAATCCGGAAATCCCGAATTGAATCTGGATCACTCCAGAAATCTTGAAAACTTGCACTTCGTCTAACTTAGGGCATTTTGTCTCTCTGTTTGGCATATGCACTTACCCCATGCTACCTATCTATGTCATCTATTCACAGGTGGAGTCTCTCATGGGGGTCTTGTTCGCAAGAGGAAGTCCACAGTCTTTCGTGGTGACTACACTGGGGGGTTCTCGCCCTCAGCGGGGTCGCGTTCCAGGTGGCCGTCCTATCCGTGGTCATGATGAGGGCCTGATTGAGCATGTGCCAGAAGGAAATATGAAGCAATACTCTGTGGCTCAGTGGAAATATGTCAAGAAGAAGAATCCTTACCGCGTTCCTGAGTCTGTTTGTGAGGATGACTGTTTGTGGACCAACCTTCAGCTCAAGGCTTGGGAAGATTTCTATTCCACTCAGAATCCGCTTGTCTATAATCAGTCTCCTTTGGATATGGACTTCTATAATCAGCACAAGAACGGAGAACTTTGTAATGTTCATAACTTCTTGGTGAAGATGAATGTTGCACCTCTTCTGGAGATCGAGCATGAGTATTGTCGTGATTTGATTGCCCAGTTCTACTGCACCGTGCATTGCAAGGGTGATGCGGTGTGCTCCATGACTTGGATGTCTGGTGATCAGAAGATAAGCAACATTTTGTGTGAGTTTGCTACTACTCTAGGTTACACTTGGAAGGCCACTTGGCGACATCATGGTTTCCGTGTTCACAATGCTTTTGAGTATGATAACTCCATCTTGGAGTTTTGCTACCCTCCTGATGCTCCTCCCAAGAAATTTCCATTCAACTCTCACATGTACCCTTACTAAAATGTGATGTCCAAGATCTTCCGCTCCACTCTTATGATCAAAGCTAGAGATTATTCGGCTATTAGGGCTTACATGGTCAACCTGATGGTCCTCACCAAGCCCTAGAGCCAAAAGGAAGATAGATGTAATGGACTTTATTTACCGTGAGATTTTCTTGGGTGTGATGGATAAGAGGAAGCCGACTTACAACCCTTATATTCAGAGGTTCATCAACTCCAAGATTGGTGATGAGATCATGCAACATTTCCTGGTTGTCAAGCCAAAGAAATTAATTCCTTCTCTTATCCGTGGTCTAGAGATTCCTAAGTATGCTAAAGCCAAGTCCAAGATGTCATATGCTCCTCCTTCGGGCTCCTCTAGTGGTGGATCTCAGCGTCAACCTTCTAATGGCATAGCAAAGTTCTTCAAGGCTATGTTCAGCGTGTGCAGTGACACTAGAGCTATTGCTCATGAGGCTAGGGAGTTAGCCAAGGAGACTAGGCGTATTCAGAACGCTGGCAGGAGGAATGCTGGGATAGAAGTGCCTGCTGATCCCCCCTCTAGCTATTGCTCCTCTTGTTACCATTGAGATGCCAGAGATCTGTGATGATGACCTCTACTTTGGGGTGCCTCCGGCTGATGGGGAAGAAGGATATGAAGAAGAGTCTGATGATGAGGATGACTTTGACCCCGCTGGGGACCGTGGTGGCAATGAGCAGGATGAAGAGCAGTACGATGAGGAGCAAGGCGATCAAGATGAAGACCTCGAGTGATCTCTTGGGATGCTAGTTGGAGTCTTTTTCTCCTTTTTGGCGTCTTGGTGCTAAAGGGGGAGAAGGAGTCCCTATTTAGGTTATCATGGGATTTGCAAGGGCGGGGCACAAGTTTCTTGCCTTTTTTATTCGATCTTATAGGCTTGTGTTCCGGTTTTACTTTCGTTGTTGAAAACATTTGCTTTATGTTGTGTCTGGAACCTTGGTGACTTGTCGAGACATCGTGGTAGTTTTCATAGACGGGGGTGCCATGAGACTACGGGTAAAGTCGTGGGGGAACGGGATCGCGTTGAAGACAAAGACACATGATTTACCCAGTTTCGGTACGTCGTAGTAATACGGCGTTCCTACTCCTGCAATCTCACTAATCAGGGCTAAAGCCTGTGTATACAATTACAATGTGAGGTTCTGTTTGGCTATTCGCTGAGGATCAACTTCCCGGCGAGTTAGCCTATATCTTCCTCTCTATCGTATCTCCCGTACGGCTTTATATAATAGCCGGGCTAGGGCTTACAGAGTAAGAAACCTAGAAGACTATGGTAGCTATTAACTTGAAAAGTAAGGAATCCGCCCTCTCCTCCAAGCCAGGTCACGTGGGCCGTGATCCGGGTCCTTCTAGAATCCGGCTTCTGCGCGTCAGCTTACTGGGCCGCCCAATGGACCATAGCCCACTACCACTTGGGCCACCCTGGTAATCCGGCACTTTTGGCTACCATCTGATATACCCCTATTCAGTATATATCCGACAGTAGCCCCCAAGAAGGATTAAAACTCTGATTCGCTGTCTTTCGCCAAATGCACATTGTCCGAGAAATATTGGCCAGCAGTCTTGATTCTTCTTATTCTTCTTCAAAAAGAGATGATAACGTAAAACTCGGAATTCCGAAAATCCGGCTTTTCTCACACGATCCTTCGCGGAGAAGGAACCTCCTACGTCAGCGCTTTAATCATGCTGACGTAAGGGACGTTTGGGTTCCAAGCGGAAAACCCAGAAACATATCTCTGACAGATTCTCGCGGGAAACGAGGAGATAGCCATAATCACCCTGTCGATTCATTTCCCGGATTTTCAGGCGAGTGACACGCGTTGATCATCCAACGGTCAAAAGAGCCGTTAGCACGTATCATGACGGATTTCCGGCTATAAATAGCCTTCTTCGTCCTCTCGAAAAACCTTCCGCTCCCACTTCGAACGCCATTGCAGCACCCAAGCTTCCAGCAGAGAGAAATTTTCGAACGCACACCGCACCCAAAACCTCACCAGAGGTGAGCCAGCGCCGCCACCTAATGGCATCTCCGTCGTCTTCACCCGCCCGCAACGCCATGCAATACATCGAGGATATCATCAACACGATGGATCCTATGTTGGATTCCCCAACGCACGCCGGCGGCGAGCCGGTGAAGACCGCGGGCACCGCGGCGGACAGAGGAGATCCTTCCGCCGCCGTGGATCTTGCGGGTTAGAGCTCCGCGCCCTCTCTGCCGTTCGCTCCCGAGACGGCGGAGGAGAAAATCATGCTCGTTGGCGACGAGCATGCGGCCGCGGAGGCCGCCGCGTCTGCCGCCGCCGGAGTCGATGAAGAAATGGAATTTGTCGGCAACTGGAGTCCGAGTAATATTCCTCCTCTCCTCCTTCCACAAATGGAAAGGGAAGGGCTAATAATCAAAGGCAAATGGCAGAAGTCGGAAGGTGAGCTCGAGCCCATACCAAAAGACGGGGAACGCGTCCTCCTTACCTCTCACATCGCGAGAGGTATGGGTTTACCGCCTTCCGCCTTTTTCTTGGATGTCCTTAATTATTACGGCGTTCAGCCACACAATCTTTCTCCCAACTCCATCCTTTACCTAGCTAGTTTCCAAGCCCTTTTTGAAGGGTATTTAGGAATAGCACCTAGTCTAGATTTCTGGCGATATTGCTTTGAAGTGAAGCATAACCTCACAGAAGGTATTCCTCCCATCTGCGGAACTATTTCTTTCACTCTTCGGAGGTTTAGGGAAGATTGGTATCAGAAGATAAAAACATCGGAACCCGTCAAATCTTGGATGGGTTCCTTCTTTTACCATCAGGACATCCCATTCCCTGGTAAGGAAAGCGGGGTTCCTCCATTCGTTAATTCCGCCGCCTCTCCTCAAGAGAGTTGGGCAGTTGAAGCAGTGGAGACATTGCCGGAAAACCTGATGAAGATAAAACGGCGTATCGCCAAGCTTACTTCCTCTCCGCCTCCCTTAACTGGAAAGGATACTGTTTTATGTTGGTTTGGACGCCGTATTCAACCTCTTTCCTTTCGTTCCCGGCTCCTTTGCGAATATGAAGGGCCAGAAGATAGCATGAGGGGGACAGACAAGTCCTATACCAAAAAGGATTTCATAAAGCGACTCAACCAACTGGTCGCCACGTGCGATCAATACGCAGAAAGTCTGGCAATATATCACGAGGAGAATCCAGCCCCCTAAGGTATTTATATTTTCCTCGCTTTTGGGTTTTTCTCGGATTAACCTCTTTCTCCGACTTTTAACGCATCGTTGCTACTTCCCTAGTTCGACGAACTTGAGGGAGCTGATCTTGCTTCCGACGCCAAGCTTAACGAATTACATGCCAGCTTCTACGGCGACCGGAAACGTAAAAGGCAGGTGACTTTTGAGGAAACGATAACTATTGACGGGATTCCCGTCGCCACATACAGGTATTCTGCTGGAGCTTTTTTAATCGTTATTCCCCTCCAGTTCTTCGAGATATTTATTTCTCGGATGTTCTCTTTTCAGCCTCGCTCCAACTCCTTTGAAGACAAAGAAATTGAAGAAACGTAAAGCTGCTGCTATGAAAAAAGAACCTTCTTCTGCTGCAGCTTCACCTCCTTTCGCTATGTCTAGCAGGGAGTATAAAACCACGAACCCGGATAATCAATTTCGGCAATCCAGCCAGTCTATTGCACCTTCCATGGGTGCGAGGGAAAGGGCGGAAACACAGATGGGTAGAAATCCTCGATCATCTGGGGGGGGGGGGGGGACGAACCTATTCCCAATTTGGACAGGAATATCCGGATAAAGGAAGAACCATTTAATGAACTCGGATATATCCGTCCAGAAGCTAAGAAATTCTTTGCTCCTGCTCCTCTAATTCGTCCTTGGCCACAGGGCGGGCTGTTTATCCGAAACGATTTCGTATTTTCACCTCGTCAGGTCATACAAGATGGCCTTCATCACGTTGGGATTCTTTTTTCTGAATATGCAAAAGAATTCAACGAGACTTTGTCAAACTTGCGGGAAATGAGCAGGTAATATCTCTAGCCCCCAAGCAATAAGTTGGAAACATACTTTCCCCTTAATGCTTCTTTATTACGCTTGATCTAACTTAAGCGTTTGGCTTTTATTTCCGCATTTCAGCATACTACTGATGTAATAAACTTGGATTTTTTTAATAAACTTAACGTCAAGAATGAAGAGGTGAAAACCCTTCGATCTATTATTGAGTTTAAGGATAATGAGCTGGCATCATCTCAGCTACAGCTATCGGAAACAACAGGTATGCTTTATTCTGTTTTATCCGGATTATCAATAAGTACTTTCTCGAGATTTTTCTAAACTCGGAATTTTTTCCTTGCTTTCCAGCTGCTCTGGCTAAGGCCAAGGAAGTAGCTAAAGATGCCGGCGATGCCGAACGTCTCCGTAAGGAGAATTTGGACCTTCATAAGGAGCTTATGAAGGTTCAACAAGATCTGGAAGCCAGTAATATGGCCCTTGGAATTTCTCAATCCAAGGCTTCTGATCAGGCGGAAAAAGATAGGTCCACTATCCAGGACTTGGAAAGTATCTTATTCCTTCGCAGGAAGGTTCCGAAATTGACAAGGTTATCGGTAAGTTTTATTTCATTTACCGATTCATCCATACCTTGCTTTCTTTCTCTGTTTTGTAACCTAACCTTTTTGGAGTGATGGGGGGATAGTAACCCGGTAGGCCAACTCCAAGGTGTGACCCGGCCCAAAGGATGCTGCACAGGATCCGGCTAAGAATAAAGAGACTTCTGGAAGGCCCAAAGTGTGTAGGCCTCGTAACCCGGATTGTGGGTTGCGGTAAGGAAAGCTAGGGTTTGTAAGTAAAGTTCGAATAGGACTCAAGATGTGCCTTGAAGGGCAAGTTAGGGGTGTACGGGTGCTTTATAAACCGGCCCCTAGGTTAGGTTTGCCAGAGATTCAAGTCATAGTTGTAACACCTGTTATCGAGTATCCAGCATAATTCATATTGAGATCCGGCGAGTTATTTTCCGGTTCTTAGATTGCTTTCCTCCATGTCTTCCTTCGAGCTAAACCCTCTCCCAAATACCTGTGTCGACTTGCCCCAAGATCAGTTACCCCCGGTAACATCTGCCGTGATTATCCCACGACAGTTGGCGCCCACCGTGGGGCCTGCGTCCAAAGGTGTTTACATCACGGGAGAAGCTCGGAAGGGCATGAAGAACCTCATCGTCGGAGAAATCTACGTCAACAGCAAAGGAGAGAAGATGGTAGACGATTCTGGCTGGGGGCCAGAGTCGGATCACCTCGAAACCGGATCCATCGTGACAGTCGGCAGCATCAACGTCTTCGTCGGTATGCTATGTACTTCCAGTTCGAATCGTGATAATCTTGGATCTGATTCTGTATCAGGGGAAGACACGTATGTCCAATCGGAAAAAGAAGAGTCGATTGGAACAACGGGTCAGACAGAGAAGGAGGGTGATACCGAGTCTATACGGGATTTATCGGAGGATCGATATGAGAAGGAAAACAGCGAGGAAGAACAATACGAATCTACACCGGGCATCATGCGCCGGGTTGCAGTTTATGCGGCTCCCGCGATCAATCTCAATCAAGAAAACGCAGCCGCGGCGCCAGTCGGGGCGGCTCAGGCAGTGGCCCAGCAGCAAGGTACAGTTGACCCGGTCTTGGTCCAGGTCGATGGAGAGTCGGCATCAGTCACCAGTCGCCCAGCAGACGAGGAGCGACACGCAAATATGTTTGGGTTCCAAGCAAACCGGACATCGGGGGCGGGCCCCTCGAATCCGCGCCACCCGGCTCTGTTTGATAATAATTTGATCTTGGACCCCACAGTCTTGGCCACAGTTATTACCCCAGAAAACGCGGCAGAGCGCGTAAGAGACCTGGACGTGGCTCGTCGTGCATTGGAGCAGCAAAGAAGGCAAGTAGAAGCAGAAAGGCAGGGGATGGCCGCGCGGCAGCGCGAATTGGATGATCGAGAGACCCGGCTCCGGGAGGAAACGACAAGGATGCACCAAAGGCATCGAACTATGCTGCCGGCAACAGGAGGGGTTATTAACCCGACTGCCCTGGTGTTCACGCCTCAAGATCAGCCGATTCCACCGGCGAACCAAGGGACCATACCGCGACCGTCAACAGGAGCACAGCCGGTAAACACGCCAGCCGGGTTACCTTTGCCACAGACGGGGGTGACAGCCGGCAATACCATACCACCACCACCATCACGATTCCACACACCAGCAGGTCATTACAACAATCCCATGGACAACGTGTACGCAGCAACGCTCGCATTAAACCAGATTCCTGTGGGAGATTCGCCTCATGCAGAAGGAACCCGACGAGCGATCGATCTGCTACACACCGCGGTAGCACAGCAAGCCAATTATCCGGATCATAGAAGCGGAATGCATGGGACACCGTACGTCAGTCAACAACAGGGCAATGTCCAAGCAAGTGCGGCACGACGAAGGGAAGAGCAACAGCAAATGCCGCCTCCACCGCGTATCCAGACAGTGCCAGTAGTATCAGCAGCGCAGGCGGTGGTGGACAGTTCCAGGGCCAGAAGAGCCGGGGCCGGGTCTGCAGGGCACGAATTGCCGGTGGCGCCGCACCTCGTGGCACCCCCAGCCGGGTCACGTGTCTCCCGAGTAAGACCAGCCCCAACCACCCTGGCGGGACCCAAGTGCCTCTCGGACGATATCAGAGCAGAACCTTACCCGGAGAAGTTCAAAGAACCGGGGAAAGTAGTAAATTATGAGCCAACAATGGATCCAGAAACGTGGCTGAGCAGCTACGAGATGGCGATGTCAATTCGCAACGCATCCGAGAATCTCCAAGCCAAATTCATGTACTTAATGATGTCAGAGGGAGCAGCAAATTTATGGTTCACCAATTTACCGGAAAAGTCGATCAAATCGTGGGAGGAACTAAAGACCGCATTTATCAAGCACTTTCATGGGACGTGCAGAAAATTATTTACTATTGATGATTTAGAAAGATGCGTTCAGAAGAAAGGAGAGTCAGCACGCAGCTGGGTACGCCGGGTTATGGAGATACTCCACTCGTCTACAGATATCCAGCCTAAGGACGCGCTACAAGCTATGGCAAAAACATGTAAGTATGTTCCTTTAGTGCAAAAGCTAACTCGCATGAAATCTAGTAGGAATGCAGCGGAGGTTACAATGGGAGAGTTAATGGATGCGTGCAACAAACACGCTGCAACGGATACCACAGAGGAGGAAGTTGATGACAAGAAAGCAAAAGCAAACACAAGTAGCAGTGGGAAAACCGGCAATGGATCGGCGCCAAACAATAATGGAAGTAGCCAAAACAAGCGCCCGTTTGAAGGGAATTCCGAGTTTGTAGCCAACACGGAGGCCGGGTCTTCAAGACCTAGATCCGAAGGAAATTTTAATACTGGAAATCACAATGGGGGACACTACCAAGGACCACCAAGACCAAGCAACAGTTGGGACATATTTAGGATGGCATGCCCGAAGCATAGCAGGAACGGCAAGCCGGCCAATCATTCATTGGAGCAATGTGCCGACTTACAAAGGTGGAAGAACGAGGAAGTGAACAGAGCCATGCGAGGTGCAGGCCGAGGAGGAGGCCCGGGCCTAGGTGGAAATTTGGGCAACGGACCGCCCCCAGCCGGCAACCCGCCAGCTGGAAATCAAGGTAACAATCAAGGAGGAGCGGGAGGTTTTCAAGCTAACCCCAAACAGCTGGGTCAATATCATGTGCACACTACGGGAGGCTCTAACAAGGATAAGAAGATACTGAAACAAGCAGTTAATTCGGTCTCCTCCGCTGTTCCAAGATATTTGAGGTGGTCAGAACAAGAGGTAACATGGAGCAGGAAGGATCACCCGGACAGAGTTGATCACCCGGGAGTCTTGGCTTTGGTAGTGGCACCACAGGTCAACGGCTACGAGCTGAAAAAAGTCTTGATGGATGGAGGAAGTAGTATCAATATCCTGTACTGGGAAACTTTTTTGCGTATGGGCTTAAAGGAATCGCAGCTGCAAAAGAGTACAACAGTTTTTCACGGGATAGTGCCGGGCCATTCGGCATGCCCCGAAGGAAAGGTGGCACTGGAAGTAGCTTTTGGAGAGTCAAAGGACAATTACCGAGTCGAGTGGCTTACCTTTGAAGTAGTAAAGTTGCGCAGTCCTTATCATGCATTGTTTGGAAGGCCGGCTTATGCCAAGTTCATGGCGAGACCGTGTTATGTGTACCTACAGCTGAAAATCCCGGGTCCTAAGAAGACCATTACAATACACGGAAATCGAGATATAGCAGCTGAATGTGATGAGGGAGATGCGGCAATGGCCGAGCAAGCCTGCAGGAAGGAAGAACTCAAACATTACCGTTCTCAGGTAGACCTAGAAGAGAGGACAACGTCAAAAAAGCCAACTCCTGAGGGGGACAAAGCAAAAGTTAGGGCAGAACAAAACCCTAAGATGGTAGGCTTCATCAGGAGCGATCCTTCCAAAACTCCTAGCAGGGAAGAAGAAGACGTACCGCCATCCGCAGCTGATCACGCTTCAAGGACGATATACCCGGATTGGCTAGCAAATCCTGTACTCATTATGAAAGGGCCTAGCAAGTGGAGAATGTGCATCGGCCGTACCAACGCGGGGCCGACTCTCGAGAATAACTAAAGCAGTGTAATGGGCGGCAGGTTTCATACGCACTCTTTTCCTATCCAGGGTACCTAAGGGGACTGGAAGGTTTTTAATGAGGCGGCCTGCTGATTCAAAAAAGAAATTTTTATCAATAAAAGAAGATGGTCTCGAGTCTTATCATGGTCTTTGCTTCAGTTACAAGTAAGTAATGCTTGTTATTATCAATACGTCAATATCATCAAAATACGTCACGTGCATATAGGTCTTCGGGGATTGGTGTGCTTAAATAAGTAATCACAAACCCGGAGACCCGGCCTCGATGCCTATGAGTTATGAGGGCTGATTACTCGAAAAAACGGGTACGACTGCAATCTTATAACCGGACAAAGGAGCCAAATTTCTTGATTATTCTTACTTAAGCTCGATGTGACTCGCGCTAAAGTGGCATGCTCTGTTCACTTACGATTACAATCAAACTATGCAGCCCAATGGGACTTGCTTGACCCTGTTTTTCGTATAGATGTAACAGCATGGTATCCACGCGAAAGCCGGCTTACAGTACAAGATAATCAAAAGGGTCATCTAAACCACAAGTCCATGCAGAGTATAAGGCTCAAATAGCCGGAAACTCAACAAGTATTAAGCATGACTTCAGTATTTATGTGAACAGCTATTGGTCTTCAGCTTGGTAAAGAGCAGTTTGTCATCTGAGAAAGGCCACGCCCCCTTAGCTCGTACTTTGGGTCATGGGGACTGGGGACTTCGAGACAGAAACAAACTACTTAACTACCAAAGCTCGTAAACCTTAGTTTCCGAGTCTTGGGGACTTAAAGAAAAGTCCGTCTATCAAAACCTACGATACTCGGTTAGCCGAGTCTCAAAAGGGAATCAAAAGCAAGAGTTCAAAGTATCGAGAATAAGCTTACATGTAACACAAGGATCGAGATTATCAAAAGCCGGGAGAGGCAAAGAGTTATCATAAATTAACAAGCGCAAAGTCATAATATCAGTATCAATGTTGCACAGGCGCACCGCTAAAAATCATATCAGTCTCGAGAAACGCAAAAGCACTAGGTATCATCCTACTCGGCATCCCGGGAGTGGTCCTCCGGGTCTTCTTATTGGACTTGCTCCTTGGCTTTGCCAGCAGTTTTACTCGGACTCTTCACGTCAGGACGGACAGGCGGAGGAACGGCTGGTGTTGAGGTAGACGGCTTTACGCCTAGTTCGGTCTCTCTCTTCGCAGCCTCTTCTTTCCTCCTGGCCAGGTCAGTCGACCACTTTTCCAGCATATCAAAAGGAGGGGGTGCCTCCACCAGAATAACCTTGCCCTCAGAGTCATATGAGCTCATAATTGTGTTTAGATCCATTTTATCTGCCAAAGTTGTGGCCGAGTGACGTACCGAAGATTGTATAGCTTTGAAGTCCTGGGGTTTAAATTTAGACCCGTCAGCCTTGAATTCCGGGAACCCGGATACTACCTTGGCCGGGTCAAGCTTAGGAAAATAAGCCTTCGCCAGCGTCAAAGCCCGGGTCATCCCAATCCGGCAAGACGAACGCTTCAATATTTCAATTCATCCAGGCGCTGTGGACAAGGCCTGCATGAGATTTTCTTCGCCCGGGTATACCTCCGAAGGCCACTTTATAGCATCCAGCAAAAGTTTCGTGCCGGCAAAAAATGTCCGGAGCACAGTCTTCAGAGTTTTAGCCTGAGTAACGGTGTTCTCCTCCGGAGCAGCAAGGTTAGCACCTGCAATCGAAACGCACAAAAGCATATCAGTAATATTGGTTATTACAGCGGCAAGATAGAGATACGCAAGTTAATTGCAAATAGCAAACTTACTTAGCAAGATACGGTAAGTGTCCGTAATTTGAGTCGACAGGTTATTCAGCGAGGATTGGGCAGCATTGTATTTGTTCTTGTATTTGGAGACATCTTTTTTCAAAGTCTTTATCTCCGTTTCAAGGGTTTCCCTGCGCTTTGTTTCCGCAAGCAAGAGCTGCTCAGTTTTAAGTAATGTTTCATCCGACTGAGTTATCTCCGCCTGCAAAGAATGAGTGCAACTGTAAGCCGGATATCGCGAGAATATTTCCTTCTGAGAAAATAATTACAGAAAATTATTATGCGAAGTACCGAGAATAATTATAGAAAATTATGCTCGGAACTTGGGGACTGGATGTATAGTAAGAAGTGTCAAGTAAGATTACCTGATGTGCTGCAGCCATACGCTCTAGGATATTTCCTTCCGAAGCTTTCATGGCGAGAAGAGCGCTCATTAGCTGGTTAAAATCAGCGTTATCCGAGTTAGATGACTCGGGTACCTGGAAAGTGGGAAAAGGAGCTTTTCTTGTAACAGGAGGTGGCACCCGGGTCATCCGAATGTCGGAGTCTGGTCCCCCTCCCGCGCTCGAAGCTGCTCCCTTCTCCTTCTCGCCTGCGTGCGAAGCGATTGGATACCCGGCGTCATGCCTAGCTGGCTCCGGTGGCGACGCTTGCTCGTCGCCAGTTGTGGTGAAGGCATCATCAGCCGGCTCGTTCTCGACCCGGACCTTAGCCTCAGTGTCCTCCTGGTCGCTAGTAACAACCGTGGCTCTGAAGAAGGTGCGAAGGCACAATTAATCTTTGGTTATGAAAAAGGCGATAAAATCTCGGTATAATGTCAGGAAAAGGCGTTTACCCGGTGTTCACCGGGAAGTCCGAAGGAAAGCCGCTGCTAGATCCGGAAGATACTGAAAAATGCCAAGCAAGGTTTGAGATTATGTTGCAAAGGAATGTCCGGAAAGAGTTTTTATTTACGATATAAATACCAGAGTGTCGAGCCGGGGGCGATGAAGTGCCCGGGTTAAGGGCCTCGTTGCCTGGATGGTTCCGGGTTACTCGGCGCCTAGTCGCGGGTGGCTCCTTCATTTATGATCAAAAGGGGTGAAGGTGGGGTTAGCCCCGAAATGACGTTATGGGAACAAAAATTAAAGTGCAAGGGAACGAAATAAAAACCTGGAGGGCGATCCTCTGGGATTTCCTTTTGGATCCAGCTTTGGTGGCCGGCTCCGGCTCGTCCTCCTCGCTGGCGGACTCTTCCCAGCCATCTGTCTCTTCTTCCTCGTCTTGGTCCTCTCGTTCTGAAAGGTATTGAAGATATAGCATAAGGAAAAAGAGGAGACAGGATATAATGTGTGCAAGGGGGTTAAGTATGCACCTTCGTCCGAATTAACGGCGTCATCTTCATCCTCCGCGTCTCCAGAATTGGGAGGAGTGTCGATTGTCCAAAAGTCATTATCGGCCTGAGGTGAAAATGCCAGGGTAATGGTTAATATTGAGTCATGAAAAGCGGATAAAGGTAAGCTTGTTAAAATCCAAAATCAAGAGGTAGAAAGCTTACAGCGGGGGCGGGGTTCTCGAGTGTAAAAGGTTCTAACCCGGCTATGTTCCGGATTACCTCGAGCTTCTCTGTTAAAAAACCCTTGATCGTTTTGTTCATGTCATTAGGGGCAAAGGTGCTGGCAGAGTATCGGATCGGGTCCGTGGTTTGACCCGAATATTCACACATCAGCTTCTCACGAATGGAGTTTGGCTGGATGCGGAAGTTGACCCAGGTCTTCACCAGGTTTAGCCCGACGAGGCCTCGGGCTGATAAGATGGAGATCTTAGCCAACGAAAGCAAGATCGCCTCCCTGTCCGAGTCAGAGGCGAAGGCATTGAAAGACTCGGAAATGTCAAGCTGACCCTCCGAGTAACCCGGCAACTTCTTCTCGCCGGGTGGGGAGGTATCTTGGCAGTAGAAGTATGAGAGCTGCCAGTGCTTTACATGAGAATTGAGAGTGAGGGGAGGCATCAAGGAATTCTTGCGGCGCTGGATAGAAACCCCGCCGCAAGTAAGAAGTGCGCCGTCACCGCTTTCGCGGCACGGCTTGCACTGAAAGAGTTCAACAAAGAGAGCCAGACTTGGCGGAGTGCACAAGTAAGACTCGGAAAGAACGATAAAATGGGTGATGTTCAGAACGGAGTTTGGTCTTATATCGAAAATACGGAGGTTGTAGTGGTCTAGGACGTCACGAAAGAAAGGGTGACCCGGAGGCCTGAAGCCCCGGGTCACGTGTTCGACGAAACATATTACCTCATCCGTTGCTGGAGAAGGCCGGGTTGCGTTGCTTGGAACTCTCCAGCGGATAGATTCCTGGGGAGGAAGGATTCCCAGCTCGACCAACTCCTCCAGTTTGGCCTTGGTAACGGAGGATTTCCCCCAATTGGCTGAAATGGAGTTAGTGGATTTAGCTTTAGCCGACTGTTTCCCCTGCCTCTTGGGTGCCATGGGGTTGACCTGGTAAAACATCAAAGGAAAGGAGGTGAGAAGCGAAAACTCGGAAATTAATGAATAATCAGTTACCGGTAACTTAAACATGATCCGGGTATTGCCTTGCTGGATCAAGTACGATCTGACCGGGTATCGCATGTCGTTACGGAAGTTGTGAAGTTTTTCCGTAAAGCAAGTGTCTGGGGAAGGTAGGAGGATAACCTTATGTCTATTATCAGCAAGTGAGTCGGAGAAGTGAGATATTCCGGATGATAAGAACCAGGGCGGAAATTTTTGGTGGTCCGAGCCCAGATGGGAAATCCAATTTCTGTATTTAAGGCCAAGCTAATGATACTTAGTGGTAGGGGAGTAAGATAAGCTGCGCATCCTATTTATGGGAGTGGTTGTGGTAAACACTAGTGAGTCAATTCGGCAGGGCCCGAGAAATTGCGGGCGACTCGATTCAGATCTGATCTAAGGAAAAGCTAAGAGATTGCAAGGTTAGGCTGGAGGATATCAAGAACTTACCGGAGGAGGTTGAAGTAGGGATTTGCGGAGACAGATGGCGCAAGATTGATGCCCTTTCGCGATTTCTGGCCGGCGAATCGGGGGCTTGGTGGTGGATTTGGGAGCTGGAGTGGGTTGCACGGTGGCGGAGCGCAAGCGACGGCGGGTGGGCTCCGGCGATGTGCGTAGGGCTTCCGTGGTGGCACTCCGCGAACTCGAGCTTGAGGAGAAGAGGAGTGGGGGAAATGAGCCGTTAGGGTTGAGTTTGCTCCTTGGGGTCTATTTATAATAGCCCGGGTGGAAAAGCTTAACCTAACGGGCGAAACCCGGGAGGTGCGGAGTGATACTTGGCTATTTTGAAATTTGAAAGACGCGCCTTGTGCATAGATCGATATAATCCAGAGAAAAAGGAAAGGGAAATCTCTTTCCTGGTATCAGCGATAGTTGTCGAGGAAGATGTGAAATCATCGAGTTCCCTATTGAGACTCAAGTCTAGAAGATTGAAGGAGAGCCTTTGAGGGAGAGCCGGGGAATAGCCAGCACTTCGAAGAGTAAATCTTGGAAGCCCAGGCTATTCTGGGGACTACTGATGGGGGGATAGTAACCCGGTAGGCCAACTCCAAGGTGTGACCCGGCCCAAAGGATGCTGCACAGGATCCGGCTAAGAATAAAGAGACTTCTGGAAGGCCCAAAGTGTGTAGGCCTCGTAACCCGGATTGTGGGTTGCGGTAAGGAAAGCTAGGGTTTGTAAGTAAAGTTCGAATAGGACTCAAGATGTGCCTTGAAGGGCAAGTTAGGGGTGTACGGGTGCTTTATAAACCGGCCCCTAGGTTAGGTTTGCCAGAGATTCAAGTCATAGTTGTAACATCTGTTATCGAGTATCCAGCATAATTCATATTGAGATCCGGCGAGTTATTTTCCGGTTCTTAGATTGCTTTCCTCCATGTCTTCCTTCGAGCTAAACCCTCTCCCAAATACCTGTGTCGACTTGCCCCAAGATCAGTTACCCCCGGTAACATCTGCCGTGATTATCCCACGACATGGAGGCTTGTTCCGAAAAAACAGGAAATTATCTAGGTCTTACTCGTATTGAAAAAATCCGAGCCTTTGGGAAGGTATGGAATGCGATCAGAGATGCTGGCATGCAACTGATCAGCAAGTTCCTCCCTACAAGTACCATAGAATTCTCGGAAGTTTATAAACTTCCGGGTGCTATCCTGGAGGTGGCGAAGTCCAGGGAGTCCACCTTACGCTCCGCTGCACGGGGTGGTGCACGCATGGCTCTCGGCCTTATGCGTATGCATTACCCT
Organism: Alopecurus myosuroides; assembly: GCA_028641055.1. NCBI lineage: Eukaryota > Viridiplantae > Streptophyta > Magnoliopsida > Poales > Poaceae > Alopecurus > Alopecurus myosuroides. The sequence continues at coordinate 250,433,038 of CM054059.1, forward strand.
GGTGCCAAGTCTTGGCGCATGGCGTCCGGTATCCCACAAGGATACACGGAAACCCGGCGGACCACATATTTGATGAGATCAAAGGTCACGCCACCAAGATCGCCTCCATGGTGAACATCTCCATCACCTATCCAGAAGAGGAGGTCCCTGAAGCCCCCGAGAATGACAGCAGCGAAGAAGACTCGGATGCTTGAAGGGCTGCCCTTAACCTGGATGGTGGAAGTAGACAATAGGAGCATTACTGCACTTTTACAATGTAATTCATATTGTAATGCTTATATTCCTTTTGTATAAACAAGAACTCCGCCTTTTGCAGTATTAATTATGAAATTCTTTGCAAGGTTTCCGGGTTTTAATATTCCTTTGTCTTCTAAGTTCTCTGGCTTATGTGCTTTAACTGTCCTTAGTGTTTGAAATGGCTCAATAGTACTATGAATCATCATGCCGAATTACTGGGTAAAACCAATGAGTTCAAACTCGGAAACATGGAACATTTTAAAGGCATTTTTACTAACTAGCTCCAGTGACCCAACACATAAACAATCAGATAATACTTAGAGAAAAGTAAGGAATTTTTTGAAACTTGGGCATGCAGGCACAATCCGAGTTTCCTTTAGCCATTAGCAGGCTGAAAATCATTCAGTTTTTAAACACCGAGCACGCAGGCACAATTCGGGTTAACATTGAGTATTTTGTAAGATCATTGGGATATAGATAAGGTGGAATCATGTTTTGTACTATAATAAACTTGTAAAAACATGGATATAAGAATTCCGACAACTTTATTTCATGATCTCAAAGATGTTTACATAGAAATTGAACTAAGTATAGAAGGAACGTAACTGCTGAATGCTCCAAGGCCTCTTTGTCTCTCCTAGTTCATCATCTATCTTTCTCTTTCTTTTGCGATTCGGCTTCTCGGGATCGTCTTCCGTGTCCCGAATATCTACAAGATAATATGACCCATTTTTCATAGCTTTGCTGATTACAAATGGTCCTTCCCATACTGGGGCCAACTTGTGCTTTCTTTGCTGCACCAATCTCAGCACTAAGTCACCTTCTTTAAAAGAACGATGCCTGATTTTCCGACTATGGTAACGTCGTAAACCTTGCTGGTAAATGGCGGATCTTTGAAGCACAAGCTCTCGTTCCTCTTCTAAGAGATCGACGACATCCTGTCGTGCTTCTTCGGCATCCGAGTCGTCGAAATCCCGCACTCTTGGGCTATCATGGATCATGTCCGTTGGAAGGATAGCTTCCGCACCATAAACTAGGAAAAACGGGGTTTGCCCAGTTGACCTGTTTGGCGTCGTTCGAATACTCCAAAGCACGGAAGGTAGCTCTTCTACCCATGCTCCAGCTGCTCTGTGAAGAGGAGATTCGAGTCTTGGGTGTATTCCTTGCAAGATTGAGCTATTCATTCTCTCAACCTGTCCATTGCATTGCGGGTGTGCCACCGATGCGAGATCTAGGCGAATTCCCGTTTGTCGGCAATATTTTGCCAACTCTCCAATGGAGAAATTTGTCCCGTTGTCGGTTATTATGCTGTGTGGAACGCCATATCTCATGACTATGTCAATAATGAAATTTCTGGCAGTTACACCGTCAAGCTTTTTGATGGGTTTGGCCTCCACCCATTTGGTATACTTATCCACAGCTACAAGTAGATGTGTAAGTCCGCCTCGCGCAGTTTTGAACGGTCCCATCATATCTAGCCCCCAGACCGCAAACGGCCATATAATTGGGATAGTTTTGAGTGCTTGGGCCGGCATATTGGTCTGCTTGGCGTAATATTGACACCCTGCACATGTATTAACTATGTGCTCCGCATCTGTCTTGGCTGTTAGCCAGAAAAACCCGGCACGGAATGCTTTTTTAACTATGCTTTTTGATTGAGCATGATGTCTGCAATCTCTGGCATGGATTTCTTGCAGGATTTCTCGTCCTTCTTCTGGTGAAATACACCGCAGAAAAATTCCGGAAGTACTGCGTTTGTACAGGCAATTGTCAATTAACACATATCCTTTGCATCGACGCTGGATTTGTCTTTGCGAGACTTCGTCTGCTCCTTCCGGATACTTCTGGTTGACTAAGAAGTTTAAATATGGAATTGTCCAGTCCGGGTTAACGAGCATAACTTCAATTGACTTGGAAGCTAGAGGATAATCAACATCTCCACCTTTTATGGATGGCTCGTACAAATGCTGGACGAATACACCTGGTGGTAGGATTTTTACCCTCTCTGACCCCATGCGGGCTAACGCATCCGCGTTCCAATTTTCCTCCCTTTTAACGTGGAGTACTTCGAATCCGAAAAAAAAAATGGCGAACTCGTCCACCGTTCTCCGGTATTCGGCCATTATAGGGATTTTTGCGTCCTAGGTTTGGTTAAGCTGATGTTGTACCAAATCCGAGTCGCCATAGCACAGGATGCGTTTAACCCCTATTTCTTTTGCAATGTGCAAGCCATGAAGCAAAGCTTCGTATTCTGCCACGTTATTACTGGCGTTGAAATGTATTTGTAATACGTACTCCATTGTGTCTCCTTTAGGGGATTTTAAGACTACACCAGCTCCAGCGCCCTCCTTCATCTTGGATCCGTCAAAATGCATGATCCAGTACTCGGACTCCGGCATTGGTGTTTTCTCCATTGCTTCCGTCCAGTCGGCGACAAAATCTGCTAGAACCTGGGATTTTATGCCGTCCTTGGCTGATACTTAATATCGAAGGCTGCTAGCTCGATACCCCATTTGGCTACTCGGCCAGTTGCCTCCGCATGGTTTATTATATCCCCTAGTGGTGCTTTACATACCACTGTTATGGAATGTCCTTGGAAGTAATGGCGCAACTTTCTAGATACGAAAAATACGCCATATGCCAGTTTTTGGTAGTGTGGGTACCTTTGCTTGGACTCGGAGAAAACTTCACTTATGTAATATACCGGATGCTGGTCTGGTATGCTTTGTTCGTCTTTCTTCCGCTCCACAACAATTACTGCACTAATAACCCTGTTTGTAGCCGTGAGGTACAATAACATAGGTTCTTCGTCTTTTGGGGATGCCAAAACCGGAGCTTTCATCAAAGTTTCCTTTAACCGGGTTAATGCTGCATCGGCCTCTTCTGTCCACTCGAATTTGTCGGATTTTTTCAGCAACTTGTAGAGTGGTAAGGCTTTATCCCCCAGCCGACTAATAAATCTGCTGACGGCAGCGACGGAACCCGTCAATCTTTGGACATCTTTCACACACGTGGGTTTGGAGATGTTCAAGATTGCTTTGATCTTTTCCGGGTTGACTTCTATTCCTCTCTGAGAAACGATGAAACCCAGAAGTTTTCCTGAGGGAACCCCGAATACACACTTTGATGGATTTAACTTCATCTTATAAGTGTGCAAGTTTTCAAAGGTTTCTCGCAGATCTTCAAGGAGTGTGTCTTTTTCCTTGGTTACGACAGCAATATCGTCTACGTACACGTGGACATTTTTGCCAATCTGACTGTGCAAACAACGTTGCATGCAACGCTGGTAAGTTGCACCTGCGTTCTTCAGGCCAAATGGCATGGTTATGTAATAATACGTCCCGTACGGGGTTATAAAAGAAGTCTTGATTTGATCTTCATTTTGCATGCGTATTTGGTGATACCCGGAATAAGCATCCAAAAAGCATAAAAGCTCAGAGCCTGCAGTGGCGTCTATTATTTGATCGATTCGCGGTAACGCGAACCTATCTTTTGGACACAATTTGTTCAAGCCGGTGTAATCTATACACATTCTAAGAGCAGCAGTGTCTTTCTTCGGTACTAATACCGGATTTGCAGACCATTCAGTGTGTATTACTTCCTGGATGAACTCTGCTGCTAAAAGCCGGATAATTTCCTTACCAATAGCCTTCCGTCTTCTTCCGTCGAACCGACGGAGACCTTGTTTGACGGGTTTGGAGCCTGGAATCACCTTGAGTTGATGCTCAGCAAGTTCCCTGGGTACGCCTGGCATGTCAGCGGGACACCAGGCGAAAATATCCCAGTTCTCACGAAGGAACTTGATGAGCTCGCCTTCCTATTTGTCGGTCATCCCAGTTCCTACTACGACATATTTTGTCGGATTTTTGGAATCTAGGATTACCTGTCTTGTATTCTCGGATGCCTTGAAGCTATCTGCTGGCTTCCGGGTTTCTTTTGCTGCCGGCATTTCTGTCGGCGATACCTCCTTGGCCAGCTCGTTCAGTTCTTCCTTTGCTATATCTTTTCAGCACAAAGGGCGTTTTCTTTTTCCAGCTTGTTTGCCAGTTTGAAGTCTCCTGATATGGTGATTACTCCTCCTTTTGGCCCTGGCATCTTCAGCTTGTTATAGATATAACACGATCTTGCCATAAATTTGGCGAAAGCTGGACGTCCGAGTATCGCGTGATACACGCTTTCGAACGGCACCACCTCGAAGGATACTTTTTCCTGACGGAAGTGATCTTTTTCTTCGAAAGTGACATCTAGGGAAATTTCTCCTAGGGATCGTGCTTGCCTGCCAGGAACAATGCCATGGAAGCGTATGTTGCTGTAATTGAGCTGGGTCTCGGAGATTTTCAGATGTCTCAACGTGTCCAGGTACATTATGTTGAAGCTGGATCCTCCGTCCATCAGCACTCTTTTTAGCCTAGTGTTCTGGACGATAGGGCTTACAACAAGAGCTTGTGTGCCGGGCTCAGGGATGTTTCCGGGATGATCAGACTGATCCCATGTGATTGGTGTGTTCGAATACTTCAAGAATTTTGGGGTTGCCGGAACAACCGCGTTTATTTCTCGAAGTGTTCTTTTCGCCACCTTTGCTGATGGAGTTGCCAGGAAAGTTAGGGCGCATTCTCCATCAACTCTCGGCAACTTGGGTTCGCCTTTCCGCTGTTGTTCCTGGATTTTTTCGTCAGTGTCCGATTCACTGTCTTCTTTCTCAGCTTCTGGCTTTTGTCTAGAGAATTTCCTTTTGGAACTCTTCCCCTTGTTTCCGGATCCTGCACTGCCTTTCATGTGCTTATTCAGACGGCATTGTGCGTTCGTATGGGTGGGTTTCCCGAATTGCGAATGGTGGACGCAGGGTTCCGACTTAATCTTCTCCTACTCTTCTTTAGTGTAGTTGATTGGTTCTGAACTGCATCCTTTCCATTTGTTCCCTTTTTCACTTCCAAAGGCTATGTTAACCTCTTTGGGTTTTGGTGTTGCATCTGAAGTTCCTTTTTTCTCAGGGCGAGGATTTTCTTGGCCAGTATCAGTGTATCGATATTGCCTCCTCTTGCTCTGATGTCGTCTTCGGCTGCAGCGTGCTCATTGGCGGTTGTAAGCATAGATCCGAGATCTTTGTGCTGTTTGGAACCAACCATGAACGGTACTAGTCCGGGTTTTAGGCCATTGACGAAAGCATGCATTGCTTGTACGTCAGTTACTCTAGAACAACTATTCTTCATTGCAGTCCATCTGGAGATGAAATCCACGTATGGTTCATCTTCGAACTGGGTGCAACGGTTCAGCTAGTTGATGCTGTTCGGGCGTTTGTAAGTTCCCCGGAAATGCTGAGTGAATACTCGAGCCATATTATCCCAGCTGTCGACAGTTCTTGATGGCAATCCATTGATCCAATCTCTGGCTCCATCCAGTAACATTAGGGGGAGAAACTTTACAGCTTCCAGGTCTGTCCCATTGTTAATCTGGACGGCTGTATAGTAGTCTGAGAACCAGGTATCCGGGTTTGTACTGCCGGTGTATTTCTGGTACGTTGGACCAACCTTGGCGAAGCCAAAATGCAGGGTTATTCTTCGGATCCTATCAGTGAAACACTTAGGTCCAAAGTACAGGTCATCCTTTTCCGCCCTATCCATGTGTGCGGAGTACCTGCCGGCTAAATGGACAGAAGGGGATCTACTCCTTTCTTTTCCATTGTTGCGCGGACGCGCTTTTCCGGGATCGTTTCTATATGCTTGCGCCGTGTGTCACCCATGCATGTGCTTAAATTATTTTCCTTAGAACTATATGCTTGCGGGCTTATTATTGTTCTATCCTATATGCAATTGTTATGAACTTATGTAGATTTCTTGGTTTCTAAAACATAGGGGGAGCAAAGCCGAAGTGTTCTGTGCCTCTCCGGTGCACATATCTAGGGGGAGTCCGGCTATTTTTTTTGGAGATCATTAATTGTTGTTCACCTTGAAATTTCCGTGAATCTTTATGTTGTCACCAAACACCAAAAATGGGAGATTGAAAGAGCATTTCATAATCCCTTGAGTTTTGAGTGTTTCTTAACAACATAAATGATATCTAACCGTGTGCTAAATGTTTAAGGTACAAATACTACTAGCACAAAGCGGTGTCAAAATTACGGTGAAGGAGAAAAAAATCTCGGGGTGTTTTTCTGCCAAAGTAGAGGTTTTCTGTGACCATCCGAAATGATTCAGGAACTTCCAGAATGATTCCATATTGGCTGCAAAAACCTATGTTAGGATCCGGACTCCTTCCGGGTGATTCTGGGAGTCAGATCCATTATGGATTCATTCCGATTTTGCCGCGAAAACCTCTGTTGCAATTTGGAATCATTCCGGGCAGTCGGATTCACTCCGACATGAACATGAAAACCTATGTTAGCATCCCGATTGCTCTGGAATATTCCGGGCGTCCAGATTCATTCCGGATTGCACGTCGATAGCGGAAAAACATCTAGTTTTTTAGTGGATCTTTAAATAGAAGACCCCTTCTACTCCAAAGGGTTAGCTCATCCAAAATCCATTGCTCCATTGATTGAGCTCACCCACCAAGCTAGATCTCCCATTTCCTCCACTCAAACTTGTTGAAACTTGGAGGATTGAAGGAGAAGGCCCGGATCTACATCTTCACCAACCGGATTTCCATCCCCCCTCATTCACTTGAGGGAACCAAGTCTAGGGTTTCCTTGTGTGGAAAACCTAGACCTCCTCGCTAATCTTGGTGACTCTTGGAAGCCCCCAATTTGGTTGTGGGTGTGTTCCCAAGCTTGTTGTAAAGGACTCGGTTCCCGCTTAAAAGGGGACCAATAGTGGAAGGTGAACTAGGCCTTTGTGGCGAGGTTCATCGGAGAATAGGGTGAGTCCTTTGTGGCGTTGAGTAGGCCTTTTTGGCGAGCTCACACCCCTCCAACGAGACATACTCCCCTCAAAGGGAGGAACTCGGGATTACATCCTTGTCTCCGCGTGCTTTCGTTATTGGTTACCCCGTTCCCCTTCCTTTACTTTGAGTTTGTATCTTGTTGTTGTTGTTGTTGTTGTTGCTGTTGTTGTTGTTGTTGTTGTTGTTGTTGCTGTTGTTGTTGTTGTTGTTGTTGTTGTTATTGTTATTGTTGTTGTTTTCATATAGGTAAATTCACCGTAATTGCATATCTAGATAATTTACCTTTGTGCCCAGCCTTAATTTGAAGAAAAAGTAAAATTGGTCGTAGCACCTATTCACCCCCTCTAGGTTCCCATACCAGACATTCACGATGGCCGCTTGATCTCAGAATTGGACCTCCATAGGCGACGTATTTCGAGATAAATAATATGGTGTTGTTGGTTTTATGAATGTTCGATGTTGTTACGATATCATAGAAACAAGTCCGGTGTCAATCAGAGTAGTTGCAGAGAAGTAATATAAGAAAGAAATTATGCCGGTGTTAAGAAGAATTTATATAAGAGGTAACGGAGGACATGAGATATCCCGTGGTGTTAGAAATGTGTTTCTAACATCATTAGATAATATCGATTATTTTATCTATAGGGGTAAAGTGGTTTCGGAGACTTTCCAAATAAGGAAGAAGTGCCGAGAGGGGGAAGATTTCCCCCTCATGGCCAAACCCTATTTTAGGGGGATGCCATGTGGGCTTCACTGGGTTCACAAGTTGGTACTCATTGTCCCGGTATCTTTCTGGAATTTATTGGAGAGAAAAATAGAAAAAAAGGAAAAGAAATAAGGAAGGAGAGGGAGGTGGAGATCAACTTCACCACCCAATCCGAGTTGGGCTAGGGGAGGGTGGTGCGGCCACCTCCTCTCCTAGCTATACTAGGACTCCATCCCTCCCTTGGAAATTCTTCTCCTCCCTCCCACTATATAAATCACCCCAAGGATCATAGAAAAACACACAATTGGCTCTGAAGCCTCTCCCCCTCTCTCTAATAGAATTAGAGGATCTAATTAGAGCTTCTAGATAGAGATCCTCTAATTGAATTAGAGTCTCTTCTAATTGGATTTTGAGTTATACTCTCCCAATTAGACCTACCTCTAATTAGTTTTTCTCTCTCATGTGTTGATAACTTCTAGATTCATAATAGCTCTAATCACAGTTGATTAGAGCTGCAATTAGAAACGCCGCAAGGTTGTCTCTCTTTGTCGGTGTCGAGTCCTAGATGACGGAGCACTGACGGGTTGACACGAGCGCACGCATGCACACCATAAGAGGAATTACGCGTGTGATCCTTGACGAGGGAAGACTTAGAGACATCCTTACAACTAGGCCTAGTTGTGAGGATCTACGATTGTTCAGTGAGTCGTGATCCTGATCCTTGCATGTATGGGCATGTCTCGTTATCTGCATAGTGATCTTGGCGGACTATGTGGGGCAAAAAAATTAAATTCTGAAGTGTAGACCAGCAGGATTTGCAATTCCTTTGGTGGAACTACAAATTTAGGTCTCATATATCACTCCATAAAGTATCAAGATGTTTGGATGGTTGGAGCGGGAGATCTAGGAGGTTGAAGCTTGCATTATTGGCTAGGAGAGAGAGTGAGTGAAGCTTAGCATTAAATGGGGAAGAAGACCCCCATTTACACTCCCTCCAGATCTGGCCGTTACCGGCCCTGCTATAGGGCCCGCGCTGAAGACAGAAGAAAGTGTTTTAAATTGTTGGCTCAAGACTGGCTGGTACTACCAGGATATCACCTGGTACTATCGGACGGTATAGAGCCAACGGCTGAAAACCATTTTTCATGTCTTAAGTGCGGGCCCGGTAGTGCTTGCCGAAACGGAGGTAGTACTGGAGACGCGGTACTACCGGACCACTACCGGGTCACTACCGTGCTAGGTCAGCAACATCTCTGCGTCGTGGCCACCCAGAACCAGCCGATCCCGATAGTAGTCGTAGTACATCTGGAACCTTGGTACTACGTGCTGAAACTGTGGTAGTACCGGGATGCAGTACTACCGGTCCACTACACCATTAGGTCAGTGCCACTTTTGCATCATGGCTACCCGGAATGAATCAATCCCGGTACTGCATCCAGAACTATCGGGCCCAAGTATTGAACAACATCGATCCCACCTCACAACCGAAAATAATTCGATAACCATCTTGCATTTCCTTAGCCTTGCCAAAGCAATACAACTCAATTTTATCGAAATTTATCTTAAACCCACACGATTCCTCAAAAAAAAAGAATAATTTCATGTTTACTGTCTTCTCAAGGTCAAGTTCTAAGAATAAGATCGTGCCATTGTCATACTGCAAGATTGAGACCCCCCTCAACGAGATGAGGGATAAGATACCCAACTTGGACATCATCCTTTGCTTGTGCAATATGTTGGAACACGTAGAGATAAACAAAACTTTTCTACGCGGTACATCCAAGATCTAGCCGAGGTAGAAGGCCACGAGGATTACCACTAGACGCGCAGGTGCGGATTATCGATGCAGCGCGTCGATGCAGTGTAGTCCCACGATCCGATCCAGCCGATCCAATCCCGCGATCGTCGAAGTGCTGAACGTACAACACCTCTGCCGGTATCCACACGTACGAGGAGGAGCTCCGACGGTGGACTGCTAGGTCTGGTGCGACGGCTGGACTGAGTGGAGCTAGGGTTCCCAACGCATGGGAGTGGAATAACGTGCCCGCTGGGCAACCTGCGCCCCTCTTTATATAGCGAGTGGTAGTGGGCTTCACAACTCTTGTGGCCCATTCCCTCTGTGAGTCCGACTCACAAACTCAGTCCATTTCCGGTTCGGGTCCAACCCGACCAATAAATTTGCTCCCGCTCTTAAGAGTGCGACCCTGCAGGCTCATGGCGACTTGGACACAATTGGAGTCCGACTCCCAATCGATCAATCGGTAGCGGCTCCTAGCAGAACGTGCCGACTCCCAAGTCTCATTGAGTCATGACGACATACCTTCCAATGTGACTTTCATCTTAGTCCCTTTTGCCTCACGATATACCTTGTCGAACTATAGGCGATTTATCGTCATCCCTTAATAGCTCAACTCTCTTCTCGGTCTGTGATATATGATTCATCTGACTAACTCTTAGTCAACAGACTCAGTTAACACTTAACCGAGTTGCGCATGGCCATGCTTCCGTAATCATATCACTCGAGAGGGCCCAGAGAATATCTCTCCATTCGGAGGGGCAAAATCCCATGTTGATTATCCACATCACGTAGCTTGCTTCTCATTCGACCCGAACTCTGCCTTTATAACTGCCTTGTCACATAACAGCGTTCGACATAACCTAAGTCGGTGGTCCACATCTCGGATTGTGCGACAACCTCAGGTCTAAGGATTACATTGATTGAGACATGCAAATAAAGACTTGCTCGTTGCATCTCAATATGGGTCAGTCCGACTTGCTAAACTCTTTAGCCAGGTCTGTGAACGTTGGAATGGCATCGCCATGCCCATGACAAGTGGAACCGAGTCATCAGCCAACATTCACATTAGTCTAGGGTGTGTGTCCAGCACAACCTTGATGACCAAGGACAATTTAGTATGAACAACATGAATACATAGTTCCACAATCGAATCACATATTCAATGACATATATCAGATGTTCTAAACAAGGACGAATTAATATCTTTATGAATACATTGGGAATACATCATACATGATTGCCTCTAGGGCATATTCCCAACAGTCTCCCACTTGCACTAGAGTCAATCATCCTGACATCATATGCCTAGGCATCGAATGCCCATACCTCTCATGTGCGCCTCATGCTTTGGCTGTGGTAGCGCCTTTGTCAACGGATCTGCAATGTTTGCATCCGTGTGTACTTTGCATAACTTGATATCACCTTGTTCGACAAACTAGCAAATGAGGTGGTAACGCATGCGTATATGTTTGTTCTTCTGGTGTTGTCTAGGTTCCTTGGCTTGTGCGATAGCACCATTGTTGTCACAATATACGTCCAAAGGATTGGACGCGCCCTGAACCACTCCAAGATCTATCAGGAGGTTCCTGATCCAAACATCTTCCTTTGCAGCCTTAGAGGCAGCAATATACTCAGCCTCTGTCGTAGATGCAGACACGGTATCTTGCTTGGAACTCTTCCAGCTCACAGCCCCTCCGTTCATTACGAACACATATCCAAATTGCGAACGAGAATCATCTGAGTCGGTAAGATAACTCGCATCCGTGTAACCCTTTACATTGAATTCCTCATCACCTCCATAAACTAGGAACATTTCCTTAGTCCTTCTCAAGTACTTAAGGATCTTTTTAACCGCTGACCAGTGGGTTTCGCCAGGGTCAGCCTGGTATCTGCTCGTTACACTTAGAGCATAGGAAACATCTGGCCTAGTACAAATCATGGCATACATGATGGATCCGATTGCCGAAGCATACGGGATCACACTCATCCGACTTCGCTCATCATTCGTCGAAGGACACTAAGTCTTGCTAAGTTTTATACCATGGGACATTGGTAAGAATCCCTTCTTAGACTCTTCCATTTTGAATCTCTTCAAAACTTTGTCCAAATATGTACTCTGACTCAATCCAATGAGCCGCCTTGATCTGTCTCTATAGATCATGATTCCTAATATGTAAGTCGCCTCACCCAAATCCTTCATTGAGAAACTCCTTTCCAATGATTCTTTGGTTTCTTGCAACATCATGACATCATTTTCCATCAGTAATATGTCATCCACATATAAGATTAGAAAATTTACTTTGCTCCCACTAAACTTCTTGTATAAACAAGAATCATGATCGCTCTTGATGAAGCCAAATGATTTGACTACCTCATGAAAGCGAATGTTCCAACTCCGAGATGCTTGCTTCAACCCACAAATGGATTTCTGAAGCTTGCATACCTTGTCAGCATTAGCCGGATCAACAAAACCTTCGGGCTGTATCATATACACGTCCTCAGTTAAATTTCCATTAAGGAAAGCCGTCTTGACATCCATCTGCCATATCTCGTAGTCGAAATAGGTTGTTATGGCTAACATGATCCGAACTGACTTAAGCATCGCTACAAGCGAGAAAGTCTCGTCGTAGTCAACTCCTTGAACCTGTCAGAACCCCTTCGCGACAAGGCGTGCTTTATAGACAGAAACATTATCATCCATATCAGTTTTCTTCTTAAAGACTCATTTGCACTCGATGGGTCTTGCACCGTTAGGAAGATCAACCAAATTCCAAACTTACTTTTCATCCATGGACTTTAACTCGGATCTCATGGCTCCAAGCCATGACTCGGAATCAGATCCCACCATCGCTTCCAAATAAGTTGCCAGCTCATTACTGTCTAACAGTAAAACATCACGAGCATTTTGTAATCTGGCTGATCTTCGTGGTTCAGGTGCTGTTACCGGCGTAGGTACGACGACCGGCTCAGCCTCCAAGGCCCTTGCCGACTCGCCCCTAGCTGGTTCCTCTCGAATTTCTTTGAGTTGCAATGTGCTCCCACTGACTCCCCGATTGAGAAACTCTTTCTCAAGGAATACACCATTCCGAGCGTCAAACACTTTGCCCTCTTCCCGGTTGTAGAAGTAGTACCCCAAGGTTTCCCTCGGATACCCCACGAAAATACACTTATCCGACTTGGGCGTGAGCTTGTCCGACTGAAGTCGCTTGACAAATGCTTCACAACCCCAAATCTTAAGAAAAGACAAACTTGGCCTTTTGCCAGTCCACATCTCATGTGGTGTCTTCTCTACTGATTTTGATGGTACTCTGTTTAGTGTGAACGCTGCAGTTTCTAGACAATAAGCCCAAAATGATAAAGGTAGATCTGTCTGACTCATCATTGATCGTACCATGTCCAACAAGGTCCGATTTCTCCATTCCGATACACCGTTTCTCTGCGGTGTACCCGGCGGAGTGAGTTGAGGAACTATTCCACAACTCTTTAGATGGTCATCAAACTCATGGCTCATGTACTCGCCTCCACGGTCCGACCGTAGAAACTTTATTTTCTTGCCGAGCTGATTTTGTACTTCGCTCTGGAATTCCTTGAATTTCTCAAAGGCTTCCGACTTGTGTTTCATTAAATAGATATATCCATACCTACTAAAATCATCAGTAAAAGTAATGAAGTACTCATAACCACCTCTGGCTGTCGTGCTCATTGGAGCACATACATCACTATGTATTAGTTCCAACAAGTCGGACGCCCTTTCACAACTCCTTGCAAAAGGTATCTTGGTCATTTTCCCTAGTAGGCATGATTCGCATGTCTCGAATGACTCTTAGTCGAACGAAGTTAGAAGTCCATCATCATGGAGCTTCTTCATGCGCTTCCAACTTATATGACCAAGCCGACAGTGCCAAAAGTAAGTCATATTCAGATCATTTGGTTTCAACCTTTTCACATTTATGTTATAGACCGATTCACTATCACGATTCAAAATAAATAACCCATCCTGAACGGGTGCAAAGCCATGAAACATATCTTTCAAATATAAAAAACAACCATTATTCTTAATATTCGACTCATAACCTTGTCTCATCAAACATGAGGCGGAAATAATGTTTCGACTAAGCACTGGAACATATTAAGAATTATTCAGCTCCATTAAAAATCCTGAAGGTAAATGAAATTGCATCGTGCCGACTTCCAATGCAGCGACTCTCGCCTTGTTGCCGACCCGAATATCAACCTCTCCTCTTGCCACGCTCCTAGTTCTTACTAGTCCCTGCAACGAGTTGCATATGTGAATAACTGATCCGGTATCATATACCCAAGAACTGTTAGGTGCATTAGCAAGATAAATGTCTATAACATTGCACACAAGCGTACCTGAGTTGGAAGTCACACCTCCACTCTTGGCTCTGTCAGCCAAATACTTGGTGCAGTTTCTCTTCCAGTGGCCATCCTGCTTGCAATAGAAGCAATTGGCTCCGGCTGTAGGAGATGACTTAGTCTTTGAGGAAGCGCTCTGGACAGGGCCATGGGCGTTGCCTCCTGACTTATCCTTCTTCTTCTTAGTCCAAGAATGCTTCTTGAAATTAGTCTTATTCTGCACCATCAACACTTGACTGGCGCCTTTCTTAAGATCATCTTATGCCGTTTTGAGCATCCCATGTAATTCAGTGATCTTCTTATCCATACCATGCATGTGGTAGTTCGAAATGAACGGACCATACGCACTAGGAAGAGAGTTCAGAATTATATCAGTAGCGAACTCTTCGTTAATTGGGAAGCCCAGCCTATCCAGAGACTGCACGTAACCAGTCATCTTGATTACATGCGGACTCAGTGGATCGCCGTCTTTGAGCTTACAGCCCAGCAAAGCTTGCGAGACCTGATACCTCTCGGTCTTTGCCTGAGCCTGGAACATACTTTTGAGGCTTTCGATCATATCGTAGGCCTCAACATTCTCGAACTGCTGCTGCAAGTCCGGTTCCATGTGTGCAAGCATAAGACAGCTAATTTCCGTAGACTCATCTCTAGTCTTACGGTAGGCATTCATGACAGCGACAGTCGCATCATCATCAGGCTCATCTGGAAGTGGAGTTTCTAGAACATGTTCTTTCTTGTCATGCTTGAGGACTATCCTCAGATTACGGTACCAGTTGGTGAAATTAGTTCCATTAAGCTTATCTTTCTCTAGGATTGACCTCAACGCAAAAGTGGACAACTGAGGAAGGTTGCTAGGTGCCATTGATCTATAACAGAAAATATGCAAAACACTTAAGACATGTATTCATAAAAGAGCAGACATATTAAACGTTTTAATACTTATGCTCCCACTAGAACCAACACCTCTCCGATGGTTGCTAAGTGATTCAAAATACTAAATAAGCAAGCCGACTAGTGAGTTTTAGCATCACCGCTAGTCGTCAAGTGATCTAGGTAGCCAACACTTTGCCAATCGTATCCAATACGACTCCTGTTAGTTGGGTGGCATCACATGCCCCGGCTCCCAACCTACCTCTCCCCGAGCCCCACAACCGTTGTGATGGACTCGTCTAGATTACCAAGTGCTTCTGCTGTAAGAGTCCGACTCAAACCCACCTAATCGGAAAGAATTGGTAGCACCTCAATTTTATGAGCCCACTACCAAGAATGTCCGACTTGTGATGGTGCAGCACTGGCGGGGCGACCGACTAGACCTTCTTTGAGGGATTAAAAATCTACCAACTATCTAAATAGAGGTAAAAAAGAGACATAACAATAACACAAATAAAGCAATTATAATGTGAAATGGTATGGCTCTCTTCATGGTGATCTCCATCTCCACAAAGCTTGTAAGTCGACTCGTGCCAACTCTTGTCACGTGTCATCTTACTCCATGTAGCCGACTTGTACATCGAGTTCCATGTCACCGGGTTCTCCAACAAGCTACACTAGCTAGTAAATGAAAAATTACATACAAAATCCGACACGCAGGCCGTTATACAATAAAATGACAGCACCTAGGCTCCAGCCGGTTGACAAAAACATGATACACAGATCATGTATGGGTTACACACATCACATGCATATAAGCCATACCATTCAATACATACTGTAAAAACAAGTTATGCATAGAGATGAGGGCAGCGCCCGACGATTTTGGAAAACACAGATCACATCTGTATCCCGAACATGGATTTCTTCATCGGATAAAACGATTTTACCCAAATCTGATCCGTATTCCGATTCGATCAAACTCTTTGATCTTCGATCACCGCAACTGGATTTATGTGTCACGGTAATACCCCGATGGCGGAAACCGACCGGTAGGGGTAAGTTGTTCCACGACCTTAGCAATATGATCACGGAAACCAGATCATCCATCAACCCCGAGTACGATTGATCCAATCAACCTTGTACAAAACCGATCTATCTCATAGAACGACCACCAAAACAACAATTAGATCACATCTAACGCTAACTACATATCACATATGTCCGGATCTCGGGCCTAAAACCAGAAGCTACCGCTCTGAAACCACTGTTGGAACGCGTAGAGATAAACAAAACTTTTCTACGCGGTACATCCAAGATCTAGCCGAGGTAGAAGGCCACGAGGATTACCACTAGAATCGCAGGTGCGGATTATCGATGCAACGCGTCGATGCAGTGTAGTCCCACGATCCGATCCAGCCGATCCAATCCCGCGATCGTCGAAGTGCTGAATGTACAACACCTCTGTCGGTATCCACACGTACGAGGAGGAGCTCCGACGGCGGACTGCTAGGTCCGGTGCAACGGCTGGACTGAGCGGGGCTAGGGTTCCCAACACATGGGAGTGGAATAACGTGCCCAACGAACAACCTGCGCCCCTCTTTATATAGCGAGTGGTAGTGGGCTTCACAACTCTTGTGGCCCATTCCCTCTGTGAGTCCCACTCACAAACTTAGTCAATTTTTGGTTCGTGTCCAATCCGACCAATACATTTGCTCCCGCTCTTAAGTGTGCGACCCTGCAGCCTCATGGCGACTTGGACGCGATTGGAGTCCGACTCCCAATCGATCAATCGGTAGCGGCTTCTAGCAGAACGTGCTGACTCCCAAGTCTCATTGAGTCATGACGACATACCTTCCAATGTGACTTTCATCTTAGTCTCTTTTGCCACACGATATACCTTGTCGAACTATAGGCGATTTATCGTCATTCCTTAATAGCTCAACTCTCTTCTCGGTCCGTGATATATGATTCATCTGACTAACTCTTAGTCAACAGACTCAGTTAACACTTAACCGAGTTGCGCATGGCCATGCTTCCGGAATCATATCACTCGAGAGGGCCCACAGAATATCTCTCCATTCGGAGGGGCAAAATCCCATCTTGATTATCCACATCACGCAGTTTGCTTCTCATTCGACCCGAACTATGCCTTTATAACTGCCTTGTCACAGAACAATGTTTGAAAGAACCTAAGTCGATGGTCCACATCTCGGATTGTGTGACAACCTCAGGTCTAAGGATTACATTGATTGAGACATGCAAATGACGACTTGCTCATTGCATCTCAATATGGGTCAGTCCGACTTGCTAAACTCTTTAGCCAAGTCTGTGAACGTTGGAATGGCATCGCCATGCCCATGACAAGTGGAACCGAGTCATCAGCCAACATTCACATTAGTCTAGCGTGTGTGTCCAGCACAACCTTGATGACCAAGGACAATTTAGTATGAACAACATTAATACATAGTTCCACAATCGAATCACATATTCAATGACATATATCAGATGTTCAAAACAAGGACGACTTAATATCTTTATGAATACATTGGGAATACATCATACATGATTGCCTCTAGGGCATATTCCCAACACAATAAGGATAACTAACATATCCACGATAATATTAAGCAACACCGGATCTCCCTGTCTTAATCCCTTTAATGTTTAAAAATAATGACAAATGTCATTGTTCACACGAATCCTTGCGCTCCCTCCTCGAATAAATCTACCAACCCACACACACCACTTAGGATCAAAACCCTTCATGCATACTGTCTGGTGTAGAAAAGACCACTTCACCTTATCATATGAATTTTCAAAATCAATTTTAGAAAGAACCCCATCTATTTTTTTCGGTTTGCAACTAATGGATGGTCTCATGAAGGATACTACCCCTCTAGAATACTCCTACCAGGTATAAAGGCCGTTTGTGTAGGACGAATAACTTTTTGAGGAATGGACGAAACACGACTCATACCAACTTTAGTAAAGATTTTGAAGTTCACAATTAATAAACGATGGGTCCATATTGTTTAATTCTACTAGCATCCTCCCTTTTGGGAAATAAAGTAATCATCCCAAAATTAAGCTTAAAAAGGGGAAGCTCGTCACATTGGAGCTGCGGAAATAATGCCATCAAGTCAGTCTTGATAATAATCCGAAAATTTTGGTATAACTTAGCCGGGAATGGGGGTCCGGGAGTTTTATTATGATCCAACTAAGAGATGGCCTCAAACACCCCTTCTTTAAATTTTGATGTTAAGATACTATTCTCTTGTGGTGAAATTTGCGGTAAGTCCATAACATAAGAATCCCGCGAAGAAAAAGAATTAAGAGTCGGTACTCAAATATTTTTTATAATATTCACGGACACTTTCAAGTTGTTCTCCCCAACTATCGTTCCCTCATCTTGCTCAACTGAAAAATCCGTTTCTTTCGGTGTTTACCATTGGCAATCAAATGAAAATACCTACTACTATTGCCCCTTCTTGGATGTGTTTGACTTTTGCCCGCTGAGCCCCTTTTGACTCTTCATCCCTACGCATCTTAGCCGAACACTCATTCGCCTCCTTCTTCGAAGACCTCTCTTCCACCGTGAGAGGTACCGACTCCACTTTAATATCCAACTCATTAATTGGGAGTAAAAGTTTCTCTTTGAATTTATTATATTATCCAGTAGCATTCTCCATTCATCCTCTAAGGAATTGATGAAGATTTCTTATTTTATTTTTCCACTTCTCTATTGGAGAGGAGCCACGAGTTGTAAACATCTATTCCTTATGGATCATCTTATGAAACCCATCTTGACGCAACTTGGACAACTCAAATGAGAACTTGGCTTTATTACCTAAGTGAGCCTGATCATCTGAGCCGATAATAAGAGGTGTGTGACGAGTCAAACGCATGCACCAGTACTAGTGGAAACTTTTGCTCCCACTCCACACTAGATAGAAAACGATCCAACTTCTCAAAAGTTGGAGTTTCTCTTCTACTAGCCCAAATGTATTGTCTGCCAGAAATATCAATCTCCTTGGGATTCAGACTCACAATAGTTGCATTAAAATTTGCGCTATTTTTCTCCTCTTGTCTACAAATAATAATATTAAAGTCACCACCCACTAACATGGGTAGTTCTTCATTCTCGAAACTACGAACCAACTCCGCAAGAAAATCAGGTCTATGTGCATCTTGGGCAGCTCCATAAGCCACCACAAGTGTCCATAAAAAACCATCAAACTTCGATTTCAATCGACATTTGACACAGAAGTCACCAGTGATAACATTTTGTACCGCCAACGAAACACAATTAAATCCAAGAATGCCACCAGAGCTGCCATGTGGGGGTAAGCAATACCAACCGTTGTCCGAACCCGTGCCTGAATCGTAAATTGCTTAGCCGGATGCCCCAGCCCAGCGCTTCTTTGTTTAATGCGTAGGCCATTGCCTGTTTTCGGCACATATTGCTCAGTAAAATTGTCTTGTTGATAGAATAGGATGAAACTACATGGATACATGTGACTGTCATCAGAGCCAATTATGGCTGGGCACAGTTTTATGCAGTTAATAGAATAGGATAAGTCAACAAATCTCTGAAGTGAAATATGTTAGAAATTGTGTAACTTAACTTAATTCTGTGGCACAAGCCACCGAACAAAAAACATTGGCCAAGCCATGAACAAATAAAATGCTCAGTGAGACGTCAAAATTTGGTCTCTGAAGGTCTTTAGGAATCGGACAATTGCCAGCTACCAACGCAAAGAAAAGCAGCATGCAGCAGAGAACAAAATGTGACAGCTGGAATCTCAAATTAGTAAACCAGGTGAAGCGAAGGCCAAAAATGGCTTGGAAGTGCACTCTTCAGTGAAATCCCTTCCTCTCAGAGTTTTGATTTGATCTAATCATGTCAGGCAGCTTCCAAGCTGTTTTCTCCTGTAATTCGCTGGAGAAAACAAAGCCTGTGTACATAAAGGGAGTGGTCAAGAAAAAGGCCTCTGGTGTGCCAATGAATTACCGCGCCGTTTGTCAGGAAAAAAAAGCTCCATTCCGCACCTTCTCTTCTGTGGTTCACCAATAGATCATCAGCAGCTTGCGAGCCCAGGCGGTCGGGAATTGTCATCCGTCATGCCGCCTGTTGTCGGTACGGTCACAGCCGTGCCGGCAAAATGGTTAAAAGAGGGGTAGAATCTACATTTTCTGTGAGTGACATCAGAAGGGAGGGGGACTGTCTACTACGGCCTTCTGCCATACTGCAAAACCATAATGTGGTTAGCGGTTGACATGTCCGGTGAGACCGACGGTGACACGGCGTCCCTCTGGCACCAGATAGTGTCGCGGACATGCTGCAGGGTCATCAACGGGAGGAGCGGTCGCCCTCGGCATGTAATCTCCACCTGCAAACACGCACATTTTCTTCAGTTCAGTTTCAGTGTTGTCAGCGAGCGTCGAAACTTCTTGGGAGAGCAAGCAAAATGATGATGTTCACATGACTCCACACTGATGCACCGATGCTAGTGAACTGTGACCAAATTACTAGGAAACAAGACACGAGTGGATTACAAGCCAAGCAAAATAGTTTAGTAGGACATCAGTTACTGTTAGTACTTTTGTTTAAGGTAAGGCATCAATTTACAGTGAGGTGAGAGGATGGACCGGAAGCATTGCATTGCATTGCTTCTAGCGAGAGGAACATAGTGATGTGATGGGAGTTTCTCCTTTGTGCAACCACATGAACATACATTGCAATTCCATGGCTGATGCCCTCTAAAAGTACTACACTACAGAAAAGAGCAGGCAGGTCCTAGTGATGCATGCGTGATGCTGATGTCTGATTCCCCTGTTAGTTTGTGATGATGGCATTTCATTACCTTCTCCCCCACGGCCACATGTGAGACGCCCAGCCCAACAAACCAAAGCTAAACTATACTAAACGTGCTTGGATCTGAGATGCGAAACTACTACAGCTGTTGCCTGGATAGTTTATTACCTGTCCTGTCCATGAATGTGTACTTCCTTTAACTAATCATCAGCCCAGCCCCAAGTCAATGGCTGGTATAAGTGTTCATCTAAGCTAAGACAAAAAAAATCACACTTACTGAGCCTAATCTACACAGGATGCTGATTGATTGAATGGTCCATCTTCCTTCCCCAAAACTTACCAACATGAGCGTGCAAGGGTTCTAGCTTCTCTGACCGTGCTCCTCCACCAAACATCCCATTCCCATGGCATGACAAGGACGCCCGGCCCTACTACTGATTATGATTTGAAGATGATATCGCGCCACCGACATTGTTGACAATGACAGCAGATTATGGTACAGAGCCCAAAATGGACCCTCGTGGTTCATACTAATTAATAATCGTGAATCGAGCTGATAATTGGTCCCAGGGATATGGCTGGTTTATGGCAGTATGCAGGACAGTGCCCAGAGTAGATGCATGAATGATGAATGGGCTCGTTTGTGGTCACATGCTTAACCTCTCAAACGCCAGGTCAAGTGAAACTGATAATCTGTCATGACACACTATCAGTGTCAATATATATGAGTTTCTACTTGTGAAAATTGATCATTTGATCTAGCTAGTCTTAAGAGTAAGATTTGTAAGTTCAGTTCATCAATGACGTCTTTTTTAGAAAAACAGTTCATCAGTGACATCTATCATAATACGCTATAATATAGTTTCATACATATCAAATAATAATTAGTACTCCCTCCGTTCCATAATATAAGATGTTTTAGGTGTTTCACATATTGTCTATATCCACACTAAAATGAGTGAACACATATACTAAAATATGTCTAGATACATGTGTATATATGTGAATGTGGAAAAGTTCTAAAACACATTGTGGAATGGAGGGAGTAGATCAGTGGTCCACTACATGATCTAATACTAAAAGCATGTAGGAGAAATACGGCATACCTACCTCTAGGCAATCCTATACACATCTGTGGCCTCACCAATAAGATTAACTTCAATTGTCAAGATATACGAGTGTCTCGAAGCATCTAATTAACTCGCTTAAATGTGAATTAAATTGGACGTTCTAGTTGTTACTATCATGCTCACGGGGAGAAAAAGAGTCAAATATTGTCATAATTCTAACTGAAGCTGAATTGTGTACAATTTCAGTGCATAAAAAATGGACAAGGAAAGAATTTTGATCCAACATTCCACTGTGGTACAGGTTTCTTTGTCTACCTAGCGTTTTCAGAGTGCAATAATCTGTAAATGCTGTTAAAATCTACTGAGAGGAGTTCAGTTTATATATTGTTCGTATGGCAGTGTTCAGTCTAAAATAAAACTTCACAGAAAACAAGATAGAAATCGTTCGTAAGTCCTCTTGAACCTTCTTTTCATTTCTTCTAATGCGAAATGGCGCGCGATTAGACGTGTGTTCGAGAAAAAAGTATGGACATAGATCAGAAATGATCATCCTAAGAAGTATGGTTTCCACAGTTCGATCAAAACTAAGGTTGGTAAGTAATTTTGCTGCAAAATCTTATCTTAGCAATCTTATGAGGAAACGTCATTTGTAGGATGAATGTTTAGATGGTAGGAATAACCTTTGTAAATGAAATAATATACGGAGTTACCATAGTTATTTTGTAACACTTTAAGAATGAGCCTCTTATTTAATGATATTTTCGAAGCCGCTACACTTCTTCTTTAACAATAACATTACTATCCACTCGAAAATTATACAAATAGATATGATCAAATTTAGCTAAAGTCCATTCTATATTCCTAACCATTATAAACTGCCAGCGAGTCCAGTATAGCTATAGGACAAAAAAAATACAATATAATTAAGGTCCTAGTGTGCTAGGTCTAACATGATCATGTAGGCGTGCATTTTTCTACATAGAATGTAACCCTCTACCAATCAAAGCCAGCCAAGCAGGACAAAGGGTTGTATATATGAACCTAATCATGTAGCACACTAACAAGAAAACAAAAAGGAAAGAACACCTATTTCATATATCAACTAGCGAATCTCTGATCGCATCAATCGTGCGTATATGACGCCATTAGACGTGCCCAGCACTTTGTCAGTTAGCAGAATTACTTAAAGACCATAGATCAGGATAATTATTGCAAACCTTATTAAGGCCATGATCACCATTATACCCAGTACAAAATATAGTTGTCATGTCGTGCCAATTATTTGCATGATCATGCATGCATTACATCGGTATTATCATTAGTCCTTACAGCAATCGTGCACGAAACCAATGTATTCAACTATAATATGTATGTACGTATCCTCTAATTTGATTCCTTTGGGGTGTGGTGTAGTTTTCTACAGGAGTTTGTTAAGTTTTGCATAGTATATACAAGAATCTTATTCATATACATAGCTACACTTATTTGTCTTGCCGTCATGTGACCCATGATGCATGTATATGTTTGTGCGGCCGGCCAAACGTCCAACGTCCCTAGCTTTGCCTCCAAAGAAGCACGCCTACCTACATCAATGTGACCCACGAGCTACTCCTACGACTAGTACCCTACTGGGATTACTAATCTAATCACGAGCACTAATTAGGAGATGCACTTGCTACAATTTCATTTATATGCACGTACACATATAATTAGACTAGCTGAACATAAAGATCCATACGTCTACATGTATTGCAAGGAAGTTGATGGATTTGATTGATGTGCTAGGTCCCAACTAACAGATACAGTAGCTTGTACATATACGACAGCTGTGACAGAGAGTTTACACGTTTTGTTGGGCTTTTGGCTGCATGCATGAGCATGATGCATGCATAAACCCTTTGCCCTCTCGGTCTATAGCTACTGCTAGCTAGGGAATATTTCCTAGCATGGCCACAAACAAGTACCCTCCAACTAACGCTCCAGCCTTCAGTGTCTCCCCTAGTATAATCAAATCATCGTGGGGTTCCTATACTAAATTACTGGTTAAGTACACATCGATTTTAGCTGCTAATAGTTGGAGGGACGGGGCGTGCGAGCGTGCATGCATGCAATTAATGCCGCACAGCATAGTGATTCAGGTGTGCTTAAACTAATAGATTTTGCCTCTTAATTCCCGGTGACAATTGGTAGGTGCACCAGTTGATCGAGTAGTGCTAGCTTTCTTACTTTGCAAATCACCAAATTAATTAAAATCAATTCAGTATGCAAGTTGCGCCCCCTCTAATCACTCCATCTCGCACAGATATATAGGGGGGCTTAGCATCTACGCACATGGTCCCCCGATCCATAAACATGAGAAAAGGAAGAAGGTGGAAATACAATCCCCCCGTAATGTTGACGTCCCTCGCACTATCGATCGTCCATCGTCGTGTGATTCAGGCTACACTGTATATGCTGTGTCGGTGTTGAATATGACTGTTAAGGACCAGAGAGAGAGAGAGAGTAATTATCGATAAATTAGGGGAAGATTGATCAAAGTCTCAATATATGGTGTCTAAAGTGCAATTCTTCCCTTTTAATTAACCCCTAGCTAGCTAGCTAGTACTACCACACCAGGAACTACAAGGACGACACGTCCGATCCAAGGAAGGATGGCATACACGAGATGGAGTTTTGTGTCGTCGATCGATCGCAGTGTACTACCAGTAGTAGTTAGTGGTGCTTTTGGCTTTTGTCCACCCGTCTATTCCTTCCTCCGGCTTCCCTTTCATTGAGATGCCTCACCCGTCACCAACTTGGCATTATTCTCTCTCCCTCTATATACTGTGCACGCATTTTTTGCATGGCCCCACTCCCATGCACACATTTTTTTTCCTTCTTCTTTCCCAAAATCAATCATATGAGAGCATAAAACTAGTGGTGCGGTGGATCCCTTTCATTGGCTAGCAAGGTGGGGACACATGCATGCACGTATGTGTAAAAGTATTCCACCACAAAGAGTGCACCCACTTGAGGTTCTTCGATTTGTCATCTAACCACAAAACCAACGCTATATATCTAACCTATCTTACCTCCCCCTAAGGCTTTGTCTCTCATGGGATCGTATGTGTACGTACTTTGGCTAGCGCGCTTCCCAGGAGTGCACAGTTAATAAGTGAGGTAAGCTCAACGATAGCATGACGGCAACAAATAATAGGCATCGAGCATAAGGAAATGAAGAGGCATATATAGCCAGTGTGCTTCATCCATGCACAATTGTAGTATATATATCATATTCTATCAGGTAAATGAGTGCAGTGCAGATTTGTTATGCATGTACCAGTGACATGCTTATGTCAGAATTAGGGACTAATAAGTGAAATGAGTGCGCAATGTCGACGGCTCTCTGAACCACCTGACCAGACTAGTCTGCTTGAGACACATGCGCTAGATGCAATATTGGATTTGTTCTCGATTGATCTGTCTTTATTCACTTGTTATTATTAAATTTTGAAGTGAAGCCTAAAGATGCCTGCCACATTAAGTGAACGACTAAGATAGCAATTCAGGAAAAGAGCACCAAACCACTAAAGACAAGCAAGAAGTACTCCAATCCATATAAAGTGGTAGAGCCCTTTAATTTGCATGCATGATAATATGATATGTAGTAATATTAGGGCATCCATGAACAGATGGAATATTTTTGATTAGCTAAGAGTTTCCACTAAGGTCTGATTAATACCACATATTATCCTAATCATAGCATGGCCACGTTCCATATTCCGTGGAGATTGTTAAATCAAACACGCATCTCTAGTCCCTAGTCATGAGGAACTTTCACTGCTCAAGACTGACACACGTTTGAACCGAGTAAAACAATCGCCATCTCTTTCAAGCGAATAACCACCTTAATTATTGTATACAGTTGATTGGAAGAGACAAAGTTGACCCTGGAAATATTTATATGAATGGCATCTTTGCAAATGAAATAACAAGAATGAATTGTCATGCGTCGTGTCGCTTGAGCTAGGCCCATTAGGGACCGGATGAAAATTCTTAATAGGAATAAAACATCTCCTACATCGACATGCATGATGAATTGGGCAATCACTCTACTACATCGTGCATGCATGCATGCTGATTGATAGAAGCCATGCTGATAGTTAGCAATAGAATTAGCTTTGTGATGATGTAGTTCATGGTCATATACTGAACGCCCATTAATGTTGTGATGAGCTTGTTAGTTGAATTCTAAACCTATTTTGGTTTCTAAAGCATTCTAGGGGTAAAATTCATGAATTTTCATAAGAGGCAAAGTTGCAGTTGGGATGGATATGTTTCTGCATGCCAAGTATTTACATAAGTCAACGTTCCTTTCAAAATCATATGCAGTTAACTCAACTGAAGGTATTGCAGTGACAAATTTCGAAAATAGCTTATGATATATGACCAACTAACTGATTCCAGGAAATGAATTTATTTCAGTGATATATTCTTCTATTTGTACTCCTTACAATCATTTATATTAAAAAATGTAATATTCAGATTAAGTTCCCCGACTTAATTTTTTTGCCCCCACTCTTGTGTCACTCTAGGTCCCCTGTATGGGGTACACACCATTTAGTTCTGAAAAGATCAACTAAGACTGCTAAATTTTGGAACTAATATGAATTACATTACACATATGCCTCGTCCCAACGTTAATTATAATCCTGATGTTAGGCTGGTGGGGTGACTTGTGTGTGCATAACTGCATATAGAACCCAAGCATATATATAATTTTTTTTTGGGGTAAGCATATACATAGTTTGAACTTGTATATATGCATTATGGGAGGAACTCTATAGCTTCAGGCTTGTTGTGGTTAGCGCAGGTTAATTCCCCAAAATATATTGAATGGTGCATACTAAATGCTTAGATTTTTTTTACACCCAATGCAATGAAACGCAAAGCTTTTGTATTTTCGCGGAAAAAAAAATAGAGTTCAAAACAAAAGCAGCGTCCTGTTTTATTCATAAGTGTACAATATTTCCAGCATTCGACTAAAAGTCTAAACAGCAGGCGCGTGCATGCATTACCCTGTACCGTCCATGTATAGATTTACATATCTGCGGGTACCACCTAAAGTAGTTGCTACACGCAAATATATATATAGATACATATATATATACTATCAGCCATCTAAAAAAGTTAGCCTCCCTTTCATCATTGGGTACTGCTTATACGTAGATTACCTATATGTATTAGTTGCTACACCGATGTATTTCTTTTTGTATATATATATAGGCAGGAAGCAAGATTCCTGCATGGCCGTGCATGCATGCCATTTTGCATGAGATTGATCAAAGAAACAGAAAGGAAAAGTAGCTGCCTGCTAGCTAGGCAAGTAAATTAATATACAATATTAATGTGTCGATAAGGAAAACAAAGTTATTTTACTAGGGCCGGCCGTGCTGCATGCATGGTGTAGAGTAGTAGTATGAAATATATCGCATGTATACTGAGTGTACTCCTGAACAAAAAGAAGCCTATATATCATTGCAGTTACTGAAAACATATGCAGGCTTGGTAGCTAGGCCTATCAAGTGCAAAAGGAAGCAAGATCTCCAGGTCATGATGAAAAGGATCCATCCCTGTACCGCGGTACGTGATGGAGCAAGAAATGGTGTGTGAGATGGGGCGCGGTGGGGGGGAGCGTTTTGTTCATGTACAAGATCTCTCTCTCCCTTTCTCTCTCATGGCGCAAACACACACACTCGAAAGCTCTACTTGATGCTTCCATATGGTGAGGTGAGGATGGTGCATAGCTTTCAGTGATGCATGCATGGTAGGTGAAGGAGCCCCCCGTTTTTCTCTAGGGCACGCACCATCTAGCTAGCATCTCACTCAGACACTAACAATGCTATAGTATAGCTTTACACAAACACAGCCCCCACACGCAGACGCACATAGCTAGGGAGCGGCAGAGAGGCACACAGCACACATATATATGCCTACTCATGTGTCCTATATATGAGGATAGCCCTGCAAGGCTGTGTTGCATGCAGCATGCTAGCCCTTCCATGCCTCCATTTGAGGCATTGGACTGGGGAGAAAGGGGCTGGGCAATGATGAGCTCCTTGGCCATCTGCTGACCCCTATGGTGCATAGGAAAAGAAAGAACAGAAAGGCTCGTGAGGGCTCTACCTAGCTAGCTAGTAACAATACTCTATGTAGCTTGTGTGTTTACGGGCACCCACGGAGAGCAAGAAGAAGAAACAAGTAAAGCTCCATCACTAGACAGTGATAAGTGATAACAAACATGTATACATCTTAACAACCTCTCGCTACTCCCTTTATTTTCTCTCTCTCTCTTGCTCTCTGTGCGTGCGTGTGTGTAGGATGGATGGATGTAGTACGTACGTTCTTGTCAAGTGGTGAGGGGGTGATGTGCCACCCAAGACACACACCCCTCACCTACAATAGGAACAAGCCCACACCCCGTAGTGCCATGCTTGGTTCATTAATATATTTTTTCTTTGCGGGGGAATATTTTATATGCATTAGCAGGACTGCACGTAGTATATATGTAGTCCCTTTTCTAGCTCCGATGTTCCTTTCATCACCCAGACACCGATGTTGGAAAAAGCAAGAGGGGGGAAACATGCATCTTGGGAGTAAAAATATAACAAGGAAATACTACTCCACCACAACACAAAAGACCCGATAGCGGGGAAGGAATAAAATGCAAATTAATGCTTCAACAACGGATATTAATTTGGAGTTGTTCGTGTTGGTAGATAGATAAATACCTCTGATTCATCTTCCAATCGAAGCTTGTTAACCAGGTACTTGATCAACAATCTAACTGTCACCCTACCGTCTCTGGAAAAAAAAAACTTGTCAAATTCTCATGTTTTCCCAGTAACAAACAAATACAGTATGTTTCAACTCATGTATTTGTAGACGCGTACAAAAGGCAAATGCAGTACTCCAAGAGATAATTAATCGAGGCAAAAAAAAATCAGATAAATTAACAGAAAAAGAAGAGGTGGAACTGTACTTAATCCTTAAGTAGCTTCTTGGAATCTGCGGCAAGAAGGGCTCCCTCCCTCTGCACAAATCAATATGCCAAGAAATAAAGTCATGTAGTGTTTCTACCACGAAAAACAAAGAGGAATCCGCCATGCAGATGAAGGTGCTGCATTTTGCAGGAACTAATCCATGCATATGCATGTACGGAGTAGTAAAATTAGGAATCAGATGACATGCACCGAGTTGGGAAAAGATGCCGGGGAAGTCAATGAAGACACATGCAATGCTCGCATGTTTCCATGTAGCTGGTGCGGTCTCACAGCGTAGTAGCTAGGATGAGGAGTTGTGTATGCATGTACTTACTGGTGCGGCGCGGCCTGGAGGACGAACCAGACGCCGGCGGCCGCGGTGGCCGCCGGTGGAGGCAGCACGACCCTGATCGTGTCGAAGCCGGACGAGCTCGCGGCCGGCGAGCCGGGACCGGGCCCGTAGAACCCGCGGTGCCCGAACGGGAGAAGCAGCGACGGCTGTTGCGCCGCGGGGCTCCACGGCGGCATCCATGGTGGACCGGCGCGTGGCACTGGCATCTGTATAGACGTCTGCGGAATGCCGGGCACGGCAGGGCGCGCCAAGGCCCCTGGCATGCTGTCCCGGATGGCATGCCCATGCTGCGGCGGCGCCGAGAAGAGGTCGATCTCGGGAGCGCCGGCGCCGGGACCCGGGGACGCCGGGCCGAGGCCGAGCCGTAGCCAGTCCCCCGCACCGCCGTTGCTGCTGCTCCCGCCGCTGCTACTGCCGCTCGTGCCGGCTGCGGTCTGGAGGTGCTGCGGCGGCGGCGGCGGCGGCAACACTACTTGTCGGCGGTCCTCCTGGGCTGGGCGGTTCCTGCGGCGGCGGCGGCTTTGGCGGTTCCTGGTTGATGGGCTCCTGGGCCATGTGGTGGTGCGGGTGCGCCGTCAGAGCGGCGACGAGGGCCGGCGCATCGCGGAGGAGCTGCAGGTTCCAAGCCGGGACCATCCGGGCCGCCGCCGGTTCATGCCATCCACCCGGCCGGCCGGGCCCGGCCCAGCGCCACGCCCTCCGCTGGCCGGAGAGACGAGACGACCCAGACGAGGGCGCGCACAGGAGATCGGCGGAAGAGGACGAAGAAAGAGTATTAGGTTGCTAGGCACGCGACGAGAAGTGGCTAGAGAAGGAGGAGCAGTAGCAGCATGGCACGGAGGCGGCAGCTACGCGAAAGATAGAGACAGAGGGTCCTCGGTTGGATCGGAGATGAAATAGTAGTACAAGGGGGGCGGGGTAGAGAGAGAAACCCGCTCCTCCCCGTCTCCTTTTTTACTAACTTTTGATTGATCAGTCGTCCTGTTGGAGACAAAAAGAACAGAAGCTGCGGATATTTAAGCGCGGGGTGCTCTCGCGCGAATACCTACGTTCCCCAGGGGCCTTTCCGGAAGAGAGCGCGGACGTCAGGCGCGGACCCCGCTCCGCTCCGCAGTACTCGTACGTGGCGACTCATGTGCTGCTGCGCAGCGGCCTGCACTTCCGTGGGTTTCCGCGCGGCCGGGAGAAACTTGGCCGGTCAACCACGCTTTTGCATGACACGTCCAGATTATCCCAAAATCCCTTTGTTTTACAGCTATCACAAAATATATACTGCCAACCAATGACAACGGATGGCCTTTGTTACGCTGAGCAGTAACATTCATAGTGGTAACATTCTGCTACTAGAAAGTGTGCTTTTAGCCCACTCTAGCGCTTCATCACAGATTCTATATCTGGACTAAGCGCTGCACCGATCATTGTTGATTACTGAAGGTCCTATTGTTTCGCTCTTTCCAGACCACACAAACCGATCGAGGTGATGCTGACCTAATTAGGTGCTTCCGACGACTCCACTCTAGTCATTGGGACACCAAGTGAAATACTATGTTGGTAGCTAATTATAAGCAAGCAAAATATACGCTCGTGGTGCTCGCATCACAAAATACAACTTCTTTTCTTTAAGGGTGACGTGTTTTGAAGATCTTAGAGCTCGTATTTAAGGGTGACATCAGGGACGAAGATCATCAAAACCGAGTTATGACATTGTGATTTGAAGATCTATCTTAGAGCTCGTATTTATATTTCAAAGCCACGTCATGTTTCCTATAGTTTACGACCTCATTGAGTTGGAATTTAATTTACTGGTGATGATGACAACAATTGAAAGGGTCTTCGCAAGGACGAACATCATCAAAACCGACCGAGAGATATTCAAAAGCCTAGATTAAAAAAATTACGAAAGATTTTCAAAACAAAAGTAGATCTAGCTCATTAGAATTTCATTATCGGTATAATTTTGGTTATATTAAATATGTTTATACTTCTAGTGACTATTTTACAATTATAATATTAATATTACGAGACTATTTTGGTCTTTGTGTAGTTTTCTAGAGTTCATCCTACCATGTTTTTTTTCCTCGTCCTCCACCATTGCGCGGACCACAAGAGTGGCACCAACTTCCGGGCCTAGTTTTAAAAACCGAACCGGACCGGCGGTTCGACCGGAAAAACCGAGAACCGAAGCCTTGTCCGGTTTTTTAACAAGCATTGGTCTTTTAGTAAAAAACCAGAAAAATAAATTGAAAATGGTGCATAAAAAAGGAATTGAACCCTTGACCTTGTTTCAAGGTCTACTACAAGCTCAACAACCATCTATGCTAGCGTCAATTTATGATAATTTAGTGCATTGCATCAAATATTATGTGTACTCATTTGTTCCGAGGTCAAATTTTCGAAAAATTAGCTTAAATATTCCGGTTTTTTGTCGCAAATGAACCGACGAACCGACGGTCCGACCGGTCAAAACCTGAACCGACAGCCACGCCGGTTCAATTACCGGTTCGTTTTTTAAAACTATGCTTCCGGGGGCATTCCCGGCGTGTAAGCCAAACTGGCTCCACGAGTTTAATCTAAAAAGGCCAACAACTCGCTACAACGGGAGCAAAAGATTGACATATGCAGTGCCAATTCATAGCTTCAACTCATAGAAGCGTCACTGCACTCCTTTGATCTTGTTTCTCTTGCTAGATAACTCCATAATTTTACTATTATATATGTTGCTCTAGATATTTCAAATCTAATTTTCCTCTTAGGTGATATTGGATATGGAAGTCATGGCACCACCAACCTTCGAGGATGGAGAAATTGCGAACGAAGGTTTTCTCTATTAGTGTATTGTTACCTTTGTGGCGTGCCGCTTCTTTCGTGGTTGTGCGGCACATGTACTCGAAGGTAACTTTGTACTATCGTTTATTTTGTTGACCTAGCTATTTGGTGTTATTTACTTCCACAAGTTTAATAATGCTTGAGTGAAATTATAAAAATCAAGTGTGTTATGTGAGAAAGTACTCCCTTGGAACCTAAAAAAAGTACTGACACAAATGAACTAATAACATACAACTTACATAAATAGCTCGCGACACTTTTTTAGGATCGCAGTGGAAATCAAAAGGGAAATGGAAAGAGAAACAAACCTTATGCACTTGGGCTGGATGCGTGGACCACATTATAAGCTTTACTGGTGTTTGGCCCAGCAAAATCATGACCACGAGCAAGTTTAGGCTGATTGACGTAAACAAGACAGAAAAAGAAACGAACGGGTAAACATGACAAACTGGATCTTGTATGTAGTACAGTACTTGCTCCAGTAAACCTACCAACGGTGCACATTTCTTCAAGCCAAAGTTATTTTCGGGATTTATCACATCAAGTAATTTTCACCTGCTTCGTCTAGGGGTACAACCTAGAATCGTGCATACTTCCAACAAGCGTAAAAAAAAACCCTGAAACTAGTTGCTGCTCCAGTAAATTTGGGGCGTGTTTCGTTAAAAACATACTTATAGCTGATTTTTGTGATAACGCGAATATCTCGATGAAGATGATGTTGCTCCTACTAAATCATATCTCCAGCAAGATAATAGTCGAAGAAGGTCTTTTGGACATCACAATTTAATTTCGAGGGTGACATTATATTTGCTAATTATAGTCTGTACCAGTTGCCAGAGGTACCAAAGGAGTGATTGCATAGCACAGCCGCGTTTAAGCCAAGCTGAGACGGAACTCGACATTATTATGTTTAATTTGCGCAACTCCATAATACGTATTTGCTTAGTATGGACAGAGCGCGCAGAACATTTTTCAATGAGCAAATGCAGATGTACCAACATTCTGCGCGCGTTTCAGGCTGGATACCGACCCTGTAGGCTCTAATCAAATCCAAATACGCCATGGAGTACGATTTAACAAGTATCGTTTTTTCCATGTAATAACTCAATAAAAACTTGGTAGACATATTTACATATTTCCTAGGAAATGCTGTGGACATTACTTTGGAGGATGTTTTTAACAAATGTGTTAGCACGTCTGCTAACGATACCAAGCCCAACTACACTATGGAGGAAGAAGCCCAGCCCAGCCCCAAGACGCAGGTGGCCTTCTTCTCGTTCCTCGCCTAGTGGCTGGATCCTCGAGTAGGATAAATAGAAGAGTACTGTATAACGTTCGATTTCGCTAGGACTCGGCAGCTTGCCGATCGCTTGTAAGGGAATTCCCAGATCCAACCATGTATCCGCCGGAGTAATTCCCTGGGCTGCTAATCCTATGATTCGATATTAGCTACACCTTACATTTCGTATCCAGAGCCCTAAGATCCCCAAGCCACCACCAAAATTTTCCGATCTGGAGATCCGGCACGTCCACGCAACGCGTCTGAGAGCAGCGGCGGAGAAGAGGAGGGCAAAGATCATGGAGACTCTCTCATCCGAGGGCAAGGCGATTTACGAGACTGTCGCGGCGGCGAACGACCGCGCCAACGTGAAGCTCCGGCAGGATCTGGATGAGCTCATCGCGGCGTCGGTGGGTCGCGCGATTGGCAAGGCCATGGACGATTCGGTCCAGCCGATGATGGACAAGGCGATCGCCACGGTGGAGCGCAACTTGCAATCGTACACCGATGAAGTGGAGACGGACCTCCGATCCTGGCTTGGTCTCGCCTCCCACAACGACGATTCGGAGCCGCACACCAGGCCACCGAAGGGAGACGCGGAGATCGGCCCCGCTGGGCACCGCACGAGTTCGACTACACGGGGGATGGGTACTGGTGCTTCACAGCCCTATGTCCCACCTCCGGCTCGAGGTATCCAAGCAAATCCTGCTCCTAATCTGTCGACATAAGCTACTGGCGCGTTTAGCAGTCTTCTGAATCGCGAGAAGCGTTCGAACAGTCACAGTCATGGGAAACCACCGTCCATGGATTTTCCCAAGTTTAGGGGTGCTAATCCTAAGTTTTGGCATGCTAGGAGCGAGGACTACTTTGCTATGTTTGATACCGGCCCAGAGTTGTGGATAGTTGTAGCTGCTATGAAATTTGAGGGAGACGCGGCATAATGACTTGCATCTGTGCAGCACAAGTTCGCCCATGCCACATGGACTGAATTCTATGCAGCAGTGTTGCACCGTTTTGGCAGAAATCAACATCAATCATTAGTTCGTAAGCTGTATCGTCTTAGATAGACCGGATCGGTAGCTGAGTACATTTCTGCTTTTGCGGCTTTAATGGATCAGTTAACCGCGTATGAACTCAATCCTGACATGTTGCACTACACATAGATGGTTTGAAGTATGAAGTTCGTATGATTGTTGCTGTACAACGTCCTATCGATCTGGATACTGCGTATTCTATTGCTATGGTGCAGGAGGAAATTGGCGAGGATGAATGGGACTCTTATTCTGTATCTGTCGTGGATGTATAAAGACAGATGCCATAGGATGGCTAAAGTTTGGGGCCGATGGATGCTATAGGTATCCGGGGAGAGATCGCACGCCGAACTGGCGCGCTCAGAACACTGCAAACAACAAGATCTACCCAGGTTCGGGGCCCTCGTGTGGAGGTAACACCCCTACTCCTGCCTTTTTCTCTGTATTATGGTATGCCGAGTACACGAGTTGCTCTCTGTCTCTCTGTGAGTAGTAATGCATCTAGGGTTCTTCCACCGTGTGTCGTCGTCCTCGTCGTCCTCATCCCTCGCGCAGGAGGGGGTAAGCCACCTTATATACTGGTGGCCAACCACTATTCTACGAATAGAAGTACAGAGTAGACAACTCTACTGTGCAGCAGCGCACGCCTCCGTGTCTCCGCTGACAGCGTCGCCGAAAGTCTTCGCGGTAGGCCGCTGACATGTCTTGTCCCCCTTGTCAGCCTCCACGGTAGGCCACTGACATGTCATGTCCCCCTTGTCAGAGACAGAACTTGACAACACCCATACCGTACTGCACTTACGTCTGGATACAGATTACCACATACCTAGTAAGTTCAACCGCACGCCGGTACGGCCCTTGGATACGCGGGATTCACCTCAACGGCTCCATTGACTTTGTCTCCGAGTAGAATAGCCGCTTCTCTATCCGGATCACCCGAGTGCTACCCGGCGGACCCAAACAGATACTCGAATCTTCCCTTGGCCTCTTATGCTTCCTGCCGAATAGACCCAGCCGGGTACCATCCAACCAGGTAGCACACCTACCCGGCACATACCAACTCGGTACGGCCGAACTTGGTAAATGATGCCTTGAACTCCATTCTTCACCTATCTTACCCCTACTCGGGGGTAGCCCCCCGACATTAGTCCCCGAAGCTGGTAGGGTCCGGTGGACTTGGACACTGGGCCCTTCCAGCTTAGACCAAATAACCTCTGTGATGAATCTCAGCCGAGTTGCACCTCTACTCGGTTGCTCATAATATGAACTCAGATCTTCTCCATTGTGGTCTATGGAGTTTTCTTCATTGAGCCGAGTAGACCAAACTGCTCTGGATCTTGCCGAGATCCCAGCACTTAGCCATATTTCCAAAACTTTGCCGCTCGAACTAGAGCCCTCCTATCTTCGCGTGTAAGGTTCCACACGTGTTGCGCAAACAGAGCCCACGACACCTCGGGTCTGATGTGGTTGCACGGCACGCGCCTGCCACTGCACGTTGGGCCCACCAGCCGTTGCGTCACTTTGAACAGAGTACTTGATTACGCACGTCACGCGATGTGGGATTAACTGCGTCCGCTACGCGCGACTGAATCGCTTCGTGCGTTTCTAACGGACACAGTAACTCCCCACTTCGCACGATCTATGCCACAATTGATCCCAGGTAGTAACTGCGCTTTGGGGGTTTAAATACCCCCGCGCTTCCCCTCGTATCGACTTCCTCGTCATTTGCTCTCAGTGCCTTCCCCTTCCTCTCGTCAAATCCGCAGAGTGCATCGCTCCACCGCGAACCACCGCACGCCGCCGCACCGCGCGAAGAGAGAGGAGAGATCCATCGTCGCGCACCACCGCTCGCCGGAGAGCGCCTGAGAGCCTCAAAATCTCCACCGCGAAACGCGTTCATCTTCAACCTCGCGCCACCGTCGTTGCACGGCTGCACCGCTTCTTCTCCGCTTCCTCCTCCAAGATCCTCCTCGCTGGCGACGCTCCGATGGCGCTCGAGCCCATCGGTGACCTCGATCTGGAGGGCCCTACCTCGACCCGCGCCAACTGGGAGGGGTCTGACGTCACCGCCACCGATTGTCAATGGTTGGTCAACACTCGCCGGGTTCCGCCCGGGGTCATCTGCATGCCACCCGGCAAGGAACTGGAACCGACTCCCAAGCCCGATGAGTATGTCATGTTCCTTAGCCACTTCAAACGCGGCTTCGGCCTTCCCATCTCTAAATTTATGTAAGATTTCCTCCACCATTTCGGCCTTCAACCCCACCATCTTCCGCCTAACGCCGTAGCCATACTTTCCACCTTCGTCTGCTGTTGAGAAGCCTATCTCGGTGTCTACCCCACGGTAGACATCTGGGCCAAGTACTTTTTCTTCCGACAACAAGTCCTCCCCAACAAATCCAAACCGAATGCG
This sequence comes from Alopecurus myosuroides, assembly GCA_028641055.1. Lineage (NCBI taxonomy): Eukaryota > Viridiplantae > Streptophyta > Magnoliopsida > Poales > Poaceae > Alopecurus > Alopecurus myosuroides. Next base: position 250,469,716 of record CM054059.1, read on the forward strand.
CCCAAAACCATGAACCAAACCGGGACAACGATGATCGTTGGCCGGAATTTCAGTACCTACCCCTAGGTTCTTGGGTTGGACACCTGCCGGAAATGGCAGAGGGGGTTCCTGTATGTGAAGAACCCTACTCCGGTGGAAGGTGAGCAGCAGGTTGACCTCATCAAGCTGCCGGCCTTCGTGAACTCTCCCCCAACCGAAATGAGGAACTGGGGGTACCACCCCAAGAAGACCGTGCCGGATGTGAACCATGCCGATGACCGACTGAAACAGTTGGTCGCGCTGGGACTCCACAAGGATGACTTGATCGCTGCCTAGGTGAGCCGCCGGGTTCTCCCTCTCCAACTCCGAGCACACAAGATGTGTTTCATGGGAGGATCCCGCGACTGCACCCGCACCACGGCGTTCGAGCTTAGCAAGGAGGAGGTGGCCCTATGGGCTCGCTCCATCCTCAAGGCCAGCCTCTCTAATACTTGGTTCTACAGTCTTCCGCCGTTCAGCCGAGATCAGCCACCCCCCAAAGTAAGTTTCCTATTGCACACACTTAGTCGATTTTACCCATTGTTTCTCATGATTTACCGAGTAGGCTGCACCTTGGATTCTCTGGCTTAGAATTAGCCCTATATGCTTTGTGTTTACATGCTATACTGAGTAGGACTCTTCTTATAGGACTTAGCTTTATATGCTTTGTGAAGGGTTCGTTGCATAGAAAACAAAAAAATTCCTATGCGGTAGACAACCGAAGGGCCAAGATCTAATCTAGGAGATGTAAGCAACGGGGAGAAAGAGAGTCTTAAGGAGAACATACCCTCGAAGACACAAAGCGTTACGAGATCAAATCTTGTTGGTGATGTAGTCGTACTCACATCGATCTCAAGATCGCGAAGAAGAGCGCTGCAATCTGGCAGCGCTTCCGCACTCGGTCACACGTTGTAACATCCCAAGTATGAAAAATAGCCATTAGAATGTTTGCTCTCTGTTATTTTATGTTGTGCATCATGGCATCATGTTCATTGCATTTGTTTTGCTTGTTTTCCATTTGTTTTCCTCTGTTTTGCTTTGTTTTCCAACTGTTTTCATTTGTTTTCCTTTGTTTTCTATTTGAATTTCAAACCAAAATTCAAACCTTTTGTTTCATCCTTGTGATGTTACAATTTCCAAATGATATTTCAAATCAAAACAATCAATTGTTTCCATTAAAAGTTGTAATTCCAAACTGTTGTTTTGTTTCTAACAGAAATTCACCTAATACCAAAAACAATTGAAATTCAAACAATATTTCAAATGTTTTGTTCATACTTGCTCTGTTACAATCTTTCCAATTAAAAGGTTCAATCAAAAACATCCATTTTGTTTCCATGAAAATTAAAAAGATCAACTATTAAATTGTTCTCTAATAATCCATTTAGTTCCAAATTACTTTCTAATTCAAATAAGTTATACAAACAACACCCAATTTGAAAGTATGAAAATCACCAAAACAACTTTGATCATTTGTTCTATTTAAGCAATAGGGTTCACCCTATTAAAAATATTGTTTTCAATATTAATCACTTAATAAGCAAATTCTTTCAAATATGAATTAAATCACAAACACTAATTTAAATTTGAACTTTTGCAAAACCAAAATTAACAATTGGTTGTGGTTGACCTAATTAACACACCCAAATTTTTATAAAATTTTCCTAACTCCCAAAACCCCTCTTTTCTTCTCTAATTCAATTCAGCAAAAAAAAATAAGTAGAACAAAAATAATAAAAAGAACCAGCAGACATAGAGAGGAGAGAGGCCCAGCCCAACTCTTTTTCTCCCAGCCCATACCCCTTCGAGCGTGTCTTCCTCCTCTGTACGGCGCCCCATCCATGGTGTCCACGTATTCAGAGAAGGGAGCAGACGGTGATCACCCCTCCTCCCCCTCCATAAGAACTCTACCCGGTGCCCTAGGGCTCCTGCTAACCCTAGCCGCACCTCTTCCTTCTCCCTCTCTTCCCTCTCCCCCGCCACCTTCTTCCTCTCCCTCCCTCTGAATCCTTGCAGCTCTCTATAACCACCTCCACCCGAAACCCCATCCCCTCCGGCGATCACCGGCGTTCGGGGCCCCTCCGGCCGCGGCGAGGGCGGGAATGGAGCCGCCCCACCGCGGGCTCCCTCTCCACCCCCTCGGCTTGGGCCGGGAGGCCTCCCATCGTCGCCGCCGTCTGCTCCAAGGCGCCGTCGTCTCCCTGCTCCAGCCTGCACCGCCTCCTCCCTCCTGTCCGCTCGAGGCCATCGAGGTGAGCCTTCCCCTCCTTCCCTCTCGCCTCCCTCCTCCTCCCACGGCCCCGCACGAGAGCACGCAGCAGCTACACCCCCCCCCCCCCCGGCGAACGCACAGCAGCATCGAGCAGCAGCTCGCCGGCAGCGATCTGCTCTGTCGCGCCCAGGTTCAGTAGCCTGAACAAAGTTCAGTTAAAATTCGCGCACAGCCTGAACATAAACCCCCCGAACTTCCCTTTCTATCAACAACCCGCACAGCACCCTACTGGTGCTGTTCCCTTGTGCGCACGCCCCAGGTCAGGGGTTCGATCCCCCCTGCACACCAAAAACCCAACCTTTTTTATTTCTAATCGTTTTGGCACAGAAACTTCCAGGAAATCACACCTAAGTCCCTGTACATTCTTTTTAGGCCCCTGTTTATTTTTCCTAAGTCCCTAGAGGTGATAAAAATGGCAGATTTGCACCTTAACTTGTAAAATGCATAAGAAATTCATCCTAACTCCAATTTTAACTTTTTAAATATGTTTTCTGTCCCAAATTAAATGTTGTATCCAAATATAAAATTTGTTTACTGTTTTGAATATTTTAAATTGGTGAAATATTTAAAAACTTGTTTAATTCACTTAAACTTGCAAAATTCATAACTTGAGCATAAAAATTCCAAATTCCACAAACTAAATATGATTTCCAATCAACTTTTCATGTACTTTCCAAATATAAATTTTGTTTGCTGTTTTGAATAATTTAAATTGCTGAAAACAATTGTTTCTTGTTTAATGCATTTAAAATTGCCAAAATAATAACTTGCTCATTTTAAATCCAATTTCCACAAATGAAATATGTTTTCCACGCAAAATTAAACCACCTTTTCAAATATAAAATTTGTTTCATGTTTTGAATAATTAAAATTGGTTAAATGATTTAAATCTTGTTTAAATCATTTAATATTGCTATCAAATAAATTCTTTTGGAACATATAAAATATGTTTTCCAACCATAAAAGTATAAACTTTTCAAATATGAATTTGGTTTAATGTTTTGAACAAATAAAAAATTCAAATAAGTTCATGTTTGAATTAAATTCAATTAAATCTTGTTTAACTTGTTTAATTCATAAGTAAATTGTTCTAACTCCTTTTGCAACAAGTGAAACATGTATTCCACCTAAAATTTGGTGTTCTACTCAAATATGAACTTTGTTATCTGTTTTGAACAATTTAACATGATGAAAACAACAAATGCTTGTGTAACCCCTTTAAGAAACCAAAATTCCATAACTTAATAAATGAAATTTCAAAATGGGTAAACCTTATTTCCAATTGCTTCTATTGTTGTTATTTTGCTGTTTTCCTCATCCATGCATCATGCTAATCCACTTTCACATGTTGCTTAGTTGTAAAACAATTAATTCAACCATAATTCATGGGCTTTTCATGTGCAATCCAAATTGCATGTGGGTCCATTTAATCATGTTGTTATCTTGTCAACTAGTTTATTTTGTTGCATCAATTAAATGGTCATGCATCATCCCATGTTTGTGCACTATGCCATGTTATTGATTGTTTGCTCTCTACGTTGTTTGTTTGCTTCTTCTCGGATACACGACGACGTTGAGACCGACGATACTTACGACACCCCTTCTAAGGATTTAGCCCAGTACCAGGCTACTGGGTTTGCAGGCAAGTATTCACTCACATGAACCATTGTGTTCCTTTCAACCTTGGCTACAGATACTTTCCGTTGTCTATTCTGCTAGCCCTATGATTAGTTGCTTCTGTTACGAACCTATCACATGTATCCTTTAACCCTGATATTGCCTCACCTCCATACCTATAACCTTTTGCTTGTTGCCCTTGTCTTACTAGCATGCTTAGGGTTGTTTTGCTCGAGTCTGTTACCCGTTACTTTCTGTTACTATTTCATTATGTTCTGGGGGCTCGATGTTAAACAATGAATCATGCTAATGTTATTGTTAATAATAATTTGATGATAAGGCACCGGCAGGAGGCCCTGCGTGGTTTTGAGGCATGCTAGTGTCGACCCTAATAGGAAAAGGGTCTTGTCTACTGATCCATGATGAGCGCACTAACCGCATGTGGGAAGCGAGTATGGGCGCCCCCCTCAATTTGACCCGATTCGCATCTCGTCCAAATCGCCTCATTTAGTTCGTGTTTTCCATTTGCCGCATGCATGTTTTTGCGAGCCCAGGCCAGGGTGGAACTTTTGTAGTCGGCATATAGGGGGACACGTTCTTAGAGTGCTATGAGGGTCCCCTTTCTTCGGGGCTCGATTAGCCGTGCGCCCAAGGTGCTTTGGGCTTGATGCGGAGAAGAGTTGAGTTGTGTTGAGTACCTCGCTTGGTGGGTTTGATTCCCGTCTGGCGGGTTATTCTTACGTGTACGGCTAAATTGGTGCATCCCTGCAGGGTAAATCTTCTCGAGAAGCCGTGTTTTCCGCGGTTATGGACTACTTGGTGAAAGTACTGGCTAACAAGTACTCAGGACAACTTACACCTAATGATTAACAACCTTACACCCAACGATTAACAACTTGACTAGTAATAGGCTTATTGACACAATAATCTGAACCATCATTAATTCAACTATGTGAGTTATCCTCGGATTGCTTCTTTGGATAAGGGGCGAGATCCAGGATGGGTTTGTTTGGAGTTAGCTATAGTTGGTTACGATACGCGATCTTATCTCCTTTCTGTTAGCCGGAAGTGGTAGTAACTCTGTAGTGGGTTAGAGCAGCCAGTTGCAGCATCTTTTATATCCCCTTCCTTCCGTTGAACCCAAAGCATCTGTGCTTGGTGTTGACGGGTTACACTTTGGTGAACTGTGAGTCTTGCTTGCCAGTACGTTTATGTACTGACCCCTTTGGGGCTATGGTTTCCGCAGACTACGTTTCCGAGGATCCCCATGGTGGCTACGACATGGAGTATGACGAGACTGCTGACGAGTAGATAGCGGACCCGGGCAGGATCCGAGACTTCGTGGATGGGCTCCGTCTTTTCGTTTCCGGCCTCTTAGGCCTATTTGGATCTTGTCTGTACTCAGACCTTTTGAATGCTTCCGCTGTGATGTAATGATGTTATGTTGGGACATGTGTCCTCTAGATGATTGTATTTGCTATCTCTGCTCTAATGAGAGCTATTTGCAACTTATTTCAATCTTTTGTGTCGTAGAGATCTGTTGTGATATCACTTGTTCCAATGCCGTTGACGTACCATGTGTGTATGTTTTGAAGTACGTCAACGGAAGTATCTGGATTTCTATGGGATGGTTTGCGCAGACGATGAATAGTAAGAGAATGGTTGTCACACGTTTACGTGTTGGCCTGCTCATATTGAGATGCGGGTGCCGGTATGCCCCGTAAGCCATTTATCTGCTGTTTAACGGACTGTGAGTATCCCCTAGAAGTCCGGGTGCGACAAATGGTATCAGAGCCTGTCTGCCTGTAGGATCCCTTTTTACTGGTCGCAGTTGAGTCTAGAAACTATTTTGTAGCTATATAGGAAAAATGAAACGCGAGAGTAGGAATTCTGTTCTTTTTCTTCTTTTCCCACCCACCCTCCCTTTTTCTGGTAAGGAAGTGCAACGTTGTTTTCCCTTCTCATCTAAACTTTCAAGTTAGGATTTCACGTATTCTGGTTTCTCTAGGATGGTTATATCTACTAGACCATAGGAATGGAGGTGGTTGTGACATGATTTATCATGTTGCCTACTCACGATTGAGAACGGAGGCGTGTAAGCCCCGGAAGCAGATCCTCTATTCCTTAAGCAGTAGATATTGATCCTTCAGAAGCCCGGATGGGTTTTTCCGTCGTACCTCAGGAGTGCTTGATCTCGTGTTTTCCCGATGTTGATATCCTGTTCTTCTCAACATCCTTTTCGTCCGTTGATTCTTCTACCGGCGTCTAATCAAAACTGCCCAAATATCAAGTCTATCTGGCCAGAAAGGTTGTTGTTGTTTCGAAAACTACCAGGCTATGAGAGCTGGAATTACTATCACCTGGGGTTGTTTCGAGGAAGCATTCCTGAAGCACCACATTCCAGATAGTCTATTCTCCAAATGAATCAAATTCTATCCAGCTATACACCCTCAATACAAAACCTCTCCCTTTACTTGAAAATGTTCCGGTGGTTTCCAAATTCACTGACGTCTTTCCAGAAGAGTTGCCAGGAATGCCTGTCATCTTGAACTTCCAGAAAAACTATCCAATGTGCACGATGTGTTTCACGTGACACGGCTCAAGAAGATCTTCCCAAGAAGTATCCGGACCTTTTCTTTTCTCAGTAGGAATCTCGGGGCGCGATTCCTTCAAGGGGGGGCGTTTTGTAACATCCCAAGTATGAAAAATAGCCATTAGAATGTTTGCTCTCTGTTATTTTATGTTTTGCATCATGGCATCATGTTCATTGCATTTGTTTTGCTTGGTTTCCATTTGTTTTCCTCTGTTTTGCTTTGTTTTCCAACTGTTTTCATTTGTTTTCCTTTGTTTTCTATTTGAATTTCAAACCAAAATTCAAACCTTTTGTTTCATCCTTGTGATGTTACAATTTCCAAATGATATTTCAAATCAAAACAATCAATTGTTTCCATTAAAAGTTGTAATTCCAAACTGTTGTTTTGTTTCTAACAGAAATTCACCTAATACCAAAAACAATTGAAATTCAAACAATATTTCAAATGTTTTGTTCATACTTGCTCTGTTACAATCTTTCCAATTAAAAGGTTCAATCAAAAACATCCATTTTGTTTCCATGAAAATTAAAAAGATCAACTATTAAATTGTTCTCTAATAATCCATTTAGTTCCAAATTACTTTCAAATTCAAATTACTTATACAAACAACACCCAATTTGAAAGTATGAAAATCACCAAAACAACTTTGATCATTTGTTCTATTTAAGCAATAGGGTTCACCCTATTAAAAATATTGTTTTCAATATTAATCACTTAATAAGCAAATTCTTTCAAATATGAATTAAATCACAAACACTAATTTAAATTTGAACTTTTGCAAAACCAAAATTAACAATTGGTTGTGGTTGACCTAATTAACACACCCAAATTTTTATAAAATTTTCCTAACTCCCAAAACCCCTCTTTTCTTCTCTAATTCAATTCAGCAAAAAAAAAAAATTAGAACAAAAATAATAAAAAGAACCAGCAGACAGAGAGAGGAGAGAGGCCCAGCCCAACTCTTTTTCTCCCAGCCCATACCCCTTCGAGCGTGTCTTCCTCCTCTGTACGGCGCCCCATCCATGGTGTCCACGTATTCAGAGAAGGGAGCAGACGGTGATCACCCCTCCTCCCCCTCCATAAGAACTCTACCCGGTGCCCTAGGGCTCCTGCTAACCCTAGCCGCACCTCTTCCTTCTCCCTCTCTTCCCTCTCCCCCGCCACCTTCTTCCTCTCCCTCCCTCTGAATCCTTGCAGCTCTCTGTAACCACCTCCACCCGAAACCCCATCCCCTCCGGCGATCACCGGCGTTCGGGGCCCCTCCGGCCGCGGCGAGGGCGGGAATGGAGCCGCCCCACCGCGGGCTCCCTCTCCACCCCTTCGGCTTGGGCCGGGAGGCCTCCCATCGCCGCCGCCGTCCGCTCCAAGGCGCCATCGTCTCCCTGCTCCAGCCTGCACCGCCTCCTCCCTCCTGTCCGCTCGAGGCCATCGAGGTGAGCCTTCCCCTCCTTCCCTCTCGCCTCCCTCCTCCTCCCACGGCCCCGCACGAGAGCACGCAGCAGCTACCCCCCCCCCCCCGGCGAACGCACAGCAGCATCGAGCAGCAGCTCGCCGGCAGCGATCTGCTCTGTCGCGCCCAGGTTCAGTAGCCTGAACAAAGTTCAGTTAAAATTCGCGCACAGCCTGAACCATAAACCCCCCGAACTTCCCTTTCTATCAACAACCCGCACAGCACCCTACTGGTGCTGTTCCCTTGTGCGCACACCCCAGGTCAGGGGTTCGATCCCCCCTGCGCACCAAAAACCCAACCTTTTTATTTCTAATCGTTTTGGCACAGAAACTTCCAGGAAATCACACCTAAGTCCCTGTACATTCTTTTTAGGCCCCTGTTTATTTTTCCTAAGTCCCTAGAGGTGATAAAAATGGCAGATTTGCACCTTAACTTGTAAAATGCATAAGAAATTCATCCTAACTCCAATTTTAACTTTTTAAATATGTTTTCTGTCCCAAATTAAATGTTATATCCAAATATAAAATTTGTTTACTGTTTTGAATATTTTAAATTGGTGAAATATTCAAAAACTTGTTTAATTCACTTAAACTTGCAAAATTCATAACTTGAGCATTAAAATTCCAAATTCCACAAACTAAATATGATTTCCAATCAACTTTTCATGTACTTTCCAAATATAAATTTTGTTTGCTGTTTTGAATAATTTAAATTGCTGAAAACAACTGTTTCTTGTTTAATGCATTTAAAATTGCCAAAATAATAACTTGCTCATTTTAAATCCAATTTCCACAAATGAAATATGTTTTCCATGCAAAATTAAACCACCTTTTCAAATATAAAATTTGTTTCATGTTTTGAATAATTAAAATTGGTTAAATGATTTAAATCTTGTTTAAATCATTTAATATTGCTATCAAATAAATTCTTTTGGAACATATAAAATATGTTTTCCAACCATAAAAGTATAAACTTTTCAAATATGAATTTGGTTTAATGTTTTGAACAAATAAAAAATTCAAATAAGTTCATGTTTGAATTAAATTCAATTAAATCTTGTTTGACTTGTTTAATTCATAAGTAAATTGTTCTAACTCCTTTTGCAACAAGTGAAACATGTATTCCACCTAAAATTTGGTGTTCTACTCAAATATGAACTTTGTTATCTGTTTTGAACAATTTAACATGATGAAAACAACAAATGCTTGTGTAACCCCTTTAAGAAACCAAAATTCCATAACTTAATAAATGAAATTTCAAAATGGGTAAACCTTATTTCCAATTGCTTCTATTGTTGTTATTTTGCTGTTTTCCTCATCCATGCATCATGCTAATCCACTTTCACATGTTGCTTAGTTGTAAAACAATTAATTCAACCATAATTCATGGGCTTTTCATGTGCAATCCAAATTGCATGTGGGTCCATTTAATCATGTTGTTATCTTGTCAACTAGTTTATTTTGTTGCATCAATTAAATGGTCATGCATCATCCCATGTTTGTGCACTATGCCATGTTATTGATTGTTTGCTCTCTGCGTTGTTTGTTTGCTTCTTCTCGGATACACGACGACGTTGAGACCGACGATACTTACGACACCCCTTCTAAGGATTTAGCCCAGTACCAGGCTACTGGGTTTGCAGGCAAGTATTCACTCACATGAACCATTGTGTTCCTTTCAACCTTGGCTACCGATACTTTCCGTTGTCTATTCTGCTAGCCCTATGATTAGTTGCTTCTGTTACGAACCTATCACATGTATCCTTTAACCCTGATATTGCCTCACCTCCATACCTATAACCTTTTGCTTGTTGCCCTTGTCTTACTAGCATGCTTAGGGTTGTTTTGCTCGAGTCTGTTACCCGTTACTTTCTGTTACTATTTCATTATGTTCTGGGGGCTCGATGTTAAACAATGAATCATGCTAATGTTATTGTTAATAATAATTTGATGATAAGGCACCGGCAGGAGGCCCTGCGTGGTTTTGAGGCATGCTAGTGTCGACCCTAATAGGAAAAGGGTCTTGTCTACTGATCCATGATGAGCGCACTAACCGCATGTGGGAAGCGAGTATGGGCGCCCCCCTCAATTTGACCCGATTCGCATCTCGTCCAAATCGCCTCATTTAGTTCGTGTTTTCCATTTGCCGCATGCATGTTTTTGCGAGCCCAGGCCAGGGTGGAACTTTTGTAGTCGGCATATAGGGGGACACGTTCTTAGAGTGCTATGAGGGTCCCCTTTCTTCGGGGCTCGATTAGCCGTGCGCCCAAGGTGCTTTGGGCTTGATGCGGAGAAGAGTTGAGTTGTGTTGAGTACCTCGCTTGGTGGGTTTGATTCCCGTCTGGCGGGTTATTCTTATGTGTACGGCTAAATTGGTGCATCCCTGCAGGGTAAATCTTCTCGAGAAGCTGTGTTTTCCGCGGTTATGGACTACTTGGTGAAAGTACTGGCTAACAAGTACTCAGGACAACTTACACCTAATGATTAACAACCTTACACCCAACGATTAACAACTTGACTAGTAATAGGCTTATTGACACAATAATCTGAACCATCATTAATTCAACTGTGTGAGTTATCCTCGGATTGCTTCTTTGGATAAGGGGCGAGATCCAGGATGGGTTTGTTTGGAGTTAGCTATAGTTGGTTACGATACGCGATCTTATCTCCTTTCTGTTAGCCGGAAGTGGTAGTAACTCTGTAGTGGGTTAGAGCAGCCAGTTGCAGCATCTTTTATATCCCCTTCCTTCCGTTGAACCCAAAGCATCTGTGCTTGGTGTTGACGGGTTACACTTTGGTGAACTGTGAGTCTTGCTTGCCAGTACGTTTATGTACTGACCCCTTTGGGGATGTGGTTTCCGCAGACTACGTTTCCGAGGATCCCCATGGTGGCTACGACGTGGAGTATGACGAGACTGCTGACGTGTAGATAGCGGACCCGGGCAGGATCCGAGACTTCGTGGATGGGCTCCGTCTTTTCGTTTCCGGCCTCTTAGGCCTATTTGGATCTTGTCTGTACTCAGACCTTTTGAATGCTTCCGCTGTGATGTAATGATGTTATGTTGGGACATGTGTCCTCTAGATGATTGTATTTGCTATCTCTGCTCTAATGAGAGCTATTTGCAACTTATTTCAATCTTTTGTGTCGTAGAGATCTGTTGTGATATCACTTGTTCCAATGCCGTTGACGTACCATGTGTGTATGTTTTGAAGTACGTCAACGGAAGTATCTGGATTTCTATGGGATGGTTTGCGCAGACGATGAATAGTAAGAGAATGGTTGTCACACGTTTACGTGTTGGCCTGCTCATATTGAGATGCGGGTGCCGGTATGCCCCGTAAGCCATTTATCTGTTGTTTAACGGACTGTGAGTATCCCCTAGAAGTCCGGGTGCGACACACGTACAACTCGATGACGACCTTTGTTCCCTTGATCCAGCGGGGCAGCGGAAGTAGAGGATCCCTCGGAAACCAGCAGCACGACGGCGTGGTGTGGTGGATAAAACTTCGTTCAGGGCTTCGCCAAGCGCATGAACATGAGGTGGATCAGCGGGAGGATGGAGATGACACAAGTGTGTGTGTAGAGGGAGGTCCAACCCCTCTTTATATAGGAGGGGGAGGCAGCCATGAATTTTTGGTGCCTCCACCTCTCCCCTCATCATGTGGGTGGAGTCTCCACTCAACCCACTCATTCTCTCATCAATTCCCACTCAAAATTTCAAGGGTTTTCTTTAATAAATAAATAAAACAATTTTATTTTTTATTTTAATATTTGTTAATCCTATTAACAAACATTAACACTTACCCCCTTGAACTATTTGTTAATCAAACATTAACATATACCACCTTGAACTATTTCAATATTCCCCGAAACAATTCCGGTGACTATTTCAATATTCCCCGAAACAATTTCGGTGTTGTCCAAACTTTTCTCCGATATTCCGTATCCACTCAATCGCATCATCAAACCTTAAGTGTGTCGCCCTACGGTTCGTGAATAATGTAGACATGATCGAGACACCTATCCGATCAATAGTCAACAGCGGGACCTGGAGATCCGTAATGACTCCTACACATTCAACGATGAATCTAGTGATCGTGTGAACCATAAACGTCGTAACTAATTCCCTTTGTCTCGTGATATTTTACTTGTCCCAGATCCGACTGGTATCAACCATACCTTGTTCGATCTCGTTACCGACAAGTACTCTTTTACTCGTTCCGTGATATGACATCCTTGTGACCTAGTCACGTGCTTGCAATCGGTGTCGATGTGATATCACCGAGACGGCCCAGAGTATATCTCTCTGTCATTTGGATGGACAAATCCCACCATTGATCCATGATACTCAACTAATACTTTCCGAATACCCAACGACACCTTTATAGTCACCCTGTTACGGTGTGACGTTTGATGACATCAAAGCATCCATCCGGTATCAGTGATTGACATGATCTCATGGTCTAAGGAATAAGTTACTCTGTATGTGTGATATAACAATGTAACTTAATGACTTGATCATATTGCTATATTCACTTTGGGTATATGTTCATCACATCATTCTTCTAATGACATGACCCCGTTATTAACAACATCCAATGTTCATCATCCGGAAACCTTGATCATCTATTAATCAACGAGCTAGTTAAAAGAGAGGCTTTACTAGGAACTTTTGTTTGTTTATTAAACACACATGTATCAACGTTTCTGGTTGATACAATTCTAGCATGAGAAATAAACATTTATCATAAACAAGGAAAAAGATAATAACCACTTTATTATTGCCTCTCGGGCATATTCCGTCTAGTCTCCCACTTGCAGTAGAGTCAATAATCTAGTCTGTAAGCACTTAACACATATGGCGTTCCGGTGTTATTACCATGCTTCGCATGTGGTAAACATCATCAAAAAGATCTGAACTTTTGAGGTCCTATTGTATTTGCATTCTCTTTGCGTCTACACGCATCACTCATTGTCTAATGAGATGGCTTTGTATATATTTGGTCAACCGGTGAAACCTTAATTCCTCAGCTTAAACCAATATTACTAACATTGTGAAAATGTAGCTTCATAGTGTCAGCATTCTTGGAAATTCACCAAGTTCAATAAAGAACTCCTTGACACAAAATACTCTTATTATTTGTTGTCAACACAATGATATACTTAGCCTTTGTAGTATCCGTCACAATAGTTCAATTTTGAAACTCTTTCAAATCCAGCATGGAACTTTCTTACATCCTATTGTGCTACCCTTCATCACATATTTTAATTGAGATAAAATTATTTGAATATATGACAAGACTATTAGTGTAACATATTACAACAAATAGTTTGTCGTTACTATATAGGAAAACACATCCTTAGCATTTCTAAAATGGCATAAGGATCTCTCCCAATGTTGTCTAATCATCATATGAATTATCCTGCTGTAACATTTTATAGCACATGAATCATCTGGTTGTGTACATAGCATGGAACACATGACTTAGAAATCTTAATTTCAATTATGCTCATTATGTGTCAAAACACTTGAATCTTGTTTAATTCTTTTCCATGTGGCAAGAACTCCTTCTTGTCATTTCGATATTGAATTACTTCAACATTTCATCTATGTAATTGGCTCAACCATATTAGGCGCTTCAATCCATCTCTTATGGATATTAATGCCCAATATCTTCTAAGCCTTTCATCAATATAAAATATTAACCGTGTTAATGTAAAATACATATTTTCCAATCAACCATATGTCATCTACATAAAGCATTGGAAATGTGTCTTAGCGCTCCCACTTAATTTCTTGTAACTTTACAAGCATCTTTATCGTTCATGATGGAATCAAACAATTTTGATAACTTCATTAAGGTAAAGATTCCTAATTAGTTATGCTCACTTCAACCATTGAAGTTTGTATACCTTTCCAACAACCTTTTGAATTCTACAAAACTCTCAGATTGTGTCAAGTACACATCCTCGATCAAACTTCCTCGAGAGGAGAGTTGGTTTTGTTATTCAATTGTCATATCATAATATGTAACTTTTGCTAGAACTATCCGTAAATACTAAAGCATCACTACAGAAGATCAAAATCTTGTAGTAGTCAACTCTTTGAACTTCATCGAAAACAATTTTTCGATAATTAGAACTTTCAAAGGATATAAAATCCATGTCTTTGTTGCTATATAGACCCTTTTGCTATCGTTAGACATCATGCCTATCGAAAGGACTACCAAGTCACATACTTGATATTCATACAAGGATACTTTGGCGGATATAATGACTCATAGTCAATTTTACGAAGTCAGGGTCCATCATTTGCTTCCTTTATAAGGTCCAGGTTCTTTGTTGTCAAAACAACACTTTAATATTAAACCACAAGTTGGTCTAAGTACAAAGTTTTAGGACTTTTGTGACTCAGTTTGCAAACTCTTTCGAAGTATCTACAACACATGTAGTGTCTTTTGTACTTTGTCAAAATAGCAAACCCCGGAACAACTTCCAGTGCTGCGCTACTCTTGACATGGTAACGAAGATTCTCTAATATCGTTGAGTTTGTGCTGTCCTCCCACTCACTTGTTTCGCAAGAACTACTTTCTCGAGAAAACAACCCTTCTGACAAACAACATTTGTCTTTGGTCGGTGATAGGAGAAATACCCAATGGATTCGTTGGGATAACCTTATAAACATATATGTATCCTATTTTGGTTGTAAACATTTTACACATGCTATGCATACCAAAACATAAGAAAAAGACAATTTGGGTCATTACCCAAACCATATATTATATGGTATCAATTTCAATGGATCATGATGGAGCTCTTTTCAGTGTAAAGGCGGTTGTCTCTAATGTATAAACTACAAAATTATAATGGCATTTTTAGTAATATTACCATGTCAAACAAGGTTTGATTTTGTCTCTCGAATACTCTAAACTAATGTGGGGTATTCGAGAAGTATAAGTTGTAGAACAATTCTGCAACTCCTCGGATGTTTTGCGAAACTTGTAACTCAAAATTTATCCTTTATGATCCAATCATAAATACTTGATTATCTTGTTATGATGATTTTTACTTCATACTAACAATAATTTGAACCAATTCAAAAATGTCAAACTCCATTCTCTTTAAATAGATATACTCATATATCTACTCAATTCATCGATGGAATTTTATGAAGGAAAATAAATACACCATACATGACTACACATGATGGACTATATACATCAATATGTATAATATCCACTAAATTAGTCATCCCTTCTACTTTCGCCTATGAATGGAATTCTAGTCATCTTTTGGAAGAGGTCTCACAAGCGTCAATTTATTCAAAACAAAATGACTCCGGAAGTCCATCAATATGGAGTTCCTTCATGTTTTCCTTTCCGATATGAACTAAAATGGTGGTGTCACAATTTAAGTGAAACTCTTTTACGTCTTGCAACGTTTAGAATTTAGTCTTATATTTGTTTACTTTACCAACATGATTTATATTAACATGACCATCAATTATAGAATATGGTCATAGTTTGAACAATCTCATTTGTTCTCACAAAAGACCAGAACAAAATAACAACATATTAAGTTCTTAAAATAAATCTTGAATGTTTGGTTCGATACGACAATAAACACAATAACACTTTATTTCTGTTCTTGTCATAATCGATTCCACATCTATTACTAGTTCCTTTTAGGACCTTGTATTTCTTGCATTGTGTTGCTTTGTATGACAACTCATACCAACCAATCTAGTATCAAAATACCCAAAAAATACTTTTTAAACTAGTAATACATCTATAACTTGTATATCAAGCATATACTCCTGAGCTGGACTTTTCCAGTTATATTTTTTTTAGCCATATACCTTTTGTAATTCTATTTTCAATATTCCCTTTCCTTTACAGAAGAATCATTCAACATCAAACTATGCTAGTCGTACTAGCATATCTTCCTTGGCGTGTTAGTCATATACTATCACCCATTGAGACATACTTTGAGTTTGATTGTTCTACTAATATCACCATATTAATAGCATTCTTCCGGATTTCACTCTTAGAAATCTCCAAGCAAGGTAAACGATTTTTACCCATACTTTTAATCCATCCCATCGTAACAATTTTATGATTAAGGTACTATAGCTCGAAGGAAGGAATTTAGAGGATATTTTTTTAGCGCCCAACTTCTTGGAATATTCAAACGCCTAGCGTCTTCAATCATTGCATATATTCAAATAATATAAGCATACATTGTCATGCTAAATTATACTCATGTTACCACAAATAATTTTTTAGATATCAATATATCTTTCACTTGATTGTTTCTGAAAACAACTCTTTTCAGTTCCTAAATCACCTTGATCAAGAAAACATTCTTTTGAAGATAAAGTAATACGGAAGCAACCATGACTCTGGATTCTAAGTAGGAATTATTTGCTCTCTAGATCAATCAATCATTAATCATATGGAGCTAGGTAGGAAATACCGAAAATCTACAATAGAACTCAATTTTAAATTTCACTAATACGGTACCAATCTTAAATGGTATTTACCAGATCATAACAGTTATATCTCAATTAACAATCTAAGTGTAAGGTAGTTTTGTGGATGCCAATGAATACTACAATTTGTGCAAATTCACTTTGATTGGTTGTTCATGATAAATAAGTTCAAGTTAATTCAAAATTATGCTATGAACTCCCACTCAAAAACAACATCCCTCTTAGTCGTTTTTAGTGATTACACAAACCAAATTCACTACACCAAAACCGATCATCACGTGAGATGATGTAGCTTCAAAGGCGAACATCGACATGTTTATCATATCATCCATATGACTCATGCTTTACCTTTCGGTTACGTGTTCTGAGGTCATGTTTGTACATGCTAGGCTCGCCAAGTAGAACCGTAGTATTGTGTGTGTTTCAAGGCCATGTCTGTACATGCTAGGCTTGAAAACGCCCGTTGTATGCGAACGTTGAGTCTATCACACCCGATCATCACGTGGTATCTCGAAACGACGAACTTTCTTAACGGTGCATACTTAAGGAAGAACACATTATTATCTTGATATTAAGTGAGAGGGATCATCTTATAATGGTACCGTCACGATCTAAACAAAATAAGATGCATAAAAAGATTAACATTACATGCATGGATAATGTGATATGATATGGTCCTTCTTGCACTCGATCTCCATCTTGTGCATCATGGTATGATCTCCATCATTACACCGGCGTGGCACCATGGTCCGTGGCACCTCCATCTTGGTTGTCCATTACAACATATCACATGGATATGATATACAGCACGCAGGCCATAAAAATAAGACAGCCATATGGCTCCAGCCGGTATGTCAATTATTTACAAAAGATATCATCTCATACATAACGTTTGTAACATGGACCATATCACATCACATGCCCTGCAAAAACAAGTTAGACGTCTCTAATTTATTTTTGCATATTTTACGTGGCTTAGGGCTTTCGAGGATAGAACCGTTCATACCTACGAACATCAACCACAACATTGATAACCATATTTTTTAACAACCCTTCGTAGATTAGATCTTAAATATAGTAGGAGAAACGGACACCCCCTCAGCCACAAGTGAGACAGGTCTCGCGTACAAAGTACACGTAAAGTTTGACTAGGGCAGCTTCATCCTACTATGCCACTAAGATCATAAAATACTCAAGGAGGCAATAACATGATCATCAACGTCCACATACACCTATGTGTTCTACCCGTACAAATCATCTATGCATAGATCCGGCTCAGATACCACTGAAGGGTTCGTTGCATAGAAAACAAATATTTTCCTATGTGGTAGACACCCGAAGGGCCAAGATCTAATCTAGAACATGTAAGCAACGGGGAGAAAGAGAGTCTTAAGGATAACATACCCTCGAAGACACAAAGCGTTACGAGATCAAATATTATTGGTGATGTAGTCGTACTCACATTAATCTCAAGATCACGAAGAAGAGCGCTGCAATCCGGCAGCGCTTCCGCACTCGCTCACACGTATAGCTCGATGACGACCTCCATTCTCTCGATCCAGCGGGGCAGCGGAAGTAGAGGATCCCTCGGAAACCAGCAACACGACGGCGTGGTGTGGTGGAGAAAACTTCGTTTAGGGCTTCGCCAAGCGCATGAACATGAGGTGGTCCAGCGGGAGGATGGAGATGACACAAGTGTGTGTGTAGAGGGAGGTCCAACCCCTCTTTATATAGGAGAGGGAGGCAGCCACGATTTTTTGGTGCCTCCACCTCTCCCCTCATCATGTGGGTGGAGTCTCCACTCAACCCACTCATTCTCTCATCAATTCCCACTCAAAACTCTAAGGGTTTTCTTTAATAAATAAATAAAACAATTTTATTTCTTTAATTTAATATTTGTTAATCCTATTAACAAAAATTAACATTTACCCCCTTGAACTATTTGTTAATCAAACATTAACATATACCACCTTGAACTATTTCAATATTCCCCGAAACAATTCCTGTGACTATTTCAATATTCCCCGAAACAATTTTGATGTTGTCCAAAATTTTCTCCGATATTCCGTATCCACTCAATTGCGTCATCAAACCTTAAGTGTGTCACCCTATGGTTCGTGAATAATGTAGACATGATCGAGACATCTCTTTGATCAATAGTCAACAACGGGACCTGGAGATCCGTAATGACTCCTACACATTCAACGATGAATCTAGTGATCGTGTGAACCATAAACGGCGTAACTAATTCCCTTTGTCTCGCGATATTTTACTTGTCCCAGATCCGATCATTGGTATCAACCATACCTTGTTCGATCTCGCTACCGACAAGTACTCTTTTACTCGTTCTGTGATAGGACATCCTTGTGACCTAGTCACGTCCTTGCAAGCGGTATCAACTAATACTTTCCGAATACCCAACTACACCTTTATAGTCACCCTGTTACGGTGTGACGTTTGATGACATCAAATCATCCATCCGGTATCAGTGATTGACATGATCTCATGGTCTAAGGAATAAGTTACTCCGTATGTGTGATATAACAATGTAACTTAATGACTTGATCATATTGCTATATTCACTTTGGGTATATGTTCATCACATCATTCTTCTAATGACATGACCCCGTTATTAATAACATCCAATGTTCATGATCCGGAAACCTTGATCATCTATTAATCAACGAGCTAGTTAAAAGAGAGGCTTTACTAGGAACTTTTGTTTGTTTATTAAACACACATGTATCAACGTTTCTGGTTGATACAATTCTAGCATGAGAAATAAACATTTATCATAAACAAGAAAAAAGATAATAACCACTTTATTATTACCTCTCGGGCATATTCCCTCTACTTTGTGCTTGCATGCTACACCGAGTAGAGCCTCAACCCGGTTCCCCTTATAGGACTTAGCTTTATATGCTTTGTGTTTTCTTGCTAGGCCGAGTAGAGCCTTAACTCGGTTATCTTGAGTATAGTCTATTCCTTATACTATGTGTTTGCATCTTTAGGTTATTCCTCGCCAGAAAACAGAGGACAAGGCCATCCATGAGCATAACTGGCAGCCGGATCGGACCGAGGATGACGCAAAGACATTTGATGTCCAGGACACGCTCTGCATTCTGCTCGCCGGCCAAGATGGTAAGTCCCGAGTCTCCACATCAATCCGGGACTGGTCCGGGGATGATGAAGGTGACCAAGGCCACCATCACATATTTCTAGATGCTTTCCGGCTTCTTCCCGGTCTCAAGATTGCATTTCCTTATCCCAGCTCCAGAGGAGATGGACGAGGAGTCGATCAACGCGGAGCCCGTGGCTGTAGCTGCCCCAATTGGGACAAGGAAGAGGCCCGACAGCGGTGCCACCAAGCCCGTCGCTCCCAAGAGACCGAAGAAGGGCGCGAAGAAGACTACTACGAGAAGCAACAAGAGGCCAGCACGCCCCACCGCGGACGGGTAATTCCATCCGAGATGCTTTATGCTTTGTGTTTGCATTCTCCTATCTTTTCTGTCTCTTCCTATTTGTGTGCTTTGTGCATGCACTGTTCTGATTCTTTCTTTCCTTATTTCTTCTCTTCAGTGACGCACTTGACGCTGATGCTACCAACACACCACCCAAGCCGAGTGCGCCCCTGGATGTTGTGGATCTTCATACCGATGAGGGAGAATACCAGCCAGAGGAGAGGACCAAGATGCCCTCTCCCCTTAAAGAAGAGCAAGAACTCGGTGCCGACAACAATGGCGCCGAGATGGACACTGACCGGGTTCAGTGCAATCGGAACCCATCTCTGAGCCGCAGCCAATGGAGCCCCCTGCCGAGAAGCAACAGCAACCACCAGAACCTGTCGCCGAGCAGCAGCGGCCGCCAGAACCTACCGCCGAGCAGCAGCAAACACCACCGCCAACACCAAAACCGGCTGAGCAGCTGCAGCCGCCCAAGGAATAGCCCAAGCAAGACGCAGGGCAGGCTGGGCAGTAGCAGCCCGAGAAGCGGCAGCCAGGGAAAACTTCCGAGCACCAGCCATAGGGTGCCAAGGAGACCGAGCAACCAAAACAGCAGCAACCTCCGGCCAAGCAACAAGCTCCTCCGCCAGTACCAAAGGTAGTCTGGCCACTCAATAAGCCAAAAATGCCCAGACCCTGGGAGACTGCGGCCGCAGCCGAGAAGGCCACCACCAAGACCACCACGACTGCCAAGAGCGGCCCTATCACCCGCAGCTCCAAGCTGGTGCAGCATAAAATCCAGTTTGGGCCCAAGGAAAAACAAGCTGCAGGGCCGGGTGCTAGTGGAACTGCTGCCACTGTGAGCTTCCCGGATCACTGGCGCGAGCTGCAGGAGGAGCATCAGAAGCGGCAGGAGCGCGAAGCCGAGCAGCGAGAGGAGCTGAAGAGGAGGAGGGGAATAACCGCCATCAGAAGCTCTGACCATTCAGTCCGCTGCCCCATTGACGGAGCTTTCCTATGAGCTCCGAGAAGACATGGAGGCCGTCTTGGACCAGATAGGCCACATTGATCTGGACTGGGACAGTAAGAAGTTCGGCCATCTGGGTTGGGACGGCAAGAAACTTGGCAGCCTAGACAACTACCGACAGGCTTGGAACAAGGCCGACATTGGCCCTATTTCAATGGTCGTGGCTGCGTCCAGCAGTACCCTGGCGCATAAGATGTATTGCCTGCGTAAAGCTGCTGAGGATGCCGAGAACACCAGCCGGGTAAGCACTTTACTTTTCTATCCGGATTTCCGAGTTGCAACCTTTTCCATTTGTCTTATATCTCTTTTCTCTATACCATCCAGTCCCCGAGATTTGGACCGAGTAGGCAAGACTCCACCGAGTTGCAGTCTACTCGGGCTGAATCTTCCCACTCATACTGTCTTATTTTTCTCTTCAGGAATGTACTGAAACCCGTACCAAGATCTTTCGCCAACTCCTCTGAACCCAGGCGCTGGAGAAGGAGAAAGGCCAAAGAGGTAACTTTCATTTTCGCCGAGTTATTGCTTATGCTTTACTGGCATCAGTTTTCTAACTTGGTTCACATTTCTCAACTCATAGCTGTCTTGGAGCAGAGTGTTACTGATGCCATCACCAAGATCTCCTCTTTAGAGAGTAAATGCAAATACTTTGGTTTGTGCGTTTTGTGTCTATGCCCGTTTTTTATCTTTGCTTAACTTCTGCTTCTCTGCAGGTGAGTATAAGGACCTTGCAGATACGCACCAGGACTGCACTGTGCTGGCCGAGTCGGCGCAGAGAAGGATCACCTCTCTGGAGAGTAAGTCACCTTTTATCATTTCTTATCTGGCTTTCGCCTTTTTCTTCCTTGCTAACCGAGTTAGCTTCTTCACAGATGAGCGCAAAGCCTTCCTCGAGTAGCACCAAGGGTGCATTACCCCAGCCGAGGTGCAGCAGCAAGTGTAGGCTAGGGAAGCCAAGCTGGAGGCAGATTTGGCTGCCGAGAAGAAGGAGGTGTTCAAGATTAAGCGTGAGCTGGCTGAAGCTCTCAAGTCGGCGCTGCAGGCTGAACATGACAAGACCGAGGCGCTGAACCGGGCAGCTGTCGAGAATCTAGAGCTGGAAAGGGAGGTTGAATCCCTCAGGGTCCGGAACAATGACCTCGACACCATGCTAGTCAGCTCCCGAGGCTTGCTGGATAAAGAGCATTCTCTTGCATAAGGATGGGCCGGACGGCTTAAGGATCTTGTCACGGATATGCGATGTAAGTTACTGCCATTCTCTAACTTATTCCATCCGGTTTCTTCTACTCAGTTTCTCTTCTCTGGTTTTTCTTATTTGGTTTCTTGACTCCACCCATCATCGTCTCTCTCAGGGACCTTCCCGGATTTCAATGCGAGCGCTGAGGAAGCTTGGTGCTTCCATCATAGGTCTTGGTTCCCCTGGCCAACTGGAACTTGGGCACAGCCGACTCTCCCATGATTCTGGGACCAAAACAATTTGGTCCGGGTGGGCCCCTTGCTTCTATCTCCTCGGACCGGTAGATCATGTCCAGCTTGTACCTTGCATCGCTTGGCTCCAATATCCTCGCTCCTAACTGAGCTGCGAGATCTCTTGGGTCGGCGTACCCGGCTTGCTCCATTGCCGAGTACCCGTCATTGTAGCGGTCTTGGTGCAGAGGACCGGGTTGAGCAACCGGGTTGACCACCTTAGCAACTGCTTGTGGCTAAACAACATGCTGAACCGGGTTGACAACATGATGCCGAGATGGGCCATCTCGGTTTCCACCTTGCCCCTCTTGATGAACTCGGGCGGCCTGATGGCCAGTACCTCCAGCATTGTGTTTTTGACCGAGCTGCCGCTCTACAGCGTGCTGTTTTCCGGCGATAGCCTAATCGTACACCTGCATCTGCTTGCTCTTCCGAGAGTTCACACTCGGAGCCCTCTCACCACCGGGAAGCGGTGAAGAGGCCTGCTTTCCGTATCTTGCCCCATGCGACTGAACAACATGAGACGCACCAGCTCCCGGATTCGCTTTCCGGAAAGCCTCATTCTGCCTACCGGCCTCCAGAACAAGTTCATTGAGTCAGTCCTACTGCCTAGCGCGAGCTTCGCCGGTTAAATTCAGCAGCTCGGCAGCAACTGCCTCTGCAGCTCTAAGTGTTTTGGCAGGAGAGCTATATTTTGGCCTACCAGCAGAGGTCATACTACCAGATTCGCTAGCAGCTCTACCATATCTAGCCAGTTTAGCACCTAAGTTGCGACGAATAATTCCTATTTTGGTAGGATTTCTAGAAACAGGAGTAAAACCATGGGCTCTATTGTACCCGTTTTGGTCAAGGTTGAGCTCCAGCCTAACCTTTTCCAGCTCCTGGGACTCCTGGAGCAAGGCCTGGCGCTGCTGCTCGAGCTGCGCCCTCACCATCGCTGGATCCGCGTCCATGGCGAGAGACATGCCCAGATGCTCGACGACACCGGCACAAGCCGCCGGTATCGCAGTTGATGTAGAAGGATCCTTGTAACCCGGTTGGTTCTGGGGCCGGTCGTAGGGCTTGTGGCTTGGATGAGCAGCCAGCTCGTCGATGACTTCAGGCGCAGTGGGCGCGCCTTTCCAGGCATCCACAGCCGGGGCAGTCATCATCACCTCCACGCTGCCCACAGAGAGGCCGGATGGCTGCCCGCGGACGGCGAGAACGGCAGGAGGGTCCGCAGCAACGAGCACCACCTCGGGGTACTCGCGGATGACGGTGGTGGCGACGTACACCAGATGTTAGCCGAAGGAGATGATGGAGCCACCTGCAGGCACATGCCTGCCGTAGAAGTCACTAGTGTTGTCGGAGACGAAGTCGAGGGAGCCAAATCTATGGACAAGGCCACAAACCACGCCCTCGACCGAACGAGGAACGGGTCCCGTCAAGATATGAACCCCAGCCAGCGCCGCTGCTGGCCCCACGGTGGGCGCCAACTATCGTGGATGTGTAAAGACAGATGCCATAGGATGGCTAAAGTTTGGAGCCGATGGACGCTGTAGGTATCTGGGGAGGGATCGCACGCTGAACTGGCGCGCTCAGAACACTGCAAACAACAAGATCTACCCAGGTTCGGGGCCCTCGTGTGGAGGTAACACCCCTACTCCTGCCTTTCTCTCTGTATTATGGTATGCCGAGTACACGAGTTGCTCTCTATCTCTCTGGGAGTAGTAATGCCTCTAGGGTTCTTCCACCGTGTGTCGTTGTCCTCGTCGTCCTCGTCCCTCGCACAGGAGGGGTAAGCCACCTTATATATTGGTGGCCAACCACTATTCTACGAATAGAAGTACAGAGTAGACAACTCTACTGTGCAGAAGCGCACGCCTCCGTGTCTTCGCTGAAAACGTCGCCGAAAGTCTTCGCGGTAGGACGCTGACATGTCTTGTCCCCCTTGTCAGCCTCCACGGTAGGCCACTGACATGTCATGTCCCCCCTTGTGAGAGACAGGACTTGACAACACCCATACCGTACTGCACCCACGTCTGGATACAGATTACCACGTACCTAGTAAGTTGAACCGCACACCGGTACGACCCCTGGATACGCAGGATTCACCTCAATGGCTCCATTGACTTTGCCTCCGAGTAGAATAGCCGCTTATCTATACGGATAATCCGAGTGCTACCCGACGGACCCAGATAGATACTCGAATCTTCCCTTGGCCTCTTATGCTTCCTGCCGAATAGACCTATCCGGGTACCATTCAACCGGGTAGCACACCTACCCGGCACGTACTAACTCGGTACGGTCGAACTTGGTAATTGATGCCTTGAACTCCATTCTTCACCTATCTTACCCCTACTCGGGGGTAGTCCCCCGACAGCATCGTCAAGAAGATCTTCTTCAACTTCGTCAAGACACACAAAGAGTCAGTCTCCCAGAAGTTCTGAGGACAGGAAACTGCCTAACACTACTGGCAAGACTGATTCTGACAGTGACAAATGGGCTACATTGAAGGATGTCGAAGAGCCCAGGGGTTGTGTTTCACCTGTGGTGAGAGATGGAGGAAATATCACAAGTGCAATCCAACAGTGCAGTTTCATGTTGTGCAAGAGATGCTGCAATTATGTGAATTGGATGACAACAATGCAGAAGACAGTGATGAAGATTTGATGGTGTTGTCTGCAGAAACACAGAATTCGAGTGCTGGTTGTGGAGGCATTAAACTGCATTGTCAGATTGCATGCAAGGCAGTGGTTTTCTTGCTGGATTCAGGAAGTTCCCATTCCTTTCTCAGTTCAAGAGTGGGGGCGCATATACAACAAAAAATTCCTTTGAGCAAATAACAGAAAGTGAGGATTGCAGGTGGTGGGCATCTGGTTTGTGCAGAGTGGGTTCCTCAATACCAGTGGACTGTTGACAATCATGTGTTTGTCATAGACTTCAAAATTTTACCACTCCAACATTATTATGGTATCATTGTTTTGTACTGGTTGTCAGCTAGGGGCACTATGCAGGTTAATTGGCATCAGAAATGGTTATCGTTTCTACACCATGGAGAATCAATATTCTTGCAAGGAGAACCTCCCACTCAATTCCAGTGTACTGCCATTGAGTTACAGCTAACACAAGCTACTGCAACCATATCACCACCTGTGCCAGAGGACTTGCAGAGGTTATTGGATCAATTTCTAGATGTGTTCGCATTACCTACTGCATTGCCTCCCAGGAGGGAATGTGACCATCAGTTTGAAGGAGCGAGACCGGTGAAAATCAGACTTTACCGTTATTCGCCAGAATTGAAAACGGAGATCGAACGACAGGTACAAGCAATTCTGGATTCAGGGGAAATTTCGGTGAGTGACAGTGAGTTTGCTTCACCTATTATCATGGTGCGCAACAAGGACTACACGTGGCGCCTCTGTGTTGATTATCGCAACCTGTCTCGCGCTGAAAGCAAAGTACCCATTGCCTATTATTGACGAACTGCTAGATGAATTAACAGGAGCCTCGTGGTTTTCTAAACTAGATCTTCGAGCTGGTTATCATTAGATATGTTTGGCTCCGGGAGAAGAGTACAAGATGACTTTTCATACTTACAATAGGCATTATCAGTTCAATGCCATGGCGTTTGGCCTCACGGGTGCGCCTGCAACCTTCCAAGCGGTAATGAACAAAACTTTGGCCCCAGTACTGAGGAAGTGTGCTATTGTCTTCTTCGATGATATCCTCGTGTATAGCAAAACTTATCGGGAGCATCTGGAGCATGTCCATACCCTGTTGCAACTGTTGAGTACTCATCAGTGGAAAGTGAAGCAGTCAAAATGTGCCTTTGCCCAGAGGTCCATTGCTTATCTGGGGTATATAATCAATGAAGATCGTGTGGCCACAGATCCTAGCAAGATTGAATCCATCCATAAATAGCCAGTGCCGACAAATGTGAAGGAACTCAGATCTTTCTTGGTATTTCTGGATACTATAGGAAATTCGTGAAACAGTACGGAGTACTCGGTCATCCATTGACTCAATTACTCAAGAAAATCGTACCGTTTGTCTAGTCCTCTACAACTCAGTTGGCTTTTGATGTGCTCAAAGCGGCTCTAACCACGTCACCGCTCTTAGCGCTACAAGATTTTACCAAGAAGTTCGTCATTGAGACGGATGCCAGTGATAGAGGAGAAGGGGCAAGACTGTTGCAATAGGGACATCCGTTAGCATATGTTAGTCGTGGACTTGGGCCTCGCACTCGGGGGTTGTCGACATACGAGAAGAAGTATATGGCAATTCTTTTGGCAGTGGAACAATGGCGCACTTATCTACAACACGCAGAGTTCTTAATTCACGCAGATCATTGTAGTCTG
The DNA here is from genome assembly GCA_028641055.1 of Alopecurus myosuroides. Taxonomy (NCBI): domain Eukaryota; kingdom Viridiplantae; phylum Streptophyta; class Magnoliopsida; order Poales; family Poaceae; genus Alopecurus; species Alopecurus myosuroides. The sequence goes on from CM054059.1 coordinate 250,496,435, forward strand.
GCCCATTTGGAGGATCAACGGCTTCATACACCGTGGCAACAAAAAGTTTTCACTAAGCTATTAGGGCTCCAATTTCGTATCAAGTACAAAAAAGGCACCGAGAATCGAGTAGCAGATGCACTATCTCGCTGTCTTCATACAAATGGTGAGTTTCTAGCCATTTCTCAGAACAACCCAGTCTAGCTCACTGAAGTGGTGGAGTTGTATGAACACAGTGATGAAGAAAAGGCACTTCTTAGTCGTCTGGCTGTGCAAACGTTTCCAAATGATCGTTATGTGCTCAGGGATGGACTGATTCGATACAAGAATCGACTATGGTTACCTCCTGACAATGATTCCACACAAAATCTCATCACTACTTTCCATGCTAGTCAATTGGAGGGCATTCTGGAGTACAGTGACTGTCACTAGACTCAAGATATTGTTCTGTTGGAAAGGAATGACCAAACAGGTTCACAAGTTTGTGCAAGAGTGTTTGGTGTGTCAGAAAGCTAAACCAGAACGGGTTAAATACCCTAGGTTACTGGCCCTGTTGCCTGTGCCTACACAGTTTTGGCAAATGATGACAATGGACTTCGTGGAAGGATTGCCGAGGTCTGGGCGTTTCATCTGTGTGCTCATAGTGGATGACATGATTTCGTGTTATGCTCATTTCATTGGATTGTCTCACCCCTTCACGGTTTCCACCGTTACAGCAGCGTTCATGGACAATGTGCACAAGCTTCACGGTATGCCTAAATCTATTGTGACTGATCGTGATCGCATTTTCACCAGTTGCTTTTGGAAAGAGTTGGCTGCACTCATGGATACTACTCTCCGGATGAGTTCCTCTTATCACCCGCAGACGGATGGCACTACCCTACGCATCAATCAGTGCTTGGAGGCATATTTGCGCTGTTTCACGCTCGTGTGTCTAGTGAAATGGGCGTAGTGGCTATCGCTTGCTGAATACTGGTACAACACAAGTTTGCATTCGGCCTTGGATGGCAAGTCCCGGTTCCAAGTGATTTATGGTCAGCTGCCAAGAAATTTTGGCATTACTACTGCAGATGCTTGTCATGTGCCGGAACTTGATGATTGGCTACAGGACCGTGCATTGATGCTTCGACTGCTGCAGCAGCATTTGGAGCGCGTGCGTGCTAGGATGAAAGCACAAGCTGATAAAAATCGAACTGACGGGGTGATTCCAGTAGGGGAGATGGTATTTCTTAAACTCTAACCATACATTCAGTTGTTAGTCGCGCCAAGGGCTAATCACAAGCTACTCTTCAAATACTATAGACCGTTTGAAGTTCTGGAGCGCATAGGCGAACGGAGAGTGAGGGCACCTAGAGGGGGGGGGTGAATAGGTGCTACGACCAATTTTTATTTTTATTTGAGTTTAGGCTTGACACAAAGGTAAATTCTCTAGATAATGCAACGAAGGTGAATTTACCTATATGACAAGGATAACAACAAACACAATGCAAGTACAAGTAAAGGAGGAAGGGAACAAGGTGACTGATATGAAGCACGCGGAGACACGATGTAATCCCGAGTTCTTCCTTGTTAAGGGAGTACGTCTCGTTGGAGAGGTGTGAGCTTGCCACGAAGGCCTACTCAACGCCACAAAGGCCTTACCCTATTCTCCGATGAACCCCGCCACAAAGGCCTAGTCCATCTTCCACTATTGATCCCCTTTGAGGCGGGAATCGAATCCTTTACAAACAAATTGGGGCACACACCCACAACCAAATTGGGGGCTCCCAACAATCTCAAGAATCACCAAGAGTAGCAAGATGCCTAGGTTCTCCATAAGAGGAAACCCTAGGCAAGATCCCTCAAGCTAATGAGGGGTAAATGAAGAACGATACGGTGAAGATGTAGATCGGGGCCTTCTCCTTCAATCCTCCAAAGATAAACAAGTTTGGTGGGAGGGATTGCGAATTTGGTGAGCTCAATAAATGATGTTGAATGCTAATGGACAAACTAGGAGCTCAAGGAGGAAGAGGAGGTGTATTTATACCCCCTCCTCAAATCTAGCCGTTTGGCTGGAAAAGAGGTACCGGAAAATCCAGTCCAAGTTTGGATCGGAATATCCGGTCGTGATATTTCTCCAGATCTGAACGAGCTTCGTTGACTTCAACCGGATATTCCGACTGGACTGAATAATCCGGTATGAATAATCCGGTTGGCTTATGTCCCTCGCAGGCACCTGAACCGGATATTCTGGTTCAAATAATCCGGTTGACTTATGTGAGTTGAGGCTTCAGTCCTTAGTCGATTTTGAGCAGAAACTTCCTCAACCGGAATATCCGGTACGGTATGAATAATCCAGTACCAATATTCCGGCTCTTCTCTGTCCCGAACTGGACAGAAACGATCCTAACCAGAATATCCGGTTTCCCAGAATAACCCAGTTAGAATATTTGGCTCCTCACTGTCCCAAATCTCTTAGCCCAATCTTCACCGATCTTTTTGGTGATCGATGCCAATGTTATAGATAACACCTGCACACTTAACACCTAGGTAAATAATGTACTTAGTATTGTTAACTAACACACAAAACACCGGGAAAATGAAATGCACTTTCAATCTCCCCCTTTTTGGTGTTAGATGACAATACTAAGATTTGCAATAAAACCTTGACGAGTAAATGTTTGAAACAAAATGGAAATGTCTCCCCCTATCTATATGCACATCTTTTGTTTGCCTCAAATGCAAAAATGCAATAATACAAGGGGAGCAATTTCTAACAAGTAGCAAACATGCCAAAGTAACCAATATGTTGAGGAAGAGAGAAATATGTACCTTGTGCGTAGAGATGACAACAAGAATAACCAAGCACAATAATAGATAATATCCTCAACATATATAATAGATGATCATAGATAACCAGAGATAACCAAATACCCATAGTAGATAACCATAGTCACTAGAGTCTCACAACACATATCACATAGTTTTAAATGAGACAATAACAAGCAAATAGTTCACGAATAAGACTAAATGGACACAAGCTCTCAAGAAATGGTAAAAGCATATGCTTGTGCCCGAAACCCATGCAAATCCCGTAGGCCTAATACTACTTATCCCCCTTTGGCATCGAGATACCAAAAATAAGATAGGTAGTGGTGCTAGCATCCCAACAACGATCTAAGCATCGGAATTCTCAGACGACTCTCCCGCTGACGCGTCAGAAGCACCCTCAGCAGCACTCTCAAGATCCTCGTTCACGTCCTCATCTTTCTCATTGAAGTCATCTCCAACATGAGTACTAGAAGAAGCAGATGTGGCACGAAGAGCCTCCTCAATCCGCTCCCAAGGGGTACGGTCTCTGGATGACCACTGAGAATAGGACTCTGGGACAAGAGCAGCAGGAAGATCACTAGTAGCGCCACTCACGTGATGTAGAATCTGACGCTGAGAGCTGGACATGGCAGTGTCCCTGCGGTAGGCCTGGTACTGCTACTTGTGGATATCCACCTTCATGCACAGCACATTGCGCTGAAACCAGGAAAGCTTACTGACATTGCGCAGAGTGGTGGAAGAATCAGACCTGTGAGCACTAGAAGGGGCCACTCCTCCCATAGAGGCATCACCCTCAGGAGGAGGAACAGGAGCACGTACAACCTTCTTCCTTTTGACATACAACTTCTTGAAGTGATGTTCTTCCTTTGGCAGCTCATTGAAATCCCTCTTCATGGTGTCCTTGATCAGCATCATAATATATGGTCCATCGGGTATGGTGTTCCCACCAATCTTGGAATTGCGCAACTCATGGAAGATAATATCCATGACATCCACAGTATAAGAGGCAGTAGGATCCTCATCCTCCATACACTGCTGATGGCTAGGTTGAGACTCCAAGTGCAGAGTGTGTAGCTAGTGCCAAGCCTTCTTCCCCACGAGGGTGACTCGAGGGTTTATATCAAACTCTTGGAGAGACAGTATTTCAGCAGTTGTCTTCCAAGCTTCCTCCAGGATCCTGCAAACAAGTAGAGAATTTTGTGCCCTCAACCTCACCAAGTGGTTGTCAAGCACAAGGTGTGAGACTTCTAAATTGCAATGCAAAACTGAAAGTAAATGTGCAATAATTAAATCTACTACTAAATCCAAATGAGAAAATAAATATGCAATGGATTGTTTTTGTATTTTCGTGATGCAAGTGGTGATGGAGATAATGTAAATTGGAATTGGAGATGCAAGTAAAGTAAAGTGCAAGTAAAGTAAATTGCAGCAAAGTAACTAGAGTGTTTTCTTATATTTAAAATAGGACCGGGGTTCATGGTTTCACACTTGCATTCTCTCAAATAAAGTGGTAGACGGTGGACATAAAGAATTACATGTGAGATTACAATAACATGTTTAACATTGAGTACTTTCATATGGGCATCACGTCCTAGCATAGAGATCTCTACGGTCATATTGATCCCTCTTATACTCCACCAAGATGCGAAATAAATCATAACACCTCGATAATTAAGGAAAAACCAGAGTATAGCTTTAAGCAATGTGACATGAAGTTGAAGTAAGAACTTGCTAGATCTAGTCATGGAGATTGATTAGTGTCACTTCAAATCCCCGGTAACAAGGTACTCCTTTTTATCCCTAGTGAGGTAACTAAGAAAGGTTTAACAAAACCTAAGTGGATCGCTGAACTTCTGTCACTTTCACAGCACTAGCCACCCCCCGTTACTCCAGCTAATGCACCCATCACCCCACACACGCTCTCAAGAACTAGATTGATCAAAGCTAGAAAATAAGAACGGGGTACATAAGATACATCTACTCAAATAACTCAAGAGAAACAATTGCAATCTCAGATTCAATAACTCATAGAAAAGATCCACCACATAGGAATTACAACGGTGCCCGTTATCATGTGAGGCAGCTCATACGGATCTAATTAGTGAAGCACATAGAGAGAGAGATACAAGTTCTACTTCCACAAACCCATAGCCCTGGGGTGGACTACTCCCTCTTCATGGAGATGTCGATGGAGATGACGTTGGAGGGGTAGGAGATCACACCGGCGGCGCCCCGCCGGAGTTTTCCCCCTCCAATCTGGAACTCCAGGTCTCTGTTTTGGTGTTTCGGCGGCGCTCCTCTCCGTAAGGGTACGGGGGACCCTTTTTATAGTCGGTTTTAGGTCAAGACGGAGTCGGTAAGTCGAAGATGGAAGGAATTGGGGCCACAGGGGCCAAAAGGGGGCCTCTCACGCGGCCAAGGAATCTGGCCGCGTGGAGGGTCCTCTTTTGGGCCTCCTTGCCCAATTCTCGTGGATCCTTCGCCCGCAAGTCTTCTCCTTCCAAGAAAATGACCCCCGCAGATTTTCAGGTGATTTCACGGAAGTTTGCCCTCTGAAACGTCAAAAATATAGAAAACGGGGTTTCTGACAGGCAGGGTTAATTCCATAAAAGTTGGGGGACTTTGTAATTTAACCCCAAAATACTATAAAACATTGAATTATACCCTTATATGATGCAATATGTAATAGAAAACCATGTGAAAATATGCAAAATTCATCTATGCATTTTACATGCATCAACATCCCCAAGCTTAACCCATGCTCGTCCTCGAGTATGAAGGTGATAAAACTAAGATGGGTTTTGCATATTGAAACAATCATGGGATATCAAGGAGGATTATTCATGCTACATATAATCAAACGATTAATACTACAAATGAGTAGCAATATACAATTCATGTTGTAAGAAATATCAAATATGCAAGCAAAGATGCTTCATGAAAGTTCACAAAGTGTATAATGAAATAAAAGCACTATGGACCAAATGCATACACAAAATGAAAAATAAAATCCTATATTGGTCAAAGAATAGCATAATGGAGAATAGAAAATATGGTGGACACTTTGGAGAAAATTGAGTAGAGGTAAAACATGATCAAGTCTTATTTAACCTCTAAATTATTCAACTAAAATTACTAATTGAAATGTGGTACCCATTGATCTAGGACTCTCATTGCCCCTTTATCACTAGCATCTTAAAATTGTGAGTATTGAAGTAATGAGAATGACAAGGTGGTTGAAAGCCTCATGCCCCGTGAGTGTGAAAACCTACTCCATGATTACTCAACTTAAGATTCCTAATAAGCTTTGTACAATCATAATAAGTATTAATGACATCATAGAGAACCGCAAAGAGGTACCTCTTGCCCCATGACATGGAAACAAGCCCATGTTACAATGACAAGATGAACAAACGGAGTAGACTCATCATCCTTTTTATTTTCATTCACTATTATGCATAGCTTCTTATTTTATTATAGGATGTGTTGTAGAGTCACTCAAGCTGTAAGTAAATTTCCACCATGATAAAGCACGGCTTGGGTTAGCGTCCCAATGCGTTTCTCTAGTCATATAGATACTTACTCATCAAAACTTACTATTCCTCTATTTCATTTCGGCATGGCGGGAGTCCAAAAACAAAAGTACATGATATCAACCAAATGTAAAAAATTTGTGCAATGTTGAAAGCTTTCCGGTGATACACGTTTATAGCTAGCTCCCAACCACACACTTGTCAAACGCAAAACTTGTGGCTCCCATTATTGGGTCATGTTTATTAGATGCATAAAGAGTAAAGTGTGCCTTCAAAGGTTCGTGAGAGTCCTATCCCAAGTTCAACCCATGACAATTAATAAAGTGAATATCTTAATTTAGAACATAAATAACACAATAACATGGTGAACATACTCGGAATAGCAATGAAGCTAATGGGAAGATATGGTGGACTCACTGGAAATACTTGGCTAAGGAGTGTTGGAAACAAGTTTTTACTTGTTGGAATTTTTAAATTTTTGGCTAGCAAGAGGGAGATAGTTTACCAGCTACTATGCATGCATATGTCCATAGAACTACTCATTTCATGACACACTAAATAAACCAACAATTAACATCAAGGACATGAATAAGAGATAGCTCAAGACAACATTATTGCAAATTTCTACACATAAAAGCCTATAAATCATGCAAACATATGTAGCTCTTCAAATCAACCATGGCATACCTATTCCAAGTCATAATACTAGCATCCAATACATTCCAACCCCAAACTACAGTAGCTCAATCTCATATAAAATGATGGTGGTGGTCTTATCAAAATAAAAATAAAAACAAAAACTAGACGCTTCAAGTCTCTACGATAAATGTTTTGCTTAGAAAAACAGAAAGTAGACGTGTGCTAACCAAAAGAGTGTAGCTCCAGTGGGGTGTTCATCACATCCCCAAGATTATGGCTTTCACCATTCTTGGATGTCTTGAGGCGCAGCTCCTCTATTCCCTGTGAAAAAACTTCACAAAACATGTTTCTCCCATTCTTTTTCTGTGGGGTGAGATTAGTAAGGACAAACAAATCACATGCTTTCTGTGAAAAATTCTAAATCAAATGCTCCAGTAGATAGAAAATAATGTTCATTATGTTTTATGTTCACTCTCTTGCTTGAAAGAATCATGGAATTCGATTCCCAAGCCCAAAGAGTGCATAAAACAAAAGAAGGCAGAATCTGTCCAGAAAAGCAGCAGCAGCAAAACGAACGTTTTTCCCTAAGCTAGACTCGTCAAAAAATTAAGCCAATTTTTGTTATTACATAGGATGAAAAGTTGCAGAACATACTAGAAAATTAGCTCAATCCGACATACCAATAAAAAACGTAAAATCATACGGTGAGAAGACTCGTGCTGAAACAGAAATTTCATGCACTAGGATAGCAACTTATAAGTCCAAATGGGTTTGACTTGACTCTTTATTCAAAAACTCCAGAATTAAAACAAAAAAACTAATCTCTTGATACAGCAAGAGGACACTAGGAAAATCCAAATAAAAACAACCGGGTTGCCTCCCGTAAAGCGCTTTCTTTATAGCCATATAGCTAGGCTTTACTTACTTGATAATCAAGAGGGATAAAGCTCATGAGGGAGCTTGTTCTTCAGCGTGCCCCTCTTCCTTGGGAAGTGCTCCATGTTTTTCTTGTGAGGGAACTGAAACTTGACATTCACTTCCTTGGAGTCTATGATTGCACCTGTAGTACGAAGAAAAGGTCTACCCAAAATAATAGGACTAGGGGATTTATCCCCCATATCCATAATAATGAAATCAACGGGTACGAAAGTCATGTGCAATTCAATTATAACATCTTTTACTTGTCCTACAGCATGTTTAGTAGAGTTATCAGCAAGGACAAATTCACTTGAGCACTTTTCTAAATTTTCTAGTTCTAGCAATTCATATAATTCTTTAGAGAGTACCGATACACTAGAACCTAGATCTAACATAGCATGGTGAATTTCTTTTCCAATTGAAACTAGCACCTTGGGGATCCATGCATCCCCAAGCTGAGGAGGTATCATGGCCTCATTCTTGTACCTAGCAATTTTTTCTTGCAAGACATGATTAGCAATATAAGATCCAAACCCAGGTTGATTAACATTTATAGTGGGGTCACTAGCAAATTTTTGTAGAGTAGCAATAAGTTCTTGCAAGCTACTTTTTTCTAAATCAAGCAATGGATCCTTAATTTCAGTAAGCATCATAATTTCCTCTACTTTACTCTCTAATTTAGCTAGCATGCTTGATTCATGAGGACTAATTTCATCTTTGCTAGCAAGATAAGACATATATGGAAGTAAATATTCAGGGTACTTCACTATTTCATTCAAAGTTTCTTCTAAGCTAGTAGGGACATGCTCACTTGTATTCTCAGCAATATGATCAATATTTTCAATAATAGGAGCAGCAATAGTAATAGAATTCATTCCTACACTAGGTTGTGCTTGTGGCTTTCCTGCTGACATGCTTAATAGAGTTGCTTGATTATCAGCTAATTTTGACAATGCTTTATCTAAATTCGAAGATTGAAGTTGCAATCCTTTAATATCACTACTAATGGATGCAATAGACTTATTTAACTCATGTATCATAGCATGGTGACTATCAACTTGTTCCATAAGCAATTTATTAGATTCAGAAATTTCACTAGAAGGCTTCCACTTATTTTCATTAGCATTAGGATATGGAACAAAAGGTTTATTTGGCACATAAGGAGGTTTACTATATGAATTGTAAGCATTACCAAAACCATTGCTACCATAATTCCTAACAAAATTAACATCCACACTTTCGGAATTACTACCAACTAGCTCCTGCAAAGGCACATTCTCCATATTTTGTTTATTAATAAAAGCAAGAATAGTGTCCATTTTAGAAGACAAATCATTGGTTTCTTCAATTGAGTTTATTTTCTTAGTGGGATTGGGTGCTCTTTCAGTATTCCATTGACTATAATTTTGCAATATGCTTTCTAATATGCTCTTAGCCTCACCTACAGTTTTACTCATAAAGACACCTCCAGCAGCAGAATCAAGTATATTTCTAGACATGTAGTTTAGACCATTATAAAAAGAGTGTAGTATGGTCCATTCATTTACTCCATGTGATGGGCATGTTCTAAGAATTAATTTAATTCTATCCCATGCCATGGCTACATATTCATTATCATTTTTCCTAAATGAGAGGATATTATTCCTATTTTGCAAAATTTTAACGGGAGGATAATATTTCTTAATGAAAGCTTCTTTTAAATCATCCCAAGACTTTATACTAGCTGTAGGTAGTGAAAGTAACCATTCTTTAGCCTTTCCTCTAAGTGAAAAAGGAAATAATTTCAGTTTTAAAACACTACTTTCCACATTTTTAAATTTTTGCATACCACATATTTCCAGGAAATCATGAAGATGCAAAGAGGCATCCTCCATAGCACTACCACCAAATTGCTCTCTAGTAATTAAATTCAATAAACTAGAACTTACTTCATAGCTTTCATCTTGTATTTCAGGTGTAGTAATTGACCTAGCAATGAATTGGTCATTGGGTGTATTTGTGTAGTCACTTAATTTAGTTCTATCACCCATTTTAACAGTTTTTATGTAGTTTTTAATTTTTTATGCAAAACTGAAAAGTAAAGTAACTAGGCAAATTCGAAATACTAAAATAAACTACATAACTAAATGCAAAGCTAAAATGCAAACTAAAATAAAATATGCAAGACAAAACAAAAACAAGAACAAAAACAAAACAAAAACAAAAACAAGACAAGAAACAAAACAATCTACTTGAAAGAAGGTGGAGATAGAAAGGACGGTACTCACGTAGGTGCAACCTCCCCAAGCTTAGGTGTTTTCACACCTTGTTGGTGATGAAGACTTCTTGTGAGCTCCCTTGAACAACTCCTTCACCTATGGCTCCCCGGCAACGGCGCCAGAAAAACGCTTGATGGCTAGGTTGAGACTCCAAGTGCAGAGTGTGTAACTAGTGGCAAGCCTTCTTCCCCACGAGGGTGACTCGAGGGTTTATATCAAACTCTTGGGGAGCCAGTATTTCAGCAGTTGTCTTCCAAGCTTCCTCCAGGATCCTGCAAACAAGTAGAGAATTTTGTGCCCTCAACCTCACCAAGTGGTTGTCAAGCACAAGGTGTGAGACTTCTAAATTGCAATACAAAACTGAAAGTAAATGTGCAATAATTAAATATTCTACTAAATGAAAATGAGAAAATAAATATGCAATGGATTGTTTTTGTATTTTTGTGATGCAAGTGGTGATGGAGATAATGTAAATTCGAATTGGAGATGCAAGGAAAGTAAAGTGCAAGTAAAGTAAATTGCAGCAAAGTAACTAGAGTGTTTTCTTATATTTAAAATAGGACCGGGGTTCATGGTATCAAACTTGCATTCTCTCAAATAAAGTGGTAGACGGTGGACATAAAGAATTACATGTGAGATTACAATAACATGTTTAACATTGAGTACTTTCATATGGGCATCACGTCCTAGCATAGAGATCTCTACGGTCATATTGATCCCTCTTATACTCCACCAAGATGCGAAATAAATCATAACACCTCGATAATTAAGGAAAAACCAGAGTATAGCTTTAAGCAATGTGACATGAAGTTGAAGTAAGAACTTGCTAGATCTAGTCATGGAGATTGATTAGTGTCACTTCAAATCCCCGGTAACAAGGTACTCCTTTTTATCCCTAGTGAGGTAACTAAGAAAGGTTTAACAAAACCTAAGTGGGTCGCTGAACTTCTGTCACTTTCACAGCACTAGCCACCCCCCGTTACTCCAACTAATGCACCCATCACCCCACACACGCTCTCAAGAACTAGATTGATCAAAGATAGCAAATAAGAACGGGGTACATAAGATACATATACTCAAATAACTCAAGAGAAACAATTGCAATCTCAGATTCAATAACTCATAGAAAAGATCCACCACATAGGAATTACAATGGTGCCCGTAATCATGTGAGGCAGCTCATACGGATCTAATTAGTGAAGCACATAGAGAGAGAGATACAAGTGCTACTTCCACAAACCCATAGCCCTGGGGTGGACTACTCCCTCTTCATGGAGATGTTGATGGAGATGACATTGGAGGGGTAGGAGATCACACCGGCGGCGCCCCGCCGGAGTTCCCCCCTCCAATCTGGAACTCCAGGTCTCTGTTTCGGTGTTTCGGTGTTTCGGCGGTGCTCCTCTCCGTAAGGGTACGGGAGACCCGTTTTATAGTCGGATTTAGGTCAAGACGGAGTCGGTAAGTCGAAGATGGAAGGAATTGGGGCCACAGGGGCCAAAAGGGGGCCTTTCACACGTCCAAGGAATCTGGCCGCATGGAGGGTCCTCTTTTGGGCCTCCTTGCCCAATTCTCGTGGATCCTTCGCCCGCAAGTCTTCTCCTTCCAAGAAAATGACCCCCCGCAGATTTTCAGGTGATTTCGCGGAAGTTTGCCCCCTGAAACGTCAAAAATATAGAAAACGGGGTTTCTGACAGGCAGGGTTAATTCCATAAAAGTTGGGGGACTTTTTAATTTAACCCCAAAATACTATAAAACATTGAATTATACCCTTATATGATGCAATATGTAATAGAAAACCATGTGAAAATATGCAAAATTCATCTATGCTTTTTACATGCATCAACTGCTTAGCCAAAATGAGAATATTGCATAATGGACTGGTGAGAGCATCATTGTTACCTCCACTAGGCACCAAGAAGGACGGGAAGAGGCGCACAAGTTGATCATAGAAGGGGAGGAGCCCTTCCAGCTTCCCAACAGTGAACCCTGGAGCATACATCTCTGCCATGGACCTCTCTTACTGCGGTCTCTCCACATCATGCATATGGTAACCAAGTGGAGGATGAGAGTTATGCTGGTAACCAAGCAGACGACCCAGCCTGTGGAATGGGGCCTCACGAGGAGTGGACTAGGTCATCCACTTCGGACCACATGGAACACTGGAATCAAACACCACAGTGGACATGAACTGAACAATGAGCTCGGTATTGTAGCGGAAACGGGTCTACAGAACCCTCACAAGACCAAACCTCTCAATGATACTAGCAGCATCAACACATTCTTCCTTGTCCCTGATCATCTCAAACCTGGTGGGATGCATCTGACGGATGGGAAAATTGTAGTTAGAGTAGATGTCCGCATATATGTAGGACTGCTTCATGCACCAGAACCGAGCATCCTCACAATCAACATCACGTAGAGTGTTGTATCAATTCTTCTGACGGATCTGAGCCTAATCGTGAGTGGTGACTTCCTTCTTGTAATTCTTCCTTGCTTCCTTTCCGTTCTTCTTCCTTGATGGCTTCGAGGCCAAAGACTTGGTATTGGCAACAACTTTCCTTGGAGGGCGAGAGTCACCGGGCTCCTCATCACTAGTGTCCTTGTACGAAGGACGCTTGCGAGGGCCCAACTTGTCAGCACGAGAGCTACCTGTGAAGGAGAATCATAGAGGAAGCAATGGGGTAAGTGCACACATGTCTAACAATGGAGGAATCATACGTCAAAACAATAGGGAAGAGTCCATGGTACGATCGAGAGTCAATTCTAGCTAGGTTCAATTCTGTACCGGATATTCCGGTTCAGTTCTGTACTGGATATTCCGATTTTAGGATAGAACATAGCCGGATATTCTGGTTCAAAACTGAACCAGATATTCCGAGTGCACGAAGCCAACACTAGATTGATCCTTTCCTAGTTTTGAAAACTAAATCGGTGACATGTGAATCTAACCTATTGTCTCTAGCATGTATAGGATACCCTAGGAAACATTCACTACCAAGCATTTGCAAGAAAAGCACGAATCCATGGAGTGGTAGGGTTATGGCACCAGGGTCAAAATATTTGAACTTTACCAGCGTCCATGCATGAATATGCTTGAATGGAAATGCTCCCAAGATGATGGAGAACAAGATCCAGGCAAGAATTCGCAGATCCCGTGGAGGAATTGGCCCGGGAGGCCAAGAATGAGAGTGGTGGCGCTTTGGTGGAGAAGAGAAGTTGAGGAGAAAAGGCAAGAACTGCCTCTCTCCCCGTGCCCGTCCGAATAAGTGAAGATGCGTCGGACCGGATATTCCTGTTCAAAACTGAACCGGATTTTCTGGCTACCTTCTGATTCGAAACTTCCTAGTTTCAATGGAACGACAAGTGTGCTACATAGAGTTTGGGTTTTGGGTAGAAAGGCTTAGGATAGAAACACCAAACTGGAAGTAGTACTTATCTCGCTCAATTGCAAGAATCAAACGAACAAAAAGACCAATTGAGTTAGATTTTTCCACGAAAACACTTAGCAAGGGAAAACAAGAGAAATGCAATGAAATATCGAATAAACCCCAACTAAGATCCAACTCTTCACAAAGAAGAGGTTGGTGGCCTAAGCCACCATGTAAGAGATCATGGTATGACACTGCGAAGATATATCTTGGGTGCATGGCCTGTACTCGACATTGAAGCTCACAATTCAACATTAGAAAAAGAGAGAAAACAATGAATTTTTGCTTTGGGCATAATGGGGGGAGGGAGAACCCAATGTGTTAGAATAACACTCCCCCTATGTCCATTCCTACACCTAAACCCAAACACGTCACAACTATAGGGGTGTGTGCAAGATCTTCAAGTCAAACTCCTAGAATCAATGATATTTAGCTCATTCCTCAAGAACATGAATCTTGCATAATCGAGAGGCTTCGTGAAGAAGTCCGCGATATTATCCTTGGTGGGGACATATGCTAGCTCAATATCAGCTCTTACCACATGATCCCGCATGAAATGATGACGAATCTCAATGTGCTTCGTCCTTGTGTGTTGCACAGGGTTGTAGGTGATCTTGATGGCACTTTCATTGTCACACATGAGGGGTACCTTCTCCAAGTGAACATCATACTCTTAGGTTTGCCTCATCCATAGCAATTGGGTGCAAGCACTAGCGGCCGCCACATACTTGGCTTCGGCGGTGGAGAGGGATATGCAATTTTTCTTCTTGGAATACCAACTCACCAAGGACCTACCAAGAAATTGGCAAGCCCCGGAATTAGACTTCCTATCATCTTGATCACCGGCTCAATCCGTGTCCGTGTAGCCCTTGAGAGAGAATTGTGCCCCCTTTGGGTACCACAAATCAAACCTTGAGGTATCAACCAAATACCGAAAGATCATATGGACCGCCATTAAGTGGCTTTCCTTAGGATCCGCTTGATACCTTGCACACACACCTACACTCAAAACGATATCGGTCCTAGATGCACAAAGCTAAAGCAAAGAAGCAATCATAGAATGATACAACTTTTGAACCACATCTTTACCATCCGTATTGCGCTTGAGGTGGCATTTGACTTGCATAGGTGATGGCTTCATCTTTGCACCTTGGAAATTAAACCTCTTGAGCATGTCTTGGGTGTACTTGGCTTCAGAAATGAAAGTCTCCCGGGCCAATTGCTTGATCTCAAAGCCAAGAAAGAATTTAAACTCTCCTATCATGGATATCTCAAACCTGTCAGTCATAAGCTTTGAGAACTCATTATTAAAAGCTTTGTTAGTTGAGCCAAAGATAATATAGTCCACATAGAGTTGGCATATGAAAAGCTCTCCCTTTACCCTCTTTGTGAAAAGGGTGGGGTCGATCTTCCCAACTTCGAAACCACGATCTTCCAACAACTCTCTAAGGTGCTCATACCACGCACGTGGTGCTTGTTTAAGTCTATAGAGCGCCTTATCAAGTTTGTAGACATGGTTAGGAAAGTTGAGGTTCTCGAACCTTGGAGGCTGCTTAACATATACCTCCTCTTTTAGTGAACCATTCAAGAAAGCAATTTTGACATCCATTTGTTGCAATTTGGAATTATGTGAAGATGCATATGCAAGAAGGATACAGATGGACTCAATGTCGAGACATCGTAGTAGTTTTCATAGACGGGGGTGCCATGAGACTACGGTAGAGACGTGGGGTAACGGGATAGCGTAGTAACACAGAACACAGGATTTTACCCAGGTTCGGTACGTCGCGACAGTACGACGTGCCTACTCCTGCACTTCTCACTAATTGGGACTAAAGCCCATAAACAGGGCTACAATGTGAGGGTTTGGATCTAAGCTACTCGACGAGGATGAGCTTCTCGGCGAGTTGGCGTAGAGCTTCTCTGTTTGTCCGTTTTTTTGTCTATCTCCCGTCCGGCTTTATATAATAGCCGGATTAGGGCTTACAGAATAGGAAACCTAGAAAACTACGGTAACTTGTAACTTGGAAAGCAAGGAATCCGTATTCTCCTCCAAGCCAGATCACATGGGCTGTGATCCGGGTTCTTCTAGAATCCGGCTTCTGCGCGTCGGATTACTGGGCCGCCTAATGGACCTAAGCCCACTACCACTTAGGCCACCCTGGTAATCCGGCACTTGGCCTACCATCTTCTATACCCCTATTTGGTATATATCCGACAGTAGCCCCCAAGAAGGATCAAAACTCTGATTCTCCGCTATTCGCCAAATGTTCCTTGCCCGAGAAATATTGATTCAGCAGTCTTGATTTTTCTTATTCTTCATTTGAAAAAGATGGTGGCATGAAACTCGGAATCCTGAAAATCCGGCTTTTCTCTCACGATCCTTCGTGGAGAAGAAACTTTCTATGTCAGCGCACTCAACCATGCTGACGTAAGCGACGTTTGAGATTTACTCGGAAAAACCCAGAAACGTATCTCTGACAGATTCGCGCGGGAAACGAGGAGATAATCATCATTACTCCGTCGTTTCATTTCACGGATTTTCCGGCGAGCGACACGCGGCAAACATCCAACGGTCAAAATAGCCGTTGGCACGCATCTAAACGGTTTTCCGGCTATAAATAGCCGTCCTCGTCCTCAACGAAAACTTTCCTCACTCCCCACTGCCCACGCCATTGACGCGAACGAGCTCGAGAGCAAAGCACTTGTCCCAGACGCTCTTAGCATCCAAGCACGCCGGAACGCAACGCACCACCACGAGATGGCCTCCTCGCCGTCATCGCCGACCCGCGCCGCCATCAACGAGCTCATCAGCGATCTAGATCCGCAACTGGGATCGCCCAAGCACACCGTCGACGAGCCGGAGAAGACCACGGCCTCTGCGGCGGGTGACGCAAATCCTTCCGCCGCCGCGGACGTTGCGGGATCGAGCTCCGCAGCCTCCCCGCTGTTTGCTCCAGAAACGGCGGAGGAGAAGATCCAACTCCTCGGCGACGAGCTCGCCGCCGCGGAGGCCGCCGCCTCTGCCACCGCCGGAGCAGACGAAGAAGCGGAGTCTGCAGGCAATTGGATTGCCTGCAGCATTCCTCCGGCTCTCCTTCCAAACCTGGAAAAGGAGGGCCTGGTTCTTAAGAAGAAGTGGCGGCTTCCAGAAGACGAGACCGAGCCAACGCCAAAAAAATGGCGAAAGGGTCTTTCTTTGCTCCCACCTTCTTCGAGGTATGGGGCTTCCACCTTCTTCCTTCTTCCTCCAAATCCTTTCTCACTACAACATCCAGCCCCATAACCTTCCTCCCAACTCCATCCTCTACATGGCCGGCTTCCAGGCTTTGTTCGAGGGCTACTTAGGGCTAGAACCTAGGTTAGATTTCTGGACTTACTGCTTCGGGGTTAAGCGGAACTCTTCGGAGGGCGCACTCCCGACTTGCGGGACCATATCTTTCACTCTTCGGAGATTCCGAGAAGATTGGTTCCCCAAGATAAAAACTTCGGAATCCGTCAAATTTTGGACGGGTTCCTTCTTTTATCATCCCGACGTGCCTTTCCTTAAGGAAGCTGTCGGGGTTCCTCCTTTCGTGAACTCTGCCGCAGTTCCCCAAGACAACTGGGGAACGGAAGCCGTCCAGGTTCTGCCGCCAGATCTACTAAAGATCAAGCGGCGCATCGCCAAGCTTACCTCCATGGATCCGCCTCTAACCGGCATGGACACGGTTCTATGCTGGCTGATTAGGCGAATCCAGCCATTGGCCAACCACAGCGGCCGTCTCCTGTGCGAATACACGGGAGTCAAGGATCCGATGCGGACAACTACCAAAGATTGGCCCGCAAAGGAGCTTCGACGGAGCATCAACCAATTGGTCGCATCACGCGACCAATACGAAGCGAGTCGGCCAATGTATACGGCCGACAATCCGGTTCCCAAGGTAATTTTTCAGTCATTTGGGTACAGTTTCATTTTTTCTCGGATTTTCTAGCTTCTGATTTTGATCTTGTTCGTCCGACAGTTCGCGGATCTTTCAGATTCGTACTTGGTATCCGAGGCCGAGCTGGACGCGCTACGCACCGCCGCTACAGGTGGATGCAAGCGCAAGAAGATAACTTCCTCGGAAGAAATTATCGACCTTGACGGAATCCCCGTCGCCACTTCCAGGTTCTTTCTTCTGGATTCTATTTTCCTTTATGGGAACTTTTCATCCATCCTCGGTTTTTTTTTAACTTTTCCGGGTTTTTTGTTTTTAGCCTGCCTCCCTCCAGTTTAAAACCAAAGAAGCTGAAGAAATACAAGGTTGCTTCCAGCCGAGGCGGTCAACCTTCTTCCGCCGTTGCCCCGAACACGCCGTCCACAATGGCGGAAGAGCAAACTGCAGCCCCCACCACCAAGCCCTCAGAGCCCAGCCAGCCCGTTGTGTCGGACACGGACACGAGGGAAAGGGCGGCTCCAGAGGTGGAGAAATTTTCTCGGACTTTCGACGAGGAAATTCCCATCTTTGACAAAGACTTCAAGATTATCAACGACGGCCTAAGCGCGGCCGGAACTTCTTTTGCGGAATACGCAAAAGAGTTCCAGGAAAACTTGGCGGGTTTGCACTGAATGAGCCAGGTATGTAACTCTAGCCCCCAAGCATTAAACAAAATTGTATGCCTGTTTTGCTTTGATGCTTTTTGTAACCATTCTTTTCCTTGCTATGTTGCAGCAAACCGCCGAAACCATAAACATGGAAGTTTTCAACAAACTCACTATCAAGAATAAGGAGGTTAGAAATCTCCTTTCTATTCTTGAAGAGAGAGAGGCGGAACTGGCATCGTCTCAGCTCTCTTTGACGGAAACATCAGGTACACATTTTTCTTCTGAGGTTTGCGATTCAATTTTTTGTCTAAGTACTTATTCCGAAAATTTTCTAAAGCCGGAATTTTCTTTGCTTTCCAGCTGCTTTGGCTAAGGCCAAGCAAATAGCTGAAGATGCCGGCAATGCCGAGAATCTCCGAAAGGAGAATTTGGAGCTTCACAAGAATCTTGTGAAGGCTCAAAAGGATCTGGAAGCCAGCAACTTGGCCCTTGGAGTTGCCAACTCCAAGGCTTCTGAACAGGCGGAGAAGGATAAATCCACCATTCAGGATTTAGAAAATGCTCTGAACCTCCGCCTGGAAGAAATCTCCGAGATTGACAAGCTTATTGGTAATTTTCCGTTACCCTTTTTATTATTCCATATCTTGTATTTCTTCTCTGTTTTTTGCCTAACACTTTTGATTGTTTTGTCGGAAAAAACAGGAGATATCCCAGATGGTACCCGGCTTGAAGGGATCCAAGCCTTTGGGAAGATGTGGACTTCGATCCGTGCTGCTGGAATGCAGCTGGTGAACAAGTTTCTTCCCGCAAGGACTGGGGAGTTCTCGGAGGTTGAAAAACTTCCGGGAGCCATCATGGAGGTGGCGGAATCCAGGGATTCTATCCTGCGTTCCGCTGCACGGGGTGGTGCGCGTATGGCACTCGGCCTTATGCGCATGCACTACCCCGGTGCTAAATCCTGGCGCGTGGCGTCCGGTGTCCCTCAGGGATACACGGACACTCAGCGAAATACCATCTTTGATGAAATCAAAGGCCACGCCACCCAGATTGCCTCCATGGTAAATATTTCCATCAACTATCCAGCAGAGGAGATCCCTCCAATCCCCGAAGACGACAGCAGCGAGGAGGAATCCGATGCTTGAAGGGCTACCTTTGACCTGGATGGCAAAAAATAGACAATAGGAGCATTACTATTCTTTCAATGTAATCTGCAATGTAATGCTTCTATTTGTATGAAAAATTCCGCCTTTTGCAATTATTAGTTATGAAATTTTTTGCAAGTTTTTTTTTCGGATGTTACTATTCCTTTATCTTCTAAGTTCTCTGGCATATATGTTTTAACTGTCCTTAGTGTTTGAAATGGCTCAAATAGCAATATGAATCGTCATGCCGAGTAACTGGGAATAACCAATCAGTTTAAACTTGGAAACATGGACCATGCTAAAGGCATTTTTACTAACTAGTTCCAGCAACCCAACACATACGCAATCAGATAATGCTTAGAGAAACAAGGAACTTTTTAACCGAAACTTGGGCACACAGGCAATTCAAGTTTCCTTTAGCCGTTAGCAGGCTGAAAAAACATTCAGTTACTTAACGCCGAGTACGCAGGCACAATTCGGGTTAACATTGAGTATTTTGTAAGATCATTGGGAAATAGAGAAGGTGGAAACATGCTTTTACTATAATGAACATGTAAAAAACATGGATACCAGAAATCCAACAACTTTATTTCATGATGTCAAAAGATGTTTACATAGATATTGAACTAAGTATAGAAGAGACATAACTGCTATGTATTCCAAAGCTTTGCTATCCACTTGACTTTGTCGGATTTCTTCAACAACTTGTATAACTTTAGGATTTTAGCCCCCAGCCGACTAATAAATCTGCTAACGGCAGCTGCGGAACCCGTCAATCTTTGGACATCTTTGACGCAGGTATGTTTTGTGATGTTCAAGATTGCCTTGATCTTTTCCGGGTTAACTTCTATTCCTCTGTGAGAAACGATGAAACCCAGAAGTTTTCCTGAGGGAACCCCGAATACGCACTTAGATGGATTCAACTTCATCTTGTAGGTGCGTAAGTTTTCGAAAGTTTCTCGCAAATCCTCAAGGAGTGTATCTTTTTCCTTGGTTACGACAGCAATATCGTCCACATAAACATGGACATTTTTTCCAATCTGACTATGCAAACAACGTTGCATGCAACGCTGGTAGGTTGCACCTGCGTTCTTCAGGCCAAACGGCATGGTTACGTAATAATACGTCCCGTATGGGGTTATGAAAGAAGTCTTAATTTGATCTTCCTTTTTCATGCGTATTTGGTGGTACCCGGAGTATGCATCCAAAAAGCACAAAAGCTCGAAGCCTGCTGTGGCATCTATTATTTGATCGATTCGCGGTAATGCGAACCTATCTTTCGGACACAATTTGTTCAAGCCTGTGTAATCTATACACATTCTAAGAGCAGTAGTGTCTTTCTTCGGTACTAATACCGGATTTGCGGACCAATCAGTATGGATCACTTCCTTGATGAAATCCGCTGCTAAAAGCCGGATAATTTCCTTGCCAATAGCCTTCCGTCTTCTTCAGTCGAATCGACGGAGACCTTGTTTGACGGGTTTTGATCCAGGAATAACCTTAAGTTGGTGCTCAGCAAGTTCCCTGGGTACACCTGGCATGTCAGCTGGACACCAGGAAAAAATATCCCAGTTCTCACGGACGAACTTGATGAGCTCGCCTTCCTATTTGTCAGTCATCCCAGTCCCTACAACGACAAATTTTGTCGGATCTTTGGGATCTAGGATTACCTGTCTTGTATTCTCGGATGCCTTGAAGCTGTCTGTTGGCTTCCGAGTTTCTTTTCCTGCCGGCATTTCTGACGGCGATACCTCCTTGGCTAATTCCTTCAGTTCTTCCTTTGCTATAACTCTCTGAGCGCAAAGGGCATTTTCCTTCTCCAGCTCATTTGCCAGCTTAAAATCACCTACTATAGTGATTACTCCTCCCTTGGGTCCTGGCATCTTCAGCTTGTTATAAATATAACAGGATCTTGCCATGAATTTGGCGAAAGCTGGACGTCCGAGTATTGCGTGATACATGCTTTCGAACGGCACTACTTCGAAGGATACTTTTTCCTGCCGGAAGTGATCTTTATCTCCAAAGGTGACATCTAGGGAAATTTCTCCTAGGGATCGTGCTTGCCTGCCAGGGACGATACCATGGAAGCGTATATTGCTGTAGTTGAGCTGAGACTCGGAAATCTTCAGGTGCTTCAGTGTATCCAGGTACATTATGTTAATGCTGGATCCTCCATCCATCAGCACTCTTCTTAGCCTAGTATTTTGAACAATAGGGCTTACAACAAGAGCTTGTGTGCCGGGTTCAGGGATATTTCCGGGATGATCAGACTGATCCCAGATTATCGGTGTATTGGAGTACTTCAAGAATTTCAGGGTTGCCGGAACAACCGCGTTTATCTCTCGAAGTGTTCTTTTTGCCACCCTTGTTGATTGGGTTGCTAAAAAAGTTAGCATTGCTTCTCCATCAACTCTCGGAAACTTGGGTTCGCCTTTACGCTGTTGTTCCTGGATTTTTTCGTCAGTGTCCGATTCACTTTCTTCTTTGTCAGCTTCTGGATTTTGTTTGGCGGGTTTCCTTTTGGAACCCTTCCCTTTATTTCCGGACCCTGCACTGCCCTTCATGTGCTTATTCAGCCGGCATTGCGCGTTTGTATGGGTGGGTTTCCCAAATTGCGAGTGGTGAATGCAAGGTTCCGACTTAATCCTTTCCCACTCCTCTGGAGTGTAATTGATTGGCTCTGGGTTGCGTCCTTTCCACTTATTTCCCTTTTCTCCTCCAAAGGCTATGTTCACCTCTTTGGGCTTTGTCGTTGTTTCTGGAGTGGCTTTTTTGTCAGAACGAGGGGTTTTCTTGGCGAGTATCAATGATTCAATATTGCCTCCTCTTGCTCTGATGTCATCCTCGGCTGCGGCATGCTCATTGGCGGTTGTAAGCATGGATCCGAGATCCTTGTGCTTCTTGGAACCAACCATGAACGGTACAAGTCCGGGTTTTAGGCCATTGACGAAAGCATGCATTGCTTGTACGTCAGTTACTCCAGAGCAACTATTCTTCATTGCTGTCCATCTGGAGATGAAATCCACGTATGGTTCATCCTCAAATTGTGTGCAACGGTTTAGCTGGTTGATGCTATTCGGGCGTTTGTATGTTCCCCGGAAATGCTGAGTAAATACTCTAGCCATATCGTCCCAGCTATCGACTGTTCGTGACGGTAATCCATTGATCCAATCTCTGGCTCCATCCAGCAGCATTAGGGGAAGAAACTTGACAGCTTCCAGGTCTGTCCCATTGTTGATCTGGATGGCTGTATAGTAATCTGAGAGCCAGGTATCCGGGTTTGTGCTGCCAGTGTATTTATGGTACGTTGGACCGACCTTGGCAAAGCCAGAATGCAGCGTTATTCTTCGGATCCTGTCGGTAAAACATTTAGGACCAAAGTATAGATCATCTTTTTCTGCTCTGTCAATGTGTGCAGAATATCTTCCGGCTGAATGGACGGAAGGGGATCTGCTCCTTTCTCTTCCATTGTTGCGCGAACGCGCTCTTCCGGGATTGTCTCTATCTCTTCCGTGTTCACGCCCTTTTGG
The DNA here is from genome assembly GCA_028641055.1 of Alopecurus myosuroides. Lineage (NCBI taxonomy): Eukaryota > Viridiplantae > Streptophyta > Magnoliopsida > Poales > Poaceae > Alopecurus > Alopecurus myosuroides. The sequence goes on from CM054059.1 coordinate 250,519,240, forward strand.
GTTAGGCGGAGTTCTACTCCTGTGCCTTTCTTTGTCCTTAGGCGGTGTCCGGGATCTCTCACGCCTGTGAGGTATATCGTATCTTCCAGCTTTCTCGGCTGGGTTTCTCGGAGGTGGCATTATTTTGCTGTCTTTCCGGTGTTTGTCTTCCCGATCATGGGGTTTATACCCATCTTTCGGGAGATGGGATCCGGTTTTAGACGCTGCATTCCGGTTGTCGGGGTTTTTCTTGTCTTTTCTCGGATCCTCTTTTTTATCTTTTGAGTTGTCTGAATCCCCCGGTTCTTCCAGTCCAGGTGCTCCAGCAGCGCAAGTAGCTGTCTTGCATAGGGCGGAGTTATCATGCAGCCTCCCTGATCGCTCTTGAGCGCGCTGTTGTTGTTGCAATGCTTTTCCTAGGAAAGCATACGCCCCTTGGAGTTTTTCCCCGTTGGAATACAGATCGTTGTTAAGAATCGCGAACGCTGCTTCCGCGTTTTCTGCTGCGGTCTTGTATATTGGTTCGCCCTTGGCATCTTTGCCGTTTACCTGCTTTTGCCAAGACGGGTTATGGAACCTTTCTTTTGGCGGCAGTTCTTCCGGTCTTGCGATGCCGGGTAACCTAGTAGGTTTTAACGCGGATCTATTCTTTCTCTCGTACTCCTCTATTTCTTCCTTCATGACTTTGATGTCATTATGGGTTTGTTGGAGATGTTGCCGAGATCTGAGTAGATGTTGCTGTTGCCGTTGGAAAGCTTGTCTCCTGGCTTCCAGCATCTCAGGGGGTTCATCTGGTCCCACTGGCGTTTGCAATAGCTCTTGCTCTTCCTGTTCCGTCATTGGCGGAGCAGTGATTTCCTTAGATTTCTTCTCCGCAGGCTTTGTTCCGCTAACATCTCCAACTTCCAGGTTTTCATCAGCAAGATCAGCTGATTTTTTCTTCCGGATTTTGTATTGGAGTTTTTTAGAGGCCCGGTGCTTTTTCTTGGAAGAGGGAGGTTTTTTGACAGGCTCATCTTCTGTCATCTCCTTGACACTGGGGAATATCGGAGAAGTTTCTCCGTCTTCTCTCTCTTCCACTGGCGGAGGGGTTTTAGGGCTTTCCTGGCTGTCGGCGTCCGTGGTATCAGCCGGTTTCGCCATTAAGACTTCATGGAATCCCTCTTCAAAGTATTTAACCTTTCTTACGAAGGCGTCCTCATCTTCGTCTTCGGAGTCGAAGTTATCCGATCCGGTTTCCGACTCCAATCTCGCCTCGATGGCGGCAAGCACGGATTCTGCTTCCGAGTTCATCGTCTTGTTGACGGATGTCGGATCTTCCGCCGCTGTGACGGGTGTTTGATCTTCCGTCTCCATGACGGGTGCGTTGTTATCTGCCTCTTGCACGGGATTTCCATCATCCGTGTTTTCGGCAATTTCGGATTGCACCATGCCGATAAAGTGTGTATCACTTTTTTGTCGGCGATCTGAGCAGAATCCGGCATCATAGTCATCTTCGACTGGGTATAGGGCGGGTGGGATAAATCTGCTTCCACCGCAAAACCCCATTGCTTCTGCAGTTAGCCCGATAAAGATGTTAGCAGATTCTATCGGTAGCACGCAGGCACTTACCAGGTGGTTTTGCGCCGGTATGTAAGATCCGTTGTCGAGGAAGCGCCCGACGTCGTCGTCGAACTCCAAGCTTCCGACAGTGTTTGATCTTCCGATTCCGCCAAGTATCCCAGATCGGAATCTTACGCCTGACGTCGTTAGCCCCACGGTGGGCGCCAACTGTCGAGACATCGTAGTAGTTTTCATAGACGGGGGTGCCATGAGACTACGGTAGAGACGTGGGGTAACGGGATAGCGTAGTAACACAGAACACAGGATTTTACCCAGGTTCGGTACGTCGCGACAGTACGACGTGCCTACTCCTGCACTTCTCACTAATTGGGACTAAAGCCCGTAAACAGGGTTACAATGTGAGGGTTTGGATCTAAGCTACTCGACGAGGATGAGCTTCTCGGCGAGTTGGCGTAGAGCTTCTCTGTTTGTCCGTTTTTTTGTCTATCTCCCGTCCGGCTTTATATAATAGCCGGATTAGGGCTTACAGAATAGGAAACCTAGAAAACTACGGTAACTTGTAACTTGGAAAGCAAGGAATCCGTCTTCTCCTCCAAGCCAGATCACATGGGCTGTGATCCGGGTTCTTCTAGAATCCGGCTTCTGCGCGTCGGATTACTGGGCCGCCTAATGGACCTAAGCCCACTACCACTTAGGCCACCCTGGTAATCCGGCACTTGGCCTACCATCTTCTATACCCCTATTTGGTATATATCCGACACTCAAGGCGAGCCACAAGAGCATAGGTCTCATCAAAGTCAATGCCTTCCACTTGAGTGTAGCCTTGAGCCATGATACGTCGAAAACATATCTCCTTTTGCGAACACTTTTCCTATTGTTTGCCTCTAAACTTGTGTGTTTTGAATACAACTAACACTGACTAACGCTGTTTTCAGCAGACTTTGGTGTCTCGTTTTGGTGCAGAAAAATCAACTTTCAGGAAATTGCCCAGAAATGACCCCATTGGTGTTTTCACACCGGAAGACCCTGAGAGCCAGAAGGGGGCCAGGAGAAGATCCACAGGGTGGCCACACCCCCTGGCGCACCCCTCTTGGCCGCGCCAGCATAGGGTGTGGGCCATCCAGAGCCCCCCTCGGACTCCCCTTTCGACTACAAATAGTCTTCAATCCTAAAACGCGAGGGGGTTCGATAGTTTTCCAGAAAGAAGTCCGTAGCTCCGCCGCCACCCCGAACCTCGATCCGAGGATCAGAAACTTCGTTCTAGCACCCTGCCGGGATGGGGAAGTGGAGGAGATCATCGCCATCGTCATCACCAACGCCTCTCCATCGACCATCCATGTTTCCCCCATCCATGTGTGAGTAATTCCCCCGCTGTAGGCTGAAGGGGATGGTAGGTATTGGATGAGATCGTTCATGTAATAAAGTCGTTATTGTTAGGGCATAGTGCCTAGTATCCTCTATTAGTGCTATTGGCATTGTTTCAACTTGTTATGCTTCATGCTTGCCACTTTGGGACCGAGTGCCATGATCTCAGGTCTGAACATGTTATTGAATCATGATGATAATTATTGTTTCTTGAACATACGTGCAAGTTGTTTACACATATTGTTGTCCAGAACCCGCGGGCCCGAAGTGACAGAAATTGGGACAACCGGAGGGGATGGCTGTGATGTGAGGATCACATGTGTTCACATGTGTTAATGCTTTGCTCCGGATTTCTATTAAAAGGAACACCTTAATTACCGGTAGTTCCCTTGAGGCCCTGCTGAAAACGGGCTGGTAGGACAAAAGATGGTGTGCAAGTTCTCATTGCGAGCACGTATGACTATTTACGGAACACATGCCTATGGTTACTTAGTGCTTGGATGCTTTATCTTATTTATCTGCAATGCCCATGACTTGATCATTATATGAACTATCTTATCCATGCAACGCTCGTTCATCCATCCCTATGCCTACATTATTTCATCCCGCCGTTTACTTCAAACACTACTGCTGATATTATTTCACTACTACTGCTACTATAAAACTGTTACTACTAATAAACCAATGCGAACAAAAGTACTTTCAGGTGAAGGTGAATTGACAACTCACTTGTTAAAGCTCACAAATATTATTTTGATCCCCTTGTGTCGAATCAATAAATTTGGGTTTTACTTCCCTCGAAGACTGTTGCGATCCCCTATACTTGTGGGTCATCAAGACTATTTTCTGGCGCCGTTGCCGGGGAGCATAGCTTTATTTGCGAACTCACCAGAGAGTATTATTATCTACTGCCATCATTCATCATGGGTAAGACTCGTGATGGAAATTTTTCTATATTACCATCCACTACAAGAAGAGGTACACCTCTGAACACCTCTGTTGCTCTTGATTCACCGTCTGTTATGAGTAAGCTGCTTACACCACCACATGCTACACATGCTACTTCTGCTGAATCTGAAAATACTTCTGATACTTTTGATGATGCTTCTACTGTGCTTGATGAGAGTGGTTCTCTCGGTACTTTCTTAGATGCTACTATTGCTAAAGCTAAAAATATTGCAAACACTGAAACTCCTGATAAAAATCCTGTTACTCCTGCTATTTCACCTGAGCTTATAGAGAATCCTAGTGATGATTTTCATGATTCCTATATTGAAGTTAGTGATGATCTTATTGATGAAATACAAGCTATGAAGGATAAAGATGTTGTTATATGTCTTATTGAAAGTTGTGCTGTTAAATATAAATTGTCGCCTGATGCTAAGTTTGCCACTTCTCCCATTATATTAGGGATAAGGATTATGATTTCTCTCTTGATTTATCTTATATATCTATTGTTGAGAAATAACCTTTTTGTGGTACTGAAAATGAAAGTGCTATGAAACATATGAATGAGCTCTCCTCTTTCAGTAGTCTATTCTCTGATGATCTTAAGAAACGTAGCTACTTTGTTGCTAAAATATTCCCTTTCTCATTAAAAGATGGAGCTAAAACTTGGTTTAACAATTTGTCTCCGGGATCTATTGATAGTCCTATTGGTTTTGTTAATGTTTTCTTTCAGAAATATTTTCATGCTAGTGCTCAACATGCTGCTTTACAAAATATATTTAATTTCAAGCAATTGGAAGGAGAGAAATTGCATGTATCTTGTGCAAGGTTTTGTTCTTTAGTTAGAGGCACACCTGGGCATAAGCTAGAAAATAATAAACTTCTTGATATATTCTATAATGGACTAACTGTTGAATCTAGGACATACCTGGATAGTTGTGCTGGTTGTGTTTTCAGGCAAAGAACTCCATAAGAAGCTGAGAAATTAATGGCTAAAATAAGCCAAAATCATGATGATTGGACTATGGTTGAGCCTGAGCTGACCCCTACTCCAGTACCTACACCAACACCAACACCCAAGAAGAGGGGAATGATTGAATTAAATGATGAAGTGATGAGATAATCCAAGAAATCTATTAAAGAGAGGGGTATTAAATCTGAAGATGTGAAGAATATTCCACCTATAGAAGAATTATGTAAGTCAATCCCTCACTCATCACCCATTGAGGTACACTCTCTCCAATATTTTGATAGTAGAGATATGCCCTATAATAAACCACCTGATGAATGTTTAGATGAATTTGATAATTATGTTATTAAGCAAGATAATTTTAATATGAGAGTGCAAAATCACCTAATGGAAAACTCTAGAGCTATTGATAATTTGCATGGTATTATAGAAAGAACCTTTAATGATTTTAAAATGCTTGTTAAACATTTTCAAATTGTTCAAACTCAAATAGACAACTCGCTAATGTGGAGGGGATCGATCCAATTCGTCTCCCTGGACTTCACTGAGCACTTGGCGGCACTATGCCCGGCCTTCGACCCTCGACGAGAGCATAGATCTTGTAACATCTCATGCTTGTATTAAGGATAAATAGAATTGCTCATGTCATCCATGCATTATTTTTTCCCTAAGAAAATTGCATTTTTAAAATGGCAAAAGGAATTATTAAAAAGGTCTTAAACAATGCCATTTCAAAATGGGAATTCAAAAGTTGTTCAAAAAGTCAAAACCAAATATGTGGTGGTTGCAAAATTCATAAGGATTCCAAATTTTCTTTTTTGCCAATTTTTATCTTTGCAAAAAGGCCCTCAAAACATTTGTTCCAGTTCAGCTTTTAAAACCAAAAGGACTAACTTGCAATTCCTAGGAAACCTGGGGGTTTTGTGTACATTTTTTGATAGAAGGCAAGCACGCAGCTGCCTGGCCGCCGTCGATGCTGCCTCACCGCCTCCTGTGTGTCTGCTTCCAATAACCGTTCCTCTTCTTTACCTGAAAGTTTAGAGCTAATAATAACAGGATATGTTTGCTTACCATAAGTTTACCATCAATATAAGCATTTTTAAGATCATGAGCCAAAGTTTTTTAATCAAAAACAGGATCCTCCTTGGGTGGTAATGTGGTACCCAAGTCTTCCACGGGTAAACTATGTTTCAATATCAATGGTTGAAGAAGAAGAATATTTTCAATCTCAACTCTCTCTTCCATAAAGACCTTACTTTCGTGGTCCTCCATGTATTGCTGCAAAGGATTGTTAGGAGCAAAAGCAATAGAGGCAAACTGTTCAACTCTAAAATCCTCATTAGGCAATTCAGATTCATAAATAGCTCTAGCAAATTTGGAAAAATTAAAATCATAAGATTTTCCATCAAATTTAGTCAATATCTTCTCATTCGTACAATCTGTAACACCACCACAAATGTTCAAGAAAGGTCTACCAAAAATCATAGGACAAGTTTTACTAGCAGTTGTACCCTATACTAGAAAATCAGCAGGATATTTAGTTTTACCACATAAAACTTCCACATCTCTAACAATACCAATCGGAAAGCTAGTTTCTCTATTAGCAAGCCGAATAGCCATATCAACATCTTCAAGTTCACAAGGACCAATTTCATGCATAATTTCTTTATAAAGCTCATAAGGAATAGCACTTGAACTTGCACCAATGTCACACAAACCATAGTAGCAATGATCACCTATCCTAACAGAGAGCACAAGAACACTAGTTTTCTTAGATCTCCTAGGATGTGAAACCGTATTAGAAGCATCCTCACAGTAGACAATGTGTCCGTCCTCTACACGTTCAGAGACAAGATCTTTTACTATAGCCATTGTAGGTTCAACAGTTGTTTGGTCATCAGGTTCTATAGGTTTCTTTGTACTTTTTTAACCACACTAGCTATGATAGAATATTCCTTTACCTTAGCAAGGAAAGGAATTTTCTCAATATAAGGTTCATGCACAACAGGATTAACATCATGCGCTTCTATATTTCTAGCAGAAACAATATCTTTATAAGGTGCATGGTACTTGCTCAACTCCTTTTTGGGAATATCAAGATAGGAGGCAAAGGCCTTAATTTTTTTTGCAAAGATTTGAGAGTCAAGACCACAAACAACACTAACATTATAGAAATCATGAGTTACCATAAAATCTTTAATGCATTCATAATCATAATTTATACCTGACTTTCTACCTTTGTCATTCTCCCATCCTTTAGTATTTTCTTGAATACGGTAAAGAAGATCTCATTTAGCTTCTTTCTTCATACATGTGAATGATCCATAACAAGAAGCATCCAATAAATCCATATCATGAAGAGAAATCCTTGCATACAAATTATTAATAACAATATTACTGGGGAGCTCATGAACGGGACATTTGAGCATTAATAACTTCAATCTCCCCCAAGCTTGGGAAATAATATCTCCATCATGAGGCCAGAAATTATATATTTGATTCCGATCTTTATGTATCTCACTGGGAGGATACAATTTAGAATAAAAGAGAGGTACAATTTCCTCCCGTCCAATAGATAGACAATTCTTCAGCATTTTAAACCATTCTGCAGCTCTACCCTTCAGTGATAAAGAGAATAATTTCCTCTTAACTTGGTCCATTGTAATACCTGCACACCTGAATAACTCGCATAATTTATGTATAAAGAGTAAATGACCACCGTTATGGACAGTTCCATCTCCAAAATAGCCGTTATTCATAAAACGTTCAACAATTTTCATATGTGTTTTAAAAGGATCCAATTGAGCAGACAGTGGGTCATCTACTACATTAGCAGTAGTGGAAGTACTCTTAAACGGAGAACCAAAAGGATTCTCCATAATAAAATAAAGCAGCAGACAGAAATAAAAACATCACTCACTATATAAGTTTCTCTTACCAATTCCACTTACCAATAGCGCTTCACTCCCCGACAATGAAGCAGGAAAATAGTCTTGATGACCCACAAGTATAGGGGGTATCGTAGTACTTTCGATAACAAGTTTTTGGTGGTTTTTGATATAGCAGATAAATAAAGTGCGAGTAAATAAAAGACAGTAAATTATTTATGATTACCAAACATTCTCGAGGACACATGGGAACTTTGTCAAGCGCTTTCGTTTCATACAGTTGATTAATATTTATTGTTTTGATAAGTGTTGTGTGGGTGAACATATGCTAATGCACCGCCCAACTAGGACTAATACATACTTGTGATTATACCCCTTGCAAGCATCCGCGACTACAATAAAGTAATTAAGATAAATCTAACCACAACCTTGAACTCTGGGATCCTACACTCCCTCGTGCATCGATTTCCTAAGGGGGTTTAGGTTTCTGTCACTCCGGCAACCCCACAATTAGTAGCCAAATACACAATGCATCCCTATAGGCCCATAAAGGTGAAGTGTCATGTAGTCAATGTTCATATGACACCACTAGAAGAATAACACCACAACTTAAATATCAAACCATTAGATATTACTTCAACATAATTACACTACTAACATATTGACTTCTCCCATGTTCTCAAGAACTAAACGACCTACTCACAAGAGATCATATGGATCATGATCAGAGGTGATATAATGATGAATAACAATCTGGTCATAAAGTGCAAACATCCATAAATCTCGTAAGCATCAACTACAAACAAGTAATCCACACCGGGAGAGATATCTAGTGGAAAACAACAATATAGAATTCTAATTGTTACAGCGGAACGGATATGGATGGTGAGGGTGATGGTGCTGGTGGTGAGGATGATGACGATGATGATCTTGATGATGCCCGGAGCGATGACGGTGACGATGGAGATGATTTACCCTCTCCGGGGAGGAAATTCCCCGGCAGATTTCTCCTTGCCGGAGAGATTTTCTCTCTCTGTTGTTTTCCGCCCCGAGGAGGCGGCGGTATATTTTCTCGATGGTTCTGTAGGTCTTAGGATTCCCTCGGGATGAAGTACGCGAAAGGAGGTGACCAGAGGTGGGCCAGGGTGGCTACACCACCCCCAGGCGTGGCCAGGGGGCCGCCTAGTGGTGTGGTCCCCTGGTGGCCCCCCTCTGGCTCTCCTCGTGGCTGGCTCCCTCTTCTGGACTCCTAAGAATCCTCCGATGCCCCTTTCTTCTTCTGATCTTCTGAAATATGGTATCTTGACGGTGCTTTTTTTCCATTAGATTTCTGGTCCCGGTGATTATTCTCCAATAATTATTAAACATGCAAAATAAGATGAAATGACCTAAGTAATGCATATCGATGAATAACAAAAAATCAAGATATAAAATAGTGATGCAAAATGGACGTATCAGCACGCGGCTGACCCCCAAAAATTTGGCTTAGTCTTTGTGGTATTTCTGTCCCCGCCGTCATTCCCCCTTCTCTGTATTCTCCAAAATTCTTCCGGAACCATATAATAACCTGTGGATAAAATCATTGACACTATCTACTGCTGTCAGAAACACTTTCTAACATCCCGGGATATCTCATGTCCTTTCTTATAATATCTCTGAATATAGTTTTATAACATTGAAACTATCCGTATGATACCCGCTCTCTTCTCTGAACCATCCAATGTGAACAACTGACTTTGACGCCTTAAGTGTGTGACCGTACATGTTCGATACCAGGTAGACATGATCGGAAAACTCCTTTCCTAATCAATAATCAACATCGGGACCGTGGACGTTCATATTGATTCCTAGAAGTTATAGGAAGGAACTCTACTAAACCTGTTGGTTATTAAGTAAGTACCCATTACTGCGTGATACCAATAAATAGCTCAAGGCAAGATGAATGACATGACCATGATTAAACATTTTAATCACTATGTCACATCATCCCCGATGTCCGGTATGATTCCTTTAATCGTTCTCGTGTTATAGTATCCCCATGACTTTTGGCATGCCCTTATCTGCACTAACTTATTAGTAGATACAATCACACCGACCGAATCCTGGATGTATCTCTCTATTATCTAGAGGAGTAATTCCCAATATTGAACTATCACGATGAAATGCACAACTTTGATAATATCCAGCAATAGCCTTTTTTGATCATCTAGATTAGGGTTTGATACTTGAATACACCAAAGAAAACTTTTCAGAAAACACCACCGTATATTCTCATGGTCAAAGGAAGCAAACAAATTAACCATGTTGTAACGTTATTATTTATAGCAATGTTAGAATCAGATTTTGTAGTATCCCAACTACTTATGTCAACCCAGTCACAATATCGAAACAACAATGTGCTCATATTAATATTGACAAAGAAACTGTCCATGAACGGGAGAATATGGTCTTCTAGTATTAACAAATTTTTCTAAGAGACATGACAAAGAGTTATAATGGTGTGTTTATATTTCACGTGCATATGGGGTTTCCTCTGGATCTCACATTCACTGACCACACCAGTTATAGCATAAAAAATATAATACTTTAATCATAAAACAAATGTATATTATTGTCTATTGACCATACATCCAACGGGATCGCGGGTAAATGAGTTAGCCGCGAGAAACCATCAAGGCCAAGCATAGAAGACAAGTCTCCAGCTACCGCGCCACCTGGTAACATACCTTGAGGTGGGATAGTGGCACCTGGCAGTGTAGCCAAACGGCTCTCCCTGCAATCAGAACAGCCTAATACCCGGGAAGACATAGAGTAGGAATCTGGTTCCTGCTCAAGGGTTGGACTTGGTCATGGTAAGGCACCTCCAAGATCACTCCAGAACCTTGGGGGGCGCCTAAGTCACTAGGGAGGGATGCACTCCTCCCACCCTCGACTTGGAAGCTAAGCTTTCTCCACATCATGCCAAGATGACGATGACCTGAGTAGGGGACATCTAGGGCAGAGCACAGACCGCCTTTTGTCCCTCACCTACCCTAACATACGCGGAGCCAATTAGAGAGGGTCAGTTGACTCTCCCTCGCCAAGGAGGTCACTTGCCAAGACCTGAAGATTAGCTCTCCTGTGTGGCCACTTGTGGCATCCTCTTGGCTATAAAAGGAGGACTAGGTCACCAGGATGGAGGAGGTCGGGACGAGGAACATATCCGATCGTAGCTCAGAGTACACATCGCTTGGCTAGAGCAAGGAACTCATCCAAGGGAGAAGGTAGAGAGGTGATCACCCCCGAGAAGGATTTGCTCTGCTTCTTCTTCGTCCGGCTGTGGCAACCCGGGAACCAACTTGTATCTATACTCTGTCACCATGAATACGACCAATTCAGGATGTAGTGTTGTTATCCTCCGGGAGGCCTGAACCTGGGTAATAAACCACCGTGTCTCTATGTCCACCGTCGACAAGATAGATAGAGAGGAAGTCGATTGATCCCTCCTAGCGCCATGTGCCGAAGCTAAAAGAGGTACCTCGTACTCCCGGTGTATGTGATCCAAAACATGACACTAGGTCGGCCTTTGGTTGAACTCGTCATCATCGGCGAGCGTTCGTCGTCTTCTCCTTCAGGTGTCCTTTGGCTAAAAATTGTGTGTTTTTTCTCTTCTTTTGTTCTTCTACTGTAGGATTAGTGATAGTTTGGTGAAGTTTTTGTGGCGAGTCATGTGGTATCGAATTTGTTTACTTTCCATCCTTCGAAATGCTTATGTCATTATCTTTTCTCGGCAATTTCCTAAAAAAATGTCATTACTCATTAGTTTTATCAAAATATTGATGTATCTAGACGTATTGATACATCTATATTTTAGCAAATCGAAAACGATTAATTTGAGACGGAGGGAGAACTATAATCATGTGGCTCAGTTTGTGCATGCAGCTGGCCACGCCGCGACAAGTGTCTCTAATACTGTATCGCCAGTCCGTCTAGCTATTCAAGACGGGAATATATATTTTGGCCCAGTGGCCCTGCCGTTTTAGGAAGCAGACCCTGTAACCAATTTTGTCTGAGCTAGTCGGAAATTTAACCAACCGACACATCGTCGACCGGCCGGCCTGATGGGCACCGTAGTACAGCCCGATCAGGTCCCTAGGCTATATAGCTACCTCTGCTGGATCGCCCATTGAATTCATTACATAGTATTAATCCAAATAAAACTTGGTTGGTTGGATCCATCAGAACTAGCATGCATGGATGGGAAGTGCCCACAGGAGCAGATCAAGAACGAGGCCGATGGATCCAGGTCGACCCTCGAACCGATGGATCCATGGCCAGATGATTTGGTCCCTCCATATCCCTCCTGTCGCTCGCGTGGGGGTTTCGTTGCATGTATGCAGGGGTTGGAGCGGTTTCGTTGCACGTATGCTGCTGCTGGCTGTTGCGGTAATCCTGTCCAAGTTGCGGCAGGGGATGTGGTGGGGTTAGTTGATACTACTAGATCATCGATTCATTCCATCGGCCCGCGCGTCTACGGGCGTCGGGTCGCTCGCGAGCTCGAGTGCGAGCTCCTCCGGCTTCTGCATGCATGCAGCTGACAGCTATCCTTTGCTTGCACTTGTCGATACGTGCCTGCGCATCAAACGGCATACTGCATGTATGAACCGGAGGTCGTTGGATATGTAAGAAATTTTTCATAAGATTTAATCCATAAAAACATGACTAGAAAAACAGAAAATAAACTAGACATGTGATTTACCGAAAAGTATGTAACGACTAATCGTAAGCAGAACGATAGACATAGAACACATAGCATCATAGCGAACATGTATGGTGCAGAGAAACAACAGGATCGACGACGTAGAGCTCGACAACTAGGAGGCGATCACATATGAGCGTGGGTGTGTTGTGTGTCCATGGAGAGTAGCGATCTCTATTATATAGCCGTAGCAACAAGATGCGAACGGATAGCGTAGAAGAGGAAGCGAAGAGACAGTAGACGAAATGAATAGCCGACGGCCGAAACCCAACATCCATCAACTCACCCGCAATAATTTCCCACCAGTGCAATACGTTTCAGCTTCGGGTCCGTTTATATTTGGCCATTTGTGTGTGACAAAAAAGAAGACAACACGTAAACGCAACATAGGTTCTAACCCAGTTCGGCTAATTCCCGCAACCCTCGGCGCGTGCGCGTCATGACGAGGCGTGCGGCGGGAGAAGGAGCGTGTGTAGCCCTCGTATTGTCATGCTCATACAGCAAGTGGAATGACCTACATTGTAAGCAGGTAATTTTTTTACTCAACTAGCAATAAGTCTGACTAGCGATATGGGACTAAACATTTGTCCCACCTCTTCCCATACATGAATGGGCTACATAGGGCTATAGGATTTTAGAAATTATTGGAATGGCTAAATTAAGCTGGGCCATTTAGGCTAAAATTCCAGCAATCCACCATAAAATTCTGGAGGCACATAGAATCTGCCTTAGGTTCCAAGAGACTGTTTATATACCGGAACTACATTGGAGTGAACGATAACACGAGTAGAATAGTTTGGTCTGACCCGACGTAAGCCTCGTCGGGTCTGATACGTACAAGATATACGTATAACGTACAGTTTAACACCCTCCCTCAATCTCAACTAGTGAAAGATTGAGATTGCGTTTACAATGCTCATATAAAGGTAGAGTGAGTGGCTTAGTAAAAATGTCAGCAACTTGATCCTTTAAAGAGATGAACCGAATCTGTAGTTGCTTCTGAGAAACACGCTCACAAACAAAGTGGAAGTCAACTTCAATGTGATTTGTCCTTGTGTGAAACACTGGATTTGACGACAAATATGTAGCGCCAATATTGTCACACCATAACACTGAAGGTTGACTTTGAACAATACCAAGCTCCTGCAGTAATGACTGTACCCAAACAAGCTCAGTTGTAGCATTAGCGAGAGCCTTGTATTCAGACTCAGTGCTCGACCTAGAGATTCTAGACTGATTGCGAGCACTCCAGGCGATAAAATTACCTCCATAGAAAATAGCATAGCCCCCGTGGATCACCTGTCATCCATGCTACCAGCCCACTATGCATCGAAGAAGGCTGAAAGTAGTGTGGAGGATGGAGATCGAAGATACAGACCACTATCAATCGTGTAACGGACGTAGCGCAGAACGCGTTTGACTACAGACCAGTGAGGTGTACGAGGCTCATGAAGATATTGACACACCTTGTTAACAACAAATGACAGATCAAGTCGTGTTACTGTGAGGTATTGAAGACCACCCACAATAATACGATACTGAGTTGCATCCTCGGATGAGAGGGGATCACCATCAATACTGCAAAGACGCTCAGAGGATGACATTGGGGTAGTCGTGGGGGCGCACTTTAACATGCCTGAACATGCCAGCAGCTCAAGTGCATACTTGCGCTGTCGAAGGAGAAGAGTACCAGATGTCGGTGATGAAACCTCAATTCCGAGAAAATAATGCAGAACACCAAGGTCCTTAACACAAAACTCAGAACAAAGCTGACTGATCAATCTAGGAATGGCAGCTGCTGTAGAACTGAGAACGATAATATCATCAACATACACCATTAGAGAAATCGTAACATCCTGGTGCCGAAGAATGAATAATGATGTATCTGCCACTGACGGTGAGAACCCCAATGAACCAAGAAGAGAACTGAGACGAGCATACCAAGCCCGAGGAGCCTGCTTTAGTCCATACAATGATCTGACAAGTTTGCAGTAGTGACCATGTCTATCAGAATCAACAAAACCAGGGGGTTGTCTCATATATACCTCTTCATCTAGAAAACCATTGAGAAATGCATTCTCAATATCAAGTTGGAGAAGATGTCAACGATGAGAAAGTGCCATAGCGAGCAAAAGACGAATAGTGGCCGGCTTAACCACTGGACTGAATGTTTCATCATAGTCCAATCCATATCGCTGTTTGTACCCTTTTGCCACAAGTCCTGCCTTGTAACGTTCAATAGAACCATCAGCATGAAGTTTCACCTTAAAAACCCACCGTGAATCAATCAGATTAATACCAGGAACAGGAGGTACTAGTTTCCAAGTGCCATTGTTCTGAAGAGCAGAGAACTCAGCCTCCATGGCCTCGCGCCAATGAGGAGTACGGAGAGCTTCTTTGAAATCACGAGGCTAAATTTTGTTCCAAGATGCTGCATGATCTGTAAGAACACTAGTCCATGCTACAGTATTGTCAGTGTGTATTCTGGGTTTGAAAATACCATTGCGAGAGCGTGTTGTCGGCCTCGACGGTGGCAGTGGAGCCCGGGCAGCAGGTGGGACCAGCGTCGGCGCGCTTGTGACAGGTGATGAGATAGGCGATGTGGCGCTCGGGAAGACTGGCGAGGCAGGGGTGTCCGCAGCGGCTGGCGAGGCAGGGGTGTCCGCAGCAGCTGTCACACGCACGGGTGTGGCAGGGGAATCTTCACCTGCTGTCGAGGAAGAGGACACGCGCACCGGCGAATCGGAGCAGGGGGCGGAACCCAAGGAGGACTCAGCGGGGTCAGCTGCCTCGATGCAGGGAACCGGGCCGGTCGGCTCGTTGCATGGCGACGGAACAAAGCCAGATGTGGAGCCATGCATGTGCATGCTCCATTGATCATCAAGAGGAACCGGAACCAGCTCCGGTGTTAGAACCTCCAAACGAGCTCCACGTCCACTACCTGCACCATGGTCAGCAAGCAAAGGCAAGGCATGTGCAACATCCATAAATTGGTCGGCTAAAAGTAGAGATGACTCCGTGGTTGATGGAAATAAATTGGAGTTAGACATGTGAACAAAAGGGAAAACATTCTCATAAAAAATAACATCTCTAGAGATGTAGACCCTATTGGAAGGAACATGGAGGCATTTGTATCCTTTATGAAGAAAACTATAGCCCATAAACACACACTTCTTCGAACGGAAATCAAGTTTATGATTGTTGTAGGGTCGAAGATGGGGCCAACAAGCACACCCAAAAACCGTGAAAAAGGTGTAGTCAGGTGTTTCCTTAAGAAGTTTCTCAAGTGGAGTTTTCATATCGATAGTGCGACTAGGAAGCCTGTTAATGAGGAAACAAGCTGTGGCAAAAGCATCACTCCAATAGCACAAAGGAACAAATGCATGTGCAAGCAAAGTAAGACCGGTTTCAACAATGTGATGGTGCTTACGTTCAGCAGTACCATTTTGTTGGTGTGTATGAGGACAAGACACACGATGTGAGACACCTAACTTTTGAAAAAAGGGATGGAGTTTTTCATACTCACCACCCCAATCAGTCTGAACATGAATGATTTTGCGACTAAGAAGACGTTCAACATGTTGTTGGAATTAGAGAAACACATCATAGACATCAGATTTATGCTTAAGAAGATAGAGCCAAGTGAAATGACTATAAGCATCAACAAAGCTTACATAAAAACGATGTCCACTAACAGACGTTTGAGCAGGTCCCCAAACATCAGAATAGATAATCTCTAAGGGAAAATTTGTTACACGTGTAGACAATGAGAAGGGTAACTGATGACTCTTCCCTTGCTGACAAGCATCACAAACTGACTCAATTTTATTGGACTCATGGATGGATGGTAACTCATGACTACGAAGAACATGTTGAACTACTTGCAATGCTGGATGTCCTAGACGACGGTGCCACATATCACGGGACACCTTGATACTGCTGAGTTCTTGCTTGATGAGAGGGGCATTAATCTCGTAGAGACCTCCACTGCATCGACCTCTAAGAATGGTTGCTCTCGTGTCCCGGTCCTTGACAAAATGATCACGAGGATGAAGTTCAATGAACACATTATTGTCATGGGAAAGTTTACTCATAGATAACAAATTTCTAGTGGATTTAGGAACATGAAGGACACAATTTAGAGCTAGAGATCTAGATGACGAAGTGGATAAAATAGCCTGACCAATATTATGAATGTGCATACTTGTTCCATTAGCTGTGTGGACCTGGTCGGTGCCGTGGTAAGGATCACGCGTAGTGAGCTTGTCCAGCTCATCTGTGATGTGAGGAGTAGCGCCCGAGTCTGCATACCATGTTGGATCAATGGGCTGCTGTGGAGCAGCATGAGAGCCCTGAGATGCTGTCATTGCCATCGCAATCTGCTTCTCAGTATTACTTCCATCATTGCCAATGCCCAGAAAAGAACGGTTGAATCTCTTGTAACACTTGGACGCCAAGTGTCGTGGGATGCCACACAGCTGACACACAACATTGCCACGTCCGTTGTTGGACTTGCACACGGTGGCGGAGGGCGCAGACTTAGGTGGTGCCGAAGTGAAGGGAGATACCGGGCGAGGCCCTCCGCGGCCAGCGGCAAGGGCTGCAACCGAGTTACCACCAAGGGCAGCAACGTGCGCTGCCGTGTAATTTGTCGCACCACTGTGGCTGCGACACTGTGCGAGCTTGCGTTGTTCTGTCGCCTGGAGCTGAGAGAAGAGGTCACGAATCTGCATAGGTGAGGTACGTGCATTCACCACTTCGACAAGGGCAACATAATCATTATCTAGTCTAGCAAGAACAGCGGATATGAACTCATCATAACGAAGAAGCATCCCTATACTGGTCAGCGAGTCTGAGAGAGCATTCATCTGATGGAAGTAGACGTTGATAGTCTTGTTTTCCTTTTTCAGTTCATTCATCTCTTGACGAATAGCGGAGACTCGTGCAATCGATGTGGAGGCAAACGCTCCACTCAGGGTCTCCCACGCCTCGCGTGAGGTGCTAGCAAACATGATCATGCCTAGAACTCCTTCAGACATAGACGACACAAAAGCTGAGAGGATGGCCTGATCCTGTTGTGTCCAGTGCTGATGTGCAGGATTCAGCTGCTGGTGCATGCCTCCAGCATGATTAACGATAATATGCGGATCGGGACAAGGAGTGGAACCATCTACATACCAAATAAGCAGTTGACTACGGAGAAGTGGCCCAACTTGAGCACGCCAGAACATGTAATTTTCGCTCGTCACCATGATGGTGATGGATGATCCAATCGCAACGATGCTCGGCAATGATCTGTTGAAGAAAGACCCCGGTTGCTGGTTTCCAAAGAAGTTCGCATACTGGTGCGGGTGCATGGGCACCATAGGGTAGGTACCCGTGTTGCCTGGGTACATGGTCGCTGCACCACCAGGACCTGAAAAACCTGCACCACCAAGACCACCAGGACCTGAATAACCTGCACCACCAGGAGCTGAAAAGCCTGCCATGGACGGGTAGCAGTACGGGTAGCCCATCGGTGGAAAACCACCGGTGTGACCCATGGGCACTGCAAGCAGCGAGTCGGAGAAGAGGGCAGGACTCGTAGAGCTTCCGGTGTCGGCGGTGTAAGGCGCAGTCGACGTAGGCGCACTGACTCCCCGCGTCGTGTCGATCACAGCTGAGGTAAGGGACACCGATGCGAGCGCCGGAACCTGTGGAAGAGAGCCCGAGATTGGAGCGGTAGTAGTTGACGAGATCATGGACCCGGAGGAGGCCATCGCACAGGACGCCGAAGAGGCGCGGGGGCGACGGTTGCAGCGGAAGTCGGCGGCGGCGGCGGAACCCTAGGTGAGGACCGCATGCTCTGATACCATGAACGATAAAACGAGTAGAATAGTTTGGTCTGACCCGACATAAGCCTCGTCGGGTAGGTTTATTACTATCTATATTAAACACAATACAGAGTCTAATACGTTCAAGGTATACGTATAACGTACAGTTTAACATGGAGAATGTTAAGTTGAACTTCCACCTAGACCTTATGTTACACTAGTTTCCAACTTGAACAGAACTGCCAGTTTTCTGCGAATCTAACTTCACACAAAGGCTTGACTGATACTAGACTTTCATGGGACTTCCCCGCGGGTTGGAGCTTATACGTCATATTCCAGGGCCTTTCATGAGTTTAATAGAGAGTACAAAGGCTTGATCGATACTAGGATCATATGGCGTTGGAGAAGGCTTGTAGTTGTTATACCCAAAACGACTCAAGTCCTTTTCCACATAGTGGGATTGAAGCAAGGTGATCCCACCATTGTCGTCTCACAACAGCTTGATGTTCAACATAACATTAGCTACTCCAAGATCGTTCATCTCAATAGATCGAGATAAGAAATCCTTAACGTACCTAATCACATCAAGGTTTTTCCCAACTATCAGTATGTCATCGACATACAAACGCAGAATAACTCTCTCTCCCCCACTATGACGATAGTATACACACTTGTCAGCTCGTTTACAAAAAAAACTTCAACAGTCAAAATCCTCTGAAAATTTTCATGCCATTGCTGAGAAGCTTACTTGAGGCCATACAACTACTTCAATAACTTACAAACCTTGCCTTCCTAGCCAGGTACTACAAAACCATCTGGCTAATCCATGTAAATTTCCTCGTCCAACTCTCCGTTAAGGAAACCCGTCTTAACATCCATTTGATGGACGAGAAGACCGTGCGAGACAGCCAATAAGAGTAGTACTCGAATAGTGGTCAGTCGAGTCACATGTGAGTAGGTATCAAAAAGGTCTTGTCCTTCTTTCTGGGTATAACCCTTGGACACAAGCCATGTGTTGCATTTTTCAATTATACCATCAGTCCTAATTTTTTTTATTGAACACCCACTTACATCCTAAAGGTTTGCACCTATAAGGAAGATGAGTGATCTCCCAAGTTCCGTTACTCAGGATAGAATCCATCTCGCAACTGACAGCTTCCTTCCAGTGGTCAGTATAAAGAGATGCATACGGCTCTGAAATAGTCCTCGGTGTGTCATCCAGGAGGTACACAACGAAATCATTGCCAAAGGACTTTGCATTCCTCGCATGAAGATATGCATACGCCTCTGATGGCGTGTGAACACACGTTCGTTGGCAGACCCCAAGAGAAAGGTATGATGAGTACAGCAGAAGGATTTTCCCTCAGTAAGAAACCAAGGTTTAATCAGACCAGTAGGAGAAAGAAATCATTTCTGAAGATTGTTGACATCTGATGTTGGCAGGACGCACTACCAGGCTCAACAGCAACGTGGAATCTGCACACAACACAACCAAGATAATTTTCCCAAACAAAACAGTGAGGTTGTCAATCTCACCGTTCTTGCTGAAAACAAAGGATTAGACGTATAGTATGGAAAATGATGTTTGTTTGCAGTGAATGAAATGAGAACAATGTTTGTAGTGAAAAAGAACAGTGTTTGCAATAGGTTATATTATCAGTGTAAAAGAATAGTCCGGGGACCACAGTTCACTAGTGGTGTCTCTCCATAACAGATAAATAACACGCTGGGTGAACAAATTACAGCTGGGCAATTGACAAAATAGAAAATGCACCTTAATGCATATAAATGACATGATGACTACTATGAGATTCATTTGGGCATTACAACATGATACATATACCGTTATCCAACCGCATCTATGACTAATAATCCATCCTTAGGATGTCTGATACGTCATAAATGTATCTATAATTTCTGATGCTCCATGTTGTTTTTATGCCATATGTTACATGTTTTCATTACACTTCATGTCATTTTTATCGATTTCCCGGACTAACCTATTGATAAGATGCCATAGAGTCAGTTCCCTGTTTTCTGCTGTTTTTAGTTTCAGAAAAGTTGTTCTGGAAATATTCTCGGAATTGGAAAATTTGAAGCCCGGAAGTCTTATAATTCCCGAAGGTTCCACGGAGTCCCGAAGAGGCCTGGAGGGGGACCACACCATAGGGCGACGCGCCCCCCGGCCGCGCGTGGGGGTGGTGTGGACCCCTCGGAAATCCACCGCCATCGCCCTTTCGCCTATTTATTCCCCCCGTGACGAAGGGATGGATCCTAGGCCTGTCGGGTGAGCCTACCCGGTCTTAGGCCCACGGCCCAAGCTCCAAAGGAGGCGCCATGAACTATTCTAGAAGGCCCAATCGGAGCCCACTCGCAAAGCCTTGCGGGTTAAGAAAGGAAACTTGTAATCGACTTAGGGTTAGAGTTTGTATCCCCCCGGGCACGGTTTGAGACCTGGCTATCTATATAAAGCCAGGAGAACCACCAGGGGGAGGACCAAGCAATACCGCACCACCAAGCCTTGAGATCGAGATCATACTCCCGACTTGAGCAACCCCCCGTTGTAACCGATCTACTCGCTAATATAGATCGACAGAGGCATGAGTAAGGGTTTTACCTCTACGAGGGCCCCGAACCTGGGTAAATCGTGCCCCCTGTCTAGCCGACGATTGTCACCAGCGCCTACACGTTCTCCTAATCGAAACCCTATGGGTTCACCCGAGGGACTTGTTGAGATGCAGATTCGACAATTGGCGCTGTCTGTGGGAACGGCGGGCGCTGGATCTCCGGCATCTTCGGCCTCATCGACAACCAACTCACGCTGGAACCCCAGGACTTCGACTCCAACTAATCTGATCCGAATCGGGTCGGTCATCGTCGCCCCTCACTCGCCGGAATCACGCCCGGTATTCAGCGACTTGGAGAAGAGCATCACGCTAACGTTCGGGAGCTTCCAGTTCTATACCAACAAGGACGGAATTCTCCACTTCCCCGAGCAAACCAATCTCGAAGGATCGGGATCTGGGTCAATCTCTAGGCCAGAAGTCGTCGATTCGCGACCCCGCTACGCGGATCGCGACTTGGCGAAAAGCGGCGAAACTGTCCGCCTCAACACCGGCAACTTCCATACCCTCTCTACAGAGGAACCTTCTCGGGTCAAGAAAGCCCGCCTAACTGCGCCTAGGACCCGCGAGCCATATATAGCTCAGGTCTGCATGGCAGGATTAGGAGACCCACCCGACGAAACTGAAAACAGCGCAAGGGAACGCGCTGCCATCGGCGTATCACGAGCTGCTTGTAATCGGGCAAAGGAGGCCATCCGCACAAGCACACCACTGGAACCCGGAGCTCCTCACGAGGACATGACCGCCTACCACTATCATCTAATGAGAGCGGCTACTGCGATAACGGAAGCTCGGATAGATCTAGTCGAGCGAAAGAAATTAGCGGATGCATCAAGCCAGCGCCGAGCTGCGCTATCCATGACACCTTCTGTCGGGAACCGCCCTGCGAAAAAAGGATACGTCTCGAAAACCGCGACCATGGATGGAGAGTCCTTGAGCGGAATCAGCAAATCACTCATGCGTGTCGACGAGGATGGAAACATCCATCCGCAAACTCCCGCAGCCACGGTACTAGCCACAGCCACCTACATGCAGATAAAACAACCAGGGGAAAACGACCCCCGTGCAGAACAATACAAGCAAGTTCAGAAAGGATTAGGCATGGCAGCCGCAAAACTCGCCTCCTACGATCGCAGGAAAGCAGCCGCACAGAAGGACAAGGAAGCATCCCGCGGGCACAGGGGCACATCGCCTGGCAAGGAAAAGTCACCTCGTCGCGCATGAGGAAAAGAAGCCTGGCGATGTGGAGATAGCCCGAGTGGCAGCGATAGCAGCCCGAGGGATCGAGACCATAGCCGTAGCCCGCGAAGAGGTCGAGATCGCAGCCCGCGGAGTGATCGAGATCGTAACCCGTGGAGGGATCGAGACCGCAGCCCGCAGTGACACAGCAGCCGCTCGCGACATCTCAGCAAGGAGCCGAGGGGAGACGTCAATCGCGACGAACCGGGGTACAACGCACGATCAGACATCGCTCAGCACAAGGTTGATAAAGGTCGAGCGGCCAGGAACCGCGCGCGTTCCCCATCTACATCCTCCGACGACGAAGTCTGCGGAGCCTTATGTTTCGCCCGCAGCATCCGTGAGGCACCTCTACCCAAGAGGTTCAAGCTATCCACGGAAGTGCAGAAATAGGATTGTTCGCAAGAGCCACAAGCCTGGTTGTCAGATTACCTCACGGCAGTAAAGTGCCAACGTGGGAACAAAAACACGGCTATGCAGTACCTTAACCTACATCTAGTAGGCGCTGCGCGCAGCTGGCTCGAAGGAAGGCTGAGGGCATGCTACAGATCTTGGGATGGTCTAAACCTCGATTGCTGCAAAAATTTCCAAGCAACATACAAAAGACCGGCGACCATCGAGGAGTTACGAGCTTGCAAGCAGAAAAGTGGCGACTCTACTCGCGAATATATTCAGCAATGGACCACACTCAGGAACACAGCGGGAAACATATCAGAAAAAGTCGCGGTTGAAGCATTCGCCAAAGGAGCGCGGCGAACCTCCTTCAGGGAAGAACTGGGACGACTCGCACCCAAAACCATGGGAGAACTGATGGCCATAGCCGACAGATGGGCAAACGGCGAAGACGCGGTGCGTAATGAGAAAGCCTCATCACGAGCAAGAGAAGACGATCGCCATGGTCAAAAGAAAAGGAGAAAGCATTATGACCGCGATGATCGAGAAGAACTGGTGGCAGCGGAGTTCACAAGGAATCGCGATAGTGGATATCGCGAAAATCGCAAGTGGGAGCCAAAGCCAGAGGACAAAACCCCCGAGGAGGACCTCGATGGTTACTGCATGCTACATCTATTTACAGATAAGCGCATCGGTAAAACTAAGGCAACACACCTTCTCAAGGATTGCCGAAAGTTCCTTGACATCCACGAGGCCTTCTTGAAGAAAAATAGAGCAGTAGTCAATCAGGGCTACCCGTAGCTCCCTGGAGGAGGAGCTCAAGGATTTCACCAGCTACAAGCCCTGCCCCCAGCAGGAAATCAAAACACGGTGCTAGCTGCGCTACCAGCGCCACCCGCCCCAAACCAGGGAGCCAATGGATATCTGAACCCAGCGGGACTCTTAGGCATGATACAAAAAGTCTGTCCATCATGCAGGGTTTAGAAGACGAACACACGACAAATATGCATGGCTGTGCAAGCCCCACCTACAAAGCCCGAGTACCTGAAGATGGCGGATCAACCAATAAATTTCTCCAAGGAAGACCACCCCCCACGAGTCTATCGACCAGGACACACCGTGCTAGTCATCAAGCGCAAATTGGAAACTACGAGCTGGCTCGCGTGTTCATGGACGGGGGCAGCGGCATCAACATCATCTACGCAGACACACTCCATCGGATGAACAGGAATTTGGACGGACTCGTGGAATCAGAGACATCCTTCCACAGGATAGTTCCAGGAAAAGCGATCCCTCCACTCGGAACAATCAATATGGAGGTGGTGCTAGGCAACCGAAGCAATTATAGGCGAGAATTTCTTGACTTAGAAGTAGTCGACTGACCCTCACAGTACCACGCCATTCTTGGTCAAACAGCGTTCGCCAGATTCATGGCAGTACCGCACTATGCATACCTGAAGCTCAAGCTGCCTGGGGAACATGGCACAATCACCATCGACGGCGATTTCCAAAAATCCAATAAATGTGACATCGAGTTCAACGAGATCGCCAAATCCTTCGGGATGCAGGAAGAACTGGAAGAGATAGAAAAAACCACGGATCACTTCGTTATGCCTCTCACCAAGAAGAACGCCCGAGAGCTCGAGTTCAACACAAACAACGGTACCCGCAAGCATCAAGTGCACCCGACAGATTCTGCGAAGATGGCGGTGGTGTTCACCACCATATCGCCAGCATAGGAAGACGCGCTCGTCGAACTCCTCCGTGAGTACTGGGAAATTTTCGCCTGGCAGCCTTCAGATATGCCAGGGATACCCAGGGAGTTCGCCGAGCACTCACTCGAAGTCTTCAAAGACGCCAAGCCTATCAAGCAGACTACCCGACGGTTCTCAGAGCCCAAGCAAAAAGCGCTCGGAGAAGAAGTAAACAGACTACTGCAGCAAAATTCATCCGCGAAATAAAGATCTCCACCTGGTTAGCAAACCCGGTGCTGGTCCCGAAGAAAAATACTGACATCCTTCGCGTATGCATCGACTACACGTCGTTGAATAAGCACTGCCCCAAGGATAACTTTCCCTTACCACGGATCGACTAGATCGTTGACTCCACAACAGGCTGCCAGCGCCTCTCCTTCTTGGACGCCTACTCGGGCTATAATCAGATCACGATGAAAAAGGAGGACGAGGAGAAGACAGCATTTATCACACCCCACGGTGTTTACTGCTACACGACAATGCCCTTCGGGCTAAAGAACGCAGGCGCAACATATCAGCGCTGCATGAAAAAATGCCTCGCCAAGCTCATTGGCAAGAATGTACAAGTGTACGTTGACGACATCGTCATCAAGACTCGAGTAGAGGATACACTCCTCGATGATATCAGAGAAACATTCGACGCGCTGAACGTGTACCGAATCAAGCTCAACCTGACCAAATGCGTCTTTGGCATCTCTGCAGGACAGCTTCTCGGGTACCTGGTCTCTGCTCGAGGAATTGAAGCCAACCCGGAGAAAATCCAAGCAATCCTGACAATGAAGGAGCCAACTAATCTCCGCGGTGTGCAGCACCTCGCAGGACAACTAGCCGCTCTAAGCAGATTTATTGCGAGGCTGGGCGAGCAAGCACTGCCTTTCTACAAGCTACTGAAGAAAACGGATAAGTTCGAGTGGACACCCGAAGCACAGAAAGCATTCGCAGACCTCAAACGAGCATTGCAGAGTAGGCGTGTCCTGGCAACACCGCAAGAACGGGAGCCACTGTATCAGTATCTAGCCGCAACAAATCAAGTCATCAGCACAACAATTGTGGTCGAGCGGCCAGAAGACGGCAAGGCGTATGGCATCCAAAGGCCAATATATTATATCAGCGAGGTGCTTTCGCCCTGCAAACAGCGATATCCCCATTATCAGAAGCTCGCGTACGGTGCGGTGCTCACAGCCCGGAAACTCAAGAACTACTTCCAGGAACACACCATCACGGTGGTAAACGACGCATCACTGGGTACTATCATGAATAACCCAATGGCATCCGGAAGAATTGCAAAATGGAGCATCGAGCTCGACGCCTGGGAGATTATATATGCGGGTCGCAAATCTATCAAATCATAAGTACTCGTGGAGTTCCTGAGCGAGTGGACAGAACTACAAACGCCAGTCCCTCCAGAGTATATGAGCAACTGGATAATGTATTTCGATGGGTCAAAGAGAAACGAAGGAGCTGGAGCCGGGGTAGTCCTGATATCCCCCAGAGGTGACAAGTTGCAGTATGTCCTGCGATTGGATTTTCCACCCGACGACCCGGCATCAAACAATGACGCAGATACGACTAATGATCTATGGAGATTCAAACCTCATAGTACAGCAACCAATGAAAGAGTGCGACGCCATTACAGAAAACATGGTCGCTTATCGAGATATGTACAACCTCCTCGAAGGAAGTTTCCAAGGGCGCGAACTAAAACACATTGCGCGATCCAGCAATGAAGAAGCAGATAAATTGGCAAACATGGGTTCTATCAACACACCCATACTGCCTGAAATATACTTCGAGAGGATGATCAAGCGCTCAGTCAAGGTCAAAAAATCAGCAGAAGCACCCGCAACATTGGAGACAGAGGTCAGCCCGCAAACTGCTATGATTGAGCTCACCCACAACATTTCGAGACAATTTTTTCTGGACGAACCAGTCTGGACGTAGAAATACCTCGACTACTTGTCCAACAAGCAGCTCCCAGCAGATGTTCGCAAGGCTCGACAGATAGTACGACGCAGCAAAGCTTTTCGAGTGCTCAACGGAGAGCTATACAAACAGAGCATATCAAGAATATTGCAGAGATGCATAGCACCCTAGGACGGCATGGAACTACTGCGGGATATACACCAAGGAGATTGCGGACATCATGCTAGCTCGAAGGCGGTCGTGGGTAAAGCTTTTCGAGCGGGATTCTACTGGCTCACAGCGGCCAGGGACTCAAAAGACCTAGTCGACAACTGCAACGCATGCCAAAGATTCGCGCCCAAGCCGCACGCCCCTTCCACTGAACTTCACATGATCCCAATCGCCTGACCCTTTTCACAATGGGGGCTAGACATGGTAGGGCCACTGCGAAAGTCAACCCCCGGACGATACACGCACTTGCTCATTGCAGTCGACAAATTTACAAAGTGGATTGAAGCCATGCCAGTCACCTCGTCCAGCGCCCAATGCGCCGTAAAATTCCTCGACTCCATCGTGTGCAGATTTGGGAGATCATACAACATCATCACCGACAATGGAAACAATTTCACAGCAAAGGAAACACATCAGTTCTGCGAGGAAAAGGGAATCACCCTCAGTTTTGCCTCTGTGGCTCACCCGCAAACCAACGGTCAAGTCGAGCGATCCAACGGATTGGTCTCAGCTGGAATAAAGAAACGGCTACTCGATCGTCTGCACCCAGCGGCGGGGCACTGGGCAGAGGAGTTACCCTCTGTACTATGGAGCCTCCGCACCACCCCGAATCGATCAACAAACTACACGCCATTTTTCATGGTATACGGAGCTGAAGCAGTCCTTCCCGAAGATGTCAAGTTCAGCGCCCCACGAGTCGTCGCTTACAGCGAAGAAACCTCTAACAGGGCACTCGCGGAAGACGTGGATGCACTCGACGAAATACGCGACATTGCACTCGCAAGATCCGCGGTATATCGACAATCGCTGCGCAACTACCACAGCCGCCGTATACGCCACAGAGCTTTCGTGGTAAGAGATTTGGTGTTGCGGCTCAAGCAGAAGGAAGGACACAAGCTCGAGCCACCGTGGGAAGGACCCTTCATAATACACGAAGTTATCCCACGTGGCGCTTATCGACTGAAGAACCCCGAGACCGGTGGCATCTACTCCAATCCATGGAATATTGCGCACCTTCGCAAATTCTATCCTTAGGATTATTCTATTCGCGAAAATAAGGCTATACTAGCCATCCTATAGCTCGAAGAAAATACATGGCTTCTCAGTCATATTAATAAAATACATGGTTTCTCAACCATAGCTACTCATGTTCTTGATCTTTACACGCTAAATAAAAAGGTATACACCCCAAACACACGGGGGCTACGCCTAACTTAGCATTATAACAAAATTTACAAATACAAGGGTACAAACAAGGTTGGCACCTTATAAACTTTCAAGACAACTATACAAAAACGACAGGATACATATATCCTACAATTACATATGGCGACGAGCAGTTTCCTCGGCTAACACTCGATTAACCTCTTCAGAAGTCAGTCGAATAATCTCCTCTGCAGCAGGACGAACGACTGTATAATGGGAGGTCATATCGACTGGAGCATTTGGGAGCTTGGCCACATATTTGAAATTGACCTCAGGATGCCACAATCGGACAAAAGCGAGTGCTACTAAGGACCCGCAGATCAGCTGTTGGTGGACGCACTCGCGAATTTCACCTACTCGACCGAAAGTTCTGAGCACCTGGCTCAAGTCTTCTGGACCTCTCTCCAGCGGATAGAAAACGCGATTCAAAGCTATCAGAGCCTCGTGACAACAATCAACGAGTATCTTCGCCTGGCCCACACGATACTTCAAAGTAGCCAGAACAAAACCTCGACTGCGATCGGACCAGAAGTTGTTTGCATGTGGTTTTGAGCTACGAGCTTTGTGAAGAATATGGTTATCCACCCAATGTTTTTCACACCGTTCGTCAGGCTGAACAACTACAAAGAAAGCTACAGAGAGTCAAAGAAGGAAAAAAGATACGGTCAAACAAAATGCTAGGGGGCTGAAGTGCTTACAAAGCATGTCCTTGGCAACAGCTGCCAACTCTTCCATCACAAATTGCTCACGTTCAGCCGCAAGTTTCTGTTTAGACTTGGCTACATCAGCCACTCCATGCAAAGCTTTCAGCTTGCGCTCACCATCCGCGACACGATCACGGAGGCCGGCAAATGTACCAACAACAGCAACAAGGGGATCTGCCCGTGTGGCAGATCCACTCGAAGACTCCGCGGCAACACCGATTACCTGGAAGGAGATAATAAAAGTTAAGGAGGAATTCAAGACACCCCACTCAAGAAATAAACTGCCTATTCGACAGGTGCTCGGGGGCTACTCCCATCGGGAGGAACTCATGACAATCAATCGCAAGAAATCACATCTCAGATATCAAAAGAACATTTCGATTAAAGGCAGAATACGGGAATACATCCCAAGGTTCATTACATCAGAAGAGCAAACTACATAAGGCCTATCCTATGGAACTGCAGAAGTGCTGCCACTCGCGGCAGATTGCCCCTTGCGACTAGCACGAGCAATCAAGTCAGATAGCTTCTGAGCAAGGACTCCAGCCGGATCGCCGAAAGGACGAAGCGCTACCTTTCAGCCCGTGGTAGCATCGACGGGAAGGTTCAAGTATGCCTCGTCCAAACCAGCGACTCCGTGCGCCAACGCAAACTGGATAGCAGTCTTCGCCCCGCACTCCGACCGGGCGACCGAATAGGCCTGAAGGGGATCATCCTCCAGAAAAACCTTCAGGAGACCATCCAGCGTGGGCGGAACCGCGACATCAACCTGAAGACGCTCGTGGAATTGCGTCAACACTCGAATGGCATTGCCAACGAGGAAGCAGATCCCACTCGCGTGCCTCCGAAGCTGAGCGTAAGAATCCGTCAGGGCGTCCACCCGTTGAACCCCGGGCAGCTCCAGCGCAACGCCAAGGACATCTGCAAAGAGACAACATTAATTCTAAAGACATACCAGCTAGTCGCAAAATAACAAGAGGTCAAGTGCAACTTACTTGCGAAATTCTGGGCCAGAGGGCGAAGGAAGTCAACATGATCGTTGTCCTGTTTGGTGCCAGCCTCCTCCAGTTGCTTCGGAGCGTCCTGCGCCTCAGCGAGCTTTCCCTCGAGACCAGTCGACTGCTTGCGAGAGGATTCAAGTTCCTTTCGAGCAGCCTCCAACTCAGCCTCAAGGGTGTTCACCCGAGTGATAGCCTCAGTCTCCTCAATCTTCAGAAAATCGACTTGGGCTACACAGCAACAAATTTCAGCCTAAAGGAATTCACATGATCAGAAAGAATAAGTAGAAGGAACGGGTAAATTTACCTTGGAGAGCTTGGCCATCTGAGACGAGTCGATCACGATCCGCCCTAAGGATTACGCAGTCTG
Organism: Alopecurus myosuroides; assembly: GCA_028641055.1. Lineage (NCBI taxonomy): Eukaryota > Viridiplantae > Streptophyta > Magnoliopsida > Poales > Poaceae > Alopecurus > Alopecurus myosuroides. Next base: position 250,548,925 of record CM054059.1, read on the forward strand.
CCTCAGCCGTTATTACGCGGCGACCAATGGCTGCGAGAGAGTCAAGTAGAGACTGCAAAACACAAAGAGGAAGAAGTCAGCGAAAGTGGAAGGAAATTGAGCCTATTCACGACTGTAAACAGTCGAGTATAGCCTCGGGGGCTACTCCCATCGGGAGCACTGCCGTGCACCCAATAAAATCAAGAAAGAAAAGAAGCTTAAAGTTCTTGAGCCTGTAGCCAATCGCAAGCGATTGACCACAGCCTCGGGGCCTACTCCCATCGGGAGCACTGCCGTGCACCCAATAAAAACATGGAAAAGAACGAAGTACAGTGCAAGGAAAATGGCAAAGTTTACCTGGCCCTGGGCAATGCACGGAGGATCAGCCGAGCTACCCGACACTTCTTTCAAAGCCGAGGCTCCAACCGCAAAGCTAGGCAGCCTATAATCCGTAGCCGCAGCTGTGGGGGCTGGGCTCGGCGAGTTCTGGACGCCCCCAGCAATTGGGGTTTGACCCACAGCAGCAGCATCTTTCCTCTTCTCGGGAGGAACAGAAGAGGCGAATCGGCCGGGGTTGATGGACTGAAGCCTGTCGTGAAAAAAAAACAACAGCATCAGGAAGAGCGAGTAGAAAACTTTTGACTAGAACGAAGAAGGAAAGAAAAACTTACTCGTCATCATCGTCATCCAACATATCCGCATTCCAGGCGGTCTGGATCTTCGACTTGGGAGCGAGAGGAGCACGCACACTCAGTGGGGTTATGATGAGGGGCTCTTTATCAGATCCCCCACCCAAGGAGTTATCCTTGGAAGTAGCTTCATCGTCTCCCGCCCTGCGGCACTTGCGGTGGTGGTGATCGCTACTCGATTCTTCCACGTCATCCGAAGAGGCCTGCTCGGAACTCGAGTCGGCGTCGGCAACGCTGGTGTCAACGGGAACCTCCAGGTTGCTTGCCAACAAGTCCGAGGCCTCTTCACCAGAAACTGGCGGGTAGCAGGTTGCTACCCTTAAACTCTACAGAAGGGAAACAAGAAAACAAGAAGGAGAAACTGAGTCGACAAACTCTCGAGCAAAGAGAAAAAGTTAAGACAAGAAAATATTTGAACTTACTTCAGATGGAAGAGGTCTCGAAGCTTCAAATGTTGTGACAAGGCAGTCAGGGAACGTCTCGCCCACTTTCAGCCTGGTGATGGCCGCGATTTTCTTCTCGAATTCAACATTCGAAAGTTTTTCTCGGCTCACGCGGCTGGGGTCTTCGACACCCTAGTACTCCCATATCATGGAGGGCCTCTCCTGCAGAGGTTGAATCATGCGCTTGAGGAACACACTTGCCAGATGCAAGCCGTTCAGCACAACTCCTGCGGTTTGGTCACGAAGGGCTGCCACCTTGGCGAGTAGCGGGGCGACGACTCGGCTCTCTTCGACTGAAAGCTTGTGCGCCCAGGACTTCCGCCGCTTCAAGACAGCGAACGGGTGGAATTCATGAGCTCCACCCGCGCTGTTGTCGACGATGTAGAACCACTTCTTTCTCCATCCTTGAGCGAAGTCGATGAAGTGCATCTCGAAGTAGCAGTTATCCGACTTCGCCTGGATTCCGAAGCCGCCGGTGCGCAGCGTCTCTCCAAGTTCGATCTCTACCCGCGATTTCTCGCGGAAGACCCGCACCTTGAACAGGGCTTTCCAAAGGCCCCAGTGTGGGCGGATTCCCAGGAAGCACTCGTAAAGAATGATGAAGCACGAGATGTGCTGCACCGCATTTGGAGGCAGATCGTGGAGCTGTATGCCATAGACATACAGCAAAGCCACGAAGAAAGGATGGAGGGGGAGTGAGAGCCCGCGCGAGACGTGATCCGCAAAGATCACGTGCTCGTTCGCGCGGGGGTTTGGTACCTCTTCTTTTTTGCCGAGGTGAACTCGCTTCTCGGCCTCGGGGGGCAGCAGTCCCTCCCTCTGCGTCTCCTTGATGCTTTTGTTCATCGTATTGGCGGAGCGCCAGTCGCCTGAGCGCGGACCAGGTGGCGCGGGAACATCTTCCGATGCCTTCGAGGAGGAGGCAGCTGCGCTGCGTTTCTTTCCTCCCGCCATGGAAGCTGGTGCGACCTCACAGAGAGGGAGATGAGCGCGAGGAGGAAGAAGGCTGGAAAGCGAATGACCGGGAAGTTTTTACTTTCCACCTAAGGACCGTATATATACACGGGGCCACTCGATCATGTCCGTTCGTCAGGCAACGTGGCGTCCATCGCGGCTGCCACGTGTGAAGCGGAAGCGAAGAGACGGTGAAAGCTGTTTCGTGCCGCGATCTTAACAGCAGATCATGCGCAATTACTGCGCGCGGCTCGCGGAAAAACCGGAAACGATGTCTCGTTTCCGGTCAAAAAGCTGACAAGGTGGGCCAGCACATCTGTTCTCACTCCATCACGTCCCATCGGGAGGATAAAAGTGCGATATGACGTCATTGTGAACATCATCAGGCTCGAAACTCTTTCGCATAAAAGCTAAAGACACGAAATAACTTCGTATGGGCAAATCGAAACGCGAAAACTATTTCGCATAAAAGCCCCAGACACGAAATAACTTCGTATGGGCAAATCGAGACGCGAAAATTCTTTTCGCATAAAAGCCCCAGACACGAAATTTCCTTTCGACTGGGCATGACAAGGTTTCCAAACACTAAAACTCTTTCGTATGGATAGAAGACTACAAAGCACAAAAAACTTTGTGCACAAAAATCAAGGGAGACATTTTCACTCGAAATATCCCTGGACAAAACTTGCGAGTGTGTAGCTCCTACCACTCGGTTATACGATGTACGCACATCAATTCCCTGGATCGTTCGGCCGACTAGGCACATCTGGAAGCCGTATTCTTTCGAATATGAAGGTAAGACTCAAAAGATCTCTCTTGAGGGCCTGGAATCGCACTCTAGCTGCGTCCTCCGGTAAATTTCCGTGTCAACAACACGAACAAAAATCCTAGCGGACGCGCCGGGTACCCTATTAGGTTAAGTTCGACTCGGTAAGACCTCCACGACCCAGTCGCAATGATCACCTCACCAGATTTGAGTCGGAGGTCTTGAATCTGCGTAGGCCAGAACTGTTTTTGCCCTAGATGCAATTAATTGGCCCCGAGCTTTCGAGAGAGCCAAGCAACTGAGCCACATCCTTCTGCAAAAACAGCCAAACACACAAGCACTTTTATTTTCTCGGTACTCGAGTACAAGAAATGCATCGCATACAGGATACACATCCTCTTCAAACGATTGAAGCCACCAGTCGAAGAGAAATCAAGATAAGTTTTGAGCGTCCACCCGACAGATTCTCAATCGAGTAAACGCTCAGGGGATACTGACGAAGGGATGGATCCTAGGCCTGTCGGGTGACTCTACCCGATCTCAGGCCCACGACCCAAGCTCCAAAGGAGGCGCCATGAACTATTCTAGAAGGCCCAATCGGAGCCCACTCGCAAAGCCTTGCGGGTTAAGAAAGGAAACTTGTAATCGACTTAGGGTTAGAGTTTGTATCCCCCCGGGCACGGTTTGAGACCTGGCTATCTATATAAAGCCAGGAGAACCACCAGGGGGAGGAACAAGCAATACCGCACCACCAAGCCTTGAGATCGAGATCATACTCCCGATTTGAGCAACCCCCCATTGTAACCGATCTACTCGCTAATACAGATCGACAGAGGCAGGAGTAAGGGTTTTACCTCTACAAGGGCCCCGAATCTGGGTAAATCATGCCCCCTATCTAGCTGACGATTGTCACCAGCGCCTACACGTTCTCCTAATTGAAACCCTATGGGTTCACCCGAGGGACTTGTTGAGATGCCGATTCGACACCCCGATACATCAACCCTAAAAATATACCATGTCGTCCCGAGAAACACATGAGGCCACCGTCATCGTAACCCCGAGATCGGGATTGTTCTGGAGCTCTCCTCGGCACCCTGCCGGGAGGGGATTTCATCACCGGAGGTGTCTACACCACCATGCCCGTCTCCGGAGTGATGCGTGAGTAGTTCATCCCTGAACTATGGGTCCATAGAAGTAGCTAGATGGTTGTACTCTCCACCTTATGCCTCATGTTTAGATCTCGTGAGCTGCCTCACATGATCGAGATCATCTATTTGTAATGCTACATGTTGTGTTTGCTGGGATTCGATGATTATTGAATGTTATGTCTATTGATTATCAAGCTATCATGTTATCTTCATGTTTATGTTCTTTATGATCTTGCATGCTCTCCGTTGTTAGTAGATTCTCTGGCCAAGTAGATGCTAGTAACTCCAACAGGGAGTATTTATGCTCGATAGTGGGTTCATGCGTCCTTTGCATTTGCTCGAGTGACAGAAACGTGACGGATGGAGGATGTGATGTTGCTATTAGGGAGAAAACAACAATATTTACTTTGTTTACATTACACACTTTGCTTACTGCGATTATTCGTTGCTTGCAACTTAATACCCAACGTTTGTTCGGATGATATTCGAAGGGTGGATTATTAGTCATAGATGCAGTTGGATGACGATCTATGTATCTTGTTGTAATGTCCGCATGAATATCATAGTAATCTTTATGTCATGCATGTCCTTTATCTGTCAATTGACCAGCTGTAATTTGTTCACCACACATGTTAGCTATCTTTTATGGAGAAACACTTCTAGTGAACTGTGGACCCCGGTCCATTTTCTCATAAGTATAATACACACAGTGGTTCCATTGTTTTCACACTTCTTCCACTGTTTTCACACTGCTGCTACTGTTTTTGTATTGTTTTCCTCACCATACATTTAACCTCTTTGTTATCAGCTAAACCGGTGAGATTGACAACCTCACTGCTTCGTTGGGGCAAAGTAATTTGATCGTGTTGTGTAGATTCCACATTGCTGCCGAACCGGTAGTGCACCCTGCCATCTCAGCTGCATCAACCTTCCGAAGTTACTCCTTCCTCCTACTGATCGATTCAACCTTGGTTTCTTTCTGAGGGAAAACTTGCTGCTCTGCTCATCAAACCTTCCTCTTGGGGTCTCCCAACGAGTGCAAGTCCTGCACCATCAACGTCATCCGAAGAAACTTTGGGTATTAAGTTGCAACCAATAGATTATTTCAATAAGTGAAGTGCATAATGTAAACAACACAATTATCCTTGGACAAAGCATTGTTGTTTTACCCCTAGTCGCAACAACACATCCACAATCTTAGAAGTTATTGTCACTCTCCCAGATTGCTGGAGGCATGAACCCACTATCTAGAATAAATATTCCCTTTTGGGGTCACAAGCATCTACTTGGCTAGAGCATCTACTAGCAACGGAGAGCATGCAAGATCACAAATAACATATATGATAGATCTATAATCAACTTGACATAGTATTCAATATTCATCGGATCCCAGCAAACACAACATCTAGCATTACAACAAGATGATCTTGATCATGTTAGGAAGCTCACAAGATCTAGAGGAAGAACAACCTGCCGAGACTAGTGAAGTGGTTCCGGAGTTACCGGGTCCAATTGGGCACGATGGCACAAAATAGGAGAATGCAACCATCTAGCAAGTGCTATGGACCTGTAGTCCAAGGATGAACTACTCACGCATCACTCCGGAGAAGGGCATGGTGATGAAGAGCCCTCCGATGATGATTCCGCACTCCGGTAGAGTGCCGGGGAGAGCTTCAGAATCCTCCCGAACTATGGTTGACGATGGCGGCGGCTACGAAATTTTTCGTGGATGGAGGCTCAGGTACTTAGGATTTTCCCGAGGAAGACATTATATAGGCGGAAGGGCGATGTCGGTGGGCGCCCAGGGGGCCCATACCACGTGGAGGCACGGCCAGGGGCGCACCGCCATATGGTGTGGACACCTCCCTGGCCCCCTTCGAGTTTCCTCCGGACTCCGTGTACATGACAGAAAAATAAGGACTTCGGCTTTTGTTTCATCCAATTCCAAGAATATTTCCAGAACAACTTTTCTGAAATACAAAAACAGCACAAAACAGGAACTGGCGCTGTGGCATCTTGTCAATAGGTTAGTTCCAGATAATGCATAAAAATGCTATGAAGTGTATAGAAAACATATAGCAATTGGCATAATATCAACATGGAACATCAGAAATTATAGATACGCTGGAGACGTATCAAGCATCCCCAAGGTTAGTTCTACTCGTCCTCGAGTAGGCAAAACGATAACAACAAAATAATTTCTAAGGTGACATGCTACCAACAAGATCTTGATCAACATTATTGTAAAATCATTGCAAACTGAGATCAAAGTACTCTAAACATAGGCATGATAGATATAATTCCAACAATGTAACTTAGCAACTATGTTCCAACATGAAAATTAACACAAACAAAAGATCATGAATAATAATGCACTGAAAGATATATGTTTGTTTCGAGCATAGAGAAAACATAGCAAACTGGTATTCAGCTTTTCCTTCATGTTCAAGTGGTGACTACAAATCATTTGAGAACAAGTAATAACATAATCATGAATCAATCAATAATAAATTTTGGGACTATGTACATTATACTCAGAATGACAACTATGCTCTCTTAATTGGAGCATAAAACTAGAAGATGAAGACTCAACATAAAAGTAAAATAAAGGCCCTTCGTAGAGGGAAGCAGGGATTACTCATGTGCTAGAGCTTTCAAAAAAAAATAGAGGTATAGAAAACCATTTTGAGAGTGGTGTATGTCTATGTCAACGAATGGTAATGAAAAACTTATCATAACTCATGTCAACCAAGGTTTTTAGACTTTTGAGAGCGGTTTACATTTCTTTATTAGGTTTGGCACTTCCCCCCACCATGCCTTTCACAAACTAGGCTAGCCGTATCCACGGGTACCCACCAGCTTTCATCAAGCCATGGGGAAGTGCCTTTTTGGTTATATTAATGTGCACCAGCTCTCTGCAAATTTAGATGAGCACAGATTTCATACACATCGTGTGAAAGAGGGAGAAGAACTTTTCTTGACATAAGACACAATAAACTTTAAACTACTTCCTCATGAGCTAAAACAGGAGAACAAAACAGGTTAATTTTGAAGGTTTTGGAAGTATCACATGAGAAATTTATTTGGAGCGGCGGTGAAATACCACATATAGGTAGGTACGATGGACACATTTGGCAAACTTTGGGTTTTTGGGAGTTGGATGCACGAGTAGATCTCGTACTCACTACATGTGAAGGCTAGCAAGAGACTGGGAGCGACTAACTACGAGAGCAATAACGTCCATAATCCTGCATAGCGACAAAACATTATTAATCAAAGCATAAATGATATTACGAGTCAAAAACTAAATGATAATAGAGGCTAGAGGTGACTAGTTTGTAGTCATAACATGGTGTGAGCATGCGTCAAGTCAACCCAAATAAAGCAATCAAAGGAGAATACCACAATATTATGCTTCGATATGGTAAAAACAGCTCATGGTTTCTTTCAATGGCACATTAAACACTCTTAGATATTTGAGACAAGTCATGCTACATCAATAAATACTAAGCATATAATTAAAATAGTATCTAACATGACATGTTAAAGTCTAAGCCATAGTCTAAACAAGCTTCCCATTGCACCATTATAAGCATGAATTTTTTTATTCTTCTCCAACACTAATCACTTTATTTCAACACAAACTCTCCAAATAATTTATCAATGAAACAAGAGAGTAGTACTCTACAAGAACTAACATCTCTGAATAAGAGATGCATGAAAAACAGGAGCTAAACGAATTGCAGCAGATAGACAATAAATGAAGAATACGAGTATTCATATGAAAAACCGAGTGTGTCGCTCTCTCACACAAGAATGTTAGGATCCAGCCAAGTTTATTACAGAAAATAAAAGAAAATAAAAAAAAACAGACGCTCCAAGTAAAGTACATAAGATGTGAACGAAAAAAATATAGTTTCACTAGAAATGACCTGATAAGTTTGTTGATGAAGAAGGGGATGCCTTGGGCATCCCCGAGCTTAGACGCTTGAGTCTTCTTGAATTTTGCTGGGATGATCCATGGGGCCATCCTCAAGCTCAGGCTTTTCACTCGTCTTGATCACTTTATATCATACTCTTCTATTGACCCTTGAAAACTTCCTTAACACCAAACTCAAAGTAATTCTCATTAGAGGGTTAGCGCATAATTAAAAACTCACATGTTCTGCTTGGACACAAGCATTACCAATACTTTCTAAACATTAGCTATAGGCACTGACGTTTTGTGGAGCAAAGAAATACACTCAACATAGTAGACGTGAGAATGCAAAATAAAAGACAGAGTCTGTCAAAACCAGAACAGTTTGTAAATACGAATTTTTTCGAGGCTCTTACGTTGCTCAGATAAAAAAACCTTAGAACTAAGAAAAGTTGCGTACATATCTAAAGATCACGCACAAATTTTTTGAGGATGTTTCGATATTTTTTGGAATATATAGAGAATTAAACGGTGGACAACAAAAATTTGTTCTTGCGTAGAAATCCGAAGAAGTAAAGATACAAAGGAGTTGTTACAGAAGTAAACAACACCTTGACTCAAAGAAAACAAAAGAAAAAATACAGAAATAAAACATGGGTTATCTCCCAAGAGTGATTTTCTTTAACGCCTTTCAACTAGGCACAGAACAAGAATCAAGTATTTTCAAGTGAAGAAGCATCCAAATCAATAATTTCCTCTAAAACACATCTTGTAACAATTGGTACTTTACGTACCCCTGAAGATGATTCAACATGTAAATCACTCTTAGTTTCACTAAAAGTTTTATCAGTTTTAAGCACATTATGGGGTTTCGGTTTAGACACCTTGGGAACATACATGAACTTTTGCTCATTTCCCGCAAAAGCTTTCTCCCTCTTAAATTTAAGAGAAGAAAAAGTTGAACTTAAAGTTTCCATATCCTCCTCTAGTTTACCAATCCTGAGGTTTTGATTATCATGGGTGTTGCTAGCCTCTAAAACAGAGATTCTTTTATTGATACTTACTATTGATTCATTAACTTTGCTAGCATTATCAAGGAAATTTGGCCAAATTTTCTCCAGAGAGTTCAGCTTTTGTATAACATCTTCTAAAGTGATCTCAGTTTTAACAACTTTAGTAGGTGGTATTCCTACTAAAATTTCAAGTAAATTGCAGGATTCAAAGTAGGAGTTCTCAGAAAATTACCACCTGTAAGAGTATCTAGAACATATCTATACCAGCTAGTAATACCAACATAAAAATTCCAAAGAAGGATCATGGTAGAACGTTTTTTAGTACATCTATGATGAGCCTCACTTATTCTATACCAAGCATCTTTCAAACTTTCTCCCCCTTGTTGCCTACAATAACGAACCTCAACTTCAGGAATACTCATTTTAGCAAGATTAAACAGGATAACAAAAATAACAACAATAATAAGAGATGTTTTTTTGTGTTTTTCATATATAGAAGAAAACAAGACAAAATAAAATAAACTAAGCAAAACAATAACAAAGTAAAAAAGGATTGGAGGTGAGAGACTCCCCTTGCAGAAATCCTCTTCCTCCCCGGCAACGGCGTCAGAAAAGAGCTTGATGGCGTGTGAACACACGTTCGTTGGGAGACCCCAAGAGGAAGGTATGATGAGTACAACAGCAAGATTTTCCCTCAATAAGAAACCAAGGTTTAATCAGACTAGTAGGAGAAAGAAATCACTTATGAAGGTTGTTGACAACTGATGGTTGCAGGGCGCACTACCAGGCTCAGCAGCAACGTGGAATCTGCACACAACACAACCAAGATACTTTTCCCCAACAAAACAGTAAGGTTGTCAATCTCACCGGTCTTGCTGAAAACAAAGGATTAAACGTATAGTGTGGAAAATGATGTTTTTTTAAGTGAATAAAATGAGAATAGTGTTTACTGTGAAAAAGAACAGTGTTTGCAGTAAGTTGTATTAGAAGTGTAAAAGAATGGACCGGGGTCCACAGTTCGCTATTGGTGTCTCTCCATAATAGATAAATAACATGCTGGGTGAACAAATTACAGCTGGGCAATTGATAAAATAGAAAATGCACCAAAATGCATATACATGACATGATGACTACTGATATGTCCAAAACGTATCTCCTTTTTCAAACACTTTTCTTATTAAGTGCCTCTAAACTTGTGAGTTTTGGATACCACTAACACGGACTAACGTTGTTTTCAGCAGAATTACCTTGGTGTCTCGTTTTTGTGCAGAAAAACCAACATTCGGGAAATTGCCCGAAAAAGACCCCATTGAGCTTATATCACCAAAAGGCCCCGGGAGCCAGAAGGACACCTGGAGGGGGCAAGGAGTGGCCCAGACCACGCCTGGGCGCCCCCCTAGGCCGCGTCGCCTGGTCGTGTGTGGGGGCACATCCACCCCCTCGGGCTCCCCCTTTGATTACATATGCCCCGTAAACATAAAACGCGAGGGGGTTCGTCATATTCCACAGAAACACAACAGAGCATCGTCGCCACCTCGAAACTCGATTCGGGGATCAGAAGTTCCCGTTCTGGCGCCCTTCCGGGACGGGGATTCGAAAGAGATCATCGCCATCAACACTGCCACCTCTTCTCCATCAACCATCCATGTTTCCCCCGTTCATGTGTGAGTAAACACCGCTGAAGGCTGAGAGGGGTGGAAGATATTGGATGAGATTGATCATGTAATAATGACAAATTGTTAGGGCATAGTGCCTAGTATCTACCGTTAGTGTTTTCTACCGTTGATGCAACTTGTTATGCTTAATGCTTGTCACTAGGGCCCGAGTGCCATGGTCTCAGATATGAACATGTTATTGTTTCATGAGTATAATTATGTTTCTTCATCATATCTGCAAGTTGTTTACACATGTCATTTTCCGGAACCCGAGGCCCCAAAGTGACAGAAATTGGGACAACCGGAGGGGATGGTTTTGATGTGAGGATCACGTATGTTCATGGAGTGTTAGTTCTTTGCTCTGGTGCTTTATTAAAACAAGCACCTTAACTACCAGTAGTTTCCCTTGAGGCCCCGCTGCAACGGGTTGGTAGGACGAAAGATGTTGTGCAAGTTTCTCATTGCGAGCACGTATGACTATATTGGAACACACGCCTATCGTTAGCCTAGAACTTGGGTGCTTTACTATTATTATCTGCAATGCCCATGTTTAGATTATTACATGAACTATTCTATCCATGCAACGCCCGTTCATCCATTCCCTCTATGCCTACGGTACTCTCATCCTACTATTTCCCGCGATTGCTACAGTTGTTACTATTTTACTCCTACTGTTATTTTACTACTGTTGCTGCTATAAAACTGTTACCACTGATAAATTGTTGCGAGCAAGTCTACTTTCAGGTGCAGCTGAATTGACAACTCAGTTGTTAAGTCTTATAAATATTATTTTGCTTCCCTTGTGTCGAATCAATAAATTTTGGTTTTACTTCACTCGGAGACTGTTGCGATCGCATATACTTATGGGTCATCAACTACTATGAGATTCATTTGGGTATTACAACATGATACATAGACCGTTATCCAACTGCATCTATGACTAATAATCCACCCTCGAGGCGTCATCCGGGCAGACTTTGGGTATTAAGTTGCAAGCAACATATTATTGCATTAAGTAAAGTGCGTAATGTAAACAACACAATTATCCTTAGACAAAGCATTGATGTTTCACCCCTAGTGGCAACAGCACATCCACAATCTTAGAAGTTATTGTCACTCTCCCAGATTACTGGAGGCATGAACCCACTATCTAGAATAAATACTCCCTCTTGGATTCACAAGCATCTACTTGGCCAGAGCATCTACTAGCAACAGAGAGCATGCAAGATCACAAATAACATATATGATAGATCTATAATCAACTTGACATAGTATTCAATATTCATCGGATTCCAGCAAACACAACCTGTAGCATTACAATAAGATGATCTTGATCATGTTAGGCATCTCAAAAGATCTAAACATGATGGCACAAAATAGGATAAGACAACCATCTAGCTACTGCTATGGACCCGTAGTTCAAGGATGAACTACTCACGCATCACTTCAAAGGCATGCATGGTGATGAAGAGCCCTCCGGTGATGATTCCCCTCTCCGGCAGGGTGCTTCAGAACCCTCCCGAACTAGGGTTAACGATGACGGCGGCTATGGGACTTTTCATGGATGGAGGCTCGGGTACTTAGGGTTTTCCCAAGGAAGGCATTATATAAGCGGAAGGGCGATTATGGTGGGTGTCCAGGGGGGCCACACCACGTGGTGGCGCGGACAGGGGAGGGCGCGCTGCCATATATTGTGGCCAACTCCCTGGCCCCTTCGAGTCTCCTTCGAACTCCGTGTATGTGAAAAAAATAGGGATTTTGGCTTTTGTTTCGTCCAATTCCGAGAATATTTCCAGAACAACTTTTCTGAAATACAAAAACAACAGAAAACAGGAACTGACGCCGTGGCATCTTGTCAATAGGTTAGTTCTAGATAATGCATAAAAATGCTACAAAGTGTATATAAAACATGTAGCAATTGGCATAATATCAACATGGAACATCCGAAATTATAGATACGTTGGAGATGTATCCACGAGGTATACAACGAAATCATCACCAAAAGACTTTGCAGTACTCTGTATTTTGCTCCATAAAGGAACTTCATTGTCATCCTCCGCAAGATTCTCAACGTGTTCTATCTGAATGGTGGGTTCAAAAATTATAGACAATACCTGGCTAGATGAAGTAGGCGTCTCATGATTCGATGAGGTAGGCATATACTTCTTGGGAAAGATGTCCTCAAATAAAGTTGCATCATTCGAATTCATGATTGTTTTGACATGCATGTCTGATACCTCAGATTTTATTATCAAAAATCTATAACTAATGCTATGGAACGCGTAGCCCACAAGAACACAATCCACGTTTTTGGGTCCAAGCTTGCGCTTCTTGGGAATTGGTATATTGAATTTTGTCAAACAACGCCAAGTTCGTAAGAGAGTTTTAACCTTTCCTTCTCTTTTTCCTCTAATGAAGTTATTTCTTTGTTCTTTGTGGGAAGTCGGTTTAGGACATGACACGCGGTTAATATCGCCTCCCTCCCACCATGCCTTGGAAAGACTCGATGTGTCTAACATGGATTTAATCAAATTTTTTAATGTACGATTCTTTCTTTTGGCCACCCCATTTGACTGAGGTGAATAGTAAGATGTCCTCTCATGGATTATACCATGTTCTGCCCAAAAAGAATAAAACGCGTTGGAAAATCCAATAACAAGGAGAGTGACATACTGAAGGGATAGTAGGGAATTTACCATACACAACATATTTCATCTCAGTATCCCCAATGACAACATTGCCAGTTTTTTCGTTCTTCTCAAGTCGCACAACCCATACCGTTTAGGGCATCTCGGAGCCCAGCGGCTCGGGTCACCACAACAATGGCAGGACCCCTTTCTTTCCTTGAAGTTGGTAGTTTGCGCAGCCTTATTCTTTTTATCATACTTGCCTTTGTTCTTAGACTTGTTGTTCTTGGGCTTGTAGGGATGGGATTTCTTTTTCTGAACGAAGTTTGCACTAGAACCTCCCTCAAGACCTCGAGCAAGTTTGTCTTTTGCTCTCGTCTTCTCTTCCATATCAAGAGAGCAAATGAGATCCATAACAGAAAATTCTTGTCTCTTTTGATTTAGAGCGGTAGCACAACTCCTCCACGAAGGAGGAAGTTTGCCAATTATGCCTACGGCAATAAACTTGTCCGGTAACTCACACGATAACTGTTCAACTTCTTTAGCAACGTATTGTATCTCATGAGCCTACTCAACGATGGAGCGTTCATCAGTCATTTTGTAGTCATAAAATTGCTCCATGACATACAATTCATTGCCTGCGTCCGATGCACCAAACTTGGCCTCTAGCACATCCCATATACCCTTGCTTGTAGAAATGGATAGATACGGGTCAATTAGGTTCTCATCAAGAACCGTAGGAATAGAAACCCTCAGAAGGGTGTTGGCTTCCTGTAAAGGTTTCTCCTCTACAGAAGTAAGCTCTCCTTCACCTTGCCTTTAGCAGCGTCGAAGCACCTCATGGTATGAAACCAGATAGTGGCTCTCGCACGAAATCGCTTGAAATCCTTCACTTTGAAGACAGGAGGCTTCATTGAAGCAGTAAAATAAGGTTTTTAAATTGTTGGATATATGAGCATTTTTTCATATGATTTAATTCGTAAAAACATGACTAGAAAAACAGGAAATAAACTAGACATGTTATTTACCGAAGAACCGACAATGTTGGTTGCAGCAGACATGTTGTCTAAGAGGTGGTCGACGTCGGGGAAGAAGTCGTCGTTGTCCGTGTCGCGGTCGTGGCTGGCGTGGCGAGGCGGGCGATGATTGAAGAGAGTGCGTGTAGTTCACTTCTTCTCATGCTCATACACCAAGTGGAAGGGCCTTCCTTATAAGCAGGAAAAATTTCCACTCAACTAGCAATGTGGGATTAAACATTTGTCCCACCTCTTCACATACACGCATGGGTCACATGGACCTTTACGATTTTAGTAATTATTGGAATGACTAAATTAATCTGGGCCATTTAGGCCGAAATTCCGGAGAGGCAAATTGGGTTCCCCTCTTTCAGCTAATGCATAAGAGCATCTCCACCGACACCCATCAAATATGTGTCCGACACCCCCAATTGGACCTTCTTTTAGGGGCGTCGGACCTGTGGCTGCCGATTTGGTGGGCGTGCTCTGCAGCGGCGCCCTCCAATCGGCTACCACCCAAATGGCAGCCTGTTTTGGTTTTGATCAAACTATTTTGTATTTGATGAAAACACTCGATAAACTAGATAAATAATAATTATACAAACACACAAATAGTTCAACAGTGATTACAATAATTTCAATATTTCAAATTCTTCAAATTCGTACGAACAAATCTTCGTAATCGAACTACTCGTTAGCTCTCATAGCTCAGAAGTGTCCCACAAGATCAGCCTGAACTTGATGGTGAACTCCCTCGTCACAAATTTCCTGATAAACACCAAGAAAATCATCAAACTCAGCGGACACGCCCGATTGTGGATCCGCAAGAGATCCGTGAAAGTCGAATGGCTCATCGAACACCATTCTGATGTCTCGCTCACTCTCGATGATCATGTTATGCATGATAATATAAGAGTTCGTGACATCACACATTTGATCTATCGACCAAGATAGACAAGGATATCTTACCACAGTAAACCGTGCCTGGAGTACACCAAATGTCCTTTCCACATCTTTTCGGACAGCCTCCTGTTTCTTTGCAAAAAAAATATTAGCCTCACCCATAGGGTCACGGATTGTCTTCACAAATGTAGACCAATTGAGTTATATGCCATCCGCTAGGTAGTACCCTCTGTCATACTCACATCCATTGATCGAATAGTTGTAGCCCGGAGCATGTCCTTCACCTAGTCTCTGAACTATCAGAGAGCGTTGCAACACGCTGAGGTCATTGTGAGAACCGGCCATTCCAAAAACTGAATGCCAAATCCAAATATCGTAATCAACCACAACCTCTAGCACAACAGTGCACTTTCCGTGAAGACCACCTTTGTACATCTCTTGCCAAGCAAATGGACAATTCTTCCAGCTCCAATCCATGCAATCGATGCTTCAAAGCATCCCAGGAAATCCTCTTGCTTGTCCTTGTGCCAACAAACGAGCCATGTGTGGTTCATTTGGTGATCCCTGATACACGAGACCAAACACTGTAACTATTGTCTTGCAAAATCGAAATGTGGCTTGAACGGCGGTGGTCTAAGACATACGAAGATTGTCATCCAATGAATCTGCAAGGGCTCCATATGTAAGACATCGTATTGCAGCCGTGCATTTCTAAAGAGATGAAAAACCTAGAAGCCCAGTACAGGCTCTTTTCAGTTCAAAGTAGTCGTCATACTCCCGAACACTGTGCACAATTCGTCTGAAGACTTCCCTGTTCATCCGAATTCATGAGGTAGGTTTGTCGGCGTGTCCGAGAAATAGTCGTGCCACAAGAGTATGTGGCCAGTTGCCCTTTGTCGGTTCTTGTTCGCCCTGTGCCCTTTCCTTGATCCTCCATGATTTGGCTCGGCTGGCTCCACGGCCATCGCCTCTAACAGAGCCGCCGTGACCATCTCATTCTCCTCGTCGTCTACAAGGGCGGCCTCCTCTTGGCAAAACATGATCTCGTTGTCACTATCCATACTATATTGGACAAAACTCAACCATTAGCCGCGAACTAAACAAGTTTAACGGCGGTTCATCGATCTAAGGCAAATGGCCGAACACCATACCTGCGGGGTGGAAGCGAGGACAACGACGGCGGTTGAATGACCTGCGGCGACGCGCGAAAACGACGGGGAACGGCGGCGAATCGGCCAACGTCGTACGTGCTAGACTCTAAGTACAGTTGGCGACGTCAAGGGTGACGGTGATGGTACGAATCGGCGGCGAGAGGTAACAACAGAAAGATGGGGCAAATGACTATCGGCCGGGACGGTTTGTCTCTATGACAGACGGGGCCACCTGTCGGGTGGGGTGACTGGACAATGTCCAACGCCCCAGAAAGGCCCCAAGTTTGTCGGGTGGGTTGGGAGATCCGGACACAAAATTGGCGGGTGGACACCTTTAGAATGCCGCTGCAGCGGGTTTTTTTAGTCCGAACCCCATTAAGCCTTCGGGCCGTTTTGGGAGATGCTCTAATACACCCTTTTTCCTCTTCCGATTGTTGGAGAATACGAATACATATAGACCCGGCTACACCGGCACTCTTTCAGGTACGTCCCCGTCAACAGTACTCACGGTATCCTGACCCGTCAACAGCAACCAGATCAAGTCCCCTTCCACCAAATTAAAAAATACAGGCATTACAGTAATCAAAGCATGCAGCAGAACGGACATGCCGGGGGAAAAACTCGACGGAAAAGGAAAACAAAAGAGTTAAATACACCCCACGTCCTAATAGTTGTTTGACATGTGCAAACTAGTCCCAATTTCTGTAGCCGGTGCAAACTAGTCCCAATTGATTCTGCTGTCGACACGTGTCGCGTCGTGTTTTTGCTAAAAACACCTCATACAGTTGTTTAATAGCACATGACCCCTTGCTAGTGTCTACCCTTATTGGTCCCATCCGCTGCAGAAATAATTAAAATGACAGCAATCACAGGAATCGAACTCGCGCATTGCCTCTTTTCGAGGCTTGCCCAGCGACTCAACCACTACACCTCAAGTACTTTTGTGTCATTATGTAGGCTTCTATTCTATATTATAAATCAGCACGAGATTAATCTCACATTATTCTTCATTTATTTACTTTTTCTTGGGCTACAGTTTTACTGCAAAAATAATACATCGTATATGTATTCTGAGATTTTTTTTTGCACGAAATATGTATTCTGAGATTAATAATATGCATGGAGTTGAGGACCCCGTATTTACGCGACGAACCAAATTTTGTACGTACATGTCTTAGAATATGAAGAAGAACTAACAATTAATTATAAAATATGAAAAATAAATAAAAAGTGGTTTTTTTTGTACATGCACCGTTACGTGGCTGTTTTAATTTTGAACTAGACTCTCAGTGTCGCGGGAAACCCTGTTGGATCTCGAGAGAAATATTAGTGTGGTTCTTGCAAACATATAATATATAATATGGCGTCATCTTATTTAAATAAAAAACAACATATGTAATAAAAAACTATAGCTGGGTATATGAAAATCCATCGTATACTAATTAGTTCCCGAAGATTAATGAGATGGGGATTAAGTTCATCGTGGAGTGTGGCTATGAGCTGACTAGCTCCAGAATAGGATCAACGCCCAAGAATCAAGTTATCTGTTATATACACTCGGTCTATTTTATTGACATAAAACTGCAGGAGCTGCACTGGTTTAGTCTCGCGTGCAGCCGACCAAGCCGCAAGTTCGAATCCCACGCCGGACTCGTCAGCCATCCTCATTTTTATGATTTATCTCGACCTCTGACATGTGGGACCCAAAATAGCCAGCAGAAATAAGGCTATACTTGCAATAGAAAAGTTATATAAGGTTGTTTCTGAAAAAGCACAATGACAAATCAACCGGGACTAGTTTGCACCGGTTGGATAGTTTTGGGACTACCACACCCCAGTTTGGAAGAATTGGGACTAGTTTGCACATGCTAAACAACTATTGGGACCTGGGATGTATTTAACTCAAAACAAAACTAGGATCGGAGTTGGACGTACGTATAGGTTCTTGTGCAATGGATCCCTGCCACACGTGTGGGCTAGGTGGTGGGTTGCGCGTCACCTCAGCTGGAGAAGGAGAAAAAAAATACGATTGTAGTGGCACTATGAAACGTTCCCTGTCGTTTCACTCAACGTCGAACGTCACGTACGTACCCATCCCACACATTTATTCTGTGCATGCCCCAACACTCCAGTCTCCCTCGTCACTCTCCCGTCACCACCCTCGTCATGCAGCTGACCGGTACATCTACATGGTGGAAGTCAGTGCCCGAGCAAATAGGAATTTTGCATTTCATTTGGCACCGATTTCCTTATTTTCTTTCGAACAGTCTTGGACAGTCATGAACGTAATGGAAGCCGACGGATACATGGAGCGGATCCATGGAGGATGAGCTCGATCTGACCCTACTGAGATTTTATGCACCTCCCAAAGATATTGTTGACGGCACACCCCTGTTCGCCGACATGGTTAAGACTTATTAAGATCGACGAAGCTGCCAATTAAATAAGGTCCATGCATGCAGTGTCCACTTGACTTAAGCTGAACGCACTTTCCCTCAAAAAAAAAAAAAAAGCTGAGCACACTGTTCCGACAGATTATTGGCGACGGATCGGTGCAGGGCAACCTGCAGAAACAGTAATCCCTGAACCGACGGAATATATATAGGGAGCGCATGATGGCTGCATGCGAACAGACTGGCACGTACTCGATCGATCGCAGAATAAGGAGGAGTAGTTTGGGATGGGTGGTGCATGCAAACTGCAGTGCATGGCCCGGCCGGGATCTGCGTGTCCCGTGTGGAGGGGGCGCTCGTGTCCGCCTGAGTGCGGTGGATCATGAGACTGTCGTCGCCTTGTTTTCCATCTCCGACGATCGGGATTTCGATCGGAGTCCACGGGGTGATGAGGCTGTCGTACGATCCCAGTGTCGCTTTTGGGTTTCCTTTTTGTTGTTGTACTCCCTCTGCCCCTGCTCCTCCCTCTGAAAACAGCGCTTTGACGTGGCCACTGGCCAGAGATGGCGAATTTGCTCCGATCCGACGACGGGAACTTTGCGAGACACCCACGAAGTAGTCACACCACACACGTTATACGTAGCCGGTGGCTCCAAGACACCGACGTCGCACGCGCGCGCACACATGCTGTAACTTGCAGGCCACAGGACGGGACGGAGCGACTGTTGTCGCGTAGGACAGCACACCTTCGCTTTCCACCGTCTCCTTTTCTTCCTTGTTTATTCGTGCGTGCGCGTACGTAAATCTGTCGAGGTCGCTGTTTGACGTGACATGGATTTCGCCCATCCATTCCGAGGCTTCCACAACCAACAGTGACCGGTAGATGCATATATGGGCTCGACCAGCGTACGCTGGCGTGCCCGGCGAGATTTGCTCGCAGGATCATCGTGGGGAGAATGGGCCGGATGATATCGATGCGAAAAAAACAATACTCCCTCGGTTCAATATATGAGTCATTTTAATTTTGACCACATACATTATAAAATGAGTGAATCTAAACTTATTTTATGTATAGATTCGCTCATTTTATATATAGATTCAATCATTTTAGCACATATCAGGTAAGTTAAGTTTCCTCTGATCGCACATGTATGCAGACTTCATATGTTATCCCTATTTCTTAGCCTAAAAATTTAAAGCTCATATTCTGAGCCAGCTACAACGGCAAAATAAGCAAGATATAGTGCACCATTCAAGAGAATAATTGGAAAAATGGAGGAGTCACGTACCATGATACCATGGATTAATCTCCCCAACTATTAAAAGGAACGGAGCTTCGAGCAAGGACATCGAAAAAAATACACCAAGAACAGCGAGAACTCAAGAGTACAAAATGTGGATGAAGTTTTCGGGGGAGAGAGGAAGAGGGGGTTGAGACTCCATTTGGGGGGACCATGCGGCCTGAGCTGACTGCCTAGGTGTACCCCATGCCAGGATCTTGTGGATATCCCTCACAGTCCCAAGGTGCCAATCTAAATCATTTAAAAAAAATACTTCTACAATTTTTTAACACATATATTTTTGCACTTTTCACGGTATTCACGATTAATTTAAACAGCAGAAATAAAACAATAAAGCACTAAAAGAACTTATTTAAACGGTAGAGGAGGTAAATATACTAGTAGGTGGTATCCATGGTATTCAAGTGTTCCATGTATTTTAAAGGAAATCTATTAACAAGCTTGATCAGGTCTTGTTAAAAAACATAAAACTTTTGAACTTCACTGAATATTTATGTTACCTCAACTTGTATTGTCCAAATCATGAGAGTTTGATTCTTCTTTAGGGCAATAGGAACATGACTTTCAATTTCTCCACTATTAGTACTTATAATATTTGTGATGGAGTTGAGACCATATACTTTACATTTCTTCATTACAAAATAAATTATGTGCTCGTTGTCATTTACACTAGAAGTAAACTTTCTTTTACTACAACCAATAACACCCCCCCCCAGTGTTGAGAAAATGTATGCCAAGTAGAAATGGACATGTTCTCTTCATGGGCATCTGAAGAACGACAAAGTCAATTAAGATTAAAACACTAGAAACTTTAACAGTAACATTCTCACCTGTGCCAATGTGAAGAGCTGTATATTTATCGGTCATCTGCGAAGATATATCATTAGGTATTGATACGTACATTTTGCATCACTATTTTATATTGCAATTTTCTGTTACTCATCGATATATTTCATATTATGATGCATTACTTATGTTATTTCATCTTATTTTGCATGTTTAATAATTATTGAAGAATAAACACCGAGACCAGAAATCTGATGGAAAAAGCACCGCCAAGATACCCCTATTTCAGAAGATCAGAAGAAGAAGAGAGGCATCGGAGAAATCTTAGAAGTCCAGAAGAGGGATCCAGCCAGAGGAGACCCGGAGGGGGGCCACCAGGGGCCCACACCACTAGGGGGCGTATCCCTCCCCCCGGCTACGTCTAGGGGTGGTGTGGCCACACTGGCCCACCTGTGGCCGCCTCCTTTCGCGTACTTGACCCGCAGGGAACCCTGATACCTACAGAGGCATCGAATAAATATTTCGTCGCCTCATCTGGGCGGAAAGCAACAGAAATACAAAAGCTCTCCGGAAGAGAGAAATCTTCCAGGGAAATTTCTCCCCGGAGAGGGGAAATCGTCGCCATCGTCAACGTCATCGCTCCGGGCATCATCGAGATCATCGCCATCATCATCCTAATCACCCTCACCAGAACCCTCACCATCCATCTCTGTCCCGCTGTAACGTTTAGGGTTATATATCGTTGTTCTTCACTAGATCTCTCTCCCGGTGTGGATTACTTATTAGTAGTTGATGCCTACGAGATTTATCTGTGTTTGCACTTTATGACCAGATTGTTATTCATCATTATATCACCTCTTATTATGATCCATATGATGTCTTGTGAGTAGTTCGTTTAGTTCTTGAGGACATGGAAGAAGTCAAGATGTTAGTAGTGGAATTATGTTGAAGTAATATCTAGTGGTTTGATATTTAAGTTGTGGTGTTATTCTTTTAGTGTTGTCATATGAACGTCGACCACATGACACTTCACCTTTATGGGCCTAGGAGGATGCATTGTGTATTTTGCTACTAATTATGGGGTTGCCGGAGTGACAGAAACCTAAACCCCCGTTAGGAAACCGATGCACGAGGGAGTGTAGGATCCTAGAGTTTAAGAGTGTGGTTAGATTTATCTTAATTACTTTCCTGTATTTACAAATACTTGCAAGGGGTATAATCACAATTATGTATTAGTCCTAATTGGGCGGTGCATTAGCATAAGTTCACTTACACAACACTTATCAAAACAATAAATATTAATAAACTGCATGAAACGAAAGCGCTTGACAAAGCTCACATGTGTCCTCGAGAACGTTTGGCAATCATAAGTAGATCAACAGGCTTGTCCTTTGCTCTCAAAAGGATTGGGACACTCGCTGCAATTATATTTAATGTATTTTATTTACTCGCACTTTATTTATCCGCTATATCAAAAACCACCAAAAACATGTTTGCTAGTGTTTAGAGTGAATCCTCTATCCAATCTGCTTGTCAACAAATTCTGCTCCTCGTTGGGTTCGACACTCTTATTTATCGAAAGTACTACGATACACCCCCTATACTTGTGGTCATCAGGTATTAATTTATCCAAGTAAGGTGTCTTGTAACGAGAAAAAGTCATAACACTAACACCTACACCTAAATCACATAAATCACTATTAACATACTTACTTTTAAGAGAGTAAAGAATAATATGTGGATATGTCTAGACCTCCAAGCTTCTCAGATATTTTACTTTAAAATAATAGTTAGCAATCATAGTAGACATACCTTTATTAGGAATCCTTATTTTATCTATAAAAACATATTTCATATACTTGGAATAAGGAGGCAATCTTTTAGCATCGGTCAAAGGAATTTTCAAAACAAAAAATAAAAAAAGGAAATTTCAAAACAAGAGGTTTAAGCCAATGAAAAATATCATAAAGTACTCCTCTTATTCAGTCTTTTGTGGTTAGGAAAAGGCATAGGATTTTTCACCCAAGGTTCTCTTTCTCCATGCTTCCTAACAAAATATTCATGTTTTTACCATATTTCTTAGTTTTATGAGGGTTTTCACGTTCTACCTCACTTTCCTCCTTTTCAGAAACATCAACCTTAGGAGTGACATCATTATTATTACCATGGATATGTTCATATTCCTTCCCATCCTAAGTTTTAGCATCAGAAATAGACATATTATTAGGATTCTCGATAGATTCTTTATCAATGTCAAGTTCTCTAGAAT
Organism: Alopecurus myosuroides; assembly: GCA_028641055.1. Lineage (NCBI taxonomy): Eukaryota > Viridiplantae > Streptophyta > Magnoliopsida > Poales > Poaceae > Alopecurus > Alopecurus myosuroides. The sequence goes on from CM054059.1 coordinate 250,571,937, forward strand.
TATGTAAATTCTTAGTTTTATTTTTCTTCCGCGTAGAACTAGAGAAACAATTGTTAAACATTTGAGAATCTTTCTCTATTCTTTTAGGATGCCAATTGAAATATAAAGGATCTTGGGTGTAATATCCATTACTAGTACATACCCTATAAGCATGTTTATTACGTTGTTTTGGTAAACTAGCAATAAAATATTGTTGAACTTTAGTTACGTGTTCAATTTGAGTTTGAGTCATGGATAATTACTTAACAAGACCTTTTAAATCAATAACGATTTTCTCTAAAACAACATGCAAATCACCGATGCTACTATAATTTTGTTGCAATTGCATGTCAAATATTTTTATTTAACAAGAAAATTGTCAAACTCATCTAAGAGTTGACTACTAGGCTTATCACAACGAACATCACATTACTCAAATTTAGTAAGAGAGTGTACCTCTAACAGACGATGGACAGTGTTCGGCTCATATAATTTTTCACTAGGAGGTAACTTATTAGCAACTTTGTCTCTTATATATTTCTCTTTAATAGACATCTTAGCTTGCTACATATTTTCTAGTTAAGGGAAAGAATACACCTCTTCTTTGGTTTTGGTGTTGGAGGAGGTCTAGGAATAAACCAATCATCATGATTTTGCAACATATTAGCCAATAGATCCTCAGCTTGTTCCATGGTTATTTTCCTGAAAATACAACCAACACAATTGTCATGGTATTTCCTACATTTAGTTATTAGTCCACTATAAAATATATCAACTAGTTATTTTAAATTTTGTGACTAGGACTAGCTGTAAGGAGTTCATAAAACCTCCCCAAATCTTGAGGAAGATGTTTTTCTTCAATTTATTTGTAATTACAAATATACTACAGGTGAATTTTTTTACATATGAAGAGGAAAATAATTTTTCACAAAGAGCATGAACCATATCCTGAGGGGTCCTAATGGATCCATTTCACGGAACACTTGGATTTTGGATTTGACCCTAGGTCAACACAAATTGACGCTTTTGACTAGATATGCCCATGATAGGTACTTATCTCACTTTCGATCATATTTGCATGATGACAAGAGACCCGCACACTAACAATGAACGTCATCACACGACTGATGCGTGTGAACACACGTTCGTTGGGAAACCCCAAGCGGAAGGTATGAATAGTGCAGCAGCAAGTTTCCCTTAGAAAGAAACCAAGGTTGAATCGACCAGTATGAGGAATGAGTAACTTCAGAAAGTTGATGCAGCTGAGATGGCAGGACGCACTATCGGTTCAGCAGCAACATGGAACCTACACAACACAAACAATTCACTTTGCCCCAACAAAGCAGTGAGCTTTTCAATCTCACCGTTTTTGCTGATAACAAAGAAGTTAAATGTAGAGTGTGGAAAATAATATGAGAACAATATGAAAACAGTAGCAGCAGTGTGAAAAAAGTGGAAGTAGTGTGAAAACAGTGGAAGCAGTGTGAAAGCAGTGGAAACAGTGTGTGTATTATCAGTATGAGAAAATGGACCGGTGTCCACAATTCACTATAGGTGTCTCTCCATAAAAGATAGCTAACATGTGTGGTGAACAAATTACAGCTGGGCAATTGACAGATAAAGAACATGCATGACATAAAGATAACTATGAGATTCATGCGGGTATTACAACAAAGTACATAGATCGTCATCCAACTGCATCTATGACTAATAATCCACCCTTCGAATATCATCCGAACAAACGTTGGGTATTAAGTTTCAAACAACGGATAATCGCAGTAAGCAAAGTGTGTAATGCAAACAATGTAAACCAAGTAAACATCGTTGTTTTCTCCCTAATGGCAACAACACATTCTCCACCCGTCACGTTTCTGTCACCCGAGCACAGATGCAAACGAGGCATGAACCCACTATCAATCACAAATAATCCCTCTTGGAGTCACTAGAATATACTTGGCCAGAGCATCTACTAACAACGGAGAGCATGCAACATCATAAATAACATACACATGAAGATAACATGAGAGATTGATAATCAACAGACATAACATTCAATAATCATCGGATCCCAGCAAACACAACATGTAGCATTACAAAATAGATGATCTCGATCATGTGAGGCATCTCACGAGATCTAAACATGAGGCATAAGGTGGAGAGTACAACCATCTAGCTACTGCTATGGACCCGTAGTCCAAGGATGAACTACTCACGCATCACTCCGGAGGCGGGCATCGTGGTGCAGGCCCCTCCGGTGATGAATTCCCCTCCCGGCAGAGTGCCGGGGAGAGCTCCAGAACCCTCCCGATCTCGGGTTGACGATGACGGCGGCCTCGGGTGTTTCTCGGGACGAAGTGGTATAATTTTAGGGTAGATGTATCAGGGGGAATAAATAGGCGAAAGGGCTATGGCGGTGGATGCTCGAGGGGCCCACACCACCCCCAGGCGCGGCCAGGTGGGCGCGCTACCCTATGGTGTGGCCCCCCTGTGGACCCCTCCGGGCCTCTTCGGGACTCCGTGGAACCTTCGGGAATTATAAGACTTTCGGGTTTCGATTTTTCCAATTCCGAGAATATTTTCAGAACAACTTTTCTGAAACTAAAAACAACACAAAACATGGAACTAGCTCTGTGGCATCTTATCAATAGGTTAGTCCCGAAAATCGATAAAAATGACACAAAGTGTATAGCAAACATGTAGGAAATAACATGGAACATCAGAAATTAAGGATACGTTTATGATGTATCAATATCCCCAAGCTTAGTTCCTACTCGTCCTCGAGTAGGTAAACGATAAAAACACAAAATTTCTGAGGTGACATGCTACCAACATAAAGTTGATCATCAATAATGTAAAAGCATATGTAAGCCGAGATCATAGAACTTCAAGACAAGCATGATAAATAAAATTTTAACAATAAAGCATAGCAATCACCTTGCATCACGAGAAGTAACACAAATAAAAGATCATGAATAATAATGCACTGAAAGATATACGTTTGTTTCAAGCATAGAGATAACATGGCAAAGTGATATTTCGCTTGTCCTTAGAGTGGGGCAAAACATAAATGCTAGGACACATTCAAAGTTCATGAGGAAGACTAGAACAAATAATTAGAGAACAAACAATAACACATCATGAATCAATTAATAATGTTTTTGGGACAAATACACATTAAACTCAGAATGGCAACTATGCTCCCTCAACTGTGCATAAAGTTAGAAGATGGGGTATCAATATAAAAGTAAAAGAAAGGCCCTTCGCAGAGGGAAGCAGGGTTTAACTCATGTGCTAGAGATTTTTATTGTATTAAACAGGGGTATTGAAAATATTTTTAATAGAGGTGTATGCTTATGTCAACGAATGGTAAACAGAAAATACAGTACGTCACAAGCCAACTAGACTTCACAAGAGCGACTCCCATAGAAGGACGCATCTGGATAGAAGGTCATCCCTCTTTCTCTTTTGTTTACACAATTATGCTTTGACTGATAAATCAGGGGCAAAATAGTGAAGAGAATTTGTTATATTACTTTGGGGCTGGACATCCCGCTGCCAGCTCTTCTATCAATTGGATAAGCGGATGAAGCCAATAGTCCAGGGTGTGAAAGTCCAATCAACAAGTGAGATAAAGATTCTCTATTTACGTCCTCATGAGCTAAAACAAAAGTATTTTTTAAGGTTTTAAAGGTAACACACGAGCAATTTACTTTGGAGTAGCAGTTAAATACCACTGTAGGTAGGTATGATGGACACATTTAGCAAACTTTGATTTTGGGAGTTGGATGCACAATTAGAGCTCATACTCAGTACATCTGGAGGCTAGCAAAAGCCTGGGAGCGAAAAATCAAGAGGGCATAAAGGCCATAACCATGCATAGCGACATAAACATCATTAATCAAAACATAAGTGGTTCCACAAGTTCAAAAACTAAATTATCATAGAGGCTATAAGTGAATGGTTCATAGTCATAAAAATGGTGTGAGCATGCGCCAAGTCAACCTGGAAGATGGAGGAAGCAATCAAGAAGGCCGGAATAAAAGCAGAATTAACACACGAGTCAACACGGAAGATGGAGGATGCAATGAAGAAAATCAAAGATGAAAAGATGGAAATGGAACTTCATTTGGCCGATATCCTTTATGAACACAATATCAAGGCCGATGCATCAACAATGAAGATGAAAAGGATAAAAAGATATGCTCTCGAAAAGGAAATGCAACTGCAGTACGCGGTCGGTGCGGTCGTTATCCTCGTCGTGGTTGTAATTGCAATGTTTGGGTTTTTAAGGTGCTCCAGGTAGTCTGCAGTTGTCAACAAATTAAAAATTTGGGGAGGCCCTCTACGCCACTACGAATTTGTGTTTGAGTTCATTAACTATATACTACTTAATTAATTTCAATTAGGCAATAATATATTTTCCTCCACAGAGCTTCAGCAATATTTTGGCTAGTCACAAATTCGGATCCCCACCTATCCCACCAATTCGACTTTTATCAACTCCGCTAAGTCGGCACCGGCGCCGGCCCCATTTCTTCCTGCGCCGCCCAACGACACCTCTTATCTACGACACTGTCAGACCCACTTATTCTCGCATCGCCACCCCTGAGCTACGTCGAGCCGATGGTACCCTCAGATGCGTCGCCGCCGCAGGCGCTAGTCACCTACGTTGCCGACCCGGCCGGCTGCACAAACGGAAAAAACGCACATGTGACATAGGAGCTCCAATTTAGTTCGGAGGGACCGAGTTCCGAAGTTTCGTACGACTAGGTATGGCAACTCGGTGTGTGTAAACCAGCTTGGCGCAAACGTAAATAGTTTCACGGCCACTCTACCAGGCGGTTTATCGTAAGAGCCGCATCTGAACTACTGCATAGAGAGGCGGTCGTTATTCCTCACCGATGCACAAGAAATTGTGAGGCGGTCTGTAGTACAGGACGGCTCCAACACTGCATCCAACTGAGCCAGTTATATTTCGCAGCAGCCTCCAGAATTTAGGGAAGCGGGGTTTATTTTGGACCTCTACGGATGTCATCTTATTAGAGTCGAGCTTTTCTTTACAAGCGGTTTATCTGCACAAACCGGCTGAGGGATAGCATTTCCGAGCCCGTTCTTTTTTCAAGTGCAAAACCGCCTCTACTAACATTCTTTAATACTCAGTTTTCTACTAGTGGTCAGGTTTCTTATATGATCTTGTTGCTATTATCGTATCGATGTTTTATTTAAGCTCTTGCATGCTCTCTGATGTATGTGGTTACTTTGGCCAAGAGATTTCTTATGTCTTCAAGAGAGGGGTTTGTGCTAGATAGTGGGTTCATGCCTCCTTCGTGTTTGGGCTTGAGTGACAATAACGACTAAGGCCGAGTATATATTGTAGCAACTAAGGGTAAAACAACGGTGTTTATGTCTACTTATTAATTATAACTATTCTTACATTATGTATGGTGTTTAATGAAATTATATGGTGCTTTGCAACTTAATACCAGCGAGAGGCAAGCATAGAAGCGCTCCCAAGGTGGATTATTAGTCATAGATGCATTTAGATAATGGTCAATGTATGTTTGACGTAATGCCTACATAAATATCACAATATACTTTCTTGTCATAATTATTTTGTTGTTCCAATTGTATCGATTGCACAACTGTAATTTTTCATCCAACATGTTTGCTTGTTTATCTTTAGAGAGACACCACTAGTGAAATTATGGCCCGTGGCCCATTCTTGTACATTGATTACAACTTTGTTTGCTTGCTTTCAATCATTACTTGCTTGTTGGTCCGTTTTACTTTCATCACTACTTTCCACATTATATGTTTAATCTCTTTACTTTTAGCAAGGTGTGAAGCTTGATAACCTTCCTCAAACGTAGGAAAAAAGTGAGTTTATGTGTCGTGTGTAGGTTCACGCCCGTCAACTACACCATCACAATTTTCGGGCACCGTGTTGTAGATCTCTAAGTCCTACTGGTTCGATATATCCTGCTTTCATAACTGAGGGAAAACTCTGCACTACACTACATCACTTTCCACTTGAGGGTCCCCAATGGTGGTGACACTTTCACCGCATCAAGCATAGTTTTTGGGCGTCATTGTCCGCGGAAAGGGGAGTTACACACTTCCATTCTCTTTACTTTCTTTTTGTCTTGCTTAGTTACTTTTGTTTAGTCTTGTTTTACTTGTTTACTTTCTATAACAAATAAAAAACACAAAATAAGAATTTCATATTTTAGTAAAACGGACAGGAGTAGGTCTTTACCTCATATCGAGGGGCCGAACCTGGGTACATCATCTTTACTTGCCTCGATATCAATCTCGCCGATTCCTAAATCGCCTAAAGCTCTACAAATTCACAAGTCATCCGACGATGAATATTACCGTGACAACCCCACGACACCTATTCCCATAAAAAATATGAAAGGACCAAAAGGTGTATGCATACTTCTCAAAGTAAGAAAAAGGTGATCATCGTTTTTCCTCACCAAACAGATCATATATGCGTTAAAACCTTTTGATGATGTAACTATTTAGGGTTACCAATAACGTATCCATGCACATTTTCTCATGATAAGCAAAATTCATGGAAAAGAACCAAAACTATGATACATGTATTTTGACAAAAAAATCACAAATGCTCAAGGACTAGAAAGAAAATTTGGACTCCCCATCCCTCTCCCGCATCGCTCCTGTGGGTGACTAGGGAGGGCTCCTCGGATCCGCGCCGCCGGGCGCGTCCTCTCCACCCTCTCCTCCTTGCCATCGACGGTCGTGGCCCTCCTCCTCCCCCTCCTCGCTGGCAGCGGCAAGGCCATCCTGCTCCCCTCAGGGCGGCTGCAGCTCAGGCCGTGGTGGCCACTCGGGGCGGCGAGCTCAGTCGAGGACTCGCTGACGCGTCCGACGGAGGTGTGGCGGCCCGGTTGTGTCTTTGGTGCGCATGATGGCGGCGACGTCACCCTTGGTGCGGGGCAGCAACCTTTTCTTGGACAGCCAGCAAGGGCCATGGCGGGGGGGCCTCTGGTCGACGGATGTGGCGGCAGTGATTTCTACACTTACATTGGTGAGGACAACACGGTGGGCAGTGGTAGGTGTAGCTCCGGCGGTGGCCATGGCTAGGGTTTCTCGGCCCAGATCTGGACCCATCGGGCCCGATCTGGGTTTAAGGGCAACGACCAGTGTGCACATCCGGGGGATCTCTGTAGGGTGATAATGGCGACCTTGACGCCGCAGCGCGGCGGTGGGGTCGATCGGGACTGATCTGGGCCAGGTGGGCTGATCTGGGCATAACCAACCCTGCTGTTGTGTCCGGTCGGCGATCTCTATGGGCGGTGGAGGATGAACTCCTCCTATCGGTTGCTGATGTTGCACGTGCATGCCTGGTCCTGTTACCGGCCTCACTCTTCCACCACGTCGACCCTGCAGCTTGTTTGTTGGTGTCTTGGCTTGCGGTCGCGGACGCCGGGGCGGCGACCCTAGAAGGTGGACTGCATGGACGGCTTTACGGCGAGCTAGGTGTCGGTGGTAATGGCCTCGCTCTTGGGTCATGTGTCGGTCGTTGCGGCAATTCCTAGATCGTGAACTGAAGGCCATTCTCGGGGATTAGTGTGTGGTCCGATTGTGCGGACGCTATACGAAGGTTTTTCCGAGTGAAAACTCGGCGCTTCTGCGCCAATGGCTGATGCCCGCGGGTATCTTTACCCTCTTGGGGCGCTGTTATGACTATCTTTGTTGCGTTAGGACTCCGTGTGAAAGCTTTGACCATCGATCCGGTCTTGACGTGGGCGATGTGTTACGTGGTCACGTTCTTGGGGTGTTGTCGTGGAGTCTCGCCCCTCGGGATCGTCCGTGTGTCTTCGGTGACAAGTTTGATTTTCCTTTATTTTATCTTTAATCTGTTTTGTGAGAGGTTATCCCTCGTCACATTTTATCGGTTTAGCCGTTAAACTTTTATATAAAGCGGGCTGGTGAAAAGCTGCTTTAGAAAGAAAAGAAATTTTGCTAGAGAGTAACCGATCTTCGAACATTATGAGCCAAGGCAAGTGGGACTGTGGGAACGATGGCCGGGTCGAAATCAACGGCGTAGTTCGAACGCCGTTTGCTCAGAAGTCCATGTGGCCTTGGCCGGCACCAGAACACGGGATCCTGCATTTCCTCCTGCTTGGGCAGGCACTGTACCGCTGGGCGAGAAGGCCGGCCGGAGTCGCGCGATCCCAACAGCAAGAGGACAAGAGTAGCTGATGATTACCCGTCCGCGAGCACGCACGCACGCACACGCAGCTGCACTATTCCGCGGAATGCTGCCTAGCTACGTCTGCGGTTTGACTCTGGAAGGGGAATCGATCGGGAGCAAGTAGCGATGGAGACTACTGGCATGCATGCCGAATTTAAAAACAACAAGATCGATCTTTGCTTTCATTCACTGTCCCGTTTCATCGCCCTGTGACTGACCGCCCTCGTGGAGATGGATCGGGCGATGTGACCTGACCTTGTTTTTTCTACATATCCCCTTCCGGCAGGAGGAGTGAGAGAGAGGCGAGGCGAGGCGAGGTGATAGACGCTGCTCCATGATATCCATGCACTCCATCAGCTGCTCTGTTCCAGCCCATCATAACCTGCCCTAGCTACGTCGACGTGCAGAGCTTCTTCCCTCCCCTCTTCTGGTCTCTCCTCGGTAAAGAGCTCTGTAATCGGGTCCACGTGTACTTACAGTGGCACACGAATAGTGCATTTTAATGGCAAATCTGCATTACGCGATTCGTTTGAAATCTAGTGGCGAAAACATAAACGCGGTCTCCTTCCTTTCGCTAATGGGGCGGGGTGACAGGTGAGGTGCATTTGTGTCCTGCCATCCTCTCAATGTCTGATTCCTAGCTCTGGTTCTCTTCCTCAGCAGGTCATTCTAGGACTATAGGAGTACATGATTAATTGTTGCTCAGCACACACCGGGCAGCTAGCCAGCGACCGGTCAGCCAGCTGCGGCGTCGCAGCTAGACTGTGCTACTCCTACTTTCCTTCTTGCCGCGCCTGTTTGGCTTAGCTTCCGCTAGAGGTAGCCAACCCTAGATTAGTAGTACTCCTGCTCTGTAGTACGTACGTTATTTTTTTTGGTACTCCACGTGTAGCTAGAGTACTCATGCGTGCATGGCCGCGTGCGCGCCCTTGGTACGGCGCACTGTGCCTCGACTCGTAACGCCTCACATCTCAGCAGCAGCCGGCTTTCCTTTTCTTTTCTTTTCTTTACGCGCAGAATCTTAGGAGGAGCTACCTGTGCCCAAATTCCTGATCGAGCGGTCTCGTGTCTATCTACTCGGAAGCTGTTCTTGGATGAAGACGAAAGCGGAGCACAAAACGGGATAAAGGGTTTTTCCTCCTACGCGCGCGCGACTGCAAAGGAGGGAGTTACCCAAAGGGAGCAAAAGGCTAGGCATGCATTGTACGAATGCAATTGTGATCTTTCAATTCGGTGGATCCATCCATCCGAGATCGAACTGCATGCAGGACGTGATTGTTGTGGTCCTTCGATCTGCCAGACAAGCTAGCTACCTAGCTAAAAAAAAAAGAGGAACAGTCAATTGGCATGTATTACTTCTCGATGACTCCAGTGTACTAGTTGAATTTGAAACTAGATTATGATTTTATAAAGCTGATTTATTACTAACCACTAGCTGATCCATATTGTAAACAGGGAAATTAGCTACACCCTAACCAAAAATCGACGCCACATCATCGTTTTCTCTTTGAGCAAATATAACAAAACCGCAGGTGATAGGAGATGGGTTTCTCCGAACCACACAACGTACGGTGGGATCCGCAATTGGTTGTCTGACTTCACGGTATCACTGAAAGGATTTAATTCTCATTGTATTGATGTGTTGATCACGTCAAGTGGGTGCATACCATGGAGAGCAACCTTTGTGTATGGAGAGGCTAGAAGAGAACAGAGACATGTGTTCTGGGACCTCCTACGTCGTCTCCGATCGGAGTGGACGGGGCCATGGATTTGTTGCGGCGATTTTAATGAAGTCTTGTCCCAAGACGAGCATTGCGGCGTTCGTGATCGATCTGAAGCCCAAATGTCCCTCTTCCGTGACTGCCTGGACACCTGCGAGCTTGTTGATCTCGGTTTCATAGGGCCTAAGTTTACATGGAATAATAGGCAGTCGGCCGAGAGTCATGTTAAAGTCCGCCTTGATCGTGCGGTGGCCAATGGTGCTTTCAAGAATTTGTTCGATGATTACTTGGTCGAGAATTCAGTCACTACCACTTCTGATCACCTTGCCCTCTCTATCAGTTTGTCCAAGCTCAGTGATTGTGCTCCGACGAAGATAGTTAACAGTGGCTTTCGGTTTGAAGCAGCCTGGCTCCGTGCCCCGGACTATAAGGAGACCATGGAGAAGGCTTGGTCTGATGACCAGGGGGACCGTTCTCTGATGAACACTTGGTCCAAACTTCAGAAGGTAGCAACAAAGCTCAAGGAGTGGAGTCGCGAGTCCTTCGGTGTTATTCGCAACAGAATCCGTAAACTAGAAAGGAAGTTGAAGCACCTGAGAATTGAGGAGGGATCCTCAACCGAAATTCAAATGGTGGAGAAGGATTTGTGCGAGCTTTTCGAACGTGAAGAAGTTATGGCACGACAACGGTCCCGTGTAGACTGGTTATGCGAAGGGGATCGTAATACTGCCTTTTTTCCACGCACGAGCCACAGCACGTAAGAAAGCCAACCGTATCAAGGTTTTGGTAAGAGATAATGGGGCACGATGTGAAGATCAGTCCGGAATCAAAGGTATGGTACAGGAGTTCTATGCTAAGTTATTCTCCTCCGAACCAACTCCTTCTAGTGATGATCTTCTCGAATCGATTCCATCGAAGGTTACTGATCAAATGAATGATGATTTATGTAAACCTTACACTAACGATGAAATCAAGTATGCCCTCTTTCAGATGGGCCCAACCAAGGCACCGGGGCCAGATGGTTTCCCGGCTTTGTTTTATCAAACACATTGGGATTTCTTCCAGGAGGATATTTGTCGAGCTGTCAGGACATTCTTGGAGGGAGGACAATTACCTGAAGGTTTCTGTGACTCGGTAATCGTTCTCATACCGAAGATTTCTTCTCCTCAACACCTAAGAAATTTTCGCCCAATTAGCTTGTGCAATGTTCTCTACAAAATTGCTTCAAAGGTGCTAGCCAACCGTTTGAAGCTGATTCTGCCATCAATCATCTCTGAAAATCAAAGTGCTTTCGTCCCGGGAAGATTTATCACCGACAATGCTTTGATTGCTCAGGAATGTTTACACACCATTCGGCAACAACATGCGAAGCGGCCTTTCTTTGCTCTAAAAGTTGATATGATGAAGGCCTACGATCGCGTTGAATGGGATTATTTGGCTGGATGTCTTCGGAGACTAGGTTTTTCACATGATTGGATCAACACGGTGATGAGGTGTGTTACCATGGTCCGTTATGCTGTCAAAGTTAATGGAGATTTGACGGAGCCAGTCATTCCATCAAGGGGAAGTCGGCAAGGGGATCCCATCAGTCCCTATCTCTTTCTTCTCTGTACAGAAAGTTTATCATGTCTACTGCAACAAAGGGAGGTCCAAGGTACGCTACAAGGTCTACGTAACAGTCGACTTGGCCCCCCAATCACCCATCTATTGTTTGCAGACGATAGTATTTTCTTTGCTCGTACGGATGAGAGGAGTGTTCAGGCCTTGCAGCAAACCTTGCATTTATTTTGTGAAGGTTCCGGCCAAAAGATCAACTTGGAGAAATCCTCTATTTTCTTTGGTTCTCGCTGCTCGGGGGTGATCAAAGATATGGTTAAACAGAAGCTTGGAGTATATAATGAAGCTCTACAGGAAATGTATCTTGGAATGCCAACTGATGTTGGTCGTTCCCCAGTCAGTACCTTTCAATTTCTGTATACCCGCATGTGGCAACGGATGAATGGGGCGTCTGAACGTCCTCTATCAAGGGCAGGGAAGGAGATTTTCCTCAAATCGGTAATTCAATCGATACCTACCTTTATTATGAGTTGCTTTCGATTGCCAGTCTCCAACTGTGACTCGATGAGAAGATCCATTGCGAACTTCTGGTGGGGTATTGAGGAGGGGAGAAGGAAACTTCACTGGCGTTCATGGGAGTGGTTATCAACACCGAAAAAGCTTGGAGGCTTAGGCTTCCGTGATCTACTGCTTTTTAACAAGGCTTTGCTGGGAAAACAAAGTTGGCGCCTCTTGACTGATCCATCTTCACTGGTGGCTCGGGTACTCAAGGCACGATATTTTCCCAATTGTGAGTTTTGGGACGCTCCAAAACCACGGTCGTCCTCCTTCACTTGGCGCAGCATTCTCTATGCCGGGAAGTTTTGAAGGCAGGAGTTCGATGGGGCATAGGAGATGGTAAGTCCACCACGATTCTCTCTGATAATTGGATTCCTGGTTTTATACCTCAATCTGTTCGCACCATCACCCCTATTGACCCAGCTCAAACAGTGGATACTCTACTTAATGGCAATGAATGGGACTTACAGAAAGTCAGGGCCACCTTCCCCTCAAATATTGCCGTGAGCATCTTGCAGATCCCTATCAGTCGCCATGGCTTCCAAGATTTCGCATCTTGGCCACACACTCGTTTTGGAAGTTATACGGTGAAGTCTGCCTATAATTTCATGCGAGCGGATCAGTTTGCTATGGAGCGCAGCTGCCCCAAGGGGGGCTCTTCTTCCTCAAATTTTGATCATGATGCTAAGTTTTGGTCTAAGTTATGGACTACTAAAGCACCAGGGAAGATGAAAATCACCCTTTGGAGATTTGCCCATGATTGTTTACCATGTGGCCATCAACTACAGAAAAGACAAATACCTAGTCGAGCTACCTGTGTAATGTGTAATCAGTATGAGACTGTGGAGCACACATTGCTTTTCTGTCAGTTTGCGGATGAGGTATGGTCACAGATCAAAGCTGATTTTCCTGTCCATCTTCGTCGCTCCAAATTCACTTCACCGAGGACTTGGACACTGGATTTCTTAGACAGATGTTCAAAGTCTGAAGCTACTACCGTAATGGTTACTATGTGGCATATCTGGGATTCTCGGAACAAAGCCAGGGAGGAGGGTATACTGTTACACCCTCACTCTGTCGCAACGAAGATCAAGGCGTATCTGAACATGATCTTCACTCATCTTTACAAGCAACCTTCTGCTCACAGGTGTGCATCCACATCTACTCCTCATAAGTGGATACCACCGCCGAGGGGAACCTTGCTTGTTAACGTTGATGCGGCGATTTTTGCACCGTCTCGGTGCATGGGAGCTGGGGTGGTGATCCGCGACTACAAAGGTGCTTGTCTGGCAGCTTGCCAGGAACTCATTTCGGAGGTCACCTGCCCGGAACTAGCGGAGGCGATGGCGGTCCTCCATGGCATTACCTTCGCGCACCTGGAAGGTTTTTCCAAAGTTATCATTGCTTCTGATTGTGTTTCAGTGATCCAACGTCTTAATTCCTTGACGATGGATCGCTCCCCTCTCGGACCAGTGGTGGTGGATATCAAGACAGTGGCCCAGTCTTTCGAGCTGTGTGAGTTTTCTCATGTTTTTCGAGAGGCAAATGTGGCTGCTCATCTTCTTGCTAGAGCGTGTGTTTCTAGTCCTAGTGCAGTGTGGCGTGGTGTGTCCCCGGAGCTGATCCGGCAGACTATTTGTAATGACATTATGATTCCTTGATCAATAAAGTTTATGTTTCCCTCAAAAAAAAATCACGCGGTTTAAGTCGTTTCACACCGTTCCCGTCACATTGCTCTCATAGTCAAACAATCACACCATGTTGCAAAGGAGTCACTTATGTCTGCTTTTTTTTTTTTTTCATTTTTGTCGCACCCGGACTTTTAGAGGATACTCACAGCCCGCTAAACAGTAGGTAAATGGCTTACGGGGCATACCGGCACCCGCATCTCAATATGAGTAGGCCAACACGTAAACGTGTGACAACCATCCTCTACTATTCATCGTCTGTGAAACCATCCAATAGAAATCCGGATACTTCCATTGACGTACTTCATAACATACACACATGGTACGTCAACGGCATTTGAACAAGTGATATCACAACAAATCTCTAAGACACAAAGAAATAGAAATAAGTGGCAATAAGCTCTCACTAGAGCACATATAGCAAATACAGTCATGCAGAGGACACATGTCCCAACAAGTCATCAGTACATCACAGCGGAAACATCCAAAGTGTCTGAGTACAGACAAGATCCAAATAGGCCTAAGAGGCCGGAAACGAAAGAACGGAGCCCATCCACGAAGTCTCGGATCCTGCCCGGGTCCGCTATCTACTCGTCAGCAGCCTCGTCATACTCCACGTAGTAGCCACCATGGGGATCCTCGGAAACGTAGTCTGCAGAACACGCAGCCCCAAAGGGGTCAGTACAGACGAGTACTGGCAAGCAAGACGCACAAGATACCAAAGTGTACCCGGCAACACCAATTACAGATGCTTTGGGTTCAACGGAAGATAGGTGATACAAAGGTGCGGCAGCGGGCTGCCCTAACCAACTACAGAGACACGCTACAACATCCGGCTAAAAGAAAGGGATAAGATAGCGCATCGGAACCAACTACCAACAACCTCAAACAAACCCATCCTGGATCTTGCCCCTTATCCAAAGAAGCAATCCGAGGATAACCCACACAGTTGGATTAATGAAGGTTCAAGTTATTGTGTCAATAAGCCTATTACTAGTCAACTTATTATTAATTAGGTGTAAGTTGTCTAATCCTTGTTAGCCAGCCCTATCACCAAGTCATCCATAACCGCGGACAACACGGCTTCTCGAGAAGATTTAACCCTGCAGGGATGCACCAATTTGGCCGTACACGTAAGAATATTCCGCCAGACGGGGGATCAACCCACCAAGCGAGGTACTCAACACAACCCAACTCTTCTTCGCATCCAGCCCAAAGAACCCCGTGCAGTTGAGCGCACGGCTAATCAAGCCCCACAGAGAAAAGGGGACCCTCATAGCACTCTAAGAACGTGTCTCCCTAAATGCCGACTATAAAAGTTACCACCCTGGCGCCAAGGGTTCGCACCTGCATATGCATGCGGCAAATGGAAAACCCGAACTAAATGAGCCGATTTGGACGAGATGCGAATCGAATCAAAGTTGAGGGGGGCGCCCATACACGCTTCCCACATGCGGTTAGCGCGCTCATCATGGATCTAGAGGACAAGAACTTTTCCTGAGTTCGACACTAGCAGGCCTCAAAACCATACCCGGCCTCCTGCCGGTGCCTTATCATCAAATTAGCATTACCTCATACATTAACAGGTTGTTGTTTAAACATCGAGCCCCCAGAACATAATAAATATAGTAACGGAAATAACGGACATCAGACTCGAGCATAAACAACCCTAAGCATGCTAGTAAGACACATGCAACAAGCAACGGGGTTATAGGTGTGGAGGATAGGCTATATCAGGGTTACAGGATAACATGTGATAGGATCGGAACACAAGCAACGAATCTTAAGGCTAGCAGGATAGACAACGGAAAGTATCGGTATCCAATGTGGAAAGGACACAATGGTTCAGGTGAGTGAATACTTGCCTGCAAACTCAGTAGCCTGGTACTGGGCTAACTCCTCTGAAGTAGTGTCGTAAACCTCGTCTGTCTCAACGTCGTCGTCTATTCGAGAAGAAGCAAACAAACAACGCAGAGAGACACACAATCAATAACATGGCATAATGCACAAACATGGGATGATGCATGACAATTTAATTGATGCATCAAAGATAAGCTAGTTGATATGGTAACATAATTAAATGGGCCCATATGCAATTTGGGTTGCATATAGGAAGGCCCCAGAATTAAATTTGAATTAAGTGATCTACAAATAACCATCACGTGAAAATTTATTAGAATGATGCATGGATGATGAAAACAATAAGAAAACAACAATAGCCTCACTTTGAAATGTTGTTTACCAAGTCTGGAATTTTATTTATTAAGTTATGAAATTTGGCTTCTTAAATGAGTTACACAAACATTTATTGTTTTCACCCATTTTAATTGTTCAAAATAGATAACAAAATTTATATTTGGAAAGAACACCAAATTTTAGATGGAATACATATTTCATTTGTTGAAAAAGGAATTAAAATGAATTAGTTATTAATTTGACAATTTTAAATGCATTAATTAAGAAACAGTTGTTTTCAGCAATTTAATTTATTTAAAACAGAACACAAAGTTGATATTTGCAAATTTCATGAAAAATAGAATCGAAAACATATTTTATATGTTCAAAAAGAATTTAGTTTGACCAAGTTATTAATTTAGCAATTTTAAATGATTTAAACAAGATTTTAATTATTTAACCAATTTTAATTAGCCAAAACAGGAAACAAAGTTTATATTTGGAAAGCTTGTTCAATTTTGCATGGAAAAAATATTTTATATGTGCCATTTGAATTAAAATTGAATTAGTTATGAATTTGACCAATTTTGAATGAGTTGTTAGAATTTGAATTTTTGAAACCATTTGAAATGTTCAAAACAATATATAAATGGTTTTAACATGTAGAGAATTAAATTTGGTATGGAAAACATATTTTATTTATTAGATTTGGAATTAATATGCAAAAGTTATTTGAATTTGAAAAACAGGGGCTATTCTGCAATTTTTAAAAGTCTCAGATCTATTCCAGGGGCTTAGGTGCGAAAAAGAATTTCAGATAAGCCCCTGTGGTTTTTGTTACGCAGTGCCAGTGTGCACTGGGTCACTGCCCGTGGGCCAGCACCCACCTCTCGCTTGCGTGGCCGTGCGTGGCAGCTGGCGTGGCCACCACTGTCGCTGACAGGTGGGGCACGCACTGCTGCGTGGCAAGCGGGACAAAAAGGTGGGATTTAATCGCGCGGCGGGGGATCGAACCCGCGCCCTCGCGCTGAGAGCCGTTAGATCTGGCCACTGGGCTAGCTCTACGGTGGTGATAGGAGAGGGATGCGTGGGGTTTTGAGGTGGATCTGCTCTGCTTAACTGAAACTGAACAAAAGGTTCAGTCTTTGAACCTGACGGAGGCGTGATCGCCGGCGGCGATGCTGCGCTGCTGCTGCTGCTCGTGTGCGTTTGAGTGGATGCGTGCAGTGAGCGCGTGGTGTGCGTGCTGGCCGCGGACGCAGAGGGGAAGGGGGGAGGACGACGTGCTCACCGTGGGTGCTCGCGGTGGCGACGGGGAGCTGCGGTGGTCGACGACGGTCTCGGAAGAGAACGCGGCGATCGAGCGTCTCCCTGGCCCAGTCGAGGAAGCTAGGAGGGAGAGGAAGACGCGGGGGTCTCGTTCCCGCGGCGTGACACCCTCGACGGCGTCCACAACCTCCACCTCACCCCCGACGAGCTCCGGCCATGGAGGTGTTACCGAGGTTCAGAAAATTCAGAAGAAAATTGCGGGAGAAAGGAGGGAATCGAGAGGGAGAAAACGGCGGCGGAGATGGAGGAGGGAGAGGGGAAGCCCTAGGGCACGGCCTCGGAGGCTTAAATAGAGGGGAGGAGGGCAGGTGGAGCTCCTGCCGGTGGGGGAGCTCCCTCCTCTCTCTGTCTCCATACATAGGAGGACGAAAGGGACGTGTGGGGCAGGCTGGGCCTGCGGGGCTGTGGTGGGCTCAGCCCACTTGGGCTGGCCTGCCCCCCTTTTTGTTTTCTGTTTTTTTTATTTTTCTGTTTACTTTTTTTTTGTAGGAAAGAAAAGGAGAGAAGAAGGAATAGGATTTTTGGTGCTTTTATTTTAGCAATAATTTTTATTGAATTACCAAAACAGCAAGATTCAAAAGTATGTGTGCTTATTTCCAAAAATTTGAAATTGCCAAATGATTTGAAATTGTTATTTAAAATTCAAATAGGGTTTTGGGGTTTGAAAATTTTTGGGAATAATTTTTTATAAGTTATTTATTACAAAAATCCCACTTGTGCAACTTTTTGTTTTCCAAAAATTTAAAGTTTGTTGCTGTTTGTAATCAAATGGATTTGAGTGAAATTTGCAATCATTGAATATTGAAAAATTAAGCAAGTTAATAGTTTGGAATTTCAAGTTTATTGGAACCAAATAAGTGGTTTGATTTGAATGTTTCATTTGAAAATTGTAACAGACCAAGTGTGAAACAAAGGTTTGAAATTTGATTTGAAATTCAAATTTGAAACACATACCACATGCAATGCTTATGATGGAATGATGCAAACTTAATTTAAACAAGAATCAAGCATTGTAGGGTTGTTTTTCATACTTGGGATGTTACAAAACGCCCCCCCTTGAAGGAATCGCGCCCCGAGATTCCTACTGAGAAGAGAAAAGGTCCGGATACTTCTTGCGAAGATCCTCTTCGGTCTCCCACGTTGCCTCTTTATCGGAATGATGAGACCACGGCACTTTTAAGAACTTGGTGCTCTTGTTGCGAGTTTTGCGCTCGGTCTCATCGAGAATGCGAATAGGGTGCTCCTCATAAGAGAGGTCTTCTTGCAGATCAATTGAATCATGATCAACTGCACGACCTGGATCTTTGAAGCACCTCTTGAGCTGTGACACGTGAAACACATCGTGCACCTTGGATAGCTTTTCTGGAAGTTCAAGACGATAGGCATTTTCTGCACGCCTTGAGAGAATGTTTAAGGGACAAATATATCTTGGTGCAAGTTTTCCTTTGACACCAAAACGATGAGTGCCTCTGAGGGGAGTTACACGGAGATATGCTTTGTCACCAGCTTCATAGACCATGTCCCTGTGCTTGCTGTCATAGTAGCTTTTCTGACGAGACTGAGCAATCTTGAGATTGTCACGAATGATGCGAACTTTCTCTTCGGCCTCGTTAACAATGTCAGGGCCTAATAGTGAATGTTCACCAGCTCCAGACCAATTGATTGGACTCCTGCATCTGCGGCCATAGAGAGCCTCAAATGGTGCCATGCCTAGGCTTGCCTGGAAGCTGTTGTTGTAGGAGAATTCAGCATATGGAAGACATTCCTCCCATTTCATGCCAAAAGAGAGACCACATGCTCTGAGCATATCCTCGAGAATCTGATTGACTCTTTCGACTTGCCCTTGAGACTGAGAGTGATAGGCTGTGCTGAACAGAAGCTTGGTGCCCAAGGCTTCTTGAAAGCTTTTCCAGAAATGAAAAGTGAATATGCTTCCACGGTCTGAGCTTATTTCCAATGGAACACCATGAAGAGGAACAATCTTTGCTGTGTAGAGCTCTGCTAACTGACTAGCTGAGATTGTCTCTTTGACAGGAAAGAAGTGAGCGACTTTAGTGAGTCGATCAATGACAACGAAGATTGCATCGTTGCCTCTCTTGGACTTTGGAAAACCCGTGACGAAGTCCATTTTAACCATGTCCCACTTCCATTCAGGGATTTTCAGAGGTTGGAGAAGACCGGCTGTTTTCTGATGAACTGCCTTAACACGTTGACAAACGTCGCATTCAGAAACGTATTGAGCAATTTCACGTTTCATGCTAGGCCACCAATACAGTGTCTTGAGATCCTGGTACATCTTCGTACTTCCAGGGTGTATGGAGAGAGGAGTTTCATGAGCCTCCTTGAGAATGACATCTTTGAGACTTTGAACTTGAGGAACTGCAATGCGTCCTTCGAAGAACACAGTTCCCTTGTCATCAATTGAGAAGGACTTAAATTTCTCCTTGCCTTCTTTGATGTGTTCTACCATCTTCTTGATTTCAGCATCACGATGTTGTTCAGAACGAATCTTGTCCTCGAGAGTTGGACTAGCTGTCAAGTTTGCAAGATAGCCTTGAGGAACAAGACCAAGATTGAGCTTCTGGAATTCTTCATGAAGAGGAGGTTGGCTTTCCATGATCATGAGACTATTGCAATACGACTTGCGACTGAGAGCATCGGCCATAACATTAGCCTTGCCTGGAGTGTAAGAAATGGTAAGATCAAAGTCTTTGATCTTTTCAATCCATCTCCTTTGTCTGAGGTTTAGATCTGGTTGAGTGAAGATGTACTTCAGACTTTTATGATCGGAAAAGATTTCGGTGCGATTACCCAACAAGTATTGTCTCCATTTCTTGAGGGCAAACACAACTGCGGTCATGAGTGGGATAATTGAGCTCATGTGTGTTCAACTGACGTGAAGCATAAGCCACAACTTGACGTTCTTGCATAAGAACTGCACCTAGACCTTGGAGAGAAGCATCACAGAATATTTGGAAAGGTTTGGAAGGATCTGGGCCAACCAGAACTGGTGTAGAAGTGAGTTTAGTCTTCAGGAGATTGAAGCTTTCATCACATTGTGGAGACCAGACGAACATCTTGTCCTTCTTTGTGAGGTCAGTGAGAGGTTTGGCAATCTTGGAGAAGTTTGGGACGAAGCGACGGCAATAGCTAGCCAAGCCAAGAAAACTTCTTACTTGCTTCACCGTCTTTGGAGGTTTCCAATCAACAATTGCTTTAACCTTTTCTGGATCAATGGCTATGCCCTTGGCAGAGATGACATGACCAAGGAAAGCAACTTCTGAAATCCAGAACTCACATTTGGAGAATTTGGCATAGAGACGATGCTCGCAAAGCTTCATGAGAGTGAGACGAAGATGTTCTTCATGCTCTTGCTCGGATTTGGAGTAGACAAGAATGTCATCAAGATATACCACAATGAACTTGTCGAGGTATTCATGGAAGACAGAATTCATGAGTCGAGAGAAGGTCGCCGGTGCATTGGTGAGACCAAAGGACATGACGGTGAATTCATATAGACCGTAACGAGTGGTGAAAGCTGTCTTTGGAATATCCTCTTTTCTGATCTTTATTTGATGGTAACCCATTCTCAAGTCCAACTTGGAGAATATTGAGGCTCCAGCAAGTTGATCAAAAACATCATCGATACGAGGAATTGGATACTTGTTTTTGATGGTCTTCTCGTTAAGAGGACGATAGTCAACAACGAGTCTCTTTGTTTGATCCTTCTTCGCAACGAACATAGTTGGGCAACCCCAAGCCGAGGAACTAGGTTGAATGTAACCTTTCTCCATGTACATATCAATTTGTTCCTTCAACAACTTCAGCTCAGGAGTTCCTATCTTGTAGGGATGCTTAGAGATTGGAGCAGTACCTGGTTCAAGTTCGATCACGAACTCAACAGCTCTGTCCGGAGGCATTCCTGGCAACTCTTCTGGAAAGACGTCAGGGAAGTCGCAAACCACCGGAACATTTTCAAGTGAAGGTAGAGGTTTTGCATTGAGGGTGCATAGCTGAATGGAACTTGACTCATTTGGAGAATAGATTATCTGGCCAGACGGGTGGGACAGAGTTATTGACTTTTGAGCACAGTCAATTCTTGCTTTATTGGCCTTCAGCCAATCCATACCAAGAATGACATCAATGTCAGAATTGCCAAGCAACATGAGAGAAGCAAGGAACATGCGTCCTTTAATTAGGATTTGATTGTCCTTACTTATCTTGGAAGTCAATATTTGGGATCCCGGGGAGTGAACAGTGATCTGATTGCTTAGTGGAACCACAATTAGGTTGTTTGTTGTGGCAAAGGTCTTTGACACAAAAGAATGTGATGCTCTGGTATCAAACAACACTTTAGCTGGAATAGAGTTTACGGGAAATGTACCGAGAACGACGTCAGGAGCTTCCTCAGCTTTGTCGATCTTGACATGATTCACCCTTGCGGTCCTCCCGACAGGCCTGTTGTTGCAGTTGAAGGCCTTAGGCGGGGGAGCGCGCACCATTGCCTGGTTTGTGTTAGGACGAGGTGGTGGTGGAGGTAGCTGCCTCTGCGTGCACTTGTCGGTGTAGTGCCCCGTCTGCTTGCACTTGTAGCATGTGACGACACGAGGGGGCCCTGGCCTTGGCTGCCCCATTGAAGCCCTTGGATCATGCATCTGAGCAGGGTTGGGTGGGCGGGGAGCGAAGCCTGGAGAAGTTTGGGCGTATGGAGCCCGAGTGACAGCACCATTTGGTACCCAGATGCGGCGCTTCTGCGGAGGGGTGGTCATGTTGGAGGAGGAACCACCCTCACGCGAGTGCTTGCGAGACTCCTCGAACGCCTTGCGCCCATTTTCTTCATTGAGCGCGGTGTTAACGAGATCCTCGAAGCTGTTGGCCTTGATATTGGTGAGGGCATACTTGAGTTCCGGGTTAAAACCTCTGCGGAACCTTGCCATCTTTTTAGCTTCAGTGGACACCTCATCTCCAGCGTACCGAGCGAGGCGATTGAACTCACTCTGATACCCGATGACGTCCAACTTGCCCTGCTTGAGAGAGCAAAACTCTTCACGCATCCTTTCCATGAGACCATCTGGAATGTGGTGCTTCAGGAAGGCTTCCTTGAAACAATCCCACGTGACTGGCATGACAGTTCTCATGGCCTGGAAGTTTTCCCACCAAGTAGCTGCCTGACCCTTCAGCAGATAGGAGGCATACTTGACCTTGTCTTCTTCAGCTACGTGTGCAATCTCCAGAGCCTTAGCTATCTCACGGATCCAGTCATCAGCGTCCAGAGGCTTGCGTGTGGCCACGAAAGCTCTTGGGCCCAGACTGAGAAACTCCTTGATGCTGACTCGTGGAGCTGTCTGGTTGATGTGCTGATTAGCCTGAAACTGGGCCATCTGCGTCATGACTTGGGTCATCTGAGTCAACAGCTCCGCGATTGGCGGTGGCTCAGGCATGTTGTTCCTTGTTGGCGGCATCCTGAATGGAAATGCATTTTAGCACAACAATAGAAAAGGATAGACTTGGCAACCGAAAGAGAAATTATTCCGACGCATGAATAGACAACCACAAGGTTCACCATCACATGTTCAAATACATCAGAATATCCAATACACCATAAATGGTTCGAATGCCAAAGGATAACTAAACATAGCTAAGAATGGATACATCGGTACTCCCATGCTCATCACGCAGGACGGCGGCTAGGAGTATGGCGAGAGGTACGGTGAGGAGCACGCCCACGAAAGTAGGTGGAACCACGATCCACGTAGATCTGACGTGGTCTGAGACCGACTCTAGGTGTGGTGAAGTACATAGCGTCGACTCCCTGTGCTCCAAAGCGTGGAATCCCAGTGTAACCAGCACCAAGGTTAAGGAGTGAACCTCTGATCGGCTCGTAACCTCCAGCATCTGGCAGACGACGCCCAACCGGCTGATCGAAACATGCAAAGCGCTCGTCTCCAACAAAGTCTGTGGTGTACGTCGCCAGACGAGTCAAAGCAAGGTAAAGCTGATCTCTGACTGAAGCCAACTCCTGAGATAGTGTGCGGGCAACTGCGTCACTGTGTCTCACAAACTGAGCGGTGGTGTGCAGCCTGGAGTTATCATGCTCGTAAACATCCAAGTTGTCGTAGAGAGTGAAGTGAGCTCCCTCCGAAGTGATGTAACCACGGGGGATGTGGCGATAGATAGAATCATCAAATCCCCAGTAGTCAGCACGAAGGACGGTGAGGCTCACATAAGCTGCCTGCTGCACAGCCATATCCACTGTGGAACCCACTGCCTCGTAGCGGTGGACTACGCTCATGCCATCATCTGACAGAATATAGACGATAGCCTGGTAGTAGGTCTGGTCAAACTCTCGCTGCTGCTCGTAGACCTGGTACTCTGGTGCCTAACGGAACCCCAGAAAAGTGACCATGTCTCTCAGCATCTCCGGATAACCGGCAGTGCTCTCGCAACGAGTCATACGAACCACCTGCGGGTAGAACCTGAGATCCATCTGCAGATGATCGGGGAAGTTTTGATTAGACGCCGGTAGAAGAACTGAAGTGGCAAGCAACAACAAGGTTCCAACGGACGAAAAGGATGTTGAGAAGAATAGGATAGCGAAGCAACATTCGGGAAACACGAGACCAAACACTCCTGAGGTACTACGGAAAACCCATCCGGGCTTCTAAAGGATCAATATCTACTGCTTAAGGAATAGAGGATCTGCTTCCGGGGCTTATGTGCCTCCGTTCTCAATCGTGAGTAGGCAACATGTTAAATCATGTCACAACCACCTCCATTCCTATGGTCTAGTAGATATAATCATCCTAGAGAAACCAGGATACGTGAAATCCTAACTTGAAGTTTAGATGAGAAGAGAAAACAACGTTGCACTTCCTTACCAGAAAAGGGAGGGTGGGTGGGGAAGGAAATAAAAGAACAGAATTCCTACTCTCACGTTTCATTTTTCCTATATAGCTACAAAATAGTTTCTAGACTCAACCGCGACCAGTAAAAGGGATCCTACAGGCAGACAGACTCTGATACCATTTGTCGCACCCGGACTTTTAGAGGATACTCACAGCCCGCTAAACAGTAGGTAAATGGCTTACGGGGCATACCGGCACCCGCATCTCAATATGAGTAGGCCAACACGTAAACGTGTGACAACCATCCTCTACTATTCATCGTCTGTGAAACCATCCAATAGTAATCCGGATACTTCCATTGACGTACTTCATAACATACACACATGGTACGTCAACGACATTTGAACAAGTGATATCACAACAAATCTCTAAGACACAAAGAAATAGAAATATGTGGCAATAAGCTCTCACTAGAGCAGAGATAGAAGATACAGTCATGCAGAGGACACATGTCCCAACAAGTCATCAGTACATCACAGCGGAAACATCCAAAGTGTCTGAGTACAAACAAGATCCAAATAGGCCTAAGAGGCCGGAAACGAAAGAACGGAGCCCATCCACGAAGTCTCGGATCCTGCCCGGGTCCGCTATCTACTCGTCAGCAGCCTCGTCATACTCCACGTAGTAGCCACCATGGGGATCCTCGGAAACGTAGTCTGCAGAACACGCAGCCCCAAAGGGGTCAGTACAGACGAGTACTAGCAAGCAAGACGCACAAGATACCAAAGTGTACCCGGCAACACCAATTACAGATGCTTTGGGTTCAACGGAAGATAGGTGATACAAAGGTGCGGCAGCGGGCTGCCCTAACCAACTACAGAGACACGCTACAACATCCGGCTAAAAGAAAGGGATAAGATAGCGCATCGGAACCAACTACCAACAACCTCAAACAAACCCATCCTGGATCTCGCCCCTTATCCAAAGAAGCAATCCGAGGATAACCCACACAGTTGGATTAATGAAGGTTCAAGTTATTGTGTCAATAAGTCTATTACTAGTCAACTTATTATTAATTAGGTGTAAGTTGTCTAATCCTTGTTAGCCAGCCCTATCACCAAGTCATCCATAACCGCGGACAACACGGCTTCTCGAGAAGATTTAACCCTGCAGGGATGCACCAATTTGGCTGTACACGTAAGAATATCCTGCCAGACGGGGGATCAACCCACCAAGCGAGGTACTCAACACAACCCAACTCTTCTTCGCATCCAGCCCAAAGAACCCCGTGCAGTTGAGCGCACGGCTAATCAAGCCCCACGAAGAAAAGGGGACCCTCATAGCACTCTAAGAACGTGTCTCCCTAAATGCCGACTACAAAAGTTACCACCCTGGCGCCAAGGGTTCGCACCTGCATATGCATGCGGCAAATGGAAAACCCGAACTAAATGAGGCGATTTGGACGAGATGCGAATCGAATCAAAGTTGAGGGGGGCGCCCATACACGCTTCCTACATGCGGTTAGCGCGCTCATCATGGATCTAGAGGACAAGAACTTTTCCTGAGTTTGACACTACCAGGCCTCAAAACCATACCCGGCCTCCTGCCGGTGCCTTATCATCAAATTAGCATTACCTCATACATTAACAGGTTGTTGTTTAAACATCGAGCCGCCAGAACATAATAAATATAGTAACGGAAATGACGGACATCACACTCGAGCATAAACAACCCTAAGCATGCTAGTAAGACACAGGCAACAAGCAACGGGGTTATAGGTGTGGAGGATAGGCTATATCAGGGTTACAGGATAACATGTGATAGGATCGGAACACAAGCAACGAATCTTAAGGCTAGCAGGATAGACAACGGAAAGTATCGGTATCCAATGTGGAAAGGACACAATGGTTCAGGTGAGTGAATACTTTCCTGCAAACTCAGTAGCCTGGTACTGGGCTAACTCCTCTGAAGTAGTGTCGTAAACCTCGTCTGTCTCAACGTCGTCGTCTATTCGAGAAGAAGCAAACAAACAACGCAGAGAGACACACAATCAATAACATGGCATAATGCACAAACATGGGATGATGCATGACAATTTAATTGATGCATCAAAGATAAGCTAGTTGACATGGTAACATAATTAAATGGGCCCATATGCAATTTGGGTTGCATATAGGAAGGCCCCAGAATTAAATTTGAATTAAGTGATCTACAAATAACCATCATGTGAAAATTGATTAGAATGATGCATGTATGATGAAAACAATAAGAAAACAACAATAGCCTCACTTTGAAATGTTGTTTACCAAGTCTGGAATTTTATTTATTAAGTTATGAAATTTGGCTTCTTAAATGAGTTACACAAACATTTATTGTTTTCACCCATTTTAATTGTTCAAAATAGATAACAAAATTTATATTTGGAAAGAACACCAAATTTTAGATGGAATACATATTTCATTTGTTGAAAAAGGAATTAAAATGAATTAATTATTAATTTGACAATTTTAAATGCATTAATTAAGAAACAGTTGTTTTCAGCAATTTAATTTATTTAAAACAGAACACAAAGTTGATATTTTCAAAGTTCATGAAAAATAGAATGGAAAACATATTTTATATGTTCAAAAAGAATTTAGTTTGACCAAGTTATTAATTTAGCAATTTTAAATGATTTAAATAAGATTTTAATTATTTAACCAATTTTAATTATCCAAAACAGGAAACAAAGTTTATATTTGGAAAGCTTGTTCAATTTTGCATGGAAACATATTTTATATGTGCCATTTGAATTAAAATTGAATTAGTTATGAATTTGACCAATTTTGAATGAGTTGTTAGAATTTGAATTTTTGAAACCATTTGAAATGTTCAAAACAGTATATAAATGGTTTTAACATGTAGAGAATTAAATTTGGTATGGAAAACATATTTTATTTATTAGATTTGGAATTAACATGCAAAAGTTTTTGAATTTGAAAAACAGGGCTATTCTGCAATTTTTCAAAGTCTCAGATCTATTCTAGGGGCTTAGGTGCGAAAAAGAATTTCAGATAAGCCCCTGTGGTTTTTGTTACGCAGTGCCAGTGTGCACTGGGTCACTGCCCGTGGGCCAGCACCCACCTCTCGCTTGCGTGGCCGTGCGTGGCAGCTGGCGTGGCCACCACTGTCGCTGACAGGTGGGGCACGCACTGCTGCGTGGCAAGCGGGGCAAAAAGGTGGGATTTAATCGCGCGGCGGGGGATCGAACCCGCGCCCTCGCGCTGAGAGCCGTTAGATCTGGCCACTGGGCTAGCTCGACTGTGGTGATAGGAGAGGGATGCGTGGGGTTTTGAGGTGGATCTGCTCTGCTTAACTGAAACTGAACAAAAGGTTCAGTCTTTGAACCTGACGGAGGCGTGATCGCCGGCGGCGACGCTGCGCTGCTGCTGCTGCTCGTGTGCGTATGCGTGGATGCGTGCAGTGAGCGCGTGGTGTGCGTGCTGGCCGCGGATGCAGAGGGAAAGGGGGAGGACGACGTGCTCACCGTGGGTGCTCGCGGTGGCGACCGGGAGCTGCGGTGGTCGACAGCGGTCTCGGAAGCGAACGCGGCGATCGAGCGTCTCCCTGGCCCAGTCGAGGAAGCGAGGAGGGAGAGGAAGACGCGGGGGTCTCGTTCCCGCGGCGTGACACCCTCGACGGCGACCACAACCTCCACCTCACCCCCGACGAGCTCCGGCCATGGAGGTGTTACCGAGGTTCAGAAAATTCAGAAGAAAATTGCGGGAGAAAGGAGGGAATCGAGAGGGAGAAAACGGCGGCAAAGATGGAGGAGGGAGAGGGGAAGCCCTAGGGCACGGCCTCGGAGGCTTAAGTAGAGGGGAGGAGGGCAGGTGGAGCTCTTG
This sequence comes from Alopecurus myosuroides, assembly GCA_028641055.1. Classification (NCBI taxonomy): domain Eukaryota; kingdom Viridiplantae; phylum Streptophyta; class Magnoliopsida; order Poales; family Poaceae; genus Alopecurus; species Alopecurus myosuroides. Next base: position 250,599,897 of record CM054059.1, read on the forward strand.
CCGGTGGGGGAGCTCCCTCCTCTCGCTGTCTCCGTACAGAGGAGGACGAAAGGGACGTGTGGGGTAGGCTGGGCCTGCGGGGCTGTGGTGGGCTCAGCCCACTTGGGCTGGCCTGCCCCCCTTTTTGTTTTCGGTTTTTTTTATTTTTCTGTTTACTTTTTTTTTTGTAGGAAAGAAAAGGAGAGAAGAAGGAATAGGATTTTTGGTGCTTGTATTTTAGCAATAATTTTTATTGAATTACCAAAACAGCAAGATTCAAAAGTATGTGTGCTTATTTCCAAAAATTTGAAATTGCCAAATGATTTGAAATTGTTATTTAAAATTCAAATAGGGTTTTGGGGTTTGAAAATTTTTGGGAATAATTTTTTATAAGTTATTTATTACAAAAATCCCAGTTGTGCAACTTTTTGTTTTCCAAAAATTTAAAGTTTGTTGCTGTTTGTAATTCAAATGGATTTGAGTGAAATTTGCAATCATTGAATATTGAAAAATTAAGCAAGTTAATAGTTTGGAATTTCAAGTTTATTGGAACCAAATAAGTGGTTTGATTTGAATGTTTCATTTGAAAATTGTAACATACCAAGTGTGAAACAAAGGTTTGAAATTTGATTTGAAATTCAAATTTGAAACACATACCACATGCAATGCTTATGATGGAATGATGCAAACTTAATTTAAACAAGAAGCAAGCATTGTAGGGTTGTTTTTCATACTTGGGATGTTACAATTTTCAACTGGCAGAACCTAGGTTCTTTAGATTCTGGGTCACACGTAATTTTGGTCGTCACCCGCGTGCACTCTTGTGGTGCTACGGGAGAAGAAACATGAGCTCCAGCAACGCCGTGGGAAGCTGGTTGAATTTTTAGATACCAGACATATTGCATACCCTGGTTTAAATTAATAAAGCACCGAGCTTCGGCAGAGCAAACAAAGTCGTACACAAGCTAAGGTATACAACTTTGCTAAACAGGAATAAAAGCAACAGAGCGTCAAAAAACCACGGGGCCAGAAGCAAGGAAGGATTAGTGTTCAATAATTAGGTATAATTTTCACGATTAATTCCAGAATATAAATCATGATGACAGCAGCTATTAACATGTGAAACTCGAACATACTAGATGCAGCAGACAACATGAATAATAGCAACACGGTCTCTCTAAACATGTAAACAGTAGACATGTTAAACAGACAGATCAAGACACAGATTCCGTATCGATCGTTTGTAGTAACGTTGTTGATGACAACGGTGGCGATAACGGGTCGGAGTAGACGACGCTTCAGGCGACGGTACGCAGCACCGCCTGACTTGTTAGGCAGACGACCCGTCGTGGAAGCAGCGAGCAGTTGCGCGAAGCGCTTCCCAAAAACCTAATGCGCCCTCTCCCGTACAGGATCACAAAGGCGACTGGTTCCGGAGACCTGCTCTCCCGTTCGCCGGTGGACGCCGGCGCTCGGGATGGAGTAGACTACGGTGGCGGCGCAAGGAACGAGGTGTGGCAAAACCTAAATTGTTTTCGGTGTGTACAGCACCCACGGTGTGCGTCTTTTATAGTGCGGTTCGGAAAACCCTAACGCGTGCGACGTGGGAGGCCCACGCCGCACGTCCGAGTCGGTTGCAGCACGCGATACGGGAGCGACCCGAACCGCCTCAGTTGTGATGCGTCCGTCACGACTTCAAAATCGGTTTTCCAAAACAGCAAAATAAACATAAGTATTGTCTCTGCTCGAGGCTCGATTTACGAAACGCGATCACGACGTGTCGTGTCGTGTCGTGTCGAGTCGAGCAAGCGGCGGAGGAGGAGGAGGAGGAGTGCGCGAGAGGCTCTCTTGTTCTCACTCACATACAATCCCTACAACACTCCACCTTATAAGGTGGTGTGCAACTTCTCAAACTTCCAATGTGGGACTAAACTTCCCACTCCCACCACTCAATTGTACACATGGGCCATTTTGAGATTTCAGCATTTGTCTATTGGGCTACCCGCATATGGGCCCAATATTTCAGCACACACATATGGGCCAAATATTCCAACAATTAGAAAGGCTAAGGCACATGAATAAGTGTGTGGAAAATATGTCTGGTGGAGTGTAGGAATGCATTAAGGCTGCGTGCCGTCACCAACAGTTGCCACATGTATCGAGGTGGAGTGTAGGAATGCATATTGCGTGGTCCGCTCGTCATACATCCATGCATCCGCTTTTTACATGAACAAAGGGCGTGTTTGGTTAGTCACGACGCCTGCAAACATGCCAAGTGGATGAAAAGGGCCCGTTTGGTTGATCGCACAAGTGTTTGGCCCAACCTCGAACTAAACTTAAAGCACCCAAAAAGTTGTCCAAGGGGAACGGTTGATTCGACAGTTTCTCGAGAGCAGGGTCAAGGAGAGCATTGTGAGGGATGAAGACGTGCGCGGGGATGCAACCGTGGAGACTGCGGGAGACGAAATATTAGTGGCGTCAAAGCTGATGTCACCCCCTTTTTTTCTCGATCACCTCAAGCGGGAGGACAAACGCCATTTTTGGGCACCCCGAATGCGGCAACAATAGCAATTTATATCTAAGTCAAAGGAGGGAGGTGGCTTTGATCTTAGGAGGCGAAGGCTACAAAAACGGTAACACCGGTATAGGAGAGTACCAAGAGCTCCGGCGGTTAGCCAAGATCTACCTATCCTCCGCCGAGTCTACACCACTGGCAGGTCGTGGCCCCTCTTCCCCCATGGTGGCAAGCACTGTTTCCCCGAGCCTATGAACCATCACTCTACTATTACATCGGTATGCAAGGTGCAGAGTACTAATAATAGTAACTAGATTTCACCGTCACTTATGAACCTTGATTTCACTAGGATAGACATATGCCGCTTATCGTTAAGACAACAACACTCATAGCTGTGATGCATGCATAGCTCCTGTTAGTCCATCATAGAGAAGTTAGGCGCAATTAAAGGGTAGTAGTAAGATATGGTCCATTGTTTCACTAAGACCAGGAGATGATGGAGACTCTGAACTATATTTATAACAACGATGATGTAGAGGTCATGAACATGCTACAAATAGGTAGAGGCCCTTTGGCATGTGTCTATATTTTTTTATTGTTCCAGTCTTGTTTTATATCATTGCTACATGTTTTACTATGATTTTATAACATATACTGGACTATTCTATTAATCCACTATCCAGTGCTAGTTTATGTTTATTTGTTTGTACATTGCAGAAAATGTCTAGAAATGAAAGTGCTAAGAAAAACCAGAAAAAATTATAGAAAATCAAACTTGCTGGAAAACTCCCAAAACCAGAAGGCCACCTCAAGGGAAGGTCCATAGAGGGCACATTCGCTCCAGGCTCCCTGCTAGAGGAGGGATCATGACCGCCACCCGCATGGGCCCCTTTTGGCTCCCCTCACGACGTCCTTAAGACTATATATTTGTTGCAATAAAAAATCCTAACCCCGAAGGATTTTTCCAAATACGGTTCAGATCACCGCCATCATCCAAAACTCTAGATCGACGGTCAGAAATTCCTGTTCCAGCACCCTGTCGGGATGGATATTCACCTCTAGAGCCATCTTCATTGACCTTGCTTCTCCCATGATGTTGCAGGAGTTGAGGCTCCGTGGTTATCTCTCTCCCCTGGTGTGATGTTGAATGCAATGATCATCTATGTTAATATAATCGAATCATATGATGTTTCCCTCTCTATTTCTGTTATGTATTGCATATGATGTTTCTCAAGTGTTTGATGTCTAGGATAATTTTTGGAGTCTTAGATGACACACTGGAGACTCTATGCATAATATATTAGAGGGATATTGGTCATGAGTTTGGTCTTTTTGTTGAATTGAATAATGGAATCATGAGATTTTTTAAGCTTATGTTTAGTATGATTTACATGGTATTTCGGTGACAGTGTGTGTTGCAGATATTCTCTAGAGATAACAATATTCAGTTATTATTCTATTTCTAAGTTCAAAATTAAGTTTATGTCATCATGATACAATCGGTACAAAATTTGAAAAGTGGGTTTTCAAAGGAAAAAATCTTTGTGCGGGTGTGAAGACATAAACAAATAAAAGTTCTTAATCTTGTCTCTAAGTTTAGCTTATGGTTTATGAGATGATCATGTTTTTCTGATCATGGACTTGGTAAAAATTCTAGCAAAACATAAGAGTTTATTGTTAGGGTAAGAATAGTACTGAACTGACCCAAGTATATGATCTTGCTAAAATAGACTGAACAATTGTAATGTATTTAGCAAAGTACATATGAAGTTATCATTGACTATAATTCCTATACTATGAGAATATCTAGTGACTTCGCGATCAAAAGCTATACTTTGGATCTCATAAACCGTCTTGTCGTAACCGAGGATCATAATGGTGATGTCTGGGTATAATCTAGAAAGTGTAATGGAACTGAGATCGTTCAAGATTAGTACTTAACTCCTCTAGACAATATAGAGATACATGCTCTGGGCCCTCTCAGTATCGCCAATGTCAACCAATCGTCTGCCACACACAGTGTGATTTATCACAAGGACATGGGGGTTATGATCAAAGAGTTTGATCAGACGATATCACATAGTCTCAAATCGTGATATCGTTAGTATCGTGAAGTTAAGAGAATATGTGCAATGCGTAACTTAAAAGGTTCCCTCATTCTTCTTGGACACCAAGGAGCCATCATGGGCGTCCAGGGTCCCCCTATTGGTTATTGTTTGGTTAGTCCCCGAACATGTCTTTGTTCCCGAACGCTTAAGTCATGCCAACCTTTAAATAAGAGAATAAAGATGTTTTTATTTATGATTGTTCGATGTCGATGCGATGTCACAGTAACAAGTCTGGTGTCAATCATAGAAGTTTTTGGGAAGTTACTATAAGGGAGAAATTATGTAGGTGTAAGGCAGAATTTTTGTGGGGATAATGGATGACATGAGATGTTCCGGGATGATAGAAATATGTTTCTAACATCGGAAGATAATATTAATGATTTTATCTATTGGGTTCATAGGGTTCCGGAAGAGTTTCATGCAAAACCCGGGAGGGGGGAGTGCCCGAGGGGGTAGATTCACCCTTTGGCAGCACCACTAGGTGGGGCTGACAGGTGGTACCCAGGGCCGCCAATCATGGCACTAGGAACCTTTTGGTGTTTTTCCTATTTTTATTTTAAGGGAAAACTAAAAGAAAAAGGGGGAAAGGGAAAAAGGAGAGGAGGTGGAGTTGAACTCCCATATGGGAGTCCAATCCGAAATGGGCTATGAGAGGGGGTGCGACCACCTCCATGGTGTGGCCAACCCCCTCCTAGCTCAACTAGGACTCCTCCCCATTCGAAAGCTCCCCCTCCCCACCAACTATAAAAGGACCCCCAAGGCTTGATCTAAACCGTAATTTTTTGAGAAGTTGTCTCTCAAGCCTCTCTATCTCTCTAGTAGAATTAGATGGTCTAATTAGAGCCCTCTAAATGAATTAGAGGTTCTTGTAATTGGGTTTTGAGGTGTCCTCTCCCGATTAGATCTATCTCTAATTAGTAGTTCTCTCTCATGTGTTGAGAAAACTTCGAGAATCATATAGATCTAATCGCAATTGATTAGTGCTACCATTGGCAACGCCGAACGGTTGTCTCTCTTTGTCGGTGCCGAGTTCTGGATGGCGGAGCGCTGACGGGTTGACACGAGCGTACGCGTGCACACCATAAGAGGAATTAAACGTGTGATTCTTGACGACGAAAGCTTAGTGACATCCTTGCAACTAGGCCTAGTTGTGGGGATCTATGATTGTTTAGAACTCTTCTATGACTACATAGGTTCCGCTGCCCGGTGGGTCGTGATCCTGATCCTTGCATGCATGGGCATTCCTCGTTATCTGCATAGTTATCTAGGCGGACTGCGTAGGGCAAAAAAATTTTAAATTCCGCAGTGTAGACCAGCAGTGTTTGTACCGTGTTATATTAGAAAGACACTATTCAAGACATGTTTTGTGCTTCTCGTTGGTACAATCTTTGGATGCTCACGGTGATAGTTAGGGGTGTCCCTAGATGAGGAATACAAACTTTAAAGTGTGATTTTGTAGCCCTGCGCAAGTCTCATCATGTTTTGATCCATAGAAGAGTAATCTTCGAGTAACATTTATCATTCATGTTTTTGGAGGATTTATCATGTGATTAGTTATGTTAATGTTGTTGAGAGTTGCCACTAATGAAAGTATGATCCCTATGCCTTGTTTCCAATCATTGTTACACCATTTACTTTTACTTTTGCTACTTGTTATCTTGTTGCCATTTTTATTTGGGATCACAAAACACCTTTTACCATCATAGTTGGGGAGGTGTAAGCAACACTTGCACCCCGTTAACAAAGCTCTTTTCTAGCACCGTTATTTCCAGCATATTACCATCTGTTCGCCGAACTAGTGGATCTATACAACTGAAAATTGTATTAGGTATGTTAGAGACACAAGAGACTTCTTATATCTTAATTGCAGGATTGTTTGAGAGGGATACTATTCAACCTACATATCATTGTGTTTGATACACCTTTGGTCATTCAATTATGGGAAACTTGTTGTTGTCCTACAAAACTATGCATTTGGAGTCCCAACAGAGTTTACACGAATAGAAGCATGTAGTAGACATCACCCTTTTTCTAAGTTTGTGACACTAGTGGAAAACTGAGTATGAGAGACTGGTAGATGAGCGGTTTTACCCGTAAAAAAAAGAACATGCTCGAAAAGGTGACCCCTTAGCCGGTTTGTGTAGACAAACCGCATCTAAATAAAAATCTGGCTCCAATAAATTCTTATCCGTGACGGTCCAAAATCAATCCCACCACCAAAAATCCCTGAGACGGCTGTTAAATATAATCGGCGCAGTTTTGTACATGATGGGAGCGGTCTGTATTACGGACGACATCAGAATTTTCGTGCGTCGGCCAACAAAACCGCATGGCTCATACCGGTATCTTTTTAGAGACGGTTTATTTAAAAACAATGAGTATGTGCCTGGGTTTGCATGCGAGTGGGCCGTCCAATAAAATTCGGAGGTCGTGTATTATGGGCATCTCGTCTGAATCAGTGGGTGGCCGGAGTGGGGCCGGAAGGAGGCACTTGTTTAATCAGGCGATATCGTTGATGGCCCGCATGGTCTTCTTTCCCTTCTTCCGTCGAGTGAACCCCCAAGAAAACCCCAGGAAAGCCCAAGAATAGAATATGGAGCAATAGGAGTGGGATTGAAGGCGCAGAGGAGGAGGATTCGAGGCATGGAGGATTTCCATTGTCATCGTCGTTGCTCATTGCCTGTCGAGAAGGAAGGAAAAGCAGAGAAAGCCTTCGCAGCTTATAGGCGCGGTTATTGTATAGTCGCCGTTGTTGTCGGGGTTTTTCTATCACCGTCGGTTTCAGCAACAATCCAACAAATCAATTTGAAAGGGAAGTGATATCTTCTCCACATGTGTTATTCTCCTATTAGAGCTTCGGAATGGTAGATTATATAATAGTTAATTTGACTTTTCGTTTGACTTGGGAAATGGGGGAACCCCAGTTTCTGCAAATATGCCAATGTACGAGGTTCTAAATTTGTTTTGTTATTTCAAAAGAGAGAATGAAAGATATCTATTCTAAAGAACAATTCTCTTCTAGATAAGAGAATTGTGTTATGTGCCTTTACCCACCTAATGTATGTTATAGAAGCAATTACCGTTGCAACACTTTTAGTATCCTCGCATGTATGGGTAATGCCTCTTTATCTGCATAGTGATCTTGGTGGACTACGTAGGGCAATTTTTTAAATTCTGCAGCGTAGACCAGCAAGTTAATGAACTACTCTCAAGTTATGCTTCTTCGAACATTGCTCTCACACTCTTATTATGATAAATTCAATCCTTTTAAATGTCCGTTGGCAGGATTGTGTTTTCTACAAGAAGTAGAATAATTGTTGCTTTACTAAATGCCCCTATTAATATGATCTTTGTTTTATTTTTCTTGGCTTACCGAAACTGCTATGATACTTTGTTGTTACACTATTTATATTAAGATTTCAGCTGAAGGAAGTGTGAGCCACCAGACAACCAATTGTAAGTGAACTAAACTTCTCATCATTTTGGTGTAACCACTGAGTTCCTTATGAAATTGTCACTTGCTCGGTACGATAAAGGTTTAAGCTTGGGGATGTTGATGCATCCAAAAATGGCACATCTTTATCTATGTTTAAACTGTATCTTTGTCATGAAAATAATAGAGAAATCACTCTAAACCTGCCACTAAATCACTAATGTGCAATTTATATGCAAATCTCCATGTCATTATTTTTATTGCAGATATTGAACAGGAAATCAAGGCAAATCCGGACTAAAAGGTAGGAAAAGATAAATATCAGAAAATCATTGAAGTCTGCCCTTGCATCACACTTAAAGGTCATGGTACAATCACTACTGACCGCACCAACCACTGTACCTTGTTAGAAGATCCGTCGGGTTAAACCAACCAAAAGTCGTCAAAGGAACCAGAGAAAATTCACGAAGGAAGACCCTCGTGTCCATTCACTGGAACCCCATATAAGGAGAAGAAACAGCCCCCAGAGAAGAACCATGCACCATACCATCTCCACCGCCGTCACCATCGTCCTCTCCATGCAAGACCACAAAGTGTTGCCGCATCTCCACCACCATAGTCATACTTCTACTTGGTAATCTAGATCCCATCATGATTGGCGACATTGTAAGGATTGTCAATCTATTCAATCCAAGTACTATTTTCGTTTCAATGTTTTCTATTGCTGATATGATCACTATGTGTGAGTAGTCCCCCTGAAGCTATGGGTTGAGGCCCAACTCTGCAGCTATGTGCTTGATCTAAATGGGATAATTAGTCTAATGAGTTCGTCTATGTTATTTGTGTGTGTTCTACTATATGTGCATCGCTCCTAGGACTTGTGAGGTACTTAAGACCCCAAAGAGTGATCAAGGAAAAGGTATAGTGAGAGTGAAGTTAAAGGTTGATCGGTGATACGTTGCAAACGTATCTATAATTTTTGATGCTCCATGCTTGTTTTCTACCCAATACGCCACATGTTTTCTATCGTTTTCCGGATGTTTTCATCGACTAACCTACAAACTAGAAGCCTCAAGCCATTTTTTGTTTTCTGCTATTTTTCTATTTCACAAAATTTCTTAAAAAATATTCTCGGAAAGGGCTGAAAATCCACGGAGATCGTTTTTTTAACCCGGAACAGAGACGGAGTCCAAAGAAGAGCCGGAGGGGGGCCAGGGGCCCCAGCGGGGTGCCAGGCGCGTCCTCTCGATGCCTCTTCGCCTATAAATTGCCTTTAACCCTAAAAACGTCGGTGATGGAGTTATTTTCCATGAAAAATATAGAGAGGTGTCGTCACCTCGAAAGTCCAATCTAGGTCATCTGCAGCCCTATTCCGGCACCCTACCGAACAGAAACGTGACATATGGGGGATGCGATGTTGGTACTAGGGAGAAAACAATGGTGCTCTTTTCTACGGGCGAGGGCCACTGCTTACATTACAAAGGTGTTTTCATCTCCAAACAATCACTTCGTTGCTGCACTTTAATACTAGAGAGATTTGCTGGATAGATTTCTTGAGGTGGACTTTTAGATATGGATGCATGTTGGATACCGATCCATATTCCTTGACGTAATGCCTACAATGTTAGAACCCGTGAACTATATCTCGTCATGTCGGATATATACTGAATAGGGGTATATCAGATGGTAGTCAATAGTGCCGGATTACCAGGGTGGCCCAACTGGTAGTGGGCTATGGTCCATTGGGCGGCCCAGTAAGCTGATGCACAGAAGCCGGATTCTAGAAGGACCCGGATCACGGCCCACGTGATCTGGCTTGGAGGAGAAGGCGGATTCCTTACTTTCCAAGTTAGAAGTTACCATAGTATTCTAGGTTTCCTATTCTGTATGCCCTAACCTGGCTATTATATAAAGCCGGACGGGAGATAAGAGAACTAGACAAGAAGCTACAGACTAACTCGCCGGGAAGTTGATCCTCAGCGAATAGCTAAACAGAACCTCACATTGTAATTGTATACACAGGCTTTAGTCCTGATTAGTGAGATTGCAGGAGTAGGAACGCTGTATTATTACGACGTACCGAACCTGGGTAAATCCTGTGTCTTTGTCTTCAACGCGACCCCGTTTCCCCACGTCTCTACCCGTAGTCTCATGGCACCCCCGTCTATGAAAACTATTACGATGTCTCGACAGTTGGCGCCCACCGTGGGGCAAACGACGTCAGGCGTTAAGTTCTGATCTGGGATACTCGGCGGGATTGGCAGTTCCATAAGTGTCGGAATCCTGGAGTTCGACGACGATGTCGGACGCTTCCTCGACAATGGATCTTACATACCGGCACAAAATCATCTGGTAAGTGCCTGCGTGTTACCGATCGGATCTGCTAATATCTTTATCGGACTAACTGCAGAGGCCATGGGGTTTTGCGGTGGAAGCAAATTTATCCCACCCGCCCTATACCCAGTCGAGGACGACTATGATCCCGGATTTTGCTCAGATCGCCGACATAAAAGTGATACACACTTTATCGGTATGGTGCAATCCGAAGTTGCCGAAAACACGGATGGCGTAAATCCCGTGCAAGAGGCAGAAAACAGCAAACCCACTACAGAGGTGGAAGATCCGACACCCGCCAATCCAGCGATGAACTCGGAAGCTGACTCTGTGCTAGCCGCCATTGAGGCGAGATTAGAGTCACAAACCGGATCAGATGATTTTGATTCCGAAGACGAAGACGTGGACGCCTTCAAAAGAAAAGTTAAATCTTTTCAAGAGGGATTCCATGAAGTACTAATGGCGAAACCGGCTAAAAACACGAACGCCGGCAGTCAGGAAAGCCCTAAAACCCCTCCGCCAGAGGAAGAGAGAGAAGATGGAGAAACTTCTCCGATATTTCCCAACGTCAAGGAATTGACAGAGGATGAACCTGCTAAAAAACCCCCCTCTTCCAAGAAAAAGAACAAGGCCGCTAAAAAACTCCAATACAAAATCCGGAAGAAGAAATTGGTTGATCCAGCTGATGAAAGCCCGAAAGTAGGAGATGCAAGTGGAATAAAATTTGCGGAGAAGAAAACAAAAGAAATCCTTGTTCCGCCAATGACAGAGCAAGAAGAACAGGAATTGTTACAAACACCAGTGGGATTGCATGAACCCCCTGAGGTGCTAGAGGCCAGGAGACAAGCTCTCCAACGGCAACAGCAACATCTATTCAGAACTCGTGAACACCTCCAAAAAACCCAGGATGACATCAAGCTCATGAAGGTAGAAATCGAGGAGTACGAGAAAAAGAATAGATCTGGCATTAAACCTACAAGGTTACCCAGAATCGTAAGACCGGAAGTACTGCCGCGAAAAGAAAGGTTTCACAACCCATCTTGGCAAAAGCAAGTAAACGGCAACGATGCCAGGGGCGAACCAATATACAAAACCGCAGCAGAAAATGCGGAAGCAGCGTTTGTCATCCTGAACAATGACATGTACTCCAACGGTGAAAAACTCCAAGGGGTGTATGCTTTCCTAGGAAAAGCATTGCAACAACAACATCGGCCCCAAGAGCGATCAGGGAAGTTGCACGACGACTCCGCCCTATGCAAAACAGCTACTTTGTCGCACCCTGGGTTTCTAGAGGATACTCCTCGCACGAACTGGAAGTCAGGGGCTTGGATTATGGGGCATAACTGCTCCCACGTCCCAGCTTCCTGGTAGGCCTGCGCTTATGCGCGACAACACAAGCCCTGCTTCCACCGTCGAGGTAAACTATCCGCTAGGAACCTAAGGCACTACTGTCGACGTACTTCATAATCAAACACGCACGGTACGTCAACAGTTTGGTACGAATGATAACACAGAATGTCTCTAAGACACAAAAGAATGAAATAAGTGCAACTGGCCTTCACTAAGGCAGAAAATATCGAATACAGTCATCCAGAGGACACATGTCCCAACATATCATCCATTACAACAGCGGAAGCAATCAAAGGGGTCTGAGTACAGACAAATCCATGGCTTAAGAAGCCGGAGAAAATAAAGAAAAGCGAAGCCCATCCACGTAGGTCTGGATCCTGCCCTGGTCCAGCTAACTACTCGTCTGCAGCGTCGTCGAACTCCACAAAGTAGCCATCCTGGGAAGCATCGTAGTCGTAGTCGTACTCTGCGTAAACCACAGCCCCAACGGGGTCAGTACATCCAAGTACTGGCAAGCAAGACTCACAGTTCATCAAGGAGTTACCCGTCAACACAAACGTTGATGCTTGGGATCAACGGAAGAAAGGGGTGATATAAAAGTTGCTGCTGGCTGCTCTAAACAACTACAGAAATATAACTACAAGTTCCGGCTAACAGAAAAGATAAGATCGAGGATTGTAACCAACTGAAAGATAACTCCAACCAAAACCCATCCTGGATCTCGCCCCTTATCCAAAGAAGCAATCCGAGGATAACTCACGCAGTTGTGATAAGGTGAATCAAGTTATGGTGTGAATAACCTATTACTAGTCAAATTATTAATCATTGGGTGAAACATGATTGATCATTATGTTGAAGTTGTCCTGAGTACTTGTTAGCCAGTACTTTCACCAAGTAATCCATAACCGCGGAAAACACGGCTTCTCGAGAAGATTATCCCTGCAGGGTTGCACCAATTTGGCCGTACACTCATGAATATCCCACCAGATGGGATGCCTCCCACCAAGCGGGGCACTCAACACAACCAACCATTCTTCGCATCAAGCCCAAAGAACCTTGGGCGCACGGCTAATCAAGCCCAGAAGAAAATGGACCATCATAGCACTCTAAGACCGTGTCCCCCTATATGCCGACTACGAAAGTTCCACCCTGCGCTGGGCTCGCAAAAACATGCATGCGGCAAATGGAAAACACGAACTAAATGAGGCGATTTGGACGAGATGCGAATCAGGTCAAGTTGAGGGGGGCGCCCATACTCGCTTCCCAAATGCGGGTAGTGCGCTCATCATGGATCAGTAGACAAGACCCTTTTCCTATTAGGGTCGACACTGGCAGGCTCCAAAACCACTCATGGGCCTCCTGCCGGTGCCTTATCATCAAATTATTATTACCATTAGCAATTAACAGGATTGATTGATTAATAACGAGCCCCGGTACAAAATAATAAGATAGTAACAGTAGTAACCGACAACAGACTCGAGTAAAAGCAACCCTAAGCATGCTAGATAAGAACAGGCACAAGCAATGGCTGTAGGTATGGAGGTGGTGGCAATATCATGGCTCAAGGTATCATGTGATGGGTTCGGAGAACAAGCAACGATACATAGGGCTAGCAATAGTAGACAAAAAGATAGTATCGACAACAAGTGTGGAAAGGAACTCGATGATTCATGTGAGTGATAACTTGCCTGGCAGCTCAGTCTCGTACTGGGCTAGGTCCTGAGTAGTGGTGTCGTAAGGCTCGTCGGTACCAACGTCGTCGTCTAATCGAGAAGAAGCAAAAACAACAACGAAGGAAGACGGGCAATCAATACATGGCATAAGTGCACAAACATTGGATGATGCATGTCATGTTTAATAGATGCAACAAAATAACTTGCTTGACATGAAACACAAGTTCAAATGGATTCCATATGCAAAAGGGTGCATATGGAAGCCCATGCTTGGAGTTGAATTAATTATTCTATCACTAAGCATCATGTGTAAGTGACTTAGTATGATGCATGCATGGTGAATAACAATAACATAACAAGTTAAATGCAATTGGAATAATAGTTAACAATTTAGAAAGGCATTTATCAAATTGGAATTTTGTTACTTAAACATGGCACACAAGTAAATGTTGTTATCATCAAGTTAAAGGGTGCAAAACAATTTACAAATTTTATATTTGAAAAGTTTATCAAATTTTAGTTGGATTACATGTTTCACAATTTGAAATTGGACTTTAGTTTATTTAGTTATGAATTAAACAATATTAACAATTTTTAATTGAATTAAACAAGATTTAAATAGTTTAGGCAATTTAAATTGTTCAAACCAGAAAACAAAATTTATATTTGAATAGAGTATTCAAAATGGTGTGAAAAACATATTTTATTTGAATTATTTGAAAACAGAATGAATTAGTTATGAATTATTTCAATTTGCATTTGAATTATTTGAATTTGAATTTAGATTGCATTTTGAAAATTCAAAACAGAACACAAGTTGCAAATTTGGAAAGTTTATAAAATTTGGATCAGAATAGACATCAAGTTTGCATTTGTTGGGTTCATATTTTAAAAGTTATTGAATTTTGAAGTTTATAGTTTACTCTGCCCATTTAAAAGGAATAAAAAATTAACAGATTTGCGTTTTTACTTTTGCTACCGAGAGGGCCTACACCCGCTGCCACTGACATGCGGGTCCAGGCCAGCGTGGCAGTGCACGTGGCAGCCAGCGTGGCCAGGGAAGAAAAACCAGCAAAAAGGGGGCGGATGCGCCCGCGGGGTTCGACCCCGGGACCTCCTGGCTTGCGCGGATGGAACAGACCAACTCAGCTGGCGATCGAATCGTGACAGAGAGGGTTTGCGTAGGGTTTTCATGTTCAGATCTTGCACTCGGCCTGAAACTGAACTTGCAGTTTCAGGTGCAGGGACAGTTGGCCGCGGCCAGCTCGCCGGAGTGGAGCTGCGCGCAGCGGCTGCTGCCCGAGGGGGGGTGCAGCGGGGTGTGGCCTAGGGCGTGAGTGACCGTGCAGAGAGGTAGGGCGAGGGGATCGACGGTGACGCTCACCGTGAGCTGTAGAGGTAGCAGGTCCGTTGCAGAGCTCGCCGGCGAAAAGGAAGAAGACGGCGTCTTGGCTCTGGTTCTCCTCAGGCCCCGCTGCGGTGTTGACGACGAAGAGGGCACCGTGGCCGATCCATTCCAGCCGCTAGCGCACGGCGTAAGCCACCGGAGACCGCGATCGGTGGCGGGTTTCAGAAGGGTGGCGTCGGGGTTTCAGAGATTCAGAGGGAAGGCAGGAGCTTTGGGGGAGATGATGGAAGGTTGGCGGCGCCGGGATTAGGGTGGAGCTAGGGTTGAGTGGCCGGAGGGGGGCGCCGCGGTGTTTTATGGGCGGGGTGGTGGCTGTACGGCGGCAATCGGGAGGCTCCAGGAGGCGATCGACGATGGAGGAGGCGTCGTACGCCTGACGTCAGGCAGGAGGGGGGACGACAACGACGTGCGAGGAAGGTATCGGGCCAGAGGGAAAAAGAAACGGGCTGGGCCTAGGTTGGACCAGCTGCTGCGGCTCTCCTCCCTGCAGTTTTATTTTTTCTGTTTCTATATTTTTTTTTTTGCTGAAAACGAAAAGGGAAGGAAAAGATAAGGTTTTGGTTAGAATAAATTCCAGGAAAAATTAGTTAGGCTATTTAGTTAATTAGCAACCACATTGCAGAAGTGGATTTCAAAAATTGTAATTTAAGATGGGGTTTTGTATTTGAAACCAAATTAGAGGGATTTTTATTTATTATCTCATTAATAAAAACATGTATAAAAATAGGGTTACCCCTAGATTAAAATTGACTTTTAGGATCACAAGCATGAGGTGAATTGTTATGTTTTCAAAAGGGTGCTGATTTGAAAATTGGTTTGAAATGGAAAATGATTTAGGAGTTATTGATTAATTAATTGATTTGATAATTGGTTTGATTAAAGCAACAACTTGAGAAGTGGAAAACAAGTAATAAAAGGGTTGTTTTTATTTGTTATTTTGGTTCCAATAGTTGTAACAGAGCAAGTATGAAACCAGGTTTGAAAAAGGTTTGAATTTGAATTGTGAAAACATGATAAAACAGATAGAAAACAAATGCAGACAATAAGTAAACATGATGACATGATGCAATGCTTGAAATAAAACAAAGAACAAAGCATTCTAGGGGTATTTTCATACTTGGGATGTTACAAAACGCCCCCCCTTGAAGGAATCGCGCCCCGAGATTCCCTACTGAGAAATGAACAGGTCCGGATACTTCTTGCGAAGATCCTCTTCGGTCTCCCACGTTGCCTCTTTATCGGAATGATGCGACCATTGGACTTTCAAGAACTTGGTGCTCTTGTTGCGAGTCTTACGCTCGGTCTCATCGAGAATACGAATAGGGTGCTCCTCATAAGATAGATCATCTTGCAGCTCAATGGAATCATGATCAACTGCACGATCTGGATCTTTGAAACACTTCTTGAGTTGTGACACGTGGAACACATCGTGCACTTTGGAAAGTTTTTCTGGAAGTTCAAGACGATAAGCATTCTCTGCACGTCTTGAGAGGATGTTGAAAGGGCCAATGTATCTTGGTGCAAGCTTTCCTTTCACACCAAAACGATGGGTGCCTCTGAGGGGAGTTACACGGAGATATGCCTTATCACCAGGTGCATAGACCATATCCCTGTGCTTGCTATCATAATAGCTCTTCTGACGAGACTGAGCAATCCTGAGATTGTCACGAATGATACGAACTTTCTCCTCGGCTTCCTTAACAATGTCAGGGCCTAGAAGTGAACGTTCACCAGCTCCAGACCAATTGATTGGACTCCTGCATCTGCGACCATACAGTGCCTCAAATGGTGCCATGCCTAGGCTTGCCTGGTAGCTGTTGTTGTAGGAGAATTCAGCATATGGAAGGCAATCCTCCCATTTCATGCCAAAGGAGAGACCACATGCTCTGAGCATATCCTCGAGAATCTGATTGACTCTTTCGACTTGCCCCTGAGACTGAGGGTGATAAGCTGTGCTGAACAGAAGTTTAGTGCCCAATGCTTCTTGAAAGCTTTTCCAGAAATGAGAAGTGAAGATACTTCCACGATCTGAGCTTATTTCCAATGGAACACCATGAAGGGGAACAACCTTTGCTGTGTAGAGCTCTGCTAACTGGCTAGCTGAGATAGTTTCCTTTACAGCATAGAAGTGAGCAACCTTAGTGAGACGATCAATAACAACGAAGATTGCATCGTTGCCCTTTTTGGACTTTGGAAACCCAGTAACGAAGTCCATTTCAATCATGTCCCACTTCCACTCAGGAATTTTCAGAGGTTGGAGTAGACCTGCTGTCTTCTGATGGACTGCCTTAACACGTTGACAAACGTCGCATTCAGAAACGTATTGAGCAATTTCACGTTTCATGCCAGACCACCAATACAGAGTCTTGAGATCCTGGTACATCTTTGTACTTCCAGGGTGAATGGATAGAGGAGTTTCATGAGCCTCCTTGAGAATGATATCCTTGAGACTTTGAATCTGAGGGACTGCAATGCGTCCTTCGAAGAACACAGTTCCCTTGTCATCAATTGAGAAGGACTTGAATTTATCATTGCCCTCCTTGATGTGATCCACAATCTTCTTGATTTCATTATCACGAAGTTGTTCAGAACGAATCTTGTCCTCGAGAGTTGGACTGGCTGTCAAGCTAGCAAGGTATCCTTCAGGGACAAGACCAAGGTTTAGCTTCTGGAATTCTTCATGAAGTGGAGGTTGGCTCTCCCTGATCATGAGATTATTGCAATAGGATTTGCGACTGAGAGCATCGGCCATAACATTAGCCTTGCCTGGAGTGTAAGAAATGGTGAGATCAAAGTCTTTAATCTTCTCAATCCATCTCCTTTGCCTGAGGTTCAGATCTGGCTGAGTGAAGATGTATTTCAGACTCTTGTGATCGGAAAAGATTTCAGTTTTGTTACCCAACAAGTATTGTCTCCATTTCTTGAGGGCAAACACAACTGCTGCAAGTTCAAGATCATGTGTGGGATAGTTTTGCTCATGTGGGTTCAACTGACGTGAAGCATAAGCGACAACTTGACGTTCTTGCATAAGAACTGCTCCTAGGCCTTGGAGAGATGCATCACAGAATATCTGGAAAGGTTTGGTAGTGTCGGGGCCAACTAGAACAGGTGTGGAAGTGAGTTTAGTCTTCAGGAGGTTGAAACTCTCATCACATTGTGGAGTCCAAACGAACTTTTTGTCCTTCTTTGTGAGATCAGTGAGAGGTTTAGCAATCTTGGAAAAGTTTTGTACGAAACGACGACAATAGCTAGCCAAGCCAAGAAAACTTCTAACTTGCTTCACCGTCTTAGGGGGTTTCCAATCAACAATTGCCTTAACTTTTTCCGGGTCAATGGCAATGCCTTTGGCAGAGATGATATGACCAAGATATGCAACTTCTGGAATCCAGAACTCACATTTGGAAAACTTGGCATACAGACGATGCTCGCGAAGTTTCATGAGAGTGAGACGAAGGTGTTCTCCATGCTCTTCCTCGGATTTGGAGTAGACTAGAATGTCATCAAGATATACCACAACGAACTTGTCGAGGTATTCATGGAAGACAGAATTCATGAGTCTTGAGAACGTTGCCGGTGCATTGGTGAGACCAAAGGACATGACGGTGTATTCATATAGACCGTACCGAGTGGTGAAAGCCGTCTTAGGAATATCTTCCTTTCTGATCTTTATCTGATGGTACCCCATCCTCAAGTCCAACTTTGAGAATATTGAGGCTCCAGCAAGTTGATCAAAAAGATCATCGATACGAGGAAGTGGATACTTGTTCTTGATGGTTTTCTCGTTGAGAGGACGATAGTCAACCACGAGTCTTTTTGTTTGATCCTTCTTGGCAACAAACAGAGTTGGGCAACCCCAAGCGGAGGAACTAGGCTGAATGAAACCTTTGTCCATATACATATCGATTTGCTCCTTCAACAATTTCAGTTCAGGAGGAGCTATCTTGTATGGATGCTTAGAGATTGGAGCAGTACCTGGCTCAAGCTCGATCACGAACTCAACTGCTCTGTCCGGGGGCATCCCTGGCAACTCTTCTGGAAAGACGTCAGGGAATTCACAAACCACCGGAACATCTTCAATTGCAGGAAGGGGTTTGGCATCGAGGCTGAACAGCTGAACAGAAGTTGATCCATATGGAGAATAGACTATCTGGCCTGAAGTGTGGGAGAGAGTTATTGACTTTTGAGCACAGTCAATTTTAGCTTTGTGGGTCTTCAACCAATCCATACCCAGAATGACATCAATGTCAGAATTTCCCAGCAACATGAGTGAAGCAAGGAATATGCGACCTCCAATTAGGATCTGATTATCCATGCTTATCTTGGAAGTAATCATTTTAGTTCCCGGAGAGTGCACATAGATTTGATTGCTTAGCGGAACCAGAGCTAAATTGTACGTTGTAGCAAAGATCTTTGACACAAACGAATGCGATGCTCCAGTATCAAACAACACTTTTGATGAGGGGATAGTAACCCGGTATGCCGACTCTCAGGTGAGATCCGGCCCAAACGACGGATGGATCAAATCCGGCTAAGGACAAAGAAGCTTCTAGAAGGCCCAGGACTTGTAAGGATCGTAACCCGGATTGTGGGTTACGGTAAAGAAAGTTAGGGTTCGTATGAAGAGTTCGAATAGGACTCGAGAAGCGCTTTGTAAGGCAAGTCAAGGGGGATATGAGTACTATATAAACCAACCCCTGGGCTTCGCCTAAGGGAGATTCAAGTCATAACTGTAACACCTATTATCGAGTATCCAGTATAATCATATCGAGATCCGGCGAGTTGTTTTCCGGCTCTTAGATTGCTTTCCGCCATGTCTTCCTTCGAGCTAAACCCTCTCCCAAATACCTGTGTCGACTTGCCCCTAGATCAGTTACCCCCGGTAACATCTGCCGTGATTATCCCACGACAGTTGGCGCCCACCGTGGGGCCTGCGTCCAAAGGTGTTTACATCACGGGAGAAGCTCGGAAGAGCATGAAGAACCTCATCGTCGGAGAAATCTACGTCAACGGCAAAGGAGAGAAGATGGTAGACGATTCTGGCTGGGGGCCAGAGTCGGACCACCTCGAAACCGGATCCATCGTGACAGTCGGCAGCATCAACGTCTTCATCGGTATGATATGTACTTCCAGTTTGAATTGTGATAATGTTGGATCTGATTCTATGTCAGGGGAAGACGCGTATGTCCGATCGGGAAAAGAAGAATCGATTGGAACAACGGGTCAGATAGAGAGGGAGGATGGTACCGAGTCTATACGGGATTTGTCGGAGGATCGATATGAAAGGGAAACCAGCGAGGAAGAACAGTACGAATCTACACCGGGCATCATACGCCGGGTTGCAGTTTATGCGGCTCCCGCGACCAATCTCAATCAAGAAAACGCGGCCGCGGCACCAGCTGGGGCGGTTCAGGCAGCGGCTCAGCAGCAAGGACCAGTTGACCCGGTCTTGGCCCAAGGCGATGGAGAGTCGGCGTCTGTCACCAGTCGCCCAGCGGACGAGGAGCGACACGCGAATATGTTTGGGTTCCAAGCAAACCGGACACCAGGGGCGGGCCCCTCGAATCCGCGTCACCCAGCTCTGTTTGATAATAATTTGATCTTGGATCCCACAGTCCTAGCTACAGTTATCACCCCAGAAAACGCAGCAGAGCGTGTAAGAGATCTGGACGTGGCTCGTCGTGCATTGGAGCAGCAAAGAAGGCAGGTAGAAGCAGAAAAGCAGGGGATGGCAGCGCGGCAGCGGGAACTGGATGACCTAGAGACCCGGCTTCGGGAGGAAACGACGAGGATTCACCAAAGGCACCGAACTATGTTACCGGCAACAGGAGGGGTTATCAACCCGACTGCCCTGGTGTTCACGCCTCAAGATCAGCCAATCCCACCGGCGAACCAAGGGACCATACCGCAACCAGCAACGGGAGTGCAGCCGGTAAACGCGCCAGCCGGGTTACCCTTGCCTCGGACGGGGGCAACAGCCGGCAACATCATGCCGCCTCCACCATCGCGATTCCGTACCCCAGCAGGTCACTACAACAACCCCATGGACAACGTGTATGCAGCAACACTCGCATTAAACCAGATTCCTGTAAGAGACTCGCCGCACGCAGAAGAAACCCGGCGAGCGATAGATCTGCTGCACACCGCGGTAGCACAGCAAGTCAATTATCCAGATCACAGAAGTGGGATGCATGGGACGCCATACGTGAGTCAACAACAGGGCAACGTCCAAACAAGCGCGGCACGACGAAGGGAAGAGCAACAGCAGATGCCACCCCCACCGCGCGTCCAGACAGCACCGGCAGTATCAGCAGCACAGGCAGTAATGGACAGCTCCAGGGCCAGAAGAGCCGGGGCCGGGTCTGCAGCACACGATCCACCGGTGGCTCCTCACCCCGTGGCACCCCCGGCCGGGTCACGCATTTCCCGGGCGAGACCAGCCCCAACCACCCTTGCGGGACCCAAGTGTCTCTCGGATGATATCAGAGCGGAACCTTACCCGGAAAAGTTCAAAGAACCGGGGAAAGTAGTGAATTACGAGCCAACGATGGATCCGGAAACATGGTTAAGCAGCTACGAGATGGCAATGTCAATTCGCAACGCATCCGAGAATCTCCAAGCCAAGTTCATGTACTTAATGATGTCAGAGGGAGCAGCAAAGTTATGGTTCACCAATTTACCGGAAAAGTCGATCAAGTCGTGGGAGGAGCTAAAAACCGCATTTATCAAGCACTTCCATGGGACCTGTAGGAAGTTATTTACTATTGATGACTTAGAAAGGTGCGTCCAGAAGAAAGGAGAGTCAGCACGAAGCTGGGTACGCCGGGTTATGGAGATACTCCACTCATCTACAGATATCCAACCAAAGGACGCACTACAAGCTATGGCGAAAACATGTAAGTATGTTCCTTTAGTACAAAAGCTAACCCGCATGAAATCCAGCAGAAATGCAGCGGAGGTTACGATGGGAGAGTTAATGGATGCATGCAACAAACACGCTGCAACGGATACTACAGAAGAGGAAGTTGATGACAAGAAGGCAAAAGCAAACGCAAGTAGCAGTGGGAAGACCGGCAATGGATCGGCACCAAACAACAATGGAAATAGCCAGAACAAGCGCCCGTTTGAGGGGAGTTCCGAGTTTGTGGCCAATACAGAGGCCGGGTCTTCGAGACCTAGATCCGAAGGGAATTTTAATACTGGGAATCACAATGGGGGACACTACCAAGGACCTCCAAGACCAAGCAACAGTTGGGACATATTTAGGATGGCGTGCCCGAAGCATAGCAGGAATGGCAAGCCGGCCAATCATTCACTAGAGCAATGTGCCGACTTACAAAGGTGGAAGAACGAAGAAGTGAACAGAGCTATGCGAGGTGCGGGCCGGGGAGGAGGTCCGGGTCTAGGTGGAAACTTGGGTAATGGGCCGCCCCCAGCCGGCAATCCGCCAGCTGGAAATCAAGGTAACAATCAAAATGGAGCAGGAGGTTTTCAAGCTAACCCCAAACAGCTGGGTCAATATCATGTGCACACTACAGGAGGCTCTAACAAGGATAAGAAGATACTGAAACAAGCAGTTAATTCGGTCTCTTCCGCTGTTCCAAGGTATTTGAGGTGGTCAGAACAAGAGGTAACATGGAGCAGGAAGGATCACCCGGATAGAGTTGATCACCCGGGAGTCTTAGCTTTGGTAGTGGCACCACAGGTCAACGGCTACGAGCTGAAAAAAGTCCTGATGGATGGAGGAAGTAGTATCAATATCCTGTACTGGGAAACTTTTCTGCGAATGGGCTTAAAGGAATCGCAGCTGCAAAAGAGTACAACAGTTTTTCACGGGATAGTGCCGGGTCACTCAGCATGCCCTGAAGGAAAGGTGGCACTGGAAGTAGCTTTTGGAGAGTCAAAGGATAATTATCGAGTCGAGTGGCTTACCTTTGAGGTAGTAAAGTTGCGCAGTCCTTATCATGCATTGTTTGGAAGGCCGGCTTATGCCAAGTTCATGGCAAGACCGTGTTATGTGTACCTACAACTGAAAATCCCGGGTCCCAAGAAGACCATTACAATACACGGAAACCGGGATATAGCAGCTGAGTGCGATGAGGGAGACGCGGCAATGGCCGAGCAAGCCTGCAGGAAGGAAGAGCTCAAACATTACCGTTCTCAGGTAGACCTAGAAGAGAGGACAACGTCAAAAAAGCCAACCCCTGAGGGGGACAAAGCAAAAGTTAGGGCAGAACAAAACCCTAAGATGGTAGGCTTCATCAGGAGCAATACTTTCAAAACTCTCAGCAGGGAAGAAGAAGGCGTACCACCGTCCGCAGCTGATCACGTTCCAAGGAAGATATACCCGGACTGGCTAGCAAATCCGGTACTCATTACGAAAGGGCATAGCAAGTGGAGAATGTGCATCGGCCGTATCAACGCGAGGCCGATTCTCGAGAATAACTAAAGCAGTGTAATGGGCGGCAGGTTTCATACGCACTCTTTTCCTATCCAGGGTACCTAAGGGGACTGGAAGGTTTTTAATGAGGCGGCCTGCTGAATCAAAAAAGAAATTTTTATCAATAAAAGAAGATGGTTTCGAGTCTTATCATGGTCTTTGCTTCAGTTACAAGTAAGTAACATTGTTACTATCAATACATCAGTATCATCGAAATACATTACATGAATATAGGTCTCCGGGGGGTGATCTGCTTCAATAAGTAATCACAAGACCCGGAGACCCGGCCATGATGCCTATAAGTTATGGGGGCTGATTACTCGAAAAAACGGGTACAGCTGCAATCCTATAACTGGACAAAGGAGCCAAATTTCTTGGTTATTCTTACTTAAGCTCGATGTGACTCGCACTAAAGTGGCATGATCTGTTCGCGTACGATCACAATCAAATTATGCAGCCCAGTGTGGCTTGCTTGATCTTGTTTTTCGTATAGACGCAACGACATGGTATCCACGCGAAAGCCGGCTTATAGTACAAGATAATCAAAAGGGTCATCTAAACCACAAGTCCATGCAGAGTATAAGGCTAAAAAAGCCGGAAACTCAACAAATATTAAGCATGACTTCAGTATTTATGTAAACAGATATTGGTATTCAGCTTGGTAAACAGCAGTATGTCATCTGAGAAAGGCCACGCCCCTATAGCTCGTACTTTGGGTCATGGGGACTGGGGACTTCGAAACAGAAACAAACTGTTTTAACTACCCAAGCCTGAAAACCTTAATTTCCGAGTATTGGGGACTTAAAGAAAGGTTCCTCTATCAAAACCTACGATACTCGGTTAGCCGAGTCTCAAAAGGAAACTGAAAACAAGAGTTCGAAGTATCGAGAATAAGCTTATAAGTAACACAAGGATCGAGATTATCAAAAGCCAGGGGAGGCAAAGAGTTATCATAAGATTAATAAGCATACAGTCATAGTATCAGCGTCAATGGTGCACAAGCGCACCACCAAAAATCATATCAGTCTCGAGAAACACAAAGCGTTGGGTAGCGTCCTACTCGGCGTCCTGAGAGTGGTCCTCCGGGTCTGAATCTTGGACTTGCTCCTTGGCCTTACCAGCAGCTTTACCCGGGCTCTTCACTTCTGGACGAACAGGCGGAGGCACGGCTGGGGTAGAGGTAGACGGCTTTACGCCCAGTTCTGCTTCCCTCTTTGCAGCCTCTTCCTTCCTCCTAGCCAGATCAGTCGACCATTTGTCCAACATATCAATAGGGGGAGGCGCCTCCACCAGGATAACCTTGCCCTCAGAATCATACGAGCTCATAATTGTGTTTAGATCCATCTTGTCGGCCAAAGCTGTGGCTGAAGGACGTACCGCAGATTGTATAGCTTTGAAATCCTGGGGCTTGAATTTGGACCCGTCAGCTTTAAATTCTGGGAACCCGGATACTATCTTTGCCGGGTCAAGCTTTGGAAAATAAGCCTTCGCCAGCGTTAAAGCCCGGGTCACCCCAATTCGGCAGGACGAACGCTTCAGTATTTCAATTCATCCAGGTGCTGTGGAAAAGGCCTGTATAAGGGTCTCCTCGCCCGGGTATACCTCAGAAGGCCACTTGATAGCATCCAGCAAAAGTTTCGTGCCGGCAAAAAACGTCCGGAGCACAGTTTTCAGAGTTTTTACTTGAGTAATGGCATTCTCCTCCGGAGCAGCAAGGTTAGCACCTGCAATCCAAACATGTGAAAGCATATCAGTCATGTTGGTTATTACAGCGGCAAGATAGAGGTACGCAAATTAATCGCAAATAGCAAACTTACTTAGCAAGATACGGTAAGTGTCCGTAAGCTGAGCCGACAGGTTATTCAGCGAGGACTGGGCAGCATGGTACTTCTTCTTGTATGAGGAGACATCTTTTTTCAAAGTCTTTATCTCCGCTTCAAGGGCCTCCCTACGCTTAACTTCAGCCAGCAAGAGCTGCTCAGCCTTAAGTAACGCTTCATCTGACTGAGTAATCTCTGCCTGCAAAGGCCGGGTGAAGCTGTAAGCCGGATATCGCGAGAGTATTTTATCTGAGGAAATGATTGCCGGCAAGTACTATGCGAAGTACCGAGGATAATTAAAAAAAAAAAAATTATACTCGGGACTTGGGGACTGGATGTATAATAAGGAGTATCAAGTGAAAATTACCTGATGTGCTGCAGCCATACGTTCTAAGACAGTCCCTTCTGAAGCTTTCATGGCAAGAAGAGCGCTCATCAGCTGGTTAAAGTCAGCGTTATCCGAGTTAGATGGCTCGGGTACCTGGAAAGTGGGAAAAGGAGCATTTCTTGTAACAGGAGGTGGCACCCGGGTCATCCGAATGTCGGAGTCTGGTCCCCCTCCCGCGCTTGAAGCTGCCCCCTTCTCCTTCTCGCTCGTGTGCGAAGCGATTGGATACTCGGCGTCATGCCTAGCTGGCTCCGGTGGCGACATTTGCTCGTCGCCAGCCGTAGTGAAGGCATCATCAGCCGACTCGCCCTCGACCCGGACTTTAGCTTCGGTGTCCTCCTGGTCGCTACTAATAACCGTGGCTCTGAAGAAGGTGCAAAGGCGTAACTAATCTTTGGTTATGGAAAGAAAGGGGATGAAAGTTCGGTATAATATCCGGAAAAGGCGTTTACCCGGTGTTTACTGGGAAGTCCGAGGGGAAGCCGTCACTAGACCCGGAAGAGACTGAGAAATGGCAAGAGAGGTCTGGGATTACGTTACAAAGGAATGACTGGAAAGAAGTTTTGTTTACAACAAATACCAGGGTGTTGAACCGGGGGCGGCGAAGCAACCGGGTTAGGGGTCTCGTTGCCCGGATGATTCCGGCTTACTCGGCGCCTAGTCATGGGTGGCTCCTTCAGTTATGATCAAAAGGGGTGAAGATGGGGTTAGCCCCGGAGTGACGTTATGGGAGCAAAAAACCAAAAGTGTAAGGGGATGAAGTAAAAACCTGGAGGGCTATCCTCTGGGATTTCCTCTTTGTTCCGGTTCTGGTGGCTGGCTCCGGCTCTCCCTCCTCGCTGGTGGACCCGCCCCTGCTGTCCGTTTCTTCTTCTTCGCTTTGGTCCTCTCGCTCTGAGAAATGTCCGAGTTACAGCATAAAGAAGAAGAAAAGGCAGGATATAACGTGTGCAAAGGAATCAAGTAGGTACCTTCATTCGAGTCAACGACATCGTCTTCCTCCTCCCCGTCTTCGGAATTAGGAGTGGAGTCGACCGTCCAAAAGTCATCATCGGCCTGAGGAGAAGATGCCAGGATAGTGATTAATATCGAGTCAAGAGAAGCGAATAAAAGTAAGTGTTAGAAGTCAAAATCAAAAGGCAGAAAACTTACTCCAGGGGTTGGATTCTCGAGGGTAAAAGGTTCTAGTCCGGCTATGCTCCGGATTACTTCGAGCTTCTCTGTCAGGAAACCCTTAATTGTTTTGTTAATGTCACCCGGAGCAAGGGTGCGGGTGGAGAATCGGATTGGGTCCGTGGTTTGACCCGAGTATTCGCACATCAGCTTCTCACGAATGGAGTTTGGCTGAATGCGGAAGCTAACCCAGGTCTTCACCAGGTTTAGCCCGATGAGGCCTCGGGCGGACAAGATGGAGATCCTAGCTAATAAAGGCAAGATCGCCTCCCTGTCCGGTTCAGACGCGAAGGCGTTGAATTTCTCGGAGATGTCAAGTTGACCCTCCGAGTAACCCGGCAACTTCTTTTCGCCGGGTGGAGAGGTATCCTGGCAGTAGAAGTACGAAAGCTGCCAGTGCTTTACGTGGGAATTGAGAGAAATAGGAGGCATCAGGGAGTTCTTGCGGCGCTGGATAGAGACCCCGCCGCAAGTGAGAAGTGCGCCGTCGCCGCTTTCGCGACACGGCTTGCACTGAAAAAGTTCGACGAAGAGGGCTAGACTTGGCGGTGTGCACAAGTAAGATTCGGAAAGAACAATAAAATGGGAGATGTTCAAAATGGAGTTTGGACCTATATCGAAGATACGGAGGTTGTAATGGTCTAGGACGTCACGGAAGAAGGGGTGACCCGGAGGCCTAAAGCCCCGGGTCACATGTTCAACGAAGCATATTACCTCATTCGTCGCTGGAGAAGGCCGGGTTTCATTGCCTGGCACTCGCCAGTGGATAGACTCCTGTGGAGGTAGGGTTCCAAGCTCGACCAACTCCTCCAGCTTGGCCTTGGTGACGGAGGACTTCCCCCAATTGGCCGATATGGAGCTTGTGGATTTAGCCTTATTCGGCTGTTTCCCCTGCCTCTTGGGTGCCATGGGATTGACCTGGTAAAACATCGAAGGAAAAGACGTAAGGAACAAAAACTTGGAAGTTAGCAGGCAAGCAATTACCCGCAATTTGAACATAACCCGGCTATTGCCTCGCTGGGTCAAGAATGATTTATCCGGGTATCAAGTGACCTTACAAAATACATGGAGCTTTCCGTAAAAGCAAATGTTTGGAGGAGTTAGGGGGATGCTTATATGCTTACCATCTGCGAATGAGTCGGAGAAGTAAGATTTTCTGAGGAAGGAGAACAAGGGCGGAAATTTCAGATGGCCCGAGCTTAGATTGGGAATCCTATTTCTAAAATTGTGACCAGATTAACGATTACTGGAGTTAGGGGAGTAATATAAGCTATGAATCCTATTCATAGGAATGTTTATGGTAAGTATCAGTGAGTTAATCCGGCGCAGCCCGAGAAATTGCGGACCGCTCGATTCAGATCTAATTAGAGGAAGAACTAAGAAATTGCGGGGGTAAGTTGGAGGATGTAAGGGACTTACTGAAGGAGATTGGAGTAAGGCCTTGCGGAGACAGATGGCGCAAGATTCGTGTCCTTTCGTGGTCGTTGGCCGGCGAATCGGAGGCTTGACGGTGGATTCGGGAGCCGGTGCGGCTCGCGCGGCGGCGGAGCGCAAACGAAGGCGGATGGGCTCCGGCGAGATGCGTGGGGTTCCCGTGGTGGCGCTCTGCGAGCTTGAACTTGGGGAGAAGAGAAATGGGGAAAGTGAGCCGTTAAGGGTTGAGTTTGCCTCCTGGGGCTTATTTATAATAAACCGGGTGGAAAAGCTTATCCTAACGGGCGAAACCCGGGGGTTGCGGAGTAATAGTTGGACATTTTGAAATTTGAAGACGTGCTTTATGTGCACTTAGATATGGTCCCGAGAAAAGAGAAGGGGGGAGTCTCTTTCCTGGTATTAGCAATAATTATCGAAGACGGTGCGAAGTCATGGAGTTCCTTACTAAAGCTCGAGTCTGGAAGATTAAAGGAGAACCCTTGAGGGAGAGCCGGGCTTTTACTTGGCTTCCTTGGTACCAGTCACGGCTATTCATCAGCGCGCTGCGCCCTGATTTTCATATGTTTGTGTCTTATATTTCTGTAGGGAATAGCCGGCGCTTCGAAGAGTAAATCTTGGAAGCCCAGGCTATTCTGGGGACTACTGATGAGGGGATAGTAACCCGGTATGCCGACTCTCAGGTGAGATCCGGCCCAAACGACGGATGGATCAAATCCGGCTAAGGACAAAGAAGCTTCTAGAAGGCCCAGGACTTGTAAGGATCGTAACCCGGATTGTGGGTTACGGTAAAGAAAGTTAGGGTTCGTATGAAGAGTTCGAATAGGACTCGAGAAGCGCTTTGTAAGGCAAGTCAAGGGGGATATGAGTACTATATAAACCAACCCCTGGGCTTCGCCTAAGGGAGATTCAAGTCATAACTGTAACACCTATTATCGAGTATCCAGTATAATCATATCGAGATCCGGCGAGTTGTTTTCCGGCTCTTAGATTGCTTTCCGCCATGTCTTCCTTCGAGCTAAACCCTCTCCCAAATACCTGTGTCGACTTGCCCCTAGATCAGTTACCCCCGGTAACATCTGCCGTGATTATCCCACGACAACTTTAGCTGGAATAGAGTTTACGGATAATATACCGAGAACGACGTCAGCAGCCTCCTCAGCTTTGTCGGCCTTGATATGGTTCACCCTCGCGTTCCTCCCGACAGGCCTATTGTTGGAGTTGAAGGCTTTAGCCGGAGGAGCACGAACCATAGCCTGGTTGGTGTTGGGGCGAGGAGGTAGGGGTAGCTGCTTCTGAGTGCACTTATCAGCATAATGTCCAGTATCCTTGCACTTGTAGCAAGTGACGATACGAGAAGGACCTGGCCTTGGCTGCCCCATCGGGAACCTCTGACCCTGCATCTGAGATGGGTTGGGTGGGCGGGGACCAAAGCCTGGAGAGGCTTGGGTATTTGGAGCCCGAGTGACAGCACCATTTGGCACCCAGATGCGGCGCTTCTGCGGAGGGGTGGTCATGTTGGAGGAGGAACCACCCTCACGCGAGTGCTTGCGCGACTCTTCGAACGCCTTGCGCCCATTCTCCTCATTGAGTGCGGTGTTCACAAGCTCCACGAAGTCCTTGCACTTGATGTTTGTGAGAGCGTACTTCAGTTCCGGGTTAAAACCTCGGCGGAACCTTGCCATCTTCTTGGCTTCGGTGGACACTTCGTCACCAGCGTACCGAGCGAGACGATTGAACTCGTTCTGGTAGCCGAGAACGTCCAGCTTGCCCTGTCTGAGAGAGCAGAATTCCTCACGCATCCTTTCCATGAGACCATCCGGGATGTGGTGCTTCAGGAAGGCATCTCTGAAACATCCCCAGTTGATAGGAAAGCCAGCCCTCATGGCCTGGTAGTTCTCCCACCAAGTAGCTGCCTGACCCTTCAGTAGGTAGGTGGCGTACTTGACCTTATCCTCTTCAGCAACATGAGCTATCTCCAGAGCTCTTGCTACGTCACGGATCCAGTCATCAGCATCCAGGGGCTCACGTGTTGCCACGAAAGCTTTTGGGCCCAAGCTGAGGAAGTCCTTGATGGTGACCCTTGGAGCATTCTGGTTGTGTTGCTGGTTAGCCTGGATCTGGGCCATCTGTGTCACCACTTGGG
Source organism: Alopecurus myosuroides (assembly GCA_028641055.1). NCBI lineage: Eukaryota > Viridiplantae > Streptophyta > Magnoliopsida > Poales > Poaceae > Alopecurus > Alopecurus myosuroides. Next base: position 250,630,092 of record CM054059.1, read on the forward strand.
TCATCTGAGCCAACAGCTCCCCCATTGGTGGTGGCGGAGGCGGGTTGTTCCTGGTTGGAGGCATCCTGAACAGAAATTCATTTTAGCACAACAACAGAAAAGGATAGACTTGGTAACCGAAAGATAGATTATTCCGACGCATGAATAGATAACCAACAGGTACATCATCACATGTTCAAATACATCAGAATATCCAACAGACCAAATACATGGTTCGAAAACGAAAGGATAAACTAGACACAGCTAGTAATGGATACAACGGTACTCCCATGCTCATCACGCAGGACGGCGGTGAGTAGTACGACGAGAGATACGGTGAGGAGGAATCCCACGGAAGTAGGTATCACGACGATCCACGTAGATAGGAACTGCCCTGAGAGCAACTCTCGGTGTGGTGAAGTGGAAAGCGTCCTCTCCCTGTGCTCCATAGCGGGGAATCCCTGTGTAACCAGCTCCGAGGTCGAGAAGTGGGCCTCTGATCGGCTCGTAACCTCCAGCATCTGGCAACGGAAGACCAGCTGGCTGAACGACACGTGCGAAGCGCTCGTCTCCAACAAAGTCTGTGGTGTACGTCGCCAGACGAGTGAGAGCAAGGTGGAGCTGCTCCCTGACTGAGGCTAACTCCTGAGAAAGTGCGGAAGCAACGGCATCACTGTGACTAGCGAACTGGGCAGTGACCTGGAGCCTGGAGCTATCAGTCTCGTAGGTATCCATGTCGCGGTGGATAGTGAAGTGAGCTCCCGCTGCCGTGATGTAACCACGGGGGATGTGACGAAAACTGGACTTATCAAACCCCCAGTAGTCAGCACGGAGAACGGTGACACTCACGTACGCTGCCTGCTGCACGGCCATATCCACTGTGGACCCTACTGCCTCGTACTGGTGTGCAATGCTCCTGCCATCATCCGACAGAATGTAGACGATAGCCCGGTAGCAAGTCTGGTCAAACTCTCGCTGGTGCTCGTAGACCTGGTACTCTGGTGCCCAACGGAACCCCACAAAGGTAACCATGTCTCTCAGCAACTCTGGAAAACCGGCGGTGCTCTCACAGCGAGTCATGCGAACCACCTGCGGGTAGTAGCTGAGACCCATCTGCAGATTATTTGGAAGGTTTTGATTAGACTCCGGTAGAAGGAAAAGGATGTGGAAAACAACAACAAGGTTCAATGGACGAAAAGGATGTTGAAAAGAACATGATATCGAAGCAACATCGGGAAAACGAGACCAAAAGTCCTGAGGTACTAAGGAGAACCCAAAACACGTGAAATCCTAACTTGAAAGTTTAGATGAGAACAGAAAACAACGTTGCACTTCCTTACCAGAAAAGGGTGGGTGGGTGGGGAAAGAAGAAAAATGGCAGAATTCCTACTCTCACGTTTCATTTTTCCTATATAGCTACAAAATAGTTTCTAGACTCAACTGCGACCAGTAAAAAGGGATCCTACAGGCAGACAGGCTCTGATACCATTTGTCGCACCCTGGGTTTCTAGAGGATACTCCTCGCACGAACTGGAAGTCAGGGGCTTGGATTATGGGGCATAACTGCTCCCACGTCCCAGCTTCCTGGTAGGCCTGCGCTTATGCGCGACAACACAAGCCCTGCTTCCACCGTCGAGGTAAACTATCCGCTAGGAACCTAAGGCACTACTGTCGACGTACTTCATAATCAAACACGCACGGTACGTCAACAGTTTGGTACGAATGATAACACAGAATGTCTCTAAGACACAAAAGAATGAAATAAGTGCAACTGGCCTTCACTAAGGCAGAAAATATCGAATACAGTCATCCAGAGGACACATGTCCCAACATATCATCCATTACAACAGCGGAAGCAATCAAAGGGGTCTGAGTACAGACAAATCCATGGCTTAAGAAGCCGGAGAAAATAAAGAAAAGCGAAGCCCATCCACGTAGGTCTGGATCCTGCCCTGGTCCAGCTAACTACTCGTCTGCAGCGTCGTCGAACTCCACAAAGTAGCCATCCTGGGAAGCATCGTAGTCGTAGTCGTACTCTGCGTAAACCACAGCCCCAACGGGGTCAGTACATCCAAGTACTGGCAAGCAAGACTCACAGTTCATCAAGGAGTTACCCGTCAACACAAGCGTTGATGCTTGGGATCAACGGAAGAAAGGGGTGATATAAAAGTTGCTGCTGGCTGCTCTAAACAACTACAGAAATATAACTACAAGTTCCGGCTAACAGAAAAGATAAGATCGAGGATTGTAACCAACTGAAAGATAACTCCAACCAAAACCCATCCTGGATCTCGCCCCTTATCCAAAGAAGCAATCCGAGGATAACTCACGCAGTTGTGATAAGGTGAATCAAGTTATGGTGTGAATAACCTATTACTAGTCAAATTATTAATCATTGGGTGAAACATGATTGATCATTATGTTGAAGTTGTCCTGAGTACTTGTTAGCCAGTACTTTCACCAAGTAATCCATAACCGCGGAAAACACGGCTTCTCGAGAAGATTATCCCTGCAGGGTTGCACCAATTTGGCCGTACACTCATGAATATCCCACCAGATGGGATGCCTCCCACCAAGCGGGGCACTCAACACAACCAACCATTCTTCGCATCAAGCCCAAAGAACCTTGGGCGCACGGCTAATCAAGCCCAGAAGAAAATGGACCATCATAGCACTCTAAGACCGTGTCCCCCTATATGCCGACTACGAAAGTTCCACCCTGCGCTGGGCTCGCAAAAACATGCATGCGGCAAATGGAAAACACGAACTAAATGAGGCGATTTGGACGAGATGCGAATCAGGTCAAGTTGAGGGGGGCGCCCATACTCGCTTCCCAAATGCGGGTAGTGCGCTCATCATGGATCAGTAGACAAGACCCTTTTCCTATTAGGGTCGACACTGGCAGGCTCCAAAACCACTCATGGGCCTCCTGCCGGTGCCTTATCATCAAATTATTATTACCATTAGCAATTAACAGGATTGATTGATTAATAACGAGCCCCGGTACAAAATAATAAGATAGTAACAGTAGTAACCGACAACAGACTCGAGTAAAAGCAACCCTAAGCATGCTAGATAAGAACAGGCACAAGCAATGGCTGTAGGTATGGAGGTGGTGGCAATATCATGGCTCAAGGTATCATGTGATGGGTTCGGAGAACAAGCAACGATACATAGGGCTAGCAATAGTAGACAAAAAGATAGTATCGACAACAAGTGTGGAAAGGAACTCGATGATTCATGTGAGTGATAACTTGCCTGGCAGCTCAGTCTCGTACTGGGCTAGGTCCTGAGTAGTGGTGTCGTAAGGCTCGTCGGTACCAACGTCGTCGTCTAATCGAGAAGAAGCAAAAACAACAACGAAGGAAGACGGGCAATCAATACATGGCATAAGTGCACAAACATTGGATGATGCATGTCATGTTTAATAGATGCAACAAAATAACTTGCTTGACATGAAACACAAGTTCAAATGGATTCCATATGCAAAAGGGTGCATATGGAAGCCCATGCTTGGAGTTGAATTAATTATTCTATCACTAAGCATCATGTGTAAGTGACTTAGTATGATGCATGCATGGTGAATAACAATAACATAACAAGTTAAATGCAATTGGAATAATAGTTAACAATTTAGAAAGGCATTTATCAAATTGGAATTTTGTTACTTAAACATGGCACACAAGTAAATGTTGTTATCATCAAGTTAAAGGGTGCAAAACAATTTACAAATTTTATATTTGAAAAGTTTATCAAATTTTAGTTGGATTACATGTTTCACAATTTGAAATTGGACTTTAGTTTATTTAGTTATGAATTAAACAATATTAACAATTTTTAATTGAATTAAACAAGATTTAAATAGTTTAGGCAATTTAAATTGTTCAAACCAGAAAACAAAATTTATATTTGAATAGAGTATTCAAAATGGTGTGAAAAACATATTTTATTTGAATTATTTGAAAACAGAATGAATTAGTTATGAATTATTTCAATTTGCATTTGAATTATTTGAATTTGAATTTAGATTGCATTTTGAAAATTCAAAACAGAACACAAGTTGCAAATTTGGAAAGTTTATAAAATTTGGATCAGAATAGACATCAAGTTTGCATTTGTTGGGTTCATATTTTAAAAGTTATTGAATTTTGAAGTTTATAGTTTACTCTGCCCATTTAAAAGGAATAAAAAATTAACAGATTTGCGTTTTTACTTTTGCTACCGAGAGGGCCTACACCCGCTGCCACTGACATGCGGGTCCAGGCCAGCGTGGCAGTGCACGTGGCAGCCAGCGTGGCCAGGGAAGAAAAACCAGCAAAAAGGGGGCGGATGCGCCCGCGGGGTTCGACCCCGGGACCTCCTGGCTTGCGCGGATGGAACAGACCAACTCAGCTGGCGATCGAATCGTGACAGAGAGGGTTTGCGTAGGGTTTTCATGTTCAGATCTTGCACTCGGCCTGAAACTGAACTTGCAGTTTCAGGTGCAGGGACAGTTGGCCGCGGCCAGCTCGCCGGAGTGGAGCTGCGCGCAGCGGCTGCTGCCCGAGGGGGGGGTGCAGCGGGGTGTGGCCTAGGGCGTGAGTGACCGTGCAGAGAGGTAGGGCGAGGGGATCGACGGTGACGCTCACCGTGAGCTGTAGAGGTAGCAGGTCCGTTGCAGAGCTCGCCGGCGAAAAGGAAGAAGACGGCGTCTTGGCTCTGGTTCTCCTCAGGCCCCGCTGCGGTGTTGACGACGAAGAGGGCACCGTGGCCGATCCATTCCAGCCGCTAGCGCACGGCGTAAGCCACCGGAGACCGCGATCGGTGGCGGGTTTCAGAAGGGTGGCGTCGGGGTTTCAGAGATTCAGAGGGAAGGCATGAGCTTTGGGGGAGATGATGGAAGGTTGGCGGCGCCGGGATTAGGGTGGAGCTAGGGTTGAGTGGCCGGAGGGGGGCGCCGCGGTGTTTTATGGGCGGGGTGGTGGCTGTACGGCGGCAATCGGGAGGCTCCAGGAGGCGATCGACGATGGAGGAGGCGTCGTACGCCTGACGTCAGGCAGGAGGGGGGACGACAACGACGTGCGAGGAAGGTATCGGGCCAGAGGGAAAAAGAAACGGGCTGGGCCTAGGTTGGACCAGCTGCTGCGGCTCTCCTCCCTGCAGTTTTATTTTTTCTGTTTCTATATTTTTTTTTTTTGCTGAAAACGAAAAGGGAAGGAAAAGATAAGGTTTTGGTTAGAATAAATTCCAGGAAAAATTAGTTAGGCTATTTAGTTAATTAGCAACCACATTGCAGAAGTGGATTTCAAAAATTGTAATTTAAGATGGGGTTTTGTATTTGAAACCAAATTAGAGGGATTTTTATTTATTATCTCATTAATAAAAACATGTATAAAAATAGGGTTACCCCTAGATTAAAATTGACTTTTAGGATCACAAGCATGAGGTGAATTGTTATGTTTTCAAAAGGGTGCTGATTTGAAAATTGGTTTGAAATGGAAAATGATTTAGGAGTTATTGATTAATTAATTGATTTGATAATTGGTTTGATTAAAGCAACAACTTGAGAAGTGGAAAACAAGTAATAAAAGGGTTGTTTTTATTTGTTATTTTGGTTCCAATAGTTGTAACAGAGCAAGTATGAAACCAGGTTTGAAAAAGGTTTGAATTTGAATTGTGAAAACATGATAAAACAGATAGAAAACAAATGCAGACAATAAGTAAACATGATGACATGATGCAATGCTTGAAATAAAACAAAGAACAAAGCATTCTAGGGGTATTTTCATACTTGGGATGTTACATACTTGCGCCGCTGGAGCTCCTAGACCAGAAGAACCTGGAGATTCCGACAATTCAAAGGATAAGAAAGCAGATCCGAGAAAAGATAAGAAAAATCCCGAAAATAGGGATGAAGCGTCTAGAACCGGATCTCATCTCTCGAAAGGTGGACGCAAACCCCACGATCGGGAAGAAAAACACCGGAATGATGGCAAAGCAATGCCACCTCCGAGACACCCTGCTGAAAAAGCCGGAAGACATGATGTACCTCACAGGCGCGAGAGATCTCGGACACCTCCTAAGGATAAAGAAAGGCACAGGAGTAGAACTACGCCTCATCCAAAAGGGCGTGATCTTGAAAGAAATAGAAACGATGCCGGAAAAGCGCGTCTGCGCAACAGTGGAAAAGAAAGGAGTAGATCCCCTTCTGTCCATTCAGCCGGTAGATATTCCGCGCACATGGATAGAGCGAAAAAGGATGATCTATACTTTGGACCCAAGTGTTTCACTGATAGGATCCGAAGGATAACCCTGCATTCTGGATTTTCCAAGGTCGGTCCAACGTACCAGAAATACACCGGCAGTACAAACCCGGATACATGGCTCTCAGACTACTATACAGCCATCCAGATTAACAATGGGACAGACCTGGAAGCTGTAAAGTTCCTTCCCCTAATGTTACTGGATGGAGCCAGAGATTGGATTAATGGATTACCATCAAGAACTGTAGACAGCTGGGATGATATGGCTCGAGTATTCACTCAGCACTTCCGGGGAACTTACAAACGCCCGAACAGCATAAACCAGCTGAACCGTTGCACCCAGTTTGAAGATGAACCATACGTGGATTTCATCTCCAGATGGACTGCAGTGAAGATTAGTTGTTCTGGAGTAACTGACGTACAAGCAATGCATGCTTTCGTCAATGGCCTAAAACCCGGACTTGTACCGTTCATGGTTGGTTCCAAACAGCACAAAGATCTCGGATCTAAGCTGACAACCGCCAAGGAACACGCTGCAGCCGAAGACGACATTAGAGCAAGAGGAGGCAATATCGATACACTGATACTTGCCAAGAAAAATCCTCGCTCTGAGAAAAAAGGAACTTCAGATGCAACACCAAAACCCAAAGAAGTTAACATAGCCTTTGGAAGTGGAAAAGGGAACATATGGGAAGGACGCAGTTCAGAACCAATCAACTACACTAAAGAAGAGTGGGAGAAGATTAAGTCAGAGCCCTGCGTCCACCATTCACAATTTGGGAAACCCACCCATACGAACGCACAATGCCGACTGAATAAGCACATGAAAGGCAGTGCAGGATCCGGAAACAAGGGAAAGAGTTCCAAAAGGAATTTCTCTAAACAAAATCCAGAAGCTGAGAAAGAAGACAGTGAATCGGACACTGACGAAAAAATCCAGGAACAACAGCGGAAAGGCGAACCCAAGTTTCCGAGAGTTGATGGTGAATACGCCCTAACTTTCCTAGCAACTCCATCAGCAAAGGTGGCGAAAAGAACACTTCGAGAAATAAATGCGGTTGTTCCGGCAACCCCAAAATTCTTGAAGTATTCAAACACACCAATAACCTAGGATCAGTCAGATCATCCCGGAAATATCCCTGAACCCGGCACACAAGCTCTTATTGTAAGCCCTATTGTCCAGAACACTAGGCTAAAAAGAGTGCTGAAGGACGGAGGATCCAGCATCAACATAATGTACCTGGATACGTTGAGACATCTGAAAATCTCCGAGACCCAGCTCAATCACAGCAACATACGCTTCCATGGCATTGTTCCCGGCAGGCAAGCACGATCCCTACGAGAAATTTCCCTAGATGTCACTTTCGGAGAAAAAGATCACTTCCGTCAGGAAAAAGTATCCTTCGAGGTGGTGCCGTTCGAAAGCGTGTATCACGCAATTCTCGGACGTCCAGCTTTCGCCAAATTTATGGCAAGATCCTGTTATATTTATAACAAGCTGAAGATGCCAGGGCCGAAAGGAGGGGTAATCACCATAACTGGAGACTTCAAGCTGGCGAACAAGCTGGAAAAAGAAAACGCCCTTTGTGCTGAGAAGATCATAGCAAAGGAAGAGCTGAAGGAGCTGGCTAAGGAGGTATCGCCGACAGAAATGCCGGCAGGAAAAGAAACCCGGAAGCCAGCAGATAGCTTCAAGGCATCCGAGAACACAAGACAGGTAATCCTACATCCCAAAGATCCGACAAAATTTGTCGTAGTAGGAACTGGGATGACCGACAAATAGGAAGGCGAGCTCATCAAGTTCCTCCGTGGGAACTGGGATATTTTCGCCTGGTGTCCGGCTGAGATGCCAGGCGTGCCCAGGGAACTTGCTGAGCATCAACTCAAGGTGATTCCAGGCTCCAAACCCGTCGAACAAGGTCTCCGTCGATTTGACGGAAGAAGACGGAAGGCTATTGGCAAGGAAATTATCCGGCTTTTAGCAGCAGATTTCATCCAGGAAGTAATCCACACTGAATGGTCTGCAAATCCAGTATTAGTACCGAAGAAAGACACTACTGCTCTTAGAATGTGTATAGATTACACCGGCTTGAACAAATTGTGTCCAAAAGATAGGTTCGCGTTACCGTGAATCGATCAAATAATACATGCCACCGCAGGCTCTGAGCTTTTATGCTTTTTGGATGCTTATTCCGGGTATCACCAAATACGCATGAAAAAGGAAGATCAAATTAAGACTTCTTTTATAACCCCGTATGGGACGTATTATTACGTAACCATGCCGTTTGGCCTGAAGAACGCAGGTGCAACTTACCAGCGTTGCATGCAACGTTGTTTGCATAGTCAGATTGGCAAAAATGTCCACGTTTATGTAGACGATATTGCTGTCGTAACCAAGGAAAAAGACACACTCCTTGAGGATTTGCGAGAAACCTTCGAAAACTTGCGCACCTATAAGATGAAGCTAAATCATCAAAGTACGTATACGGGGTCCCCTCAGGAAAACTTTTGGGTTTCATCGTTTCTCACAGAGGAATAGAAGTTAACCCGGAAAAGATCAAAGCCATTTTGAACATCTCCAAACCTACGTGTGTGAAAGATGTCCAAAGATTGACGGGTTCCGCCGCTGCCGTCAGCAGATTTATTAGTCGACTGGGGGATAAAGCCTTACCACTCTACAAGTTGCTGAGAAAATCCGACAAATTCGAGTGGACAGAAGAGGACGATGCAGCGCTAACCCAGTTGAAGGAAACTTTGATGAAAGCTCCGATTTTGGCATCCCCAAAAGACGAAGAACCTATGTTATTGTACCTCACGGCTACAAACAGGGTTATTAGTGCAGTAATTGTTGTGGAACGGAAGAAAGACGAACAAAGCATACCAGACCAGCATCCGGTATATTACATAAGTGAAGTTTTCTCCGAGTCCAAGCAAAGGTACCCACACTACCAAAAACTGGCATATGGCGTATTTTTCGCATCTAGAAAATTACGCCATTACTTCCAAGGACATTCCATAACAGTGGTATGTAAAGCACCACTAGGGGATATAATAAACAATGCGGAGGCAACTGGCCGAGTAGCCAAATGGGGTATCGAGCTAGCAGCCTTCGACGTTAAGTATCAGCCAAGGACGGCAATAAAATCCCAGGTTCTGGCAGATTTTGTCGCCGACTGGACGGAAGCAATGGAGAAAACACCAATGCCGGAGTCCGAGTACTGGATCATGCATTTTGACGGATCCAAGATGAAGGAGGGCGCTGGAGCTGGTGTAGTCTTAAAATCCCCTAAAGGAGACACAATGGAGTATGTATTACAAATACACTTCAACGCCAGTAATAACGTGGCAGAATACGAAGCTCTGCTTCATGGCTTGCACGTCGCAAAAGAAATAGGGGTTAAACGCATTCTGTGCTACGGCGACTCGGATTTGGTACAACATCAGCTTAACCAAACCTGGGACGCAAAAGCCCCATAATGGCCGAATATCGGAGAACGGTGGACGAGTTCGCCATTTGTTTTTTCGGATTCGAAGTACTCCACGTTAAAAGGGAGGAAAATTGGAACGCGGATGCGTTAGCCCGCATGGGGTCAGAAAGGGTAAAAATCCTACCACCAGGTGTATTCGCCCAACATTTGTACGAGCCATCCATAAAAGGTGGAGATATCGATTACCCCCTGGCTTCCGAATCAATTGAAGTTATGCTCGTTAGCCCGGACTGGACAATTCCATATTTAAACTTCTTAGTCAATCAAAAGTACCCGGAAGGAGCAGACGAAGTCTTGCAGAGACAAATTCAGCGTCGATGCAAAGGATACACGGTAATTGATAATTGCCTGTATAAACGCATTACTTCCGGAATTTTTCTGCGGTGTGTTTCACCAGAAGAAGGACGAGAAATCCTGCAAGAAATCCATGCCGGAGATTGCGGACATCATGCTCAATCAAAAAGCATAGTTAAAAAAGCATTCCGTGCCGGGTTTTTCTCGCTAACAGCCAAGACAGATGCTGAGCACATAGTCAACACATGTGCAGGGTGTCAATATTACGCCAAGCAGACTAATATGCCGGCCCAAGCACTCAAAACTATCCCAATTACATGGCCATTTGCGGTCTGGGGGCTAGATATGATGGGACCGTTAAAACTGCGCGAGGCGGACTTACACATCTACTTGTAGCTGTGGATAAGTATACCAAATGGGTGGAGGCTAAACCCATCAAAAAGCTTGATGGTGTAACTGCCAGAACTTTCATCATTGACATAGTCATGAGATACGGCGTTCCACACAGCATAATAACCGATAACGGGACAAATTTCTCCATTGGAGAGTTGGCAAAATATTGCCGACAAACGGGAATTCGCTTAGATCTCGCATCTGTAGCACACCCGCAATCCAATGGACAGGTTGAAAGAATGAATAGCTCAATCCTGCAAGGAATACGCCCAAGACTCGAATCTCCTCTTCATAGAGCAGCTGGAGCATGGGTAGAAGAGCTACCTTCTGTGTTTTGGAGTATTCGAACGACGCCAAACAGGTCAACTGGGCAAACCCCGTTTTTCCTAGTTTATGGTGCGGAAGCTATCCTTCCAACGGACATGATCCATGATAGCCCAAGAGTGCGGGATTTCGACGACTTGGATGCCGAAGAAGCACGACAGGATGCCTTCGATCTCTTGGAAGAGGAACGAGAGCTTGTGCTTCAAAGATCTGCCATTTACCAGCAAGGTTTATGACGTTACCATAGTCGGAAAATCAGGCATCGTTCTTTTAAAGAAGGTGACTTAGTGCTGAGATTGGTGCAGCAAAGAAAGCACAAATTGGCCCCAGTATGGGAAGGACCATTTGTAATCAGCAAAGCTATGAAAAATGGGTCATATTATCTTGTAGATATTCGGGACACGGAAGACGATCCCAAAAAGCCGAATCGCAAAAGAAAGAGAAAGATAGATGATGAACTAGGAGAGACAAAGAGGCCTTGGAGCATCCAGCAGTTACGTCCCTTCTATACTTAGTTCAATTTCTATGTAAACATCTTTGAGACCATGAAATAAAGTTGTCGGAATTCTTATGTTTTTACAAGTTTATTATAGTACAAAAAATGATTCCACCTTATCTATTTCCCAATGATCTTACAAAATACTCAATGTTAACCCGAATTGTGCCTGCATGCTCGGTGTTTAAAAACTGAATGATTTTCAGCCTGCTAACGGCTAAAGGAAACTCGGATTGTGCCTGCGTGCCCAAGTTTCAAAAAATTCCTTACTTTTGTCTCAGTATTATCTGATTGTTTACGTGTTGGGTCACTGGAGCTAGTTAGTAAAAATGCCTTTAGTATGATCCATGTTTCCGAGTTTAAACTGATTGGTTATACCCAGTTACTCGGCATGATGATTCATAATACTATCGAGCCATTTCTAACACTAAGGACAGTTAAAACACATAAGCCAGAGAACTTAGAAGACAAAGGAATATTAAAACCCGGAAACCTTGCAAAGAATTTCATAATTAAAACTGCAAAAGGCGGAGTTCTTGTTTATACATAAGGAATAGAAGCATTACAATATAAATTACATTGTAAAAGTGCAGTAATGCTCCTATTGTCTACTTTCATTATCCAGGTTAAAGACAGGGTAGTGCATACGCATAAGGCCAAGTGCCATGCGTGCACCACCCCGTGCAGCGGAGCGTAGGATGGACTCCCTGGACTCCGCCACCTCCAAGATGGCACCCGGAAGTTTCTCAACTTCCGAGAACTCCCCAGTCCTTCTGGGAAGGAACTTGTTGACCAGCTGCATGCCAGCAGCTCTGATCGCAGTCCACGTCTTCCCAAATGCTCGGATTCTGTCAATCCGAGTGAGATCTGGGTTACCTCCTGTTTTTTCAGACAAAACAACCAAAAAGGTTAAGTGAAAAAGCATAGAATGAAAAAAAGACATGGAAAAATGGTAAATAAAGTAAAACTTACCGATGATCTTGTCGATTTCGGAGCCTTCCTCCAGGCGAAGGTTTAAGGCATTTTCCAAGTCGTGGATAGTGGACTTATCCTTCTTCGCCTGTTCGGAAGCCTTGGAATGAGCAATTCCAAGGGCCAGATTGCTAGCTTCCAGATCCTTTTGGGCCTTCATAAGCTGCTTATGAAGGTCCAGATTCTCCTCACGGAGACTGGCAGCATTGCCGGCATCTTCAGCTATTTGCTTGGCCTTAGCCAAAGCATCTGAAAAGCAAGGAAAATTCCGAGTTTAGTCAAAACTCGAGAAAAGTACTTAGACAAAAAAGCTGAATCAAAAAACTTCAGAGAAAAAAGCTTACCTGTTGTTTCCGACAGCTTCAGCTAAGACGATGCCAGCTCCGCATCTTTCACATCAAGAATAGAAAGAAGATTTCTAACTTCTTTATTCTTGACGGAAAGCTTATTGAAAACTTCCATGTTAATGGTTTCAGCGGTTTGCTGGAACACGACAAGGAAAAGAGTAACTAAAAAGCATCAAGGCGAAAAGTATACATTTTGCTTAATGCTTGGGGGCTAGAGTTAAATACCTGGCTCATTCGCTGCAACCCCGCCAAGTTTTCATTGAACTCCTTTGCGTATTCCGCAAAAAGAATTCCGGCCGCGCTTAGGCCATCGTTGAGGTTCTTGAAGTCCTTGTCGAAGGTGGGAATCTCCTCATCGATTGTCCGAGAAGAATTTCCCACCTCTGGAGCCGCCCTTTCCCTCGTGTCCGTGTCCGGCACAACGGGCTGGCTGGGCTCCAACGACTCGGTGGTGGGGGCTGTCGCATGCTCTTCCGCCATCGTGGACGGTGTGTCCGGTGAGATGGGAGAAGGTTGAGAGCCTCTGCTGGTCACAACCTTATGCCTTTTCAGCTTCTTTGGCTTTAAGGTAGAGGGAGGCAGGCTAAAGGCAAAAAACAAAAAACCAGGAAAGAGTTAAAACCCCAAAGACAAAAGAAGACTTCGACAAAAGAAAATAACCCGGATGCTCTAACCTGGAGGTGGCGACGGGTATCCCGTCAAGATCAATGATTTCCTCGGAGGAGGAAATCTTCTTGCGCTTTCGCCCACCTGCAAAGGCGGTGCGCAACGCCTCCAGTTCAGCTTCGGAGGCCAGCTCCGAATCAGGAAGCTCGGCAATCTGTCGAAAAGGAAAAGCAGAGTTAGAAGCGAAAAATCCGAGAAAGCATGGCAAAATTCCACCCAAATGACCGAAAAAATACCTTGGGAGCCGGATTGTCGGCCGTATACATTTGCCGACTCGCTTCATATTGGTCGCGTGATGCGACCAACTGGTTCACGCGCCGCCGCGAATCCTTTGCGGCCCAGTCTTTGCTGGTTGTCCGCATTTTATCGTTGGCGCCCGTGTACTCACAAAGGAGACGGCCGCCATGGTTAGCCAACGGCTGGATCCGCCTATCCAACCAGCAAAGGACTGTGTCCATGCCGGTTAGGGGCGGATCAGAGGAGGTGAGCTTAGCGATGCGCCGCTTGATCCTTAGAAGATCAGGTGGCAGAACTTGGACGGCTTCTGTTCCCCAATTGTCTTGGGGAACAGCTGCGGGGTTTGAGAAAGGTGGAACCCCGATGGCCTTTTTTGGGAAAGGAACATAGGGATGATAAAAGAAGGAACCCGTCCAGAATTTGACGGATTCCGAGGTTTTGATCTTGGGGAACCAATCTTCCCTAAATCTCCTAAGAGTAAAGGAGATGGTTCCGCAAGTCGGGAGTGCGCCCTCCGAAGAGTTCCGTTTAACCCCGAAACAATATAACCAGAAATCTAACCTAGGTTCTATGCCTAGGAAACCCTCGAAGAGGGCCTGAAAGCCGGCCAAATAAAGAATAGAATTTGGTGGCAGGTTATGGGGCTGGATATTGTAATGGGAGAGGACCTGGAGGAAGAAGGCAGAAGGTGGAAATCCCATACCTCTCAGAAGGTGGGAGGAGAGAAGAACCCGTTCACCGTCGTTTGGCATGGGTTCGGTCTCGTCCTCCGGAAGCCGCCACTTCCCTTTCAGCACTAGCCCCTCCTTTTCCATGTTTGGAAGAAGGGACGGGGGAATGCTGCAGGCAACCCAGTTACCGGCAGTCGCCAACGAGCGTTATCTTCTCCTCCGCCGTCTCGGGAGCGAACGGCGGGGTAAGCGCGGAGCTCGAATCCGCAAGATCCGCGGCGGCGGAAGCGTTTCCCTCGTCCGCCGCGGTGCCCGTAGTCTTCACCGGCTCGTCGCCGGCGTGCGTTGGGGAATCTAGCTGAGGGTCCATCGTGTTGATGATGTCCTCGATGTGTTGTGAGACGTTGCGGGCGGGCGAAGACGGCGGAGATGCCATTAAGTGGCGGCGCTGGCTCGCCTCCGGTGAGGTTTTGGGCGCAGTGTGTGTTCGGTGCTCTCTCTTGCTGGAAGCTTGGGCGCTGTAATGGCGTTCGAGTGGTTGCGGAAGGTTTTCCGGGAGGACGAAGAAGGCTATTTATAGCCGGAAATCCGTCATGATACGTGCTAACGGCTCTTTTGGCCGTTGGATGATCAACGCGTGTCGCTCGCCGAAAAATCCGGGAAATGAATCGACAGGGTGATTATGGTTATGTCCTCGTTTCCCGCGAGAATCTGTCAGAGATATGTTTCTGGGTTTCCCGCCTGGAACCCAAACGTCCCTTCGTCAGCAGGATTAAAGCGCTGACGTAGGAGGTTCCTTCTCCGCGAAGGATCGTGTGAGAAAAGCCGGATTTTCGGAATTCCGAGTTTTACGTTACCATCTCTTTTAAAAGAAGAAAAAAGAAGAATCAAGACTGCTGGCCAATATTTCTCGGACAATACATACTTGGCGAAAGACGGCGAATCAGAGTTTTAATCCTTCTTGGGGCTACTGTCGGATATATACTGAATAGGGGTATATGAGATGGTAGTCAATAGTGTCGGATTACCAGGGTGGCCCAACTGGTAGTGGGCTATGGTCCATTGGGCGGCCCAGTAAGCTGACGCACAGAAGCCGGATTCTAGAAGGACCTGGATCACGGCCCACGTGATCTGGCTTGGAGGAGAAGGCGGATTCCTTACTTTCCAAGTTAGAAGTTACCGTAGTATTCTAGGTTTCCTATTCTGTATGCCCTAACCTGGCTATTATATAAAGCCGGACGGGAGATAAGAGAACTATACAAGAAGCTACAGGCTAACTCGCCGGGAAGTTGATCCTCAGCGAATAGCTAAACAGAACCTCACATTGTAATTATATACACAGGCTTTAGTCCTGATTAGTGAGATTGCAGGAGTAGGAAAACCGTATTATTACGACGTACCGAACCTGGGTAATCCTGTGTCTTTGTCTTCAACGCGATCCCGTTTCCCCACGTCTCTACCCGTAGTCTCATGGCACCCCCGTCTATGAAAACTACTACGATGTCTCGACACGTCATAATAGTATTGTTATACATTCATAATTTTTCAATTGCCTAGCTGTAATTTGTTCATCCAGCATGTTTGTCTTCTTTGGAGAGACACCACTAGTGAACTGATAAACCAGAAGTATAGGGGGTGTATCGTAGTACTTTCGATAAATAAGAGTGTCGAACCCAACGAGGACCAGAAGGTATTGACAAGCAGTTTCGATGAAGGAATAACCGTAAACACTGGAAAATAGATTTGTAGGGGTTTTTTATATTGCAGATAAGTAAAGTACGAGTAAATAAAATGCATTAGTAATAATTGTAGCAAGTGGCCCAATCATTTCTTCATAAAAGGACAAGCCGGTGAGTTTACTTATGATTAACAAACGTTCTCGAGGACAGACGGGAGGTTTCTGTCAAGTGCTTTTGTTCCATGCAGCTGAATAATGTTAGGTGTTTTGATAAGTGTTGCGTGGGTGAACCTATGCTAATGTACCGTCCCATCCAAGACTAATACATATTTGTGATTCTACCCCTTGCAGCAACTACAAGAAAGTAATTAAGAAATAAATCTAACCACAGCTTTAAACTCCGGGATTCTACGCTCTCTCGTGTAATGGTTTCCTAACGGGGGTTTAGGTTTCTGTCACTCCGGCAACCCCACAATTAGTAGCCAAATACACGATGCATCCCCCTAGGCCCATAAATGGTGAAGTGTCATGTAGTCGACGTTCACATGACGCCACTAGGAGAATAACACCACAACTTAAATATCAAACATTAAATATTATTCAACATTACTTCACTACTAACAACTTGACTTCTCACATGTCCTCAAGAACAACACGAACTACTCACAAGACATCATATGGATCATAATCAGAGGTGATATAATGGATGATAACAATCTGGTCATAAAGTGCAAACACCGATAAATCTCACAAGCATCAACTACTAACAAGTAATCCACGCCGGGAGAGAGATCTAATGAAAAACAACGATAAAGGCCCCTAATTGTTACAGAGGGATGACGGTAGATGATGAGGGTGATGGTGCTGGTGGTGATGACGATGATGATGACGATCTTGATGATGCCCGGAGCGATGACGGTGACGATGGCGGTGATTTCCCCTCTCCGGAGAGGAATTTCCCCGGCAGATTTCTCCCTGCCAGAGAGCTTTTTCTCTCTCGGGTGTTTTCCGCCCCGCGGCGGCTGCGGAATAATTTTTCGGGGATGGAATGAGGCTTAGGGTTCCCTCGGGGCCAGGCAAGCCAAAGATGACCAACAGAGGTGGGCCAGGGTGGCCACACCCCTAGGTGGCGCGACCAGGGGGCGCGCCACCCCTAGGTGTGGGCCCCTGGTGGCCCCCCTCTATCTCTCCTTCTGGCTGGGTTCCTCCTTTGAACTTTTAGGAACCCCCGGATGTCCCCTTTCTTCTTCTGATCTTCTGAAATATGGTATCTCGATGGTGCTTTTTCCATCAGATTTCTGGTCCCGGTGTTTATTCTCCAAAAATTATAAAACATGCAAAATAAGATAAAATAACATAAGAGATGCATCATAACATGAAATATATCGATGAATAACATAAAATTATGATATAAAATAGTGATGCAAAATGGACGTATCAACTCCCCCCAAGCTTAGACCTCGCTTGTCCCCAAGCGAAACTGAACTCAGAAAAACTGACCACGAGTTTATGGAGTGAAGAGTCGATAAATAAAATACGGACAAGAAGCATCACATTTACCTATGCACCAATCATTACAGACAACAACTTCCTCTTATATAACTTAACTTGAAACAAGTAAAGGGAGTCACAAAGAAAGATGCAAAAGAGAGAATCAAAATTGGTAATGGCAAACTTCGTTCTTGGTCAGATAACATTTAATGAAATTATACTTATCTTAGGTGAAGTCTTTATAACAAGGTTTACATTATAGAGCTTAACATGTTTAATTATAACAACTCTTTTACAGTGATTCATAGCTTTCAAAATAATATTTATTCAGATAATAAAGCATGTGCTAAACAAAGAAGGGTAGAAAACATGATTGAATAAACCAACATATAGATGATGTGATCACAACAACTCAAATGCTTGCTGGAGACAGAGGAAATGGGTTTACTGACTCAACATAAAAGTAAAAGATAGGCCCTTCGTAGAGGGAAGCATTGACCACTCATGTGCTAGAGCTTTTATTTTAATAAACAGAGGTATAAAATGCATGACACTCCTCCCATCCATCTTACACAAACCATGGCTAACCGAATCCTCGGGCGCCTGCCAACAATCACAAACCGTGGAGAACTGTCTAAATTTTGAGAGGTGTATATTTATGTCAACGAATGGCAAACAGAAAATACAGTACGTCACAAGCCAACTAGACTCACAAGAGAGGATCCCATAGAAGGACGCAACTGGTATAGAAGGTCATCCCTATTTCCCTTTTGTTTACACAGTTATGCTTTGAATGATAAATCAGGGGCAAAAAGAGTGAAGAGAATTTGTATTATTATTTTGGGGCTGGGCACCCTGCTGCCAGATCTTCTAGCATTTGGATAAGCGGATGAATCCACTAGTCTAGGTGTGTGATTCCA
Source organism: Alopecurus myosuroides (assembly GCA_028641055.1). Lineage (NCBI taxonomy): Eukaryota > Viridiplantae > Streptophyta > Magnoliopsida > Poales > Poaceae > Alopecurus > Alopecurus myosuroides. The sequence goes on from CM054059.1 coordinate 250,648,290, forward strand.
ATCAACAAGTGAGATAAATATTCTCTATTTGCGTCCTCATGAGCTAAAACTGGAACACAAAACAGGAGTAATTTGAAAGTTTTAAAGGTAGCACATGAGCATATTACTTGGAGTGGCGGTGAAGTACCACATATAGGAGGGTATGGTGGACACAAATGGCAAGGTTTTGGGGTTTTAGGTTTGGATGCACGAGAAGCATTCCCTCTCAGTATAGTGTTTTTGGCTAGCAAGGCTGGGTAGCAAGCATAAGAGTTGAAGGAAAACAAACAAATATACATATGATGTAACATCCCAGTGTTTGGGAGGTTATAAAGATCTAAATTTAATATGTGCATTTGCAAAGCATGCATCTAAAAGTACGGGAAGTTTTGGCGCGAAAGTTTACACAAATCAAAGTGACCAAAGTTTCACTTGACATGATGAAATATGTCTAGTTCATCTGGTCAGGAGTATATTTGGAGTGATCTTTATAACATTGTATCTCTACAAACTAAATCATTTGATAAGACAAACCATAATTGGTTATAATCAAACACAAATTCTCAACAACCTTAACCACAAGTCTTGATGGAGGGATGGTAACCCGGTAGGCTAACGCCAAGGAGTAACTCGGCCCAAAGGACGCTGCTCCAGACCCGGCTTAGGATAAGGGAGCTTCTAGAAGGCCCAGGAGCTTAGGCCTCGTAACCCAGATTGTGGGTTCCGATATGGGAGTTTAGGGTTTGTAAGCAGTGTCCGGGTAGGATTCAGAGTTCGCCTTGGAGAGTAAGCCAGGGGGTCCGGATGTTATATAAGCCGGTCCCTAGGTTAGGGTTAGACAAGCTTTTACGTGAGCAAGAACACGATCGCCAGATCGAGAGATTTCGAGTATCCATTGTAAAGCCAGTATCGAGATAATATATTTAGATCGTAGACTCGGCGACTTGATTGCCGGCTACCAGATCGCATATCACCATGGTTTCCCTTGAGCTAAACCCTCTCCCAAACACCAGAGTCGATTTGCCCCAATGTAAGTTACCCCCGGTAACGTCTGCCGTGATTATCCCACGACAGTTGGTGCCCACCGTGGGGCCTACGTCCAAGGGTGTTTACATCACGGGAGAAGCTCGGGAGAACATGAAGAACCTCGTCGTCGGCGAGATCTACACCAACCCCGAAGGAGAGAAGATGGTGGAGGATTTTGGCTGGGGGCCAGAGTCGGATCTGCTCGAATCCGGATTTGTCGTGACAATCGGCCGGATCAACGTCTTCATTGGCATGGTACGTACGTCCGGTTCAGTCCCTGATGATTTTGGATTTGATTCTGTGTCAGGGGAGGCCACTTGAGTTCAGTCCGATGGGGAGGAATCGGTCGGGACGATAGATCCGGCAGAAGAGCCCACCACGAAGAGGGAACAGCCGGAGGAGCCGGCATGGACCCCGCGTGGCCGGGTTATGAGAGAAGATGACACCGAGTCTATCCTGCACCTGCTGGAGGACCGGTACGAGGAAGACAGCGATGATGAAGAAGAATACGAATCTGCGCCAAGCATTGTGCGCCAGGTCGCGGTTTACATGGCCTCCGCAACCAATCTTAATGAGGGGAAAGTGACCGCGGCCGTTGTCGGAACAACACAAGCAATGGCCCAGCAGCAAAATCCGGTTGACGGAAACCCGGTCTTAACCCGGGTCGACGGAGAATCGGCATCAGTTACCAGCCATGCAGCGGATAGCGAGTTGCAGGCAAACATGTTCGGATATCTGGCAAACCGGACACCAGGGGCGGGTCCTTCAAATCCGCAACACCCGGCCCTGTTCAACAACAACCTGATCCTGGATCCCACCGTTCTAGCCACAGTCATAACCCTAGAAAACGCGGCGGAACGTGTTAGGGATCTGGATGTAGCCCGTCGTGCATTGGAACAACAGAGAAGGCAAGTGGAAGCTGAAAAACAAGGGGTAGCTGCGCGCCAGCGCGATCTAGATGCATTGGAGAACCGGCTCCGAGAAGAGACAATCAGGGTGCATCAAAGGCACCAGACCAGATTACCGGCAACGGGTGGAGTCATAAACCTGGCCACACTATTCATCACACCTCAGGATCAGCCAATTCCAGCGGCGAACCAAGGAACTGTACATCAGCCCGCAACTGGAGGAGCACAACCGGTAAACACCCAGGCCGGGTTACCCATATTACAGACCGGAGTTACTACCGGCAATACATTACCACCACCACCACCATCACGGTTTCGCACGCCAGCAGGTCGTTACAACAACCCCATGGATAATGTATATGCTGCAATGTTAGCATTGAATCAGATCCCCGTAAGAGAGTCACCCCATGCGGAGCAGACCCGACGGGCGATCGATTTATTGCATACGGCAGTGGCACAACAAGTTAATTACCCGGACAACAGAAGTGGGATGCATGGGACACCGTATATCAGCCAGCAACGAGCCAATACCGGCAATATTCAGACAAGCTCAGCGCGACGGAGGGCAGAGCAGCAGCAAATGCCGCCTCCTCCCCGCGTTCAAGCAGTACCAGCGGCATCAGCAGCGCAAGCTATTGTGGATAGTTCCAGAGCGAGGAGAGCCGCGGCCGGGTCTGCGGTGCATGGACCAGCAGCAGTGTCGCGTCCAGCCGCGCCCCCCGCAGGATCACACGTTTCCCGAGTGAGGCCGGTTCCGACTAATCTCGCTGGGCCTAAGTGTCTGTCGGATAACATCAGGGCTGAGGCTTACGCGGATAAATTCAAGGAACCGGGTAAAGTAGTAAATTATGAGCCGACTATGGATCCAAAAACATGGTTGAGCAGTTATGAGATGGCTATGTCAATCCACAACGCATCCGAAAATCTTCAAGCCAAGTTCATGTATTTGATGATGTCAGATGGAGCGGCAAAGCTATGGTTCAATAACCTACCGGAAGGATCTATCAAGTCATGGGAGGATTTGAAAACTGCGTTTATCAAGCACTTTCATGGTACGTGCAGAAAACTGTTTACTATTGATGACTTAGAGCGGTGCGTCCAGAAGAAGGGAGAATCGGCGCGCAGCTGGGTGCGCCGAGTTATGGAAATACTTCACTCATCCACAGATATTCAGCCCAAGGATGCGTTACAAGCTATGGCAAAAACGTGCAAGTACATACCTTTGGTGCAAAAGTTAACTCGCATAAAATCTAGTCGGAATGCTTCAGAGGTTACGATGGGAGAGCTAATGGATGCATGCAACAAACACGCCGCAACGGATACCACAGAAGAGGACGTCGATGACAAGAAAGCAAAAGCGAACACAAGTAACAATGGAAGAACTGGCAATGGGTCAACGCCGGGTAACAATGGAGGTAATAATGGAAACAACCAGAACAAGCGCCCGTTTGAGGGAAACTCCAAGTTTGTCGCTAGCACAGAGGCCGGGTCTTCGAGACCTAGGGCAGAAGGAAAGTTCAATGGAGGAAACCAGAACGGAGGAAATTATCAAGGACCGCCAAGGCCGGGTAACAATTGGGATATCTTCAGAATGGCATGCCCAAAGCACAGCAGGCACGGTAGGCCGGCTAACCACTCATTGGAGCAATGTGCGGACCTACAGAGATGGAAGAACGAGGAAATAAACAAGGCTATGCGAGGTGCAGGTCGGGGAGGAGGACCGGGTCCGGGTGGAAACCCGGGCCACGGCCCACCCCCAGCCGGCAACCCGGCAGGCGGAAATCCGGGTAATAACCAGGGGGGAGCTGGAGGCTTCCAAGCCAACCCCAAGCAGTTAGGACAATATCACGTGCATACTACAGGAATTTCCAACAAGGATAAGAAGATACTGAAAAAGGCGGTAAACTCAGTTGCCTCGGCCGTGCCGAGATACCTGAGATGGTCGGAGCAGGACGTAACATGGAGCAGAAGGGATCACCCGGAAAGGATAGAACACCCGTTAGTCTTAGCATTGGTGGTTGCGCCACAGGTTAATGGTTATGAGTTGAAAAAGGTCTTAATGGACGGCGGTAGTAGCATCAACATCTTATATTGGGAAACCTTCCTACGCATGGGTCTCAAGGAGACCCAGCTACAGAAGAGTTCAACAGTTTTTCATGGGATAGTACCGGGTCACTCAGCGTGCCCCGAGGGAAAAATCACATTGGAGGTAGCTTTTGGAGAATCAAAGGACAATTTCCGGGTTGAGTGGCTCACCTTCGAGGTGGTCAAGTTGCGCAGCCCTTATCATGCGCTATTCGGAAGGCCGGCTTATGCTAAGTTCATGGCCAGGCCGTGTTATGTGTATCTACAGCTAAAAATCCCGGGTCCCAAGCAGACCATCACCATACATGGGAGCCGGGATATAGCGGCTGAGTGCGATGAAGGAGATGCGGCAATGGCTGAACAAGCTTGCAGAAAAGAGGAACTCAAGTATTACCGGTCTCAAGTAGACCCGGATGACAGAACAGCGTTAAAAAGGCCGAATACTGAAGATGAGAGAGCGAAGTTCAAGGCGGCGTAGGACACCAAGATGGTGGCTTTTGTCGAGGGTGATCCCTCTAAGCAATTTTCCATAGGATCTAACTTGGACAGCGAGCAGGAGAAAGCACTTGTGGAGTTCATTCGTTCGAATCAGGATGTGTTCGCCTGGACGCCCAGCGATATGCCGGATATCCCTACAGAACTGGCAGAGCACAGTTTGCACGTTGATCCCAAGTCCAGGCCTGTGAAACAGGGCCTGAGAAAAATGAATGAAGAAAGAAGGAAGGCTATAGGAGAAGAAATCGCACGGCTGCTTACAGCCGGCTTTATCATGGAAGTATTTCACCCGGAGTGGCTAGCAAACCCGGTTCTCGTGATGAAAAAGACCAATGAGTGGAGAATGTGCATCGATTATACAAGTCTCAACAAGCATTGCCCAAAGGATCCGTTTGCACTACCAAGGATAGATCAGATCATAGACGCAGTAGCTGGAAGTGACCTATTATGTTTCCTGGACGCATATTCCGGGTATCATCAGATCAAGCTCAAGAAGGAAGATTGGGAGAAAACATCGTTCATAACCCCTTTTGGGGCCTTCTGTTACAAGACAATGAAATTTGGATTGAAGAACGCTGGCGCAACCTATCAACGGTGTATTCAGAAGTGCTTTGAGGACCAAATAGGACGCAATGTTCACGCATACGTGGATGATGTGGTGATCAAGACCAGGAAAGCGGAGACATTTATTGATGATCTAAAGGAAACGTTCAAGAACCTGAGAAGGTACCAGATGAAACTCAACCCGACAAAGTGTGTCTTTGGAGTCCCAGCCGGGAAATTACTCGGTTTTATCGTTTCTGAGAGAGGAATTGAGGCAAATCCGGATAAAATCAAAGCTATCCAGAGTCTGAAAAAGCCGGAAAATTTGAAGCATGTTCAGAAGCTCACAGGGTGCATAGCAGCGCTTAGCCGGTTTATATCCAGACCCGGAGAGAAGGCAATACCCTTGTACCGGCTCTTGAAGAAATCTGATAAATTCGTATGGGACCAAGAGGCGGACGAGGCGTTCGAGGCACTAAAAAAGCAACTATCTGAGGCACCAGTCCTAGCAGCTCCGGGTCCTAAAGAGCCTATGTTACTATACGTTGCAGCAGGGCCCCGGGCGGTTAGCGCAGTGGTTGTCGTTGAGTGCAAGGAGGATGGGAAAGATCACCCGGTCCAGAGGCCGGTTTACTACGTCAGCGAGGTATTATCAGAGGCAAAACAACGCTACCCACATTGGCAAAAGCTGGTTTTTGGGGTCTTCATGGCCAGCCGGAAACTGAAGCCGTATTTTCAGGAACACCCCATAACAGTGGTTAGCTCTATACCAATGTCGGATATCATCAGAAACTCGGACGCAACGGGTAGAATAGCCAAGTGGGCGATCGAGATGGGAGATTATTGATGGAGGGATAATAACCCGGTAGGCCAACTCCAAGGTATAACCCGGCCCACAGGACGCTGCGCAAGATCCGGCTAAGGATAAAGAAACTTCTGGAAGGCCCAAGTTTGTAGGCCTCCTAACCCGGATTGTGGGTTACGGTAAAGGAAAGTTAGGGTTTGTATGCGGTGTCCGGGTTGGATTCAGGGTGCGCCTTGGAGGACAAGCCAGGGGGTACGGGTGCTTTATAAACCGACCCCTAGGTTTGGTTGACAGAGATCCAAGTCCTAGCAATATCACCTGATATCGAATATCCAGTGTAATACGAGAGTTGAGTTAGTATCTTAAGATCGGAGACTCGGCGAATTGATTGCCGGCTACCAGATCGAATTCCATCATGTTTTCCTCTGAGATAAACCCTCTCCCAAACGCCTGTGTCATCTTGCCCCAAGATCAGTTACCCCCGGTAACGTCTGCCGTGATTATCCCACGACAGTTGGCGCCCACCGTGGGGCCTGCGTCCAAAGGTGTTTACATCACGGAAGAAGCTCGGAAGAACATGGAGAATCTTGTCGTCAGCGAGATCTACATCGACCACAAAGGAGAAAAGACGGTGGACGATTCCGGCTGGGGGCCAGAGTCGGATCACCTCGAATCCGGATCCGTCGTGACAATCGGCCGGATCAGCGTCTTCATCCTGGATCTGCTGGAGAACCGGTATGAGGAGAATAACAGCGAAGAGGAACAGCATGAATTTGCGCCAAGCATCATATGCCGAGTTGCGGTTTACACGGCTCCCGCGACCAATCTCAACCAAGAGAGCGTAACCGTGGCCGCGGCCGGGACAGCACAAGCATTAACCCGGCAGCAAGGGCCGGCTAACGGGAACACGGTTTTGGCCCAGGTTGACGGAGAGTCGGCATCGGTTACCAGTCAAGCGCCAGAAAACGAGTTACACGCGAACACGTTTGGATTCCTAGCAAACCGGACACCAGGAGCGGGTCCTTCCAATCCACAACATCCGGCCTTGTTCAATAACAATCTGATCCTAGATCCGACAGTTCTTGCCACAGTTATCACTCTAGAGAACGCGGCGGAACGTGTTAGGGTTTTGGACGTAGCCCGTCGTGCATTGGAGCAGCAGAGGAGGCAAGTAGAAGCAGAAAGACAAGGGATGGCCACACGACAACGCGAGCTGGATGCACTGGAAACCCGGCTCCGAGAGGAAACGACTAGAATACATCAAAGGCACCAAACCAGATTGCCAACATTGGGAGGAGTCATAAACCCGGCCGCACTATTTATCACGCCTCAGGATCAGCCGATTCCAGCGGCAAATCAAGGAACCGTCCCTCAGCCGACAACCGGAGGAGTACAACCGGTAGACACGCAGGCCGGGTTACCCGCACCACAGACTGGAGTTACTACCGGCAATACTGTACCACCGCCACCACCACGACCACCATCACGTTTTCACACACCAGCGGGTCATTACAACAATCCCATGGACAACGTGTACGCGGCAACGCTTGCACTAAATCAAATCCCCGCGAGAGAGTCACCCCACGCAGAGGAGACCCGGCGGGCGATAGATATGTTGTGCACCGCGGTGGCGCAACAGGTTAATTACCCGGATCACAGAAGTGGAATGCATGGGACACCATATGTCAGCCAACAGCAAGGTAACGCTGGCAACATCCAAACAAGTTCGGCACGGCGGAGGGAAGAGCAGCAGCAAATGCCGCCTCCTCCGCACATTCAGGCAGTACCAGCAGCATCAGCAGCACAGGCCATCGTGGACAGTTCCAGAGCCAGGAGAGCCGTGGCCGGGTCTGCGGTACATGGGATACCAGCAGTACCGCGACCAGCTGTACCCCCTGCAGGATCACACGTTTCCCGAGTAAGACCAGCTTCGACCATTCTTGCAGGACCTAAGTGTCTTTCATATAGCATCAGGGCTGAGTCTTACCCAGAAAAGTTCAAAGAACCGGGTAAAGTAGTGAATTACGAGCCGACTATGGATCCGGAAACATGGTTGAGCAGTTATGAGATGGCCATGTCGATTCGCAATGCGTCCGAGAATCTTCAAGCCAAATTCATGTATCTAATGATGTCAGAGGGAGCAGCAAAATTATGGTTCACCAATCTACCGGAAGGATCTATCAAGTCATGGGAGGAATTGAAAACTGCGTTTATCAAGCACTTTCACGGGACGTGCAGAAAGTTATTCACTATTGATGACCTAGAGCGATGTGTTCAGAAGAAGGGAGAATCGGCGTGCAGCTGGGTGCGCCGGGTTATGGAAATACTTCATTCATCTACAGATATTCAGCCCAAGGATGCGCTGCAAGCTATGGCAAAGACCTGCAAGTACACACCTTTAGTACAAAAGTTAACTCGCATGAAATCTAGTCGGAATGCTTCGGAGGTTACAATGGGAGAACTGATGGATGCATGCAACAAACATGCCGCAACGGACACTACGGAAGAGGAAACTGACGATAAAAAAGCAAAAGCAAACACAGGTAATAGTGGAAGAACCGGCAATGGATCAGCACCGGGTAACAACGGAAATAGCCAGAACAAGCGCCCGTTTGAAGGAGGCTCCGAGTTTGTCGCCAACACGGAAGCCGGGTCTTCGAGACCCAGGGCAGAAGGAAATTTTAACACTGGAAACCACAATGGAGGAAACTATCAAGGGCCGCCGAGGCCGAGTAACAATTGGGACATCTTTAGAATGGCGTGCCGGAAGCACAGCAGGAACGGTAGGCCGGCTAACCACTCCTTGGAGCAATGCGCCGACCTACAAAGATGGAAGAACGAGGAAGTGAACAGAGCCATGCGAGTTGCGGGTCGGGGAGGAGGACCGGGTCCAGGAGGAAATCCGGGCAACGGCCCACCCCCAGCCGGTAACCCGGCAGCAAGAAATCAGGGAAACAATCAAGGGGGAGCTGGAGGTTTCCAAGCTAACCCCAAACAGTTGGGTCAATATCACGTGCATACCACAGGAGGTTCTAACAAGGACAAAAAGATACTGAAGCAAGCGGTCAACTCAGTTTCTTCGGCTGTCCCGAGATATTTGAGGTGGTCAGAACAGGATGTAACATGGAGCAGAAGAGATCACCCGGAAAGAATAGAACACCCGGGAGTCTTAGCATTGGTAGTTGCACCACAGGTCAATGGGTACGAGCTGAAAAAGGTCCTGATGGATGGAGGAAGCAGCATCAATATCCTGTACTGGGAAACCTTTCTACGCATGGGTCTCAAGGAATCTCAGCTCCAAAAAAGTACGACAGTTTTTCATGGCATAGTACCGGGTCATTCAGCGTGCCCCGAGGGAAAAATCGCATTGGAGGTAGCTTTTGGGGAATCAAAGGACAATTATCGAGTTGAGTGGCTTACTTTCGAGGTGGTTAAGTTGCGCAGTCCTTATCACGCGCTATTCGGAAGGCCGGCTTATGCTAAATTCATGGCAAGGCCGTGTTATGTGTATCTACAGCTAAAAATCCCGGGTCCTAAGCAGACCATTACCATACATGGAAATCGAGATATAGCAGCTAAATGCGATGAAGGAGATGCAGCAATGGCCGAGCAAGCCTGTAGAAAAGAGGAACTCAAGCATTACCGGTCTCAAGCAGGCCCGGAGGACAGAACCACATCAAAAAGGCCGAGCACTGAAGGCGAAAGAGCAAAGTCCAAGGCAGCACAAGATGCTAAGATGGTGGCTTTTATCAAGGATGATTCCTCCAAACAATCTGGCATAGGAGAAGAAATTGCACGGCCGCTCACAGCCAGCCGCGTTATGGAAACGCCTCACCCGGGTTGGCTAGTAAACCCGGTACTCATCATGAAAAAGTCTAACAAATGGAGAATGTGTATCGGCCACGTCAGTCCGGGACCGGTTCCCAAGAAGAACTAAACAATGTAACGGGCAGCAGGTTTCAGACGCGCTCTTTTCCTACCCAGGGTACCTAAGGGGACTGGAAGGTTTTTAATGAGGCGGCCTGCTGATCCAAACTTTCTCGTATCAATAAAGAGATGGTTATCAAGTCCTATTTTGATACGATCTTTACTTCGGTTACAGGTAAGTAGTATCCATTGCTATCAATACATCAGTATCATCAAGTATGTTGAATATATATAGGTCTTGGGGGCTGATTGCTTGAATAGCACAGCCACAAACCCAAAGACCCGGCCTTGATGCCTATGAGTTATAAGGGCCGATTACTCGCAAACGAGTACGGCTGCAATCTTATAACCGGACAAAGGAGCCAAATTTTCTTGACTTTTCTTACTTAAGCTCGATGTGACTCGCACTAAAGTGGCATGATTTGCTCGCTTACGATTACAATCAGCCATGAAGCCCAATGGGACTTGTCTGACCCTGTTTTCGTATAGATGTAACAACATGGTATCCACGCGAAAGCCGGCTTACAGTACAAGATAGTCAAAAGGGTCATCTAAACCACAAGTTATGCAGAGTACAAGGCTAATAGCTGGAAACTCAACGTTTATCAAGTGTAACTTCATTATCTATATGAAACAACTCCGGGTTTCGGCATAGCAACAACAAGTTTGTTCTCTTCGAAAAGACCACACACCACAGACTCGGAAATTCGGGCCTTGGGGACTGTGGGTTTCGAAACAGAATCAAGTTGTTTCGTCGCTAAGCTCGAAAGACCCCAATATCCGAGTCGTGGGGACTTGGGGACTTAAAGAAAAGTCCACCTGTCAAAACTCACGATACTCGGAAATAAAGAGGGGAATAAAAAGAAATGAAAAGAAAGTTGGATATCAAGAATAAGTTCAAAAATAGACAAGTATCAAGTTCATCAAAAGGCCTAGAAAGGCACGAAGTGTATCAAGGAATTAAAGTGCGTTACAAATTGCGACACCAGTATCAAGGGTGCACAGGCGCACCGTCAAAAGAATACTTGTTTTGAATAAAAGCATCAGATGATCGAAGTATATTGATGGCATTTGCCTAGTCGGCTTCCTGAGTAGGGTCCACATCTTTGCCCTTGCCCTCCGGGTCTTGCTCCTGGACTTGCTCTTTAGCTCTCCCGGCATCATCACCCGGATTCTTCGCGTCAGGACGGACAGGCGGAAGGACAGCTGGTGTAGAGGTGGTTGGCTCTGATCCTAACTCGGCCTCTCTCTTTGCAGTTTCTTCCCTCTTCCTGGCCGAGTCAGCAGCCCATTTCTCCAAAATATCAAAGGGCGGGGGTGCGTCCTCCGTCACGATTTTGCCTTCAGCATCGTACGCACTCATAATTGTGTTCAGATCCATACTATCGGCCAAAGTGGTGGCCGAATGACGCACTGCGGACTGTATGGCCTTGAAGTCCTTGGGTACAAACTTGGAGCCATCAGCTTTGAATTCTGGAAACCCGGATATTACCTTTGCCGGATCAAGCTTCGGAAAATAAGCCTTAGCCAGGGTAAAGGCCCGGGTCATACCAATCCGGCATGCCGAGCGTTTCCAGATTTCAATCCAGGCAGGCACGGTGGAGCAGGCTTGGATAAGATTTTCTTCACCCGGATATACCTCAGTAGGCCACTTCACGGCGTCCAGTATAAACTTCGTGCCGGCAAAGAAAGTCCGGAGCACAGTCTTTAAACTTTTAGCCTTTGCAATAGCATCCTCCTCTGGGGCCGCAAGGTTGGCACCTGCAGTTGAAACAAAGGAAGGACGTATCAGTAATCCCGAGTATCATGTAATAAAGTAAAGGCATGAAGTCAGTCGGCAGCAAAAACTTACTAAGCAAGATGCGATAGGTATCGGTAACCTGGTCCGATAATTTCTTCAGTGCGGTTTGAGCAGTATTGTACTTCTTCTTGTATTTAGAAACATCCTTCTTCAAGGTTTCCACGTCAGCCTCAAGGGCTTCTCTCCGCTTTACCTCGGCAAGAAGAAGTTGTTCGGTCTTGAGCAAAATTTCATCAGACCGGGTCATCTGTGCCTGTAAAGAACAAGGATCACAAGTATCAGTCGGGTATCATGGCAAGCCGAATATTGCATAAAGTACCAAGCACAACTTCAACAAAGTTATGCTCGGAACTTGGGGACTAAGTGTATACTGCGAGATATCAAGTGTTGTTACCTGGCGCTCTGCGGCCATGCGCTCTAGAATATTGCTCTCTGAGGTCTTCATGGTGAGGAGAGTGCTCATCAGCTGGTCAAAAGTATCATTACCCGTGTTAGAGGATCCGGGGTCTCGGAAACTCGGAGAAGGAGTTTTCTTCTTAGCGGGAGACGGCATCCGGGTCATCCGAATGTCGGAATCTGGTGCTCCTCCCCCCGCACCCAAAGTTGCAGCTTTTTCCTTCTCGCTTGCATGCGAGGCTATCGGATACCCGGCTCCTTGACTGGCCGGGTTCATCGGTGACACCTGTCCTTCGCCGCCAGCTGCGGCTGCCGTATTATCAGTCGGGTTCCCCTTACCCGGGTCATCGGTCTCCATATCCTCTTGGTCGCTAATAATGACCGTGGCCCTATAGATAGTATGAGTGAGCAGTTAGTGTACAACCAGGAAAGGGTGATGAAAATGTGATAGAACGTCAGGAAAGGAACTTTACCCGGGATTCACCGCAAAGTCCGAAGGGAATTCACTGCTGGACCCGGACGAAACTGAAAAGTATCAAGCGAGATTTCGTAAGGGAATGGTTCAGGAAGATTGTTTCGTCCGAGAAAGGATAAGGTAAATACCAGCGCGCCGAGACGGAGACAATGGAATACCCGGGTTAAGAGCACCATCACCCAGGTAATTTCGATTCGCTCTGCGCTTGGTCATGGGCGACTCCTTCAAATATGGCCAGTGGAATAACGTCAAGTTAGCTCATGTATATCATCAAAGGAATACGAATTGAATACAAGGAGGCGATATGAAACCTTGAAGACGACCCCTCGGGGTTTTCTCTTAGATCCGACTTTGATTGTCGGCTCCACTTCCTCCTCATCACTGGCGGATTCTACCTTGCCGTCAGTTTCTTCTTCTTCGTCCTTGTCCTCTTGCTCTGGAAGTTATCAAGGTCACAGTTGGAAAATGAAGAACGGGACACGACGAACTCAAAGGAACTAAGTGAAGTTCGGAACGTACCTTCATCCGAGTTAGCACCATCCTCTTGCTCCTCTGGATTTTCGGAGTTAGGAGGAGTTTCAATCTTCCAGAAATCATCATCGGCCTGAGATGAAGACATAAGAGCAAGGGTTATCAGCTGTATCAAGTGGAAAGAATAAAGGTGAAAACATGAGAGCCGGGTTTTTACCACGGGGGCCGGGTTCTCGAGTGTGAAGGGCTCTAATCCGGTTATATTCCGGATTACCTCCAGCTTCTCTGTCAGAAAGCTCTTGATAGTTTTATTGGTGTCGCCGGGTGCAAAGCTGTTGGTAGAGTACCGGAGCGGGTCTGTGGTGTGCCCCGTATATTCGCACATTAACTTTGTGCGGATGGAGTTAGGCTAGATCCGGAAATCGACCCAAGTTTTCACCAGGTTAAGCCCAATGAGACCTTGGGCCGAAAGAACAGTGATTTTGGCTAACAAAGGTTGAATCGCCTCCCTGTCCGAGTCAGGGGCAAAGGCATTAAAATTCTCGGAGATGTCAAGAAGGCCCTCTGAGTAACCCGGCAGTTTCTTTTGGCCGGGTGGGGAAGTGTCTCGGCAGTAAAAGTATGAGAGCTGCCAATGTTTGACGTGGGAGTTGAGGGTAAGAGGTGGCATCAGAGAATTCTTGCGGCGCTGGATAGAGACCCCGCCGCAAGCGAGAAGTGCCCCGTCACCGCTTTCGCGGCACGGTTTGCACTGGAAAAGCTCGACGAAAAGAGCCAAACTTGGCGGAGTGCACAAGTATGACTCGGAAAGGATGATGAAGTGGGAGATATTTAACACAGAGTTAGGCCCTATGTCAAATATATGAAGGCCATAGTGGCTCAAAATGTCACGAAAGAAAGGTGACCCGGAGGACGGAAGCCCCGGGTCACGTGCTCCACAAAACATATTACCTCATCCTTTGCCGGTGTAGGCCGGGTCTCGTTACCCGGCACCCTCCACTGGATATCCTCTTGGGGGGGAAGAACCCCTAGCTCGACCAGTTCTTCTAACTTGGCCTTGGTGACCGTAGATCGCGCCCAGTTGGCGGATATGGAGTTGGTGGTCTTGGCCTTGGTCGGCTGCTTTCCCTGTTTCTTGGGAGCCATGGGTTTGACCTGAAAAGCACAAGGTAGAAGAGTGTGAGGAATAAGACTCGGAAACCGTGAGCTGGCCGAGTATCGGCGAGTGATATCGAGACAACATGGAAGTTTCATACTATCCGGGTATCAATCTGCAGAGTAAGGTTCAAACTATCCGGGTATCAAGCATCATAATAAAAGTTATGGAGGCCTATGCATTGAAAGAGCCTTTGAGGGCGATGGATGGTTGCATAGGCACCTATTGCGAATAAAAAGAACCGGAAAAGGGAGGATTTTCCGGGTGACGGAGACAAGGGCGAAAAATTTGGGCGGCCCGAGCCCAGATTGGAGACTCCGTTTCTAGATTTGTGGTAAAATTAACGACTATGGGCGGTAGGAAAGCGAAATAAAGTCTATATCCAATTCATTGGATGAGCTAGAATGAATACGAGCAACCTAATTCGGCGTGACCAGGAAAAGGGCCGGCGAGTTGACTTAGATCTAATTTGAAGAAAATCAAGAAATCGCGGAGGCCAGTTAATGGATGAGAGAGGCTTACTGGAGGGGATTGCAGTGAAGCTCGACGGAGGAAAATGGCACAAGCCTGGTGCCCCTTTGCGATTCCCGGCGGGCAGGTCGGGGGGTCCGGCGGCGGATCTGGGCGGTGGTGCACAGCGCACCGTGGCGGAGCGTAGCCGGCGGCCGATAGGCTCCGGTGATGCGCGCGAGGTTTCCGTGGTGGCGCTCTGTGAGCTAGAGCACTGAGGAAGAAAGGAAGAAGAATGGGGGGAAATGAGCTGTTGGGGTTAGGGTTACCCCTAAGAGCCAATTTATAATAGCGTGAGTGGATAAGCCCAGTTCAACGGGTGGGAGCCGGAAGTTACGGAGTAACGGCTATCTGTTTAAGTTTTGCGAGATACGCTTTAAATATTGGGCGAGGTATCCGGATAGAAATAGGAAGGAGATATTCTTCATAATATCAAGATCAATTATCGAGTAAAGTACAGGATCTTGACATTTTTATCAGGGCTTAGACCCGAAAAGCTAAGTGTTTGGAGAGAAGCCGGGTTACTATATGGCCACCATGGAGTTGGGCCTAGCTATTTATCAAAGCGCTTTAACCCGGCCTTCATGCATTTGTGCATCTGATGTTTTTTCAGGGAATAGCAAGCGCTTCAAGGAAGGATTCGTGAAGCCCAAGCTATTCTGGGGACTACTGATGGAGGGATAATAACCCGGTAGGCCAACTCCAAGGTATAACCCGGCCCACAGGACGCTGCGCAAGATCCGGCTAAGGATAAAGAAACTTCTGGAAGGCCCAAGTTTGTAGGCCTCGTAACCCGGATTGTGGGTTACGGTAAAGGAAAGTTAGGGTTTGTATGCGGTGTCCGGGTAGGATTCAGGGTGCGCCTTGGAGGACAAGCCAGGGGGTACGGGTGCTTTATAAACCGACCCCTAGGTTTAGTTGAGAGAGATCCAAGTCCTAGCAATATCACCTGATATCGAATATCCAGTGTAATACGAGAGTTGAGTTAGTATCTTAAGATCGGAGACTCGGCGACTTGATTGCCGGCTACCAGATCGAATCCCATCATGTTTTCCTCTGAGCTAAACCCTCTCCCAAACGCCTGTGTCGTCTTGCCCCAAGATCAGTTACCCCCGGTAACGTCTGCCGTGATTATCCCACGAGAATTATCACATCAACTACGAGCCCAGGTCAGCAATGAAATCTCAAGCTCTAGTTGATTTCATTAACGATTGGACTCACACAGGCATGCCCACCATGGCTCCAAATTCCGAGTCTTGGATAATGCACTTTGATGGTTCCAAGCAATACGAGGGATCAGGAGCTGGAGTGGTGCTAACATCACCCAAAGGAGACAAGTTAAGTTACGTGTTGCAGATTCATTTTGATTGTTCCAATAACGTGGCCGAGTATGAGGCCCTATTGCATGGCTTAAAGGTAGCCAAGGAGATGAACATTAAGAGGATACGATGCTTTGGAGATTCGGACCTTGTGGTACAGCAGGTCTCAGGAACTTGGGATAGAAAAGATGCAACTATGGCAGCATACCGCAGAGAGGTGGACAGGGTTGCCGGATGTTTTTCCGGGTATGAGGTGGAACACATAGACATAAGAAAAAACGAGGCAGCAGACGCACTCGCCAGACTCGGCTCGCGCAGAGAGCCGGTTCCACCTAACGTTTTCCTGGATGAGCTATGGCGACCATCAGTTAAAACCGAGTCTGAAGAAGAATTGACAAATCAAGACCCGGATTTGGAGCTCGTGGCCACAGTACGTGCTGTTCCCGAGTGGACAGAGTCGTTCCTGGCCTACCTATCACGGGGCGAGTTACCACAACAGGAGGTATTAGCAAGACAAATTCTGAGACGAGCAAAAGGATATTCTATCATCAATGGGGAGTTGTATAAAAGAAGTGCAGCAGGAGTCTTTTTGCGTTGTGTAGCACCAGAAGAAGGCCGACAGATCCTCAAGGAAATCCATGAAGGTGATTGTGGGCATCATGCATCCACAAGATCCCTTGTGGCCAAAGCTTATCGACATGGTTTCTTCTGGCTCACGGCCCTAGCATACGCGGAGCGCTTGGTGGCAAGGTGTGACGGATGTCAAAGGTACGCTCGCCAAACCCATGTGCCGGCTATGGAATTGCGGACTATCCCATTAACTTGGCCGTTTGCGGTTTGGGGTATGGATATGGTTGGCCCCTTCCACATGTCACCTTGCAAAAAGACACATCTATTAGTGGATGTTGATAAGTTTACCAAGTGGGTAGAGGTCATGCCAGTTACCAATTGTGAAGCAATTACAACAGTCAAGTTCCTGAAAAAGATTATCTATCGGTTCGGATATCCCCACAGCATAATTACCGACAATGGAAACAACATGTCCCTTGGCGAGATGGAGAAGTTTTGTGGAAACAATGGCATCCGTTTGGACATAGCCTCAGTGGCCCACCCACAGGCTAATGGACAAGTGGAGAGAGCAAATCAGGAGTTGCTTCGTGGATTAAAGCCACGGTTGCGAGTCCTGTGTATCAGAGCTGCTGGTGCATGGGTTGAGGAGTTACCTTCAGTGGTTTGGGGTATCAACACCACACCTAACAGATCTACTCAGATGACACCGTTCTTTATGGTTTATGGCGCAGAAGCGGTGTTGCCGAGTGATATTATCCATGATTCGCCTCGAGTATCGGCTTACGTTGAGGTGGAGAATGAGAAGACCCGGCAAGACGCCGTGGATATACTAGAGGAACACATGGAACAAGCTTTGGAGAGATCAACCATATATCAGCAGGATCTGCGGAGGTATCATAGCCGGCGCGTGAAAACCCGGGTCTTCCAGGAAGGAGACTTGGTTCTGCGCCTGGTGCAATCAAAGGAAGGAAAACACAAGTTATCACCGCCATGGGAAGGACCGTTCAGCATAAGCCGGAATCTGCACAATGGATCATATTACTTGATAGATGCAAGGGAAGAGTCGGCCACGGTTAATGACACTGCTCATACCACTTCATCTATGCAAGAGAAAGAAAGACCATGGAACGTGGCTCAGCTGCGTCCCTACTATACTTAGTATAGGCCAGATTCACAAAGTAGAATTGCACGATGTAACAGGCAGCAGGTTTCAGACGCACTCTTTTCCTATCCAGGGTACCTAAGGGGACTGGAGGGTTTTTAATGAGGCGGCTTGCTGACGTAACTTTTCTCATATCAATAAAGAGATGGTTAAAGCAATATAGTATTTCCTTTTCATGTGTTTTCATCAAGTTGTCATTTCTGTTATGTTTTTATCCTTCTTCCAGGTAAGTATTGTTCACTGTTTTTTAGTACATTAGCTTCTTTAGCAGTTTGCATATATTTAGGTCTTGGGGGCTGATTGCTTGAATAGCAGTTACAAACTAAAAGACCCGACCATGATGCCTATGAGTTATAAGGGTCGATTACTCGCAAACGAGTATGGCTGCAAGCTTATAACCGGACAAAGGAGCCAAACTTTCTTGACTTTTCTTACTTAAGCTCGATGTGACTCGCACTAAAGTGGCATGATTTGCTCGCATATGATCACAATCAGTCATGATGCCCAATGGGACTTGCCTGACCCTATCTTTGTATAGATGTAGCAACATGATTATCCACGCGAAAGCCGGCTTACAGTACAAGAGAGCCAAAAGGGTCATCTAAACCACAAGTTATGCAGAGTACAGGGTTAATAACCGGAAACTCACAGTTTATTAAGCATAACTTCAAAACCTATGTGAAACAGCTCTAGGTTTTGGGCTTAGCAAAAATGATTTGTTCTCTTTGAAAGACCTAACACCCTAGACTCGGAAGTTCGGGCCTTGGGGACTGGGGAATTTGAAACAAGAAACAAATCATTTAGCTATTAAGCTCAAAAACCCAAAAATCCGAGTCTTGGGGACTTGGGGACTTAGAGAAAAGTCCACCTGTCAAAACCCACAAAACCCGGAAACCGAGTCTCACAAAAGGAACCATAAAGAAAGTCGGAATATAAAGAGTGAATAAGCTCAAAAGCAGATAGATATTAAATTCATCCAAAGGCCAGAAGGGCCACGAAAGCTATTAAGTTTCAAAAGCGTATTACATGTCGCGATAGTAGTATCAAAGGTGCACAGGCGCACCATCAAAAAATAACTGTTTAAACAGGCTCATCGGCCGAATGAGGCATTGAGATGGCATCAGTCAAGAGTTTATCCGGCTTCCTGGGTTGAGTCTACAGCCTTACCCTTGCCTTCTGGGTCTTGGTCTTGCGTTTGCTCCTCAGAGGCTTTCCCGGTATTGTCAGCCGGACTGGCAAGATCAGGGCGAACAGGCGGGCGGCCAGCCGGCGTAGAGGAGGAGGGCGCTAACTTCAACTCGGCTTCCCTCTTCGCGGCTTCCTCCCTCTTCCTGGCCGAGTCAGCATCCCACTTTTCCAAGATATCAAAGGGTAAAGGCATATCCTCCTTCACAGATTTACCTTTGGCGTCGTATGAAGTTACGAAGTTGCTTAAATCCAGAGAGTCGGCAAGTGTAGTCGCCGAGTGACGCACTTCGGACTGCACAGCTTTGAAATCCTTGACGCCGAATCTAGAACCATCAGCCTTATATTCTGGAAACCCGGCCACCAACTTTGTTGGGTCAAGCTTTGGAAAGTAAGCCTTAGCTAACATGATCCCCCGGGTCATCCCAACCCGGCATGCCGAGCGTTTCCAGAGCTCAATCCATGCGGGAACAGTGGAGCACGCGTGGATCAAGGTTTCCATACCCGGATACCCATCAGTTGGCCACTGGATGGTGTCCAGGATCCATTTAGTGCCGGCGCAGAATCTCCGGAGCACATTCTTCAAGCTCTTTACCTTCTGAATATCATCCTCTTCTGGGGGCGCAATGTTAGCAACTGCAATGCAAACAATAAAGGTTACGTCAACCGCATCCCGGGTGTCATGGATCAAGAAAACGAAAAACCAAGACACGAACTAGTAAGTAACAAAATCTCACCAAGGAGGACACGATAAGTGTCGGCAACTTGAGCTGATAGCTTCTTCAGTGCAGCTTGAGCAGTGGTGTATTTCTTCTTGTACTTTGTGACATCTTTCTCCAAGGCCTTCACCTCAGCTTCAAGTGCTTCCCTTAGCCTTACCTCGGTATCCAGGAGTTGATTGGTCTTGGCCAAAATTTCCTCGGACCGGGCCGTTTGCGCCTGAAAGGAAAGGAAAGTTAAACGTTAGTCGGATATCATGATCAGCCGAGCATTAAAAGGAGTACCGAGTATAACTTAGACAAGTTAGGCTCGGAACTTGGGGACTAGATGGATAACATGAGATATCAATTAGTATTACCCGGTGTTCAGCGGCCATGCGCTCTAACATGGTGTTCTCTGAGGCCTTCATGGCAAGGAGGGCACTCATCATTTGGTCGAAGGAGTGATTGTACGAGTTGGAAGACCCGGGATCTTGGTAACCCGGAGTTGGAGTCTTCTCCTTGGCAGGGGAAGGCATCCGAGTTGTGTGAATATCGGAGTTCGGCTCGCCTCCCCCCGTGCCCAGGATTGTGGCCTCTTCCTCCTCGCGTGCATGCGAGGCTATGGGATACTCGGCTTCTTGATCAGCCAGGTCTTTCGGTGGCGCTTGCCGCTCTTCCTTGCCGCTAGCCGCGGCAGTCGTCTCATCGATCGTCTTCTCCTTACCCGGGTCTTCGATTTCCATGTTTTCTTGGTCACTGATAGTGACCGTGGATCTGTGGATGGTATAAATAAGCAGTTAGCATGTAACGGGAGAAAATTATGGAAAGGTATTAGAACATCAGGAGAAGAACCGTACCCAGGGTTTACCACGAAGTCCGAGGGGAACTCGCTGCTAGACCCGGACGAAGCTGATAAACATTGAGAAAGTAAGACATGGAATTACCTGCTAAGGGGTGACTCAGAAAAGGAAAACCTTGATATTCGGGAAGAGGTTGAAAAATACCAGCACGTCGAGCCGGGGATGACGGAATACCCGGGTTAAGTGTGGATTCACCTGGAAAGTTCCGAGTCACTCTGCGCTTGGTCGCGGGTGGATCCTTCAAGTACGGCCAGTCGGATAATTATCGGTTTAGCTCGCACATGTTAGCAAAGGAGTATGGTTTAGAAGCAAGGGAGCGGTATGGAACCTTGAAGAAGACCCCGCGGGTTTTCCTCTTGGTCCCGACTTCGACTTCCGGCTCAATTTCGCTTTTGTCGCTCTCGGTTTCTTCCGAGTCCCTCTGGTCGTCATTGTCACCCTTGTCATCCATCCCTGAAAGGCGTATGCATATAGTTGGAAAAAGAAAGCAAAGTGATAGAGGTTGGGGTGATTGGAATCCGGGTGATACCTTCGTCTGTATCGGTCGGTTCCTCCTCTTCTTCCTCCGGGTTACCTGAGTTGGGAGGGGTCTCGATACTCCAGAAAACGTTATCGGCCTGAGATAAAAGCATGAAAATGGGAGTTAGTGTTTGTATCAAGTCAAAGTATGAGAAAGTGTATAAGTGTCGGATTTTACCGCTGGAGCCGGGTTATCCCGGGTAAACGGCGCTAACCCGGCTATGCTCTTTATCACCTCCAGCTTCTCGGTCAGGAAGCTCTTGATGGTTTTATTGGTATCACCCGTCGGATAGTTCTTCGAGGAGTAACGGAGCGCGTCCGTAACATGCCCCGAATATTCGCACATCAGTTTTGGGCGAATAGAATTGGGTTGGATGCGGAAATCTACCCAAGTCTTGACTAGGTTGAGCCCAGTGAGACCGTGGGCGAAAAGGACGGCTATTTTTGAGAGGAGGGGCTGGATTGCTTCCCTATCCGACTCAGGGGGGAAAGCGTTGAAGGTGTCGGAGAGATCTAAGAGACCCTCCGAGTAACCCGGCAGTTTCCTCTCGCCGGGTGGGGAGGTGTCTCGGCAGTAGAAAAAAGAAAGTTGCCAATGCTTGACATGAGAATTGAGAGTGAGAGTCGGCATGGGAGAGTTCTTGCGGCGCTGGATGGAAACCCCGCCGCAAGCTAAGAGCGCCCCGTCACTGTCGCACCCGGACTTCTAGAGGATACTCACCGTACGAACTGAACAGTATTCTGATGGGATTACGGGGCTTACCGGCACCCGCGTCCTCTTACGAGTAGGCCAACACTTATGTGTGACAACCCATCGCTACTGTTCACCGTCGATGTAAACTATCCCGTAGAAATCAGGACACTACCATTGACGTACTTCATACCATACACACATGGTACGTCAACGGCTTTGAACAAAAGGATAACACAACATGCCTCTAAGACACAAAAGATTGAAATAAGTTGCAAATGGCCCTCACTAGGGCAGAGATAGCAAATACAATCATCCAGAGGACACATGTCCCAACATAACATCATTACATCTCAGCGGAAGCATTCAAAGGTGGTCTGAGTACAGACAAATCCCAAATAGGCTTAAGAAGCCGGAAACTGAAATAAAGACGGAGCCCATCCACGATGTCTCGGATCCTGCCCGGGTCCGCTAACTACTCGTCAGCAGCCTCGTCAAACTCCACGTAGTAGCCGTCACCTGGATCCTCGTAAGCGTAGTCTGCGGAAACCACAGCCCCAAAGGGGTTAGTACATAGACGTACTGGCAAGCAAGACTCACAGTTCACCAAAGTATAGCCCGTCAACACAAGCACAGATGACTTGGGTTCAACGGAAGGAAGGGGATATATATAAGATGCTGCAACTGGCTGCACTAACCAACTACCGAGATTCTACCACTTCCAGCTAACAGAAAGGGGATAAGATCGAGTATTGTAACCAACTGAAAGATAACTTCAAGCAAACCCATCCTGGATCTCGTCCCTTATCCAAAGAAGCAATCCGAGGATAACTCACACAGTTGGATTAAAGATGAATCAAGTTATTGTGACAATAATCCTATTACTAGTCAAGTGGTTAATCATGGGGTGAGAGATTGTGATAGCATTAGGTTTAAGTTGTCCTGAGTACTTGTTAGCCAGTACTTTCACCAAGTTAACCATAACCGCGGAAAACACGGCTTCTCGAGAAGATTATCCCTGCAGGGTTGCACCAATTTGGCCGTACACGTATGAATAACCCGCCAGATGGGATGCCTCCCACCAAGCGGGGCACTCAACACAACTCAACTCTTCTTCGCATCAAGCCCAAAGCACCTTGGGCGCACGGCTAATCAAGCCCCGAAGAAAAGGGACCCTCATAGCACTCTAAGACTGTGTCCCCCTATATGCCGACTACGAAAGTTCCACCCCGCGCTGGGCTCGCAAAAACATGCATGCGGCAAATAGAAAGCACGAACTAAATGAGATGATTTGGACGAGATGCGAATCGAATCAAATTGAGGGGGGCGCCCATACTCGCTTCCCACATGCGGGTAGTGCGCTCATCATGGATCAGTAGACAAGACCCTTTTCCTATTAGGGTCGACACTAGCAGGCCTCAAAACCACACTGGGCCTCCTGCCGGTGCCTTATCATCAAATTATTGTTAAGTAATAACATTAGCATGATTGATTGATTGATTGATTAAACATCGAGCCCCCGGAACATAATAAAGATATAGTAACTGAAAGTAACGGGTAACAGACTCGAGCAAAACACCCTAAGCATGCTAGTAAGACACTGGCTCAATCAATAAGGTTGTAGGAGTGGTGAGGCAATATCAGGGTTAAGGGATTCATGTGATAGGTTCGGAACAGAAACAACTACCACTAAGGCAAGCAGAAATAGACAACGGAAAGTATCGGTAACCAGGGTTGAAGGGAACACAATGGTTCATGTGAGTGATAACTTGCCTGCAAACCCAGTAGCCGGGTACTGAGCTAGATCCTCAGAAGGGGTGTCGTAAAGATCGTCGGTATCAACGTCGTCGTCTATCCGAGAAGAAGCAAACAAACAAGGCAGAAATAAACAATCATTATCATGGCATTGTGCACAATCAAGATTGATGAGGGGATAGTAACCCGGTATGCCGACTCTCAGGTGAGATCCGGCCCAAACGACGGATGGATCAAATCCGGCTAAGGACAAAGAAGCTTCTAGAAGGCCCCGGACTTGTAAGGATCGTAACCCGGATTGTGGGTTACGGTAAAGAAAGTTAGGGTTCGTATGAAGAGTTCGAATAGGACTCGAGAAGCGCTTTGTAAGGCAAGTCAAGGGGGATATGAGTACTATATAAACCAACCCCTGGGCTTCGCCTAAGGGAGATTCAAGTCATAGTTGTAACACCTGTTATCGAGTATCCAGCATAATCATATCGAGAGCCGGCGAGTTGTTTTCCGGTTCTTAGATTGCTTTCGCCATGTTCTCTTTCGAGCTAAACCCTCTCCCAAATACCTGTGTCGACTTGCCCCAAGATCAGTTACCCCAGGTAACATCTGCCGTGATTATCCCACGACAGTTGGCGCCCACCGTGGGGCCTGCGTCCAAAGGTGTTTACATCACGGGAGAAGCTCGGAAGAGCATGAAGAACCTCATCGTCGGAGAAATCTACGTCAACGGCAAAGGAGAGAAGATGGTAGACGATTCTGGCTGGGGGCCAGAGTCGGACCACCTCGAAACCGGATCCATCGTGACAGTCGGCAGCATCAACGTCTTCATCGGTATGGTATGTACTTCCAGTTCGAATTGTGATAATATTGGATCTGATTCTATGTCAGGGGAAGACGCGTATGTCCGATCGGGAAAAGAAGAATCGATTGGAACAACGGGTCAGATAGAGAGGGAGGATGATACCGAGTCTATACGGGATTTGTCGGAGGATCGATATGAAAGGGAAACCAGCGAGGAAGAACAGTACGAATCTACACCGGGCATCATGCGCCGGGTTGCAGTTTATGCGGCTCCCGCGACCAATCTCAATCAAGAAAACGCGGCCGCGGCACCAGCTGGGGCGGTTCAGGCAGCGGCTCAGCAGCAAGGACCAGTTGACCCGGTCTTGGCCCAAGTCGATGGAGAGTCGGCGTCTGTCACCAGTCGCCCAGCGGACGAGGAGCGACACGCAAATATGTTCGGGTTCCAAGCAAACCGGACACCGGGGGCGGGACCCTCAAACCCGCGTCACCCGGCTCTGTTTGATAGTAACTTGATTTTGGACCCCACAGTCTTGGCCACAGTTATTACCCCGGAAAACGCGACAGAACGTGTAAGAGACCTGGACGTAGCTCGTCGTGCATTGGAGCAGCAAAGAAGGCAAGTGGAAGCCGAAAGGCAGGGGATGGCCGCGCGGCAGCGCGAATTGGATGACCGAGAAACCCGGCTCCGGGAGGAAACAACAAGGATGCACCAAAGGCACCGAACTATGCTGCCGGCAGCAGGAGGGGTTATTAACCCGACCGCCCTGGTGTTCACGCCTCAAGATCAGCCGATTCCGCCGACGAACCAAGGGACCATACCGCGACCTTCAACGGGAGCACATCCGGTAAGCGCGCCAGCCGGGTTACCTTTGCCACAGACAGGGGCGACAGCCGGCACTACCATGCCGCCACCACCATCGCGATTCCGCACACCAGCAGGTCATTACAACAATCCCATGGACAACGTGTACGCAGCAACGCTCGCATTAAACCAGATCCCTGTGGGAGACTCGCCTCATGCGGAAGGAACCCGACGAGCAATCGATCTACTACACACCGCGGTAGCACAGCAAGCTAATTATCCGGATCATAGGAGCGGGATGCATGGGACGCCGTACGCCAGCCAGCAACAGGGCCATATTCAAACGAATGCGGCGCAACGAAGGGAAGAGCAGCAGCAAATGCCGCCTCCACCGCGTATCCAGACAGCACCAGTAGTATCAGCAGCGCAGGCGGTGGTGAACAGTTCCAGAGCCAGAAGAGCCGGGGCCGGGTCTGCAGCGCACGAGTTACCAGTGGTGCCGCACCCCGCGGTACCCCCAGCCGGGTCACGCGTTTCCCGGGCAAGACCGGCCCCAACCACCCTTGCGGGACCAAAGTGCCTTTCGGACGATATCAGAGCAGAACCTTACCCGGAGAAGTTCAAAGAACCGGGGAAAGTAGTAAATTATGAGCCAACAATGGATCCAGAAACGTGGCTATGAGATGGCAATGTCAATTCGCAACGCATCCGAGAATCTCCAAGCCAAATTCATGTACTTAATGATGTCAGAGGGAGCAGCAAAGTTATGGTTCACCAACCTACCGGAAAAATCGATCAAATCGTGGGAGGAGCTAAAGACCGCATTCATCAAGCACTTTCATGGGACATGCAGAAAGTTATTCACTATTGATGATTTAGAAAGATGCGTTCAGAAGAAAGGAGAATCGGCACGCAGCTGGGTACGCCGGGTTATGGAGATACTCCACTCGTCTACAGATATCCAGCCTAAGGACGCGCTACAAGCTATGGCAAAAACATGTAAGTACGTTCCTTTAGTACAAAAGCTAACTCGCATGAAATCTAGTAGGAACGCAGCGGAGGTTACAATGGGAGAGTTAATGGATGCGTGCAACAAACACGCGGCAACGGATACCACAGAGGAGGAAGTTGACGACAAGAAAGCAAAAGCAAACGCAAGTAGCAGCGGGAAAACCGGCAATGGGTCGGCGCCGAACAATAATGGAAGTAGCCAAAACAAGCGCCCGTTCGACGGGAATTCCGAGTTTGTAGCCAACACGGAGGCCGGGTCTTCAAGACCTAGATCCGAAGGGAATTTTAATACTGGGAATCACAATGGGGGACACTACCAAGGACCTCCAAGACCAAGCAACAGTTGGGACATATTTAGGATGGCATGCCCGAAGCATAGCAGGAATGGCAAGCCGGCCAATCATTCACTAGAGCAATGTGCCGACTTACAAAGGTGGAAGAACGAAGAAGTGAACAGAGCTATGCGAGGTGCGGGCCGGGGAGGAGGTCCGGGTCTAGGTGGAAACTTGGGTAATGGGCCGCCCCCAGCCGGCAATCCGCCAGCTGGAAATCAAGGTAACAATCAAAATGGAGCAGGAGGTTTTCAAGCTAACCCCAAACAGCTGGGTCAATATCATGTGCACACTACAGAACAAAACCCTAAGATGGTAGGCTTCATCAGGAGCAATACTTTCAAAACTCTCAGCAGGGAAGAAGAAGGCGTACCACCGTCCGCAGCTGATCACGTTCCAAGGAAGATATACCCGGACTGGCTAGCAAATCCGGTACTCATTACGAAAGGGCATAGCAAGTGGAGAATGTGCATCGGCCGTATCAACGCGAGACCGATTCTCGAGAATAACTAAAGCAGTGTAATGGGCGGCAGGTTTCATACGCACTCTTTTCCTATCCAGGGTACCTAAGGGGACTGGAAGGTTTTTAATGAGGCGGCCTGCTGAATCAAAAAAGAAATTTTTATCAATAAAAGAAGATGGTTTCGAGTCTTATCATGGTCTTTGCTTCAGTTACAAGTAAGTAACATTGTTACTATCAATACATCAGTATCATCGAAATACATTACATGAATATAGGTCTCCGGGGGGTGATCTGCTTCAATAAGTAATCACAAGACCCGGAGACCCGGCCATGATGCCTATAAGTTATGGGGGCTGATTACTCGAAAAAACGGGTACAGCTGCAATCCTATAACTGGACAAAGGAGCCAAATTTCTTGGTTATTCTTACTTAAGCTCGATGTGACTCGCACTAAAGTGGCATGATCTGTTCGCGTACGATCACAATCAAATTATGCAGCCCAGTGTGGCTTGCTTGATCTTGTTTTTCGTATAGACGCAACGACATGGTATCCACGCGAAAGCCGGCTTATAGTACAAGATAATCAAAAGGGTCATCTAAACCACAAGTCCATGCAGAGTATAAGGCTAACATAGCCGGAAACTCAACAAATATTAAGCATGACTTCAGTATTTATGAGAACAGCTATTGGTCTTCAGCTTGGTAAACAGCAGTATGTCATCTGAGAAAGCCCACGCCCCCATAGCTCGTACTTTGGGTCATGGGGACTGGGGACTTCGAAACAGAAACAAACTATTTAACTACCAAGGTCTGTAAACCTTAGTTGCCGAGTATTGGGGACTTAAAGAAAAGTCCATCTATCAAAACCTACGATACTCGGTTAACCGAGTCTCAAAAGGAAATTGAAAGCAAGAGTTCAAAGTATCGAGAATAAGCTTATACGTAACACAAGTATCGAGATTATCAAAAGCCAGGGAAGGCAAAGAGTTATCATGAATTAACAAGCGTACAGGCGTAGTATCAGCATCAGTGGCGCACAGGAGCACCACAAAAATCATATCAGTCTTAAGAAAACGAAAAGCACTAGTAGCATCCTACTTGGCATCCTGAGAGCGATCTTCCGGGTCTAGATCTTGGACTTGCTCCTTGGCCTTGCCAGCAGTCTTGCTCGGGCTCTTCACATCTGGACGGACAGGCGGAGGCACGGCCGGTGTAGAGGTGGACGGCTTTGCGCCTAGCTCTGCTTCTCTCTTTGCGGCTTCTTCTTTCCTCCTGGCCAGGTCAGTCGACCATCTTTCCACCATATCAAAAGGAGGAGGTGCATCCACCAAAATAACCTTGCCCTCAGCGTCATAAGAACTCATGATCTTGTCCAGTTCCATTTTATCGGCCAAGGTAGTGGCTGAGGAGCGTACAGCACGTTGAATATCTTTGAAGTCCTTGGGCTCAAACTTGGACCCGTCAGCTTTGAATTCTGGAAACCCGGATGTTACCTTGGCCGGGTCAAGCTTAGGAAAATAAGCCTTCGCCAGTGTAAGGGCCCGGGTCATTCCAATCCGGCAAGCTGAGCGCTTCATTATCTCAATCCACCCAGGCACCGTTGAGAAGGCCTGCATAAGATTATCTTCTCCCGGGTATACCTCAGAAGGCCACTTGATAGCATCCAGTAAAAGTTTAGTGCCGGCAAAAAATGTCCGAAGCACAGTCTTCAAAGTCTTAGCCTGAGTAATGGCATTCTCCTCCGGAGTAGCAAGGTTGGCACCTAAAATCGAAAAACACAAAGGCATATCAGTAATCTTGATTATCACAACGGCATGGTAGAGATACGCAAGTTAACGGCAAATAAAAACTTACTCAGTAAGATGCGGTAAGTGTCCGTGATCTGAGCCGACAAGTTATTCAGCGAAGATTGGGCAGCGTTGTACTTCTTCTTGTAAGTGGAGACATCTTTTTTCAGAGTCTTTACCTCTGCTTCAAGGGTCTCCCTACGCTCTACTTCAGCCTGTAAGAGCTGCTCAGCCTTAAGTAACGCTTCATCTGACTGAGTAATCTCTGCCTGCAAAGACCGGGCAAAGCTGTAAGCCGGATATCACGAGAGCATTTCCTCCGAGAAAATGATTACCGAAAAAATATTATGCGAAGTACCGAGAATAATTGCAAAAAAAAATTATACTCGGAACTTGGGGACTAGTTGTATAATAAGGAGTATCAAGTGAAAGTTACCTGATGTGCTGCAGCTATACGTTCTAAAACAGTCCCTTCTGAAGCTTTCAAGGAGAGAAGAGCGCTCATCAGCTGGTTAAAGTCAGCGTTATCCGAGTTAGATGGCTCGGGTACCTGGAAAGTGGGAAAAGGAGCATTTCTTGTAACAGGAGGTGGCACCCGGGTCATCCGAATGTCGGAGTCTGGTCCCCCTCCCGCGTTTGAAGCTGCCCCCTTCTCCTTCTCGCTCGTGTGCGAAGCGATTGGATACTCGGCGTCATGCCTAGCTGGCTCCGGTGGCGACATTTGCTCGTCGCCAGCCGTAGTGAAGGCATCATCAGCCGACTCGCCCTCGACCCGGACTTTAGCTTCGGTGTCCTCCTGGTCGCTACTAATAACCGTGGCTCTGAAGAAGGTGCAAAGGCGTAATTAATCTTTGGTTATGGAAAGAAAGGGGATGAAAATTCGGTATAATATCCGGAAAAGGCGTTTACCCGGTGTTTACTGGGAAGTCCGAGGGAAGGCCGTCACTAGACCCGGAAGAGACTGAGAAATGGCAAGAGAGGTCTGGGATTACGTTACAAAGGAATGATTGGAAAGAAGTTTTGTTTACAACAAATACCAGGGTGTTGAACCGGGGGCGGCGAAGCAACCGGGTTAGGGGTCTCGTTGCCCGGATGATTCCGGGTTACTCGGCGCCTAGTCATGGGTGGCTCCTTCAGTTATGATCAAAAGGGGTGAAGATGGGGTTAGCCCCGGAGTGACGTTATGGGAGCAAAAAACCAAAGTGTAAGGGGATGAAGTAAAAACCTGGAGGGCTATCCTCTGGGATTTCCTCTTTGTTCCGGTTCTGGTGGCTGGCTCCGGCTCTTCCTCCTCGCTGGTGGACCCGCCCCTGCTGTCCGTTTCTTCTTCTTCGCTTTGGTCCTCTCGCTCTGAGAAATGTCCGAGTTACAGCATAAAGAAGAAGAAAAGGCAGGATATAATGTGTGCAAAGGAATCAAGTAGGTACCTTCATTCGAGTCAACGATATCGTCTTCCTCCTCCCCGTCTTCGGAATTAGGAGTGGAGTCGACCGTCCAAAAGTCATCATCGGCCTGAGGAGAAGATGCCAGGATAGTGATTAATATCGAGTCAAGAGAAGCGAATAAAAGTAAGTGTTAGAAGTCAAAATCAAAAGGCAGAAAACTTACTCCAGGGGTTGGATTCTCGAGGGTAAAAGGTTCTAGTCCGGCTATGCTCCGGATTACTTCGAGCTTCTCTGTCAGGAAACCCTTAATTGTTTTGTTAATGTCACCCGGAGCAAGGGTGCGGGTGGAGAATCGGATTGGGTCCGTGGTTTGACCCGAGTATTCGCACATCAGCTTCTCACGAATGGAGTTTGGCTGAATGCGGAAGCTAACCCAGGTCTTCACCAGGTTTAGCCCGATGAGGCCTCGGGCGGACAAGATGGAGATCCTAGCTAATAAAGGCAAGATCGCCTCCCTGTCCGGTTCAGACGCGAAGGCGTTGAATTTCTCGGAGATGTCAAGTTGACCCTCCGAGTAACCCGGCAACTTCTTTTCGCCGGGTGGAGAGGTATCCTGGCAGTAGAAGTACGAAAGCTGCCAGTGCTTTACGTGGGAATTGAGAGAAATAGGAGGCATCAGGGAGTTCTTGCGGCGCTGGATAGAGACCCCGCCGCAAGTGAGAAGTGCGCCGTCGCCGCTTTCGCGACACGGCTTGCACTGAAAAAGTTCGACGAAGAGGGCTAGACTTGGCGGTGTGCACAAGTAAGATTCGGAAAGAACAATAAAATGGGAGATGTTCAAAATGGAGTTTGGACCTATATCGAAGATACGGAGGTTGTAATGGTCTAGGACGTCACGGAAGAAGGGGTGACCCGGAGGCCTAAAGCCCCGGGTCACATGTTCAACGAAGCATATTACCTCATTCGTCGCTGGAGAAGGCCGGGTTTCATTGCCTGGCACTCGCCAGTGGATAGACTCCTGTGGAGGTAGGGTTCCAAGCTCGACCAACTCCTCCAGCTTGGCCTTGGTGACGGAGGACTTCCCCCAATTGGCTGATATGGAGCTTGTGGATTTAGCCTTATTCGGCTGTTTCCCCTGCCTCTTGGGTGCCATGGGATTGACCTGGTAAAACATCAAAGGAAAGGACGTAAGGAACAAAAACTTGGAAGTTAGCAGGCAAGCAATTACCCGCAATTTGAACATAACCCGGCTATTGCCTCGCTGGGTCAAGAATGATTTATCCGGGTATCAAGTGACCTTACAAAATACATGGAGCTTTCCGTAAAAGCAAATGTTTGGAGGAGTTAGGGGGATGCTTATATGCTTACCATCTGCGAATGAGTCGGAGAAGTAAGATTTTCTGAGGAAGGAGAACAAGGGCGGAAATTTCAGATGGCCCGAGCTTAGATTGGGAATCCTATTTCTAAAATTGTGACCAGATTAACGATTACTGGAGTTAGGGGAGTAATATAAGCTATGAATCCTATCCATAGGAATGTTTATGGTAAGTATCAGTGAGTTAATCCGGCGCAGCCCGAGAAATTGCGGACCGCTCGATTCAGATCTAATTAGAGGAAGAACTAAGAAATTGCGGGGGTAAGTTGGAGGATGTAAGGGACTTACTGAAGGAGATTGGAGTAAGGCCTTGCGGAGACAGATGGCGCAAGATTCGTGTCCTTTCGTGGTCGTTGGCCGGCGAATCGGAGGCTTGACGGTGGATTCGGGAGCTGGTGCGGCTCGCGCGGCGGCGGAGCGCAAACGAAGGCGGATGGGCTCCGGCGAGATGCGTGGGGTTCCCGTGGTGGCGCTCTGCGAGCTTGAACTTGGGGAGAAGAGAAATGGGGAAAGTGAGCCGTTAAGGGTTGAGTTTGCCTCCTGGGGCTTATTTATAATAAACCGGGTGGAAAAGCTTATCCTAACGGGCGAAACCCGGGGGTTGCGGAGTAATAGTTGGACATTTTGAAATTTGAAGACGTGCTTTATGTGCACTTAGATATGGTCCCGAGAAAAGAGAAGGGGGGAATCTCTTTCCTGGTATTAGCAATAATTATCGAAGAAGGTGCGAAGTCATGGAGTTCCTTACTAAAGCTCGAGTCTGGAAGATTAAAGAACCCTTGAGGGAGAGCCGGGCTTTTACTTGGCTTCCTTGGTACCAGTCACGGCTATTCATCAGCGCGCTGCGTCCTGATTTTCATATGTTTGTGTCTTATATTTCTGTAGGGAATAGCCGGCGCTTCGAAGAGTAAATCTTGGAAGCCCAGGCTATTCTGGGGACTACTGATGAGGGGATAGTAACCCGGTATGCCGACTCTCAGGTGAGATCCGGCCCAAACGACGGATGGATCAAATCCGGCTAAGGACAAAGAAGCTTCTAGAAGGCCCCGGACTTGTAAGGATCGTAACCCGGATTGTGGGTTACGGTAAAGAAAGTTAGGGTTCGTATGAAGAGTTCGAATAGGACTCGAGAAGCGCTTTGTAAGGCAAGTCAAGGGGGATATGAGTACTATATAAACCAACCCCTGGGCTTCGCCTAAGGGAGATTCAAGTCATAGTTGTAACACCTGTTATCGAGTATCCAGCATAATCATATCGAGAGCCGGCGAGTTGTTTTCCGGTTCTTAGATTGCTTTCGCCATGTTCTCTTTCGAGCTAAACCCTCTCCCAAATACCTGTGTCGACTTGCCCCAAGATCAGTTACCCCAGGTAACATCTGCCGTGATTATCCCACGACAAAGATGATGCATGACAAGTTAATGGTTGCATCAAAATAAACTAAGTGACATGGTAACACAATTTAAATGGACCTCTATGCAATTTTGAGTTGCACATGGAAAAGGTTCCATTGAAATAAGTGGAAACAAATGATTTACAATTAATTACTATGTGGAAGTTGTTAGCATGATGCATGCATGATGATGATAACAAGATAACAACAAAGTAACAAATAATAGATGCAAGTGATAGAAGGATTTGACAAGTTTTGGAAATCATTTATTAAGTTTGGAAAGTTTGGTTAATTAAACATGTCACACAAACAATTATTGTTTTCATCAATTTAAAGTGTGCAAAACAATTAACAAAATTTATACTTGAAAAGAACATCAAATTTTAGTTGGATTACATGTTTCAAATATTGAAATTTGAATTAGGATGAATTTATTATGAACTAAACAATATTTAACAAGTTTTAATTGAATTTAAAACAAGTTTGAATATTATTTGAATTTTATTTGTTCAAATCATAAATTCAAATTCACATTTGAAAAGTTCACACTTTGATGGTTTGAAAACATATTTTGCATGTTCAAAAATATTTTATTTTGAGCAACTTATGATTTTTAGCAAATTTAATTGAATTAAACAAGAATTAAATTATTTAGGCAATTTAAATTATTCAAACCAGGAAACAAAAATTATATTTGATTAGGTTATTGAAAATGGTATGGAAAACATATTTTATTTGCATTATTTGAAATTAGTATGAATTAGTTATTGAATTTAGCAATTTGCATTTGAATTATTGGAATTTGAATTTTAAATGCATTTGGGAAATTCAAAACAGTTCACAAATGGAATAATTGGAAAGATCATTTAATTTTGAACAGAAAACATATATAACTTTTATTTATTGGGTTTATAGATTAAAAGATATTCAAGTTTTAGTTTTAGTGTGTTATTCTGCCATTTAAAGTATTTGGAAAATAAACAGAAAACGTGGAAACGTTTGTTACTGTGCTGTGGGCTAGCCACAGTCACTGCCCCGTGGGCCTAAGGCCAGCGTGGCGCGCGCGCGCACGCGTGGCAGCGAGGCTCGCTGACGGGTGGGGCCTGCGCGACAGGGGTGCGTGCAAAAAGGTGGGTTTTTCCGTGCGGGTGCGAGGGATCGAACCCACACCCTGCGCTGCGCGCTTGTTAGACTGAAGCCAGTGCGGTGGATGCGATCGTTTGACAGTATAAGCGCTGCAGTAAGGAAATAGTTCAGATCGGCGTTATCTGAAATTTTGCTGACGCGCGCGCAAGGCTGCACTTCGTCAGAGATGCGATCGCCGGCGGGGATCCACGGCCCGTGCTCGAAATGGTGGTGCTTGCGTGTGCTGGACTCGTGAGCAGACGCTGGTGCAAACGGAGGTAAACAGAGAGGGGATGGGACGGTGGCTCACCACCGTTGTAGCCGAGGCAGATGGTCGGAGACGACTGATGACGGAGGCGCCGGCGTCGTGGAAGAAGACGGCGGCGAGGGTGTGGCTGTCCTGCGACGTGGCTCCGGTGTCCAATCAGCAGAGGATGACGAGGGGATCTGGTTCCCGTAGATGGATAGGGAGTGGGGATGCTAGGTGGGCGGCGCCATCGGGAAATTCAGAGAGTTCATCTCCGGCGAGGGTTTCAGACGGACAGAGAGGTGACTGCGAGGAGGAAAATGGCGGCGCGGCGCGGGGAGCGAGGGAGGCTAGGGCTAGGGCACCTGCCAGGGGGCCTAGGGGTACTTATAGGGCGCGGCGGCCTCTCCTGGCCGTCGGGATCGGCCGTACGGCGACGTGGCTCGCCCCGATGAGCGCCGTACTTGGAACAGAAGCATCGCACGCTTTTTGAAGCGGTACGCGAGGGAAAAGACGGGCTGGGCCGCGCGCTGGTAGGCTTAGGTGGGCTGGGTCATTAGGTGACGCGCGCGCGGCAGGTTTTCTCCTTTTTTCTTTTTCTGTTTTATATTTTTTTTTTTGCAGAAAACAAATGGAAGAAAAAGGAGGCTTTTTAGGTTAGCAAAAATTTTAGGAAAAATAGGGTGAACTCATGGGGTTAATTCCAAACAGTTAACAAGTTTGGATTTCAAAAAGGTTAAAATTTTGTGCTGTTTTGGAAAATAAGCCAATTTAGATGATTTTTGAATATTTAAAATGATTAATAAAATCAACCTTTTAATAAGGTGACCCAAAAGAATTAATTGGAAACAAAGAATAAAAGAATGTTTTGGTTATTATTTTTATAGTTTCAAATTGGTTCTGTTTGAATACATTTGGTGTGAATTGGAAAATTTTGTTAATTAACATAGAAAACAACAACTTAATAGGGTGAACCCTATTATTAATTGGATTAGAAATATTGGAATGGTTTGGTATTTATATAATTTCCAGATGAGGTGTTGTTGATGATTTGCTTTGAATTTGGAAACCAATTTGGAATGAATTAGTGGAAATATAAACACCATTTTATTAGTTGATCCATACTGAAAATTATGACAACAAATAGATGGTTTTTATTTGTGATTTTGATTTCAAATGTTGTAACAGAGCAAGTATGAAATAACCATTTGAATTTGTTTGAGGTTTCATTATGAAAACAAGATAAAACAGATGCAAAACAAATAGTAACCAATGCAAACAAATAAATAAACATGATGACATGATGCAAATACTTGAATTAAAACAAGAAACAAACCATTCTAAGGGATATTTTCATACTTGGGATGTTACAAAACGCCCCCCCTTGAAGGAATCGCGCCCCGAGATTCCTTACTGAGAAGTGAAAAGGTCCGGATACTTCTTGCGAAGATCCTCTTCGGTCTCCCACGTTGCCTATTTATCGGAATGATGCTCTTGTTGCGAGTCTTACGCTCGGTCTCATCGAGAATACGAATAGGGTGCTCCTCATAAGATAGATCATCTTGCAGTTCAATGGAATCATGATCAACTGCACGATCTGGATCTTTGAAACACTTCTTGAGCTGTGACACGTGGAACACATCGTGCACCTTGGATAGTTTTTCTGGAAGTTCAAGACGATAGGCATTTTCTGCCCGCCGTGAGAGAATGTTGAAAGGACCAATGTATCTTGGTGCACGCTTTCCTTTCACACCAAAACGATGAGTGCCTCTGAGGGGAGTTACACGGAGATATGCCTTGTCACCAGGTGCATAGATCATATCCCTGTGCTTGCTATCATAGTAGCTTTTCTGACGAGACTGAGCAATCTTGAGATTGTCACGAATGATACGAACTTTCTCCTCGGCTTCCTTAACAATGTCAGGGCCTAAGAGTGAACGTTCACCAGCTCCAGACCAATTGATTGGACTCCTGCATCTGCGACCATACAGTGCCTCAAATGGTGCCATGCCTAGGCTTGCCTGGAAACTGTTGTTGTAGGAGAATTCAGCATATGGAAGGCAATCCTCCCATTTCATGCCAAAGGAGAGACCACATGCTCTGAGCATATCCTCGAGAATCTGATTGACTCTTTCGACTTGCCCCTGAGACTGAGGGTGATAAGCTGTGCTGAACAGAAGTTTGGTGCCCAATGCTTCTTGAAAGCTTTTCCAGAAATGAGAAGTGAAGATACTTCCACGGTCTGAGCTTATTTCCAATGGAACACCATGAAGAGGAACAACCTTTGCTGTATAGAGCTCTGCTAACTGGCTAGCTGAGATAGTTTCCTTGACAGCAAAGAAGTGAGCTACCTTA
This sequence comes from Alopecurus myosuroides, assembly GCA_028641055.1. Taxonomy (NCBI): domain Eukaryota; kingdom Viridiplantae; phylum Streptophyta; class Magnoliopsida; order Poales; family Poaceae; genus Alopecurus; species Alopecurus myosuroides. The sequence goes on from CM054059.1 coordinate 250,684,699, forward strand.
GTGAGACGATCAATAACAACGAAGATTGCATCGTTGCCCTTCTTGGACTTTGGAAACCCAGTAACGAAGTCCATTTCAATCATGTCCCATTTCCACTCAGGAATTTTCAGCGGTTGGAGTAGACCTGTTGTTTTCTGATGGACTGCCTTAACACGTTGACAAACGTCGCATTCAGAAACGTATTGAGCAATTTCACGTTTCATGCCAGGCCACCAATACAGAGTCTTGAGATCCTGGTACATCTTTGTACTTCCAGGGTGGATGGAGAGAGGAGTTTCATGAGCCTCCTTGAGAATGATATCCTTGAGACTTTGAATCTGAGGAACTGCAATGCGTCCTTCGAAGAACACCGTTCCCTTGTCATCAATTGAGAAGGACTCGAATTTATCATTGCCTTCCTTGATGTGCTCTACAATCTTCTTGATTTCAGTATCACGAAGTTGTTCAGAACGAATCTTGTCCTCGAGAGTTGGACTGGCTGTCAAGCTAGCAAGGTAACCTTGAGGGACAAGACCAAGGTTCAGCTTCTGGAATTCTTCATGAAGTGGAGGTTGGCTTTCCATGATCATGAGATTATTGCAATATGACTTGCGACTGAGAGCATCGGCCATAACATTAGCCTTGCCTGGAGTGTAAGAAATGGTGAGATCAAAGTCTTTAATCTTCTCAATCCATCTCCTTTGCCCGAGGTTCAGATCTGGCTGAGTGAAGATGTATTTCAGACTCTTATGATCGGAAAAGATTTCAGTTTTGTTACCCAACAAGTATTGTCTCCATTTCTTGAGGGCAAACACAACTGCTGCAAGTTCAAGATCATGTGTGGGATAGTTTTGCTCATGTGGGTTCAACTGACGTGAAGCATAAGCCACAACTTGACGTTCTTGCATAAGAACTGCTCCTAGGCCTTGGAGAGATGCATCACAGAATATCTGGAAAGGTTTGGTAGTATCTGGGCCAACCAGAACTGGGGTGGAAGTGAGTTTAGTCTTCAGGAGATTGAAACTCTCATCACACTGTGGAGTCCAAACGAACTTCTTGTCCTTCTTTGTGAGATCAGTGAGAGGTTTAGCAATCTTGGAGATGTTTTGGACAAAACGACGGCAATAGCTAGCCAAGCCAAGAAAACTTCTGACTTGCTTCACCGTCTTAGGGGGTTTCCAATCAACAATTGCCTTAACCTTTTCCGGGTCAATGGCTATGCCTTTTGCAGAGATGATATGACCAAGATATGCAACTTCTGGAATCCAGAACTCACATTTGGAGAATTTGGCATATAGACGATGCTCGCGAAGTTTCATGAGAGTGAGACGAAGGTGTTCTCCATGCTCTTCCTCGGATTTTGAGTAGACCAGAATGTCATCGAGATATACCACAACGAACTTGTCGAGGTATTCATGGAAGACATAATTCATTAGTCGAGAGAATGTCGCCGGTGCATTGGTGAGACCAAAGGACATGACGGTGTATTCATATAGACCGTACCGAGTGGTGAAAGCTGTCTTAGGAATATCTTCCTTTCTGATCTTTATCTGATGGTAACCCATCCTCAAGTCCAACTTTGAGAATATTGAGGCTCCAGCCAGTTGATCAAAAGGATCATCGATACGAGGAATTGGATACTTGTTCTTGATGGTTTTCTCGTTGAGAGGACGATAGTCAACCACGAGTCTTTTTGTTTGATCCTTCTTGGCAACAAACAGAGTTGGGCAACCCCAAGCGGAGGAACTAGGCTGAATGTAACCTTTCTCCATGTACATATCGATTTGCTCCTTCAACAATTTCAGTTCAGGTGGAGCTATCTTGTATGGATGCTTAGAGATTGGAGCAGTACCTGGCTCAAGCTCGATCACGAACTCAACTGCTCTGTCCGGAGGCATCCCTGGCAACTCTTCTGGAAAGACGTCAGGGAATTCACAAACCACCGGAACATTTTCAATTGCAGGAAGGGGTTTGGCATCGAGGTTGAACAGCTGAACAGAACTTGATCCATATGGAGAATAGACTATCTGGCCCGAAGGGTGAGAGAGAGTTATTGACTTTTGAGCACAGTCAATTTTTGCTTTGTGGCTCTTCAACCAATCCATACCCAGAATGACATCAATGTCAGAATTTCCCAGCAACATGAGTGAAGCAAGGAATATGCGACCTCCAATTAGGATTTGATTGTCCATGCTTATCTTGGAAGTAATCATTTTAGTTCCCGGAGAGTGAACATAGATTTGATTGCTTAGCGGAACCAGAGCTAGGTTGTACGTTGTAGCAAAGATCTTTGACACAAACGAATGCGATGCTCCAGTATCAAACAACACTTTAGCTGGAAAAGAGTTTACAGGTAATATACCGAGAACGACGTCAGCAGCTTCCTCAGCTTTGTCGGCCTTGATATGATTCACCCTCGCGGTCCTCCCGACAGGCCTGTTGTTGGAGTTGAAGGCTTTAGCCGGGGGAGCACGAACCATTGCCTGGTTGGTGTTGGGGCGAGGAGGTGGTGGAGGTAGCTGCCTCTCAGTGCACTTATCAGCATAGTGTCCAGTATCCTTGCACTTGTAGCAAGTGACGACACGAGAAGGACCTGGCCTTGGCTGCCCCATTGGAACCCTCTGACCCTGCATCTGAGATGGGTTGGGTGGGCGGGGAGCAAAGCCTGGAGAAGCTTGGGCATTTGGATCCCTAGTGATAGCAGCATTTGGCACCCAGATGCGGCGCTTCTGCGGAGGGGTGGTCATGTTGGAGGAGGAACCACCCTCACGCGAGTGCTTGCGGGACTCTTCGAACGCCTTGCGCCCATTCTCCTCATTGAGCGCGGTGTTCACGAGCTCCTCGAAGTCCTTGCACCTGATGTTGGTGAGAGCGTACTTCAGTTCCGGGTTAAAACCTCGGCGGAACCTTGCCATCTTCTTGGCTTCAGTGGACACCTCGTCACCAGCGTATCGAGCGAGACGATTGAACTCGTTCTGGTAGCCGAGGACGTCCAGCTTGCCCTGTTTGAGAGAGCAGAATTCCTCACGCATCCTTTCCATGAGACCATCTGGGATGTGGTGCTTCAGGAAGGCATCCTTGAAACATCCCCAGGTGATAGGATAGCCAGCTCTCATGGTCTGGTAGTTCTCCCACCAGGTAGCTGCCTGACCCTTCAGTAGGTAGGTGGCATACTTGACTTTATCCTCTTCAGCAACGTGAGCTATGTCCAGAGCCCTGTTCATCTCCCTGATCCAGTCATCAGCATCCAGAGGCTCACGTGTTGCCACGAAAGCTCTCGGCCCCATGCTCAGAAACTCCTTGATGCTGACTCGCGGAGCATTCTGGTTGTTGTGCTGGTTAGCCTGGATCTGGGCCATCTGAGCCACGACCTGAGTCATCTGAGTCAACAGCTCCGTGAGCGGAGGTGGTTCAGGCGGGTTGCTCCTTGTTGGCGGCATCCTGAATAGACATTCATTTTAGCACACAACAGAAAAAAGGATAGACTTGGTAACCGAAAGATAGATTATTCCGACGCATGAATAGATAACCAACAGGTACATCATCACATGTTCAAATACATCAGAATATCCAACACACCAATACATGGTTCGAAAGACAAAGGATAACTAAACATAGCTAGGAATGGATACATCGGTACTCCCAATGCTCATCACGCAGGACGGCGGTGAGTAGTACGACGAGAGATACGGTGCGGAGGAATCCCCCGGAAGTAGGTATAACGACGATCCACGTAGATCGGGACTGCTCTGAGAGCAACTCTCGGTGTGGTGAAGTAGAAAGCGTCGTCTCCCTGTGCTCCAAAGCGTGGAATCCCAGTGTAACCAGCTCCGAGGTTGAGGAGTGGACCTCTGATCGGCTCGTAACCTCCAGCATCTGGTAAACCACGTCCAACTGTCTGATGGAAACGGGCAAAGCGCTCATCTCCAACAAAGTCTGTGGTGTACGTAGCCAGACGAGTCAAAGCGAGGTAGAGCTGCTCCCTGACTGAGGCTAACTCCTGAGAAAGTGTGGAAGCAACTGCGTCACTGTGCCTCACAAACTGAGCAGTGGTGTGCAGCCTGGAGCTATCATCCTCGTAGGTATCCAGGTTGCCGTGGAGAGTGAAGTGAACTCCCGCTGACGTGATGTAACCACGGGGGATGTGGCGATAAATAGAATCGTCAAATCCCCAGTAGTCAGCACGGAGGACGGTGAGACTCACGTAAGCTGCCTGCTGCACGGCCATATCCACTGTGGAACCTACTGCCTCGTAGCGGTGGACAACGCTCCTGCCATCATCCGACATAATGTAGACGATAGCCTGGTAGTAGGTCTGGTCAAACTCTCGCTGCTGCTCGTAGACCTGGTACTCTGGTGCCCAATGGAACCCCAGATAGGTGACCATGTCTCTCAGCATCTCCGGATAACCGGCGGTGCTCTCACAGCGAGTCATCCGAACCACCTGCGGGAAGAACCTGAGATCCATCTGCAGATGATTTGGGAGGTTTTGATTAGAAGCCGGTAGAGAACTGAAGTGGAAGGCAACAACAAGGTTCAACGGACGAAAAGGATGTTTGAAAAGAACAGGATATTGAAGCAACATCGGGAAACACGAGACCAAAAACTCCTGAGGTACTACGGAGAACCCAAAACACGTGAAATCCTAACTTGAAAGTTTAGGTGAGAACAGAAAACAACGTTGCACTTCCTTACCAGAAAAGGGTGGGTGGGTGGGGAAAGAAGAAAAATGGCAGAATTCCTACTCTCACGTTTCATTTTTCCTATATAGCTACAAAATAGTTTCTAGACTCAACTGCGACCAGTAAAAAAGGGATCCTACAGGCAGACAGGCTCTGATACCATTTGTCGCACCCGTACTTCTAGAGGATACTCACCGTACGAACTGAACAGTATTCTGATGGGATTACGGGGCTTACCGGCACCCGCGTCCTCTTACGAGTAGGCCCACACTTATGTGTGACAACCCATCGCTACTGTTCACCGTCGATGTAAACTATCCCGTAGAAATCAGGACACTACCATTGACGTACTTCATACCATACACACATGGTACGTCAACGGCTTTGAACAAAAGGATAACACAACATGCCTCTAAGACACAAAAGATTGAAATAAGTTGCAAATGGCCCTCACTAGGGCAGAGATAGCAAATACAATCATCCAGAGGACACATGTCCCAACATAACATCATTACATCTCAGCGGAAGCATTCAAAGGTGGTCTGAGTACAGACAAATCCCAAATAGGCTTAAGAAGCCGGAAACTGAAATAAAGACGGAGCCCATCCACGATGTCTCGGATCCTGCCCGGGTCCGCTAACTACTCGTCAGCAGCCTCGTCAAACTCCACGTAGTAGCCGTCACCTGGATCCTCGTAAGCGTAGTCTGCGGAAACCACAACCCCAAAGGGGTCAGTACATAGACGTACTGGCAAGCAAGACTCACAGTTCACCAAAGTATAGCCCGTCAACACAAGCACAGATGACTTGGGTTCAACGGAAGGAAGGGGATATATATAAGATGCTGCAACTGGCTGCACTAACCAACTACCGAGATTCTACCACTTCCAGCTAACAGAAAGGGGATAAGATCGAGTATTGTAACCAACTGAAAGATAACTTCAAGCAAACCCATCCTGGATCTCGCCCCTTATCCAAAGAAGCAATCCGAGGATAACTCACACAGTTGGATTAAAGATGAATCAAGTTATTGTGACAATAATCCTATTACTAGTCAAGTGGTTAATCATGGGGTGAGAGATTGTGATAGCATTAGGTTTAAGTTGTCCTGAGTACTTGTTAGCCAGTACTTTCACCAAGTTAACCATAACCGCGGAAAACACGGCTTCTCGAGAAGATTATCCCTACAGGGTTGCACCAATTTGGTCGTACACGTATGAATAACCCGCCAGATGGGATGCCTCCCACCAAGCGGGGCACTCAACACAACTCAACTCTTCTTCGCATCAAGCCCAAAGCACCTTGGGCGCACGGCTAATCAAGCCCCGAAGAAAAGGGACCCTCATAGCACTCTAAGACTGTGTCCCCCTATATGCCGACTACGAAAGTTCCACCCCGCGCTGGGCTCGCAAAAACATGCATGCGGCAAATAGAAAGCACGAACTAAATGAGATGATTTGGACGAGATGCGAATCGAATCAAATTGAGGGGGGCGCCCATACTCGCTTCCCACATGCGGGTAGTGCGCTCATCATGGATCAGTAGACAAGACCCTTTTCCTATTAGGGTCGACACTAGCAGGCCTCAAAACCACACAGGGCCTCCTGCCGGTGCCTTATCATCAAATTATTGTTAAGTAATAACATTAGCATGATTGATTGATTGATTGATTAAACATCGAGCCCCCGGAACATAATAAAGATATAGTAACTGAAAGTAACGGGTAACAGACTCGAGCAAAACACCCTAAGCATGCTAGTAAGACACTGGCTCAATCAATAAGGTTGTAGGAGTGGTGAGGCAATATCAGGGTTAAGGGATTCATGTGATAGGTTCGGAACAGAAACAACTACCACTAAGGCAAGCAGAAATAGACAACGGAAAGTATCGGTAACCAGGGTTGAAGGGAACACAATGGTTCATGTGAGTGATAACTTGCCTGCAAACCCAGTAGCCGGGTACTGAGCTAGATCCTCAGAAGGGGTGTCGTAAAGATCGTCGGTATCAACGTCGTCGTCTATCCGAGAAGAAGCAAACAAACAAGGCAGAAATAAACAATCATTATCATGGCATTGTGCACAATCAAGATGATGCATGACAAGTTAATGGTTGCATCAAAATAAACTAAGTGACATGGTAACACAATTTAAATGGACCTCTATGCAATTTTGAGTTGCACATGGAAAAGGTTCCATTGAAATAAGTGGAAACAAATGATTTACAATTAATTACTATGTGGAAGTTGTTAGCATGATGCATGCATGATGATGATAACAAGATAACAACAAAGTAACAAATAATAGATGCAAGTGATAGAAGGATTTGACAAGTTTTGGAAATCATTTATTAAGTTTGGAAAGTTTGGTTAATTAAACATGTCACACAAACAATTATTGTTTTCATCAATTTAAAGTGTGCAAAACAATTAACAAAATTTATACTTGAAAAGAACATCAAATTTTAGTTGGATTACATGTTTCAAATATTGAAATTTGAATTAGGATGAATTTATTATGAACTAAACAATATTTAACAAGTTTTAATTGAATTTAAAACAAGTTTGAATATTATTTGAATTTTATTTGTTCAAATCATAAATTCAAATTCACATTTGAAAAGTTCACACTTTGATGGTTTGAAAACATATTTTGCATGTTCAAAAATATTTTATTTTGAGCAACTTATGATTTTTAGCAAATTTAATTGAATTAAACAAGAATTAAATTATTTAGGCAATTTAAATTATTCAAACCAGGAAACAAAAATTATATTTGATTAGGTTATTGAAAATGGTATGGAAAACATATTTTATTTGCATTATTTGAAATTAGTATGAATTAGTTATTGAATTTAGCAATTTGCATTTGAATTATTGGAATTTGAATTTTAAATGCATTTGGGAAATTCAAAACAGTTCATAAATGGAATAATTGGAAAGATCATTTAATTTTGAACAGAAAAACATATATAACTTTTATTTATTGGGTTTATAGATTAAAAGATATTCAAGTTTTAGTTTTAGTGTGTTATTCTGCCATTTAAAGTATTTGGAAAATAAACAGAAAACGTGGAAACGTTTGTTACTGTGCTGTGGGCTAGCCACAGTCACTGACGGGTGGGGCCTGCGCGATAGGGGTGCGTGCAAAAAGGTGGATTTTTCCGTGCGGGTGCGAGGGATCGAACCCACACCCTGCACTGCGCGCTCGTTAGACTGAAGCCAGTGCGGTGGATGCGATCGTTTGACAGTATAAGCGCTGCAGTAAGGAAATAGTTCAGATCGGCGTTATCTGAAATTTTGCTGACGCGCGCGCAAGGCTGCACTTCGTCAGAGATGCGATCGCCGGCGGGGATCCACGGCCCGTGCTCGAAATGGTGGTGCTTGCGTGTGCTGGACTCGTGAGCAGACGCTGGTGCAAACGGAGGTAAACAGAGAGGGGATGGGACGGTGGCTCACCACCGTTGTAGCCGAGGCAGATGGTCGGAGACGACTAATGACGGAGGCGCCGGCGTCGTGGAAGAAGACGGCGGCGAGGGTGTGGCTGTGCTGCGGCGTGGCTCCGGTGTCCAATCAGCAGAGGATGACGAGGGGATCTGGTTCCCGTAGATGGATAGGGAGTGGGGATGCTAGGTGGGCGGCGCCATCGGGAAATTCAGAGAGTTCATCTCCGGCGAGGGTTTCAGACGGACAGAGAGGTGACTGCGAGGAGGAAAATGGCGGCGCGGCGCGGGGAGCGAGGGAGGCTAGTGCTAGGGCACCTGCCAGGGGGCCTAGGGGTACTTATAGGTCGCGGCGGCCTCTCCTGGCCGTCGGGATCGGCCGTACGGCGACGTGGCTCGCCCCGATGAGCGCCGTACTTGGAACAGAAGCATCGCACGCTTTTTGAAGCGGTACGCGAGGGAAAAGACGGGCTGGGCCGCGCGCTGGTAGGCTTAGGTGGGCTGGGTCGTTAGGTGACGCGCGCGCGCGGCAGGTTTTCTCCTTTTTTCTTTTTCTGTTTTTTTTTTTTGCAGAAAACAAATGGAAGAAAAAGGAGGCTTTTTAGGTTAGCAAAAATTTTAGGAAAAATAGGGTGAACTCATGGGGTTAATTCCAAACAGTTAACAAGTTTGGATTTCAAAAAGGTTTTAATTTTTGTGCTGTTTTGGAAAATAAGCCAATTTAGATGATTTTTGAATATTTAAAATGATTAATAAAATCAACCTTTTAATAAGGTGACCCAAAAGAATTAATTGGAAACAAAGAATAAAAGAATGTTTTGGTTATTATTTTTATAGTTTCAAATTGGTTCTGTTTGAATACATTTGGTGTGAATTGGAAAATTTTGTTAATTAACATAGAAAACAACAACTTAATAGGGTGAACCCTATTATTAATTGGATTAGAAATATTGGAATAGTTTGGTATTTATATAATTTCCAGATGAGGTGCTGTTGATGATTTGCTTTGAATTTGGAAACCAATTTGGAATGAATTAGTGGAAATATAAACACCATTTTATTAGTTGATCCATATTGAAAATTATGACAACAAATAGATGGTTTTTATTTGTGATTTTGATTTCAAATGTTGTAACAGAGCAAGTATGAAATAACTATTTGAATTTGTTTGAGGTTTCATTATGAAAACAAGATAAAACAGATGCAAAACAAATAGTAACCAATGTAAACAAATAAATAAACATGATGACATGATGCAAATACTTGAATTAAAACAAGAAACAAAACATTCTAAGGGATATTTTCATACTTGGTATGTTACAGTCACCGCTTTCGCGGCATGGTTTGCATTGGAAGAGATCTATGAAAAGAGCCAAATTTGGCGGAATGCACAAATAAGACTCACAGAGGACAATGAAATGGGTTATGTTCAACATAGAGTTAGGCCCTATGTCGAACACCCGGAGGCCATAATGGCGGAGGACTTCACGGAAGAAAGAGTGAACCGGGGGGCGAAACCCCCGGATCACATGCTCGACAAAGCAAATTACCTCGTCCGGGTTAGGGGAAGTCCGGGTCTCGTCACCCGGCACCCTCCAGTGGATCTCCTCTTGAGAGGGGAGGACGCCCAACTCGGCCAGCTCCTCCAGCTTGGCCTGGGTCACAGAGGATCGCGCCCAGTTGGCGGATATTGATTGATTCATCCTTGGCTTAGCCGTTTGCTTCCCTTTGGTCTTGGGAGCCATTGGTTCAGTCTGCGAAAGCACAAGACAAAGGGATATAAAGTGTGAGATTCGGAAGTTATGGATTTACCGGGTATTGATAAACAGTATGAGAATTATGAATTATCCGGGTATCGAGTATCAGTACAGGAACCATGGGATATTTACGTATTGGCAAGCATTTGTGGAAGAAGGTTGATTGCCTATGTATCTAGTGCAGGTAAAAGAACCGGAAGAAGTGGATTTTCCGGGTATCAATGACAGCCGCGGAAAATTTGGGCGAAATGAATCTAGATTGGAAAATTTGTGGATGATTTCACGGAGAAATTGATGATTAAAAGTGATAGGGGAGTGATGTGTGACCATCTATTAAGCTATTGGACGAGCTAGGGTGGAGCTATGCGACCTAAACCGGCGGGGAGCAAGAAATGGCCCGCGGAGGACCAAGATCCAATCTAGGTCCAAATAGAGAAATTACAAGGTTGAATCAAGGGGAACATGGATCTTACCGGCGTGGATTGGAGAAGGATGCGACGGCGGCAGATGGCGCAGTCGTGGTGCCCCCGTGCGATTCCTGGCGGGCAGCTTGGAGGCGCGGCGGCGGAGTTTGGCGGCGGCGCGGGGTGAGCTGTGGATGAACGCGGACGGCGGCGGCTTTGCTCCGACGGCGCGCGCGAGATCTCCGTGGTGGTGCTCTGTGTGCTCGAACGGGGATGCGCTGGTGAGGAGGAAGAAAATGGAAGCAATGGACCGTTGGGGTTAGGTCACCCCCTAGGTGCCTATATATAGGTACGGGTGGGGAAACCTAGGCCAAAGGGCGGGAACCAAAATTTTCGGGATAAGGGATACCCGTCCGAGATTTTGGGGATATGCGTTAAGTGCCTGAGAGCAATATCCGGACAAGATAAGAAGGGAATCTCTTCCGTGATATTCGGATCAATTAACGAGTGAAGTAAGCTGGATCTTTGGCATCTTCGCCAGGGCATTGACCCGGAAAGTTAAAGATGGACTTAGAGAAAGCCGGGTTATTATATGGACCACCATTGGAGTTAGGCCTAGTTGTTTATTAAAGCAACCTAACCCGGCCTCTATGAACTTGTATGTTTATTATTTTTGCAGGGAATAGCGTGCGCTTCAAGGAGGATCCCGTGAAGCCCAAGCTATTCTGGGGACTACTGATGGAGGGATGGTAACCCGGTAGGCTAACGCCAAGGTGTAACTCGGCCCAAAGGACGCTGCTCAAGACCCGGCTTAGGATAAGGTAGCTTCTAGAAGGCCCAGGAGCTTAGGCCTCGTAACCCGGATTGTGGGTTCCGATATGGGAGTTTAGGGTTTGCAAGCAGTGCCCGGGTAGGATTCAGAGTACGCCTTGGAGAGTAAGCCAGGGGGTCCGGATGTTATATAAGACGGTCCCTAGGTTAGGGTTAGATAAGCTTTTACGTGAGCAAGAACACGATCGCCAGATCGAGAGATTTCGAGTATCCATTGTAAAGCCAGTATCAAGATAATATATTTAGATCGTAGACTCGGCGACTTGATTGTCGGCTACCAGATCGCATATCACCATGGTTTCCCTTGAGCTAAACCCTCTCCCAAACACCAGAGTCGATTTGCCCCAATGTAAGTTACCCCCGGTAACGTCTGCCGTGATTATCCCACGACAAGTCTATAAATGACTTTGGATAAATCACTAGGTATCTAGAGCTCAAAGAAGGGTGAGTATCGAGAACACATAACTGATGATCATACTTTCACAAATGAGTAATGCATAATTGAATCATCTCATCAACAGAGATGTGATCCTCTATAAAACAACAACTCCCTAAGTTATCAATTCATCTCCAGAACATCTCTATAAATCATCTCATAATTATCAGGAGAACCATCACAAGTAAATAACAAAGTTTCAATACAACACAAGTGATACAAACAAGTGTTAACTCAAAACCCACAAGTGGGAAATGACATAATAATTATATTAACATATTTATCGAATATGTACATATCTCATCAACCATAAAAGAAGTATCTTAAAGAAGAAATAAATCTACTTAAACTACTGTTAAACCTTGATCACCACATATGATATTTCCAAATCTCTATGTCTACATTATGCCTGACAAAGATTACAAGGGGAGAATATAAAGTAAAATCATGACACCAGAGAAAACAAATATCAACTATGACATAAGTCATTAAAACCCAATAAGATTCACATGCTCATTGTCTCATTCATCTTATACAAGTGAGTATCTGAAATCTCAACACATCAATGAACCATTTGATCAACTTACTATTAAGTCATCATTCCATAAGCATTCCACACTTCTATTCAAATCAACCTTCAACAAATAAAGTATCTCTGGATACAAGTATTGAGTAACAACAAATTATAATCTCTATGAGAGGAAGTAAATTGGAAACTAAGTAAACCAATCATGTATGAGACAAGTACCTATCCTATGGGAAACAAAATAAGAACTATATGGAAGGATAATAAAAGCATGAAATAACTCTTAATCTAGATCTTGTTATGTTGTCTAGACCATTCTATCTTGTTCCCAATCTTCTCTAAATCATTCTGCAAGAGAAGAAACTCACAAGAAAGGAAGAACTACCACATGAAGATCTTCAAGAAGATTATTTAGAGTGTTCTAGAAGTGCTACTCTAACCTACTATCAGAGTACTTGGAAACTCTTATACCTTGATGTGATCTTATTAACTCCTCTTGAAATAGTGTGATATTCCAATGTTAGTGTTATATAGAAGTAGCTTGGTAACAAGTTTCTAGACCTTGTTAATAGATCACTTTTGTATACTCAAACAATTGAGTGTCATACACAAACAAACGGAAGGTGAGATAATTTGGTACATCTCAGCCAATTGTATATGATTAGTAATTTGGAGGCAAGTCTGGCCCACTTATCAACAAATTATTCTTATATGCTTATGGAAACTTGATGTCATAAAACAAACTTACATACTTTATTAATAATCTAAGTAAAATCTTTGCTTGGAATAACTGGTTGTTTTCACCACTAGGGCGATATAGTTCAAGATGGAATCCCATAGATGATATTACCTGCAAGTGACAAAAGGAGTATCTGAAGACAAGTGGCAATTAGAGAGAAGAACATCAAGCAACAGAAGACTTCAAGAAGCAACACTACCTCTGTAAGGGAGCATAAGAAAGTATCCAGTTAATCATTAGGATATAATAGAGAACCAATAACATCTGTCAAGCTCATCACTAATGATGAACTCATAATAATATCTTTAATGGAAACAATTATCAAGTATGAAATAACAACCAACCATTTCATCCACATGTCTTGATATGTGGAGGTTAATGGTAACATGCTTAATCACTTGTTTCCATATCCTTTTCATATGTAAGACTAACAGATGATAACAAAAAAATCATCTACATATAACCATGTAAATGATCACTTGTTACTATAACAAGCATGGGATAATATTCATACTTGGAACCTGGTAGAAAACAATCAAATAAAATTTCAAAGCCACTCAAGTTTCCATTTAATCAAGTATTAAAAACAACAATCCTTTCTTTCACACACCTAAGTAAGATGTCAACCAAAAATGGATAAGAGTTACAACTATGAAAATAACAAAGCCTCATAAAGAGAAAACAAATCCATTCATTAACCAACACCATTTGGTTTGACAGGGAATACAATTCTCTATTAAATGATTTTCATAACAGTGCATAGAACATTACCACGTAGTTTTACCAAATTACTTTCTGCAAGAAATTATAGCTAAAATTGTCCAATCAAGTTATACCATATTGTTAAACCACATGTTTGTTGTGTGTTCCTAATAATCTCGTCTATGATAATTTTAAAGCCATTTAATAAATAAAATGAAGAGAAAACAACAAAACCACTTAAACTAGCACCTAAATAAAAAAATATTCTTCAAATTCACCAAAACAAGGCATGGTGAGATGTAAAATTTGATAAGGAATCCAAATATGATTTTCAATAATTTTTTATGTTCACAAATAGGCCCTGAAAACAAAGGTGTTCTTCTCAGTTTTAAGCCCAGAAGGACCTTTCTGCAAATTCCAAAATCTTGCAGGGGTTATGTGGAAAAATTTCTTTTGTCTTCCTCCAGGACGGCAGAGACGTGGCCGAGCCACCGCCGCCGTATGCCACCTCCCTGCGGCCGCTCTTCCGCACTAATAAGAAGAGGAGGAGCCCTCCAACTTTCCCTCTTCCTCACTCTCTCACTCTCGCACTCACTGCCCCTCTCTCTCTGAACCGAACCCGAAAACCCTAACCCAAGTCACCCACGGCCGCCGTCGTGCGCCGTCGATTTCGGACACCTCGAGGGCCATTGATGGCTCTGGGAGATGCGCCTGGACTTCCTCTTCGTCCTCGAGAAGCCACGGAAGCCGGGAAAACGGATGGCGACGAATTTCGCGGTTCCCTTTTCTCCCTGTTCCGTCCGCCGTGGAAGCGTACCGTCGCAGTGGAGCTCGTCGTGCTTCCTCGTTTTCTCCACTGCAATCTGGGTGAGCTTATGCACCTCACGGTGCCCTCAGTTCATTATATTAGCGTCGGAAGCATCCAGTCGCCGTAGACAGTGCCGCGCCGCCGCGATTTTGCACGCCGGCAAGCCGCCGGTGACCTTTTGGTCGAAGCGCCGCCACCCACACAATCGCCTAGTCATTTGATCATGTTTACATGTGTGCAATATTTGCCTAGTCATTTAATTCATTTAAAATTAATGAATTAATAACTTATTCAGATATTTTTCAGAATACTTCAAATGATATACCAAATTAAAGAGGAAAACATTTTCAACTCAAATATGTCAAACACAAAACATTTTGTTAACTTAAAAATTTGTTTCTAAAGGTATAATGGAATTCTGTAATATTCCATTATAACTAGAAACAATTGTCACAATGTTATTTTCCTTATCAATAAAACTCTCATGTTTTCACACCTAATAAACCTATTATCACAAAGTCATTAGCAAGTATGTGATGATAGAGTTAGTTGTACTAATTCCTCATTTTCAAATAAACTTGATGTCATTAGCTCTACACTTTTGAACATAAAATAAAATGTGTCTGTAATCTTTTCAATAGTTATTTTCATGTGTTGTTGTCTTGTTATCTAACCAAGTAATAAAAACCTCTATCTAAACAGGATAACAATTGTTTGCTAAGTAAAAGTGAAACACATGTAAGTCTAAAAGAACCAATAACCACATCACCACAAGTGATGAAACATTTCACCTAAAACCTGTGTGATTAAGATATCGTATCAAATGTGGCTTACATTTGTAAGCTAGGGTGTTTTCTAGGGTATTTCACGATGCATCTCATTACTATGCATGTATCGTCCTTGCTAGTGTTTTCTGTAGTCCTTACTGGGAAAACTTTGCTATCTTTCAGATGTCGGGATTTTCTACGTGACCCTCGAACCCGAAGACATTGATTATTATGGTTATTTCAACCTCGGGCAAGTTCATCACTTGCTCATATCCTTTGCAGTATTTCATAACGATCTATTTGCAAAAACCCTATCGTATTACCACCTATGCTCAAAAGAATGCATGATCCTATTTTTTATAATAATATGACTAATTGAATGACTACCCAAGTGCTAGGGTTCTGTTTGGTGGGCGAATGGAACCATGCTAAGATGAATAGGTCAAAGGAAGGTTCCATCTGCATGGGAAAGTATTACCTAGGAATTAACAACAACTGCCGTCAGGATTCTTGCGCCGTAAATACCGCGTTGACCATGGGTCTTCTATGGGGTGAGTAAGTCACCTGTGATCTTCTCTCGTTCGCATGTCAACGGGCTGCCAGAGACGTCGTTGTAGGTCTTGCGGGACTACATGCATATGGGTGGGAGCCCTTACGTCCCACAGACTCTGGGGTCTATGAGTGTCTACCAGGGGCGCCTATATCTCCATCATGAGGGGTGGAATCAGGGGTTCAACTTGCTGGTGGAAATGGGTGGGCATGCGTTGTGCGGAGAAGCACGGTTTGGCTTGGACCAACAACCGGCCCCACACCTGAGTGGGAGTGGACAGGATCTCGAGCCTGGTTGTGCAACATGGTCTTAGTCGCCCATGGGTAAAGTAACGCACCTCTGCAGAGTTTAAAAGGATGTGGCATGTTACCCCCTGTTCCGGGAAGGAGCTGCGAACGCCGCAGGAAAGGCAACTCCATGAAGTTCTAGTCCTGTGAAGATCTGGCAGGCATAGTTTTCAGAATTAAAAGCAACCTCTTGAAGAAAGATTTACAAAAACCTTGAATTATCTTATGACTCTTTTGAGTGTAAAGCGGTAGTTAGTGCATCAAACTACCCACTATATATCATGAACTTGCTGAGTAACGCTCGTTACTCATTCGTTCCCGTTTGATCGCCTGCTTAGAGTTGAAGCCCTATTGAAGTCGTCATCGTGAAACCCTCGCTACCTCATGAAGCTAGGTGGAGTGATCTATCACTTAGTCGGTAAAGCATCATCATCAACAACGCTGGTGGAGGAGAAGCTATCAAGGTGTAGGTGGAGACCATACTTGGATTTAGCTATTACAAGCCATAGATTAGGGCTGACATCAGCCGTAGTGGATTAGTTCTGACCTAGAGTTCTTCTCCAGCTTGGAGCTTCGAATTGCTTCTTCTGATGTTTCATTTGCAGGAGATCTTCTTGACACATCAACGAGATTCTCAAGATTTTGTAATGAAGTTTGTATCCTATAGTTTTGCCTGGTCCCGCTATGTTTCTGTTGTACCACTCTGAGGGATGTAATATTCATAGGTAAGTCCTTCTGTGAGTATTATGTCATCGACTTGCGCACTACACATGTAGTGGTGTGTTAGGTCTCCACAGATGGTATCAGAGCGAAGCGGCCTTAGGTTTAAAACCTTTTAGGAGATCCGTAGGTTGGTAAAGACTATAGGAAGCCATCTTATCTAAACCATATTTCCTACAACTATGATTACCATTCACTTGAGAATGATACGATCATACTTGTATAGAATGTTCTTACTTAACTTGAGTAATATACTTATCTATTTTCTGTATACCTAGGTATGAATAATCGGAAGTCTAGCATGTATCAATTTTATTGAGAAAAAGAGTTTTGATGTAGTCAGAGACGATTAAGTCACAGTGATGAATACCCCATTCTATGAATGTATAGGATGGAGTAGAATATGGTATAGATTAAGTATAGGAGTCATCAATAAGGGATGTTTGAGAATCATAAGGATTCATTAGACCTTGGTAACTATGGGGTATATGCTATATCCTTAGTTATCAAGTCTAGAGTTGAGCTACTATAGTATAGTATAGTATTAGGAGAAGGCATAAGCATTGATGGAAGCTACATTACTACTTCTACGATGTCATCACCAACATGAAGGGTCAACAGATGCCATGAGGAGTGGATCATAATCAAGATGAAGTACTTCAATTTACATGGTACTTAGTCCTATACGGAACCAAGTTAGATAACAACTACTATAGGATCATTTTGTCTTGGGTTATTCCATTGCAGTAAGGCATGCAATTGGAGTAATTACCTGGGAAAAGAGTGGTTGTGTAGAATAGGATTAGAAGGTACTATATACCTACTTGTAGTGTATAGAATTTAAGAGCCTTGGTACTTGAGATTTTTTACTCTAAGTACTTTTATTTCACGGGCTTTTGATGCATGAGTGATAACTGCATTTGGGATTTATTGCATCTTATTTGGATCTTTGATTGACTAGATGTGTGCATGAAGTTGGAACTTGATATGAAAATGTATGTGCAAACACTGAGTTCTATCTTGATGTTGCTGGTCTAGAGGGTATAGGATTAGTATGAGACCGCTTTGAGATATCAGCAGATGAAAGCATCTACCAAAGCTCCGGAAGTCTGTGAAGTCAAGAAGGCAGAAATCAATAAAGCCACTCATGGGAATGGACCACATTCACATTTTGTTTGGATTTGGTGAGATACTTCATAAACACATGGTGAGCTACCACAAGTGATGCCAAGATGATAACAAGTGTAGTTACATCCTAGAAAGAAATATGTAGAAGTTTGATAAGTTAACTTATAGAGTCACCCTGTAGAAGTGAAGACCCAAAGATGTAGAAGGACCATAGTAAGTAACCAGTGGAATAGGTTATAGTCACCTATAGGAAATGGTTAAAACTCGAGAAAACTCGAAGGTATTTTTACTAAATAGATGAGTCTAAGACAATGTACACTACGGTGTACCAAATTCTTTGAGCAGTATTTCTCTTGAGACCACTAGATTGAACCCAACTGGAATCTTAACCATAGACAATATCCAGTGTACTGGAAGAATCTTATTGGTTATTCATCATTTGGTGGATATACCAAATGTTCTTCGGAAATTGTGAGAGGTTGGAAACCATACCTATTCATCGGAGAACGAAACTTGGTATCCACTATATGGTGGAAATACCACGTGTTCTTCGTGAGACTATTAGGAAGGTCTAGTGACAAAATAGAGTTGTCATAATAACAAGCAAAGTATTAGATCATAGTGCAAGACAGTGGAAGGTCAATCAAGACAAGAGGCTACACATGCCAAGGTCAACACAAGAAAACATCTATGAAGAATCAACGGTCTACAAAAGTTTTCTCTACCTATTTTTACGCGAGAGAGGTTGAGCTTCGGGACGAAGTTCTTGTTAAGGGGGAGATACTGTAACATCCCAATGTTTGGGAGGTTATAAGGATCTAAATTTAATATGTGCATTTGCAAAGCATGCATCTAAAAGTACGGGAAGTTTTGGCGCGAAAGTTTAAACAAATCAAAGTGACCAAAGTTTAACTTGACATGATGAAATATGTCTAGTTCATCTGGTCAGGAGTACATTTGGAGTGATCTTTATAACATTGTATCTCTACAAACTAAATCATTTGATAAGACAAACCATAATTGGTTATGATAAAACACAAATTCTCAACAACCTTAACCACAAGTCTATAAATGACTTTGGATAAATCACTAGGTATCTAGAAGTCAAAGAGGGGTGAGTATCGAGAACACATAACTGATGATCATACTTTCACAAATGAGTAATGCATAATTGAATCATCTCATCAACAGAGATGTGATCCTCTATAAAACAACAACTCCCTAAGTTATCAATTCATCTCCACAACATCTCTATAAATGATCTCATAATTATCAGGAGAACCATCACAAGTAAATAACAAAGTTTCAATAGAACACAAGTGATACAAACAAGTGTTAACTCAAAACCCACAAGTGGGAAATGACATAATAATTGTATTAACATATTTATCGAATATGTACATATCTCATCAACCATTAAAGAAGTATCTTAAAGAAGAAATAAATCTACTTAAACTACTGTTAAACCTTGATCACCATATATGATATTTCCAAATCTCTATGTCTACATTATGCCTGACAAAGATTACAAGGGGATAATATAAAGTAAAATCAAGACACCAGAGAAAACAAATATCAACTATGACATAAGTCATTAAAACCCAATAAGCTTCACATGCTCATTGTCTCATTCATCTTATACAAGTGAGTATCTGAAATCTCAACACATCAATGAACTATTTGATCAACTTACTATTAAGTCGTCATTCCATAAGCATTCCACACTTCTATTCAAATCAACCTTCAACAAATAAAGTATCTCTGGATACAAGTAATGAGTAACAACAAATTATAACCTCTATGAGAGGAAGTAAATTGGAAACTAAGTAAACCAATCATGTATGAGACAAGTACCTATACTACGGGAAACAAAATAAGAAGTATATGGAAGTATAATAAAAGCATGAACTAACTCTTAATCTAGATCTTGTTATGTTTTCTAGACCATTCTATCTTGTTCCCAATCTTCTCTAAATCATTTTGCAAGAGAAGCAACTCACAAGAAAGGAGGAACTACCACGGGAAGGTCTTCAAGAAGGTTATTTAGAGTGTACTAGAAGTGCTACTCTAACCTACTATCAGAGTGCTTGGAAACTCTTATACCTTGATCTGATCTTATTAACTCCTCTTGAAATAGTGTGATATTCCAATGTTAGTGTTATATAGAAGTAGTTTGGTAACAAGTTTCTAGACCTTGTTAACGGATCACTTTTGTATACTCAAACAATTGAGTGCCATACACAAACAAACAGAAGGTGAGATAATTTGGTACATCTTAGCCAATTGTATATGATTAGTAATTTGGAGGCAAGTCTGGCCCACTTATCAACAAATTCTTCTTATATGCTTATGGCAAATTGATTTCATAAAACAAACTTACATACTTTATTAATCATCTAAGTAAAATCTTTGCTTGGAATAACTGGTTGTTTTCACCACTAGGGTGATATAGTTGAAGATGGAATCCCATAGATGATATTACCTGCAAGTGACAAAAGGAGTATCCGAATACAAGTGGTAATTAGAGACAAGAAAAATCAGGCCACAAAAGACTTCAAGAATCAACAATACCTCTGTAAGGGAGCATAAGAAATTATCCAGTTAATCATTAGGATATAATAGAGAACCAATAACCTCTGTCAAGCTCATCAATGATGATGAACTCATAATAATATCTTTAATGGAAACAATTATCAAGTATGAAATAACAACCAACCATTTTATCCACATGTCTTGATATGTGGAGGTTAATGGTAACATGCTTAATCACTTGTTTCCATATCCTTTTCATATGTAAGACTAACAGATGATAACAAAAAAAATTATCTACATATAACCATGTAAATGATCACTTGTTTCTATAACAAGCATGGGATAATATTCATACTTGGAACCTGGTGGAAAACAAACAAATAAGATTTCAAATCCACTCAAGTTTCCATTTAATCAAGTATTAAAAACAACAACCCTTTGTTTCACACACCTAAGTAAGATGTCAACCAAAAATGGATAAGAGTTACAACTATGAAAATAACAAAGACTCATAAAGAGAAAACAAATCCATTCATTAACCAACACCATTTGGTTTGACAGGGAATACAATTCTCTATTAAATGATTTTCATAACAGTGCATAGAACATTACCACGTAGTTTTACCAAATTACTGTATGTAAGAAATTATAGCTAAAATTGTCCAATCAAGTTTTACCATCTTGTTAAACCACATGTTTGTTGTGTGTTCCTAATAATCTTGTCTATGATAATTTTAAAGCCATTTAATAAATAAAATGAAGAGAAAACAACAAAAGCACTTAAACTAGCACCTAAATAAAAAATATAAATATTCTTTAAATTCACCAAAACATGGCATGGTGAGATGTAAAATTTGATAAGGAATCCAAATATGATTTTTAATAATTTTTTATGTTCACAAATAGGCCCTGAAAACAAAGTTTTTCTTCTAAGTTTTAAGCCCAAAAGGACCTTTCTACAAATTCCAAAAGCTTGCAGGGGGTTATGTGGGAAAATTTCTTTTGTCTTCCTCCAGGACGGCAGAGACGTGGCCGAGCCACCGCCGCCGTATGCCACCTCCCCGCGGCCGCTCTTTCGCGCTGATAAGAAGGAGGAGGAGCCCTCCAACTTGCCCTCTTCCTCACTCTCTCACTCTCGCAATCACTGCCCCTCTCTCTCTGAACCGAACCCGGAAACCGTAACCCTAGTCACCCACGGCCGCCGTCGTGCGCCGTCGATTTCGGCCACCTCGAGGGCCATATAAGGCACTGGGAGATGCGCCTGGACTTCCTCTTCGTCCTCGAGAAGCCACGGAAGCCGGGGAAAACGGACGGCGACGAATTTCGCGGTTCCCTTTCCTCCCTGTTCCGGCCGCCGTGGAAGCGTGTCGTCGCGGTGGAGCTCGTCGTGCTTCCTCGTTTGCTCCACTGCAATCTGGGTGAGCTTATGCACCTCACGGTGCCCTCCGTTCATTTAATTAGCGTCGGAACCATCCTGTCGCCGTAGACAGTGCCACGCGGCCGCGATTTTGCACGCCGGCAAGCCGCCGGTGACCTTTTGGTCGAAGCGCCGCCACCCACACAATCGCCTTAAGCGAGTGGAAGCAACGAATCGGCCCAATTCGCATCAAATCGACCGATTGAAGTCCCATTGTAGCTATTCCTCCGGTGGTGACAAGAGCCTGCCGTCACTATGACGTCATAATTCGTTTTTCTTTTTATTAGAATCCAACTGACAGGTGGGACCCACCTGTCAATTTGAATATTGGGAGAAAAATATTAAAAATTTATTAATTCAATAATTTTAATTCTATTAATCAGAAAAATATAACTAATATGCCAAATTAATCAGAAAAATGTAATCTAATTGTTTATGAACTTTTTAAAAATGTTTATTAAATTCTAAAAAAAATTGAATTTAAATTAAATCATTTAAAATAAATAAAAATAATAAATAATTCATAAAATCAGAAAAATACAAGTTATATACCAAAATGCTCCAAATGACAAATGCAATCCACTTATGATGTTTTCAAAGTCATTTGATCATGTTTACATGTGTGCAATATTTTCCTAGTCATTTAATTCATTTAAAATTAATGAATTAATAACTTATTTAGATATTTTCAGAACACTTCAAATGATACACCAAATTAAAGAGGAAAACATTTTCAACTCAAATATGTCAAACAAAAAACATTTTTTTAACTTAAAAACTTGTTTCTAAAGGTATAATGGAATTCTGTAATATTCCATTATAATTAGAAACAATTGTCACAACGTTATTTTCCTTATTAATAAAACTCTCATGTTTTCACACCTACTAAACCTATTATCACAAAGTCATTAGCAAGTATGTGATGATAGAGTTAGTTGTATTAATTCCTCATTTTCAAATAAACTTGATGTCATTAGCTCTACACTTTTGAACATAAAATAAAATGTGTTTGTAATCTTTTCAATAGTTATTTTCCATGTGTTGTTGTCTTGTTATCTAACCAAGTAATAAAAACCTCTATCTAAACATGATAACAATTGTTTGCTAAGTAAAAGTGAAACACATGTAAGTCTAAAAGAACCAATAATCACATCACCACAAGTGATGAAACATTGAAACCTGTGTGATTAAAATATCGTATCAAATGTGGCTTACATTTGTAAGCTGGGGTGTTTTCTAGGGTATTTCACGATGCATATCATTACTATGCATGTATCATCATTGCCAGTGTTTTCTGTAAACCTTACTGGGACTACTTTTCTATCTGTCAGATGACGGGATTTTCTACGTGACCCTCGAACCCGAAGACATTGATTATTATGGTTATTTCAGCCTCAGGAAAGTTCATCACTTGCCCATATCCTTTGCAGTATTTCATAACGAACTATTTGCAAAAACCCTATCGTATTACCACATATGCTCAAAAGAATGCATGATCCTATTTTTATAATAATATGACTAATTGAATGACTACCCAAGTGGTAGTGTTCTATTTGGTGGGCGAATGGAACCATGGTAAGATGAATAGGTCAAAGGAAGGTTCCATCTGCATGGGAAAGTATTACCTAGGAATTAACACCAACTGCCGTCAGGATTCTTGCGCCGTAAATACCGCGTTGACCATGAGTCTTCTATGGGGGGAGCAAGTCACCTATGATCTTCTCTCGTTCGCATGTCAACGGGCTGCCAGAGACGTACGCTGTAGGTCTTGCGGGACTACATGCACATGGGTGGGAGCCCTTACGTCCCACAGACTCTGGGGTCTATGAGTGTCTGCCAGGGGGCCTAGATCTCCATTGTGAGGGGTGGAATCAGGGGTGCAACCTGCTGGTGGAAATGGGTGGCCATGCGTTGTGCGGAGATGCGCGGTTTGGCTTGGACCAACAACCGGGCCCCACACCTGAGTGGGAGTGGACAGGATCTCGAGCCTGGTTGTGCAACATGGTCTTGGTCGCCCATGGGTAAAGTAACGCACCTCTGCAGAGTGTAAAAGGATGTGGCATGTTACCCCCTGTTCCAGGAAGGAGCTGCGAACGCCGCAAGAAAGGCAACTCCATGAAGTTCTAGTCCTGTGAAGATCTGGCGGGCATAGTTTTCAGAATTAAAAGCAACCTCTTGAAGAAAGATTTACAAAAACCTTGCATTAGCTTATGACTCTTTTGAGTCTAAAGTTGTAGTTAGTGCATCAAACTACCCATTATATATCATGAACTTGCTGAGTAACGCTCGTTACTCATTCGTTCCCGTTTGATCGCCTGCTTAGAGTTGAAGCCCTATTGAAGTCGTCATCGTGAAACCCTCGCTACCTCATGAAGTTAGGTGGAGTGATCTATCACTTTGTCGGTAAAGCATCATCATCAACAATGCTGGTGGAGAAGAAGCTATCACGGTGTAGGTGGAGACCATACTTGGATTTAGCTATTACAAGCCATAGATTAGGGCTGACATCAGCAGTAGTGGATTAGTTCTGAGCTAGAGTTCTTCTCCAGCTTGGAGCTTCGAATTGCTTCTTCTGATGTTTCATTTTCAGGAGATCTTCTTGATACATCAACGAGATTCTCAAGATTTTGTAATAAAGTTTGTATCCTATAGTTTTGCCTGGTCCCGCTGTGTTTCTGTTGTACCACTCTAAGGGATGTAATATTCATAGGTAAGTCCTTCTGTGAGTATTATGTCATTGACTTGCTCACTACACATGCAGTGGTGTGTTAGGTCACCACATATGATGAAACCAATCATGCAATCTTCATTCAAAGCACAAGCGATCTTAACTTGTGAATACTAAGTTTATGAGCTAATAGGAAAATTCCTCTTTCTTAAACTAGCAACTCAAATTATTATTTCTGCTGACCCAAGCTAAGTTTGCCAAAACCAACTAGATTAACTTGATGATCTCTAGAGTGATACCAAATACTAATAGCAAGCTCAACCATATGACAGAAGTTGAAAACTGAAATAATATGCATAGAAAGTAAATGATGAAACTTCTCATTAATATTTTATACCGGCAGCTCACACCAACGGATACAACGATAACCAACTAGGGAGAGACACTTCCATACTGAAAACCATCTAATATGATAACTTCTCTACTCATGATATGACTCTACTGAAAAAGTAAAAAAGATGAAAGCTAATGATGTGATACCGCGGCACTCCCCCCAAGCTTGGAACAAGCTGAGGGGATGCCAAAACGAATGACAAATCAATTCTTCGGTGGTGGTAAAGGTGGAATCACTCGGAGAGGATCCAGAAAGCCTTTGATGATGCGACGAATCTCAATGTTTTCCGCTTCCAGAATTGCTACCTCGTCCTTCAGAATACGATATTGTTCGCAGAATTGATCAGCAACCCGGTGTGCTTTAGCTATCACATGGAACACGTTGGGGTCTTGATCATGAGGCACGGTCCCCTGCACATTATTAAAGTAGCGACGCTGAAGGTTAATGGGTCCCACAAAGGTGGGGTTTCTAATTGGTGCTGGTGCAGCCCTCCCTTCCCTCAAACTGTTAACCATGTATTCCCTCCTTTCATCTATCTCTTCCTTCCTCGCCCATCCCGCGAAAGCACCCTCATGGATGTCTTGCTGGATTTGTCGAAGACGACGTGCAGCGCAATCCTTAATGCTAGAGCTGAAGGAGGACATCTTAACCTAGAAACTCCGAACTCCTGCCAGGGAAACAACTTGAAACAGAAACATGACGAGAAAACGATATATGGACCTCGGGGGGGGGGGGGGTCTGGGGATTATATAGAAAAAAGTTTCATAACGAAAGGAAAGTACATGTCCAAAACGAGTCGGAGAGGGGCTCCGGGGCGCCCACACTATGGGCTGGCGCGGCCAGATGTGGGCCCGCGCCACCCTATGGTGTGGAGCCTCCGGGCTCCGTCTCCCTCTTGTTTCCGGCTCATAATTTTTCATATTTTCTAAAAACAGTAAAAACATAAGTTGAAAGATGTTTTGGGAACATTTTCTTACCAAAACTGATACCTATTCGAAAACTGACTCTGCAGTTTCTGAAATATGCTTCTTAATGAATTCCTCCGGGATCATGGCTCGAATACAATCAACATTTTCATTATAAGGATCTCTAGAAATATAATGCTTGAGTCTTTGGCCATTCACCACTTGTGAGGAGTTGTCTTCAAGGGAAACAATTTTAATTGCCCCTAAACGATATACCTCTTCGGTAACAAAAGGTCCTTCCCATCTCAAGAGTAATTTCCCTGCAAAAAATCTTAGACGAGACCTATACAATAGCACTTTCTCACCAACATGAAATTCTCTTTTAATAATTCTCTTATCATGCCACCTTTTAACTTCCTCTTTAAAGAGCTTAGAATTTTCATATGCTTCACTCCTCCATTCATCTAAAAAACTTAAGTCAAGCAACCTTTTCTCACCGGCAAGTTTAAAATCTCTATTTAGGTCTTTCACTGACCAATAAGCTTTGTGCTCTAATTCTAGGGGAAATGGACAAGCTTTTCCATAAACCATTTTATAAGGAGACATGCCCATGGGATTTTTATAAGCAGTTCTATATGCCCACAGAGCATCATTTAATTTCTTAGCCCAATTTTTTCTAGATTTGTTAACAGTCTTTTGCAAGATAGATTTGATCTCTCTATTTGACAATTCTACTTGCCCACTAGTTTGAGGATGATAGGGTGAGGCAATTCTATGATTAACATCATATTTAGCAAGGGTCTTTCTAAAACCACCATGAATAAAATGAGAACCCCCATGAGTCATAAGGTATCTAGGTACACCAAACCTAAGGAAAATGATGTCTTTAAGCATTTTTATTGAGGTTTCACCATCAACACTTTTAGTAGGTATAGCTTCTACCCATTTAGTAACATAATCAACATCAACAAGAATATGAGTGTAGCCTTTTGAAGGAGGGAAAGGACCCATAAAGTCAAAACCCCAACAATCAAACGGTTCAATAACAAGAGAATAATTCATAGGCATTTCATTACGTCTAGAAATATTTCCAACCCTTTGACATTGATCACAAGATAAAACAAATTTTCTAGCATCTTTAAAGAGAGTAGGCCAATAAAAAACCTGATTGTAGAACTTTATGTGCAGTTCTATCTCCAACGTGATGTCCTCCATAAGCACTACTATGACATTTTCTCAATATATCTTGTTGCTCATTTTCAGGAACACATCTTCTCATAATACCATCAACACCTTCTTTATATAAGTGTGGGTCATCCCAAAAATAATGCCTCAAATCATAGAAGAATTTTCTTCTTTGCTGAGCTGTAAAGGTAGGAGGCAAATACTTGGAAACAATAAAGTTAGCATAATCAGCATACCATGGACTCTCTTGAGAGCTCACTTTTATTGCAGCTAACTGTTCATTAGGAAAACTATCATTAACAGGAATAGGGTCATCGGAGATATTTTCTAATCTAGACAAATTATCAGCAACAGGATTTTCAGCACCCTTCCTATCCACAATATGTAAATCAAACTCTTGTAAGAGAAGCACCCATCTAATAAGCCTAGGCTTAGCAACTTTATTTTCCATAAGGTACTTAATAGCAACATGATCAGTATGAATAGTAACTTTAGAATCAACAATATACTGCCTAAATTTATCACAAGCAAAAACCGCAGCTAGGAACTCTTTCTCAACGGTAGCATAATTCTTTTGAGCAGCATCGAGAGTTTTACTAGCATAATGAATAACATTTAACTTCTTATCTACCCGTTGTCCAAGAACAGCACCTACAGCATAATCACTAGCATCACACATAATTTCAAATGGTAAGTTCCAATCAGGTGGTTGAACAATAGGGGCAGATATTAAAACTTTATTTAAAATTTCAAAAGCTTCTTTACAATCTTCATCAAAAACAAATGGTACATCTTTTTGAAGAAGATTAGTAAGAGGTTTTGATATTTTAGAGAAATCTTTAATAAACCTTCTATAGAAACCAGCATGACCAAGAATACTTCGAATACCTTTAACATCCCCAGGACAGGGCATTTTCTCAATAGCTTCAACTTTAGCTCTATCAACTTCAATACCTCTTTCAGAGATTTTATGTCCAAGAACAATTCCTTCATTAACCATAAAATGGCATTTCTCCCAATTAAGAACAAGATTAGTATTCTCGCATCTCTGCAAAACTTTATCAAGATTCTGCAAACAATTATCAAAAGAAGTTCCATAGACGGAGAAATCGTCCATGAAGACTTCCACAATTTCTTCACAAAAACCATGAAAGATAGCAGACATGCATCTTTGAAAGGTAGAAGGAGCATTACATAAACCAAAAGGCATACGTCTATAAGCATAGGTTCCAAAAGGACAAGTGAAAGTTGTTTTCTCTTGATCAGGCTTTCTAACAGAAATTTGAGAGAACCCAGAATAACCATCAAGAAAGCAGAAATGAGTTTTCTTAGAAAACCTTTCTAACATTTGATCAATAAAAGGCAAAAGATAGTGATATTTCTTAGTAACTTTGTTAACCTTCCTAAAATCAATGCACATCCTATAACCAACCACTACTCTTTGAGGAATAAGTTCATTATTTTCATTTGGCACAACAGTCATCCCTCTTTTCTTAGGGACACAATGCACAGGACTAACCCATCTACTATCAGCAATAGGATAAATGATACCAGTGTCAAGGAGTTTCAATACCTCATTTCTTACCACATCCTTCATCTTAGGATTTAAACGGCGTTGATGCTCAACAACTGGCTTTGCATCACGTTCAATATTAATAGCATGCTGACATATAGAAGGAGAAATCCCCTTCAAATCATCAAGAGTATAACCAATAGCACCTCTATGTTTCTTCACTATTCCCAATAATCTCTCCTCTTCTTCACCAGAAAGTTTAGAACTAATAATAACAGGATATAATTTCTTATCATCAATATGAGCATATTTAAGACTGTCAGGCAAAGGCTTTAAATCAAAAACAGGATCCTCCTTGGGTGGTAATGTGGTACCCAAGTCTTCCACTTGTAAATTATGTTTCAGCATTGCTGGCTGATGCAGGAAAATCTCATCAATTTCATTCCTTTCTTCCATAAAGGCATCACTTTTGTGGTCTTCCATGTATTGCTGCAAAGGATTGTTAGGAGCAAGAGCAATAGCAGCCAATTGTTCAACTTTGTAGTTCTCATTAGGCAATTCAGCTTCATAAGGTGCTTTAGCAAATTTGGAGAAAATAAATTCATAAGACTCTCCATCAAACCTTGTAAGAATTTTCTCCTTTTTACAGTCAATAACAGCACCACAAGTGTTTAAGAAAGGTCTACCAAATATAATAGGACAAGTATCACTAGGAGAAGTGCCTAGTACTAGAAAATCAGCAGGATACTTAGTTTTACCACACAAGACCTCCACATCTCCAACAATACCAACTGGAGAAATAGTTTCCCTATTAGCAAGTTGAATAATCACATCAATGTCTTCAAGTTCACAAGAACCAACTTCGTGCATGATTTCTTTATAAAGCTCATAAGGAATAGCACTAGAACTAGCACCAATATCACACAAACCATAATAGCAATGATCAAGTATCCTAACAGATAGCACAGGAACACTAGGTTTCCTAGATTTACTAGGATGAGAGACAATATTAGAAGCATCTTCACAAAATATAATGTGTCCCTCTTCTACATTTTCAGAAACAAGGTCCTTTAGTATTGCTACTGTAGGTTCTATAGTTATTTGTTCCTCAGGTTCTACAGGTTTCCTTGCACTTTTATTAACCACACTAGCTAACATAGAATGTTCTTTTACCTTATCAGGGAAAGGCATTTTCTCAATATAAGGTTCAGGCACAATAGAATCAATAGTATGAACTTCTATATCTTTAGCAGGAACACAATTAACAGTATCTTTATAAGGATCATGGTACTTGTCCCATTCCTTTTTGTGAATATCAAAATAAGAATCAAAAGCCTTATATAAGTTTGCAACAACTTGAGAATCAAGACCATAAGCAGTACTAACATTATGAAAATCATCGGGATGACATAAAAGTTTTAATGCATTCAAAATCATAATTTATACCTGACTTTCTACCTTTGTCATTCTCCCATCCTTCAGTGTTTTCTTGAATACGGTCAAGAAGATCCCATTTAGGTTCATCTTTCATATGTGTAAATGATCCAGAACAAGAAGCATCCAATAAATCCTTATAATGAAGAGAAAGCCTTGTAGAGAAATTATTAATAACAATACTAGGGAGCTAATGAATAGGGCATTTGAGCATTAGTAACTTCAATCTCCCCCATGCTTGGGCAATACTTTCTCTGTCATGAGGACAAAAATTATATATATAATTCTCATCTCTATGAATTTCACTAGGATGATAGAATTTATAATAAAAGAGAGGCACAATTTCCTCCCATCCAATAGTTTGGCTATTTTTCAGCAGTTTGAACCATTCAGAGGCTCGGCCTGTCAATGATAAAGAGAATAATTTCCTCTTCACTTGGCTTATTGTAATACCTGCACACTTGAACAACTCGCATAATTCATGTAAAAAGAGCAAATGATCACCAGGATGGACATTTACATCACCTGAATAGGAGTTATCCCTCACATGTTTAACAATCTTTATAGGTATTTTAAAAGGATCCAATTCATCAGGCGGTGGGTCACTTACTACCCTAGCAGTAGTAGCAGTGCCCACAAATAAGGACTCAAAAGGAGACCCAAACATAGTGTAATAAAGAAGTAGACAGTAATAAAAACAACACTTACAGCAGAAGCTTCCTTTGTCAATTCCACTTTCCAATAGCGCTTCACTCCCCGGCAACGGCGCCAGAAAATATTCTTGATGACCCACAAGTATAGGTGGTGTATCATAGTACTTTCGATAAGTAAGAGCGTCGAACCCAACAAGGAGTAGAAGGTGTTTACAAGCAGTTTCGATGAAGGAATAATTGTAAACACTGGAAAATAGATTTGTAGGAGGTTTTGATATTGCAGATAAATAAAGTACGAGTAAATAAAATGCAGTAGTAATGATTGCAGCAAGTGGCCCAATCCTTTCTTCAGTAAAGGACAATCCGGTGAGTTTACTTATGATTAACAAACGTTCTCGAGGACACACGGGAGGTTTCTGTCAAGTGCTTTTGTTCCATGCAGCTGAATAATGTTAGGTGTTTTGATAAGTGTTGCGTGGGTGAACCTATGCTAATGTACCATCGCATCCAAGACTAATACATACTTGTGATTATACCCCTTTCAAGTATCCGCAACTACAAGAAAGTAATTAAGAAATAAATCTAACCACAACTTTAAACTCCGGGACTCTACGCTCCCTCGTGTAATGGTTTCCTAATGGGGGTTTAGGTTTATGTCACTCCGGCAACCCCACAATTAGTAGACAAATACACGATGCATCCCCCTAGGCCCATAAATGGTGAACTGTCATCTAGTCGACGTTCACATGACACCACTAGGAGAATAACACCACAACTTAAATATCGAACATTAAATATTATTCAACATTACTTCACTACTAACAACTTGACTTCTTCCATGTACTTAAGAACAACACGAACTACTCACAAGACATCATATGGATCATAATCAGAGGTGATATAATGGATCATAACAATCTGGTCATAAAGTGCAAACACCGATAAATCTCACAAGCATCAACAACTAACAAAGAATCCGCACCGTGAGAGAGATCTAATGAAAAACAACGATAGAGGCCCCTAATGGTGCTGGTGGTGATGACGATGATGATGACGATCTTGATGATGCCCGGAGCGATGACGGTGACGATGTCCGGAGTGGAATTTCCCCTGCAGATTTCCCCTGCCAAAGAGCTTTTTCTCTCTCGGGTGTTTTCCGCACCGCGGCGGCAGAATAATTCTTCGAGGATGGAATGAGGCTTAGGGTTCCCTCGGGGCCAGGCACGCCAAGGATGACCCCAAGAGGTGGGACAGGGTGGCCACACCCTAGGTGGCGCGGCGAGGGGGCGCGCCACCCCTAGGTGTGGGCCCCTGTTGCCCCCTCTGGCTCTCCTTATGGCCGGGTTCCTCCTCTGAACTTTTAGGAACCCCCGGATGTCCCCTTTTTTCTTCTGATCTTCTGAAATATGGTATCTCGACAGTGCTTTTTCCATCAGATTTCTGGTCCCGGTGTTTATTCTCCAAAAATTATAAAACATGCAAAATAAGATAAAATAAGATAAGAGATGCATCATAACATGAAATATATCGATGAATAACAGAAAATTATGATATAAAATAGTGATGCAAAATGGACGTATCATGAACCTATGGTCATGTTTTCCTCATATTTGAACCTTATTTTAAGCACTTAATTGTTTCCTTGATGTTTTGTTCTTCCATTTATTAGTTTTCAAGACTCTATACGTTTAATTTCGTAGTTTTCAGCAAGACCAGAAGATTGACAACCTTCAGGAAAGTTGGGGAAGAGAGAGTTTGTGTTTGTGTGCAGGTTCCACGCTTGTTGATGCGCCAGACAACAAGCAACCTTCTCCAAGACTATGAATTACTACTGGTTTGATAAACCCTCGTTCCTTAATTGGGGAAAAAAATTCCGCTCGACTACATCATACCTTCCGCCTGGGGTCTCCCTACGAGCGTGTGATCACGTCAGCATCAAGTACATTTTCTGAGATTGTTGCGGGGACTTCTAGCTTGGTGCAAGGGGAGTCTCACCCTTCCACTTTCTTTATTTTGTTTTTCTATTGCTTAGTTTACTTTTGTTTAGTCTTGTTTTCTCTTTATCAAAAACCCAAAATAATATAGTCTCTAGTCTCTTGTCTTTTGTTTGTGTTGTTAGTTTATTTTGTGTTATCTTGCAAACATGACCAATGATACTACTAAGATTTATAACTTTAGTAGTACCAATAATAATGATTTGATATGCACACCAATTTCTCCACCTGTTGATACAGCAGATTCTTATTAAACTAAACCTCCATTGTCGAATCTTGTCATGAAAGATCAATTTTTTGGTATTGGAGAAGATGTTGCCTCTCATTTAAATAACTTTGTTGAGTTATGTGACATGCAAAAATATAAAGAGTTGGATGGTGATATTTTGAATTTAAGATTGTTCCCTTTCTCATTAAGAGGAAGAGCTAAAGAATGGTTATCGTCTTTGCCTGAAAATAGCATTATTTCTTGGACTAAATGCGAAGATGTTTTTATTGGGAAGTATTATCCACCTGCAAAAATTAAACAACCGAGGAGTAACATTATGAACTTTAGAAAAAAATGATAATTGACATATTGATCAATCTTGGGAAAGAATGAAAACTATGGTTAACAATTGTCCCGCAAAAAAACTAACTACGTGGATGGTTATCCAAACTTTTTATGCAGGATTAAATTTTTCTTCAAGGAATTTATTGGATTCATCTGTGGGAGGAACCTTCATTAACCTCACTTTAGGTGCAGAAAACAAGTTATTTGATGATCTAATGACAAACTATTCCCAATGGCACAGAGAAAGGGTTCCAACAGGTAAAAATGTAAATTTTGTTGAGAAGGTCTCTTCTTTGAGTGATAAGATTGATATGCTTGCTTCTTTTCTAGCTAAACAAGTGCCTATAGATCGTTATAATGTTCCCTTTAAAGCTCTAGTTTCTAATGAGAATGATCAAAATGATGTGAATTTTATTGCTAGAAACAATTTCAACAACAATGCTTACAAGAATAATTTTGGTGGTAACAACTATAGGCCATATCCTAATAATAATGGTAATTCATATGGGAATGCTTATGGTAATGCTTATAACAATCCTAAAAATTCTACCTCTGATCTGGAGAACATTTTTAAATAATTTATCACTACACAAAAAGATTTCAATAGAAATGTTGATGAAAGGCTTGCAAAACTAGATAATCTTGTGGTGAAAGCTGATAGGCTTGCTCATGATGTAGAAATTTTAAAAATTAGGACTACACGTATTGAGGCCAAATAAAACTGAACCTATAAATTCTATACAAGTTCAAATAAATGGGAACATGAGAATATTAGCTCAAATACATGCTACAAGAGAAAGAGAAGATGAAATTGCTGAAAAAACTGCTAAAAGTGAGCCTATTAAAATTTATACCATCCAACCCTTTGAAAGTGAAAATTTTCAGTACCTATGAGTATACTAATGCTTTTAAACATTTTTATGTTAAAACAAATGGGATTGCAGAGGTCATGACTTTAAGTAGAAGGAGTCCCAAAAGTTCGGAGATTAAAACAATTCTAGAGAGAAAATTGTTGCAAGTGGGATTGAGGATGATATGACTTTAGGAGAAATTTTCCCACCATGTTTGAGGATGATAAATTTTATTTTGATAATTGCACCATATTTTATGTTATTAAGTTCTTACAAAAATTAGCTAAAGATACTAATGCTAGTAAGATAAATTCTACTTTCACCAAACATATCACTAATTCTCTCATAGAAGCTAAGGAAGAAAGGCTCAAACTTGAAGCCTCTATTCCTAGAAAATTACAAGATAGTTGGGATCCCACTATTAGAATAAGAGTTAATTATTTTGATTGCAATGTTTTGTGTGAAATCTTGGTGCAAGTTCTTCTGTTATGCCTAAAAGTTATATGATATGCTTGATTTGAAACCATTGGATGAGAGTATTTTGGGAGTGCATCTTATATACTCCACTGTTAAAAGACCTTTGGGAAGGAATAATGATGTTCTTATTATTGCTAATGATAATTATGTACCCATTGATTTTCTTGTTTTGGATATTGAATTCAATGCTTCTTGTGCTATAATTTTGGGGAGACCTTTTCTTCGTAATGTTGCTGCTATTATTTATATAAAAGAGGGGATTATAATATTCCAGTTTCCCCTTAAAAAGGGCATGGAACATTTTTCTAGAAATAGAATGAAGTTACCTTAAGTACTATCAATGATTCTATTGGTAATACTTGATTCGTTCTTCATGCCTAGCTAAAAGGCGTTAAAGAAAAGCGCTTGTGGGAGGCAACCCACTTTGTTTTCCTTTGTTTCCTTTTTATTTTCTTCTGTTATTATTATTATTATTATTGTGTCTTGAAAGTTGTTACCTCTGTAACAACCGCTCCTTATCCTTTTTATTTCTTTTTTGTGTCAAGAGTAAGCTCTTATAGAGAGGTAGTGCGATTTGGGGAAGTTGCTGTTCTGAAACATATTTCTAGGCTGACACCAAAACAAATATTTATCTCATCCAGACCGTCGGATTGCTTTAAAAAATAGATACATGCCCTAGGTTGTTTCCTAACTTTCATTAGTTTTGCACTTTTTGATTTGAGAAACATAAGAGTTTCGAAAAAATTCATCTTTACCGACTTTTCGGTTTCGACATATTTGTGCCAATATTTGCATTGGCCTCTTAATCTTTTTCTTTTGAGATTCTTTCGGGGGAGGGGGATCCTAAAAATAAGTTGTGATAGTAGCTGAAGTTTTAAATTGAGTGTTAGAATTGTGTTGAAACTGAACCAAGTGGATTTATTATTTTGATTGCACCAATGTTGCTTATGAAGATTGTGATAATTTTTAGGTGGAGGAAGTTTTCAAGTGTAGGGAGAGAAGAATGATACGATGAGATAAAGGATGGACAAAAGCACAAGCTTGGGGATGCCCATGTCACCCCAATACATATCCAAGAAGTACAAGCGTCAAAGCGTGGGGATGACCAAGGCATCCTCCTCTTCATCAACAAAATTATAAGGTTTCTTTCAAAACACTATATTTTTATTGCTTCACATGATATGTGTTTTTCTTGGAGCGTCATTTCATTTGCTTTCAGTTTTGTTTTGTTTCTTTGCTGTAGTTTATGGTTGGATCCTATCAATTTTATTTTGGATAGAGACACACTTCGTTTTTATTGCCTAGAACACTCTAGTTTCACTCTTATTGTTCTGTGAGTGTTCAATTTTTGTTCAGATCTTGTTGGTTTGTGTCAGTTTTATATGATTATCTCTCTGGTCTTTAATGGTTATTTTATTTGAGAGTTGTTTCAAATAACTTGATTGGTGTTGGAGAAGAGTAAAATATTTCATGCTTATAGTGGTGCCAATAGGAAGCTTGTTTTGACTGTGGCTTAGACTTTGGAATGTAATGTTTGATCTTATTTTAATTGTGTGCTTATTAGTATATGATGTATCATGATTAGT
The DNA here is from genome assembly GCA_028641055.1 of Alopecurus myosuroides. Classification (NCBI taxonomy): domain Eukaryota; kingdom Viridiplantae; phylum Streptophyta; class Magnoliopsida; order Poales; family Poaceae; genus Alopecurus; species Alopecurus myosuroides. The sequence goes on from CM054059.1 coordinate 250,720,614, forward strand.
CTCAAATAGTTGAGAGTCCTTAATGTGCCTTTTAAATTAAATCATATGTTGTTTCCTCATATTTAAGCATGGTATTCTCCTTTGAATGATTTATCTAGATTGACTTGGCACATGCTCACACCATGTTATGACTATAAACAAAGTCACATATATCCTCTATGATCATTTAGTTTTGACTTGTAATATCACTTCATGCTTTGATTAATGATGTTTTGTCGCTATGCATGATTATGGCCGTTATTGCTCTCTTAGTTGGTCGCCCCTAGTATTTTGCTTGCCTTCACATGTACTAAGTAGGATCTCTACTCCTGCATACAACTCCTAAAAACCAAATTTTTCCAATGTGTCCACCATACCTAACTATATGTGGTATTTCACCGCCACTCCAAGTAAATTTCTCGTCTGCTACCTTTAAACCTTCAAAATTATTAACCTGTTTTGTGTTCCTCTTTTAGCTCTTTAGGAAGTAGTTTAAAGTTTATCATGGTTTATGTCAAGCAAAGTTATTCTCCCTTATTTCACTAGATAAATATGGAATATGTGCTCATCTAAATTTGCAGAGAGCTGGTGCCAAATAATATGAACTCAAATAATAAAAAAGGCACTTCCCAATGGTTTGATGAATGCTGGTGGGCACCCGTGGATACGGATAGCTCTGGTTTGTGAAAGGAAAGATGGAGGAAGTGACAACAAAAAAAAGCTAATGTAAACTTCTCTCAAAAGTCTAAACACTTTGCTTGACATGGATTATGATAAGTTTTTCATTACCATTCATTAACATGACATACACCTCTCTCAAAATTATTTTTAATACCTCTGTTTTATTAAATAAAAAGCTCTAGCACATGAGTAATCTCTTCTTCCCTCTACGAACGGTCTTTCTTTTACTTTTATGCCGATTCTTCATCTTTTTACTTTATGCGCCATCTAAGAGAGCATAGTTGTCATTCTGAGTATAATGTGCATAGTCCCAAAATTTATTATTGATTGATTCATGACTATGGTATTGCTTGCTCTCAAATTATTTGTATCTAGTCACAATTTAAACTTTCAAGGTCTCCTAGCATTTATGTTTTTTTACCATAGGAAGGACAAGCTGGATACAACTTTATTATGTTTCTCTTTATGATTGAAACAATTGTATCAGTTTAAATGCTTCATTATTAATTGTCTTTTGTTTGTGTTACTTTTCATGTGCAACATAGTTGCTAAGTTTACATCAGTTCAAATAATATTTATCATGCATTTGTTTAAGAATTTTGATCTCAGCTTGCAATGCTTTTACATAACGTTGATCAAGATTTATGTTGGCTTCATGTCACCTCAAAATTTATTTTTTTATCACTTACCTACTCGAGGACGAGTAGGAGTTAATCTTGGAGATGTCAATAAATTTCAAACGTATCTATAAGTTTCGATCGTCCATGCTTCTTTTTTTAACCAATACCTTTTGTTTTCCACATGTTTTCTATCGTTTTCCGGATGTTTTAATCGACTAACCAATTAACAAGATGCCCTAGACCAGTTGCTGTTTTTCTATCTCAAGTTCTTAAGGAAATATTCTCGGAAAGGGCTGAAAATCCACGGAGATCATTTTTTACCCCGAACGGAGACGGAGTCCAAAGAAGAGTCGGAGGGGATCAGGGGGCCCTATGGGGTGCCAGGCGCGTCCCCAGCCTAGGCTGCGCCTGGTGGGCCCCTAGCCTACGCCTCTCAACGCCTCTTCGCCAATAAACTTCCTTTAACCCTAAACATTAGTGATAGAGTTACTGAACGGATAGTATGGCCACAATTTAACTTGACACAAAGGTATTTCCAAATTTTGATACTTTTTCGATTTAAGCTTGACACAAAGGTAAATTATCTAGATATGCAACTAAGGTGAATTTACCTATTTGGAAAGAGCTACACTAAGAAAGATAAAAACATAAAGTAAAGGTAAAGGATAGAAGTAATCGATAGCAGAAGCACGCGGAAACAAGGATGTATTCCCGGGTTCCTCCCTTTGAGGGTAGTATGTCTTGTTGGAGGGGTGTGAGTTTCGCCACGAAGGCTTACTCAACGCCATAAAGGCCTCACCCTATTCTCCGATGAACTTTGCCAAAAAGACCTAGTTCACCTTCCACTATTGATTCCCTTCGACAAGAACACCAACAATCTTGGGGACTCCCAAAAACACCAACAATCTTTCTACAATCAACAGGTGAGCAACAACGGAATCTAGGTTTTCCACAAGGAAACCCTAGACAATAATCCCTCAAGTGAATGAGGGGGAAATGAAGAAGGCTTGGTGAAGATGTAGATCCGGGTCTTCTCCTTCACTCCTCCAAGAATCAATGAGTTTGGGTGGAGGAGATAGGAGAAATATAGATTTTGGTGAGCTCCATTAATGGTGACTTGCATGATGGATGAGCTAGCTCTTTGGAGAAGAAGGGGTCTTCTATTTATAGGTCCTCTCTAAAACTAGTCGTTTTTCTACTTCTCACGAACAATTCGGAATCAACCTGGAATTTTCGGAATATTCCGGAGCAATCCGGATGCTAACAGAGGTTTTCACGGTCATTCTAGAATGGATCCGGAATGACTTCGACACTCTGGAATTGCCCGCAATAAATCCGGATGCCAACAGAGGTTTTCATGGCAAATCCGGAGTCATTCCGGAATTTCGGAATGAATCCGGATGGCAACAAAACCTCAGTAAGTAGGGAAAACATGTCACGATCTTTTTCTCCTTACCATAAAGTTGACACCGCTTTGTGCTGGTAATAAGTGTACCCTTAAACATGCAGCACACAGTGAGATATCACTTATGTTGTTAGCAAACACTCAAAACCAAAAGGATTAAGAGATGTTCTTTCAATCTCCCTTTTTTTGGTGTTTGATGACAACATAAGGATTCACATGGATTTCATAGAGTGAACAAAGGAAATGGTTTTTAAAAACTAGACTAGCTCCCCCTAGATGTGTGCACCAGTTGATGCGTACAACAATTAGGCTTTGATCCCCCTATATTTTAGGAACCAAGCAATTTAAACAAGTTCACAATAGCAATTGCATAAAGGATAATACATGATAACCAAGAAAGCAGATAGTCTAAAGATAATAACTTATACCACAAGCAAGGGTGACACACCTGAGTCACCTAAAGGTTCCACACACATAAGAGAAAATGTTTTCAACAAAAAGATAAACTGGAGCACAAGCCTATAAGATCAAATCAAAAGGCAAGAAACTTGTGCCCAACCCTTGAAAATCCCGTGATATCTAAAATAGTGAACTCTTTCTCCCCCTTTGGCATCAATAAGCCAAAAAGGGGGAAAATAGCCCAACTAGCATCCCAAGAGATCACTCGACTTCCTCTTTGGACTCCTCTTCTTAATCTTCTCCACCTTGGTTGTCAACATTGATACGTCCAAAACGTATCTATAATTTTTGACGGTTTCATCTTCCATCTCCTAGCTTTTTTCTGTTCCTTTTGTACATATTGTAAATAACTTTATCTATTCTTTAATAAAGAGGGGGCTGTGGGGGATTCCCCCACAGTAATGGTGTCAAATTTTTTTTGACGGTTTCATGATACTTTTATACTTTTGATAATTGTTTTTATTTTAAGTTTATGATTTATTTGGACTAAGATACTAATAGTTGCAAAAGTGCACAATATTGTTGTTTTACACTTTGATGTGTAGGAATTATCAAAAATACAAGAGGAAACCTTGTTGGAGTCGAATTGGGACTTTCCTGAAATCTGTCTGAAAACTCTTTTTAAAGATTGCCACATTACGGGTCGAAGACGGTGTCAAACGGAAATCTCCACAAAGACAAAACTGTGGAGAATTTTGTGAGGAACGTTCTAAACTTAAAATTTGACCGATTACGAGTCCGGACAGCTGAGATACGCCCGATTTACTGCAGCCCTAGATGGGATGACGAAATTCCAGAAGGATATATAAAGGGAGGAAACCTAGCTTATGGACAACTCCTCCACCCACGAATTGCAGCCACCAAAAGCCACATTTTTTCCTCCCCCATGAATCTCATCTCCATGTGGGAGGGCTCCCAAGAAGCCATGAAGGAAGGGGGCTAAGGGGCGGCGCTCCACCATGATGCCGGTGGTAGGGAAGGAACTCCCCGCGCCGCTGCCGCCGCCGCCATGCGCTCCTCGCTGCCCCCTTTACCGCCTTCACCAAAACCTTCATCATCATCTTCTCCATAGATACAGCGGTCCACTCTCCCACAAACCTCTATAATCCCCTATGTAAACATGGTGTTTGGCGTTATAAATTATTTGCAGATGATCTATTGCATCTATGTCATGTTTGTGTTGTTCTCTTTTGTCATATGATTGATTGTTGAATCTCCATGGATGGTTTGCGCTATATATTGAATTTGTTACATTCCAATGGTGCCCATCATATGTTTATGCACACATGGATTACATCATAGAGTTTGTAGTATGTGGAGAAAGCTAGAGGGAGGGCTTCTTGAGTGATAGAAACATGAGCCACAATCTAGTGATTGAAGCATATGGGATAAAGAGGACCTTTTGATCTTAATGCTATGGTTGGGTATTTTACCTTAATATATCTTATAATAATTATGTATGTTTGGCAGAATTCCAATCATAGGTACTTCCAATCATTGGATAGTGAGATCTTGTTAGCTTTGCCTCTCCCATATAAAAGAGGAATGTCAACCTTGTATTTGACTATTTGATCATGGACAAATCCATCACAATTACCACCACTTTTCCACACTCATGGTACTATTAGTTTATGGTTACTTAGTATATTTTATTTATGAAGCACTAACATTTACTTTCTTGTATTTACTATCTTGCAAAGCTATCTCTCATACCTGTATTATTGCTCCAGTATTATTTCCTAGATAAAGTAAACGTTTAGTGTGCAGAGAGTTGTATCAGTGGTTGATAGAACTTGAGAGAACATTTATCCTACCTTTAGCTCCTCGTTGGGTTCGGCACTCTTACTTATCAAAAAGGCTACACACGATCCCCTATACTTGTCGGATATCAAGCATCATCAAAGTCATCTTCATCCACATACTCTTCATCATCATCACCACCAGCCGGAGGCACCCCAAAGTTGAAGTCATCATCACTAATTTCAGGCATCTCAATGGGAAAAAGAGCAGCAGCAACACGTGAAGGAGGATCAACAGGCACATCAATCCCAGCATTCCTCCTATCGGCATTCTGAATATGCCTAGTCTCCTTAGCTAGCTCTGTAGCCTCATGAGAAATAGCTCCTGTCTCACTGCACATGTTGAACATTGTCTTGAAGAACTTGGCAATGCCACTAGAGGGCTGATGCTGAGAACCACCGGTAGAAGAGCTACAAGGAGTGTGATACACCTTGGCTTTAGCCCTTGCAAACTCAGGGATCTCCGGAGCACGAATAAGAGAGGAACTGAACTTCTTTGGACTAACAACCGGATAATGCTCCATAATCTCTTCCCCAACCATGGAGTTGATGAACCTCTCAATATAAAGACCATATGAACACTTCCTCTTTTCCACAACCCCCATGAAAATCTCATGATAGAGAAGATCCATCACATCAATCTTCTTATGGTTATTAGGCTTGGTGATTACCATGAGGTTGACCATAAAAGCCCTGATAGCTGAGACATCTCCAGCTTTTACCATGAGGGTGGAGCGGAAGATCTTGGACAACAACTTATAGAATGGATAAATATTGGAGTTGAATGGAATGTTCTTGTAAGGAATGTCACGAGGATAGAAAAATTCCAAGATGGACACATCATAATCAGAAGCATCATAAATGCGGTAACCATGAACTCCCGAAGTTGCCTTCGAAGAATAAACTAGAGGAGTAGCAAACTCAGCCAGATTGCTGCAAATCTTCTGATCACCAGTCATCCAAGTCATGGTCCGCACCGCATCAGCCTTGCAGTGCACAATGCAGTAGAACTGAGAGATGAGGTTAGGACAATACTCATGCTCAATATGTAGGAGAGGTGCAATGTCCGTCTTGAACAAACACTCATGAATGCTACAAAGCTCTCCAGGCCTGTGATGATGATTATAGAATTCCATTTCAATATGGGCTTGTACACAAACAGGAGGAGTGAGTGTGGAATAGAAATCCTCTCAAGCCTTCATCTGAAGGTTGGTCCAAAATGTGGGATCCTCACATGTGGACTCAGGAAAGCGGTAAGGATTCTTCTTCTTCACGTGCTTCCACTTCCCACAGAGAACATCTTCATATCTCCCTTAGGAACATGTTCAACCATCCCTTCGTCATGAGCCGCCGTAGGACGGCCTCCTGGACCACTCTGTAAGCACGAGACCCACAGGATAAATCTCGACGAGATACGGTAGTCTTCCTCTTGTGAACCCTACCGCCACGAGAGCCTTGAACTGTGAATAGATGGCAGATAGAGATAGCAGGGGGTAAGTGCATATGCCATAAGGTAATAAAATAACCCTGAGTTGGATGAAGTGCAATTTCCATGATATTCTGGGCCCATTCGGATTCAATCCGGAATTTCCGGATTTATTTCGGAATGTCGGATTATTCCGGTTTCTCGGAATGATTCCAATGTTTCCGGAAACTTTGAACTAAATCAGATCTGTGGGGAAATCATGAAAAATTGACTCAAAACTTCATCAACTCTAGGGTTACAATGGATGGAACTAAGGAGTGTTTGTGGTAGTAACTACAGTGCAAGAAAACACGTATTTTGACAAGAGAAATTAGATCTAGGCCACGGTTTGCAAGTGTGGGTCTAGATCTCTAGATTCATGGAATTTCAACAGGTAGCAGATTAGCCATGGATAACAAGATGGATTGAATCGAAAAACTAGATGAACCCTAGGTCAAGATGCATCTAGATTGAAATCCAAACCAAAAAACAAGAGAGGTAGAGGGGCCAATCCGAAATACCTTCCATGGAGGAGTTCCCTGACAAGGAGAGGATCAAAATTCCCTTCCTAGGGCAAGGAGAAGCCTTGGGGCGATTTTTTGGTGGCTATTGCCGGAGGGAGACGAAGTGGGTATGGAAAATAACCTCTCCTGGATGTGCAACTTCCTTATATAGGCGGAATATGTAATTTCTGGAATGCCCCGGACCGAATCCGGCTGGCCGGAATTATTCCGAAAATTCTGGATGTATTCTGACTGAGTCGGATGTATTCCAAGATTTCCGGATTAATTCTGGTGTAATCGGAATTGATCCGACATTTCCGGGATTTGATTCAAAGTAGGCCAGAAATAACATAGGAAAGACCTTTTAGGATGAATGTGACTTCTATGGAGTATGAAATATGCTTTTAGATGAAGAGACAAGACAGATAAACAGTATAGACACAAGATGGGATGGTATTTCCTAGTCATACTCCATGGAGAGAAAAAACTTCAAGGAATAAAACAGCAATAAGGAGCATTGTTCGGAATAAGCCAAGAGATCCAAAGAGACACGAAAGATCCAACTAAGAACCAACTCTTCAAAAAGAAGAGGTTGGTGTCCTAGGCCACCATGTAAGAGAGTATGGTATGCCACCGCGAAGATGTATCTTGCATGCATTGACAATTCTCAACAATTTAGCTCACAATTCAACATTGGAAAGGAGAGATATAAATAATTTTTTACTTTGGCAATAATGGAGGGAGGGAGAGCCCAATGTATTGGGACAACACTCCCCCTATATCCATGCCTACCATTAAACCCAAACACATAGTCATCTATAGGTGTGTGCTATGTGTTGTTGGGAACCCCAAGAGGAGGGTGTGATGAGCACAGCGGTAGGAGTTTTCCCCTTAGTTAAGAACCAGGGTTATCAATCCAGTACGAGAAAGAGAATCTTCGGAAGGTTGATGCCACTGACGGTGGTGCTGGCGCTTCACCGGTGTCAGCAACAACGTGGAACCTGCACACAACACAACTAAAATACTTTGCCCCAACGGTACAGTGCGGTTGTCAATCTCACCGGTCTTGCTGAAAACAAAGATTAGACGTATGTGGAAAACAGTGTATGCTTGCAGTAAGTAAAGAAAGCAGGAAAATGTTGTGGTTTGATTAACAGTGTGGAAAAATGGACCGAGGTTCATAGTTTCACTAGTGGTGTCTCTCCATAAAAGATAGCATGTTGGGTGAACAAATTACAGCTGGGCAATTGACAAATAGAGGTTGCACCGTAGTGCACAATATAACATGAAGATTACTATGGTATTTAGTGTGGGCATTACAACAAGATACATAGACTGACATCCATCTGCATCTATGACTAATAATCCACCCTCAGGTTATCATCCGAACCCCCTTAGGTATTAAGTTGCAAGAAACAGATAATTGCATTAAACAAAGTGTGTAATGTAAGCAATGATTATGCACGCGGGCACTCACACCGCTGTATTCTCCCTAATGGCAACATCACATCCTCCCCCTTCACGTTTATGTCACTCGAGCAAGGCAACAAGGAGGCATGAATCCACTATCGAGCATAAATACTCCCTCTTGGAGTCACTAGCAACTACTTGGCCAAAGTAACCACTAGCAACATAAAGCATGCAAGATCACAAATAACATATGCAAATAAAGACTATAATCAACTTGGCATAAGGTCAATATTCATCGGATCCCAGCAAACACAGCATATAGACTTACATAAGATCAATCTCGATCATGATAGGCAGCTCACGAGATCTAAACATGGAGGCATATGAGGAAAAGACAACCATCTAGCTACAGCTACGAACCCGTAGTCCAAGGATGAACTACTCACACATCACTCCAGAGGCAGGCATGGTGATGTAGAAGCCTCCGGTGATGATCTCCTCTCTGGCAGGGTGCCGGAAACAGCTTTAGAACCCCTTGATCTAGAGTTGACGGTGACGGTGGCTGCGAAACGTTTTCGGGGATTTTGATCAGGTGCTTAGGGTTTTCCATCAGGGGGGCTTAAATAGGCGAAAGGGAAAAGGCGGTGGAGGCCAGGGGACCTCACACCCATAGCTGGCGCGGCCAAGGGGGCGCCACCCTATGGTGTGGCCCCCATGTTGCCCCTCTTCGACTCCTCTTCGGTGTTCTGGATGCTTCCGGGGAAAATAGGAACTTCGGGCTTTGTGGGGTCCAATTCCGAGAATGTTTGCAGAACAACTTTTATGAAACCAAAAATAGCAGAAAACAGGAAACTAGCACTTGGCATCTTGTCAATAGGTTAGCCCCAGAAAACATATAAAAATGCTATAAATAATGGAGAAAACAAGTAGCAATTGGCAAAATATGATCATGGAGCATCAGAAATTATAGATACGTTGGAGACGTATCAATGTGTATGCAAGATCCTTAAATCAATGATATTAGCTCATTCCTCAAGAACATAATCTTGAATCATCAAGGGGCGTCGTGAATATATCGTCAAGTTGATCCTTGGTGGGCACATAGCCTAGTGCAATATATCCACGAGCAACATGATCCCTAGTGAAGTGATGATAAATCTGAATATGCTTCGTTCTTGTATGTTGCACCGGGTTGTAGGCGATATTGATGGCACTCTGATGGTGCAGGTATTGCACTCGTTGGGAAACCCCAAGAGGAAGGTTTGATGAGCACAACAACAAGTTTCCCTCAGTAAAGAAACCAAGTTTGAATCAACAAGTAGGAGGAAGGAGTAACTTCAAAAGGTTGATGCAGCTGAGATGGTAGGGCGCACTACCGGTTCAGCAGCAACGTGGAACCTACACAACACAAACAATTCACTTTGCCCCAACGAAGTAGTGAGGTTGTCAATCTCACTGGTTTTGCTAATAACAAAGAGGTTAAATGTATGGTGTTGAAAACAATATGGGAATAGTATGAAAACAGTAGCAGCGGTATGAAAATAGTGGAAGGAGTGTGAAAACAATGGAATCTGTGTGTGTATTATCAGAATGAGAAAATGGACTGGGGTCCACAGTTCACTAGAGGTGTCTCTCCATAAAAGATAGCTAACATGTGTGGTGAAAAAATTACAGCCGGGCAATTGACAGATAAAGAACATGCATGACATAAATATTACTATGAGATTCATGCGGGCATTACAACAAAATACATAGATCGTCATCCAACTGCATCTATGACTAATAATCCATCCTTAGAATATCATCTGAACAAACATTGGGTATTAAGTTGCAAGCAACGGATAATCGCAGTAAGCAAAGTGTGTAATGTGAACAATGTAAACATCGTTGTTTTCTCCCTAATGGCAACAACACATCCTCCATCCGTCACGTTTCTCTCACTCGAGCACAGATGTAAAGGAGCCATGAACCCACTATCGAGCATAAATACTCCCTCTTGGAGTCACTAGCATCTACTTGGCCAGAGAATCTACTAACAATGGACAGCATGCAAGATCATAAATAACATACACATGAAGATAACATGATAGATTGATAATCAATAGACATAGCATTCAATAATTATCGGATCCCAGTAAACACAACATGTAGCATTCCAAATAGATGATCTCGATCATGTGAGGCAGCTCACGAGATCTAAACATGAGGCATAAGGTGGAGAGTACAACCATCTAGCTACTGCTATGTACTCGTAGTCCAAGGATGAACTACTCACACATCACTTCGGAGGTGGGCATGGTGGTGTAGACCCCTCCGGTGATGAATTCCCCTCCCGGCAGGGTGCCGGGGAGAGCTCCAGAACCCTCCCGATCTCGGGTTGACGATGACGGCGACCTCGGGTGTTTCTCGGGATGCAGTGGTATCTTTTTAGGGTTGACATATCAGGGGGTATAAATTGGCGAAAGGGTGATGGCGGTGGATACTCGAGGGGACCACACCACCCCTAGGCGCGGACAGGGGAGCGCGCCTCCCTATGGTGTGGCCCCCCTGTGGCCACCCCTCCGGGCCTCTTTAGGACTCCGTGGAACCTTCGGGAATTCTAAGACTTTCGGGCTTCAAATTTTCCAATTTCGAGAATATTTCCAGAACAACTTTTCTTAAACTATAAACATCATAAAACGGGGAACTGGCTCTGTGGCATCTTTTCAATAGGTTAGTCCGGAAAATCGATAAAAATTACATAAAGTGTATGGAAAACATGTAGCATATGGCATGAAAACAACATGGAACATCAGAAATTAATGATACGTTTATGACGTATCAACATCCCCAAGCTTAGTTCCTACTCGTCCTCGAGTAGGTAAACGATAAAAAAACACATAATTTCTAAGGTGACATGCTACCAACATGAACTTGATCATCTAAATTGTAAAAGCATAAGCATAGCTGAGATCATAGAGCTTAAACACAATCATGGTAAATATAAATCTAACAATAAAGCATAGCAAGAACCTTGCATCATGAGGAGTAACACAATTAAAAGATCATGAATAATAATGGACTCAAAAGCAATACATTTGTTTCAAGCATAGATCTTACATGGCAAAGTGATATTTCGCTTGTTCTTAAGAGTGGGGCAAAACATAAATGCCAGGACACCTTCAAAGTTCATGATGAAGACTAGAACAAATAATTTGAGAATAAACAATAACACATCATGAATCAATTAATAATGTTTATGGGACAAATGCACATTAAACTCAGAATGGCAACCATGCTCTCTAAGTTGTGCATAAAGTTAGAAGATGGAGACTGTAACATCCCTGATTTTTGGAAAATGCAAAAATCACAAAAATTTGAAACTTTTTGTTTTCATGTTATGCAAGTCACCAAGAACCAAATGAGGAGCAAGAAACAAAAGAGAATAATACATAATTCAATGAAATTGAGTTTACCAATCCAATTACGCCTTGTTCCTTAAACTCTAAAAACCTTCTTCAAAAATAAATTTATTATTATATAAAGGGAATATTTTTTTATTAACAAACCCTTACCTAAAATGTTTGCAACTCCAATATTACTTTGAGGATATTTTATGGCAACAAAAATCAAAGAATTATAACCCTTAATAAATTTCCAAGCCTCAACAACATTTGGTAAGAATAAAATACTTAATAATAACTTTTAATTGTTATTTCAAGTTTTAAACATAAAGGTGTGAAAAATAAAATGCATTGCTTGAAAATAACATAAAGGAGGGTTCTAAAAACAATATTATGACTTGTGGTTTTATTCTAAATTTTATTGATCAACAATATTAATTATTTCATATGAACTAATTAAATAACATTAAGATACTATTAGTAAATCCTTCATATCCTAAAATTATAAAATGTGAAAATGGGTTAAAAATGGATTTCCAAAAATAATATATGACATGTAAAATGTCTCTGCAATTTTATTTAGATAATAACATCAATTTATTATTTTCTAAATTTTAAAATGGCCTTAAAGTACCATTAGTGTTTTATTTATTTTTCAAAATATAAAATTGTGAAAACATGATGAAATGACTTTCAAAATTATGTTTTCAACATTTAGAATGTCACTATAATTTTAATTGACCCATAACTATGTTTTATAAATTTTTAAATTAAAAATCACATTAAGTGACTATTAAAGAATTATTCAAATTTCCAAAATTAAAAAATAAAATATGTTGAATTGTTTCCAAAAGTGGTACTGTTGGAAAGTAATATAGTTTTCAAGAATTTAGATATTGGTTCCATGTCATTTGGATTTTTAAAACAGAAGTTATTAAGGTTTTTATTTAGCAGGAAAAAGAAAAGAAAAAGAAAAAGAAAAGATGACGTCAGCTGGCGTCACCCTTCTTCTTCCTCACGGAAGGAAAGCCACGGCCATTTCGGCCGAGATTTTCGCCATCAATTCAAGGCCATTAAGGTCGTGTTCCCCTCCCCTCTCTGCATCTATAAGAGGCCCCCGAGCCCCTCGTCCTTTTTCCCCAAACCCTAGCCCGAGAGGACCGAGGGGCTGCTCGGTATTGCTCGCCGGAGTTGCCACTGCCGCCGCCGTCGTCTGTCCTCACTTCCGGCCACAGCAGCAGGTCCCCGCCGCCCATTTCACGCCCCTCCTCTTCCCCTCCCTGCACCTCCTCATGCCCTTGATTCGATTTTTCCCGCAGCGGAACCGTGTCCCCGACGACCACCGGAGTTGCGCCGCCTCGGGTCCACACCGCACCATCGAAGGAGGTCATCACCGTGGACGCTGTCGACACCCTTCGAACCGTCGTGCTCCGCTGAGCCTCGTGGTGGTCTTCGTTCAGCCCGTGGACAACTGGAGCACCGCCACTGTCAACCTCCCGTGAGCAGCGCCACCGCAACCTCCATCTCCGGCGAGATCCCTCTGGTGAGATCCCTCTCCCTCTCTGTGCCGTTAGATCTAGATCTAGTGGCCTAGATTAGATCATTTAAGCGAAGGGGTACGTCGCCGTTAGATCCAGATCCAGCGGCCCTGGTCGATTCACTTATCCACGTCGTCGCACAGTCAGCAGGCCACATCAGATCCCAGTCAGCACAAGCGCCCAATCAGGATCAGACACGTGGCCAGCCCTTAAATTCAAATATTTCTCCCGCTGGATTAATTGTAGTTTTGCAGAAAAGCCCCTACAACTTAGATCTAACATAACTTTTGATCCATAAGCCCAAATTTAGCAATTTTGGACTTTTTGAAATCCCCTGAATCTGTAGAATCTTTTAGCACTGTTCAAATTCAAATTTTACAAACTTAAATTTGTTCAAATTCAAATATGCTTGTTTCATGAATTTTGGCATAATTCAAATTCTACAAATCCAAAAATTGTAAATAAAATATATTTGAAAACCTTAGGATATGTACTTTCATATCCTCTGTCCCAAAATAATTTTTGATAAAATTAAAATTGAATTTAGAATTAATTGGAATATTTGAGTAGTTTTGACATAGATTTAATTCTGTAAATAATTTCAATATAGTTCCTTTTGCAAAATTGCTCCATTTGATAACCTTGAACCAGAAACAACATTCCCAACCAGTTTGGACACCCTTGGACCATGGCCATGAGTATTTGACCAAAAAACCAACATAGTGGTACATCCATTTTCACCATGTCTTAGGAATTGTTTTCAACTGTTATTCCTTGATGTTATGTCTATTTGGAGACAAGACAAGTCCTTAGAATGTGTCAATCACATATAGTACCAAGTAGTGAACTGTAGTTTTCTATCTACTTCTCCACTCCCCTTTCATGCTTCAAGAAATCATCAAGTTAGCAAAATAGAGATCAAGACTCAAACACCAGAAGAAAAACTTCATCTTCAACTTAGTGGCAACATGAAGAGCTACAAGGAAGATCAATGAATAAGTTTGGACTCCACACCTAGAAGAAACTCAAGAAGTACAAGTGTGAAGAAATTCAGAAGAAAACATCTCCCTCTCTCTTTCTATCTTTCTTCTCAATTCTTTCCAAATTGACTTAGTGGTATTTGTGCCCATCCCATACCTAAACCAAGTAGTGAAGTGAAGATTATGAAGATTTATCAAGTTCAAGAGAAGCTTCACAACAAGGAAGAAACTACAATATAAGCATGAAGATGAACTTCAAGAAAACAAGCATGTGAAGACTTGGAGCCATCCATACAAGTTGAAGAATAACAAGTTGTTTTTACCCAACCATTGACCCAAATAGAAAATCCCAAGACTTTATATTGTTTTCTCTATTGTTAAGAAGTTAGTTGAACCAAGACCTACCCTAAACCAAAATGGAAAGACTAACTTAGAGTACTCAAATGTCTTGAGGAAAATGACTAAGTGTTACACATTGTGATGTGTTACAATAGTTGAGATAGTTAGATCACCTTGGTGAACTCTTGGAACTTCCTCGACAAGTATGGTTAAAATAAAGTTAGTTTTCTACAAACTCAACCTAGTCCTTCCCAATGTATTGAACCATTATAGAATGAATCTTTCAAAACTCAAACCTTGACCTTGTCCTAGCCAACTTGGTTACATCCCTTTTTCCATGATTGTTGCTTTGTATGTTTCTTCACTTGTATGATTGTTTGGTAGAATGTTTGTTTATTTTGTTATTGTGTTCTCAATGAATAGATTGTACGGAGAGCAACGATCTTTTGTGAAGATAGTGTGAATTCTTCACCAACTTCAACAAGGCAAGTAACACATCATACAACTACCCATTATTTTCTATATGCATTAGTTGATTTTGAGTAGTATGCATGATAGGAAATTTTAATAATTTATATTATGATGTGCTATATCCTAGTAGTGTGTAGCCATCCTTATACCTTGTTATTTTGATACCTTAGTGCTTAGTAGATGCTTAGCCATGCTACAAAAAAATTGTTTTACTTGATGATGTGTAAGAATTATAAGTATAAACTTCAATGAACCACCTAGGTGGAATTGGTTGTATGGATCATAAGAGTTGAGTGTCTCCTCAGGGGTAATACCTGAGTGGTTCACTTGAGGAATGCCACCCAGGAACAAAGTGATTATGATGTTCCCCAAGTTTAGATTGCTTCCAGTGCAGCCTTTAGTCATATGGGCTCTGTCTTGATTAACTAAGTTGTGAGGGTTCAGCCTAGGCTTGACAAGCAGATGTAGCATAATTATAGGTGGAACGGGTCTTGCCATTAGGTTGAATTCTTGCTTCTAAAAGATCTCGTCTCAATCTTCTCCTTTTCTTAATGCACTCAGGGTGTATAGGATGTTTGGGCTGATTTGAGTTTGAAGGTGAAAGTGCACAAACTCTGCAGAGTCAACAAACTAAGATCTTAGCCGTGTCCCCGGTTAGACAACTATGAGCAGCTGGACAAGGATGGACAGATTAATCACATCACCTTTTCAAATGTAAAACTTGTAATCATAGGTAGGGACATTCCGGGGTTTTACCAAAAATGTCTCTTGACATGTCGGGGTTTTACAGTGTATTGTCACAGGGTCACTGGGGTTTTACCAATGAATCCCAAACTTAGCAGAACAAAATTTGATTTATAAAGATATAGGAGAAAACTAGCTTTATGCAAACTTAGACAAAACTCCACTAAGCCAAATAAGCATGTAGTATTAGTCTTGCCATTTATATCCACCATAGTGTTACTTGCCAATAAATTAAATTGTATTGACCCCCTTTGTGGCTGCATAATCCATATTTCAGATGTTTCTGAAGATGAGCGAGGATTACGTTTAGGATCTCGAGACTATCGCCAACATGTTTTGCCTGTGGAACATGAAGAAGATGGGCTCAATGTTGTACTATGTTTTCTGCTTCTGCTAGTCTTCTAAAACTATGCAAGTTGTAATACTATTTTATAATCACTGGATCATGCGATGTAATAGAATTTGATGCATTTGCATGATATTTTTGTACTGTGGTGCTAGCAATTGATCCAGGGACTAGCACACTAACACAGGAATTCCACTTTTGTTAAGAAGTGGGATGCTACAGAGACTCAACATAAAAGTAAAAAAAGGCACTTCACGGAGGGAAGCAGGGATCACTCATGTGCTAGACATTTTATTTTATTAAACAGAGGTATAAAATGGTTGACACTCCTCCCAACCTTTCTTACACAAACCATGGCTGACCGAATCCTCGGGTACCTGCCAACAATCACATACCATGGAGGAGTGTCTAATTTTGAGAGAGGTGTATGCTTATGTCAACGGATGGTAAATAGAAAATACAGTATGTCACAAGCCAACTAGACTTCACAAGAGTGGCTCCCATAGAAGGACGCATCTGCGTAGAAGGACATCCCTCTTTCTCTTTTGTTTACAAAATTATGCTTTGAGTGATAAATCAGGGGAAAAAATAGTGAAGAGAATTTGTTGTATTACTTTTGGGCTAGGCACCCCTTCTGCCAGCTCTTCTATCAATTGGATAAGCGGATGAAGCCACTAGTCCAGGGTGTGAAAGTCCAATCAACAAGTGAGATAAAGATTCTCTATTTACATCCTCATGAGTTAAAACAGAAGCACAAAATAGCAGTAATTTTGAAGGTTTTAAAGGTAACACGTGAGCAATTTACTTTGGAGTGGCAGTTAAATACCACATGTAGGTAGGTATGGTGGACACATTTGGCAAACTTTTGTTTTTGGGAGTTAGATGCACGAGTAGAGCTCATACTCAGTACAGGTGGAGGCTAGCAAAAGACTGGGAGCAACAAATCAAGAGAGGAATAATGGCCATAATCATGCATAGCAACAAAAACATCATTAATCAAAGCATAAGTGGTACTACAAGTTCAAAAACTAAATGATCACAGAGTCTATAAGTGACTGATTCGTAGTCATAACATGGTGTGAGCATGCGCCAAGTCAACCAAATAAAATATTCAAAGGAGAACACCACAAGTTTATGCTTCAAAACGACAAGAACAACTCATGATTCTTTCTAAGGCACATTAAAACACTCTCATCTATTTGAGACAAATCATTCAACAAAAATAACCACTAGGCTTTAGAATTAAAATAACATCTAGCATGACATGAAAAAGTCTAGCCATAGTCTATACAAGCCTCTAATTGCACCGTTATAAGCATGAAAATTGTGCTATTGCTTTCCAACACCAAGCACTTCATAATAAACAAAATCTCTCCAAGAGATTCATCAATGAAACAAGAGAGTACTAACACAACTCTACTAAAACTAACAGCTCTAAATAAGAGATGCAAGAAAAACAGGAGCTAAACAGGAAATTTGCAGCAGCTTAGAAGAAAAACTAAGAATACGAGCATATCAAGTATTCAAACGAAAACGCGGAGCATGCCTCTCTCCAACACAAAGAATCCTAGGTTCCAACTATGTTATTTAAGCAAGGAAAACAAAAGAAAATAAAACAAAAACAAACAAACACTCCAAGTAAACTTCATATGATGTGACCGAATAAAAATATAGTTTCACTAGAAGTGACCTGATAAATTGTTGATGAAGAGGGGATGCCTTGGGAATACCCAAGCTTATAGGCTTGAGTATTCTTACAATTTGCTGGGATGAACCACGGGGTCCTCCCCAAGTTTGACCTTGCACTCTTCTTGATCACATTATATCACCCTCTTCTCTTGACCTTTGAAAACTTCCTTCACACCACACTCAAAGAGTAATTCGCATTAGAGGGTTAGTGCAACAATAAAAAATTCAAGAGTTATGCATGGTCACAAGTGCAATTCATAATTTTAAACATTAGCTACAGCCACTAATGTTTCATGAAGCAAAGAAATCCACTTGACATCGTAAAAGAGCAAATGCAAGAAAAGTGGCAGAATCTGCCAAAACCAGAACAATCAGTAAAGACGAATTTTTTCGGGGCACTTATGTTCCTGAGATATAAAAACTTGAAGAGCAAAACTGTTGCGGAATTAGCTGAGGAATAAGCACAAAAAAATTCAGATCATTCTGATCTTTCTGGATTTTTTATGGTGGACAACAGAAATATGTTTCCTGCGCAGAAATCCAAAACCAACTCCAACTCTCGTCAGAAAATTTACTTGGCACAACTAAAACATGAAAATAAAGATACAAAAAAGTTGCTACATAAGTATACAACCCCTTGACTCAAAGAAAATAGAGAAAAACAAAGCAAATATAAGACCATGCGTTATCTCCCAAGAAGTGTTTTTCTTTAACGCCTTTTAGCTAGGCACCAAAAGCAAGAAGATGCTTACATAAGAAATATGAATTAAGCAAAAGAGAGCACCAAAAAGCAAGTAAAAAACAAATTTAATTCTAACCCACTTCCTATGTATAGGAATCCTATAAAGAAACAAATTAAAGAAGCTCAAACTAGAAATCATGGTAAGGTAGAATAAGAGCAACTTTAAAACATTCAACAAAACAATCAATATGATCATCACTTTTATCAAATAATGTATGAGTTAAAGAGTTACTCTCATTGAAAGGTAGACATGGGTAGCTACTCCATTCTTCCTCCTCTTGATCATCACTCTCCTCCTCTTTGTCATCCAATGAGCTTCTAGATTCAGCAGTTTCTACTTCCATAGGTTCCTGCAAAGCATTAGTCTCTTCCTTTGGGGGATAGAATTGATTAAGATATTTAATTATGTAGAAAGTAAAATCCTTGTAATTATCAAAAAAATATTCAAGTATATCATAAATCTCATATTTATAAGGTGCATCATCAATACTTTCAAAGAAAATAAGCAATTTCGAATGCACCCTTCCAAGAAATAAATTACTCAATTTGTTCCACATCATCAAAGTCATAATTTACCTTAACATTATGGTAACATTATCAATATACTCACATTGAAAATGGAGGTGTTTATACCTCTTACAGCAACTAGATTTATCAAAGCAATAAGTAACATTATAAGTGGAGCACAATTTTTTAGCATAATTATGCAATCTATTAATTTGCTCCCATAAGTGTATCCCTTTTTGTGACAAGCGATGTTCCTTATAGTATTTTTGTTGTTCATCCGTGAACCCACCTTGCCAATAAGATCTAGTTTCAAAGACATCAAACATTGCTAGCAAGCATGATAAAGCAAGTAACAAGCAAAAAAATAACAAAGTAAAAAATGATTGGAGGTGAGAGACTCCCCTTGCAGAAATTCTCTTCCTCCCCGGCAACGGCGCCAGAAAATGCTTTGATGGTGCAGTTCTTGCACTCGTTGGGAAACCCCAATAGGAAGGTTTGATGAGCACAACAGAAAGTATCCCTCAGTAAATAAACCAAGGTTGAATCGACCAATAGGAGGAAGGAGTAATTTGAGAAGGTTGATGCAGCTGAGATGGCAGGACGCACTACCGCTTCAGCAGCAACGTTGAACCTACACAACACAAACAATTCACTTTGCCCCAACGAAGCAGTGAGGTTGTCAATCTCACCGGTTTTGCTGATAACAAAGAGGTTAAATGTATGGTGTGGAAAACAATATGAGAACAGTATGAAAACAGTAGCAGCCGTGTGAAAACAGTGGAAGCAGTGTGAAAACAATGGAAGTTGTGTGTGTATTATCAGAATGAGAAAATGGACTGGGGTCCACAGTTCACTGGACAGTGGAAGCAGTGTGAAAACAGTGGAAGGAGTATAATAAACAAAGTCTCTCCATAAAAGATAGCTAACATGCGTGGTGAAAAAATTACAGCTGGGCAATTGACAGATAAAGAACATGCATGACATAAAGATTAATGAGATTCATGCGGGCATTACAACAAAATACATAGATCGTCATCCAACTGCATCTATGACTAATAATCCACCCTTCGAATATCATGCGAACAAACGTTGGGTATTAAGTTGCAAGCAACGGATAATCGCCTTAAGAAAGTGTGTAATGTAAACAATATAAACGAACTAAACATCATTGTTTTCTCCCTAACAGCAACAACACATCCTCCATCTGTCATGTTTCTGTCACTCGAGCACAGATGCAAAGGAGGCAGGAACCCACTATCGAGCATAAATACTCCCTCTCGGAGTCACTAGCATCTACTTGGCCAAAGAATCTACTAACAACGGAGAGCATGTAAGATCATAAATAACATACACATGAAGATAACATGATAGATTGATAATCAACAGACATAGCATTCAATAATCATTAGATCCCAGGAAGCACAACATGTAGCATTACAAATAGATGATCTCGATCATGTGAGGCAGCTCACGAGATCTAAACATTAGGCATAAGGTGGAGAGTACAACCATCTAGCTACTTCTATGGACCCGTAGTCCAAGGATGAACTACTAACGCATCACTTAGGAGGCGGGCATGGTGGTGTAGACCCCTCTGGTGATAATTCCCCTCCCCGCAGGGTGCCGGGGTGAGCTCCAGAACCCTCCCGATCTCAGGTTGACGATGACGGCGGCCTCGGGTGTTTCTCGGGACGTAGTGGTATTTTTTAGGGTTTATGTAT
This sequence comes from Alopecurus myosuroides, assembly GCA_028641055.1. NCBI lineage: Eukaryota > Viridiplantae > Streptophyta > Magnoliopsida > Poales > Poaceae > Alopecurus > Alopecurus myosuroides. Next base: position 250,741,395 of record CM054059.1, read on the forward strand.
CGGGGGGAATAAATAGGCGAAAGGGCGATGGCGGTCGATGCCCAAGGGGCCCACACCACCCCCAAGCGTGGCCAGGGGGCACAGCCCTATTGTGTGGCCCACCTCCGGGCCTCTTCGGGACTCCGTGGAACCTTCGGGAATTCTAAGACTTTCGGGCTTTGAATTTTCCAATTCTGAGAATGTTTCTAGAACAAGTTTTCTGAAACTAAAAACAACCGAAAACAGGGAACTCGCTCTGTGGCATCTTGTCAATAGGTCAGTCAAGAAAATCGATAAAAATGACATAAAGTGAAGGGAAAACATGTAGCATATGGCCTGAAAACAACATGGAAAATCAGAAATTAAGGATACGTTTATGACGTATCAAACTCTCATTGTCACATCGGAGGGGCACTTTGTCACAATGAACATCGTACTCTTTGAGGGTTTACATCATCCATAACAATTGAGTGCGAGCACTAGCAGCTGCCACATACTCGGCTTCAGCGGTGGAGAGAGATATGCAATTTTGCTTCTTAGAAGACCAACTCACCAAGGACCTACCAAGAAATTGTGAAGCCCCCGAAGTCAATTTCCTATCATCTTGATCACTAGCCCAATCCAAGTCTGTGTACCCACTGAGAGAGAAATGTGCACCCTTTGGGTATCACAACCCAAACCTTGAGGTATGAATCAACTACAGAAAGATCATATGGACCACCATCAAGGGGATTTCCTTAAGAGCCGCTTGATACCTTGCACACATCCCTACACTCAACACAATTAGGGTCTATAAGCACAAAGATAAAGAAAAGAACCAATCATAGAATGATACAACTTTGGGTTCACAACTTTACCATCCGGATTACGATTGAGATGACATTAGGTTTGCATTGGAGAGACTTTGCCTTTGGTATCCTGCAAGTTGAACCTCTTGAGAATGTCTTGGGTATACTTGGCTTGTGAAATGAAAGTCCCACGAGCCAATTGCTTGGTCTCAAAGCCAAGGAAGAATTTGAGCACTCCTATCATAGACATCTCAAACGTGTCAGTCATAAGCTTTGAAAATTCATCATTGAAAGCTTTATTAGTTGAGCCAAATATAATATCATCCACGTATATTTGGCATATAAAAATCTCCCCCTTAACCATATTTGTGAAAATGGTGGGATCGATTTTCCCAACTTCAAACTCACTGTCTCACAACAACTCTCTAAGGCGCTCATACCACGCACGCGGTGCTTGTTTAAGTCCATTGAGCACCTTATCGAGCTTGTACACATAGTTAGGGAAGTTGGGAGTCCTCAAACCCCGGTGGTTCCTTAACATATACCAACTATTTTAATGGAGAGTTTATAAAAGCACTTTTGACATCCATTTGTTGCAATTTAAAGTTATAAGAAGATGCAAATGCAAGAAGGATACAGATGGACACAAGGCGAGCCACGGGAGCATAGGTTTCATCAAAGTCAATGCCTTCCACTTGAGAAAACCCTTGAGCCACCAATCTTGTCTTGTTCCTTATGATAATACCATGCTTGTCTTGCTTGCTCTTGAATATCCACTTGGTGCCTATAACATTGCGGCAATCTTTGGGCTTCTCAACTAGCTTCCACACTTTTTTGCGCTCAAAGTTATTGAGTTCTTCATGTGGACTTCCACCCAATCTGAATCCTAAAGAGCCAAAAACACTTCCTTTGGTTCCACCATGGATATGTGAGCTTGATGCTCACTAAATCTTGCCAATTGAGCTCTTGTGGTTCTATTGCCTCTAAGATCACCCAACACTTTATCATCGGAAAAATCAATATTCCTTAAAGCTCTAGCAATCCTTTCTTGACGATGGGCTTTGATTACCTCATAGTTACGAGGAGGAATCACTTGATCATCTTGATCATTTGGGTCCTCGTATTGACTAGATTGTTGGCCTTGATCATTAGTATGGCTTGCTTCAACATGAGAAGTAGAAGGTTGATCTTGACTTGCTTGAATGATAGGAGAACTTGGTTCTTGCATAGCAACTTGATCAACAGGAGGAGGGTCTTGAACTTGTTCTTGGGTTGGTGCACCACTTGCTCCATTAACATGGTCTTCTAATGTAGACGAGGGCTCCACTTGAGTAGAGCATAGTTCTTCTCGATCCGCCACAAGGTGTCTCTCAATGGGGCGAAAAAATACCACACCCATTCTTCCTATGGCTTCTTGAGGCATTTCAACATCTACATCAGAAACATGAACTTTCACTACTTGGGAGCCATCATTTTATTTGAACACCACACTGCTAGATTCAATGACAATCCGTGAGGTCTTGTCAAAGACTCTATAAGTGTGGCATTCAACACCGTAACCAACAAATGTACCGTCAAGAGTTTTAAATTGGAAGTTAGACAATCGAGGTCCTTTTACCAAATAGAAACACTTACTACTGAAGACACAGAAGTAGGATATATTTGGTTTGTTTCCGGTGAGAATATCATATGGAGTCTTCATTAAGCCTTTGCGGATGTAGAGCCAGTTTGATGAGTGACACGCCGTAGAGATGGCTTTGGCCCAAATATATTGAGGAGACTTGTACTCCGCCAACATGGACCTAGCCATATCCATGAGTGTCCGATTCTTCCTTTCGGCTACACCATTTTGTTGAGGGGTATATGCAGAGGAATATTAATGACATATACCCTCTTCACTAAGGAACTCATTTAGGGTGTAGTTGTTAAATTTGGAGCCATTATCACTCCTAATGGCCATGATGGTAACATTGTGTTGATGTTAACTTGATTCGAGAAGTCGATGATGTTGGGTCTCACTCTTCGACTTGAAGAAATAATTCCAAGTGTATCTTGAGTAGTCATCAACAATCACAAAGCAATACTTCTTGCCACCAAGACTTGCCTCGGGCACGACACCAAAGAGATCCAAATGGAGAAGTTCTAGAATACTCTTTGATGAATAATAGTCTTGGTTGGGTGGGAACAATCATGCATCTTTTCTTCAACACAATCCCTAAACACATGATCTTTGGCAAAGGAAACGTTTTCTTTTAGTCCAAGGAATTGGACACCCTTGTGAAGGCTTTGCAAAGTTATCATGTTGACATGGGATAAGCGGTGATGCCACAACCACCCCACATCGGCCTTATCGAAGAGAGACATCACTTGGGTGTTGGTTGACTCCAAAAAGTCTACCACATACTACTCATTTTCGACATGCTGAACGTAAGAAACATTAAGAGTCTTGCTCCACAATAGGACCATGATGTCAGGTTCAAAGAAGATGTAAAATCCCATCTTCCCTGAAGCACGAACAAAAAGTAAATTGAAACCAAGGGATTCGACAAGCATGCCATTCAAAAAAGGGATGTTAGGAGCAACAACCACCTTGCCAAAACCAGTTACCTCAGATTTTGACTTATCTCTATAAGTGACGGTTGCTTGATTTATATTTGGTCTCAACTCCGTCATAAGAGCCTTGCTTCTGGTCATATGACTTGTACATCCACTATCAAGTATCCATTTTGACCCACCGGAAGCATAGTCTTACAATAAAACATTGACTTGAGTTAGGACCCGGGGAGGGTCCTCTCATGTTAGGAACAAGGGTCTTTGGAACCCAAATAGTATAGTCAATGTAACCCTCAATAGTACCAACATATTTAGCCTGCACAACACCATAATAATCAACAAATAAGAAATAGTGAGGATTGTTAGTTCCCGCGGAGTTGCTACTATTAGTCTCGTCCCTAATCACAATACCACTCGCACCAACATTATTTCCTTTTGTGGATTAGCCTTCCTCTCATTCTTCTTATTCTTGTTCTTACTATTGACAACATAGACAAGACCTTGCTTGCCATTTTGTGCCCTTGGATCCACAACCTTCTCAACACTAGGGCCCTTTCCCTTTATTCTTCCTAGCTCTTCCTTCAACCTAGCATTCTCCTCAATAATATTTCCATGATCACAAGAATAAGTAGAAGTACTAGGCACATTTAATTGATCAATTTGAGTTTGAAGTTGTTCACGTAACTTCTTGAAGGTAAAGTGTTCACCCTCCAAGGCCTTGTGAGCCTTGGTGAGCTTCTCTATCTCCTCGGTTAGTTTATCATGACCAACGCCAAACTCAACCTTTTTCTTTTTAGACATTTTCTATTTAGCAATTGCACGGTCACGTTCCTTATTGAGTTTAGACATTTTCTCATTATGTGACTCCTCAATAGTCTCAAGTTTATCTTCAAGAGAGAATCGAATCGCATGCTCTTCCTCGAGAGAATTTGAGACAGATGCCTTCTCAATTGCATCTTCTCTCTCGGTGTCACCTTTCTTCTCAATAGCCTCTTGATCCTCTCCCAATTGGCTCATGAGAAGATCAAAGTACCTTTTGGTCCCACCTTGCAAGTTAGACATAAATAGACCCAAAGAGGCTATTTCATCTTCTACACTAAAACTATCAAGGTTATTCTTTTCATTTTGAGTCTTAGAGTTGGAGGAAGATGATAGCCTTGTGTCCTTTTCCATGAAGCACTTTGCGGAAGGTTGAGTAAATTCTCATTGGGGGATTCAAAGAGTGATGGAGATGATGAAGATGCAATAGCACTATCAGCCACTTCACTTGTGGTTTCTTCTTCTTCATCACCGGAATCATACTCTTCTTGAGTCATTGATAAGTCATAAACATATCCATAATTTATGATGTTCCATGTTGTTTTCATACCATATGCTACATGTTTCCCTTACACTTTATCTCATTTTTATCGATTTTGTGGGACTAACTTATTGACAAGATGCCACAGAGCTAGTTCTTGTTTTATGTTGTTTTTAGTTTCAGAAAAGTTGTTCTAGAAATATTCTCGGAATTTGAAAATTCGAAGCCCAGAAGTCTTAGAATTCCCGGAGGATCCACAGAGTCCGGAAGATACCCGGAGGGAGCCACAGGGGCCCCACACCATAGGGCGGCGCCCCCTGGCCGCGCCATGGGGTGGTGTGGGCCCCCTGGCCGCCCACCGACATTGACCTTTCGCCTATTTATTCCCCTCAGAGTGTTAACCCTAAGACAATCCATCTTTTCCACGGAAAACACCCGAGGATGCCGTCATCATTAACCCGAGTTCGGGAGGGTTTTGGAGTTCTCCGCGGCACCCTGTCGGGAGGGGAAATCATCACCCGAGGGCTCTACACCGCCATGCCCGCCTCCGGAGTGATGCGTGAGTAGTTCATCCTTGTACTACGGGTCCATAGCAGTACCTAGATGGTTGTTCTCTCCTCTTTATGCCTCGTGTTTAGATCTTGTGAGCTTCCCTCCATGATCAATATCATCTTATTGTAATGCTACATGTTGTGTTTGCTGGGATCCGATGAATATTGAATGCTATGTCTCTTGATTATCAATCTATCATGTTACATTCATGTGTTTGTTTTTTATGATCTTGCCTGCTCTCTGTTGATAGTAGATGTTCTGACCAAGTAGATGCTAGTGACTCCAAGAGGGAGTATGTATGCTTGATAGTGGTTTCATGCCTCCTTTACATCTGCGCTCGAGTGACCGAAACGTGACGGATGGAGGATGTGTTGTTGCCATTAGGGAGAAAACAACAATGTTGACATTGTTTACATTACACACTTTTCTTAATGCGATTATCTATTGCTTGCAACTTAATACCCAAGGATTGCTCAGATGACATTCCGAGGGTGGATTATTAGTCATAGATACAGTTGGATAACGGTCTATGAGTCTTGTTGTAATGCCTGCATGAATCACATAGTAATCATCACGTCATGCATATGCACTACGGTGCAGCCTTTATATCTGTCAATTGCCCAGCTGTAATTTGTTTACCACACATGTTATTTATCTGTCTTGGGAGAGACACCTCTAGTGAACTGTGGACCCCGGTCCATTTCCTCATACTGATAATACAATCACTGCAATCTCTGTTTTCATTCTGCTGCTATTGTTGTAGTACTACCATCACTGTTCTCTTTCATCTACCGCAAACAACTATTATTTTCCACACGGTACGTTTAACCTCTTTGTGTTCAGCAAAACCGGTGAGATTGAGAACCTCACTGCTTCGTTGGGCCAAAGTGATTTGATTGTGTTGTGTAGGTTCCACGTTGCTTCTGAACCGGTAGTGCGCCCTGCCACCTCAGCTGCATCAAGCTTCAGTAGTTGCTTCTTTCTCCTACTGGTAATTTCAACCTTGGTTTCTTACTGAGGGAAAACTTGTTGTTGTGCTCATAATACCTTCCTCTTGGGGTCTCCCAACCAGTGTAAGATCTGCACCCATCAAGACTAATTTCTGGCGCCGTTGCTGGGGAGGAAGAGGATTTCTGCATAGGGAGTCACTCACTTCCAATCTTTTTTACTTTGTTATTGTTTTGCTTGTTACTTGCTTTATCATGCTTGCTAGCAATGTTTGATGTCTTTGAAACTAGCTCTTATTGGCAAGGTGGGTTCACGGATGAACAACAAAAATATTACAAGGAACACCTGAAAGCGCATGGTTCCCCCATATGTGGTTTTGGTAATTAATGACAATCCTTATGGACTAATGTTTGCTTTCAGTTATCCTTGTAGATCTTGTCCATAGGAAATAATGGAGTTCATGTGTTGAACTCTATTAGCTTCCTTGATGGACATTGTTATATTCATGGATTTATATGAAGAATGGTCATGATTTGAGTTGAGCTTATTACTAGTGTGTCTTGAAGTAGAGGATTAGGTGATCTTTCATTATCATCTTCAAGACATCATCATTTGAAGTAAGAAGCAAAGATACAAGGTTGATCAAGCAAGCGATCAACACTCAAAGCTACAATTTGTACCAAGTGGGATTGTGTATCTCATAGTATGGTAAGCAATTGTCAATATAGCTTTGTGATCTAACCCATATATGTGTGTGTGGAATCTCTATGTGTGGTTAGGTATCTTTCCATGTGCATGAACAAAAAGGAAGATTTCATATAGCCTATGGTCTATGTCGTCGTCAAGCGGTGTTCGTCATCTTGCTTGACGTGGAAGCTCAAGTGAAGCATCTAGAAGATATCCTATGCTTGATGCTTGCCACCCTTTTGGAGATTGTGTCCTTGTGAAGATTTTCCGAGAAGGGTCTCTCCCATAATGGTGTATGGGGGAGCTAGTCTCTCCCATAATGGTGTATGGGGGAGCAACTTGCAAGTCTTCATCAAGCGGAGCTTGTGCTAGCAAGCTCAATCAAGAAAGAAGATCCAACTTGAGAGAGTCAAGATTGTCATCATCTAGCTCAAGTGGAATGCTCAAGGCAAAGGTATAATCTTGATAGGTTTTCTATTTTACCGGTCGTGTTGGGGGACCGGGTTATAGGATAGATAGTCGTACTAGCAAGAGGAGCTCTCAAGTGAGTAACTTGATCGGATCGTTATGGAGGGCTCAAACCTTTGCATACTTTGCATATCATCTTTCTTGGTTCTTATTTGGCTTTTGTCTCCTTTGGGTTTTAGTGCTTGTCGTGATCTTCATGACAAGCCTTGGTTTCTCGAAAACGGATTTCGTAAGAAAAACTTGTTGCGTTTTCGATGGTGAAAATATTCCGTTCGTCTTTGAGAATGTTCCCACACCTTCCATGTGTGGTAAATTCTCCATACTTTGAGGTATCAATATTTTATTTGGATACTCCTTGCTGTTATCTTTCCATTGCAATTGGATTTACCTCGTTCGGAGTTCATTTGCAAAAGTTCTAGCATTTCTCGTATCGGTTTTCACTCTCACTGTTGCAATCCGGAATTTTCCGGATGATTCCGGGATCCGGAATATTTCGGCCCATTCCGGCCACAACGGGAAATTGCTCTGTTGCAATCCGGAATTTTCTGGATGTTTCCGGGGTCTGGAATATTCCGGGGCCATTCCGGCCATAACGGGAAAATGCTCTGTTTTCATCCGGATTGCTCCGAAATCATTCCGGGGTCCAGAATATTCCGGGCCATTCCGGCCTGGTCGGAAAAAGCAGAAAAACGGCTAGTTTTGTGGGGACCTATTTGAGGGGATCTTCTTCCCCATTGGTCCCCAAGTCTTCCAAGCACGAAATATCCTCTCTCCCCCACCATTGTTGACCTTGGAAAGCTTGCCCCTCTCCCAATCCCTCCTATGATTCTTGCATATCTTTGAGGGAGAAGGTACAGGAGATCTAGATCTACATTTCCACCAATCCATCTTCCTTCTTAGTGAGGGAAACTTAGTAGATCTTGATCTTGGAGTTCTTGGTGTTTCTCCTCCTTTGTTCTTCCTCTCTTATTCCCCCATAAGCATTTGTTGCTTTGTTGGAATTTGAGAGTGGAGGATTTGAGCACTTGTGCTCTTGCCATTTGTATTGGTTGCATCGGTTTGCTCTCTCCACGAGGATTCGTGGAAGTGAAAGATTGTGAGCTTGTTACTCTTGGGTCTTTGACCCTAGACGACTTGTGGTGTTCTTGGGAGCCTCCAATTGAGTTATGGATGTGTTCCCCAAGATTGTGGTGACACCGAGAGCCTCCAATTAAGTTGTGGATGCGTGCCTTGGGTTTGAAGGTTGCCAATAGTGGAAGGTGAACTAGGCCTTTGTGGCGAGGTTCATCGGAGAATAGGGTGAGGCCTTTGTGGCGTTGAGTAGGACTTTGTGGCGAGCTCACACCCCTCCAACGAGACGCACTCCCCTTGTGGGAGGAACTCGGGAATACATCATCGTCTCCGTGTGCCTCGGTTATTTCTATACCCGAGCTTTTTACTTATGCAATTTACATTGTGATAGCCTTCGAGCTTCAAGTTATATATTTTGCTATCACCTTGTTACTTGTCTTGCTTAGCATAAGTTGTTAGTGCATCTAGTTGACCATAGAATATTTAGGTTGTATGCTTGTTAATTTAAAACACCTAGTTTATTTCCGCATTTAGCAAGCCTTAACCGGAAAAAATTTAATCGCCTACTCACCCCCCCCCCTCTAGGCAACATCGTTGTCCGTTCAATTGGTATCAGAGCCTCGTCTCTCTTTATTAGGATTTACATCCTAGAGAGTACGATGTCGTTTAGAGAAATAGAGCATGATCCCGCTTTTATATTCTATGGTAGAAATTATGATGTTTGGAAAATTCGCATTCTTAATTTTCATGGGTCCAAAGTATGTTAAGAGAATTGTAGATATGGATTTTCCTCCTCCAAAGGATTCTCAAGATTTATCTTTAGAGGATGAGGAAAACTCTTATCTCGATACTCTTGTATCTAATGGTCTCTTGTATGTTTTGAGCGATGTAGTTATTGATTCAATCATGCCTTTTCGGAACGCTCATGAGCTATGGACAAAACTTCAAGATATATATGATGTGTCCAACATTATTGAGGATGATTTTTCTCCATCCACTTTCGGCCGTGATGAGTCTTTGGTACATGTCCTCATGGCTTTCACCATCAAGCATACAGAACCCTTCGGCCTCAATTATCAAGGCATCAAGCATATTTCTCCTCATGATTTCATTGCCCCCAAACATGGAGATAAGAGCATTCCATGTTTCCTTTCGGTGGAGAATTATTGAATGTGTGGCAGGATCTTCTCACCCGTGGCTTGTTGAATCATGTGCAAAGCGTTGAAGTTGGGTTAACAATCAACCACTTATCTTCTTGTCAAGTTCTTGGGGTCATGGAGCTTGTATCTGATACGTTGCAAACGTATCTATAATTTTTGATGCTACATGCTTGTTTTTTACCCAATACCTTTTGTTTTCCACATGTTTTTTTTCGTTTTCCGGATGTTTTCACAGACTAACCTATTAACAAGATGCCCTAGGCGAGTTGTTGTTTTCTGTTGTTTTTCTATTTCAGAAAAGTTCTTAAGGAAATATTCTCTAAAATGGCTAAAAATCCACGGAGATCAATTTTTACCCGGAACAAAGACGGTGTTCAAAGGAGAGACGCAGGGGAGCCAGGGGGCCACCAGGAGGGTACCAGGCGCCCCCCTAGGCCACGCCTGGTAGGCCCATAGGAGCTCCCGGCACCGCCTCACGTCCCCCTTCACATATAAATTGCCTTTAACCATAAAATCATCGGGGACTAAGTTATTTTCCACAAAACATGCAGAGAGGCTCTGTCACCTAGAAAGTCCAATCTAGGGCTTCTGCAGCCCTATTCTGGGACCCTACGGGAGAGAGGAATCGTCATCGGAGGCCTACGGACAGATGCTTGAGTAGTTCATCTCGGGAGTACGGGTCCATAACAGTAGCTAGATGGTTGTTCTCTCCCCTAAGCCTCCATGTTTAGAGTCTCGTGATCTGCCTCACATGATCGAGACCACTGTTATGTAATTGTGCATGTTGTGTTTGCTGGGATCCTATGAACCATGGTATTATGATTATTTTGTTCATTTCAATCTGAGATGCTTCACTTATATTCATAGATAGTTTTAATCTTGTCTTGCAATGCTCTCTGGTGTTTATGATTACCTTGGCCACATAGTTGTTTTCACCTCCAAGAGAGGGTTTATGTGCTATATGGTAGGTTCATCTCTCCCTTACATCTGTCCTCAAGTGACAGAAACGTGATGGATGGGGGATGTGTTGTTGCTACTAGGGAGAAAACAATGGTGCTCTTGTCTACGAACGAGGACCACTGCTTCCATCACGTATTGTTCTTAATGCATTTGCCTGTTGCACACAAAGCAATCACTTTGTTGCTGGAACTTAATACCAGAGAGATTTGCTGGATAGATTTCTTGAGGTGGACTTTTAGATATGGATGCATGTGGATAGAGGTCCATATGCCTTGACGTAATGCCTACAATGTTAGAACCCGTGAACTATATCTCGTCATAATAGTATTGTTATACGTTCATGATTTGTCAATTGCCCAGCGGCAATTTGTTCACACAACATGTTGGTTTTCTTTGGAGAGACACCACTAGTGAAGCTATGGCCTCCGGTCATGTTTTCCTCTTATTTGCAACCTTCTTTTAAGCACTTTCATAATTTCTTCCTTTCTGTCCCATTCTTACATTTATTACTTTTCAAGTCTCTATACGTTTAATTCTCTAGTTTTCAGCAAGACCGGAAGATTGACAACCTTCCGGAACGTTGGGGGCAAGAGAGAGTTTGTGTTTGTGTGCAGGTTCCACGCTTGTTGACGCACCAGACAAACATAAAGCTTCTTCAAGACTACGAAGTCCTACTACTTCGATAAACCCTGGTTCCTTAATTCTGGGAAAATTTTCTGCTGGACAATACCATACCTTCCACTTGGGGTCTCCCAACGAGTGTGTGGTGACGTCAGCATCAATCGGGAACGTCCCTGACAGGAGGGTCAGTAAGACTACTAGAAGAGGATCTCTCAGGGACTAACAACAACATCACCATGTTTAATGCTTTTGTCTTTATTTTTAGAACTAAAACCCAAAGCAACCCCACGAGACAGAAACAATATAGGGCCAAGGTTTGCTGAATTACTCTATGTTAACCTATGATCGGAGGCATAGTGGACTATAGATGCATTGCATACACACATCTAAATAGCATATGTATTAATTATACTAAACTTATTTAACTTTATCTTATTTATTCCACACTACTAATGCACTGCTACAATTGAACCTTAAGCCCATGCATATTTTTAATCATTGATAACAACCCTCTTTTGCAATACATGAATTTGTCCGGTAAAACAGGAATTATCGGATTCAACAATTGGTCTCATCAAGCACCTACTTCATGGTTCGATAAAACCTTGGGTCTCAAGAGAAAAGGCTATGTACTACATTCGGTTATCCGGATTGAAGGTATGATGATCCCACTAAATATGATACCTCGTGATCAGAATCGAGTGTATTACAGAATCAACGCTCAATTTATAACCACATGATGTATCCACCTCAATGGCTACAAGCTTACAACGGGTAGGTGATACGTCCAAAACATATCTCCTTTTACGAACACTTTTCTTATTGTTTTCCTCTAAACTTATGAGTTTTGGATACCACTAACACGAACTAACGTTGTTTTCAGCAGAATTACCTTGTTGTCTTGTTTTTGTGTAAAAAAATAAACTTTTGGGAAAATGCCCACAAAAGACCCCATTGGTCTTAAAACATCAGAAGACCCCGGGAGCCAGAAGGTGGCCAGGAGAGGGGCCACACCACCACCCTTGGTCGTGCCGCTTGGTGGTGTGGGCCACCCCGGGACCCCCTCAGATTCCCCTTTCGACTACATAACGCCTTCAACCCTAAAACGATAGGGGGTTCGTCATATTCCACAGAAACACAACAGAGCGCCGCCGCCAACCCGAACCTCGATTAGGGGATCAGAAGTTCCTATTCTGGTGCCCTGCCGGGACGGGGATTCGAAGGAGATCATCACCATCGACCCCGCCACCTCTTCCCCATCAACCATCCATGTTTCCCCCGTCCATGTGTGAGTAAACACCGCTGTAGGCTGAGAGGGATGGAAGGGATTGGATGAGATCGATCATGTAATAATGCCAGATTGTTAGGGCATAGTGCCTAGTATCCATTGTTAGTGTTTTCTACCGTTGTTGCAACTTGTTATGCTTAATGCTTGTCACTAGGGCCCGTGTGCTGCGATTTCAGATCTGAACATGTTATTGTTTCTTGAGTATAATGTTGTTTCTTGATCATATCTGCAAGTTGTTTTACACATGTCATTGTCCGGAACCCGAGGCCCCAAAGTGACAGAAATTGGGACAACCGGAGGGGATGTTTGTGATGTGAGGATCACGTGTGTTCATGGAGTGTTAATGCTTTGATCCGGTGCTTTATTAAAAGGTGCACCTTAATTACCAGTAGTTTCCCTAGAGGCCCCGCTGCCACGGGCTGGTAGGACAAAAGATGTTGTGCAAGTTTCTCATTGCAAGAACGTATGACTATATTGGAACACATGCCTATGGTTTGCCTACATGTTTGATACTTTATATTATTATCTGCAATGCCCGTATTAGATTATTACATGACCTATGTTATCCATGCAACGTCCGTCCATTCATTCCCTCTATGCCTACGGTACTTCCCATCCTGTTGTTTTCCGCGATTGCTACTGCTTGTATTTTATTTCTACTGCTGCCATAAAACTGTTACCACTGATAAATTGTTGTGAGCAAGTCTATTTTCAGGTGCAGCTGAATTGACAACTCAGTTGTTAAGGCATATAAATATTATTTGGCTCCCCTTGTGTCGAATCAATAAATTTGGGTTTTACTTCCCTCAAAGACTATTGTGATCCCCTATACTTGTGGGTCATTAAGACTATTCTCCGGCGCTGTTGCCGGGGAGCATAGCTTTATTTATTTGCTCACTTGATAGTGATATTGTTTGCTGGAAGCCATTCATCATGGGCAAGACTCGTGATGTAAAAGTTCCTATATTACCATCCACTATAAGAAGAGGTACAACTCTGAACACCTCTGCTGTTCTTGATTCATCGTCTGTTATGAGTAAGCTTCTTACTCCACCACATGCTACACGTACTGTTACTTCTGTTGAGTCTGAGAATGTTTCTGATACTTTTGATGATGCTTCTACTATGGTTGATGATACTGGTTCTCTAGGTCCTTTCCTAGATACTACTATTGCTAGATCCAAACAAATGAAAAATACTGAAATTTCTGTTGAAAATATTGGTACACCTGTTAATTCAACTGAGCTTATTGATGATCTTGATGAAACCTATATTGAACTTAATTATGCTTTTATTGAAGAAGCACGTGCTACTACTGGTGCAAGTGCTCTTAAGAGTCTTCTTGCAAAATATGATGTGAAATATAAATCTTCTCTTGATGCTAAGTTTGCCACATCTCCCATACACATTATAGACAAGGATTATGATTTCTCTTTAGATTTATCTTATATATCTATTGTTGAGAAGGAACCTTTTTGTGGAACTGAAAGTAAAAGTGCTATGGAACACATGAATGAGCTTTCATCTTTGAGTAGTTTGTTTCCTGATGATACTAAGCTGCGTACTTATTTTGTTACCAAGATCTTCCCTTTCTCATTGAAAGATGAAGCTAATTTTTTTTAACAATCTGTCACCTGGGTGTATTACCGATCCTATGGATTTGGTTGATGCTTTCTTTCAAAAATGTTTTCCTGCTAGTGCCCAACATGCTGTTGTGCAGGACATCTTTAACTTTAAGCAAATTCAAGGAGAAAATTGCCTGAATCTTGGACAAGGTTTTGTTCTTTGATAAGAGCTAGCCCTGGATACCCATTACCTAAAAATGATCTCCTAGATATATTTTATAATGGACTAACTGTTGAATCTAGGACATACCTGGATAGTTGTGCTGGTTGTGTTTTCAGGAAAATAACTCCACAAGAAGCTGATGAATTAATGGCTAAAATAGCTGTCGTGGGATAATCACGGCAGACGTTACCGGGGTAACTTATCTTGGGGCAATTCGACTCTGGTGTTTGGGAGAGGGTTTAGCTCAAGGGAAACCATGTTATCAATCGATCTGGTAGCTCTGGCAATCAAGTCGCCGAGTCTCCGATCTAGGGTTACAATATCAACTCTCGTGTTACAGGGATACTCGAATATCTGGTGAAGCTCGTCTTCTTTCTGACCCTAGGAGCCGGTTTATATCTTACCCGGCCCCCTGGCTTCCTATGGTACACCCGGAATCCTACCCAGTCACCACATACAAACCCTAAGTTTCCTTATCGTAATCCACAAGCCGGGTTACGAGGCCTACACTACTCCTTGGGCCTTCTAGAAACTCCTTTTCCTTGAACCGGGTCTTGCGCGGCTCCCTTTGGGCCGAGTTATACCTTGGCATTGGCCTACCGGGTTATCATCCCTCCATCAGTAGTCCCCAGAATAGCTTGGGCTTCGCGGGATCGACCATGAAGCGCACGCTATTCCCTGCAAAATAATAAACATACAAGTTCATAAAATACCGGGTTAGGATGCTTTGATAATAGCTAGGCCTAACTCTGTAGGTGGTCCATATTGTAACCCGGCTTTCCCCGAATCTAGCACTGTTTTCCCGGGTCAACACTCCGAGAAAACACAAAAGACCCGGCTCGCATCGCTCACCAGTTAGTCCGAATATCTCGCTCGCAATCTGTTCGAATCCTTTCCGGATTTCTCGTAACGGGAGCCTTCAATGCCTATCCCAAAAAATCCGGTCGGGTATCTTTTTCGCGAAAACTTGGCTCCCGTTGCTTGGGCCTAGGGTGCTTCACCCCGCACCTATAAATAGGTGTTCTAGGGGTAACCCTAGACCCCGCACTTCATTTCTCCCCATTCCTTCGCCTCCACTGCCTCTCGGCGCTCTCTTCTTCCAGCTCGAGCCCGCGCCACCGTGCCGCTCACGCGTACGTCACCGGAGACGAGCCGCCGCCGTCCGCGCACCACACCCGCTCCCGTGACGCCGATGTTGACCTTCGTCGCAGCGCCCTCGAGCAGCTCACCGGGGAGCTCTAGGGACCGCCGCCGTCGCGCCATCTGCCGCCACCGCGTTCTCCTCCCCGATCCCGCCGGTAAGCCACCTTGCTCCATGAATTTCACCTTTATCTTAGATCGAGTAGATTGGATCTGGTTCCGCCCCTCGATGCATTTCTTGTATCTTGCTAGTTGAATACTTCACGCCTCGCTATTCCACAATCAACACTAGTTCTAGATTCAATTGCACACCTCACAATGCATCTCCAACATTCGTAGTCACAAATTTCCTCGTAAAATTTTCCGCCTAGATCCAATCTGCCAAAATTTCCTCGCAAGTGTTCTTCAGAGAGTCGGATAATGATCATTTTCCGGGTCTCAAGTCGTTTATACTTCGCATTTTGTCTCCTGTTTTTAGATTACACCCATGGCACCCAAAGCCAGCACGAAGACGAAAGGGAAACAGCCGGCTAAGGCGAAGCCAAGTCAGTCGATCTCCGCCAATTGGGCGAGATCCACTGTGACCAAGGCCAAATTGGACGAGCTCGCAGAGTCGGGCGTCCTTCCTGCCCGGGAAGATATCCACTGGCGTGTCCCTGGGGAGGAGACTCGGCCCACTCCGGGTATAGATGAGGTAATATGCTTCGTAGAACATGTGATCCGGGGTTTCCGTCCCCCGGGTCACCCTTTCTTCCGCGAATTGCTGAACCACTACGGTCTCCGAGTTTTCGATATAGGACCCAATTCCATGCTCAACATCACCCATTTCATTGTCTTGTGCGAGTCATACCTACGCATTCCTCCAAACCTTGCACTCTTTCTTGAGCTATTCCAGTGCAAACCGTGCCACGAAAGCGGCGACAGGGCCCTCCTGGTTTGCGGAGGGGTATCTATCCAGCGGCGGAAGAATTCACTGATGCCGACCCTGAGCCTTAACTCCCATGTCAAGCACTGGCAAAAGACCTATTTTTATTGCCAGGACACCTCCTCACCCGGCGAAAAGACATTGCCGGGTTTCTCCGAAGATCTCCTCACTCTCTCCGACAATCTTAGCTCCTATGCCTCTGAGTCGGATCGGCAATCTATCCAACCCCTCCTCACCAAGCTCGCTGTGCTTTCATCCCAAGGCCTTCTTGGGCTTAACTTAGTCAAAACCTGGGTAACCTTTCGGATCCAACCCAATGCTGTACGGCCCAAACTCATGTGTGATTACTCTGGGCACGTCACGGATTCCCTTCGTTACTCGCTGAGGAATTACCCGGCCGCTAACGCGAACAAGATTATCAAAAACTTCCTGACCGAGAAAATGAAAGTGATCCGGACTATAGCCGGCCTGGACCCCTACACGCGGGATAACCCAGCTCCAGCAGTAAGATCCGGCGCTTACTCTTTATCCGATATTTTTCTGATATAATCACTAACTTTTATCACTGTACCTTTAACTCAGGAAGATAGCGCTTTCTGGAAGATCGAGACCCCCCCTCCTTCCGAAAACTCGGAAGAGGACGAGGAGCCGGCTGACTCGGACGAAGGTAACATCCGGGTTTCACTTATTTCCATTCTGTTATCTTATATCTCCAACTTGTTATCCTTTTTCCGACAATACGCTATATTTTCCAGAGTTGGAGGATAAGGAGGAGACTCAGTCGGACGAAAGTGAGGCTAAGCCGGACGTCGAAGTTGGAGCTAAGAGGAAGCCCCGAAGGGTAGTATTCAAGGTTCCGTATTCCTCTATCGCCTCAAAACCATATTCATTCGCTAACATGTGCGAGCTTAACCAACGCTTGTACGATTCGCCACACTTGAAGGAACCCACTCCAGTCAAGCGCAGGGTAACCCGGAACTCCCCGGGTGATGACCCTCTCAACCCGGGTATCCCTTCGTCCCCAGCTCGCCGTGCCGGTATTCCCCAGACCCATCCTTCCAATTCTCCTCAAAAACATCCTTCTCCCAATCATCCACTAGCTGGACAATTCCGGGTCTCACTTTCGGACCCCTTGACAGCCTCCTCCGGGTCTAGCAATGATCTTCCGGCGGATTTCTTCGTGAACACCGGGTAAGTTACCTTTCTTGCTATTCAGTACACTAGCTCTTTCCATACCTCTCATTTACCGTGTGCTGACTGTTTCTTTCTCTCTTTTTCCTTAGAGCCAAGGTCACAAACAGTGACCCGGACGATATGGATGTGGATGACCCGGCGATGAAGGATCCGGAAGACATTGTGAAGGCCGCGGCTGGCGGCGTTGAAGAAGAACATAGAGAGGAAGACTCGCTGAAAGATCCGGCCGAGCAGGAGGCCGAGTATCCGATCTTCTCGCACACACCCGGGGATGACGACGTCGTGATCCTGGGCACAGGGAGGAGTGATCCCACTCCCAACACCCAAACGACCCAGGTGTCCACCCCTAAGAAGGAGAGAACCCCGCTTCCGGGTAACCAAGATCCCGGTTCTTCCAAGCTGGAGCTCGGCAACCTCTCCTATGAAGAAATGATGGACGCGCTCCTTGCTTTGAAGACCACCGAGAGAGATATCCTGGAGGCCATGGCTGCTGAGCACCAGGTAATCCTGATCAACATTGTGCATATACTCATCTAGTCCCCAAGTTCCGAGTTTAACTAGGCATAGTTTACTCGGTACTTCCCTTTATATCCGGCTTTTTCTTATATCCGACTAACCTTTACTTTTCCTTCGTAGGCACAAGTGACCCGGTCCGAGGAGATGTTGGCCAAAACCAATGAGCTTCTTGAGACCGAGACAAAGCTGCGCGCAGAACTTGAGGTTGAAGTAGAGAACCTCGATAAAGATGTAAAAAAGTACAAGAAGAAATACCACAATGCTGAAAATACGTTGAAGAAGCTCTCGGCTCAAATTGCCGATACTTATCGCGCTCTTCTTGGTAAAGATCTATGACTTGCTAATTATAACCCGGGTTTTCCATTACGCACGATACCCGGATGTTACTGCTTTAACTTTTTCTGTTTATACTGCAGGTCCGGGTGAAGCAGCCCCAGACGAAGATGACATTGAGAAACTGAAGACACTGAAGGGCGTAATCCGGCAGTTTTCTGCCGGCACCAAGTGGATTCTTGAGGCTGTGCAGTGGCCGGCTATGGGCTATTGCGGTTTGGACACTTTACTTGAAGCGTGTTCCACTATCCCCAAGTGGATCAATATCTGGAAGCGTTCTTCGTGCCGGGTTGGGATAACCCGCGGACTTATGCTGGCCAAGGCTTATTTTCCCAAGCTTGAGCTGGCAAACCTCGTGGCCGGGTTTCCCGAGTTCAACCTCGACGGCTCCAAATTTTCCGCCAAGAATTTTAAAGCTATTCAAACTGAGGTGTGCCACTCGGCGAGCTTGATCGCCGACTGTCTGGAGTTAAACAGGATCGTTACGCCTTATGATGCTGAAGATAAGCCGATCAAAGCGGATCTGCCCAAGCCCTTTGACATGCTGGAGAAGTGGAAGGCGGAATCTGCCAAGAAGAGGGAGGAAGCTGCAAAGAGAAGGGCTGAGGCCGACAATGCGGCTTCCTCCTCTACGCCGGCTGTCCGTCCACCAGCTCGTGCCGACTCTGCTGCCAATCCAGATAAAGGTGCTGAGAAGACCGCTGAAGAGCAAGTCCATGACCCGGCTGCCAAGGACAACATTGAAGACTCGGCGAAGGATGCCGAGTGAAGTTTCACTTTTCACTGCCTCAAACACTTTATTCGGCAAATGGGCATCTAAAGCAATTATTCTTTTAATAGTGCGCTTGTGCACTTTTCGATACTACTCCCTCAATTTGTAATACGCTAAAACCTTAATAGCTTTTGTGGCCCTTCTGGCCTTTTGCATGGATTTGATATTTACTAGCTTTAAACTTTTCGTTGCTGGTTTTCCGACTTTCGCTATTTGTCCTTTTGTGAGACTCGGTTTCCGGGTCTCGGGGGTTTTGACAAGTGGATTTTTTCTAAGTCCCCAAGACTCAGATATTTGGGTTTTTAAGCTTAATAGCTAGACAATTTGTTACTTTTTTTCAAATTCCCAAGTCCCCAAGGCCCGAATTTCTGAGTCTAGGGGTTTGGAGTTTTCAAAAGAGCAAACTGTTTCTGCTAAGGCCCAAACCCTAGAGTTACTCATATAGGTTTGAAGTTATGCTTAATATATTGCGAGTTTCCGGCTGTTAACCTTGTACTCTGCATAACTTGTGGTTTGGATGACCCTTTTGATCCTCTTGCTGTAAGCCGGCTTTCGCGTCGATAATCAATGCTGCTATAACCGTATAAAAACAGGGTCAGGCAAGTCCCAATGGGCATCATGACTGATTGTAATTACACGCTACCAAAGCATGCCACGTTATTGCGAGTCACATCGAGCTTAAGCAAGAGAAATCAAGAAAATTTGGCTCTATTGTCCGGTTATAAGATTGTAACCATACTTATTCCAAGTAATCGGTCCTTACAACTTAATGGCATCATGGCCGGGTCTTTGAGTTTGCAACTGTGCTATTCAAGCAATCAGCCCCCAAGACCTAGATGTATATAACTTACTAGAAGGACTAATACACTAAAAACAAACAAATAACTCTTACCTGACAGGGAATAAGAAAACATAAAGTACGAACAGGGATATAAAAACTTGACAAAGCACGTAAGAAAGAAACAATATCATGGTTCAACCATCTCTTTATTGGCATGAGAAAGGTTAGGTCAGCAAGTCGCCTCATTAAAAACCCTCCAGTCCCCTTAGGTACCCTGGATAGGAAAAGAGTGCGTCTGAAACCTGCTGCCTGTTACATCGTGTAGTTCCACTTGTAAGCCTAGTCTAGTCTAGGTGTAGTAGGGACGTAGCTGAGCCACGTTCCATGGTCTTTCCCTCTCTTCATAGATGAAGTGGTATGAGCGGTGTCATTGACAGTATCCGACTCTTCCCTTGCATCTATCAAGTAATATGATCCATTGTGCAGATTCCGGCTTATGATGAACGGTCCTTCCCATGGTGGAGATAGCTTATGTTTTCCTTCCTTTGACTGTACCAGGCGCAACACCAGGTCTCCTTCCTGGAAGACCCGGGTTTTGACTCGCCGGCTGTGATACCTCCTCAGATCCTGCTGATATATGGCTGATCTCTCCAAAGCTTGCTCTCTATGTTCTTCTAGCATATCCACAGCGTCCTGCCGGGTCTTCTCGTTCTCTACCTCGACGTAAGCCAACACTCGGGGCGAGTCTTGAATAATATCACTCGGCAACACTACTTCTACACCATAAACCATGAAAAACGGGGTCATCTGAGTAGATCTGTTAGGTGTGGTGTTAATTCCCCAAACCACTGATGGTAACTCCTCAACCCATGCTCCAGCAGCTCTGATGCACGGGACCCGCAGCCGTGGTTTTAACCCACGAAGTAACTCCTGATTTGCCCTCTCCTCTTGTCCATTAGCTTGTGGATGGGCTACTGAGGCTACGTCAAGCCGGATACCATTGTTCCCACAGAATTTTTCCATCTCACCAAGGGACATGTTGGTTCCATTGTCTGTTATTATGCTGTGAGGATACCCAAACCTGTAGATGATCCTTTTTAAGAACTTGACTGCTGTGATTGCTTCGCAATTGGTAACTGGCATAACTTCAACCCACTTGGTAAACTTGTCAATAGCTACCAAAAGATGAGTCTTTTTGCACGGTGACATGTGGAAGGGTCCCACCATATCCATACCCCAAACAGCGAACGGCCAGGTCAGCGGGATTGTTTGCAATTCCATAGCCGGCACATGGATTTGGCGAGCGTACCTTTGACATCCATCGCACCTTGCCACCAAGCGCTCCGCGTCTGCTAAGGCTGTGAGCCAAAAGAAACCGTGACGATATGCTTTGGCCACAAGGGACCTCGTGGAGGCATAATGCCCACAATCTCCTTCGTGGATTTCCTTCAAGATCTGCCGGCCTTCTTCTGGTGCCACACAGCGTAAAAAGACTCCTGCTGCACTCCTTTTATATAACTCTCCATTGATGATGGAATAGCCCTTTGCTCGTCTCAGAATTTGCCTTGCTAAAACTTCCTGTGGTGGTAACTCGCCCCGTGATAGATAAGCTAAAAACGGCTCTGTCCACTCGGGAACAGCACGTACCGTGGCCACGAGCTCCAAATCCGGGTCTTGGTTAGCCACCTCTTCTTCAGACTCGGTTTTAACAGATGGCCGCCATAACTCGTCGAGGAAAACATTGGGTGGAACCGGCTCTCTGCACGAGCCGAGTCTTGCGAGCGCATCTGCTGCCTCGTTCTTTCGCCTGTCAATATGCTCCACCTCATACCCGGAAAAACACCCGGCAACCCTGTCCACCTCTCTGCAACTCAGATGCTTCCTTCTTTGCATCCTTCCTATCCCAGGTTCCTGAGACCTGCTGCACCACAAGATCCGAATCTCCATAGCACCGTATCCGCCTGATGTTCATCTCCTTGGCTGTTCTCAATCCGTGTAATAATGCCTCATACTTGGCCACGTTGTTGGAGCAATCAAAGTGAATTTGCAACACGTAGCTCAGCTTATCTCCTTTGGGCGATGTAAGTACCACCCCAGCTCCTGATCCCTCGTACTGCTTAGAACCATCAAAGTGCATTACCCAAGACTCGGAACTTGGTGTCATTGTAGGCATGCTTGTGTGAGTCCAATAATTGATAAAATCGACTAAAGTTTGAGATTTGATTGCAGACCTGGGCTCGTAGTTGATGTGATAGTCTCCCATCTCAATGGCCCACTTGGCTATTCTACCTGTTGCATCTGAGTTTCTGATAATATCCGACATTGGTATGGAGCTAACCACTGTTATGGGGTGTTCCTGAAAATAGGGTTTCAATTTCCGGCTGGCCATGAAGACCCCGAAAACCAACTTCTGCCAATGTGGGTAACGCTGCTTTGCATCTGATAATACCTCGCTTACATAATAAACCGGCCTCTGTACCGGGTGATCTTTTCCATCCTCTTTACGCTCAACAACAACCACTGCGCTAACCGCCCGGGGCCCGGCCGCAATGTATAGTAACATGGGCTCCTTAGGACCCGGAGCTGCTAAGACTGGTGCCTCAGATAGTTGCTTCTTTAGTGCCTCGAACGCCTCATCCGCCTCTTGGTCCCAGACGAACTTGTCGGATTTCCTCAAGAGCCGGTATAAGGGTATTGCCTTCTCTCCAAGCCTGGATATGAACCGTCTTAATGCTGCTACGCATCCTGTAAGTTTTTGAACATGCTTCAGGCTTTCCGGCTTTTTCAGACTCTGAATAGCTTTGATTTTATCCGGGTTTGCCTCGATTCCTCTCTCGGAAACAATGAATCCGAGTAAGTTTCCTGCTGGAACTCCAAATACACACTTTGTGGGGTTAAGCTTCATCTGATACCTTCTCAAGTTCCTGAATGTTTCCTTTAAATCATCAATGAACGTCTCTTCCTTCCTTGTTTTGATCACCACATCATCAACGTAGGCGTGAACATTACGTCCAATCTGATCCTCAAAACACTTCTGAATGCATCGCTGGTAGGTTGGGCCAGCGTTCTTCAGTCCAAAATTCATGGTTTTGTAACAGAAAGCTCCAAAGGGGGTTATGAGCGATGTTTTCTCCCAATCTTCCTTCTTGAGCTTGATCTGATGATACCCGGAATATGCATCCAGGAAACATAATAGGTCACTTCCAGCCACTGCATCTATGATCTGATCTATCCTTGGAAGAGCAAACGGATCTTTTGGGCAATGCTTGTTGAGACTCGTGTAATCAATGCACATCCTCCACTCATTACTCTTTTTCATTACTAGAACCGGATTTGCCAACCAGTCCGGGTGAAAAACTTCCATGATAAAGCCGGCTGCGAGTAGCCTGGCTATCTCTGCTCCTATAGCCTTTCTTCTTTCCTCGTTCATTTTTCTCAGGCCCTGCTTCACATGCCGGGACTTGGGATCAACATGCAAACTGTGCTCAGCTAACTCGGTCGGGATACCCGGCATATCACTGGGTGTCCAAGCGAAAACATCTTGATTCCCGCGAATAAACTCAATGAGTGCCTCTTCCTGTTTACTGTCTAGGTTAGATCCTATAGCAAATTGCTTGGAGGGATCACCTTCGACAAAAGCCACCATCTTTGTGTCATGTGCTGCTTTGAATTTTGCTCTCTCATCCTCCGTATTTGGTCTCTTCAATGCTGTTCTGTCATCCGGGTCTACCTGAGACCGGTAATACTTGAGCTCTTCCTTTCTGCAAGCTTGTTCTGCCATTGCCGCGTCTCCTTCATCACACTCAGCTGCTATAACCCGGCTCCCATGTATGGTGATGGTTTGCTTGGGACCCGGGATTTTTAGCTGTAGGTATACGTAACACGGCCTGGCCATGAACTTGGCGTAATCTGGCCTTCCAAACAGCCCGTGATAGGGGCTGCGCAACTTTACCACCTCGAACGTGAGCCACTCCACTCGGAAATTATCCTTTGATTCTCCAAAAGCGACCTCCAATGTAATCTTCCCTTCGGGGCACGCCGAATGACCCGGCACAATCCCATGAAAAACTGTAGAACTTTTCTGCAACTGAGACTCCTTGAGCCCCATGCGCAAGAAAGTTTCCCAATATAGGATATTGATGCTACTTCCGCCGTCCATTAGAACCTTTTTCAACTCATAGCCATTGACCTGTGGCGCAACCACTAAAGCTAACACACCCGGATGCTCTATTCTTTCCGGGTGATCCCTTATGATCCATGTCACCTCTTGATCCGACCATCTCAAGTACCTCGGGAGAGCTGAAGAAACCGAGTTTACTGCCTTTTTGAGTATCTTTCTATCCTTGTTAGAAGTTCTTGTAGAGTGAACGTGGTACTGCCCCAGCTGCTTGGGGTTAGCTTGGAAGCCTCCAGCGCCTCCTTGGTTGTTACCCGGATTACCGCCTCCTGGGTTGCCAGCCGGGGGTGGACCATTGCCCGGGTTTCCACCCGGACCCGGTCCTGCTCCCCGGCCTGCACCTCGCATTGCCTTCTGTATTTCTTCGTTCTTCCATCTCTGTAAATCTACACACTGCTCCAATAAATGATTAGCCGGCCTACCGTTACTGCTATGACGCGGACAGGGCATCCTGAAAGCCTCTATATGATTGGCCGGCCTCGGCGGTCCTTGGTAATTTCCTGCATTAAAGTTACCTCCGTTGAAATTTCCTTCTGCTCTGGGTCTGGAAAACCCGACTTCTGTATTGGCGACAAACTCGGAACTTCCCTCGTACGGGCGCTTGTTCTGGTTGTTTCCATTATTTCCTCCATTGTTACCCGGCGCAGATCCATTGTCGGGTCTTCCGCTATTGCTCGTGTTAGCTTTTGCTTTCTTATCATCAACATCCTCCTCTGTGGTATCTGTGGCGGCGTGCTTGTTGCACGCGTCGATCAACTCTCCCATAGTAACCTCCGAAGCATTCCGACTAGATTTCATGCGCGTCAACTTTTGCACTAAGGGTATGTACTTGCATGTTTTTGCCATGGCCTGTAATGCATCTTTTTGTTGAATATCCGTGGACGAGTGGAGTATTTCCATAACCCGGCGCACCCAACTTCGCGTCGACTCTCCCTTCTTCTAGACACATCGCTCTAAATCATCAATTGTGAACAACATCCTACACGTTCCATGAAAGTGCTTGACAAAGGCCGTTTTCAGCTCGCTCCATGAATTGACGGACTTTTCGGGTAGATTATTGAACCATAATTTTGCTGCTCCCTCTGACATCATCAGGTACATGAACTTGGCTTGAAGATTTTTAGATGCATTGCGAATCGACATGGCCATCTCATAACTACTCAGCTAGGTTTCTGGATCCATGGTTGGCTCGTAATTGACCACTTTACCCGGTTCCTTGAACTTATCCGGGTAAGGCTCGGCTCTGATGGCGTCCGACAAACACTTGGGCCCGGCTAAAATTGCCGGTACTGGCCTCACCCGGGAAACATGTGATCCGGCTGCAGGTACGACGGGGGTTGCAACCGCTACCGGCCCTCGTACCGCAGACCCGACTGCTGCGCGCCTGGCTCGAGAACTGTCCACGATAGCTTGCGCCGCTGATACTGCAGGTGTTGCTGGTCTACGGGGAGGAGGCGGCATTTGCTGCTGTTCTGCCCTCCGCCGTGCTGAGCTCGTCTGAATATTGCCGGTATTTCCGTTATGCCGGCTAACATACGGTGTTCCATGCATTCCACTCCTGTTATCCGGGTAATTGGCTTGCTGAGCCACTACTGTGCGCAATAGATCTATCGCCCGCCGGGTCTCCTCCGCGTGGGGTGACTCTCTTACGGGGATGCGATCCAATGCCAATGTTACTGCATATACGTTGTCCATGGGGTTATTGAAGTGACCTGGTGGAGTGTGAAATCGTGGCGGTGGTGGTGGTGGCGCTGTATTGCCAGTTACGATCCCTGTTTGCAATGTGGGTAACCCGGCTTGTACGTTTGCCGGCTGTCCTCCCAAGGTTGCAGGCTGATGTCCGGTTTCCCGATTCACAGCTGGAATTGGTTGATCCTGAGGTGTAATCAACAGTGCGGCCGGGTTTATAGTTCCACCCGTTACCGGTAATCTCGACTGATATCTCTGATTGTGCATCCTGGTCGACTGAACTTGGAGCCGGTTCTCCAACGCTTCCAGCTCGCGCTGGCGCGCTGCTATCCCCTGTCTTTCAGCTTCCATATCTCTCTTCTGCTGATCCAACACACGGTGGGCCACATCCAGATCCGCAGCGCGTGCCGTCGCGTTTTCCGGGGTTATCACCGTTGCTAGCACCGTAGGATCTAAGATCAGGTTATTGTTGAACAGAGCCGGATTTTGTGGATTCGAGGGCCCCGCTCCTGGCGTTCTGTTTGTCATAAACCCAAACATGTTTCTTTGCAATTCGCTTTCCGGGGTATGGCTGGTGACTGAAGCCGACTCTCCGTCAACCCGGGCTATGACCGGGTTTCCATCAACCGGATTTTGTTGCTGAGCCAGCGCTCGCGCCGCACCGACCGCGGCCGTAGTCACGTCCCCCTGATTAAGATTGGTTGCAGGGGCCGTGTAGACCGCGACATGGCGCGCGATGCCTGGTGCAGATTCATACTCTTCCTCATCACAGCTATCCTCTTCGTACCGATCCTCCATCAGGTGCAGGATAGACTCGGTATCTTCTTCCCTCGTGACCCGGCCACGCGGGGTCCATGCCGGCTCCTCCGGCTGTTCCCTCTTCGTGGTGGGCTCTTCTATCGGATCGATCGTCCCGACCGACTCTTCCCCATCCGACTGAACGCAGGTCGCTCCTCCTGACACGGAATCATATTCAACATCATCAGGAATTGAACCGGACGTACGTACCATGCCGATGAAAACGTTGACCCGGCCAATTGTGACGATAGATCCGGCATCCAGCAAATCCGACTCTGGCCCCCAGCCAAAATCGTCCACCATCTTCTCTCCTTCGGGGTTGGTGTAGATCTCGCCGATGACGAGGTTCTTCATGCTCTCCCGAGCTTCTCCCGTGATGTAAACACCCTTGGACGCAGGCCCCACAGTGGGCGCCAACTGTCGTGGGATAATCACGGCAGACGTTACCGGGGGTAACTTATCTTGGGGCAATTCGACTTTGGTGTTTGGGAGAGGGTTTAGCTCAAGGGAAACCATGTTATCAATCGATCTGGTAGCTCTGGCAATCAAGTCGCCGAGTCTCCGATCTAGGGTTACAATATCAACTCTCGTGTTACAGGGATACTCGAATATCTGGTGAAGCTCGTCTTCTTTCTGACCCTAGGAGCCGGTTTATATCTTACCCGGCCCCCTGGCTTCCTATCCAAGGTACACCTGGAATCCTACCCAGTCACCGCATACAAACCCTAAGTTTCCTTATCGTAATCCACAAGTCGGGTTACGAGGCCTACACTACTCCTTGGGCCTTCTAGAAACTCCTTTTCCTTGAACCGGGTCTTGCGCGGCTCCCTTTGGGCCGAGTTATACCTTGGCATTGGCCTACCGGGTTATCATCCCTCCATCAATAGCCAAAAATAATGATGATTGTAATATACCTGGTCCTACACCTACACTAGAGCCAACACCAATACCAACACCCAAGAAGAGAGGGATGATTGAATTAAATGATGAAGTGATGAAGGAAGCCAAGAAATCTCTTAAAGAGAGGGGTATTAAATCTGAAGATGTGAAGAATTCACATCCTATAGAAGAATTATGTAAGCCTCTTCCTCATCCATCAACTGTTGAGGTACACTCTCTCCAATATTTTGATAATAGAGATATTCCTTATTCGAAACCACCTGATCAATGCTTAGATGAATTTGATAATTATGTCATTAATGAAGACAACTTTAATATGAGAGTGCAAAATCACCTTATGGAAAACTATAGAGCCATTGATAACTTGCATGGTATTATTGAGAGAACCTCTAATGATGTTAAAATGCTTGTTAAACATTTTCAAATGGTTCAAACTCAAATTGATCAACTTACTAAAGTGCAAAAAGACATGCTAGAAAATGCTTCTAGATATAAACATGTTTGTGAAATAATTACTAGAAGTGGTGTTTCTACTTAGGACCCCTTGTATCCTGAAGGACATCCTAAAAAAATTGAACAAGATTCTCAGCAACCTAAAAACAATAGTTCTCCTTCTAAGAAAAAGAAGAAGAGACATAAAAATGTTGTAGAATCTCCTGAACCTGCTAAAGATCCTAATAGTATATCTATTTCTGATGCTGAAACTGAAAGTGGTAACGACAAAATTGATGCTTCTGATAGAGAAGAACATGTAGCTGAACCTGAAAAGCAAACTAAAACTTCAAAGTATACTAAGGAGGATTTTATTGCTAATAAACATGGTAATGAAAGAGATCCTTGGGTACAAAAAGCAAAGCCTTTTCCTAATAAGAAGCACAAATCAAAGGAAGAATAACATTATAACAAGTTTTGTGAGTGGATGAAACCTCTGTTTTTGCAAATACCTTTGACTGATGCTATTAAACTGCCTCCTTATTCTAAATATATGAAAGATATTGTCTCCAACAAAAGAAAAATTCCTAATGAGAAAATTTCCACTATGCTTGCTAATTACTCTTTCAATGGCAAGGTTCCAAAGAAGCTTGGAGATCCTGATATTCCTACTATCCCTTGTTCTATTAAAAATAATTATGTTAGAACTGCTTTATGTGACTTGGGAGCTGGAGTTAGTGTTATGCCTTTCTCTCTTTATAATAGACTCTCTCTTGAAAAATCGATACACGCTGATATATCTTTGCAAATGGATGATAAATCTACTGCTATTCCTGTTGGTATATGTCAGAATGTTCCTGTTCAAGTTGATACTAATTGTTTGATATTAATTGACTTTGTTGTGTTGGAAATGCCTGAAGATGATAATATGTCTATTATTCTTGGGAGACCTTTTCTTAGTACTACAGGGGCTGTTATTGATTGCAATCAAGGAAAATTAAGTTTTAATGTTAATGATAAAGAGCATACTGTTTATTTTCCCAAGAAGATAGATAGAAGATATGGTTTAAATTCAGTTGAAAAAATTGAGACCATCAAGATTGGATAATTTTATTGTCCCATTCCAGTACCACTAAAATAATATGAAATTATTATGATTGGGACTATGTCTATCAAGGTTGAGGTAACATAACTATTTAGTGATTAGCAAAGTTTTTCTTCATATGAAAATTATTCTGGTAACAAGACTTGATCACCCTTGTTAACAAAATGATTTTGAATGAAGAGGACAATGTTTTCACTATGTTTTCACCTTCCCCACAATGTTTTCACAATGTTGACTTCTGTTATCGCCTTGCTACTTGAGTACAATCATGTTTTCCATCATCCATATTCACGTTTTCATCATGTTTTCACCCTTATTACTGTGGTTATGCATGTTTTCACCACCCATACTTTTGTTTTCACCACTACCACCTTTGGTTTCTTTCGATATTTTTCCATTAGAGTGTCATAGAACATCTGTAGTGCTGGTTTTGGTTTTGTTTTCCTGGTTTTTATTAATTATTAAATTCTGAAAATACCTCAAATATAAAGTTTCTCGAAAAATTCCAGAAAAATTATAATAAATTTTTTCGTCAAAAATGAGGCAGAGAGCCACCTGGGAGGCCCCAGGGGGACCCACCAGTCAGGCACACCATGGGGTGGTGCGGCCAGCCCCGTGGTGGCGCCAGCACATGGTGTAGGCCCCCTGGCCCCCCACTAACTCTCTCCCGTTTAACTGAAAACATGTCCTCGAACCGTGTTCTTGCTGTTCTTCCTCTGGATTTTTGATCTCCTTCTTCAGCCCGTCATTTGTGCTGAGATTTTGTGCATCTGCTCTCCAGTATGTGACTCCTCCGATGATCCAAGTAGAATTTTATTTGGTGAAGTATTTCTCGAGTATTTTGGTACTGTAGGTGACAGCTTATGTGAGTTTTCATGCTTGATTTGAGTAGAAATAATATAGTTTTGATGTATGTTTAGCTCTCATATAAGTCCCTATGGTAGTTTCCACCTTATAGTTGCTTAAAATTAATTTTTGTGATGATTGTTGAAAAATTTAAGAGATGGATAGTTATAATTTTTGAGAGATATTTAGGAGTTATGCTCCTAGAAGCAGAAGGCCCTCACGCTCATCCACTTCAGTGAGGCCATCGTACAATGAATACGTTATTGCACCGAGTATTGACGATGCGGGAGGTGATGGTATCGCTAACCCATCTAGCTTTCCTTGCATTTCATTTCTAAGAAGTGCACGTCTATTATATGAATTTCATATGCTTATTGAAAGAGTTGGTCTAACCAACTATATGGACGATGAAGGGCCTCAGTATGCAGCTCTCACAAAATCTTTTGTTGAGAGTTTTCAATTTCGGAACACACATTTTGGTCCCATTGTTGGCTTCAAATTATATAGTAGATCTTTTTCTTTGTCCTTGGAAGAGTTTTGTGCCATTGTAGGTATCAACGCTGTCGGGACAGCGTGCAGGATTCAGGAGAAACCCGCGGATCTTATGGCGCTTTACCGAGAAATCACCAACGATGATGGTCGCTCATCCCAGCGCGGGAAGATAAGGAACATTCAACTTCCTGCCCTTAGATATTTCACTTACTATATTACTACTAGTATCCTTGGTAGGGAGAACACTTGCAAAGTTTCTGGTTACCACCTTGCTTTCATTGATGCTGCGCCGAACCGTAGTACAAAGTATAACCTTGGTGCACTTGTTGCACGCCGCCTTGCTGCTAAGGGGCCTATTTTTGGGGGCATTATTGCTACACGTATAGCAACTGTTTTAGAATTTTCTATTGCTCCTGATGATGAATTGATTGCTCCCTATAGACTCAACCTTGCTGCCATGAAGTCCCATCAGTTTGTCACTGCTAACTCTACTGCTGAACGTTTAGTATATAGAGTTTTATATATAGATGGAGAAGAGCGAAAAGTTACTTTGCCGCAGCCTGTTTTGTTTAAGATTGACATGTCACCACGGTCTCTCTCTAAGGAGGAGGTAGATGAGCATCAGAGCACTGCAGAGTTTTACCGGCAGCAGGAGAGGCAAGACACGCCTCCCAAGGAGCACAACACGCAGTACACCGGAGCATCCTTGAGCACATATCAGGAGGAGGGTTACTCCTCAGCATACTACGGAGGCGCCACCTCATGGTCCCCTTGGTGATTGATCTCCACTTAGGCCAAAAGACTAATCTTGGGGGGAGGTAAGTGGTGCATGTGTAGTGTGCAAGTCGATGACATAATACTCACAGAAGGACTTATCCGTGATTATTACATCCCTCAGAGTAGTACAACAGAAACACAGCGGGGCCAGGCAAAACTATAGGATACAAACTTCATTACAAAATCTCGAGAATCTCTTTGAAGATCAAAGAAGATCTCAGCAAATGAAACATCAGAAGAACAATTCGAAGCTCCAAGCTGGAGAAGAACTCTAGCTTAGAACTAAATCTACTACGACTGATGTCAGCCCTAATCTATGGCTTGTAACAGCTAAGTCCAAGAATGGACTCCACCTACACCTTGATAGCTTCTCCTCCACCAGCGTTGTTGATGACGATGGTTTACTAGCTAAGTAGTTCAAGACTCCACCTAGCTTCATGAGGTAACGATGGCTTCACGATGACGACTACCATAGGCTTCAACTCTAAGCAGGGGGTCAAACGGGAACGAATGAGTAACGAGTGTCGTGGGATAATCACGGCAGATGTTACCGGAGGTAACTGATCTTGGGGCAAGACGACACAGGTATTTGGGAGAGGGTTTAGCTCAGAGGAAAACATGGTGCAATTCGATCTGGTAGCCGGCAATCAAATTCGCCGAGTCTCCGATCTTGATATAATAACTCAACTCTGGGATTACACTTGATGCTCGATATCACACGATGTTGCTAGGGTTCTTAGATCTCTATCTAAAACTAGACCTGGGAGTCGGTTTATAAAGCACCCGTACCCCCGGCTTATCCCCCAAGGCGCACCCTGGTTCCTATCCGGATACGGCACACAAACCCTAACTTTCCTTTACAACAACCCACAACCCGGGTCACCGGGCCTGCAGACTTGGGCCTTCACAGGTTTCCTTATCCTTAGCCGGATCCTGCGCAGTGTCCTTTGGGCCGGGTTATTCCTTGGTGTATGGCCTACCGGGTTATCGTCCCCCCGTCAGTAGTCCCCAGAATAGCCTGGGCTTCATGGATCCTACTTGAAGCGCTTGCTATTCCCTGCAAAGATATCAAACATACAGGCATATAGAGGCCGGGTTAAGATGTTTTGATATTCAGCCAGGCCTCACTCCACGGTGGCCATATAATAACCCGGGTTTTTCCTCCGAACACTTTGACTCAAATTTCCAGGTCCAAATCACAATAAAAATCCCAGGATCCCATGCTCGATAATCAATCCTGATATCCCGGGGTTAACCTCCTTTTTTCTTTTATCCAGATGCCCTGCTCAATAGTTGGCGCATATCTCGCAAAATCCATGTGAACAACCGTCACCCCATGATTTCCGGCTTCTGGCCATCGGGATAAGCTCACCCTTACTCTATAAATAACACTCAGAGGGTAACCCTAAATTCGTCACCACACCACAACTTCCCCTTTCTCTCCTTACTCCTTGCTTCCTCGCAGCACCGCCGCCAGGGGCTCGCGCACATCATCAAAGCGAAATTGCTTCCAGCCGCGCTCGCCCTCAAGCCGTCCCGCGCCGCCGCCAAGTTCCGCCATCACACCTTCATTCCTATCTCCAAGAATCGTGAAGGGGCATTCGAGCCACACCGCCCAACACCGTCGCTTCCAAACCTCAATATCTTCAGTAAGCCTCTTATATCTGCCTAACTTATCCTTGCAATTTTTCCAATTTCAACCAGGATCGAATCTAGGTCAACCCGCGAGCCACTCTTCTGATTACATCAAATTAGATCGATTCGACATCCACCAACTCTTTTAACCGCCTGCTATATAGTCGCAACTCATCCCCTACCAATATTAACCATCAAAACTCCTGTAGGATCGCTCGCAAACTTTCCCATCTAGATCCGTTCCTCCTCGATTTTCCGCTCTCTGCATTAACACCCGGAAAATCCTCTTTTTCCAGCTACTTTACTTGCAATAGATACATGGGCAACCACCCATCGACCCCAAATGCCTTTCCATACGTAAGTGACCTATAATTTCCACAGTTGCATTCAACACCCGGATACTTTATAATTTCCGCTCCATAGCATGATACCCGGATAATTCTCAGCTTCATACTTTCTTGACACCTTACACTCGGATACTTCAACACTCCCGGGTCTCATTTCATACGCCTATTTTCTTTTACTTTGTAGGTTGATCCCATGGCTCCCAAACGACAAGGAAAACAACCGACTCAGGCGAGAAATACCCAAACCATATCCGCCAACTGGGGACGTTCCACAACTACGAAAGCCAAATTGGAGGAGCTAGCCGAATTAGGAACTCTCCCTTCTCAGAAGGACATTCACTGGAGGGCGCCGGGCAACGAGACCCGGCCCACACCCACAGACAGCGAGGTAATCTGCTTCGTAGAGCATGTGACCCGGGGATTCCGTCCTCCGGGTCACCCTTTCTTTAGGGAGGTCTTAGATCACTATGGACTCCGAATGTTCGACATAGGGCCTAACTCTATGTTGAACATCACCCACTTCATCGTTCTCTCTGAGTCGTACTTGTGCATGCCGCCGAATTTAACTCTCTTCATTGAGTTATTCCAATGCAAGCCATGCCGCGAAAGCGGCGACGGAGCACTCCTAATCTGTGGCGGGGTATCCATCCAGCGCCGCAGGAATTCTCTGATGCCAGCCCTCAACCTACACTCCCACGTCAAACACTGGCAACTGTCCTTCTTTTATTGCCGCGACACCTCCCCTGACAGTGAAAAGAAGCTGCCGGGTTACTCAGAGACTCCCCTCGATCCCTCCGAGTCTTTCAGTGCCTTTGCATCAGATTCGGACAGGGAGACAATCCTTCCCTTGCTAACCAAGATAGCCATTCTCTCAGCCCAAGGCCTCCTCGGGCTCAATTTAATAAAAACATGGGTTGATTTCCGGATCCAACCCAACTCCGTTCGCACCAAACTGATGTGCGAGTACTCGGGGCACACCACAGATACGCTCCGATACTCCACCAAATGCTTTGCAGCCGGCGATACTAATAAGACCATCAAGGGCTTCTTAACGGAGAAGCTGGAGGTGATAAAGGGCATCACCGGGTTACCCCCGTTTACTCGGGACAACCCGGCTCCAGCGGTAATACCTAATATCCATAACTTACTTCCGTATCTTGACTCGATACAGCTTCTAACCCTTAGTCTCATTCCTTTGTCTTAGGCTGATGACCCTTTCTGGAGAGTTGAACCCTTCCCCCCTTCCAGAGACCCGGAAGACGAGGACGAGCCGGCTGATGGTAGTGAAGGTATTTGCACAGGATCTGTATATTTTTACTTGTATTACTTCCCTTTCGTTTATCTTTTCTCCAACTAACACACACCCGATTCGCAGGACTGGAGGACGAAGGTGAGGCCAACGAAGATGACCCGGAGGCAACTGAATCAGACCAAAAAGCAACTGTCGGAGCCAAAAGGAAAACCAGAGGAGCCATGTCCAAGGTTCCTTTTTCCTCGTTATCCTCTGAATCTTACTCCTTTGACGCCATGCGACGACTTAACCATCAATTATCAAATTCGTCGTGCTTGAAGGACTCCTCCCCAGCCAAACACAGAGTAACTCGGAGCTCCCCGGGTGAAGATCCCCTTAACCCGGGCATCTCTATTTCCTCGGTTCCTCGTGGCGGCGCTCCTCCGCCTCGTCCTTCCGACTCTCCTCAACGCCACCCTTCTCCTAACCATCCACGTGTCGGGCAATTCCGGGTCCCGTTGGTAGTTCCCGTGGCGACCTCATCTGCTTCCAGCGGCGAGCTCCCGCCTGATTATACCGTGAACGCCGGGTAAGTTTACGCTACATGATTTCCTTTTATGCTTAACAAGTTTCCACTCAAGCCACCATCATCACTAATAACCGCTTTTTCTCATCTTTCTTTTAGCGCTCAAGCCGTCGTCAGTGACCCGGAAAATATAGAAGCAGATAACCATCAGGCGGAGAAACCGACTGACCATGCGGATGCCGCGACTGGCGATGATACAGTGAATAACCAGGAACAAGGCCCTCTGAACAACCCACTTCCCTGAGCTGCCGGATCTCCTTCCTCATCGGAACCAGTAGACGAGGAGATCGAAGTCCTAGATACAAGGATGAGTTCTCCCAACCCGGCCACCCAAACTGTCCGGGTCTCAACTCCAAGGGCGGGGAGAGCCCCCCCACCAAACGACCAAGCTGTCGGCTCTTCCGGCGCTCGATCCGAGGAACTGACCTTTACCCAGATGCTAGAAACCCTTCGCACTTTAAGGTCTAATGAAGAGAACATCTTGGGAGCTTTGATAGCCAAACACGAGGTGAATCCGACTAATATTGCTTTATACCTTTATCCAGTCCCCAAGTTCCGAGTGAATTGATTCATAATTTACTTGGGACTTTATTATACAAGCGACTGATAACTTATTCCTCTACCCAACTGATCCTTTGTTTGCATGCATGCAGGCTTTCGTAACTCAATCCGAGGAAAAACTGGCGGGCGCCACCAAGCTCATCGAAAAGGAGGCAGCTTTACGTGAGGCGGCCGAGGCCGAGTCTAGGAGGAATAAGTTGATAATGAGAAAATATAGGAAAAGGGCTCACCGAGCAGAAGATGACCTAACAAGCCTTTCCGTCCAAATATCGGACACATATCGTGCTTTACTTGGTACGTTTCCTCCTCCGGTTTATCTTTTTGATAGATAGCAACAGTTTCCCGACTTATGTCTCCATTTTTTCAGGCCCGGACGAAACCATGCCGGAAGAGGATGACATAGCCAAGCTGAAAACCATGAATAGCGCTATCCGGCAACTATGTGCCGGAACCAGATGGATCCTTGATGAGTTGCGGTGGCCGGGCAGAGGACATGTTGATCTGAAGAGGATGTTGGACGCCTTATCCACTGTTCCCGAGTGGATTCGGCACTGGAAGCGCTCGTCTTGCCGGGTTGGAGTGACCCGGGGGCTTGCACTTGCCAAAGCTTATCTCCCCAAGCTCGAGCTAGTGAGGATTATGGGCGGCTTCCCAGAGTTCAAGCTTGACGGATCCAAGTTTTCGGTAAAGGATTTTCAGGCCGTCCAGAAGGAGGTCCGTTACCCGACCAGCGTAATTGCTGATGAACTGGACGTTAATATACTTGTTCCAGCATATGACTCTGCCAGTAAAGTAATTAAGTCGGATCTTCCTGAGCCGTATGACATTCTAGCTCGGTGGAAGGAGGAAGCTGCTGCGATAAGGGCGGAGGCTGCCAAGAAGCAAGCTGAAGCCGGCTCTGCTCCTGCTACCTCAACACCAGTCGCTCCGCCCCCTGCAGGGGCTGGTACTGCTGACCCGGGTGCTGCTGCTACCACCAATGACGGCAAGGGTAAGGCCAAGATGAACGTCGAGTGATATATGGTTTCTAATGCCTCTTCTTAAGCGCTAGTTGGTCAACATACTTTGTGAAACAGTTATATTTTGGGTGGTGCACCTGTGCACCTTTGATATTTTTTCACCAGGGTTTTTGTAATGCACGCTAAGGCCTTGATATACTCGATGCCTGTTCCGGCCTTTTTAAGTTTATCCATTATCAAGCTCATCTGTACTCGATATCTGGTTTTATTTATTGTTCCTTTTGTGAAAACTCAATTTCCGGGTTTCATGGGTATTGACAAGCGGATTTTGCTTCGAAGTCCCCAAGTCCCCAAGACTCGGATATTTGGGTTTTTGCAATTATACAAGTAAGCCACTTTTTCTCTTTTCAAGATTTCAAGCCACCGAGCCCGGATCGCCGAGTCTAGGACACTTGATCTTGAAAAGGGAACAAACTGCCTACTGCTAATTTCACAAAGATCCCTGAGTTGTTTCACATAGGTTTTGAAGTTATGCTTAATAGTCGTTGAGTTTCCAGCTATTCAGCCTTGTACTCTGCATAACTTGTGGTTTAGATGACCCTTTTGACTATCTTGTACTGTAAGCCGGCTTTCGCGTGGATACCATGTTGTTACATCCATACGAAGACGTAGCCATCCAATCCCCGTCGGGTTTCATGACTAACTGCCATCGTAAGCGATCAATTCATGCCACTTTAATGCGAGTCACATCGAGCTTAAGTAAGAATAGCCAAGAAATTTGGACTTCTTTGTCCGGTTATAAGATTGTAGCCGTACTCGTTTGCAAGTAATCGGCCCTTATAACTCATAGGCATCATGGCCGGGTCTTTGAGTTTGTAACTGTGCTATTCAAGCGACCAGCCCCCAAGACCTAGATATACGCATCGTACTGAGAGTACATAACCTGATAACAACCATCTCTTTTCTTGATAACCATCTCTTTACTTGATATGAAAAATCTAGG
The DNA here is from genome assembly GCA_028641055.1 of Alopecurus myosuroides. Lineage (NCBI taxonomy): Eukaryota > Viridiplantae > Streptophyta > Magnoliopsida > Poales > Poaceae > Alopecurus > Alopecurus myosuroides. The sequence goes on from CM054059.1 coordinate 250,778,757, forward strand.
TCAGCAAGCCGCCTCATTAAAAACCCGTCCAGTCCCCAAAGGTACCCTGGATAGGAAAAGAGTACGTCTGAAAACCTGCTGCCTATTACATCGTGCAATTCCACTTGCCAATATAGTCTTTACTAAGTATAATATGGACGTAGCTGAGCCACGTTCCATGGTCTATCTCTTTCTTGCATAGATGAAGTGGTGTGTGCGGTGTCGTTGACTGTAGCCGACTCTTCCCTTGCATCTATCAAGTAATATGATCCGTTATGCAGATTCCGGCTTATGATAAATGGTCCTTCCCATGGTGGTGATAATTTGTGTTTTCCTTCGCTTGACTGTACCAGGCGCAGAACCAAGTCTCCTTCCTGGAATACCCGGGTTTTCACGCGCCGGCTATGATACCTCCGTAGATCTTGCTGATATATGGCTGATCTTTCCAGTGCTTGTTCTCTTTGCTCTTCTAACATATCTACGGCGTCCTGCCGGGTTTTTTCGTTCTCTATTTCGACGTAAGCTGATACTCGCGGTGAACCGTGAATAATGTCACTCGGTAACACTGCTTCCGCACCGTAGACCATGAAGAAGGGTGTCATCTGAGTTGATCTGTTAGGTGTAGTGTTGATACCCCAAACCACAGAAGGAAGTTCTTCGACCCATGCACCAGCAGCCCTGACACAGGGAACTCGCAATCGTGGTTTTAATTCGCGAAGCAATTCTTGGTTTGCCCTCTTCACTTGTCCATTGGCCTGCGGATGAGCCACCGATGCCACATCGAGCCGGATTCCATTGTTGCCACAGAACTTCTCCATCTCACCAAGGGACATGTTGGTTCCATTGTCGGTAATTATGCTGTGGGGATACCCGAACCGGTAGATAATCCTTTTCAGGAACTTGACTGTTGTAGCTGCTTCGCAATTAGTAACTGGCATAACCTCAACCCACTTGGTAAACTTATCAATAGCCACCAAAAGATGTGTCTTCTTGCACGGTGACATATGAAAAGGGCCAACCATGTCCATACCCCAGACAGCAAACGGCCAAGTTAACGGGATAGTCCGCAACTCCATAGCCGGCACATGGGTTTGGCGAGCGTACCTTTGACATCCGTCACACCTTGCTACCAATCGTTCCGCATCCGCTAGGGCCGTGAGCCAGAAAAACCCGTGTCGATAAGCTTTAGCCACAAGGGACCTTGTAGACGCATGATGTCCACAGTCGCCTTCATGGATTTCCTTGAGAATCTGTCTGCCTTCTTCCGGCGCTACGCAGCGCAAAAAGACTCCTGCTGCGCTTCTTTTTTACAATTCCCCATTGATGATAGAATATCCCTTTGCTCGCCTCAAAATTTGCCTTGCTAATACCTCCTGTTGTGGTAACTCGCCTCGTGACAGGTAGGCCAAAAACGGTTCTGTCCACTCGGGAATAGTACGTACAGTGGCCACGAATCCTGAATCCGGGTCTTGATTTGCCAATTCCTCCTCTGACTCGATTTTAACTGATGGTCGCCATAATTCGTCCAGGAAAACGTTAGGCGGAACCGGCTCTCTGCGCGAGCCGAGTCTGGCGAGGGCGTCGGCTGCCTCATTCTTTCTTCTGTCTATATGCTCCACCTCATACCCGGAAAAACATCCTGCAACCCTATCAACTTCCCTGCGGTATGCTGCCATAGTTGCGTCCTTTCTATCCCACGTTCCTGACACCTGCTGTACCACTAGGTCCGAATCTCCGAAGCATCGTATCCTCTTGATGTTCATCTCTTTGGCTACCTTTAAGCCATGCAATAGGGCCTCATACTCGGCCACGTTGTTGGAACAGTCGAAGTGAATTTGTAGTACGTAACTCAATTTGTCTCCTTTGGGTGATGTTAGCACCACCCCAGCTCCTGATCCCTCGTACTGCTTTGATCCATCGAAGTGCATGATCCATGACTCGGAATTTGGAACCGTTGTAGTCATGCCTGTATGTGTCCAGTCGTTAACGAAATCAATTAAAGCTTGAGATTTGATTGCTGACCTGGGTTCGTAGTTGATGTGATAATCCCCCATCTCTATCGCCCATTTGGCTATTCTTCCCGTCGCGTACGAGTTTCTGATGATATCCGACATTGGTATTGAACTAACCACTGTTATGGGATGTTCTTGGAAATACGGCTTCAGCTTCCGGCTGGCCATAAAGACCCCGAACACCAACTTTTGCCAATGTGGATAGCGCTGCTTTGCTTCTGATAATACCTCGCTGACGTAATAAACCGGCCTCTGAACCGGGTATCCTTTCCCATCCTCTTGGCGTTCCACAACAACTACTGCGCTGACGGCTCGGGGGCCAGCTGCCACATATAGTAACATAGGCTCTTTAGGACCCGGCGCCGCTAGTACTGGTGCTTCAGATAACTGCTTCTTTAGTGCCTCAAATGCCTCGTCCGCCTCTTGATCCCACACGAACTTATCTGATTTCCGCAAGAGCCGGTACAAGGGTATTGCTTTTTCTCCGAGTCTGGATATGAATCGGCTCAAGGCTGCTACGCAGCCCGTGAGCTTTTGAACATGCTTCAAATTTTCCGGTTTTTTCAGACTCTGGATGGCCTTGATTTTATCCGGGTTTGCCTCGATTCCTCTCTCGGAAACTATGAAGCCGAGTAATTTCCCAGCTGGAACTCCAAACACGCACTTTGTCGGGTTAAGCTTCATCTGGTACCTCCTCAAGTTTTTGAACGTCTCCTTTAGATCATCGATAAATGTCTCCGCCTTCCTGGTCTTGATGACCACATCATCCACATAGGCATGGACGTTACGTCCAATTTGGTCCTCGAAGCACTTTTGAATACACCGTTGGTAAGTTGCGCCAGCGTTCTTCAACCCAAACGTCATAGTTTTATAACAAAAGGCCCCAAAAGGGGTTATGAATGATGTTTTCTCCCAATCTTCCCTTTTGAGCTTAATCTGATGATACCCGGAATATGCGTCCAGGAAGCATAACAGATCGCTTCCAGCTACTGCGTCTATAATCTGATCTATCCTTGGTAGCGCGAACGGATCCTTTGGGCAATGTTTGTTGAGACTCGTAAAATCAATGCACATCCTCCACTCATTGGTCTTTTTCATCACTAGAACCGGGTTAGCCAACCAATCCGGGTGAAATACTTCCATGATAAAGCCGGCTGCCAATAGCCGAGCGATCTCTTCGCCTATAGCCTTCCTTCTTTCCTCATTCATTTTCCTCAAACCTTGCTTCACGGGCCTGGACTTGGGATCCACATGCAAACTGTGCTCAGCCAGTTCTGTAGGGATACCCGGCATGTCGCTAGGTGTCCAGGCAAACACATCTGCATTCGAACGTATAAACTCCACGAGCGCTTCCTCCTGCTCTTTTCCCAGGTTAGACCCTATGGTAAATTGTTTATTGGAATCCCCTTCGACAAAATCTATCTTCTTGGTGTCTTGCGCTGCCTTGAATTTTGCTCTCTCATCCTCGGTATTCGGCTTTTTCAAGGCTGTTCTATCGTCCGGATTTACTTGAGACCGGTAATATTCGAGTTCTACCTTTCTGCATGCTTGCTCGGCCATAACCGAATCTCCTTCGTCGCACTCGGCCGCTATATCCCGGTTCCCATGTATAGTGATGGTCCGTTTAGGACCCGGGATTTTCAGCTGCAAATACACGTAGCACGGCCTTGCCATGAATTGGGCGTAAGCCGGCCTTCCAAATAGCGCGTGGTAAGGACTGCGCAATTTGACCACCTCGAACGTGAGCCACTCAACTCGATAATTATCCGTCGATTCTCCAAAAGCAACTTCCAAGGTGACCCTTCCCTCGGGGCTCGCCGAGTGACCTGGCACGATCCCATGAAAGATTGTCGAACTTTTTTGTAACTGAGACTCTTTGAGACTCATCCGTAAGAAGGTTTCCCAATAAAGGATATTGATGCTGCTTCCACCGTCCATCAGGACCCTCTTCAATTCGTAACCATTAACCTGTGGAGCAACTACCAATGCCAAGACTCCTGGACACTCTACTTTCTCCGGATGGTCTTTTCTACTCCACGTTACCTCTTGTTCCGCCCATCTGAGATATCCCGGCGCGGCCAGCGAAACCGAGTTTGCCGCTTGCTTTAATGTCTCCTTGTTCCTGCTGGAAGTTCCTGTAGTATGCACATGATATTGTCCTCTTAAATTAGTCGTTCGTACCGTGCCGATGAAGATGTTGATCCGGCCGATCGTTACGACGGATCCGGTTTCGAGGTGATCCGACTCCGGCCCCCAGCCGGAATCGTCCACCATCTTTTCTCCTTCGTGGTCGATGCAGATTTCGCCGATGACAAGATTCTCCATGCCCTTCCGAGCTTCTCCCGTGATGTAAACACCTTTGGACGCATGCCCCACGGTGGGCGCCAACTGTCGTGGGATAATCACGGCAGATGTTACCGGGGGTAACTGATCTTGGGGCAAGACGACACAGGTATTTGGGAGAGGGTTTAGCTCAGAGGAAAACATGGTGCAATTCGATCTGGTAGCCGGCAATCAAATTCGCCGAGTCTCCGATCTTGATATAATAACTCAACTCTGGGATTACACTTGATGCTCGATATCACACGATGTTGCTAGGGTTCTTAGATCTCTATCTAAAACTAGACCTGGGAGTCGGTTTATAAAGCACCTGTACCCCCGGCTTATCCCCCAAGGCGCACCCTGGTTCCTATCCGGATACGGCACACAAACCCTAACTTTCCTTTACAACAACCCACAACCCGGGTCACCGGGCCTACAGACTTGGGCCTTCACAGGTTTCCTTATCCTTAGCCGGATCCTGCGCAGTGTCCTTTGGGCCGGGTTATTCCTTGGTGTATGGCCTACCGGGTTATCGTCCCCCCGTCAACGAGCGTTACTCAGCAAGCTCATGATATATAGTGGGTAGTTTGATGCACTAACTACAGCTTTAGACTCAAAAGAGTCATAAGCTAATGCAAGGTTTTTGTAAATCTTTCTTCAAGAGGTTACTTTTAATTCTGAAGACTATGCCCGCCAGATCTTCACAGGACTAGAACTTTCATGGAGTTGCCTTTCCTTCGGCGTTCGCAGCTCCTTCCCGGAACAACGGGTAACATGCCACATCCTTTTACACTCTGCAGAGGTGCGTTACTTTACCCATGGACCACCAAGACCATGTTGCACAACCAGGCTCGAGATCCTGTCCACTCCCACTCAGGTGTGGGGCCCGGTTGTTGGTCCAAGCCAAACCGTGCTTCTCCGCACAACGCATGCCCACCCATTTTTGCCAGCAGGTTGAACGCCTGATTCCACCCCTCACGATGGAGATCTACGCGCCCCTGGCAGACACTCATAGACCCTAGAGCCCGTGGGACGTAAGGGCTCCCACCCATGTGCATGTAGTCCCGCAAGACCTACAGCGTACGTCTCTGGCAGTCCGTTGACATGCGAACGAGAAAAGTATCACGGCTGACTTACTCCCCCCATAGAAGATCCATGGTCAACGCGAATTTACGGTGCAAGAATCCTGACGGCAGTTGTGGTTAATCCTAGGTAATATGTTCCCGTGCAGATGGAACCTTCCTTTGACCTATTCATCTTACCATGGTTCCATCCGCCCACCAAACAGAACACTACCACTCGGGTAGTCATTCAATTAGTCATATTATTATAAAAATAGGATCATGCATTCTTTTGAGAACAGGTGGTAATACGATAGGGTTTTTGCAAATAGTTTGTTATGAAGTACTGCAAAAGATATGAGCAATTGATGAACTTTCCTGAGATTGAAATAACCATAATAATCAATGTCTTCGGGTTCCAAGGTCTCGTAGGAAATCACGACATCTGAAAGATAGCAAAGTAGTCCCGGTAAGGACTACAGAAAACATTGGCAAGATGATACATGCATAGTAATGATATGCATCACGAATTACCCTGGAAAACACCCCAGCTTACAAATGTAAGCCATGCTTGAAATGATAACGTAATCACACAGATTTTAGGTGACTTAGAGTTGTTTCATTACGTGGGGTGATGTTGTTATTTCTTTTAGGCTTAAGTGTGTTTCACTTTTATTGAACAAACACTTGTTATCATGTTTAATTATAAGTGTTATAATATGGTTAGACAATAAGACAATAACACATGGAAAACAATTATTGAAAAGGTAACAAACATGTTTGATTTTATTTTTCCAAAAGTGTAGAGCTGATAACAATGAGTTGAGTTGAAAATGATGAAATAGAACAGTAAACTCTATCATCACAACACTTGCTAATTACTTGTGATGACATGTTTTGTAGGTGTGAAAACACGTGGATTTTATTAATAAGGAAAATGATATTAAGGTAGTTATTGCCGGTTATAATGGAATATTATAGAATTCCATTATACCATTAGAAACAAGTTTATAAGTTAGAAAAAATATTTGTTTTTGACATATTTGAGTTAAAAATTCTTTTCTCTTTAATTTGGTATCTCATTTAAAGTATTCTGAAAATATTTGAATAAGATATTATTTTATTAATTTTAAATGAATTAAATGAGTAGGCAAATATAGCACACATGAAAACTTGGTCAAATGACCATGAAAACATCATAGATGAGTTGCATTAGTCATTTGGAGCATTTTGGTATATAACTTGTATTTTTCTGATTTTATGAATTATTTCCTATTTTTCTCAATTTTAAATGATTTAATTTAATTAAAGAAAATATTAGTTTATAAAATTTATCAAATATTTTTTTTAAAGTTGATAATCATTTAGATTATATTTTTCTAAACAATTCCATATTTTATTTATATTTTTCTGATTATTAGATTAAAAGTTATTGAATTAATAGGATTTATTAATTTTCTACCAATATTTAAATTGACAGGTGGGTCCCACCTGTCATATTCGAATTTTAAATAAAAATAAAAAATAAAAGAAAAATAAAAGGAAAAGGGATAATGGCGTCATGATGATGTCATGCCTATGTCATCCGAATTGGGAATTCCTACTGTTAATATCAAATCGATGGATTCTTCACAAATTGGTAGGATTCGTTGGTACTAGTAGGTGGAGGATGACTTGTGGAGTCTAGGGGTGGTGGCGATTGGACCATATGGTCGTGGAGTGGCCGGCGGCGAGCTCATCTGCGGCAGACGGCGGCGGTTGACGGTGTTACGACGAAAACGGAAACGATCGACCAAACGGAAGGCACCTTGATGCTCTACGGCTTACCAGGAGTACGGTGGAGGTGTTGAGGAGGCAAGGAGTGGCCGGAGAACGGAGAATTTCGCACGGCGGCCGTCACCGGAGAGGAAAGGGAACGGCGGATTCTGGCGGCCCCTGGCTTTCCCAGCTTGCGTGCGTGCTCGAGGAGGTCGACGAGGACATGGCGCGTCTCTCTGTGGCCTCAGCTCCTCCAGTGATGCTCGGAGTTGACGGCGGCGAGCGGTGGCCGTGGGTTAGGGTTAGGGTTTGTTTTTTTCGGGTTCGAATAGAGAGAGAGAGAGAGCAGGCGAGTGAGAGAATGCGAGAGAGAGATCGGCGCAGACGTCTTCTCCTTCTTATCCTCGACGAGGAGCGGCCAAGCGGGACGTGGCAGAGGAGGCATCGACACGGAAGCTTCTCCTCTGCCTTCTGGCACGACGTTGAAGAAGAAAGGAAATAAACAATTCCAAGAAAACCCCTGGAAGTTTCTATAAATTACCACTAGGTCCTTCTGTTACTAAAACTGAGAAGAAACCTATGTTTTCAGGACTTTGTTGCAAAGAGAAAAATTATTAAAAATCAGTTTTGAATTTCTTATCAAATTCTCCACCACACCATGTTTTGTTTTGGTGGATTTGAAGAATATTTGTATTTTTTATTTAGGGTGCTAGATTAAGTGATTTTTATTATTTCTCACCATTTAATTAATTAAATGGCTTTACAACTATTTTAAGCATCATTATCATGAGCACACAATGAACATGTGGTTTAACAAGGTGATATAATTTAATTGGACAATTTTAAGTATAATCCCTTATAGAAGGTAATTTAGTAAAACTATTTGGTACTAGTTCTATGCACTATTATGAAAATCATTTAATATGGAATTTCATTACATACCCCACCAAATGATCTTAATGAGTGAAGGAACTTGTTTTATTTTATAAAACTATGTTATTTTCATAGTTAAAACTCTTAGCAATTCTAGTAGACATTTTACTTAGGTAGGTGTAAGCTTTATTTGAGAACTTAGGTTCTTTATCAAGTGGAAAAACATGTGTGTCCTTAGAACCTATTTGTTTGTTTTCCACCAGTTTCCAAGTGTGGATATTATCTCATGTTGTTTTAGGACATGTAATAATTTGCATGGTCATATGTAGATGAATATCTGTTATCATCTGTTAGTCTTACCTATGAAAAGGATTTGGAAAACAAGGTATTAAGCTTGTTTTCATCTACCTCCACATATCAAGACATGTGGATGTAATGACTTGATATTCTTTCATACTTGATAATTGTTTTCATTTAAGACATTATTATGAGCTCTTCATCTCTGATGGGTTTGACAGAGGTTATTGGTTCTCTAATATATCCTAATGATTTACTGGATAATTTCTTATGATCCTTTTCTGAGGCAGTGTTGCTTCTTGTGGTCTTATGTTGCTTGATGTTCTTCTCTCTAGTTGCCACTTGTCTTCATACATTGCCTTGGTCCTTTGCAAGCACTATTATCCTTTGTTGGTCTCTTGACTTAAGAACTTCACCACTAGAGCTCATGGGATATATGGGTGGTCCCCAGATACTAACTTGACTAGTAAATTGTAGCTCCTGATGAGATGAGTTCATTTGAATCCATAACCATTTCCTTCTTATGGTGTATTCAATTATGATGGAAAATAGATTATTGAAACTCAGTTGTTTTAATGCTTACATGAATATTCTGTTCACAAGGTTGGCCTAACCTTGTAACCAAATTATTCTTATATAACATCAAACACTTGGATTTCAACATGTTGCTTGTTTTCTTCCTTATCTTGGTTTCTTCCTTACTTATAAGTGGTTCAAGTTATAATGTGGCTTATTATTTTCTCCTTGTTATACTTCTCCTTCTATGGATCAGGGTTTTGTATATAACAAAATGTAGATATATTCTATAACATCAACTTTCCTTATGCATATAAAAAGAATGTGTTGACAAGTTTGCAGGCTTGCCCTCAAATTACTTTTCATATACAAATAGCTGATAGATACAAGGTTATCAAACCTTATGTCTATTTGTATATGACACTCAATTGTTAGAGCCTACAAAAGTGATTTGTTAACAAGGTTGCAAACTTGTTACCAAACTACTTCTATATAACACCAACATTAGAATACCACATTGTTTCTAGCTAGTTTAATAAGGATTGATCTTGGTGTATGATTTTCCAAATTCTTCAGGATAGATTGAGTTAGCACTTCTAAGGTAACCTTAAGAATCGTTCTGTAGATCTTCTTGTGGTAGTTCCTCCTTTCTTGTGGGTTGCTTCTCTTGCAGAATTACTTAGAGAAGATTGGGAAACAAGATAGAATGGTCTTGACAGCATAACAAGATCTAGATTAAGAATTAGTTCATGCTTTTATTATCCTTACATATACTTCTTATTTTATTTACCAGAAGATATGTAATTATATCATATAGGATTTGTTTACTTAGTTATTAATGCAATTCCTCTAGTAGAGGTTATAACTTGTTGTTATTCATTACTTGTCTCCAGAAATACTTTAGTTGTTAAGTGTTGATTTAGATAAAGATGTGGAATGCTTATGGAATGATGACTTAATAATAAGCTTATCAAATGGCCTGTGTTGAGATTTCATATGCTCACCTGTATAAGATGATTAAGACAACGAGCATGTGAATTTTATTAGGGTTTAATAACTTATGTAATAGTTGTTAGTTGGTTACTCAGAGTGTCATGTTGTTATTTTATATTATTCATTTGTATTCATGATACAGACATAGAGGTTTGGAAAGATCATATGTGATGATCAAGATTTTAATAGTGGTTGAAGAAGATTTGATTATTCTCTTAGGTACTTCTTTTATAGTTGATGAGATATGTACATATTCGATAAATGTGTGAAAAAAAATAATTGCATCATTTCCCACTGAGGGTTTTTGAGTTAAGACTTGTGGGTATCATTTGTGTTCTATTAAACCTTTGTTATTTGATTGTGGAAGTGCACTTAGTAGTTATGGAATAACTTATAAAGGTATTATGTGAATGGTTGATAACTTAAGAGTTGTTGTTTTATAGAAGATAACATCTCTGTTGATGAGATGGTTCAATTTGGTATTATTTATTTGTGGAAGTATGATCATCAGATATGGGATTTGGATACTCACCCCTCCTTGGTTGTAGATATCTAATGAATCATCCCAAGTCACTTAAATACTTGAGGTTAAGGTTGTTGAGGGTGTGTGTTTGTCAAAACCAACTTATGGTTTGTATAACCAAATGATTAGGTTTCTTAAGATACTTGATATAAAGATCATTCCAAATGTACTCTTGACTAGATGAACTAGATCTATTTCATCATGTCAAGTGAAACTTTGGTCACTTTGATTCATTTAAACTTTCGCGCCAAAATTTCCCGTACTTTTAGATGCATGCTTTGCAAATGCACATATTATATTTAGATCCTTATAACTTCCCAAACACTGGGATGTTACAAGGTATACCGAAATCACACTCTTTTATATATCATGTTCGGTCAGTTCTTTGTATATCCATGTTTTCGTTTCTTTCGGTTGTTTTCGTTTCTCTTTGTTTTATTGTTTTGTTCTTGTTTTCCAAAACACAAAAAGACCAAAAATATTTCTGTTGTTTCTCTTTGTTTGCTTCTTTTGTTTCTTTTGTTGGTTTGTTTCCTTTCTCGTTTCGGTTTAGTATTCAAAAATCCAAAAATATTTTGCTTTGTTTGCTTGCTTCTTTCTGTTCTTGTTTTAAATCGAAAACCCAAAAATATTTGTTGTTCGTCTTTGGTTTTGTAAAGTTTGTTGCAGAGTTCACTGGACTTCCGTGTCTCCATTGGAGCTTGATTATCATTATATATTATTCAATCCATAAGTGAAAAACAGTAATGACAATTTACGACATTCCGAGTTGTGGTGAGAGGCTGGTATGAACTCTATTCGTTTTATTTTTGTACATATACTCATTGTGTGAACATGCTTAGTCCGTTCATGTAAGGTATATATTATTTAATTGATGCTTAGTAGTTCGTGCTCTCACGTGGTATTTCCAACTTATTAATATAAGATAGCATGTCGTATGAATGTTTGCTTGCATTGTTTTATTCATAGAAGGGTATGACATTGTGGTATCTCCCACTGATTGTTTCGCTTGGATCGACTTGGCACATGCTCACGCATGCTATGACTGAAAACAAAAAGTCGCTTAAGCCTTGATGATTTATTTTGCCTCAGAGTATTTGTATCATTTTTATGCCCTTGTTAATTTTGTTTTGTCGCAAGCATGATTATGACAGTTGTTTCTCTCTTGATTGTCGCTCCCCGTCTATTGCTAGCCACCACTTGTACTGAGTATGAGCTCTACTCGTGCATCTAACTGCCAAAACCCAAAGTTTTCAAAATGTGTCCACCATACCTACCTATATATGTGGTATTTAACTGCCACTCCAAGTAAATTTCTCGTGTGCTACCTTTAAAACCTGCTAAAAATTATTCCCGTTGTGTGCCCCTGTTTTAGCTCATGAGGACGTAAATAGAGAATCTTTATCTCACTTGTTGATTGGATTTCATACCCTGGACTAGTGGCTTCATCCGCTTATCCAATGATAGAAGAGCCGGCAGCGGGGTGCCCAACCCCAAATTAATAACACAAATTCTCTTCGCTCTTTTTTCCCCTGATTTACCAGTCAAAGCATAATTGTGTAAACAAAAGAGAAAGAGGGATGACCTTCTACCCAGATGCGTCCTTCTATGGGAGCCGCTCTTGTGAAGTCTAGTTGGCTTGTGACGTACTGTATTGTTTGTTTTCCATTCGTTGACATTAGCATACACCTCTCTCAAAAATGTTTTCAGTACCTCTGTTTAATAAAATAAAAATCTCTAGCACATGAGTTAATCCCTGCTTCCCTCTGCGAAGGGCCTTTCTTTTATTTTTATGTTGAGTCTTCACCTTCTCACTTTATGCACCTTTTTTAGAGCATGGTTGTTATTCTTAGTGTAATGTGCTTGTCCCAAAACACGGTTGATAGTGGTATAACTTTGATGCTTGTATCTTTGATATCTATATTTCTAGTCTTCATTTGAACTTCAGAGGTGCCCTGGCATTTATGTTTTGCTCCACTATTAAGGGCAAGCGAGTACACTTTATCATACCCTATTATGAGCATTGCAATCTTGTAGATTGCAGTACTTCATGTTGTCTATTATTAGTTTGTTGGCATCTCTTCATGGTTTGCATAACTGCTGGGTGAATTTTATTTTCCATATATCTTATTATGAATTTCCTCAGCACTTGTTTATGTAGTGAGTATATTTACATCATATGAAACAAATGTGTTCGCAAAAGTCTTTTATCGCACTCAGTTGTCACTGAATTGCTTTAGGACAAGCAATAAGCTAAGCTTGGGGGGAGTTGATACGTCCAAAACGTATCTGCTTTTCCAAACACTTTTCTTATTTTTTTCCTCTAAACTTGTGATTTTTGGATGCTACTAACACAGACTAACGTTGTTTTCAGCAGAATTACCTTGGTGTCTCGTTTTTGTGCAGAAAAATCAACTTTCGGGAAAATGCCCAGAAAAGACCTCATTGTTCTTAAAACATCAGAAGACCCAGCGAGCCAGAAGGGGGCCAGGAGAGGGGCCACACCATCCCCCGGCGCCCCCCCTTGGCCGCGGTGCCTGGTAGTGTGGGCCACCCCGAGACCCCCTCGGACTCCCCTTTCGACTACATAACGCCTTCAACCCTAAAACGACAGGGGATTCGTCATATTCCACAGAAACACAACAGAGCGCCGCCGCCACCCCGGACCTCGATTCGGGGATCAGAAGTTCCTGTTCTGGCGCCCTGCCGGGACGGGGATTCGAAGGAGATCATGGCCATCGACACCGCCACCTATTCTCCATCAACCATCCATGTTTCCCCCGTCCATGTGTGAGTAAACACCGCTGTAGGCTAAGAGGGTTGGAAGGGATTGTATGACATCGATCATGTAATAATGCCAGATTGTTAGGGCATAGTGCCTAGTATCCATTGTTAGTGTTTTCTACCGTTGTTGAAACTTGTTATGCTTAATGCTTGTCAGTAGGGCCCGAGTGCCATGATTTCAGATCTGAATATGTTATTGTTTAATGAGTATAATGTTGTTTCTTGATCATATCTGCAAGTTTTTTTACATATGTCATTGTCCGGAACCCGAGGCCCCAAAGTGACAGAAATTGGGACAACCGGAGGGGATGGTTGTGATGTGAGGTTCACGTGTGTTCATGGAGTGTTAATGCTTTGCTCCCGTGCTTTATTAAAAGGAGCACCTTAATTACCAGTAGTTTCCCTAGAGGCCTTGCTGCCACGGGCTGGTAGGACAAAAGATGTCGTGCAAGTTTCTCATTGCGAGCACGTATGACTATATTGGAACACATGCCTATGGTTTTCCTACATGTTTGATACTTTATATTATTATCTGCAATGCCCGTGTTAGATTATTACATGACCTATGTTATCCATGCAACGTCCGTCCATCCATTCTCTCTATGCCCATGGTACTTCCCATCCTGTTGTTTTTCGTGATTGCTACTCCTGTTACTATTTTACTACTGCTGTTATTTTATTTCTACTGCTGCCATAAAACTGTTACCACCGATAAATTGTTGCGAGCAAGTCTACTTTCAGGTGCAGACAACTCAGTTCTTAAGGCATATAAATATTCTTTGGCTCCCCTTGCGTCGAATCAATAAATTTGAGTTTTACTTCCCTCGAAGACGGTTGTGATCCCCTATACTTGTGGGTCATCAATAGGCCAACTTGCCAATCACTTCCACCGTGACCTCCGCTTCACCATTTGGTGTATGTGCTCCGATCTCATGACTTCCATGCCTGGACGACAAGGCAACCAACTGATTTTTCTGCAACAAATGATGACATGTTGACCAATGTATCCAGGTGATGAACATGGACCGTCTTGAGGCCCGCCTTCTTATCATAAGAACACGTTGATCCATGTATCCAGGTAATGGACGTGAAGCCCAATCAGCTTGACGGTGCTATAGTTGGGAGAGCACAAACTAACTTGATATTTTTATGAGGAATCACCCTAATAATCACGGCTACTACGCAATCAAAGGACAAGGACAAAACAAATATAACATGCATGAGTAAATCTAGTGGTGTAGTATAGTCTTCCTTCATCTCTAACGGATCCTCCGTTGGTGGTGCCATATCGAGGTTCACGACAAGTGCAATCCTTCTCCTTCCCATCATCGCCATGATCGGGTTTAGGATGGTTTGCTAGGTACAAAAAAGTATTAGATAAAGCATCTCAAAATTCTAAGCTTCCACAAGGCATGATTATTCACGTTGTTAGATTGACATTGCAGGGTGATTGAAACACAGACATTATGAAAATGTCTGGAGCCTCAATATAAACTTATTCATAACCATGACCCCCACGTGGATCCAATCCAGGTGCCCCTTCCACAATGTTGTTAACGAGACCAACTATAAAGAGACCCAAAGCTACTGAAACAATTCTTCAGACTAGACAAGATATGCCAGGGGCAACTCGAACGTCCTAGGGTTGCTAGAAGTTTGTAAAAATCTCAATATATCACCGGAAACAAAACAACAAACCTTATTGGGAAGAAATCATAAATAATCCGAACGTTGGAGAACTTTTCAACGTATTTGCACAAAATTATGCAATACCCACACGCACTAGTGCTCTAGGTCAAATCGTGTACCGATGCATAGACCGCTCTGATACCACTACTGGGTTGTGTGTACAAGAATTTAAAATCTCGCCATGCATGCTAAGCAACTACCACGATCTTGCTTTGCAGATACAAGTGAATAATAATTCCAAGATCTAGTTCTCAAGATCGTGTACCATACATCATAGTAGCGGAAGAGGTACTGACGACGATGTCAATGAAGCCTGTAGAAGATCCTCACGCACAAGCCTGTGGGTGAGGATGTTGTCGACTCTCCGTATCCATCACCTTGATCCAGCAGAGTGAGGGTCTCACATGTTACCCCTCTGAGAGTATGCCCACATACGTCGGGGCCAATTCTGTAGTGCTTCGCCCTCCACGACTAGACGCCGCAGGTGTATATGAAGGTGGAGTTCTCAACACATGAGAGAGAGAGAGAGAGAGAGAGAGAGTAATTATAAGCTAGATCTAATTGGTAGATGACACCTCAAAACCCAATTATAAGAAACTCTAATTCAATTAGAGGGGCTCTAATTAGACCCTTAATTCTATCAGGGAGAGAAAGAGGATTGCTCTCAAAATTATGATTTGGCTATAGCCTTGGGGGTCCTTTTATAGTTGGAGGAGAGGGAGACGTACCAAGGGGGAGGAGGAGTCTTTGTTGAGCTAGGAGAATGGGCTAGCTGCACTAAGAGATGGCCGCACCCCCTCTCCTTGCCCAACTCAGATTGGAGTCATTTTAGATTCCAAGTCCACCCCCCTATTTCCATTCTTATTTTCCCCTTTTTCCCCTCCTTTTTATCTCCAATTAAATTTAGCAAAACTGCTGGGATGCCAAGTTCCGAATCGTGATGCCCTTGCACTTGCTCCGTAAAGAGTGCAACCTCATTTTCTCTCTCATAACAACTCCGGAATAAATTCCCGTAGTAATAGAAATTGTTTCTATTACTGTGGGACATCCAATGCGCTCAATATAAATTCTCTCCGATATATAGAATATATATATCATGCGGAAACACCGTTCCCATGATACTCCTAATAGACCCAGACCTATCGATATAAACAAAAACCAGCCCTAACTTAAATGTGTTTCCCCCACACGTTCGATAGTGTGTGGACATGAAATTGGAAACTCTTTACTTTCCAATATTCAGTAGTGGGTCCATGGACGCACATATTGAATCCCACATACTATACGAATCAATTGTTGAAAATGTTGGTCATTATACAATTTTCCCGTTACTCACGATACCGAACTTACCCGAGACTATGGATTCTGGTATTGCCGTGAAACAATCTCCGGTTCATTTATACCTTTGTCTTGTCTCGTTAACGGTAAGTTTCCTTTTACTTGTTACTGTATTATAATATCCCATATGATGTATCATCATCATGCAATGTCTGCAGAACTTATGGATATCAAGAATACCGAGTGGGCCCAGTCATGTATCTCTCTTTTTACAGAGGAGTAATTTCCATCTCAAAACATCGAGGCAATATACTCCTTTAGAATTACCAATTGGCTACCTTTATGTTCACCCAGTTTACAGTATTTCTCTTGATAGTACTAAAGTAAAACCTCCAGAATATATCACCCCGATAACCTCATGGTCAAATGACACACGGTAATATAACCGTGATGTGATATGACACCAAGCACAAAGATGTCTTAATGGAATCTCTTAGCATATCAATCTACTTAGGGAATACCCGGCCATATTGTTCCCTTCCAACAATATTCTATTCATTGATGCTGACATAAACAATGTCCATGACTAGGAAACACAGTCATCAGGCATCTAACGAATTAGTCGTAAAAGGCAAGACTAGGGTTTAATACTATGTTCATGTTAATACATGTGAGCATTAGTTTTCTTCTGAATCTCATATCCAGGAACCATTTCAGTTATAGCATAGTAATATGTATCATAATTATGAAACCAATGTATAAATATTATTGCCTTTTGGGCATACATCAAACATGCCTCTCTAGTTATTAAGTTGCAAGCAACAAAGTAATGGCTTAAGCACAATACGTAATGTAAACAATATTTTAATTCAATGAAAGGACACGAACATCACTCCTTTACCCTTAGTAGGAACAATAAATCACCCTCTTGGACGTTTCTGTCACTCGTGCCCAGAGAAAGTGAGGCATGAACCCGCTATCAAGCATATACTCCCTCTTGGAGACATACACATAAAATTAGCAAGAGTAAACATATAAATCGTAGAGGTTGCAAGAACATAAATAAAGCATAGACATGATAACAAGTAGCATCATATACTAAACATGCACAATCTAATCATAACATCACAATTCATCAGATCCCAGCAAAAAATTAAATCATATCGATTTTGATCATTTTAGGCAGTCACAAGACCTTTGTATTGAAGAAGATGGAGGAGATATCACCATATAGCTAGCGCTATGGTCCCGTAGTTCAAGGATGAACTACTTACACATCGTCATGGAGGCAATCATGGTGGTGTATATGCCTCCGGAGATGATTTCCCCCTCCGCCAAGGTATCAGAACATGACTCAAGAATCGCACATTAGAGTTTCCACGACACCGGCGACTTGGTATCCCTTTCCTCAAAACTTTCTCTGCCCCTTGATTTTTTTTAGCTCGGGGAGTCTATAGTGGCGAAGGTGCGACGTGAAGGGCCAGAGGAGGCGGCCACACAAGCATGAAGCGCGGTCTGAGCCGGATCAGCATCCCCAGCTGCTGGCCCCCTCTGGGTATTTTGGGTGTGCCCTAGTCTTTGTGATAATTATGACTGCTCGGATTTCTGGGATTTTTCCGTACAAATTTTCTGAAACACAAAAATAACAAAATAAACATGCACCGACACTTGCCAACTTGTCAATAGGTTAGTACTAGAAAATGATATAAAACTATAGCAGAAATATGTAGCAGTGATATAAACATAGCATGAAAGAATCATAAATTATAGATACGTTTTAGACGTATCACATGTTGAATTTTTTTCATAACTGCATCTTAGGGTGGGGCTTTGATGAGTTTCTCTCGGAGGAGAGTGATGTACCACCAGACAACCACGACTTAGGCCATGATGTCGAAGTTCATGATCAAGAAGCTTGAGAGAATATGATGCAGGAGTGGGTGCAATATGGGCCGATAGAGACAACGTCGGGGCCTTGAGAAGAGGAGGAGGAGGAGGAAGAAGAAGAAGATGATGGTCAACTGCCTCCTTACTGCTACCGTATAACTCTCCCTAAAACCAAATGTGTGTTAAAACTTGCATTTGCTAGTAGTTAGGACGATCATGATGTCGTAATGAACTACCATTTGCTAGTACGTATGACTGAAACATAGTTATATTTTTACTCTATTTACATGCTTGTGTAGTGCACGTAGTCCGTAGTAAGGTCACCACTAGTGAGAAGAGGTGACCGCAAAGACCATCACTGAGTAATCAAAACCTGAGGTTTGCATTTGTGAAACACACATGCAACCAAACACCTGGTGCTTTTTACTACCTCTTTTCTAACTGAATCGGGCTAGATAGACTCTTTTGTAACTGAACCCGTAGTACAGCCTTACAGCTGGATCCATCGTATGCATGGAAAATCTTACCACCGGCAACTGTTATTTGGCTATACTTCACTTTCAGAAATGAAGAGCCATCCAAAAATTAAGTTAAATCATTCGCGGAAAAAGAATTAAATAAATCAGTTGTCTCGATTCAGCAAGCTAGGTCTCATTTGCCACCCCAGAAACGCCCTAATTTTTCTAAAAAGAACCCCCGAAACGCCTTTAATTTGAAACAGCATCGCCAACCATGCATTATGCGGAAAGAATTACTCTGTCGATCCAGGCCTCTTTCCATGCATGCCGATCAGTGTCTTTTGAGCGTGGCATCCCACGAGAATCATAGCATGCTCTAGCTCAAGTCTACACTCCACTCCATTCAAGAAAAACGGAGCACCAACTTTCGGAAGCAACAGAGATGAAGGAGAGGATAGAAAGTCTAGCATATACTCCAGCGGAAAGAGCAATATGGGATGATGCTTCGATCAGATCACTAGCTAGCTAGATCAAATGACAGTACTGTACGCTCACCTGGTGGACCATGCATGCACTCCATCTATATTCTCCATCTCCATGCATGTATTCTCGTCATGATGAGAGCTTCCCCAAATAGCTGCCCTCGCTGAAATCATAGCTCCTTTTTTTTTAGAAATGGGAGCCGTAGCCCCAGCCTCTGCATCAAATTGATGCACACGGCTGGTCTTTATTAAAAATATAGTTGGAAAAATAAATGTTGTGACCTACAAGTCAAGGGTCACTCATAGTGGCCACGAAAATAAGCCAAAGAAAAATTACAACGTCATGCATCCAGACGTCTGTCACTAAGCCACCCACCCCGGCTGTAGATAGCCCGAACGACCGCCATCATTCGAGCGCATCCTGAATCCATAAGTCCTCGCTGATCCGCAGGTAGGAGGAAGGACCAAAGGTGAATATAGGAGACCGCCATATTGATAACCTGCAGAAAATGAATACCCTTTTTCTTGTCAAACACAACACTGTTTCTACAATTCCAAACCGCCCAAAGAACAGCGGCAACGCCTATACGGATACGTCCCTTTGTCTTTTTATCAATTCCATTCAACCATGAACCAAACAAATTTGCGATGGAGGTCGGTGGGGAGATACTATAAGTGAAGTGCAAAAGTCTCCAAATGTGCCGCACAAAAGGACATGAAATAAATAAATGATGAACGGTTTCATCTTTATCACAGAAAACACACTTCTTACATCCTGTCCAATTTCGTTTGATCAAATTATCTTTAGTGAGAACTACTCTACGGTTAAGGAACCACAAAAAAATCCGAATTTTGAGTGGTACCTTGAGTTTCCACACATACTTACGCAGGTATGGTGTAGACCCATGCATCAAATCAGCATACATAGTTTTAACAGAAAAACATCCATTCATAGCTAACCTCCACTTAAACTCATCTTTCTCGTTGGACAGGTTGACATACATTAAACGTTCAACTAAATGTAACCAAAGAGCCCGTCTTGGCCCCGTAATGGTTCTTCTGAATTGAACATTTAAAGGATCATTGGATAGCATGTTTGCCACCGTGACACCTCGATGTCTAACTACATTATAAAGAGAAGGATATTGATGAGATAACGGTTCATCTCCTAACCAGACATCCTCCCAAAACCGCACCTGTTGACCATCTCCTAACAGAAAGGAGCCACGGTCAAAAAAGTTCATTTTGATTCTCATAAGACCTTTCCAAAATGGGGAGTCATTCGGTTTCATATTGATCAGAGATAACGGTTTATCTCCAATATATTTATTATACAAAAGCTCATGCCACACTCCATCCTCAGTTAACAATTTATGAAACCATTTGCTTAATAAACATATATTTTTGATCTCTAGTACCTCTATACCCAGCCCCCCTTGATCTTTTGGTCTACAAATAATATTCCATCTCGTCAATCTATATCTTCGTTTCTTATTATCACTCTGCCAAAAGAAACGAGACCTATAAAAGTCCAGCCTTTTCCGTACCCCGATAGGTACCTCAAAAAAGGATAGAAGAAACATAGGTAAACTAGTCAAAACCGAATTAATTAACACTAGACGATCCCCATAAGACAACATCTTTCCCGCCCATGAACCCAATTTATTCTCAAATCGATCCTCCACCGCTTTCCACTCCTTATTTAGCAATTTTCTATAATGAATTGGAATACCAAGATATTTAAAAGGTAACTGACCGATGTCACAACCAAAAATATGACGGTATTCATCTTGTGAATTTACTGCATCCCCAAAGCAATATAACTCACTCTTATGATAATTAATCTTTAATCCTGACAATTCTTCGAACATTGCAAGGATAAGTTTCATATTAATAGCCTTATCAAAATCACGTTCCAAAAACAGAATGGTATCATCTGCATATTGTAAAATAGAGACACCACCGTCAACTAAATGTGGTATGAGCCCACCAACTTGGCCATCCTCTTTGGCACGAGCAACAAGAATGGCCAACATATCCGCAACCAAATTGAATAAGATAGGAGACAGCGGATCCCCTTGTCTCAATCCTTTGAGTGTTTGGAAATAATGTCCAATATCATCATTAACTTTAATTCCAACACTACCTCCCTGAACAAACCGAGCTACCCATTCGCACCACGAAGGTGAGAATCCTTTCATTCTTAAAACTTGTTGAAGGAAAGACCAATTGACTTTATCGTATGCTTTCTCAAAATCGATTTTGAGGAGCACACCACTCATTTTCTTTCTTTTTAACTCATGAATGGTCTCATGTAAAATCACTACTCCTTCTAAAATATTTCTGCCAGGCAGGAAAGCAGATTGAGTTGGTTTAATAATTCGAGTAGCTATAGATGTAACTCTATTGGTTCCCACCTTTGTGAACACCTTAAAACTAACATTAAGGAGACATATAGGTCTATATTGCTCTATTCTACTTGCATCTTCTTTTTTGGGCAGCAATGTTATGACACCGAAATTTAGCTTATAAAGAGGTAAACCCCCCTCATGGAGCTGAGAGAACATGTCCAGTAAATCATAGCTCCTGGGGCCGGGGTACGTGTCACTGGCTGATTACGCTTTTCTGCTGATATCGTTTTACATCATATACGCATGAACTGATGCATTGGGAACATGCATGTTCTCAAACAAGCTTCAGATGGATCGGGATCTCGTCGTATGCATCTGATAATCCATGGAATTCTTTTTCCCATGGCATCCTGACCTGCTGATGCATGCTTGCTACATCGATCTCGATCTTCTGTAATCCTGACTTGCTGAGTGAGCATTGAATTACCGATCGACCCATGGTAGTACCATGCATGCTTGTACGCATGGAAGAATGAGCATGTGTACCAGGTATGCATGCAATGTCTGCACAGAAATTAATGCATGCGCACAAACACATCTGCAAACTGCACATACATATGACCATAATGACCCGGCGGGTCAAGTCGTACGAGTACTTACTGCTAAAGCAGGAGCAGCTACGGCAAAAGGGTACAATTACATCCACAGGAAGCAGCGGCAGCAGCAGCAGCATACATATGAGAATGATGGCCCTTGATTTGTGCTGCTGCGTGCCCGGCCTCTCATTCATGCCGCCCCAGCCTGCACCGCACTGATCGATATTCTCTCTCTCCTCGATCGACAGTGACAATGTACGTACTACTCTACAGGCAACAGTACAAACACCCACAAAACAACAACAATGCAGATGAGATCTCGAGGCATGGAGCTCAAGGCCATTTATAATGAACCTGGCTCTCTATGTGCCTACTAGTAGTCCCGTTTGCTTTGCACAGTGTGCAGACATAGTATGCCATTCATTGCATGTGTGCCATGTAGGATTTGGTACTAGCCTGCCGTTCGAGCAGCCAGAATACAGCATGCATGCATTCATTCATGTGTAGTGCCCATGCAATGATGGTTCTACGACTGGTACGCCTGTGAGATCCCTCGGCCCTGCAAATTGGTGGATCGCTTGCGAGTAGGGTCTCTCCAGGGTTCAAAAGCGCATGAACTGATAGATCACGATGCAGCAGGGGAAGAGAGAAATAAAGGAGGAAGATGGAGCGAGATAGGAAAAGACGTGGCATGCATGGTTTCGATCGATCGATCGCCAAGCTATCAATCTATATAACGTACAAGCTAGCTAAAGTATAGCTACACACATATGCATGCACGCTTAAGCCAACCAGCTATATATAGCTTAGCTAGGTACACGCATGTGATGTTGTACGCCTGACGATCTAATCAAGTACATGAACGTAAAGATTTGTCTCTACGTCGGTGTCCGCATCTTGGAGCTGGATTTCTACATATCTTGTTTTAGTATTCAAAATGTGCCCCGTCCCTCGCGTGGAGGCGCCGCGCCACACCGGGGCAACCCCCGCCGGTGTGCATCTACCGAGTCGACAACGAGGAGTCTCGGTGTCAGACGGGCGTCGTTGGACTCGTGCAAGGTGGCCACGTTGTCTGACGTTGTGGCGATGTCGATGACAGGCCTGGCAAGGTCATTGCATTGATTACTTGTGAAAATGGTTTGATGGAAGACGACGGCAGCATAGTATTGGCGTGCGTGTCGACGCGCGTCCGATATCTCCTAGACCGGATTGTGCTCCCGGCTCGCTATCGGACAGCTTGAGTGAGGCCTCATGTTTAGATGATGTGTGTTGGTGAGTCAGGTCACGGCACGTGGCTCCGATAATGACAACCCCCTTCATCAAGTGTAGGTCTATTGGTTTGATAAATTTTTCGTTGGGCAGGTGGCTTCTGATTGATCCTTGTAACTCTTTGTAAGGCATCGCGACTTCACTTTTTTACTAATAAAAAATGGTTATGTGCATCATTTTGACGCAGAGCCTGGGGTAGAACCTCCATTTCGGAAAAAAAAGTATTCAAAATATGCACTAGAAGAAAGACCAAGACGATCCATACATCGCCATTGAATACTCCACTTCCACGCACCGCGACATACAACACACTCTCAAACAAATGATCCGACGATAAAGAATTTCCTAAAATGGCGAGGAGATGATGTACAGAGCTACAAGACCACGTCAGGAATCAAACAAAACACCATGGCAATAACTCCAAGACAACCCGGTCGAACGTACCGCCCCATGAGAGTAAGCGTCGGGGAGTAAAATGTAGGATCACACTCGACTCACGGAAGGCGTCAACTAAGTTGCATCTACCAAGCAGTACATATCGCATCGGGAGCCCACACCCTAGGCAACTTCAAGACGTAGAAAATGTATGGTGTACTACTACAAAATATACAAAGAAAAACTTGAGGCGTAGATAGGCGCGCGTCATGTAACCCGGAAACGCCATCGAACGGCGATGATTTTGCTTATAGCAAACTATTTTGGAGGTCCGTAAAGATGCAGATCAACGACGGAGCCGCGTCAAACTCGGGTTAAGAGCTGATATGTCTTATTTCTCTTTGATGACCGCTTCGGTGGTGTCGAAGAAGAGAGACATGTTGGTATTTTGTGTAGGATTATCCCCTCTTTTCAGTTTTGTAAGTTCCATGTTTACGTGTCCTGTAACTTTATCTTTATTTTATAAATGCGAGTTTTTATTTTTGAACTGTATAAATGGGAGTTACTATGGAAAAAAAAAGACCAGCTCACGTTTTTTTTTTGAACAAGAGTTGGGGCCATGCCCCTATGCTGCATTACAGAACACGTGGCAGGTACAAATTGTAAGGAGGCCCTTTTTCATCACTTGCCCTATAGACCTAAAATTCGAAGAGAGGGCCTCCAAAATTACAGATAGCACCCTAGAACGAAAACATAAAAAGCAATCGGGGTCCTAGGATTAAACCTCTGCCACCAACCGCCGGCAACCTCAAGGCGCGAACGTCGAGGTCGAAGAGGGGGATGCCCAGGAACTCTCTCGGACGAAGTCCTCCGGCGAGCAACCGCTGACGCCAGCATCCGCACGTTGGTCGGGGACGAACCACTTGGCCTCTGCATGTCGCCGAGCTCTGACGTCCGCGGTAGGAGACCTCCACAAAGGAGGAGCAGATTGGGCCACCAATCCGGCCAAAGATCACTGAGTTCTCCATGAACTCAGCGTGATGCGATCGAAGATGCAGCAGTAACCACCTCCCTGCAGAAGAAAACAAGCGTGTGCAGCTTCTCCTTCCCCCTCGCCTCCTCGGCCGGCCGGAAGAGGTTCAACCACGACGCTCACATCTGTTGCAGAGAAGCACAACCTGGCTTCTAGAACCAGAGGCTAGTCCTCGAGTTTATGCGGGAAAGAGGTTGCGCCGTGTTCCTTCTCCAGCTTCTCCACCCACCGGAGCTTCACTGAGGAGAGAACCGCGGCCAGAGGCTCGCTGGAGTGGCTCGGGCACCGCAGCAAGCACGACCTCGACGACATCTCGTCAACGCCTACAAACAGCACAACTAGAAGGAAAGAAACAGACCTAAATCTACCCTGTACAGCCCGCGCGCAGCGTGCTACTCGCCTCCAACCGGCATCGCCATCGGGGAGTGGGTGGGAGCTCGCCGGGTGCTCCCACCTTCAGCTCTCAAGTACTGTAGCGGGGGGGGGGGGGGGGGGGGGGGGGGAGAGAGAGCAGGGAAAGGGAAAGGGGGTTCCCAGCACGCAGTTTGTTGGTGGTGGTAGAGAGTTGTCGTGACTGACCAACTCACGTTCATTACCCGAAAAAAGAGATAGTCCTACATTCATGGTGTCGGTGGGCTGAAGTCTTCTTTTGAGAGGAACGCAACAACTGCCTGGTGGTGGTGGTCGGGCCCGGTGTGTATGCCGTGGGCCGGCTTGATACTGAATGGCCGCA
This sequence comes from Alopecurus myosuroides, assembly GCA_028641055.1. Taxonomy (NCBI): domain Eukaryota; kingdom Viridiplantae; phylum Streptophyta; class Magnoliopsida; order Poales; family Poaceae; genus Alopecurus; species Alopecurus myosuroides. The sequence continues at coordinate 250,804,026 of CM054059.1, forward strand.
GTCCGCACGCGCGCTCAGGTGGTGGGCATGGGTCCGCGCGGCTGCCGGAAACCCACGCAGACACATGCATGCAGGCGCGCGCGGGAGTGGGCCACGCCTGCACTGCATGAGAGGAATATTTTCCTTCCCCGAGATCTCCCTTCAATTCTTCGCCCCCACCTGCACGTACTACTCCTCATCACCGGCGACTGGGATGCTCGCTCTGGCCCTGGCCCTGGCCGGCCACCTGATTTCAGCTCCATGTGGAGATTGAATGCAATGTACTCCACCACTGCACGTCGGGGATCGAGGAGTACCGTACCGCGTGCATCCATATTAACCATACCTGTCAACTGTCATCTATCTATGCTGCCAGCGCCCCCATTCAACAGAACAATTCGGTCGTGTCGTCCAGTTAATTACCGTATGAACCCTAGCTTTTCTGGTTAATTATGCATGCACCAAGCTACTCCGAGTAGTTAATTAATTCACCGATGAGTAGTCAGTACCACCCTTTTGTCTACAAGGTTTACATCGCGTGCAGATCGTGTCGCCGCGCTTTCCAGATCCAGGAGACGTACACTGACTCGGAGCAAAAAGTTCTCGCCATGCAAGCATGCATGCAAAGCATCTTAACCAAATTAATCAAGTAATACTCACGGATGTACTCATTGGGGTACTAATAAAACCCAACTCGCATCAGTACGGACGATGAAACAGCCATCATGCCTAGTATCATTTCTTAATCTTGCGTGACAGACGACTGACTGGAAAAAAAACTAGCTAGGGCATACTATGTAGCTAGACTGTGTAGTCAAAAAATCTAGGTGCATGGACGAGGACATGCTTAAAGAAAAAAGTTTTCACTCTTACTTTTTTGCCTCATGTTGATTTTACCGTGCGTGCATGGACGCATCCATGCATGCATGCACGAGGTGACGTTTGTGTCAATGTATACGCTCTAGTAGCAAATTAACTAGTGCTTCTCAGACAGACATCCTTCATCTTTCGATCATGGAAGTTAGTGCACAGAATTAGTTACTAATGGCCCATAACGGATACAAAAAGGTACACTCATGGCCCCATCCTTGGGGCGGAGAGGAGGGACAAGAAGAATATATTTGTAAAGGGGTTCCAAAAGCTAGGGCTCCTAACCGTTATTAACTATGCAAAGGACACGATGATGAGGTGTGGTGATGGTTTGAGCTAGAAGCATGCATACACCTCCCAAGCTACACGCATACAACACGCAGGATGCAAGAGGAGGAAAAGGGAGTGGAATATTTGGGGGCTAGTGACATTCATGCATGCATGTCGTCCCTGACGAAGGTTTGCTTCACCTATATTTCTGTGTCGCGGCAGGTCGATCAGGTGTATATTTATTAGGTAGCTGACAAAGTCTGGTACGAATACATGCAGTGCTGACACCACTGGCGATCAAATGGTGGCCAAATTCTAAACAAGAACACAACATTGCATGCTTTTCATGCTAATGTGTGGCCTTTTGTGTGCATGGTAGAAGCATGAGTATGGACACAATAGAGCTTTCTCTTTAAGCTCCTCTTGTTGTATATTATGGTGCTTCAGCTTTAACAGTGTTACACTCATATTAGCCGGAAAGTGGGCTGTGCTCATGAAGGCTAATGCTCCTTCCATTTATTTAAAGATCGAAAAATATATTTACAAGTTTTAGAAAATTTCAAAAAAATATATTCGGATGTTGTACATGGATCCTACATACGTGCAAATTTTCAAATTCAAATACAGATTATTATGGGTTACACAAAAATGACAAAATATGACAAAGTTTAGAGATTTGAAATAGTCATAGTATAATACAAAGTATTTGGAATTGATTTTTTCTTTTTGCACGATTGTACGGTACACCCTTGGCAACATCTGGATGTTTTTCATAATTTTTTAGAATACATAAATTTATTTTTTGAATTTTTTAAAACGCCAGGAGCATTGACGACCAGGTGCATCAAATCTTCACTCCATATAAGTTTCCTATACATATGTTGATCGCCAGTTTATGATCTAGCTAGCTAGGTAAGATTATCTCAAAGTTTCCTTACGTTTACTTGGTTGCTACTATTACTTTCCAGATTTTAAGAGTAATTCGTGAATTTCAAGATTTGCAACTGCAGTCCTTTATTAAATCTTTTTGCCACAAGAAAGATCACAATTTTAAGTTATTTAAGATTTAATTTTGTGAAATCAATTAGCTAGGATTTTCGTCGTTCATGAATTGTTTGAAAGATTCCAACGCATTTTGTATTAATCAAGCATGTCGTATTAGCAGCATGTGCCACATTTTATTACTATTGATCTTGTAGATAGCTGGTTGGGTCCTTTTCTTATGTCACATCGTGAGCTGATAGTCACTGGTGGCGTAAATGTGAGATGGACGATCCGGAAGACTAGAAACGGTGTTTTCTTTAACAACAAATACCCTTATGATCCCCGTTGTAGTGATTTATAGAATATGCTCGTTGCCTAATGGGTGGGCGATATTTCCATCTGTTTTGCAAAGTCATGCCTTCTTTTGTGGGGCATGATTGTGTGTTGGTAGTGCAGCATTTTTGTGATGTTTTTTTGCTAGAACATGTTTAGTTTCATTTCATTTCTTTTACTATGCGTAAGATATCTGATGGTTTCTTTATAAGAAATCGAATCGGTAAAAAGAATGTGGTACTGCAGAACAATACGGTAAAGTGACTAAGCGAGTGTGCAATTGACCTGAAAAGCAAGGAGAGAAACTACAAGAGCCGTGTAATGGCTTCTGTCGTGGACACTACCTACATGGGTCACAAAGAGTGAAATGTCCAATCATGATATACCGTATTGTTGAAAGCTCCTTGATAAATTGCCGACTCGACAGAGAAACTAAACCTGTAGCGAGTTGCAGATGTTCTCCTTCATTTTTTTTTTTACATTTGCTCTTTGTTGATTTTCTAACCAGTTAAGGGAGACAAACATGCATGGAGACTTGGAGAGTGTACATCCATAGACACGCTTGCATGCAGTTCCACACGCATTCTCCCACATATATAGACACCTTTTATGGATTTTTAATTATGTTCTTTGCTTTGTCCATGCATGTATGTCTTAAGTATGGACCAAAGTGTGATGAAATGATCACGTCTCTCTCTCTCTCTCTCTCTCTCTCTCTCTCTCTCTCTCTCTCTCTCTCTCTCTCTCTCTCTCTCTCTCTCTCTCTCTCTCTCTCTCTCTCTCTCTCTCTCTCTCTCTCTCTCTCTCTCTCTCTCTCTCTCTCTCTCTCTCTCTCTCTCTCTCTCTCTCTCTCTCTCTCTCTCTCTCTCTCTCCGCTACTTCATGGCCAATAGGGGACGACATAACACCATCCCCACTACCGCTCCTCGCATCAGTGATCATCACTGCATGCATGGAAAAATTGCGCTAAGAGACGATGCAGCGCTTTCACTGCCTTAGCCAGTCATGTATGCTCGTACAAAAAAGGAGGGAAAAGCGAAGCGTGTGCATGGTCCTTCCATGCATGCATGTGTGCTAGTAGAACCGTGGATCGGTGGATGCACGCACAAGTATGTACGCTTACGTTCCTGGCGGTATCTGTTTCACATAATAATATATGTTATCTATACTTCTTATAAAGCAAAACCCCACTAACATGCATTAATTAATTTTCTATCTCAACATGCAACCTATCCACATCATCCATTCTCCTAACCAATCAATTGTCCATGTCATATGATATTTATTAATCACTACATGCAAATTACACATCACCCATTCCTTAGGCTGGCCACAATGGGAGTAACTAAGGTAGTAACATCACACATTTCAAGACAATTTTGCTTATGTGGCACATATTTAATGAAGAGAGAAGTGTTTGTGGTAACTAGCTATGTTACTAGTAACATCACACATACCAAGGAAAAATGTGTCTATAGCCCTAATAAATGAAGCCATGCATGACACCACAAATATGTTACTACCCACTGTGGAGGTAGTAACTTAGACTAGTAACATCACGATGTTACCACTCTTAGTTACTCCCCATTGTGACCAGCCTTAAACCATCCAATTATGTTCATCAATAATTTAAAATATGTATATACAATTTAATTTTGCATATTCATTTGGAAAAAATAATGTATCACATCTCTTATAGATTTTTGTTTACACATCACGCATTTCTTAAACCATCTAATTTTTCATATTAACAATTTAAAATATATACTATGATCAATTGTAGTTTCTAAAACAATCCCCACAACAACGCGCGGGGTATCCTTCTAGTTATACGAACTAGGTAGGGCCGACCAAGTATCTACGTACGTACATACATGAAGGAGGACCATATTACTTTGTATTTAAAATTGAAAATTTCCACGTTTATGGGATACGCTATTTACCACATCTGAATATATTCCCATATTTTTTTGAAACTTGTAAACATACTTTTTGATTTTTTTTAAATGCCAGGAGCATTGGTGCCTAGGAGCACAAAACATTTTCCGCCCTACTAGCCGCTATAAAATGTACATGACTAACTGTCGAAAAAAATGTACATGACTCGTTCGTAGATTAGCACCCAGAGTGTTCTTTTTTTCTATTTTCCAAAGACTACAATTAGCAACTCGCAAGTCAAGATAAGTCAGGTGTTCCCTGACTGGATGTTCTTTTTTGCAAAAGTACTATGGGCATCATAATCATAGTAATCACTAGAAAAACAAATTCATTGTTCTTTGAGTTTTTTTTATAGCAAATGTTCTTTCAGTATATAGGGACCGCGATACGCCGATACCCACAAATATTACTGAAGCCCAACGCTATAGCAAGTGGTATGCTCGCCCCCTGTAGCATCCATTGATCTGAGGCCCGTATAGTTTTTCCAGGCCCATATTCTTCACGCATCGGGCTCTACAGAACCCATCTATAGTTAAGCTCGTAGTGAACAGCCCACGGGCTACTTGCAGGCGTGACGCTGCGTCACTGTCGGCCCTGCGGCGAGAGGTGTGGCATCGCATATTCGCCTCGTCTGTTTGCTATCCCATCCCCCTCGCGCGTCCGCTCGCGTGCACCACCGCCGCCGCCTACCCCTCCATATCGGAATGGCGCTGCGCTCGCCGGAGCTGCGTTTCGCGGCCACCACCGGGCTCGGCGCCCTCTCCCGGCCGAACCGCCTCGCTCCCTCCCCCCTAGCCGCGCTCGCATCCCCGCGGCGACGCCGCCGCGGCCCGTCCCCGTCTCCTTCCCCCTCGCCCTCCGACTCCAACCCCTCCACCGCCTCTGCCGGTAAGTATTAGCCTGCTCTCTTCTGCTCCGATGGTGATACACGGTGGTTTTGCTTACCTCCCTAACGGGCTGGGGCCTGTTTAGGCGACGCGGAGGGGCCGGAGTGGAAGAAGGTCAGCGCCAAGCGATTCGGGTACAATGAGTCCATGATCCCCGACGAGGCATGGAACGTGCTCCACCGCCTCCGCAGCAGAGGTAAGTCCCTCTTTCGCTGCCTTGGTTGTAATCGTGGAAACAATGAAATGTCACTATTGAATTCGGTTCCAAAATGTTTTTTTTATGGCTTCTCATATGGTTCTCTAGTTGCAGTGGTGGGGCTGTAAATTCTAACATGCATGGAAATAACCGTTGTGTGACTGTATGTGGAATAATTGCTTCAACTTAATATAAGTGTCATTTGTTGCGGTAAACATGATACTCTATAACGTGCAGTGAGATTTTAAAAGAAAATATTATGACTGTTTATCATTTTAATGTTAACTGATGCGAACCTGTCAAACTAGCCAGTATTTCTGAAACGATAATGGAACGATTCCTTCTGGTCCTAAAAGAAATCTTTTTCGCCGGTTCCTTTATTTCATTCTTGCAGTAGTTTTAAATTTACAGTTATTTATCACAATATTGTAGTTTAGTGGTTGCTTGTCATATAAGTATGTATACCACTAATAAATATGTAAAATAGAGCATTCCTGTAACACCCTAGCCACTCCCTCTATATCATCTAGACTGGCCCCACACAGCAACACAAGTCTTTCCGGCGCTAGAAAAGGAGATGAATCCTGCTAGTATGGGTAGTATGTCAATGTTTTTAAGTCTTTGACCACGATGTCACAATTCTTTATTTTTCATGAAATACTTGCATTAGCGTTCGATGGTAGATGTTACTAAAAATGTTAAGAAATGCACCTAACATTTTTTGGGTTAGAAATTTTAGTACAATCATGTTACTCTGCTCTTAGCATTATATAAGAGTATCTCCACCGGCACCCCCGATAGGCCTCCCTGTCGGCGCAATAGGGGCCTGACATAAAAATATTTACCGTTGGCTCGGACGGCCCAAAAACGTGTCCAACATCCCCTTGTCTCCCCCCCCCCCCCCCCCCCCACCCAATTTGCGGGGCCGACTCGCGGCACGCTCCTCCGACCCATGGATCCAATGTGTCGCCAGCAGAGGCCGGCCAACTAGATTAAAGGCGGCCATCCACCTTCTCTGTTCCGAGGCAGGGCGCTGCCGCTTCTCTACATGACGGCAGTGCAGCTTCCCGACAAATTGCCAGCATTAAACTGACGTGACGTGTAAACTCCCCCTCTCCGGCGTCGGCACAGATTCCCGCTGATAAAAAATGGTCCAAGCCCCCCTATAAAATGGTTTTCCATACTTCCATTTCGCCATTCAGCCCCCAAAAATAGGTCTGCCACCACCTATGCCACCCTGATGGCACCCGCGCGTGCAGTCGCCACTGCATTCATCACTGCATTCATCAGACGATGACAAGGAGGAGATGAAAGAGGATACGGAGGAGGAAGATGAGCTGCCGGCCTTCTCGGAACAGTACGCCTTGCTAGCCTCCTACGCCACCGCACGCGTCAGGAGAGGCGCGAACGGCGGCTGAAGGAGACCAACTAGGCTATTGAGCAGCGCATCACGGACATCTCTGTCGGCATTATGACGAAAGAGGCCGCCGCCCGCTAGCAAATGGCCGGCGAGCGGAAGGTCGCCATGGCACTGCAAGCGAGGCAACACGCGCTGCTTGCCTTGTGATGGAGAAGGTGCACCACTGGCCGGCACGTGCCGAAGAGGCGGAGGGAGGCGCGCAAACGACACTTCGTGCACCAGGCAGTCGCGAACGATGACGATGCTGGCCCCAGCGAGCCCTCTCCCATTGCCGACCTAGACCTAATTTAGGTTTAATTTGTTTAATGTTTAAGTTTAGTTTAAATTTCGATGTAAAATTTCTAAAAATACTATGGGGCTCCGTCAGCTCTTATATAGGACAGCTTTTCGGGTGTGTTGGACACATTATCGGGGGTGACTGTTGAGATGCTCTAAGTCCACTATTTTAAGCGAATTTTTTATGTGTTCACATGGAGTACCTATTTGAGTTTTACTTTTTAGTTGTTTGCTTGTTGCAATGTCAAATTCATTTTTATGTTTATGTGTATTACTGTTTTGCAGGATATGATGTATACCTGGTCGGTGGTTGTGTTCGAGATCTCATAATGAAGAAAATTCCAAAAGATTTTGACATAATAACGTCAGCTGATCTTAGGCAGGTTATAATTCAAATTAACGAGCATACTATTGTTGTGCTGTGATTCTGCTAATAATTTAAACAGCTATTTGCATCACATAAATTTCCCAGAACTATTGTTTGTACTAAAATTTGGATAGTAATTTTTGTAGAACAGTTTCATGAAGCCTGACTGCAACAAACATAAATATTTCTTTGCTGTTAGATGCATGCAGTTTATTGTTGTCTGAAATAGTGGATACTTTCAGCATGCATCTATTTGTAATATGTGGAAAGCCTAAGAAAAACTATATACTGTATAATTTTGCCTTTAGTTGTGTATTTATATGTCATATTTTGCAGCTATGTTGCACCACAAATTGTCAACAGAAACCTATTCTACCTTTTGATATTGTCACTTGAGATGCCAATAGAATTTTTTACCAAATGAAGGATGCTATTTTGAATTCCCACAGGTGAAAGACACCTTTTCAGGATCAGCTGTTATAGTAGGAAGGCGTTTTCCCATTGTTCATGTACATGACAAGAACTCTATTGTTGAGGTTCGTACATCCTTAGTGATTTGGCTGACCAATGCAAGCTGCACACTTTATGTTGGTGGTTGTTGACTTAGATTTTCTTTCGCACCACTTATGCCTGCAACCGGACATTTCTCAACTTTTTTGGCAGGTGTCTAGTTTTAATACGTATGCTCGAGGGTCAAGTGGCAATCAAATGCACACGTCAAAGAGCCCACATTGTAGCAAGAACGATTATATTCGCTGGAAAAATTGTCAAGGGAGGGACTTCACTATAAATGGGTCGGTATGCCTTTACGCGATAACTGGTTTCCATACGTCATGCTGCGGTATATATATTTTCTGAAGTCAAGTGTGTGCAGATTAATGTTCAATCCGTATTCAGAAAAGATCTACGACTACTTGGGAGGCATTGAAGATATTAAGAAAGCTAAGGTCCGCAGTACCTACTAGTGCTCGAGTTGTTTCATTTTTGCATCGTTTCACATCAATCTTGTCCTTCATTCCTTATGTCACCCTTTTATCCTTTCACCAGGTCCGTACTGTTATTCCAGCTGGCACTTCATTCCATGAGGATTGTGGTCAGTATCAATTTAAATTTGTCTTTTCTAGAATTCTCGCTTAATGTTTTTGCCTTCTCTGCAAGCTTTTGGCATTAATATGCAATTTGTAATTAACAGCTCGTATTCTACGTGCAATCAGAATTGCAGCTCGATTAGGGTTCAGCTTTCCCAGAGAAACAGCTTATTATGTGAGAACACTTGCCTGCTCTGTGGCAAGACTTGACAAGGTTTGATCCTGACATGCACAATGTGCTTCTATTTCATGAAGGTTTTGTCTTCTCATATGCATTGAACAAGCAAGCAATTAGCTTAGATATTTGCCACTTAATGATTACCTTCTTACAGGGAAGATTACTCATGGAGGTTAACTATATGCTTGCTTATGGTTCAGCTGAGGCTTCTTTAAGGTTGCTTTGGAGATTTGGTCTTCTTGAACATTTATTGCCCTTTCAGGTATAGCCATGGTTAAGATGAACATACATATATCAATTTTTGAATCTTTATATTGGTTTATGTTGCTACTTTTAGCTGAATTGTTTTTTTGGGCTTTGCAGGCCGCATATTTTTCTTCAACTCGTTTTAAGAGGAAGGATAATGGGACTAACATGTTACTGGTAAGTTTGATTTCTAAAGAATTTACAACTCACTGACAATCGTTTGTGCACTTGAAAATATACTCAAATATCATTTACATTTTTATTTACTTAATCAATAGAGAGATTTGATGCTACATTTTTTGCAATTCTCAAAAAGACCACTCACGCGTCACCTCTTTCCAAAACACCACTATGAACTAGATGAGGTGTAATGGGAGTTAAGAAATGTCATATTTGCCCCCATCTCTCTCCCCCCCCCCCCCCCCCCCCCCCCCCTCCCTCTCCCATCCCCCTATCTGTCCTCCTACTAACATATGCAAGCAGGGACATCTCCGTTCCTCCTTTTGCTGCTGCTCTTGCTGCAATCTCTGCCTCATACACCTTTCTCCTTCTACATCGCCTCGCTCCTCGGGTCTTAAGTCTTCTTCCATGGGAATAGTGACCGGAAGACCATGGCCTCCAGTCGGTGCTCCATCTTGGTGGTTCCATGGCATCCGCAGCGTTGGTTGAGTGGGGTTTTGATGTCGCTCGCCGTAGGGGAGTGAGGGCGCCATTGACAGTCGGAGGAAGACGGATGGGAAATCAGCTTTGTGATCATCAGCGTCACCTGCTCCGCTCCGCTTTGCGTCTGATGTCTTTGTGGTTACTTTGAGCTGTCATCTGTGTCAAGTTCGCCACTGTAATCCATCATGCTCCGTCAAGCTGTCAAGATTGTTCCTTCCTGTGTTGGAGCTAACTACCAGCCATGCGCTCACGAGGATGCCTTCCTGTGTTTAGGCGCTTAAGGCACCACTGATGGTGAGGGAGCGTGGTTAATGTGTATGCGAGAGAGATGACTCAAGGTGTTGTTTGAGTTGTATTCCGTTGAGACAGAATTTAGTAGCACCGAGTCAATTTCCTCAATTTACTAGTAAGTTAGTAAATATTTCCCAATGTTTAAGTTCTTTTTGTTGCAAATATTCCTAGATTTAAGATTAGGTGCTATTTTTGTTTGGAAGCCAATTCCATGTTGTGGTGGCATGCTATGGATATTTTCTTATGGAGCTTTAGTTTCTAGGTTTGTCTATTAAGTTCGTCGTTTTGTGTGTGCAGGTCCTATTTTCTAAGCTGGATAGTTTTCTTGCACCTAACAGGCCATGCCATAATAGTTTATGGTAAGAGTTGGCTGATTCAACTTATTATTTCTATGCAAGGCAACAGTTTATACAGACTCCAAACCTCTCTATCTTTCCAAGAAGTATACATGCTTTCAGACTCCTAAGTTTCCTGTGGGGTTCCCTACTGTTCGCTAAGATGATAATCTGCTTGGTTGTTGTCTGTACAGGATAAGCATTTTAGCATTTCATGAGGCATTGGTACGCCAACCACAGGATCCTTTGGTGGTGGCTACTTTTGCACTAGCTGTGTACCTTGGAGGTGATCTGTCACTTGCAGTGGATATTGGACAATCAATCAACCGTCAACATGATGCCAGTTTTTCAGAACTCTTGGAACCCCAGGTGTGGAGCGATAAACAGTTAGTAGGTGAGGTAAAAGGCCTTGCTATTTCAATGAGGCGGGCCTTAACTGAAATGACTGACGAGCATTATGTTGCAAATGCTATGGCGAAAATCCCCCAAGCACCGTCCTCAGATCTTGTAAGTACAAAAGTTTTTTTTCCCCCTTCCATGTTAGTTTAGATATTTTCTGTAGTCTTGCAAGTAGACCTTTTCAGATGCTGGCTTTGGGCCAAGCCCCAGCCTGGCCAACTCAGCAAGGGTAAGCCCGAGGCTGGCCCAGAGCTGCTAGTTTCTGAGTTTTCTGTTGTTTCCTCAAATATTTTAATTAATGTTGATATTTTTCTTAGTGGTACATCTAGGTACCTTCGAAGCATGCGAGAACATCTCTTTAGATTAAGATGACAGTTTTCTTGACTCTCACCAGTAAAATTTGATGTTTGGGTGTGATGTATTAACTTTTGCCTATAAAGAAGGATATTCAAATAGGTAGTCACTTAGCAAGGAATATTTCATCCTGCACTGTAACACTTACTAGGTTTTTACCTCTTTTGTGTGCACATTATTACCAGCCCTGATTGAAATGACCAGCAGCCATGCTACCAGTATTTTATCTGTGACAGTGATAGTTGTAATGCTCTGCGCTGTACTGATACTGGGTTTATGCTATCATGGTACTCTATGCTGTTACAGGTATTTATCCCACTACAAGCATACCTGAAAGTTCTGAAATTAATTGAGCGTGTTCAGCATGGAAAAAAGGAGTATGGTTATGAACCAAAAAGTGATGGAAATATCGATTATCAGAGTTTATATCAGGGTGCATCTGCTGAAGTAAGAAACCTCTTCACGCTGGTTGTCTTTGACACGATATACCCCCCGAACCTGGAGAAAGAAGATGGCAGCTCTTGAAGATGAGACTTCCTGGGCATGATGAACAACTCAGGGCTTCATAAGGGGACTCATGCTCTGAACCCTGGGATGGCTTGCTGCAAAGGCTTCTGGAGCTTTCCACGCTTGAGAGCTGCTCCACCAATTAAGTCATGGCAGGACAGCGGATCTAATTGTTGGGTCCGATAGGGGATAAACTCCGCTTCCCATGGCCACTATGGGTTGATCATCGCCATATGGTGTACTAATTTCTGCCATGGCAAAAGCTCAGCTTTTCTGGGTGCAACTGTTTCTTCCCAGATTGTCCGAGTCAACATTTCTTTCTGGACTGTTTGAAGTGCTGTTAAATTATTCATTTAATTTCCAGTGATTTTCTGAGTTGAATTTTATTCTCAGTATAGCTTCAGTAATGCCCTAAGGTAGGGGAGTTGATGCAAAAAAAAAATTGTCGTAATTTTTTTGTTGTTCTTTATGCTCTTGGTTTCCTGGAGCATGCAGAGTTCCATTTATTTGTAGTCACTTGTGACTTGTGAACATTTTTTTGTGTGTGTGAATCATTCTACGGGCATCAATGGTTGGTGTTCTGTGCAAACGGCAGGACATTTTGGTGTCCAGTGGAGATTGGTTTCCATGGGATGCTTTCTCCGGCAGGCGCGTGATCAATTAGGTGACGGATACTTGTCTCAGTCATCAACAGCGATAGCTCTATGAAATCGTCTCCGACTGATTGTTTTCTGTAGTCTTGAGTTACGTATACAAAGAGGCCGGATGATCGACCAGGCACGTGATTATTTAGAGTCTGTTGCGTACGTACGTTTTCGATGGTGGAGTCCAGTCCACCCACTCCTGGACAATGAACACGTAATGAGCGTAGTCATTGAGCTAACCAACCCACCACGTGCGGCACGCTTTATAAGTCTACGCCTCTCGTCCCGCGGGTTCCTCTTCCACGAAACAAGAGAAAGCATAGCACATCTAAACCGACTGAACAAGAAAAAACGGAGGCGTGTACACGGTTGGAGGATTCGGCGAGAGCTATTTTTACCCTTCATGGATGGCAGCATAATTTTCGGATTGGTCCTCCAGCAGTATAGTCGTCTTTGCAATTTCTCATGATGATATGTAATTCGCCTTTTTTTTTTGGCTGTTTTGGTACTTTGGGGACATGCGGTTGTGTGCATCTTGGCTATACATAGGCCGGAGACATGCTTAAACTTTTTAATTAATACAGTTTTATCTATTTTTTTTTGACTGTTTTGGTACTTTGGGGACATGTGGTTGTGTGCATGTTGGCTATGCATAGGCCGGAGACATGCTTAAACTTTTTAATTAATAAAGTTTTATCTATTGAAAAAAAATTACAAAACGAGACGATCGACACTCGGCAAGAATATATAGTACGTGTACGACACAGGGTTTTGACCTTGTCAAAACAAGAGAAAAGGACGCACAGGGGCGGTCGCCTAGTTGCCCTTGGCCCCTGATCAAAATGGATCAAATGGCATACATCCGTACGTACAGCTACCCATATGCGCCCTTGCATGGGAAATACATCAACTTGAGTAGTACCAAACTACGTAATTCTACTGTACGAACTGGTAGTTAAACAATTACATTTGGTAGAATATACACTGGTGATATCACCAGAACTATTAGTGGAGTAATAATCGATAATCAAGAGCACCAAACGAACATATCTATATAGTCATTGATATATCTAGTCAAGCTAGCTAGGCTGCTTCCGCTTCATTCTTCACACGAAGAGACTTGCTGCCGCCGGTGGTTGCGGGCCCTCCCAGCTGGTACGGGCTCAGGCGGGTCAACCTGCACGTTTAATTAACCACACACACACATGAGACTTGGCTAGCTTCTGATTAGTAGCACGAGTAACAATAATTAACGACGGTGACCAATACCAAGCTAGCTACACCTACTATGAGTAGGAGTAGTTAGGTGGCTAATTAGCTAGGTCAACACGTAGTAGCTAGTCCAATTTTTATTTTTGGAAAACAAAGATATAATGCTAGCACTCGCACTACAACTTCCTACTTGTTTTGGACCAGATCACCAACCAATTGACCGAACGCGCTGGTAAAGGCAAAGATGAGACGTGCTTGCATACACACACGATCAAACCAGCTGATCTTCCTTTGCTCGATATTCAGGCCGGTGAGCAGATCAATCGTGGTCTTCGATTTGGTAGGTGTCGGTCCATCAGTCGAACTGGTCGTCGATCGAGCTCGGGACATCGCTGTCCATCATATTATGTATGTGCCCGCCCTCCATCGCCACAAAAACGTGGTCCGATCGGTCGAGATCGTTCAAGGACCCACACGGTTTCAACAATTCCTCTCTTTGTGGAATGTTGAATCGAAGAGAGCCAGCGAAAAGCAAGGACTAGGAGGCGTGCTTGGTGAGGAAAAACCAAGAGCAAACTAGTTCTAGTATTTGCTTCTCTCTCCCTGAACCACTATGCACGTACTCCATCGAAATACTTAACAGTTTATACTATTAAACCAAACATATATAGTTTCAACATACATGATTGTATTTTACCTCTCTTTGCGCTTCGCGAGGAATTGCTGCAGCGATTTCGTTCTTGCCAGCGGTATGTCTGAGAGGAAGAACAATTACTAGCTAGTATTGCACGCGACAGCTTTACCAAAGGGTCCAATGAACTGTTTTTTACTTTTATAATTTGATTAATTTTTGTTCGTGATGAGTTATTACAAACCTTTGTCAGAGTTTCCAACGAGTGTGGTATTGCCAAGCTGGTCACCTTGTTTTGCCGTCGTTACGTCTCTTGCCATCCGCATTATAGCTTCTGCCTGTCAAAACATTTGGTAAAAGTCAAGCGGAGTATTAGTATAGGTATCAGATAAATCAATATACCTTTTTTTTGTGCATATATACATATTTTTCTCTAATAAATAAAAGCATATATGGAAATTCTTTAATTTGATACTCCCTCCGAGATGAGCGACACTTTTTATGGATCGGGGGAGTACTAGATATGCTGATATAGCCTAATCTAGCATTTTACTTTAGAAATTTAACATTCAAAATGCTTTTAGTATAAAACACAAACGGGTGCAAGAATCAATAATTTGCCCCTTTTTTTCAAGTCGTATGAGATTTTTCATAAAGATAAAATTCTTTCTAAGCTTTCGGGCAAGCATGCATCCCATCTATATATAACGTATGGACTAAAACCTGCCGTATGTTTGCTCCTGCATGAATGCACATGAATGTGATCGAGTTGGAAATTTAATCCTTAAAGTATATAGTTATGACATCTGAACTAGGGAATCGACGGCAGACAATATCATCCATGCATGCAAGCAATCAGCTACACTAACCATTGGCTCTGGCTCTTCCTATAGCTGTATACTTATACGTGTATACGTACTTAATTAGTGAAGTTCGAAGCTGAACCACTATATTCCACTAAGAGATAAGCTAATGAACTCAGCACAGAAGGTAGATTAATTAAAGTTGCGGAGATTATGAATTACCTTGTCGTGGGAGACGTCGAAGATGGCGACGGAGCCGTTGTAGAAGAGCGTCATGGGAGCGGGAGCCGCGGACGACGGCGCCTGATCTTCCGCGGTGGCCGGCGGGCGGGCGACGACGACGCGGCGCAGCAGCTGGGGGTCTATCCTCGCGATCGCGCTCGTCTCCATGCCTCGGATGGAGGAGGACGCGGCGGCGCTGCCCTTGCCGTGGTGCTCGGCGGCGTTGTTGGCGCGGAGGCCGAGGAAGTCGAGCTCTACAGGCGGCGCTCTGGACGACATGGTTGACGGGTGGTGCGGCGTACAGGGGGAGAGTCAAATTGAAGAGGGGTTCCTTCCGTTGGATCGGGAGTTGGAGGCTAAGACGAGCACGCGCGGTGTATATATGTAAAACGAACAGACTGATGTCGTCGTCGTCGCCTTCTTGCGGCCCGTAGTCCCATTGCTCGGCAGCGCAGGTCGGAACGCGCGAAAAGAGAAAGAATGGATGGCGATCGACGGGAAAGCGACCGACCCACACGTCCGTCTCCGTCGATCGACGGGAAAAGAGAAATACTAGTTGTGACCAGTGATGGCTTGCCGCGTGTGGCGCATACGCCAAGGGATCCGAACCACTCCGACTAGTTAACGACGAGTGTAGTGGGAATGGGCAATCCGCGGAGGAGGCGTGTTGATCTGGAGCGCGGGACGGGATGGAATTAAGCCACGAGCGGGAACGCGGTCCCTTCCTCGGCCCACGCGGGTGCCCGGTTTGAGCCGACAGCGTGCGCTCGCCGACCTCGACACCCACTCCTTTTCTGCCTTGACGAGCTAGTTGTTGTGCACTTGTCTACCATCGCGTTTAATTCTCTGGGCTTGTGTTGTATCGATGGGTTCATTATTTGCGCACGCGATCCTCGCGTCCTGCTGTTCCGGAAAGAAAGAAAGGAAGGAAAGGAAAGCGAGCGAGGCACGAAATTGAGCAGGCAAGGAGAAACGCATGTGCTCTATCGCCGTGATTCTGTAGCTCGAACTTGATCTGGGTGATGCATCCACGCCGGCCGGCGGAAGGAAAAACGCATATGCGGCCGCTAGCAACAAATAAATCAAGAATTGTCTTTAACCAAAAGTAGAGACCGCTGCATTTCATTGAATACGAGATGCAGAATTGAGGCCAAAGTTCTCGGCATTTTTCTTTTTTTTAGGCAAAAACCCGTAGAGCAATTTTCAGAATATTGAAGAAAAAAAAATCTATAGAGAGGCGCTCCACCAAGGTGTCTTCCGTGTGGCGCCTGCGCATCCGTCTGGTTACGTGGACTGCCTGATCTACAAGTGAGTATTTCTCCAAGTCTGATTAAACAGGGTCGCGCTGCTGCGACTTTGAGACTTGCACTTTCTACTATGGAGACTTGGCACAACAATACGAATCACTTTGATGTACGGTGCAGTTTACTACCCGTCATTCCCATGAATAAGGCACGCACGGTTTTCAAGATTTGTCTCTGAATTTGTCAGGGTAATGGATGCTGGGTACCCAAACCCGACTGCCAAGACCCAGTCAAAGCCCTGTGGCTGCGGGTCAACCAACGGTGTATCAAGTAAGACTCCGTGCCACCACGGCCTCGCGAGGGATCTCCCTGTTTAGGGACTTGGCAGTTTGGGGCAGCCGCGCCCCACCTCGCGGGCCTCCGCGAGGGTTCTACCGAGGCATATCTTCGTGGGGATCCCAGACGTCTTCGCGAGGAGACAACACTCTGTTCACCCCGTGACCTTCTGACAGAAGGGCACATGTCTCTGCCCCGCCGCAGAGACAAAGCGTGACTATGTGGGTGACAAAGTGGATGACGGAGATGGCAACATCGCTAGAGGGCGCAGACGCGAAAGCCTCTCATTTCCGTGTTTAAAGACCACCGCCCATCAGCGGCGCCCAGAGAGCCGCCCGAGACTTACCTCTTCGGTGCAAGGAGACTATGACGGCATAAAGCTCCTCCGCGAGCGTCATCCCTAAGGTCATCGTGAAGACCCCACGGTCTGCTGTAGACCACCGCTTTAATCGATGGTGGACTGTGTCCACCAAAGCTTGGGGCTGGGACTGTCCTTCCTCTCGCCGCTCCCTTCCCGCCCAGTGAGCGGGAATAAGGAGCGAACACGACTATAAGAAGGGCATCTCGTCCATCGAGCTTGGCGTTCACAATCCTATCACCCTACCCTCCACTGTACTATAAACCTCGCCAAGCAGTGCAACCAGACAAGCAGAAGTAGGTCTTTACCTCGCGAGAGGGGCCGAACCTGGGTAAACTCTTCTGTCTCTCTCTGTCGTGCACCTCGCTCGTTTCCTCGCCAAGCATCTGAGCTTCTTGAGCGTCTCACATTCACTCCCCTGTCAAATCTACTAATAAGGAGCTTACGTCACACCCCTGTCAAATCTACTAATAAGGAGCTTAAGTCTGTAGGACTTAAGAAACCACACTCTCCGACATTTTGCGTGATAGGTGGGGGGAGTATGTGATTCACTTGCCAAGTTCCCCAGCACGGTAGAAACGTGCGTGCCGCCGCGCGCCGGCCACCGCCACCACAAGCAGAAACGGACCGGTTGTCGGCAACGACAACCCCGACCGTCCCCGCGCCAGTCCAAGGGCGCGGAGGGGAGGAGCGTCATGCTCCTTCTCTACATCCTTCGGAGAACCCCACCGCAGGGCACTCTGTCGCAGTTTCCTCGCTGGGACGTGATACTCCTAAACGTATCTATAATTTTTGATGCTCCATGCTTGTTTTCTACATGTTTTCACTATGTTTTCCTATGTTTTCTATCATTTATTGGACTAACATATCTATACTTCTTATAAAGCAAAACCCCACTAACATGCATTAATGATTTTTCTATCTCAACATGCAAGCTATCGACATCATCTATTCTTCTAATCAATCAATTGTCCATGTCATTCTCCACTAATATTTATTAATCACTACATGCACACTACACATAATCCATTTCTTAAACCATACAATTATTCATTATTAATGATTTAAAACATATATGCTTTGATTTATTGAATTTTCCATATTCACTTAGAAAATATAATGTATTACATATTTTATAAACTTATGTTAACAATATACTATAGTTTTTAAGGATCCTCGCAGCAACGCGCGGGGTATACTTCTAGTTAACAAGATGTCCGGTGCCAGTTTCTGTCTGTTTTGTCTGTGAATTGCAGAAAAGGTCTAAAAATGGAAGTGCTCGGAATTGACTAAAAATTTACGAGGATTTTTTATTCACCGGAAGACTCTAGAAGCCAGAAGGAGACCCGGAGGGGAGCCAGGGGCCACTAGGGGGCCCCTAGGGGTGGCCACCCCCTACTCATGCCTAGGGCCTGCTGGCAGCCCTGGCCACCTCCTTGCGTCGCCTCTTCGCTAATAAATTCACTCTTGACCTAATTCGGAAGGATACCGGAGGATTTTCCAGAAACGCATACGAGCTCCACCGCCATCCAAAACCCTAATTCGGGGGACATAAGTCTCTGTTCTGGCACTCTGCCGGGACGACGAAGTGTCCCCGGAGCCATCTTCATCGACGTTGTTGCCTCCCATGATGATGCGGGAGTAGTCCCTCCTCGGGGCTGAGGGATCCTGCTAGTAGCTATGTGGTTATCTCTCTCTCTCTCTCTCTCTCTCTCTCTCTCTCATGATGTGATCTTGGTTGTAATCGTGTGCTATGTTATCCTGGTTGAATCTATGATCTATGATTTTCCCCTTCATTATGTAGTGGATATGGTGTGCTCAATTGGTTTTATCTAGTATAATTCTCCGGAGTCACATTTCTCACACGGTGCCACGGTGATAGTGCGGGTGTCGTGTGTGACTCTGTGGACTATGGATTAGATGGATACATATCATGATCGTGTTCTTACTTTATTGGATTGAATTGGAATCATGAGGTTTCTTGATGTTTCTGTTTAGTATAATATCTATAGTGCCAAGGTGACAGGGCGGGTGTTGTGGATTGATTAGAAAGATACTATTCAAGAGATATGATGTGGTGTTTATTAGTACTATCTTTGGATGGTCAAAAGTGACAGGTTTGGGGTGTTCATTGACGGGAACATGAACTTTAAGGTGTGCTTATGTAGTGATGCTGGCAAAGCGTGTTGGGAACCCCAAGGGGAGGGTGTGATGAGCACAGCGTTAGGAATTTCCCCTCAGTTAAGAACCAAGGTTATCAATCCAGTAGGAGAAAGAGGATCTTCGGAAGGTTGATTCCACTAACGGTGGTGATGACGCCTCACCGGTGTCAGCAACAATGCGGAACCTGCACACAACACAACCAAAATACTTTGTCCCAGCGGTACAGTGAGGTCGTTGTCGGGGGCTTACCCCCGAGTAGGGGTAAGGCAAGTGTTAAAGGCTAGAACAGAGGAGCAGTTTTGACCAAGTTGGCTGGCTACCCGGTACCCGCTACCCGGTGGACAGCTATTCGGCCGTACCTACCAATGGCCAGGAGGAAGAGTCAAGAAAGTTATATCCTTCCGAGTAGAGGAAGTGGTCCGAGTAGAGGGAGTGGATTCCTACTCGGACCAGAAGTCAATGGAGCCGTTCTGACAAAGGATCCCGCGTATCCTGCGTCCGTACGGCGTGCGGTTCAACTTACGGAGTGCGTGATTATCCGCACCACGGCGTGGCTACAGTGTGGTAGGCGCATGTCTAGTCCTGTCACTGACAGAGGGGACAGGACAGGGCTAGGGGCCTACCCTATCTCACTGACAAGGGTGGACAGGTCCCATCTCCGAACGGCGCAACGACTTACGGGGCGAGTGTCAGCGGGAACCCGGAGGCGTGCGCGGTTCTGCAGGGCTCATGTCACATCCCGTTGTACTTTATACTTGTTTTCTATTCGGCTGGGCACCAGTATATAAGGTGCCCCGTCGCTGCGTTGGCTAAGACATTGAGCATTGGCTTCACGTAGAAAGAACTAGAGAGAAGAGTGGCTACTCGGCTGAAGGCCTGATTGTACTGTGGCTACTCGGTAACACACATATAAAGAGAGAGGCAGGAGTAGGGGTGTTACCTCCACACGAGGGCCCTGAACCTGGGTAAGATCTTGGTGTTTGCATTGTTTGTGATCTACCACACGCAGCTACTCGCCGTGTGATCCCTCCCCGAGCACCTCCAGCGTCCATCGGCCCCAACTTTAGCCATCCCATGGCATCTGCCGTGATACCACCACGACAGTTGGCGCCCACCGTGGGGCAGACAGAGGCGCTGGCTGGAGTCCATGTTCGGACGGGACTCATTTCTGCTACTGGGGAGCGCGTGGTCTGTGGCCTTGTCCACAGATTCGGCTCCTTCGACTTCGTCACCGACAACGCCGGAGATTTCGGCCATGCCGGCAGGCGGCTCGGTGCTCTCCTTCGGGTTGCACCTTGTCTACGTCGCCACCGCCATCGTCCACGAGTTCCCAGAGGAGGTGCTGATCGCGGAGGATCCTCCTGCTATGATCGCTGCCCGTGGAAGGCCAATTGGCCGTTCTACGGACAGCGTGGAGGTAATGGTGGCCGGCCTGGCTACCGATGCCGGGAAGGGCGCTGCTGCAGACGCGGGCGTCATCGAGGATCTTGCTGGCCCGAGCGTTGGCGGGAGGACCCACAAGCCCTACGAGAAGGATTCCAACATCCCTCTCTCCACTACACCAACGATACCGGCATCCGCGGTGCGGATGGGCATGCCGCCTCCCACCGAGCTTGAGCTCTTGACCATGAGGGCGCAGCTCGACTGGCAGCGCCAGGAGTTGCTCTCCGAGCAGCTGGAGCTGGAAAAGGTTAGGCTCGAGCTTAGCCTAGACCAGAACGAGTACAACAAGGCCCACGGCTTTACTCGTGTTGCTAAGAAGTCTAGCAAAGTAGGCGCTACACGTCGCAACTTAGGCGCCGAGATGGCGACAGTTGTAGAGGCTCCTAGCCAATCTGCCACCGCAAACACCTCCACCAGGCCTAGATACAGCACCCCCGCCAAAACACTTAGAGCCGCAGAGGCTGTAGCTACTGAGTTGCCAAACCTTGCCGGCGACGCACGCGCTAGGCAACAGGAGAGGCTCAACGAGCTGGAATTAGAGGCTGCTAGGCAAAACGAGGAGTTCCGGAAAGCCAATCCGGGTGCCGGAGCTTCTCAGGTGGTGCATTCGCATGCGGCCAGATCTAACAATCAGGCCTCATCCCCGCATCCCAGTCGCGAGAGGGACCAGAGTGTACGCTCTGGAAAGGGTAGAGAAATGCAGGTGTACGACCCGGTTCTCGCCGCGAAACAGCGCGCTGTGCCGCGAGAATCCGGTCAGAAACACACTACTGCAGGAGCAGGCTATCAAGCCCATAAAGCTCAGAGTAAGGCACAAAGCGGAGACAACGCGGGGCCTTCTCGGCGTCCTGCCGCTCAGCCTACCCGGCAGAGGACGCAACAGCCTGCTGCAGCACAGCCGCGTGCGGCTGCGCCAGCAGCCAACCCTGTGGTGCAACCCG
Source organism: Alopecurus myosuroides (assembly GCA_028641055.1). Lineage (NCBI taxonomy): Eukaryota > Viridiplantae > Streptophyta > Magnoliopsida > Poales > Poaceae > Alopecurus > Alopecurus myosuroides. The sequence goes on from CM054059.1 coordinate 250,825,604, forward strand.
CAGTCGTGCAGGAGAACAGGTATGATGATGGCTACTCGGCGATGGGGCTAGCCGGTTATGCTGACCCCAGGAATGTTGCTGATCGCCTTGGTGAACGCATGTTGGAGCCCAGTGATGCCAGGTTCAAGATGGACATGATCAATCTGTCCGCGCAACTCGAGAACAGGGGGCCGCCTGGCCCAGAGTGCTTTGGCCCTCGCATCATGAACGAGCCATCAGTGAACCACTTCCAGCTGGCCAGAGGGACCAAGTGTTCCAATGGTAGCACCAAGCCGGAGGACTGGTTGAGCGATTATGTCACAGCCGTGCACATTGCAGGCGGCAACCGGAGATGGGATGTGCGGTATGTTCCGCAAATGCTTGAGGGTCTAGCTCGGACTTGGCTCAACAATCTGCCCAAGGACAGTATCAATTGATGGCTGGACTTCTCGGAGGCCTTCATCAGCAACTTCACCAGCACTTACAAGAGGCCGAATAGGCCGCAGCAGTTGTCTGCTTGCAAGCAGCAGGAAGACGAGACCGATCGCGGGTATCTTACTCGGTGGAGCACCTTGAGGAACACCTGTGAAGGTGTGAATGAGGCCCAGACCATCACTTGGTTTGCGCAGGGTTGCAGACATGGCAGCATGCTCTGGCAGAAGCTGCATCGCGAGATGCCGAGTACACTCGCGGAGACTATCAAGATCGCGGACATGTATGCACTTGGCGACCCAACCCAGCCTCTGATGGACTCCCCCGAGCCAAGAAGGAACTACAACAACAACAGCAGCAAGCGCAATGATTTCCGCAACAAGCGCAGGGGTGACCGGATTGATACTCGGTATGATCCCAAGGAGGTAAATGTTGTGACCACGATAGCTGGGAGTAGCCAGAGGCAAAAAACTGCTGGAGCCCAGTACGGGCAAAACCAGAATCAGGGCCAAGGCATCAAGAAGCCGTACAATGCTCCCCAGCAGGGTAGCGGCAACTCGGGTCCTGCACCAACCTTCATCTTCACGGATATGAAGGATGGCCCCTGCAGCTTCCATACTCGGCATCCAGCCAGGCCAGCCAACCACACTACTCGGCAGTGCAGTTGGTGGGAACAAATCAAGAACGAGGGCTTGCCTCCTCCTCCTCCTCTGCCAGCAGCGAATGCCAATGTGCAGCCAGCTCGGGCACCCGCTCCTCGGCATGTAGTCTTCCCGAGAAGAGAGAATGTGAACCAGGTGGCTTTAGGAGCCAACCGCAACTTCAACAACGACCGCTACCGCAACAACAACAACAACGACCGCAACCGTAACTACAACAACAACTACTACACTCGCAACAACAACAGGAACAACAACAACAACAACAACAACCAAGGTAACAACAACAACAGCAACAATGGCGGTGGAGACCGCAACCAGTACCAGGAGCACCACGAGAGCTACATGATCTTCGTCACCGAGCCAGTCGACAAGCAGTCGCAGCACAGGCGTGTGTTGGAGGTAAATGCCGTCATCCCGGCGGTGCCTCACTATCTGCGCTGGTGCGACCAGGAGGTGACTTGGTCCAAGGCTGATCACCCCAAGGTGATGCCCAACCCGGGTAGCTATGCTTTGGTGCTGGATCCCACTTTCCTCGGACCCGAGAAGAACGTCCGCTTCAGCAAGGTGCTGATTGACAACGGCAGCAGCATCAACACCATGTATCTAGATACACTGAAGAAGCTCAGCCTTGCCGAGAACATGCTGCTACCCAGCAAGACCACATTCCACGGAATTGTGCCGGGGGTGTCTTGTGCTCCAATCGGCCGCATCTGGATGGATGTCCTGTTCGGCACCAGGGAGAACTGTCGCACCGAGTGCGTCCAGTTCGAGGTGGTTGATCTTCAGAGCCCCTACCATGCCCTTCTCGGTAATACTGCACTCACCAAGTTCATGGCTTCTACTCATGCTGCCTATCTGAAGATGAAGATTCCTGGTCCCAATGGAGTGATCACCATCTCGGGTGACTACAAGAAGTCTATGGAGTGTGCCTCTGCTGTCTCCCAGCTGGCGGAATCCATGGTAATTGCAGCCGAGAAGAAGAAGATGTATGAGGTGGTGGCTATGGCGCAAGCAGCGCAAGGTGGTGCGCCTGGCATGCCGAGTTCCCAGTACGGGACTGCATTCCAGGCGTCCCAGGAGACAAAGAAGGTCCAGGTCGACCCTGAGTTCACAGACCGCGTTGCCATCATTGGCGCCGGGTTGGGAGAGAAATAGGAAAGCGAGCTCATCCACTTCCTCCGTGAGAATCGGGACGTGTTCGCCTGGTCCAATGAGGATTTACCAGGTGTCCCGAGGGAGTTGGTTGAGCACTCGCTACACGTGCGGCATGATGCCAAGCCAGTGAAGCAGGCGATGCGCCGCTTTGGCGATGAGAGAAGGAAGGCCATTGGTGACCAGATCACCAAGTTGCTGATAAGCAACTTTATCATGGAGGTTTTGCATCCTGACTGGCTAGCCAACCCGGTGATGGTTGAGAAGAAGAAGGAGGAACCCAAGGCGGATACCGCATGGCGCATGTGCGTGGACTACACCGACCTGAACAAGGCCTGCCCCAAAGATCCATTTCCGCTACCCCGCATAGATCAGGTGATCGATTCCACTGCTGGTTGTGAGCTTTTGTCTTTCATAGATGCCTACTCTGGTTTTCATCAGATAGCTCTCAACCCTGCTGATCAAATAAAGACTGCTTTCATTACCCCGTACGGGGCTTATTGCTTTCGTGTCATGTGCTTTGGGTTGCGGAATGCTGGGGCTACCTATCAGAGATGCATGCAGAAATGCTTGCATGATCAAATTGGCAAAAATGTGCAGGTGTACGTAGATGACATTGTCATCAAAACGAATAAAACACATACTCTGCTCAGTGACCTTGAGGAAACTTTTGCCAACTTGCGCAAGTACAAGATGAAGCTGAACCCGAGTAAATGCACCTTTGGCGTCCCGGCTGGCAAGGTGCTCGGCTTCTTGGTATCCAGTCGGGGCATTGGGGCCAATCCTTCAAAGATAAAAGCTATAGAGAGCATGTCTTTGCCGAGATCCCCGAAGGATGTGCAAAACTTCACTGGTTTCTTGGCTTCTCTGAGCCGCTTCCTGGGCAGAATGGGCGAGAAGGCCTTGCCCCTGTATCAGTTGATGAAGAAAAGCGACAAGTTTGTCTGGACACCGCAAGCTGATGTGGCATTCAAGGAGTTGAAAGGCATGCTGGGTAGCGCTCCCATCTTGGCTAGTCCGCTACCCAAGGAGCCAATGCTGTTATACATTGCTGCTACCAATCGGGTAGTCAGTGTGGTGATTGTGGTGGAGCGAGAAGAGGAAGGCAAGAGTGTGCAGCGGCCGGTATATTATCTCAGCGAAGTGCTGTCCAGTTCCAAGCAGAACTACCCGCATTACCAGAAGATGACTTACGGCGTGTACCTGGGCGCCAAGAAGTTGAATCACTATTTTCAAGAGCATCCCATCACTGTGGTGAGTTCTGCTCCCATCTCGGACATCATGGGCAACAAGGAAGCAAGTGGCAGAGTAGCCAAGTGGGCAATAGAGCTGGCCGCGTACGCTCCCGCGTATGCGAGAAGAGAAGCCATCAAGTCTCAGATCCTTGCGGATTTTCTGGTGGATTGGGCTGAGGTGCAGTATGAGCCTCCTACTCTGGTAGCCAACTACTGGAAGATGCATTTTGATGGCTCCAAGGTGAAGGAAGGCTTGGGAGCTGGCGTGGTGCTCACGTCACCAAAGAGAGATCAACTCAAGTACGTACTGCAAATCCACTTCAAGGCATCCAACAATGTAGCAGAGTACGAAGCCGTAGTACACGGCTTGAAGGTGGCCAAGGAGGTTGGCATGTAGCGCATTATATGCTATGGCGACTCGGATCTCGTTGTGCAGCAAGTTTCAGGCACTTGGGATGCTCTGGATGCCAACATGGCTTCATATCGGTTCCTGGTGCAAACCATGACTGGATTCTTTGAAGGATGCGAGTTCCAACACATACACCGAGCAGAGAATGAGGCAGCTGATGAGCTGTCCAAGTTGGGGTTTTCTCGGCAATACATCCCGGCTGGGGTTGCCTTGGAGCATTTGAGGAAGCCATCTATCAAGCCATCCCCCAACTCGGAATCCATATTTGTTCCTTCTCTGCCTGGTGAGGAAGCTGTTCCCATGGAGATTGACTGGGAGGCTGCAAAAGGGAACCTGGTGACTGCCATCTCCATCCCGGGGACTGGCGCCTGCAACCCGGGGACTGTCCCTTCTTACTCGGGGACTGCCCCTCTTAACCTGGGGACTGTCACATTCATTGAGGGGGTTCTTGCCGCATGCACAAGGTCTCGGGGACTCTCCCCCAACCCAGAAGAAGAAGAAGAAGTGGTGACTGATCCAATGGAAGTGGACGAACCAGTGTTTCCCATCCGGGAGACACCGAGTTGGGATCTGCCCATATTTTCCTTTCTAAAGGACGACACCTTGCCGAGAGATGAGGTTACCTCGAGGCAAATTCAGAGAAGACCCAAGGGCTATACAATCTTCAGAGATGTGCTGCATAGAAGCAGTCCTACTGGTGTGCTGCAGCGCTGTGTAGAGCCAGAAGAAGGAGAAGAAATATTGGTGGAGATACACCAAGGAGAATGCGGGCATCACGCCTCTTCTCGGGCTCTGGTCAACAAGGCTTTTCGGCATGGTTTCTTTTGGCTCACTGCCTTGAAGCAAGCTCAAGATATCGTGAGAAAGTGCAATGGCCAGCTTCCGAGTTGAAAACCATTCCCATTACTTGGCCATTTGCTGTTTGGTGCTTGGATATGGTAGGCCCTTTCAAGCCGGCTAGAGGCAACATGACTCACATTCTGGTCATGGTGGACAAGTTCACGAAGTGGATTGAGGTGAAGCCTATTCGGAAGTGTGATGGAGCCACTGCCGTGAGTTTCTTGAAGGATGTGATCTTGAGGTATGGCTACCCGCACAGCATTATCACGGATAATGGCACAAACTTTGCTGAAGGCAGGTTTGCGAAGTTCTGCAGAGATAAGCGCATTCGGCTAGATGTGGCATCTGTTGCGCATCCCGCCTCCAATGGGCAAGTGGAAAGAGCAAATGGCATGGTGCTATCAGGCATAAAGCCAAGGCTGATTGAGCCGCTGCTGAAAACACCTGGGTGTTGGCTAGACGAGTTGCCAGCGGTGTTGTGGAGTCTAAGGACTACCCCTAACCGGTCAACCGGCTACACGCCATTCTTCCTGGTTTATGGAGCTGAGGCTGTGTTGCCCACTGACCTAGAGCATGACTCGCCCCGTGTAACACTCTACACGGAGGCAGAGGCTAGAGAAGCTCGAGAAAATGACGTTGACCTGCTAGAAGAAGCAAGAGAGTTAACTCTGTCACGATCAGCTGTTTATTAGCAAAACTTGAGGCGTTATCATAGCCGGAAAGTGAACCCAAGGGTTTTCCGAGAAGGAGACATGGTGCTTAGGCTCGTGCAGCGCATAGCCGGGATGCACAAGCTATCTCCTCCGTGGGAAGGGACTTTCATTGTGAGCAAAGCTCTACACAATGATGCCTATTATCTTGTTGACGCACAGCCATCCCAGAAGAACAGGCCGGATAGAGCAGGAGAAGAATCCAAGCGCCCTTGGAATGTAGCTCTACTCCTCCGTTTTCATTCATGAGCAAATTATGTATGTACTCTCTTATCCGAGTTAAACTTCTATTCGACAATCTGAAATTGAACTCGGGGACTGCCCTCGTCAAAACTGTTCCTTGTGTTTACTCTTCTTTACTTTGTCTATTCGGTTGAACCACTTACAATTTCAAAAGCATACAAAGTAGTGTATTTAAACTCACCGGACACTCTGCGACTCTGCTGCTGACCACAACCCGGCTTCATGGCAAGTCAGAGAACAAGCCAAAGGGTCAATGACCACATGAAAGATTGCAAAGGAAAGGAAGCGTGTAGCAACCGAGTAGAGTGTTTTTTTATAGTTTTTTCTTTCCGGCTAAGTGGTGGGCAACGTTACGATGAATTTTTCTAAGTGGCTAAGTATTTGAAACTCCTACTTTGAACTCTTGTGACTCGACTACCAACAACGCAACAAGTTGCAGGTAAGAGCTGAGATAAAAAGGAAGAGCGGATAAAAAATGCAACTCGGGGACTTGCATATTAACGCAACCCGGCATTGAGCCAGAGTTGCTAAGAACTTAAACTGAGATAAAATGGAGTAGCAACAAGAGACTTAATTGTTTGATACATGTGCACCCGGCATCCCGGGGATCTGACGAAAAGTTAAGATAAGTGTTTCAGGCGGCAGCAGTGTCGGTAGTGGCAGTGTTATCCGCGCCAGTCTTCTCGGCATCGGCGCTCTCCGCATCCGTTTCTGTGTTGGCATTGGCGGCTTGCTCGGAGGTTGCCGTGGCGACAGAGATGAGATCCGCAGCCGAGGACGATGCGGCAGCCTGGAAGCTGCTTCTGGTCGCGCCCAACTCGGGAGCCGCCTGTTGAATCACCATCTCGGTGGTTATGGTGGGCTCCTCGACTTGGGCTTCCGGCTGCTCGACTTCGTCATCAACCTTGGCCTTGTCTTTTCCCTTCTCGTCAGGTCCTTCCGCGGCACCATCTTCGAATAAGACCAAGTCATCGGACTCGGTATCCTCATCTTCGTCGTCACCCTCGCTCTCCACCTCGGTGTCAGGCTCGGTGACGCCGTCGATGAAGATGGCGGTGTCCGCGTAGGAAGCTACCTCGTACGCTGCTGCCTTGCGGCGAGAAACGCACTCGGGGTCGTCGGATCACTTGGAGCCCTGGCGCATCTCGAGGATTGTGTAAAGGTTCAGATTTTCATACCAACTGCAGATGAAGCGAAGCAGCAGATCAGCTCCAGCCCGGGCTGAGGAAGCACGCCACTTTTTCAGCTCGGCCTTCACGCCATCCAGCTTCTCGGCAAGATCGCTGAAGCTGTTGGGCGCGGTTTCGTCAGGCCAGAACAGATCGTGGATTTTGTACGCTGTGGACACCATGGTGGTGCCCAGGCCTTTGAGTTGCCGCAGCTGGGTCTTGATGTTGAGAAGGTTGTCGTTGACGCTGGATTTGATGTTGATGGGCAGCCCGGAATCAGCCCGGAGTTGCTGCGCCTTTGCCAGAGCAGGCGAGCTCGCGGCGCGAATATCAGGGAAGATGTCTAGAGAGGAACCAGTAAAAGTTAGATAAGAAGGCAGAGAAGAGATGAAATCAACAAGAAAGAGTGGGAGGAAAAGCAAGCCAAGTAGCGAAGAAGAGAAACAGAAAAGTGTCGGGAAGAGAAAACTTACTTCTGAGATCAACAAGCAGCGCATCCAGCTTGATCTTCCAAGCCTCCTCATCCGCAAGATGCCGGTCTTCGATGCTGCGCGCGTTGGCAACCTGCTGCGCGAGCTGCACGTTGTGCTTCTTCAGCACCTCGATCTCTGCCTCGAGCGCCTGCTTGGTAGCTTTGGCTGAGGTCTCGGTCTCCAGGGCGCCCTCGAGAGCTATTTTTAGCTGCACCTGCATCGCCTCAAACTCGGCGCGCTCGGCGTCGCGTTCCTTCTTGAGTGCAGCATCTCGGGCGGCCAGCTGCTGCTGCACCTCGGCAGGCATCAAGCAATGGAGGTGATATTCCCGGAACTTCTTGTATTCTTCTGCGAGAAGGACAACACTGTTAGAAGAATAGCCAAGTAGAGGAGAAGAAACAGACAGCAGAGTAGCCGGCGACTCACCCTCCAGCTCCTTGATGTTGCTCTCGGCGGAGGCGGTGAAGACGTGGCAGTGCTCGTGCTGTTCTTTCGGTTCTTTGAATTTTCCTGCAGAGTAAAATGAATTAGAGCAAAAAGCAAAAGCGGGCGTAAACACAAAACGCACAAAACGAATAGCTAGAAGCTAACCTTCAAGATCAGAGATTTGGAGAGCGCGGTCCAGTGCCGCCTGCTCCAGAGTAGAATCATCTTTGCGCTCGGCTTCAAGGGCCGCGATGCGCTTCCTGGCAATGCTGTGGTTCCAGAGCAGCCGCCGGAACAGGTTAGTCCTCTTCAAGAGGCTATTCTGTAAAGAAAAAGAAAAAGAGTTAGGAAATTTTGGGAAGATTTGGCCCGAGAAGACAGAAACTCGGTTGGGCGTCCGTCTACTCGGCCCGAATCTCGGGGACTGGGTAGTGGTTACGGAGAGAAAGAAGAACAGAAGAAAAGAGATACCGCAACTCGGAAAAAGCAAGAAACACTTACAGCGTAGGTCTGCTCAGCGTCCTCGGCGGCTTTGCGGAGGACGAACAGCCTTGCGGCCAGCGTGCTGGTGTCGGAGGTGATGGTCATGGGATGGCTACCGAGATCGGCCTTGTTCCATTCGACGCGATAATGATCAACGTCGCCCAGCATGCTGCCGTTCCACTTCTCGACGCCATGGGCGTCACTCTCCGAAATCCTGTCGATGAAGCCTACCCGGTCCACGACCTGCATCAGCCCCCTCTGATTGGATTTCATCCTCGCCAGCTTCGCGCGAGTAGATCTCGATGGGCTTCTTGGCCTTGAGCTTGGCGTCCACTGCCTTGGCCGGGCCGTCCTTCAGAGCAGAGATCCGCTGCTCGCCTTTCGACAAGGAGATGCAGTATTGCCTTGACCCAGACAGCACATAGGTTGGCCAGCTGGCTTGGGCACTCGATCCTGCGCCTGCACCAGCAGATCCACTAGCAGCGCCAGCGGTGACTTGCGTGCTCTTCACTACCGGCTTCCCGGTGGACGCAGTAGGTGCTTTGGGCGGTGGCATCAGGCTGGCATCCTGCGCAGCATGGTGTGGCAGATTCTTGCGGGTAGCGGCAGCTTCAGGCTTGATGGTCTTCTTGCCGGTGTCCGCCCGAGAAGCGGGTGCAGGCACTTGGCGTGCAGCGGACGGAGCCGCTTGGCGTGAGGTTGGTGGAGGCATAAGCTCGGATGCAGTCTTGGTCGCTTTCTTCTTCGGGGGAGGGCTTGGAGCAGACGGTGGTGAGGCCTGCTGGGTAGGCGGCACAGGCGGCCGGCTACCCTGCGCAGCGTCCGGCTGCGCTTGGTTTTGGAGCACGGGCTCCACCACCGTCTTCTCAACTCGCTGCTCGGTAGCGGGATCAGGTCTGGCGTCGTCTTTTTCTTCTACCCACGGCGTGGCCGCGGGGTCTTCATGAGCTGCAGCGCGCTCTTCCCGCTGCTCGGTGTGGTCCTCCGGCTGCTCAAGGGCGGCGCGGTCCTGGTTCTCAGGGCCTTGATCATTATTCTCCCCAGCTGAGGCAGCTGGGGGAGAAGGAGGTGTCTCATCGTGAGCAGCATCCTGCGCGCTCTGGTCCGCGTAGGACTGCTGCTCCAAGTTCTCGTCGTCTTGGTCACCCGCGCCAGTGTTTTCGGCGCCGATGTCCTCTTCTTCCATCTTTACAAGAGAGGGCGCACGCGCCCTATCCTGCTGCAAGTTCTCGTCATCCTCCTCGGAGAGATCGACGAGTTTCTCAATGTCGATGACGAATTTCCTCTTGCCGGTGCGAGTGGGGGCAGCGGCTGCATCAGCATCCAGGGGATCGCTGGAAGAAGGAAGGAAATCAGAAAGAGAAAAACAGAGAAACAGAATAGCGAGAGGCAGAAGCTAAGTATAATTCAAATGGAACAACTTACCCTTTGCGGGTGGGGAGTTGCCTTCTGGCAGTGGTGGTCTTCTTCTTCTTCTCGGTCTTCTCGGTTTTCTTGGGCTTCTTGGCAGCGGGTTCTTGGGCACCACTGTCCGTCCGCTTCCGAGTCGTGGGAGCAGCCACAGAGAGAGGCTGGACGTCGATGGGATCCTCGGCCTCCTCGTCATCCTCATGCTCGAGTTCCTATGCAGAGTAAAAGAGGAAAAGAAATTGAGAAGCAGAAAAGGAATTATGATTGTGCTACTCGCGGTCAGAGAGGCCAACTGGGTCACCTTCGTCATCCTCGGACCAGTCGCGGATAGAAGCATCAACTTGGTGCTTACCAGTCTGGATGGCATGAGGGATGCAGAGGGTGTCCTGAGTGTCGTAGGCGGTCTCGTCGTCCTCTTCTCGGTCGCTATCCCAGTTGTCCTCGAGGACCTCCTCATCTTCCTCAGCCTGGCGATCGAGGTGCTGGAAAGACAAACAGATGGCACGAATAAGTTGAGTTCTAAACTAAGAGATCCTACCCGGTGTGGCATGCAAACACAAGGCATATAAGCCTAAGGAGTTCTACCCAGTGTGGCATGCAAACACAAAGCATATAATCCTAAGGAGTTCTACCCGGTGAAGCATGCAAACACAAAGCATATAAGGCTAAGGAATTCTACCCGGAAAGACATGCAAACATAAATCATATTCGTTTCAGTTATTCTACTCGGAACAACATGCAAGCATAAAGCATACAGAGCTAAGAGGTTCTACTCGAGACAACATGCAAACACAAAGCATATTCAGCTAAGGTTTTCTACTCGACAGGCCATGCAAACACAAAGCATATGAAGCCTACCAGAGTATCTAGGATGTTCTACTCGATATCAGAGTGGAGAGATAAAGCACAGAAGACTGACCTTTTCGATTGGCTTGGTGCGGCTATACGGCACGAAGCCGTACTGCCAGGTGTCGGAGAGGGACGTCTGCGCGATGGATCTCGCCCAGATGGCGACGTCTGTGGTGCTCAACTCGAAGGTGGTGGTCCTCGTGCAGTCCCGGGGCCCTCCCATGTAGCACATTTTGTGGGAGCGGCGCTGGAGCGGGAGCACCCGGCGCGAGATCCAGCACGCGAGGGGATCGTCGTGGCGGAATCCCTCTTCCTTCAACTCGGCGAGGCGCGACTCCAGTTGAACAAGGTCTTCGATCTTGTTCTTCGGGTTGTAGCCCCAGTTCTGCTGGGTTGGCCACGCATTCTTCCACCTAGGGAGCCCTATCCGTTCCTGGATTGGCTTCCCTTCTTTGGTGGGGACGTTCTTGACGTAGAGGAAGGAGCGCTGCCACTTGCGCACCATCTCCAACCCCTTGACGCGCGGGTGGCTACCCGTGGAGCGCTGCAGCATCATGGCGCTCCCGGTCATCGTCATCGCGCGGCACTCTCTGTGTTTCCCGGGTTGGGGATGCTCTGCTTCCGGAAGAAGAAGTAGCGCGCCCAACTGTGAATAGTTGGGTTCACGCCGAGAAACGCCTCGCAGACCACCGCGTGGAAGGCGAGCATCACCATGGTGTTGGGGGGGGGGGGGATGGTGCGGCTGCAACCCAAAGTTGAAAAGGAATTCCTTGAAGAAGTTGGAGACGGGGAGGCTGAATGCACGCTTGAAGTGCGCGAGGAAGACGACGAACTCGTCCTTCTCTGGTGTGGGGACGATCTCGTTGCCCGGCTGCCTGCACTGCACGCCGGGAGGGACACGACGGGTATTGACTAGCCATTGGCAGTCCTCCGCCGTGACATCGGAGCTCTCCCATCCGGCGCGGGCGGCAGCATCATCCTCTCCGCGAGCCATGGAAGCGAGAAGATTGGTGGGAGATTGGAGTTTGGATTGGATGAGTTTCTCTCGGGATCTTTCCGGCGGCGCGTGGAGCGGCGGCACAGCAAGTGGTTGCGTAGGCGGAGCGCTCGACGGCGGCGGAGAAACGAAGAGGCAGGGGATTGAAGTGAGCAGGAAAGAGAAGAAGAGGGAATCGAGGGGGTATTTATCTCTCCCCTCGAGTTGCCGTTACCAGCGGAGTTAGTGGGATCAATCCTGCAGAGAGATCGTGCGGCGTGGGAAGCGAACCGGTTAGAAACGCACACAACGCATATTGCGCGCGTAACGGGCGCAGTTAATCCCACGTCGAGATCGTGGGCGATTTACTGCGGTTGAAGTGACATACCGTGATGGTGGGCCCTGGTCGCAGTTACTGGCGCGTGGCCTGCCGTACCCCAGGCACCGAGGCGTCGGAGTGACAGGGGTGTGACACGTGCCCCGTCGCGACACGCAGAGAGAAGAGAAATGGTGCTACTCAGAGAAGAAGAGATTCAAGCCAAGGATAAGGGCTACTTGGAGGTGCTACTCGGCATCTTACAATTCGAAGACAGGATTTGTTCTTAAGCTGGAAGGGCCCGGTGAACAAGTTCGCAGGACTCTACCAGCTTCGGGGACTAATGTCGGGGGGTTACCCCCGAGTAGGGGTAAGGCAAGTGTTAAAGTGTTTTGACCAAGTTGGCTGGCTACCCGGTACCCGCTACCCGGTGGACAGCTATTCGGCCGTACCTACCAATGGCCAGGAGGAAGAGTCAAGAAAGTTATATCCTTCCGAGTAGAGGTAGTGGTCCGAGTAGAGGGAGTGGATTCCTACTCGGACCAGAAGTCAATGGAGCCGTTCTGACAAAGGATCCCGCGTATCCTGCGTCCGTACGGCGTGCGGTACAACTTACGGAGTGCGTGATTATCCGCACCACGGTGTGGCTACAGTGCGGTAGGCGCATGTCTAGTCCTGTCACTGACAGAGGGGACAAGACAGGGCTAGGGGCCTACCCTATCTCACTGACAAGGGTGGACAGGTCCCATCTCCGAACGGCGCAACGACTTACGGGGCGAGTGTCAGTGGGAACCCGGAGGCATGCGCGGTTCTGCAGGGCTCCTGTCACATCCCGTTGTACTTTATACTTGTTTTCTATTCGGCTGGGCACCAGTATATAAGGTGCCCCGCCTCCTCCCGTGGGAGGTTCGCTGTGTTGGCTAAGACATTGAGCATTGGCTTCATGTAGAAAGAACTAGAGAGAAGAGTGGCTACTCGGCTGAAGGCCTGATTGTACTGTGGCTACTCGGTAACACACATATAAAGAGAGAGGCAGGAGTAGGGGTGTTACCTCCACACGAGGGCCCTGAACCTGGGTAAGATCTTGGTGTTTGCATTGTTTGTGATCTACCACACGCGGCTACTCGCCGTGTGATCCCTCCCCGAGCACCTCCAGCGTCCATCGGCCCCAACTTTAGCCATCCCATGGCATCTTCCGTGATACCACGACGACAGTTGTCAATCTCACCGGTCTTGCTGAAAACAAAGATTAGACGTATAGTGTGGAAAATGGTGTATGCTTGCAGTAAATAAAGAAAAGCAGGAAATTGTAGAGGTTTGTTTAACAATGTAGGAAAATGGACCGGGGTTCATAGGTTCACTAGTGGTGTCTATCCATAAAAGATAGCATGCTGGGTGAACAAATTACAGCTAGGCAATTGACAAATAAAGGTTGCACCGTAGTGCACATTCATGACATGATGACTACTATGATATTTAGTGTGGGCATTACAACAATATACATAGACCGTGATCCAACTGCATCTATGACTAATAATCCACCCTCAGGTTATCATCCGAACCCCCTTAGGTATTAAGTTTCAAGCAACAGATAATCACATTAAGGAATGTGTGTAATGTAAGCAATGATTGTGCACGCGGGCACTCACACTGTTGTTTTCTCCCTAGTGGCAACATCACATCCTCCCCCGTCACGTTTCTGTCACTCGAGCACAGGCAAAAAGGAGGCATGAACCCACTATAGAGCATAAATACTCCCTCTTGGAGTCACTAGCAACTACTTGGCCAGAGCAACCACTAGCAACGGAAAGCATGCAAGATCACAAATAACATATGCAATAAAGAGCATAATCAACTTGGCATAAGTTCAATATTCATCGGATCCCAGCAAACACATCACATAGAGTTACATAAGAACAATCTCGATCATGTTAGGCAGCTCACGAGATCTAAACATTGAGGCATAGGAGGAGAAGACAACCATCTAGCTACTGCTATGGACCCGTAGTCCAAGGATGAACTACTCACACATCACTCCGGAGGCAGGCATGGTGATGAAGGGGCCTCAAGTGATGATATCCTCTCCGGCAGGGTGCCGGGAGACAGCTTCAGAACCCCCCCTGATCTAGGGTTGACGACGACGGTGGCTGCAGAAATTTTCGGGGATTTTTGATTAGGTGTTTAGGGTTTTCCTTCGGAGGGGATTAAATAGGCGAAAGGGCAAAGGCGGTGGAGCCCTGGGGGCCCCACACCACCCCCCGGCGCGGACAAGGGGGGCACGCCACCCCATGGTTTGGGCCCCCTGAGGCCCGTCTCCGGGTCTCGTCGGGACTTCGTGGAACCTTCGGGAATTCTAAGACTTTCGGGCTTGGAACGAGAGTATTTACAGAACAAATTTTCTGAAACTAAAAACAGAAGAAAACATGGAACTGGCTTTGTGGCATCTTGTCAATAGGTTAGTCCGGAAAATCGATAAAAATGACATAAAGAAGGGAGAAAACATGTAGCAATTGGCACAATATCATCATGGAGCATCAGAAATTATAGATACGTTGGAGACGTATCATGTAGCCATACATGATTCTCATCCTACTTGATTCACAAGGAACGATTTTGGAGCTATGTCTTTCATTCATATTGTTAGAGCAAGTATCATAAGTTTAATTATGTTAATATTGTTGAGGGTTGCTACTAGTGAAAGTATGATCCCTAGGACTTGTTTCCAACAGTTGCAACATTGTTTACTTTAATTTTTTCCACTTGTTTGCTTGCATCCATTTTTAATACCGATTTAAAGTACCTTACTTTACCATCCATATCACCCATAATTCATTATCTCTTTGCTGAACTACTGCACCTACACAAATGATAATTGTATTGGATGTGTTGCGGACACAAGAGACTTCTTGTATCTTAATTGCTCCAAAGGGATACACTCAACCTATACCTCCCTGGGTTCGATAAACCTTGGGTTAGTCACTTGAGTGAAATTTGATGTCATCCTAAAAACCTCTGCGGTTGGAGGCCCAACATAGTCTGCAAGAGTAGTAATGTGTAGTAGCCATCAAACTCTTTTCTAGCGCCGTTTACGGGGAGGTACGGTAAAAGGCACTCACCACTCCGGCAACGAAGCTCTTTTCTGGCGCCGTTTCCGAGGAGGTTAGCGCTTGAAGGTATATCTTTAGATCTTACAATTTTATATTTTTTTTACTAGTTATGCTTAATTTTAAAAAAAGAGCTTTATGAGATTTACATTGAGTTAGTACATGAAGTGTTTGAAGAGAAAAAATAAAAAAACTATGGAACTTTATTTGCATGCTAGTAGAAATGTTATTAGTATAAATTCTTTGAACACCATTATTTCTAATGCTACGGAAAACTTTAAACTTGGGGAAATTGGTTTTGATGAGGATGATATTTTTAGTCCCACAAGTTTGGAGGAGAAAATTTACATTGATGATATTATGCCTCCCATATATGATAATTACAATGACGAATATGATGTTTTTAGTCCACCTACTATTGAGGAGAAAATTTATTGTGATTGTGATATGCCTCCTATTATGATGATTATAATGATAGCTATTTTGTTGAGTTTCCTCCCACTACTATTAATAAGCATGACAATGCTTATCTAGAGAGTAATAATTCTTTTATGCATGTGGCTCATGATAATAATGCTTTATGTGATAGTTATATTGTTGATTTTATTCATGATGCTACTAAAAGTTACTTTAGAGAGGGAAATATGGTTGTAAGAATTTTCATGTTACTAAAACACCTCTCTTTATGTTGAAAATTTTGAATTTGAATTTGTTTTCCCTTCCTATGTTTGCTACTTTGTGCTTCATTGATTTGTTTTTTTTACAAGATTCCTATGCATAGGAAGTGGTTTAGGCTTAAATGTGCTTTATATTTTCTTCTTGATGCTCTACTATTGTTCTTCAATTCTTATTCTTATGTGAGCATCTTTTAAAATTACTATGCCTAGCTAAATGGCGTTAAAGAAAAGCGCTTGTGGGAGGCAACCCACTTTTTTTCCTATGTTATTTTTCTGTTTTCTTTGAGTCTTGGAAGTTGTTACATATGTAGCAACCTCTTATTATCCTTTTATTTTGTTTTTGTGCCAAGAATAACCTCTGTTTGAAACAAAGTAAAACTTGTTTTCTGTCCAGATTTTGCGCTTCACCAAAACCCTCGGTTCTGTCAGCCAGAACGAGAATTTTTTATATTTTCTGGGAACCTGCCCTAGGTTGTTGTATAACTTTAATTAGTTTCTCACTTTTTGATTTGATCTGCGGAAGTGCCTCAAAAAAATTCATCTTTACCAGTTGTTTTATTTTCACAGATTTGTGCAAATATTTGCATTTTCCTATTGATCTTTTTTTGTTGTGTTCTTTCGGGGGGGGGGGGGGGGGTGGTATCCTTAAAAGAAGTTGTGACAGTAGATAAGTTTTTAAATGTAGTCCTTTTGTTGTGTTTAAACTGAACCAAGTTGATTTATTATTTTGATGCACTAACGTTGCTAATGAATATTGTGAGAAGTTTTAGGCAGAGGAAGTTTTCAAGTGTAGGGAGAGATGGATGGTATGAGAAGATGATGGAAGGACAAAAGATCAATCTTGGGGATTCTCATGTCACCCCAATACATATCCAAGAAGTACAAGCGTCAAAGCTTGGGGATTCCCAAGGCATGCCCTTCTTCATCAACAAAAATATCAAGTTTCTTTCAAAACACTATATTTTTATTCCTTGTGTTATTCTTGCAGCGTCATTTTATTTTTTATTTCAGTTTTTTATTGTTGTAATAAATGGTTGGATCCTATAATTTTTAGTTTGGATAGAGACACACTCCGTTTTAGAATACTCTAGTTTTCACTCTTATTGTTCTGTGAGTGTTCAAGTTTTGCTACTACTACGTTTAGCTCTTGTTTTTCACTCGAATTTTGTTCAAAGCTTGTTTGTTTGCTTAAGTTATATATGATTATATCTATGATATTTAATGATTATTTTCTTTGAGAGTTGTTTCAAACAAGTTGTTTGGTGTTGGAGAAGAGTACAATATTTCATAATCATAGTGGTGCAATAGGGAGCTTGTCTAAACTGTGACTTGGACTTTGGCATGTCATGTTAGATGTTATTTTAGTTGTTTGCTTAGTAGTTTATGATATAACATGACTAGTCTCAAATAACTGAGAGTGCTTAATGTGCCATTAAAATTAAATCATGTGTTGTTTTATCATATTGAAGCATGGCATTACGATATTCTCCTTTGATGATTTATTTGGATTGACTTGGCGCATGCTCACACCATGTTATGACTATAAACAAAGTCACATCTAGCCTTGATTATCATTTAGTTTTTGACTTGTAATATCACTTCATCATTTGATTAATAATGTTTTGTCGCTATGCATGATTATGGTCGTTATTGCTCCAAGTCTCATGCTAGCCTTCACCCTGTACTGAGTATGAGCTCTACTCGTGCATCCAACTGCGGTAAACCAAAGTTTTCCAAATGTGTCCACTATACCTACCTATATATGGTATTTAACCGCCACTCCATGTAAATTTCTTGTGTGCTACCTTTAAAACCTTCAAAGTAGTTTAAATTTTATCATGTCTCATGTCAAGCAAGGCTCTTCTCGCTTATTTCACCGGATGAGTATGGAATTTGTGCTCGTCTAAATTTGCACAGAGTTGGTGCCAAATAATATAAACTCAAATAATATAAGAAAGGCACTTCCCTCCGGATTGATGATTTTTGGTGGGCACTCATGGGTACGGCTAGCCATGGTTTGTATAAGACAAGGTGGGGGAAGTGCCAACCATAAGAAAAATAAGTGCTAATGTAAACCGCTCTCAAAAGTCTAAACACTTTGCTTCACATGAGTTATGATAAATTTTTCATTACCATTCGTTGACATAGACATACATCTCCCTCAAAATTATATTTTCAATACCTCTGTTTACATTAGTTCAAATAATATTTATCATCCCTTTGTTCAAGTGCTTTGATCTCAGCTTACAATGCTTTTACATTATGGTTGATCAAGTTGTGTTGGCTGCATGTCACCTCAAAAATTATTTTATTATCACTTACCTACTCAAGGATGAGGAGGAGTTAAGCTTGGGGGTGTTGATACGTCCCAAACGTACATATAATTTTTTATGCTTCGTGCTTGTTTTCTACTCCCTCCGTTCAACAATAGATGACTTCCATATATCTATATATGGATGTATCTAGAAACTAAAATATGTCTACGTACATCTATATCTAGATATGTGGAAGTATATCTATATATGGATGTATCTAGACACTAAAATATGTCTAGATACATCTATATCTAGATATGTGGAAGTCATCTATTGTTGAACGGAGGGACTACATGTTTTCCCTATGTTTTATATCATTTATTGGACTAACCTATTAACAAGATGTCAGTGCCAGTTTCTGTCTATTTTATGCGTGAATTGCAGAAAAGGTCAAAAAATTAAAGTGCTCGGAATTGGCTAAAAAAATTACGAGGATTTTTTGTTCACCGGAAGACTCCAGAAGCCACAAGGAAACCCGAAGGGGAGCTAGGGGCCACCAGCCCCCCCCCCCCCCGTCGCGGCCGCCCCCTACTCACGCCTGGGCCCCTAGCAGCCCTGGCCACCGCCTCGCATCGCCTCTTCACTTATAAATTCACTCTTGACCTGATTCGGGAGGATACCGGAGGATTTTTCCAGACACGCATCCAAGCTCCGCCGCCATCCAAAATCATAATTCGGGGGACATAAGTCTATGGTCTGGCACTCTGCCGGGATGGGGAAGTGCCTCCGGATCCATCTTCATCAACATTGCTGCCTCCCACGATGATGCGGGAGTAGTCCCTCCTCGGGGCTGAGGGCTCGTGCTAGCAGCTATGTGGTTCTCTCTCTCTCTCTCTCTCTCTCTCTCTCTCTCATGATGTGATATTGATTGTGATCGGGTGCTATGTTATCATTTTTGAATCTATGGTGTTTCCCCTTCATTATGTAATGGATACAATGTGCTCAATTGGTTTTATCTAGTATAATCCTCCGGAGTCACCTTTGTCCCACGGTGCCACGGTGATGGTGCGGGTGTCGTGTGTGACTCTATGGGCTATGGACTACATGGATACTTATCATGATCTTGTTCTTACTTTGTTGGATTGAATTGGAATCATGAGGTCTCTTGATGCTTGTGTTTAGTATAATATCTATAGTGCCAAGGTGACAGTGCGGGTGTTGTGGATTGATTAGAAAGATACCATTCAAGAGATAGGTTGTGGTTTTTATTAGTAATATCTTCGGATGGTCAAAGTGACTGGGTTGGGGTGTTCATTGACCGGAACGTGAACTTTAAGGTGTGCTTGTGTATCCCTACGCGATTCTCATCCTACTTGTTTCACGAGGAACGGTTTTCGAGCTATGTCTTTCATGCATATTTTTAGAGAAAGTATCATGTGTTTAATTATATTAATATTGTTGAGGGTTGCTACTAGTGAACGTATGATCCATAGGCCTTGTTTCCAACCATTTCAACACCATTTACTTTCACTTTTGCCACTTGTTTGCTTGCAGCCATTCTTATTACAAATTTACAATACCTTACTTTACCATCCATATCACCCATATTTCAATATCTCTTCACCGAACTAGTGCGCTGATGGTGCAGGAGTTGCACTCGTTGGGAAACCCCAAGATGAAGGTATGAAGATCACATCAGCAAGTTTCCCTCAGAAAGAAACCAAGGTTGAATCGACCAGTAGGAGAAATAAATCACTTCTGAAGGTTGAAGACAGTTGATGTTTACAGGGCGCACTACCGGTTCAGTAGCAACATGGAATCTACACAACACAATCAAATTACTTTACCCCAACAAAGCAGTGAGGTTTTCAATCTCACCGGTTGTGCTGAAAACAAAGGATTAGACGTATAGTGTGGAAAATAGTACTTGTTTGCAGTAAATGAAAAGAGAACAATGATGGCAGTGAATGAGAGGAAAACGGTAATTGCAGTGGTTGTATTATCAGTGTAAAGGAATGGACCAGGGTCCACAGTTCACTAGTGGTGTCTCTCCAAAACAGATAAATAACATGTTGGGTAAACAAATTACAGTTGGGCAGTTGACAGATATAAAGGCTACATCGTGGTGCATATGCATGACATGATGATTACTATGTGATCCATGCGGACATTACAACAAGATTCATAGACCGTTATTCAACTGCATCTATGACTAATAATCCACCCTCGGAGCGTCATCCAATCAAACCTCAGGTATTAAGCTGCAAGCATCAGATTAGTGCCTTAAGTAAAGTGTGTAATCTAAAAAATGTAAACATCATTGTTTTCTCCCTAATGGCAACAACACATCCCCCACCCGTTATGTTTCTGTCACTCGAGCGTGAGTGAAAGGGAGGCATGAACCCACTATCGAGCATAAATACTCCATCTTGGAGTTACAAGCATCAACTTGGCCAGAGCATCTACTGGTAACGGAGAGCATGCAAGATCATAAATAACATAAACATGAAAGAACATGATAGATTGATAATCATTGGACATAGCATTCAATATTCATCGGATCTTATAAAACACAACATGTAGCATTACAATAACAAGATAAAAACATGAGGCATAAAGATGAGAGAACAACCATCTAGCTACTACTATGGACCCGTATTCCAAGGATGAACTACTCACGCATCACTCCGGACGCAGGCATGCTGATGAAGAGCCCTCCGGTGATGATTCCCCCTCTCGGCAGGGTGCCGGGGAGAGCTTCAGATTCCTCCCGAGCTAGGGTTGACGATGACAGCGGCTACGAAACTTTTGTTGGAAAAAGGCTCGGGTATTTAGGGTTAACCCATGGAGGAGCTTAAATAGGCGAGAGGGAAACGCCGGTGGGTGGCCAGGGGAGCCACACCATGTGGTGGCGCGACCAAGGGGGGGTCGCGCCGCCCTATGGTGTGGGCCCTCCAGGGCCCCCCTTCGGACTCCGTGTACGTGACATATTTCTAAGACACTGGGATTTTGTTTCATCCAATTCCAAGAATATTTCTAGAACAACTTTTATGAAACCAAAACCAGCAGAAAACATGAACTCGCTTGGTGGTATCTTGTCAATAGGTTAGTCCCAGTAAATCCGTAAAAATGGCATAAAGTGTATAGGAAACATGTAGCATATGGAATGAAAACAACATGGAACATCATAAATTATAGATACATTTTAGACGTATCAAGCATCCCCAAGCTTAGTTCCTACTCATCCTCGAGTAGGTAAAACGATAAAAACAAATAATTTCTGAGGTGACATGCTACCAACATAAACTTGACCATCTAATTGTAAAAGCATATGTACGCTGAGATCATAGTACTTTAAACATAGGCATGATAGATATAATTCTAACAATGAAACTTAGCAATCACTTTGAATCATGAAAAGTAACACAAATAAAAGATCATGAATAAAAATGCACTTGAAAGTTATACATTTGTTTTGAGCATAAAGAAAACATAGAAAAGTGATATTTCGCTTGTCCTTAAGAGTGGAGAAAAACATAAATGCCAGGACACTTCCAAAGTTTAAGTGAATGACTAGAACAAATAATTTGAGAGCAAGTAATAACACATCATGAATCAATCAATAATAATCTTTGGGACTGATGCACATCAAACTCAGAATGGTAAGTACACTCTCTTAATTGTGCATAAAGTTAGAAGATGGAGACTCAACATAAAAGTAAAAGAAAGGCCCTTCGCAGAGAGAAGCAAGTATTAACTCATGTGCTAGAGCTTTTTATTTTATTAACCAGAGGTATTGAAAACATTTTTTTAGAGAGGTGTATGCTTATGTAAACGAATGACAAACAGGAAATAAAGTACGTCACAAGCCAACTAGACTTCACAAGAGCAGCTCCCATTGAAGGACACAACTGGTATAGAAGGTCATCCCTCTTCTGTTTTGTTTACACAATTATGCTTTGACTGATAAATCACAGGCAAAAATAGTGAATAGAATTTTATAGTAGCCAATTTTGGGGCTGGGCACCCCGCTGCCAGCTCTTCCATCAATTTGGATAAGCGGATGTGCCACTAGTCCAGGTGTGTAAATTCCAATCAACAAGGGAGATAAAGATTCTCTATTTACGTCCTCATGAGCTAAAACAGGGGCACAAAACAGGAATGATTTTGAAAGTTTAAAGGTAGCACGTGAGAAATTTACTTGGAGTGGCGGTTAAATACCACATATAGGTAGGTATGATGTTCACATTTGGCAAACTTTGGTTTTTGGGAATTGGATGCACGAGTAGAGCTCATACTCAGTACAAGTGGAGGCTAGCAAAAGACTGGGAGCGACAAATTAAGAGAGCAATAATGGCCATAATCATGCATAGCGACAAAAACAATATTAACGAAAGTATAAATGGTATTAAAAGTCAAAAGCTAAATGATCATAGAGGCTATAAGTGACTGGTTTGTAGTCATAAACATGGTGTAAGCATGCGCCAAGTCAACCAAATAAAGCATTCGAAGGTGAACAACACAAATTTATGCTTCAATGTGATAAACCCAACTCATGATTCTTTCAATGGCACATTAAGCACTCTTAGTTATTTGAGACAAGTCATGCTACATTAATAACCACTAAGCATAGAATTAAAATAACATCCAACATGACATGAAAAACTCTAGCCACAGTCTATACGAGCTTCTTTTTGCACCGTTGTAAGCAAGAAATTTGTACTACTTCTTTCCAACACCAATCATTTTATACTAAAAAAACTCTCCAAGAGATATAGCAATGAAACAAGAGAGTACTAGCACTACTCTACTAGAACTAACATCTCTGAATAAGATATGCATGAAAAACAAGAGCTAAAAGGATTTGCAGCAGCTAGAAGAAAAACTAAGAATACGGGCATGGAAGAAAACGAGTATTCATATGAAAAAGAGGAGCGCGTCTCTATCCCACACAAGAATGCTGGGTTCCAACTATATTTATTGCACCAAAGAAAAACAAAAGAAAACAAAACAAAAAACAAATAGATGCTCCAACTAAAGTGCATATGGTGTGACCGAATAAAAATATAGTTTCACTAGAAGTGACCTCATAAGTTGTTGATGAAGAAGGGGATGCCTCGGGCATCCCCAATCTTAGACGCTCGAGTATTCTTAGAATTTTCTGGGATGAACCACGGGGGCATCCCCAAGCTTTGGCTTGTCACTCTTCTTGATCACATTATATCACCCTCTTCTCTGGACCCTTGAAAACTTCCTTCACACCAAACTCAAAGTAATTCTCATTAGAGGGTTAGTGCACAATAAAAAAAATCAATGTTCTCCTTGGACACAAGCATTGTTAATACTTTTTAAACATTAGCTACAACCACTGATGTTTTGTGGAGCAAAGAAATCCACTCAACATAGTAAAAGAGAGAATGCAAGTAAAAAGGCAGAATCTATCAAAACTAGAACAATCTGTTTCTAGAAATTAAAGACACTAAGGCAGAAATCCACCTTTTAAACAAGCTTTGGGGCACTTACGTTGCTCAAATCGAAAAATGCAAATCTAGATTTTTTTTGTAAATATCTAAGGATTAAGCACAAAAAATTTCAGGTCATTTTGATATTTCTGTGATTTTACACGAATTTAACAGTGGACATCAGAAATCTGTTTCCTGTGCAGAAATCCAAATCTAACTTCAACTTTCACTAAAGACTTTACTTGGCACAACAAATGCAAGAAAATAAAGACACTAAGGAGTTTATACAGAAGTAAAAAACACCTTGACTCAAAGAAAACAGAAGAAAACATTGCAAAAATAAAACCATGGGTTATCTCCCAAGAAGTGCTTTTCTTTAACGCCTTTTAGCTAGGCCTAGAAAACTAGAATCAAGTATTTTCAAGTGAAGAAGCATCCAAATTGAGACAAGAAACCTCCTCAAAAATGCATTGTATTTTGTCTATAAAAGTTTCATATGTCCCTTTCTCAACACTTTTAGGTTTACTACCTTCATCAAATGGGTTTTCAGGAACAATCCAATCAAAATTCTTCTCTAAAGCTTCTTGAATTGCTACTACTTTAAAAGGTATTGGTATATTGATTTCCTCCTTAGGTTCAGTTTTGTCTAGTTTTTCAAGAGCACCGATAACATCTACACATGATCCTAGCATCTTAAAACGATCAAAGACTTTCCTAGCTTCTACAGCACCATCACCAAATTCTTTAAGCAAAGTTTCCAGAATAAAATCTCTCTTCTCTATGTCCTGAACGTCATTTAGGTGAAGAAACATTTTCTGCATTATGGCGTTGAGTTTAACAAACCTAGCCTCTAACACGTGAACTAAAGAAGCTGCAGCAGTTTCATAATTGGGAGCAAGTTCTACTATGGCTCTATCCTCAAAATATTTATTCTTGCCAACATGATTTAAGAATTCTTCAATGTTATCTTTTCCAATTATAGAACCACTACCTATTGATAAGTCTTTCAGGGTTAACTTAGGGAGCAACATGATGATAAATAAAAACAGGGTAACAAAAATAACAACTAGAATAAAAACTATTTTTTTATGTTTTTGATATAGAGAAGCAAATAAGACAAAATAAAATAAACTAAGCAAAATAAAAACAAAGTAAAGAGATTGGAGGTGAGAGACCCCTGATGGGTGATGACATTGGTAAACCCCAAGAGAAAGGTTGTGAAGAGTGCAACATCAATTTTTTCCTCAGAAAAGAAACCAAGGTTCAATCGACCAGTAAGTGGACAAGCAATCTGTGAAGATTGAAGCAACTGAGATGGCAGGGCGCACTACCAGTTCAACAACAACGTGGAACCTACACAACACAATCAATTCACTTTGCCCCAACGTAGCAGTGAGGTTGTCAATCTCACCGGTTTTGCTGATAACAAAGAGGCTAAATGTATGGTGTGGAAAACAATATGAGAACAATATGAAAACAATAGTAGTAGTGTGAAAACAGTGGAAGCAGTGTGTCTATTATCAGTATGAGAAAATGGACTGGGGTCCACAGTTCACTAGTGGTGTCTCTCCATAAAAGATAGCTAACATGCGTGGTGAAAAATTACAGCTGGGCAATTGATAGAATATGAAACAAGCATTACATAAAGATTACTACGAGATTCATGCGGGCATTACAACAAAATACATAGATCGTCATCCAGCTGCATCTATGAATAATAATCCACCCTTCGAATATCATCTGAACAAACGTTGGGTATTAAGTTGCAAGCAACAGATTATCGCAGTAAGCAAAGTGTGTAATGCAAAGAATGTAAACAAAGTAAACATCGCTATTTTCTCCCTAATGGCAACAACACATCCTCCATCCATCATGTTTCTGTCACTCGAGCACATATGCAAAGGAGTCATGAACCCACTATCGAACATAAATACTCCCTCTTGGAGTTACTAGCATCTACTTGGCCAGAGCATCTACTAACAACGGAGAGCATGGAAGATCATAAATAGCATACACATTAATACAACAAGATAGATTGATAATCAAAAGACATAACATTCAATAATAATCGGATCCCAGCAAACACAACATGTAGCATTACAAATAGATGATCTCAATCATGTGAGGCAGCTCACGAGATCTAAACATGAGGCATAAAGTGCAGAGGACAACCATCTAGCTACTGATATGGACCCGTAGTCCAAGGATGAACTACTTACACATCACTCTGGAGGCGGGCATGGTGGTGTAAACCCGTCCGGTGATGATTTTCCCTCGTGGCAGGGTGCCGGGGAGAGCTCCAGAACCCTCTCGGTCTCGGGTTGACGATGACGGCGGCCTCGGGTGTTTTTCGTGGAAAAGTGGACTCCCATTAGGGTTGACGTATTGGGGGGAATAAACATGCGAAAGGGCGATGGCGGTGGACGCCCGAGGGGCCCACACCACCCCCAGGCGCGGCCAAGGGGCACGCCCCCCTCCAGGCCTCTTCGGGACTCTTTGGAACCTTCAGGAATTCTAAGACTTTCGGGCTTCGAATTTTCCAATTTAGAGAATATTTCCAGAACAACTTTTATGAAACTAAAAACAGCAGAAAACAGGGAATTGGCTCTCTGGCATCTTGTCAATAGGTTAGTCCCGGCAAATCGATAAAAATGACATAAAGTGTAAGGAAAACATGTAGCATAAGACACGAAAACAACATGGAACATCATAAATTATATATACGTTTATGACATATCAACATCCCCAAGCTTAGTTCCTACTCGTCCTCGAGTAGGTAAACGACAAAACAAATAATTTCTAAGGTGACATGCTACCAACATAAACTTGATCATCATAGTAATGTATAGCATGTAAACTAGGATCGAATGAACAAGGGTTGTGTTTTATAGTTGATATCAAATAGACTAATGTATAAACCATTAGGAAGAACAAAGTAAAAAAATTCAATGAATCGATACTAAAAGACAATCCACTGTGCAAAGTATATTAAATATGATTTAAGCTTCAAGAACAACAATATAATTATCCAAGGCATCAAACTCTCACAACAACTCCTGTTAGGATCAAGTCAAGTGACAACAATATGCACGTAGGAAAATCATTTAAATATTTGTGCACTCAAAACAAGCAAGCGTTCTGTATTGGTTCATGGCACCGGGATGTTGTGGATAAAAGAACATTATGGGTGGTTTGGATGGTCAATGGAAGAAAGTATCACACAACTGAAAGTGATCAGTAGACAAGAGGAAGTCTTATAATCAAAGTTATGCAAGGAGTAGTGATTGCCACACAATGGATGCACATAGAGCTATAAGTGTATGAAAGCTCTCCAATGGAAGTAGTGGGGTGCATCCAACTTGCTTCCTCACGAAGACCTAGAGCACTTTTGAAGAGGCTCATCATTGGAATATACAAGCCAAATTCTATAATGTAAGTTCCCCACATAGTTATTGAAGCCATAATATGAAGACACTCTCCAAACTAAAATAATGATTCTAAACAAGCACATGTTTGGAATAAATAATAGTAGTGTTGCCCCCTCTCTCTTTATTATCTCTCTTTTGCCCTTTTTCTTTTTGGGCTTTTTTTATATATAACCTCACCGGTAGGGGGCAACACTCTATTTTACAATAAATCGTCACACTTTTAGTACTCATAACTCAAACTGAAATATCTCTGATGTATATAAAACTAAATGCTCCTGCCGGTGTGCAGTATGCAAAATAACAACGAAGCATGAAAAGTAACAAAATGATGATGGATGTTGTATGGCAATATATCTCGGAATGACTATGGAAATGCCATCATAGGTAGGTATGGTGGTTGTTTTGAGGAAGATAATTTTTGGCTTATTTTTAGAAGACCAAAGTTCTCCCACGGGGTGTGGATGCACTGGCGAATTTTGCATCAACTATCAATGTGAGAATGCGCAATGCACAAGACCGAAGAGGCTAGCAAATATGGATGGTGGAAGTGCCAGAAAACCGCAACATAGAACTCACAAGTTAAAAGATTCCAACTAAAATCATGATCTCACAAGGCATAATAAAAATCACTCTAAGAGGGTCTATGGCAGTGACAAGTCACTGTTAGCTACCCCGACCGTAGCGCGTAACAAAAAGCCATTGCGATTGCTATCAGCAAAGGAAGTCAGATACCATCATCCTATCAACTGGTTATTTGAGTGTGGCACAATTTCAAGCTTTTAGACCAACCATTATTTTTTTTTACTCTAATAGACCAGTAGGTTTACCATTAAGCACATTAATATCTCAAAACAACAACAAATAATAAAGTGAAACAGTTTAGTGATCTACAAGAATATGCAAGCTTTTCCGTTATACCATCTACCACACGTAGCTTTTTCTAGTTCCATCAAACACCAAACAACGAAAACTCTCCAAGAGATATAGAAATGAAACAAGAGAGTACTAACACAACTCTACTAAAACTAATAGCTCTGAATAAGAGATGCAAGAAATATAGGAGCTAAACAGGAATTTTGCAGCAACTAGAAGAAAAACTAAGAATACAAACATAACGAGTATTCAAATGAAAAAGCGGAGTGTGTCTCTCTCCCACACAAAGAATGATAGGTTACAACTATATTATTGTAGAAAGGAGAACAAAATAAAACAAAGGAAAACAAAATAAAAACAAACAAACGCTCCAAGTAAACTTCATATGATGTGACCAAATAAAAATATAGTTTCACTGGAAGTGACCTGATAAATTGTTGATGAAGAAGGTGTTGCTGGCAGAGTTAAATCCTTTCTCTGTGTTGTTGGGAACCCCAAGAGGAAGGTGTGATGAGCACAGTAGCAGGAGTTTTATCCTTACTTAAGAACCAGGGTTATCAATCCAGTAGGAGAAAGAGAATCTTCGGAAGGTTGATGCCACTGACGGTGGTGCTGGCGCTTCACCGGTGTCAGCAAGAACGTGGAACCTGCACACAACACAACCAACATACTTTGCCCAACGGTGCAGTGAGGTTGTCAATCTCACCGGTCTTGCTGAAAACAAATACTAGACGTATAGTGTGGAAAAACAGTGTATGCTTGCAGAAAGTAGAGAGAGCAGGAAATTGTTGTGGTTTGTTTAACAGTGTGGAAAATGGACCGGGGTTCGTAGTTTCACTAGTAGTGTCTCTCCATGAAAGAAAGCATGCTGGGTGAACAAATTACAGCTGGGCAATTGACAAATAAAGGTTGCACCGTAGTGCACAATATGACATGAAGATTACTATGCTATTTAGTGCGGGCATTACAACAAGATACATAGACCGACATCCATCTGCATCTATGACTAATAATCCACCCTCAGGTTATCATCCGAACCCCCTCAGGTATTAAGTTGCAAGCAACAGATAATTGCATTAAACAAAGTGTGTAATGTAAGCAATGATTATGAACGCGGGCACTCTCATCGCTGTTTTCTCCCTAATGGCAACAACACATCCTCCCCCTTCATGTTTCTGTCACTCGAGCAAGGCAACAAGGAGGCATCAACCCACTATCGAGCATAAATACTCCCTCTTGGAGTCACTAGCAACAACTTGGCCAGAATAACCACTAGCAACAGAGAGCATGCAAGATCACAAATAACATATGCAAATAAAGACTATAATCAACTTGGCATAAGGTCAATATTCACCGGATCCCAGCAAACACAGCATAGAGAATTACATAAGATCAATCTCGATCATGATAGGCAGCTCACGAGATCTAAACATGGAGGCATATGAGGAGAATACAACCATCTAGCTACAGCTACGAACCCGTAGTCCAAGGATTAACTACTCACGCATCACTCCGGAGGCAGGCATAGTGATGAAGAGGCCTCCAGTGATGATCTCCTCTCCGGAAGGGTGCCGGAAACAGATTCATAACCCCCTGATCTGGGGTTGACGGTGACGGCGGCTGCGGAACTTTTTCGGGGATTTTGATCAGGTGTTTAGGGTTTTTCATCCGGGGGGCTTAAATAGGCGAAAGGGAAAAGGCGGTGGAGGCCGGGGGACCCCCATAGCTGGCGTGGCCAGGGGGGCCGTGCCACCCTATGGAGTGGCCCCCCTCCTGCCCCTCTCCGGCTCCTCTTCGGTCTTTTGGATGCTTCCGGGGAAAATAGGACTTCCGGGCTTCGAATTTTCCAATTCCGAGAATACTTCCAGAACAACTTTTCTCAAACTAAAACACATCAGAAAACAGGGAACTGGCTCTGTGGCATCTTGTTAATAGGTTAGCCCGGAAAATCGATAAAAATGACATAAAGACGGGACAAAACATGTAGCAATTGTCAAAATATGACCATGGAACATCAGAAATTAGGGATACGTTTATCACGTATCAGAAGGGGATGCCTTGGGCATCCCCAATCTTAGATGCTTGAGTATTCTTCGAATTTTCTAGGATGAACCATAGGGTCATCCCCACACTTTGACCTTGCACTCTTCTTGATCACATTATATCACCCTCTTCTCTTGACCCTTGAAAGCTTCCATCACACCACACTCAAAGAGTAATTCGCATTAGAGGGTTAGTGCAACAATCAAAAATTCATCTATTCTGCATGGGCACAAGTGCTATTGATACTTTTAAAATTAGCTATAGCCAATGATGTTTCATGAAGCAAAGAAATCCACTTGACGTCATAAAAGATCAAATCCAAGAAAATTGGCAGAATCTGCCAAAACCAGAACAGTCTGTACAGACGATTTTTTTGGGGCACTTACGTTACTCAGATCGAAAAACTTCAAGAACAAAAAATTTATGGAATTAGATGAGTAATAAGCACAAAATATTTCAGGTAATGCTGATCTTCCTGGATTTTATATGATTTTGTACGGTGGACAGCAGAAATCTGTTTCCTGCGCAGAAATCCAAACCAACTCCAACTTTCGCTAGAAACTTTACTTGGCACAACTAAAACATGAAAATAAGATACAAAGGAGTTGCTACATAATTATACAGCCCTTTGTCCCAAAGATAACATAGAAAAACAAAGCAAAAATAAAACCATGGGTTATCTCCCAAGAAGTGCTTTTCTTTAACGCCTTTTAGGTAGGCCCAGAAAAATGGATTCACGTGTTTTCAAGTGAAGAAGCATCCAAACTGTAATTTGTTCGAATAATGGAATCAAAAGGAAACTTCATTATATTTCTAGGAAAGTGTTCCGTATTCTTGAGTGGGAATTGAAATTTAATATTCCCCTCTTTCATGTCAATAACAACACCAATAGTTCTAAGAAAGGGTCTTCCCAAAACAATTGGACGAGAATCATTGCATTCAATATTCATAAGGCCAAAATAATAAACAGGGAATAGGTTATTATTAACCATGATAAGAATATCATCAACTCTCCCCAAAGGTTTCTTTCTAACATTATCAATAAGACGAATATCCAAATAGCAGTGCTCCAAAGGTGTCAAATCAAGAATATCATATAGTTTCTTAGGAATACCAGAGATACTAGCACCAAGATCACATAGAGAATTGCAATCAAAATCATTCACTTTAATTGTAATGATGGGTTCCCAACCATTATCTAGCTTCCTAGGGATAGAGGCTTCACACCTTAATTCATCCTCTCTAATTTGCATGAGAGCATTTGTAATATGTTTTGTTTAAGTGATATTCATAGTACTAGCATTAGGAAAACTAGAAAGATTTTGTAAGAACTTAATCACTTTAGTTATGTTGCAATCATCAAAGTCAATATCATTTTATCAAAGGTAATGGGACCATTGTCTCCCATGTTTCTAAAAAATTTCAGCACTTTTATCAGGAAAAAATTTAGCAGTTTCAAGCAGTTTTGCATGTTTAATAGCAGAAGTGGGAGTGTTGACACCACCAATTACTTTACCATTGATAGTATAAGGTTTACTAGCATGAGAAGCTTCAGTTTTAATAGTGGTGGTAATGGTGCAAACATTAGCTATATTATTCTTTCTATCTATTTCATCTTCTCTTTCCCATCTAGCATGCAATTCAGCTGACATCCTAACATTATCATCAATTCGAATTTGGATGGAATTCAGAGTTTTTCTTTCTTTAACATCATGAGGATAACCTTTAGTTTCAGAAAATCAACATCAAGAGAAAGGCTATCAACTTTAGAAGCAAGAACATCAATTTTTCCAAACTTTTCCTCAACAGATTTATTGAAAGTAGTTTGTGTACTAATAAAATTCTGGAGCATGTTTTCAAGATCAAAGGATACACTTTTATTGTTGTTGTAGGAATTACTATAATAATTACCATAAGCATTATTATTATTGGGGGATATGTCCTATAGTTGTTGCTACCAAAATTATTCCTATAAGCATTGGTGTTGAAATTATTATTTTTAATGAAGTTCACATCAACATGCTCTTATTGAGCAACCAAAGAGTATAAAGGAGAATTGTTTGGATGAATAGGAGCATGGACATTCACAAGTATAGACATAATAGCATCAAGTCTATCACTCAAAGAGGAAGTTTCTTCAATAGAATTTACCTTCTTACCAGTTGTAGCTCTCTCAGTGTGCCATTCAGAATAATTTACCATCATATCATCAAGAAGCTTTGTTTCTTCCCCCAAGGTAATGGAGATAAAGGTTCCTCCAGTAGCTGAATCCATAAGGTTTCTTGAAGAAAAATTCAGACCTGCATAAAAGGTTTGGATGATCATCCAAGTAGTCATTCCATGAGTGGGACAATTCTTTACTAAATATTTCATTATTTCCCAAGATTTAGCAACATACTCATTATCAAGTTGCTTAAAATTCATAATGCTACTTCTTAAAGATATAATCTTAGCAGGAGGATAATATTTTCCAGTGAAAGCACCTTTACACTTAGTCCAAGAATCAATACTATTTCTAGGCAAAGATAGCAACCATTCTTTAGCTCTTCCTCTCAAAGAGAATGGAAACAATTTCAATTTAATAATATCTCCATTTGCATATTTATATTTTTGCATCTCACATAGTTCAACAAAATTATTAAGATGGGCAGCGGCATCATTAGCACTAACACCAGAAAGTTGCTCTCTCATAATAAGGTTTAACAGGGCAGACTTTATCTCCTAAAAATCATCAGTAGGAGCAGGTGAAAAAATAGGTGTGCTAATGAAATCATTGTTTTTGGTGCTAGTAAAGTCACACAACTTAGTGTTCTTAGGATTAGTAAATTTAGCAAGACTAAAAACAGGATAAAAAGTACAACTAGAATAAGAACTATTTTTTTGTGCTTTTGATGAAGAGAAGCAAACAAGACAAAGTAAAATTAAATAAACTAAGCAAAACAAAAACAAAGTAAAGAGATTGGAAGTGAGAGACTCCCCTTGCATAAATTCTCTTCCTCCCCGGCAACGGCGCTAGAAAGCTTGATGGGTGCTGACGTTGGTAAACCCCAAGAGGAAGGTTGTGAAGAGTGCAGCAGCAAGTTTTCCCTCGGAAAAGAAACCAAGGATGAATCGACCAGTAGGAGGAAAAGCAATCTCTGAAGGTTGAAGCAGCTGAGATGGCAGGGCGCACTACCGGTTCAGCAGCAACGTGGAACCTACACAACACAATCAATTCACTTTGCCCCAATGTAGCAGTGAGGTTGTCAATCTCACTGGTTTTGCTGATAACAAAGAGGTTAAATGTATGGTGTGGAAAACAGTATGAGAACAATATGAAAACAATAGTAGAAGTGTGAAAATGGTGGAAGCAGTGTGTGTATTATAAGTATGAGAAAATGGACCGGGGTCCAGAGTTCACTAGTGGTGTTTTGGTATGTCATAAATGTATCTATAATTTCTGATGTTCCATGATTGTTTTCATGCCATATGCTACATGTTTTTCTTACACTTTATGTAATTTTTATCGATTTTCTAGGACTAACCTATTGACAAGATGCCACAGAGCCAGTTCCCTGTTTTCTGCTATTTTTAGTTTTAGAAAAGTTGTTCTCGAAATATTTTCGGGATTCGAAAATTCAAAGCCCAGAAGTCTTAGAATTCCCGAAGGTTCCACGTAGTCCCGAAGAGGACCGGAGGGGGGCCACACCATAGGGCGGCGCGCCTCCCTGGCCACGCCTGGGGGTGTTGTGGGCCCCTCGGGCGTCCACCGCCATCACCCTTTCGCCTATTTAATCCCCCTGATACATCAACCCTAAAAATATACCACTTTTTTTGAGAAACACCCGAGGCCGCCGTCATCGTCAACTCGAGATCAAGAGGGTTCTGGAGCTCTCCCCGGCACACTGCCGGGAGGGAAATTCATCACCGGAGGGGTCTACACCACCATGCCCGCCTCCGGAGTGATGCGTGAGTAGTTCATCCCATGACTACGGGTCCATAGCAGTATCTAGATGGTTGTACTCTCCACTTATTCCTCATGTTTAAATCTCGTGAGCTTCCTTACATGATCGAGATCATCTTATTGTAATGCTACATGTTGTGTTTGTTGGGATCCGATGATTATTGAATGCTATGTCTTTTGATTAGCAATCTATCATGTTATCTTCATGTGAATGTTATTTATGATCTTGCATGCTCTCCTTTGTTAGTAGATGATCTGGCCAAGTAGATGCTAGTGACTCCAAGAGAGAGTATTTATGCTCGATAGTGGGTTCATGCCTCCATTGCATCTGTGCTCGAGTGACAGAAACGTGATGGATGGAGGATGCGTTGTTGCCATTAGGGAGAAAAGAATGATGTTTAGTTCGTTTACATTGTTTACATTACACACCTTGCTTACTGCGATTATCCATTGCTTGCAACTTAATACCCAACATTTGTTCGGATGATATTCGAAGGGTGGATTATTAGTCATAGATGCAGTTGGATGACGATGTATGTATTTTGTTGTATTGCTCGCATGAATCTCATAGTAATATTTATGTCATGCATGTTCTTTATCTGTCAATTGCCCAGCTGTAATTTGTTCACCATGCATGTTAGTTATATTTTATGGAGAGACACCTCTAGTGAACTATGGACCCCGGTCCATTTTCTCATTCTGATAATACACACACTGTTTCCACTGCTTTCACACTGCTTCTACTGTTTTCATACTATTCTCGTACTGTTTTCCACACCATACATTTAACCTCTTTGTTATCATCAAAACCGTTGAGATTGACAACCTCACTGCTTCGTTGGGGCAAAGTGAATTGTTTGTGTTGTGTAGATTCCACGTTGCTGCTGAACTGGTAGTGCGCCCTGCCATCTCAGCTGCATGAACATTCTGAAGTTACTCCTTCCTCCTACTGGTTGATTCAACCTTGGTTTCTTTCTAAGGGAAACTTGCTGCTGCACTCTTCATACCTTCTTCTTGGGGTCTCCCAACGAACGTGTGTTCACACGCATCAAGCACTTTTCTGGTACCGTTGCCGGGGAGGAAGAGAATGTAACATCCCAAGTATGAAAACAACCTTAGAATGTTTTGCTTTTTGTTAATTTATGTTTTGCATCATGTCATCATAAGCATTGCATGTGGCATGTGTTTCAATTTGAAATTCAATTCAATTTCAAACCAATTGGTTCATACTTGGTATGTTCCAATGTTTTCAAATAAATCACTAACAGAAACAAATCAATTGCTTCCATAAACTTGAATTTTCACATAATTGACTTGGTTAAGTTTTCAAATAATGCAAATATTGCAAAGCTCAAGCAAATTCATTTAAAATTCAAACATCCACAAATATTTAAATTTTTTGAAAACAAAACTTCATGCAACTGGGCTTTTGAGTTATTTAATCCATTAAAAATATTTGCACAATAAAATTCCTTTTATTAAAACCCTAATTTGAATTTCAAATTCAAACACCAAATAAATATTTGAAATTTTGAAAAACCAAAGTTGGTGCATATGGGCATTTCCAATGTTCAGTGCAATCAATTTGTTTTCATAATTTTATAAACCCTAAAAACCCTTCTATTTCCTCTCTTTTCTATTCTCTACAAAAAAAAGGAATAAAAAGAAAAAAAATAGTGGGGGAGGCAGGCCAGCCCAAGTGGGCTGAGCCCACCTACTACCCCAAGGCCCAAGCGACCCCCCCCCATCCCTGTCGTCTTCCTCCTTGCGTACGGAGACAGAGAAAAGGGGAGGGCTCCCCCACCTGCAGCCCTACCTGCTCCCCCTCCTCCTATTTCTACCCGAGGCCGAGCCATAACCCTAGCCCTAGCTTTCCTCCTTCCTCCTTGCCGCCGCCATCCTCTTCTCCCCTCTCCGATCCCTCTCGGTGGTCCGAAATTTCTTCACCGGAGCAAGCCATGGCCGGCGCTTGAACGTCCCTTTTCGTCGCAGCCGGTCGCCCTCGAGCCTGTTCGTCTGCGCCAAACACTTCTCGGTGAGCCTACCTACCGATTCCCGCTGTTTCCTGGTCCGATTGCTTGCTGTATGTCACGCCGCGGCCATCCGCTCCTCCCTGTACGCCATGAACGCCTTACAGAGGAAAAAGACGTGGCCTTTGGGCTTGCCCTCGCACGTCGCACGCGCACATCGCACACCGCACGCGCACCTGCACCACGCCCCCACACGGCGCCCACGCACACGCTCGCGCACAGAGCAGCAACGGTCGTCGTCGCCGTCCGCCTTCGTCGATCTCCTACAGATGCAAAATTTTCTTCAGTTTCGTCAGTACACGGATGTGTTTCCTACTTATTCAGTTAGGCACATAACAAAACACCAACCGAGCCACAACCCAGTGGTAGCAAGCCCACGCGCGCGAGCCCGAGGGCGTGGGTTCGAGTCCCCCCCCCCCCAGCGCATTTTTTTTTCTTTTTGGTTTTATTTTTCCTGCAGCTCAGCCCCAAAACAGATCAGATCTTAATTTGTAAATTCCACCAAATATTCATAAATGCTCCAATTTTGGTGATTCAAATTTCTGTAGATTCATAACTGTGAGCACTTTCGAAATATGTAAAGATGTCAACATGTTTCTGTAATAAATTTTGCACTAAATAATTAAATACAGAAATGGCTATTAAAATTTGAAACTTTGGAAATTCATAACTTGAGTTCTGTTCACCCAAATTGAGCAAACTTGGGCTCTAAAATTTTGTCTTAACAAACTCTACACAGTGGTATTTTATTTGGTCACAATTGAATTAAATTTGAACATGCTTCCCTCTGTTTACTAAAAGGGGCAGAATAAAAATGCTTATGGAAAAATGCATAATAAATTCAACGATTATCCAAAAATTATGTTTAATGGCTTAAAATGTTCAGTGAAACATTGTCCACATGTTTTCAAGTATTCCCCATGATTTTGTAACTGAAAGTACCTCTTTTTAAATTGTTTACCAAAAATGGCAGAAATGAAAACAATAAGAATTAATTCTTAGTTATTATTTTCTTCACCCAAAAATTATGGAAACTATACCAAAATGGAAAGAACTTCAATTAATAACAGAAAAGCAATCATTTCATGCATGTGGGTATACTTTTGATGTATTGGTCTTATTAAAATTAATAATAGTCCACTAAGATAAATATGAGAGGTTTCCAAATAATGCAAACTTATTTGGGACACTCATTTAACTTGATGATCATGTCCATGATCTCTTACTTGCATTAAAATGGCATGCATCATCCCATGTTTGTGCATTATGCCATGTTATTGATTGTTCGTCTCTCTTCGTTGTTTGTTTGCTTCTTCCCGAATAGACGACGACGTTGAGACATACGAGGTTTACGATACTACTTCAGAGGAGTTAGCCCAGTACCAGGCTACTGAGTTTGCAGGCAAGTATTCACTCACCTGAACCATTGTGTCCTTTCCACACTTGATACCGATACTTTCCGTTGTCTAATCTGCTAGCCTTAAGATTCGTTGCTTGTGTTCCGATCCTATCACATGTTATCATGTAACCCTGATATAGCCTCACCTCCACCCCTATAACCATGTTTCCTGTTGCCTGTGTCTTACTAGCATGCTTAGGGTTGTTGTGCTCGAGTCTGATGTCCGTTATTTCTTTTACCATCTCTATTATGTTCTGGGGGCTCGATATTTAAACAACCACCTGTTAATGTTTGAGGTCATAATAACTTGATGATAAGGCACCGGCAGGAGGCCGGGTATGGTTTTGAGGCCTGCTAGTGTCGAACTCAGGAAAAGTTCTTGTCCTCTAGATCCATGATGAGCGCGCTAACCGCATGTGGGAAGCTTGTATGGGCGCCCCCCGCAACTCTGATTCGATTCGCATCTCGTCCAAATCGCCACACTTAGTTCGGGCTTTCCATTTGATGCACGCATATGCAGGTACGAACCCTTGGCGCCAGGGTGGAACTTTTGTAGTCGGCATTTAGGGCGGCGTGGTCTTCCAGTGCTATGATGGTCCCCCTTTTCTTCGTGGGGGCTCGATTAGCCGCGCACGCACAGCACGTGGTTCTTTGGGCTTGATGCCAAGAAGAGTTGGGTTGTGTTGAGTGGCCTGCTTGTTGGGTTTGATCCCCGCCTGGCGGGTTATTCTTACGTGTACGGCCAAATTGGTGCATCCCTGCAGGGTTAAATCTTCTCGAGAAGCCGTGTTGTCCACGGTTATGGATGACTTGGTGATAGGGCTGGCTAACAAGGATTAGACAACATACACCTAATTAATAATAATTTGACTAGTAATAGGCATATTGTCACAATAACCTGAACCTTCATTAATCCAACTGTGTGAGTTATCCTCGGATTGCTTCTTTGGATAAGGGGCGAGATCCAGGATGGGTTTGTTTGAGGTTAGTGGTAGTTGGCTCCGATGCGCTATCTTATCCCTTTCTTTTAGCCGGATGTTGTAGCGTGTCTCTGTAGTTGGTTAGTGCAGCCCGCTGCCGCACCTTTGTATCACCTATCTTCCGTTGAACCCAAAGCATCTGTACTTGGTGTTGTCGGGTACACTTTGGTATCTTGTGCGTCTTGCTTGCCAGTACTCGTCCGTACTGACCCCTTTGGTTCTGCTGGTTCTGCAGACTACGTTTCCGAGGATCCCCATGGTGGCTACTACGTGGAGTATGACGAGGCTGCTGACGAGTAGATAGCGGATCCGGGCAGGATCCGAGACTTCGTGGATGGGCTCCGTTCTTTCGTTTCCGGCCTCTTAGGCCTATTTGGATCTTGTCTGTACTCAGACACTTTGGATGCTTCCGCTGTGATGTAATGATGACTTGTTGGGACATGTGTCCTCTGCATGACTGTATTTGCTATCTCTGCTCTAGTGAGAGCTTTTCCCACTTATTTCTATTTCTTTGTGTCTTAGAGATTTGTTGTGATGTCACTTGTTCAAATGCCGTTGACGTACCATGTGTGTATGTTATGAAGTACGTCAATGGAAGTATTCGGATTCCTATTGGATGGTTTCACAGACGATGAATAGTAGAGGATGGTTGTCACACGTTTACGTGTTGGCCTACTCATATTGAGATGCGGGTGCAGGTAGGCCCCGTAAGCCAATTATCTACTATTTAGCGGGCTGTGTGTATCCTCTAGAAGTCCGGGTGCGACAGAGAATTTCTGCAAGGGGAGTCTCTCACCTCCAATCATTTTACTTCATTATTGTTTGGCTTGTTACATGCTTTATCATGCTTTCTAGCAATGTTTGATGTATTTGAAACTAGATCTTATTTGCAAGGTGGGTTCATGGATGAACAACAAAAATATTATAAGGGACACCGTTTGTAACAAAAAGGGATACACTTATGGCAGCAAATTACTAAATTGCATGACTATGCTAAAAACTTGTGCTCTACTTATAATGTTACTTATTGATTGGATAAAGCTTGTTGTTGTAGGAGGTACAAACACCTCCCTTTTCAATGTGAGTATAATGATAATGTTACCATATCTTCTTATGTTAAGGGAAATTATGACTTTTATGATGTGGAACAAATTGAGGAATTTATTGCTTGGAAGGGTGCATTCAAAATTGCCTATTTTCTTGAAAGTATTGATGTTGCACCTTATAAATACGAGACTTATGATATACTTGAATATTGCTTTGATAATTACAGGGATTGTAATTACTACATACTTAAATATCTTAATGGATTCTCTCCCCCAAAGGGAGAGACTAGTGCCTTGCAGGAACCTTTGGAAGAAGAAATTGTTGAAACTCGAAGCTCATTGGATGAAAAAGAGGAGGAGAGTGATGATCAAGAGGAGGAAGAATGGAACCCATGCCTACCTCCCAATGATAGTAACTCTTTAACTCATACCTTGTTTTATTACAATCCATGCTACTTTGATAAATCTTATGATAATCCTCTATTTATCCCAACTATTGATATGCATGATAATGAGGAAGTTTGCTTAGAAAATTTACATGATAATGATCTTGTTGACGGTCCTATGTTACTTGATGTTATAAATTGTAATGCTACTAAAACTGGGATTCCTATTAGTAGTCCCATACCTTTTATGAGTGATCAATCATCTTGTTTCGCTATTGCTAAAAGTGGGAAAAAAGAGGAGCTGATTTTTAATTTTGATCCCACTGTTTTTGAGCTTGATATGAATTGTGTGCTTTTATACCATGACAAACATGCTTTATGTGATAATTATGTTGTTGAGTTTCTTCATGATGCTACTGGAAATTATTGTGAGAGAGGAAAATATGGTTGTAGGAATTTTCATGTTACTAAAACACCTATCTTTCTGTTGGAGTTTGAGCTTCTTTGATTAATTTCTTTAGAAGATTTCTATGCATTGGAAGTGGTTAGACTTAAATTTGTTTTATATTTTCTTCTTGGTGCTCTATTTTTCTTAATTCATATTTCTTATTCTTCACTTGAAAACATGTGAATCCACTTTTCTGGGCCTAGCTAAAAGGCGTTAAAGACAAGCACTTCTTGGGAGATGACCCATGGTTTTATTTTTTCTTTGTTTTTCTATGTTTTCTTTGATTCAAGGGGTTGTATACTTTTGTAGAAACTCCTTTGTATCTTTATTTTCATGTTTTAGTTATGCCAAGTGAAGTTTCTGACGAAAGTTGGAGTTGGTTTTGGATTTATGCGCGGGAAACAGATTTCATGTTGTGCACCGTAAAAAAATGTATAAAATACAGAAAGATCGGAATGATCTGAAATTTTTTGTGCTTATTCCTCAGCTAATTCCGAAGCTTTTTTGTTCTTTAAGTTTTTCTATCTAAGCAATGTAAGTGCGCGGGGAAAATTCGCCTTTACAGATTGTTCTAGTTTTGGCAGATTCTGCCATTTTCTTGCATTTTCTCTTTTACGATGTCAAGTAGATTTCTTTGCTTCAAGAAACATCAGTGGCTGTAGATAATGTATCAAAGTATAAATATCACTTGTTCCCATGCAGAACCCATGATTTTTTTTTATTGTTGCACTAACCCTCTAATGCGAATTACTCTTTGAGTGTGGTGTGAAGGAAGGTTTCAAGGGTCAAGAGAAGAGGGTGATATAATGTGATCAAGAAGAGTGCAAGGTCATAGCTTGGGGATGCCCCCGTGGTTCAACCCAGAAATTCCTAAGAAGACTCAAGCATCTAAGCTTGGGGATGCCCAAGGCATCCCCTTCTTCATCAACAATTTATCAGGTCACTTCTAGTGAAACTATATTTTTATTTGGTCACATCATATGAAGTTTACTTGGAGTGTTTGTTTGTTTTTATTTTGTTTTATTTTGTTTTCCTTGCTGAAATAATATAGTTGGACCCTATCATTCTTTGTGTGGGAGAGATACACTCTCCACTTTTTCATTTGAATACTCGTTATGCTCGTATTCTTAGTTTTTCTTCTAGCTGCTGCAAAATTCCTGTTTAGCTCCTATTTTTCTTGCATCTCTTATTCAAAGCTGTTAGTTTTAGTAGAGTTGTGTTAGTACTCTCTTGTTTCATTGCTATATCTCTTGGAGAGTTTTTTTGTTTGGTGTTTGGTAGAAAATGCTACGTGTGGTAGAAGGTATAACGAGAAAAAGCTTGCATATTCTTGTAGATCATTAAACTGTTTCACTTGATTATTTGGTGTTGTTTTGAGATATTAATATGCTTAATGGTAAACTTGCTGGTCTTGTAGAGTAAAAACAATTAATGGTTGGTCTAAAATCTTGAAACTGTGCCACACTCTAATAACCAGTTAATAGGATAATGGTATATGACTTCCTTTGTTGATAGCAATCGTAATGGCTTTTTGTTACGCGCTGCGGTCGGCGTAGCTAACAGTGTCCCCGATCTTTTTTTATATGTTTTGGCCACGTCCGTTTCCGCTCCGAAGAGGAAGGTTTGGATCTTTCAATCTTATGTCGTGAGGGATGTGACCTATGTTAGGTCCATAAGATACCACGGCTTTTAGTGTTCTATGATTCACCTCCGATTCTAGGTTGACTAGAGAGGAGAGTTCCCTTCAAGGGAATCAGGACTTGAAAGCAACCGTTAGCAACAGTGCCAAGCCATGCCTATTGCCATAGCGGCTTCCGAGACTTGGACTCGAGGAAGACAAGATTAGGATGTCTTTGTTGAAAAGGATTACCTTCTTTGTGGTAATTCTTTTCGTTCACTGCCACGGACCCTCTTGGAGTGATTTTCATTATTCCTCATGAGTTCATGATTTTATTTGGAATCTTTTAACTTGTGAGTTCTATGTTGCGGTTTTCTGGCACTTCCACCATCCATATTTTCTAGCCTCTTCGGTACTGTGCATTGCTCATTCTCACATTGAGAGTTGGTGCAAACTTCGCCAGAGCATCCAAATCCCGTGGGAGAACTTTGTTCTTCTACACATAAGCTAAAAATTATCTTCCTCAAAACAGCCTCCATACCTACCTACCATGGCATTTCCATAGCCATTCTGAGATATATTCCCATACAACATCCATCATCATTATGTTACTTATGATGCTTCATTATTATTTTTCATACTGCTACACTGGGAGGAGAATTTAGTTTTATTTACATCATAGATATTTCAGTTTGAGTTATGAGTACTGAAAGTGTGTTGATTCATTGTTAAATAGAGTTCTACCCCTACCAGTGAGGTTATATATTAAAAAAAGCCCAAAAGAGAAAAATAAAAAAAAGAAAGACGCAAAAGAGAGAAAATAAAGAGAGAGGGGGCCAGCACTACTATCATTTATTCCACACTTATGCTTTGTTTAGAATCATTACTTCAATTTGGAGAGAGTTTTCATATTATTATTTGCATAACTATGTGGGGAACTTGCATTATAGAACTTGGCTTATATATTCCAATGATGAGCCTCCTCAAAAAGAGCTCTAGGTCTTCGTGAGAAAGCAGGTTGGATGCACCCCCACTAGTTCCTTGGATGATTATATTGGTGTTCTTGAAGCTTAAATCATCTTTAATATACTTTTCACAGTAGATTGTCTTTTAGTATTGATTCATTGAAAGGTCTTACTTTGTTATTCCTAATGGTTTATACATTACTCATTGATATCAACTATAAACCACAACCTTTATTCATTTGATCCTAGTTTACATGCTTTACATTACTATGATGATCAAGTTTATGTTGGTAGCATGTCACCTCAGAAATCATTTGTTTTGTAGTTTACCTACTCAAGGACGAGTAGGAACTAAGCTTGGGGATTTTGATACGTCATAAACGTATCTATAATTTCTGATGTTCCATGTTCTTTTCATGCCTTATGCTACATGTTTTCCTTACACTTTATGTCATTTTTATCGATTTCCCGGGACTAACCTATTGACAAGCTGCCACAGAGCCAGTTCCCTATTTTCTGTTGTTTTTCGTTTCAGAAAAGTTGTTCTAGAAATATTCTCAGAATTGGAAAATTTGAAGCGCGAAAGTCTTAGAATTCCCGAAGGTTCCACGGAGTCCCGAAGAGGCCCGGAGGGGGCCACACGATAGGGCGGCTCGCCCCCAGGCCATGCCTAGGGGTGGTGTGGGCCCCTCGGGCATCCACTCCCATCGCCCTTTCGCCTATTTATTCCCCCTGATACGTCAACCCTAAGAATATACCACTTTTTCCTGAGAAACACCTGAGGTCTCCGTCATCGTCAACCCGAGATCAAGAGGGTTCTGGAGCTCTCCCCGGCACCCTGCCGGGAGAGGAATTCATCACCGGAGGGGTTTACACCACCATTCCCGCCTCCGGAGTGATGCGGAGTAGTTCATCCTTGGACTACGGGTCCATAGCAGTAGCTATATGGTTGTACTCTCCACTTTATGCCTCATGTTTAGATCTCATGAGCTGCCTCACATGATCGAGAT
This sequence comes from Alopecurus myosuroides, assembly GCA_028641055.1. Classification (NCBI taxonomy): domain Eukaryota; kingdom Viridiplantae; phylum Streptophyta; class Magnoliopsida; order Poales; family Poaceae; genus Alopecurus; species Alopecurus myosuroides. Next base: position 250,869,035 of record CM054059.1, read on the forward strand.
CATCTATTTGTAAAGCTACATGTTGTGTTTGCTGAGATCCGATGATTATTGAATGTTATGTTCTTTGATTATGAATTTATCATGTTATCTTCATGTGTATGTTATTTATGATCTTGCATGCTCTCCGTTGTTAGTAGATGCTCTGGCCAAGTAGATTCTAGTGACTCCAAGAAGGAGTATTTATGCTCGATAGTGGGTTCATGCCTCCTTTGCATCTGTGCTCAAGTGACAGAAACGTAATGGATGGAGGTGTGTTGTTGCCATTACGGTGAAAACAACGATGTTTACTTTGTTTACATTTTTTTACATTACACACCTTGCTTACTACGATTATCCGTTGCTTGCAATTTAATACCCAACGTTTGTTCGAATGATATTTGAAGGGTGGATTATTAGTCATAGATGCAGTTGGATGACGATCTATGTATTTTGTTGTAATGCCCACATGAATCTCATAGTAATCTTTATGACATGCATGTTCTTTATCTGTCAATTGCCCAGCTGTAATTTGTTCACCGCACATGCTAGCTATCTTTTATGGAGAGACACCTCTAGTGAAATGTGGACCCCGATCCATTTTCTCATTCTTATAATACACACACTGTTTCCATTGCTTTCACACTGCTGCTACAGTTTTGATACTATTCTCATACTGTTTTCCACACCATACATTTAACCTCTTTGTTATCAACAAAACCGGTGAGATTGACAACCTCACTACTTCCTTGGGGCAAAGTGAATTGTTTGTGTTGTGTTGGTTCCACGTTGTTGCTGAACTGGTAGTCCGCCCTGCCATGTCAGCTGCATCAACCTTCTGAAGTTACTCCTTCCTCCTACTGGTCGATTCAACCTTGGTTTCTTTCTGAGGGAAATTTGCTGCTGCACTTTCATACCTTCCTCTTGGGGTCTCCCAACGAACGTGTGTTCACACGCATCACTTTTTGTACCCAAGGCTCTCTTTCATTACCATGTTTATTAGCATCAAAATCCTCCTTAGTATACTTTACAGTTTTAGTTTGCTTTTCAGGTTCAGTTACAATTTCTTATTTATTAGAAGCATCACTTTTATCATTACCACTTTCAGTTTCAGCATCAGAAATAGATATACTATTAGGATCTTTAGCAGGTTTAGGAGATTCTACAACAGTTTTATGTCTCTTCTTCTTTTTCTTAGAAGGAGAAATATTGTTTTTAGGTTGCTGAGAATCTTGTTCAATTCTTTTAGGTTGTCCTTCAGGATACAAGGGGTCCTGGGTAGAAACACCACTTCTAGTAATTATTTCACAAACATGTTTTTCTCTAGAAGCATTAGCTAGCATATCTTTTTGCACTTTAGTGAGTTGATCAATTTGAGTTTGAACCATATGAAAATGTTTAACAAGCATTTAACATCATTAGAGGTTCTCTCAATAATACTATGCAAGTTATTAATAGCTCTAGAGTTTTCCATAAGGTGATTTTCCACTCTCCTATTAAAGTTCTCTTGCTTAAAAACATAATTATCAAATTCATCTAAGCATTGATCAGGTGGTTTTGAACAAGGAATATCTCTATTATCAAAATATTGGAGAGAGTGCACCTCAACAGTTGATGGATGAGGAATAGGCTTACATAATTCTTCTATAGGAGGTAAATTCTTCACATCTTCAGATTTAATACCCCTCTCTTTAAGAGATTTCTTGGCTTCCTTCATCACTTCATCATTTAACACAACCAGCACAACTATCCAGGTATGTCCTAGATTCAACAGTTAGTCCATTATATAATATATCTAGGAGCTCATTTTTAGGTAATGGATTGCCAGGCCTAGCTCTTATTAAAGAACAAAACCTTGACCAAGATTCAGGCAATTTCTCTCTTTCAATTTGCTCAAAGTTAAAGATATCCTGCACAACAGCATGTTGAGCACTAGGAGGAAAATATTTTTGAAACAAAGCATTAACCAAACCCATAGGGCTACTAATAGATCCAAGTGAAAAATTGTTAAACCAAGTTTTAGCTTCATCTTTCAATGAGAAAGGGAAGATTTTGGTAACAAAATAAGTACGCAACTTAGTATCATCAGAAAATAAACTACTCAAAGATGAAAGCTCATTTATATGTTCCATAGCACTTTTACTTTCAGTTCCACAAAAAGGTTCCTTCTCAACAATAGATATGTAAGATAAATCTAGAGAGAAATCATAATCATTTTCTCTAATGTGTATGGGAGATGTGGCAAACTTAGCATCAAGAGAAGATTTATATTTAACAGCATGTCTTGCAAGAAGACTCTTAACAGCACTTGCACCAGTAGTAGCTTGAGCTTCTTTAATAAAGTCATCATTAATTTCAAAGTAGGTTTCATCAAAATCATCAATAGACTCGGGTGAATTAATAGGTGTACCAACATTTTCAACAGGAATTTCAGCACTTTCAATTTGTTTGGATTTAGCAATTGTAGCATCTAGGAAAGGACCTAGTGAACAAGTATCATCAAGCACAGTAGAAGCATCATCAAAAGTATCAAAAGCATTTTCAGATTCAGCAGAAGTAGCATGTGTAGCATGTGGTGGTGTAAGAAGCTTACTCATAACAGATGGTGAATCGATAGCAACAGAGATGTTCAGAGTTGTACCTCTCCTTGTAGTGGATGGTAATATAGGAAATTTCCCATAACGAGTATTTCCCATGGTGAAAGGCTTGCATCAAACAATATCATGTTCAAGTGAGCAAATAAATAAAGCTATGCTCCCCGGCAACGGCGCCACAAAATAGTCTTGATGACCCACAAGTATAGGGGATCACAACAGTCTTCGAGGGAAGTAAAACATAAATTTATTGATTTTACACAAGGGGAGCCAAAGAATATTTATAAGACTTAAAAACTGAGTTGTCAATTCAGCTACACCTGAAAGTAGACTTGCTCGCAACAATTTATCAGTGGTAACAGTTTTATAGCAGCAGTAGTAGTAAAATAATAGCAGGAGTAAAATAGTAACATCAGTAGCAATTGCGGAAAACGGCAGGATGAAAGTACTGTAGGCAAAGGGAATGGATGAATGTGTGTTGCATGGATAAGATAGTTCATGTAATAATCTAAACATGGGCATTGCAGATAATAATAATAATAATAATAATAATAATAATAATAATAATAAAGCATCCAAGTTCTAGGAAAACCATAGGCATGTGTTCCAATATAGTCATACGTGCTCGCAATGAGAAACTTGCACAACATCTTTTGTCCTACCAGCCCGTTTGCTGTGGAGCCTCAAGGGAAACTACTGGTAATTAAGGTGCTTGTTTTAGTGAAGCACCGGAGCAAAGCATTAACACTGCGTGAACACACGTTATCCTCACATCACAGCCATCCCCTCCAGTTGTCCCAATTACTGTCACTTTGGGGCCTCAGGTTCCGGACAACAATGTGTGTAAAAAACTTGCAGATATGATCAAGAAACATAATTATACTCATGAAACAATAACATGTTAAGATCTGAGATCATGGCACTCGGTCCCAAAGTGAAAAGCATTAGGCATAACAAGTTGCAACAACGGTAGAAAACACTAACAATGGATACTAGGCACTATGCATGTGTCCTATGTGAGGATGATCATACTGAAGATATACACCACCTTTTCTTTGGATGCCCATTCAGTAAAGACTTCTGGGATTACATTGGTTTCCAATGGGAGAACACTGCTGATTACATGACTCTTATTCAATTGGGAAGAATCAAATACAAGACAACGTACTTCAAAGAAATACTCATGTAGCATCCCACTTTTTAGCAAAAGTGAAATACATGTGTTAGTGTGCTAGTCCCTAGATCAAATTTCTAGCACCACAGTACAAGATGAAATATCATGCAAATGCATCAAATTCTGTTACATCGCATGATCCATTCTTTACAAAATAGTATTACAACTTGCATAGTCTTAGAAAACTAGCAGAAAACAAAGATATACAGCGGAAAACATAGTACAACATTGAGCCCATCTTCTTCATGTGCCACAGGCAAACATGTTGGCGATAGTCTTGAGATCATAAATGAAATCTTCACTCGTCTTCAGAAACATCTGCAATATGGAATATGCAGCCACAAGGGAGTCAATACAATTTAATGTATTGGCAAGTAATACTATGGTGGATATAAATGGCAAGACTAATACTACATGCTTATTTGGCTGAGTGGAGTTTTTGGCTAAGTTTGCATAAAGCAAGTTTTCTCCTATGTTTTTCATAGAACATTTTTGATCATAAGAGGTATCTCTAGATAGAGATTTGTGAACCAAGAGTCATCTTCAGAAATGTTGACATATTCATAGGTCCAACCATGTGAATGGTCCCCTAACATGCCATAGATAAGAGCATATTCATAGGCTCAACCACTAATGTGGTCCCCTACCATGCTAGAGTCATCAGCATATTCATAGGCTCAACCACTAATGTGATCCCCTACCATGCTGGGTAATAAGCATTTTCATAGGTACAACCACTAATGTGATCCCCTACCATGCTGGAGTATAAGCATTTTCATAGGTACAACCACTAACGTGATCCCCTACCATGCTGGGTAATAAGCATTTTCATAGGTACAACCACTAGTCTGATCCCCTACCATGCTGGAGTATAAGCATTTTCATAGGTACAACCACTAATGTGATCCCCTACCATGTTGGTTAATAAGCATTTTCATAGGTACAACCACTAATGTGATCCCCTACCATGCTGGAGTATAAGCATTTTCATAGGTACAACCACTAATGTGATCCCCTACCATGCTGGAGAATAAGCATTTTCATAGGTACAACCACTAATGTGATCCCCTACCATGCTATTCATGTGAACATTTTCATAGGTTCAACCATGTGAATGGTCCCCTACCATGCCACACTTGTGAGTATCTAGTACTCCACCAAAAATATTTCATAAACCCCTTAGGGTAATCATTCAAAACATAGTTATACTTTCCAATCACATCAACTTCATCTACAAGCATAGCTAAGCAATCAACTACCAAATTTTTAAGGCTGCTACACTATCAAGGTAATAAGGATGGCTACAAACTACTTGGGATAATAGCATAGCATAATATTTTACCAAAGATTTTCCTATCATGCATACTACTCAAAATCTCTAATGCATATAGGAAATAATAGGTAGTTTATGATGTGTCACTTGCCTTGTTGAAGTTTGTGAAGAATTCACACTCTCTTCACAAAAGATCGTTGCTCTCCGTACAATCTATTCATTGAAAACACAAAAACAAAATAAACAAACATTCTAACAATCAACACACAAGTGTAGAAACATACAGAGCAACTAACATACCCAAAGGGGTTTAACCAAGGGTTTACTTGGGAAGGAATAGGTTGAGTTTGTATAAAACTAACTTTATTATAACCATACTTGTCGAGCAAGTTCCAAGAGTTCACCAAGGTGATCTAACTATCTCAACTATTGTATCACATCACAATGTGTAACACTTAGTCATTTTCCTCAGGATATTTGAGTGATCTAAGTTTAGTCTTTCCATTTTGGTTTAAGGGAGGTCTAGGTTCAACTAGCTTCATAAGAAAGGAGATAACAAGATAAATTCTTGGGATTTTCCATTTGGATCAATGGTTTGACAAAACAACTTGGTATACTTCAACTTGAGTGGATGGCTAAGTCTTCACATGCTTGTCTTCTTGGAGTTCATCTTCATGCTTCTATTGTAGTTTCCTCCTTGTTGTCAATCTTCTTTTTAACTTGATAAATCTTCATGATCTTCACTTCACTACTTGGTTTAGGTATGGTATGGGCACAAATACCACTAAGTCAAATTGGAAAGAAATATAAGAAGAAAGATAGAAAGAGAGAGGGAGATGTCTTCTTGTGAATTTCTTCACACTTGTACTTCTTGAGTTACTTCTAGTTGTTGTGGAGTCTAAGTCTTCTCTTCAAAACTTCTTCATTGATATTCCTTGTAGCTCTTCATGTTGCCACCAAGTTGAAGATGGAGTTCCTTCTTGTGGTTGAGTCTTGTCTTCCATTATGCTAACTTGATGATTTCTTGAAGCAAGAATAGGGGAGTGGAGAAGTAGATAGAAAGACTAAGGTACTAGTGTTTGAGTTTCACTACTTGGTCCTTTATATGGTGTCAATATACTAGGGACTTGGTATTGGCTCCAAAATAGCCACAACAAACAATGGTGGAAAGAATAGAAACAAAAATCTAAGGTATGATCAACTAGTGGTTCACTAAGATGGATTTTTGGTCCAACTTACAAGGAAATGGATCAAGGTTGTCCAAAATTATTAGGTACTGATTTCACTGGTTCAAGGTTACCCAAAGGTGCAATTTTGGTTAAGGAACCATATTGATTTTTTTTTATAGAATTAAATCTATGTCAAAAAATACTCAAATATACTACATAATTCTAAATTCCATTTAAACTTGTTCAAGAATTATGTTGGAACATAGGGTATGAAAATATACATCCTAAGGTTTCCAAATATATTTTAGTTGCGATTTTTGGATTTGTAGAATTTGAATTATGCCAAAATTCATCAAACAAGCATATTTGAATTTGAACTAATTTAAGTTTGTCAAATTTGAATTTTAACAGTTCTAAAAGATTCTACAGATCCATAGGATTTCAAAAAGCCCAAGTTTGTTCAATTTGGATTTATGGATAAAAAGTTATGATGAATTTAAGTTGCAGGGACTAAACTGTAAAACTGCCAATTAATTTTATTCCGGAATAAATCCAGAAAACGAGCTGGGCCGCTAAGCACTGCACTGGGCGGCAGATAAGGACTAGGCTTGGGCCGGTTTCACGCTGCACTGAGCGACGGATAGTATCACAACGCGTAGCTGACTAGGCACTGCAGTGGCGTGATGTGGTTGGCTGATACCTCTTCGCTACGTGGATCTGTTCGTAGTCACTCGATCCGGATCGGACGGACAAAAATAAAATAGGGGAGAGAGAGGGCTCACCACAGCAGAGCCTCGCCGAAAAATGGCCGGCGGCGGCGCAGGGCTCATGGGATCTCGGCGACGGCGCAGCTGCAGACTCTCCCGGGGCCAGGGGAGGGAACGACGAGGGGTGGAGTGACACGGCCGAGAGGATGGCGACTGTGGCGCCTGCTCTCGCTTCCTGAGACGTCCACGAGGAGGCGATGGAGAAGGCGCATACTCCGGCGACCTCGGGTGTCGATGGCGGGATAAAACAGGGGCTCCTAACATCGTACAAAAACGTCAAGAGGATGCGCAAGAACTAGAGGTGAAAGATGAGACCAAAATGAGGCGAAGGGGACCTTTGGTTCCACCGGAACTTTGGTCGGACGGCCGCGGCAGATACGATCTCCGATGAGCAATTGTTGTGGCGTGGATGGACTAACTAAGGAGAGAGGAGAGGGGAAAGATAGAGGACCCCGAGGGCTATATGGTTATGGTCTCAGATCTTCCGTTACTGCTCTTAAACACGTGAAATCAACGACATTGAATCGGAAGGAAACGGTAGAGAGAGAGAGAGTTACGGCCAGGGCTTGATGACGATGATGTCATCACGACGTCATCATCCTTTTTTTTCCTTTTTTTTGCTTTTAATAACTTCTGATTTATCAGCCCAAATGACCTCAAATTAATTTCTAAAATCTTCAAATATTTATATCTTTCAACTAGAAACATTTTTATAAACTTTCCAACACCTTTCAAATTTTAAATTTTGAAATTTGAATAATTTACTAATAGTCTCTTAATGTTATTTCCAAGACAGAAAATAATAAAAATGTAGATATTAGTAAAATAATATTTCAGTGACATTCTATAAGTTGAATATTATTTTTGAAATTCATGACAACTTCTTTTCATAACTTTATATTTTAAATTAGGGGGTAAACCTTAATATTCATTTTAAGTCATTTTCCAAATTGAAAATAATAAATTTAATAATTGGTCAAACTGAAATTAGGGACTTAACCATTTGAAAATATGTTTTCTTCTAAGTCTTTTATTCAAAAAGAAATTTTGGTGAAAAACATTTTGTTATTTAACACTGGATATGTTAGTTGTAAAGTGATATATTTAATTTTTGACTTTGAAAATGTTTTCAATAACCAAATAGTTGGAAAAGAAATATACTCAATAATTAGGAGTTGAATATACATTAGTAAAACATATATAGCTAGTAAAACAATTTTACATTATAAAGGTTTGCCAAGACAATAAGGTGGTCACAAAACTATTTTCAAGTTCAATTAAAATATTAAATATGGTGCAAACAAAACTCAAGGTTTTGGAAAACACTAGAAAAATTGAATAATAAGATCAAGTAACATTTGGAAAACAAATAATGTTTACTCTGTGTTTGAGTTTCATTTGGTTTTTGATGGCTTGCATTTATAGAAAACAAAAAGTTTCAATTTTTTGTGATTTTTGCACTTTCCAAAAATCAGGGATGTTACAACTCATTATAGGCTCTTGGACACTATGGAACCACAGAAATAAGATCATCTTTGATGGGATTCAAAAGGATATCATACTTTGTATAATTTTGTTTAAGGAAAACTTCTCATTAGCTAGGCATAAGGCTAAACCATCTCTTAAAGATGGTATGACTCGATGGCTTGATACCCTATGAGCTTGTATGAGAACACTCTGTAAATATGCCTTATATTAATGGTAAATTTTGACACAGTGGGGTTTTTTCCCCACTGTAATGTGTCAAAAAAAGGCACTATGCCCTAACAATTTGGCATTATTACATGATCAATCTCATCCAATCCCTTCCATCCCTCTCAGCCTATAGCGGTGTTTACTCACACATGGACAGGGGAAACATGCATGGTTGATGGAGAAGAGGTGGCGGTGACGATGGCGATGATCTCCTCCGACTCCCCGTCCCGACAGGGCGCCAGAACAGGAACTTCTGATCCCCGAATTGACTTTCGAGGCGGCGGCGGCGGCGGCGCTCTGTTGTGTTTCTATGGAATATGACGAACCCCCTGATGTTTTAGGGTTACGGGCGATAAGTAGTCGAAAGGGGAGCCCGAGGGGGTGCCTGGGGGCCCCACATCACTAGGTGGCGCAGCCTAGGGGCGCGCCCAGGGGTAGTGTGGCTCCCCTCCTGGCCCCTCTCCGGAACTCCTTCTGGCTCGGGGGTCTTCGGGTGTTTTAATGTCTTTGAGATCTTTTCTAGGCATTGATACGTCTCAAACGTATCTATAATTTCTGATGTTCCATGTTGATATTATGCCAATTGCTACATGTTTTCCGTATGTTTTCCTACGTTTTCTTATATTTTCCGGGACTAACCTATTAACAAGATGCCACAGAGTCAGTTCCCTGTTTTCTGCTGTTTTTAGTTTCAGAAAAGTTGTTCTGGAAATATTCTCGGAATTGGAAAATTCGAAAGCCAAAAGTCCTAAAAGTCTCGGAAGCTTCCAGAAGTCCCGAAGAGCCCCGGAGGGGGGCCACAGGGTGGCCACACCATGGGGTGGCGTGGGTCCCCCTGGTCGTGCCACATCCCTACATCGCCCTTTTGCCCATATATACTCCCCGATGCATAAACCCTAGGGGAATCGACCTTTTCCGCAAAATACATCCGTAGATCCGCCGCCGCCACTGACAAGTTTCGGGGGACAGATCTCTATTCTGGCACCCTGTCGGGACGGGGAAGTGCCCCCGGAAGCCATCTCCTTCGACTCCACCGCCATCTCCATCGTTGTTATTGTCTCATATGATGAGGAGGGAGTAGTTCTCCCCCGGGGCTGAGGGCTCTACCGGTAGCTATGTGGTTCATCTCTCTCTCCCACGGTGTGATCTTTATGTGATCATGAGTGTTGTAATCTAGTTGAATATTGTAACATCCCAAGTATGAAAAACACCATTACAATGTTTTCTCCTTGTTAATTTTTGTTTTGCATCATGTCATCATAAGCATTGCATTTGTTTTCATTTGTTTTTCCATTTGAATTTCAAGCCAAAATTCAAATCCTTGTTTCATACTTGTTCTGTTACAATTTTTCAAATGAAACATTCAAATCAAAACATCCAATTGTTTCCAATAAACTTGAAATTCCAAACTTTAAACTTGCTCAAGTTTCAATAATTCAATTATAGCAAATTTCACTCAAATTCATTTAAATTACAAACAGCAACAAAATTTTAAATTTTTGAAAAACAAAAAGTTGCACAGCTGGGCTTTTATAATAAACAACTCATAAAAATTATCACCAAATTTTTAAAACCCCAAAAACCCTTCTATTTTTCTCTCCTTTCCTTTCTTTCTTTTCAGCAAAAAAAATAATAAAAAGAAAAAGAGGGGAGAGGGCAGGCCAGCCAAGTGGGCTGAGCCCACCTTGATGGAGGGATGATAACCCGGTAGCCCAATGCCAAGGTGTAACTCGGCCCAAAGGATGCTGCGCAAAGACCCGGCCAAGAATAAAGGAGCTTCTAGAAGGCCCAAGATCGTAGGCCTGGTAACCCGGATTGTGGGTTCCGGTAAGGAAGTTTAGGGTTTTGTAAGCAGTGTCCGGGTAGGACTCAGAGTACGCCTTGGAGAACAGGCCAGGGATCCGGATGATTTATAAGCCGGCCCCTAGGTTAGGTTTAGGGATCCAAGAGTTCGAGCAATATCGCTAGGTATCGAGTATCTAGTGTAACACGAGAGTTGAGATTAACATATCGAGATCGGAGACTCGGCGACTTGCTTGCCGGCTACCAGATCGCATATCATCATGTTTTCGTCTGAGCTAAACCCTCTCCCAAACACCAGAGTCGTCTTGCCCCAAGATAAGTTACCCCCGGTAACGTCTGCCGTGATTATCCCACGACAGTTGGCGCCCACCGTGGGGCCTGCGTCCAAAGGTGTTTACATCACGGGAGAAGCTCGGAAGAACATGGAGAATCTTGTCATCGGCGAGATCTACACCGACCGCGAAGGAGAGAAGATGGTGGACGATTCCGGCTGGGGGCCAGAGTCGGATCACCTCGAATCCGGATCTATCGTGACAATCAGCCGGATCGACGTCTTCATCGGTATGGTACGTACTTCCGGTTCGATCCCTGACGACTTTGGATTTGATTCTGTGTCAGGGGAGGCCACCTACATTCAGTCAGATGGAGAAGAATCAGTTGGGACGACAGATCCAACAGAAGAACCCACCACGAAGAGGGAACAGCCGGAGGAGCCGGCATGGACCCCGCGTGGCTGGGTCGAGAAAGAAGATGATACCGAGTCTATCCTGCATCTGCTAGAGAATCGGTATGAGGAAAATAGCAGCGAAGAGGAACAGTATGAATTCGCACCAAGCATTGTGCGCTGGGTCGCGGTTTACACGGCTCCCGCGACCAATCTCAACCAGGAGAACGTGACCGCGGCCGCGGTCGGAGCAGCATAAGCATTGGCCCAGCAGCAAGGTCCGGCTAACGGGAACCCAGTTTTGGCCCGGGTTGACGGGGAGTCGGCATCGGTTACCAGTCAAGCGGCGGAAAACGAGTTACACGCGAACACGTTTGGATTCCTAGCAAACCGGACACCAGGAGCGGGTCCTTCCAATCCACAACACCCGGCTCTATTCGACAACAATCTGATTCTAGATCCCACAGTTCTTGCCACCGTTATCACTCCAGAAAACGCGGCGGAACGTGTCAGGGATCTGGACGTAGCCCGTCGTGCATTGGAGCAACAGAGAAGGCAGGTAGAAGCAGAAAGGCAAGGGATGGCCACGCGCCAACGTGAGCTGGATGCGCTAGAAACCCGGCTCCGAGAGGAAACGACTAGAATACATCAAAGGCACCAAACCAGATTACCAGCATTGGGAGGAGTCATAAACCCGGCTGCGCTATTCATCACACCTCAGGATCAGCCGATCCCAGCGGCAAACCAAGGAACCGCCCCTCAGCCAACAACCGGAGGAGTACAACCGGTAGACACGCAGGCCGGGTTACCCGTACCACAGATTGGAGTTACTACCGGCAATACTGTACCACCACCACCACCTCCACCACCATCGCGTTTTCGCACACCAGCGGGTCATTACAACAACCCCATGGATAACGTGTACGCAGCAACACTCGCGTTAAACCAAATCCCCGTGAGAGAGTCACCCCACGCAGAGGAGACCCGGCGGGCGATAGATCTATTGCGCACCGCGGTGGCACAACAAGTTAATTACCCGGATCACAGAAGTGGAATGCATGGGACGCCATATATCAGTCATCAACGAGGCAATACCGGCAATATCCAGACAAGTTCAGCGCGGCGGAGGGAAGAGCAGCAGCAAATGCCGCCTCCTCCCCGCGTTCAGGCAGTACCAGCAGCATCAGCAGCACAAGCTATCGTGGACAGTTCCAGAGCCAGGAGAGCCGCAGCCGGGTCTGCAGTGCATGGGCCACCAGCAGTCCCGCGTCCGGCTGCAACCCCTGCAGGATCACACGTTTCTCGAGTAAGGTCGGTCCCGACTAATCTTGCTGGGCCTAAGTGCCTGTCGGACAACATCAGGGCTGAGCCTTACCCGGATAAATTCAAGGAACCGGCTAAAGTAGTGAATTATGAGCCGACTATGGATCCGGAAACATGGTTGGGCAGTTATGAGATGGCAATGTCGATTCGCAACGCAACGGAAAATCTTCAAGCCAAGTTTATGTACCTAATGATGTCGGAAGGAGCAGCAAAATTATGGTTCAATACTCTACCAGAGGGATCTATCAAGTCGTGGGAGGGTTGAAAACTGCGTTTATCAAGCACTTTCATGGGACGTGCAGAAAGTTATTCACTATTGATGACCTAGAACGATGAGTCCAAAAGAAAGGAGAATCAGCGCGCAGCTGGGTGCGCCGGGTTATGGAAATACTTCATTCATCCACAGATATTCAGCCCAAGGATGCGTTACAAGCTATGGCAAAAACGTGCAAGTACACACCTTTAGTGCAAAAGTTAACCCGCATGAAATCTAGTCGGAATGCTTCAGAGGTCACGATGGGAGAACTGATGGATGCATGCAACAAACACGCCGCAACGGACACTACAGAAGAGGAAGTTGATGACAAAAAAGCAAAAGCGAACACAAGTAATAATGGAAGAGCCGGCAATGGATCAGCGCCGGGTAATAACGGAAACAGCCAGAACAAGCGCCCGTTCGAGGGAGGCTCCGAGTTTGTCGCCAGCACAGAAGCCGGGTCTTCGAGACCCAGGGCAGAAGGAAATTTCAATACTGGAAATCACAATGGAGGAAACTATCAAGGGCCGCCAAGGCCGAGTAACAATTGGGACATCTTCAGAATGGCGTGCCCGAAACACAGCAGGAACGGTAGGCCGGTTAACCACTCCTTGGAGCAGTGCGCCGACCTACAGAGATGGAAGAACGAGGAAGTGAACAGAGCCATGCGAGGTGCAGGTCGGGGAGGAGGACCGGGTCCAGGTGGAAACCCGGGCAACGGCCCACCCCCAGCCGGTAACCCGACAGCAGGAAATCAGGGTAACAACCAAGGGGGAGCCGGAGGTTTCCAGGCTAACCCCAAGCAGTTGGGTCAATATCACGTGCATACTACAGGAAATGCTAACAAGGACAAAAAGATACTGAAGCAAGCGGTAAACTCGGTTTCCTCGGCTGTTCCGAGATACCTGAGGTGGTCAGAGCAGGATGTAACATGGAGCAGAAGAGATCACCCGGAAAGAATAGAACACCCGGGAGTCTTAGCATTAGTAGTTGCACCGCAGGTTAATGGGTATGAGCTGAAAAAGGTCCTGATGGATGGTGGAAGTAGCATCAATATCCTGTATTGGGAGACCTTTCTACGCATGGGTCTCAAGGAGTCTCAGCTACAGAAAAGTTCAACAATTTTTCATGGGATAGTGCCGGGTCACTCAGCGTGCCCCGAGGGAAAAATCGCATTGGAGGTAGCTTTCGGAGAATCAAAGGATAATTATCGAGTTGAGTGGCTCACTTTCGAGGTGGTCAAGTCGCGCAGTCCTTATCACGCGCTGTTCGGAAGGCCGGCTTATGCTTAATTCATGGCTAGGCCGTGTTATGTGTATCTACAGCTAAAAATCCCGGGTCCTAAGCAGACCATCACCATACATGGAAGCCGGGATATAGCGGCTGAGTGCGATGAAGGAGACGCAACAATGGCTGAGCAAGCTTGCAGAAAATAGGAACTCAAGCATTACCGGTCTCAAGCAGACCCGGACGACAGAACATCATTGAAAAGACCGAGTACTGAAGATGAAAGGGCAAAGTTCAAGGCAGCACAAGACACCAAGATGGTGGCTTTCATCGAGCATGATCCCTCCAAACAATCTGCCAGAGGAGAAGAAATCACACGACCGTTTACAGTCAGCCACGTCATGAAAATGCCTCACCCGGATTGGCTAGCAAATCCGGTACTCATAATAAAAAAGACCAACAAGTGGATAATATGTATCGATTACGTCAGTTCCGGACAGGCTCCCAAGAAGAACTAAACAATGTAACGGGCAGCAGGTTTCAGACGCACTCTTTTCCTATCCAGGGTACCTAAGGGGACTGGAAGGTTTTTAATGAGGCGGCCTGCTGACCCAAACTTTCTCGTATCAATAAAGAGATGGTTAAGCAATATATCTTCTTCACATGCGTTATCAAGTCTTATTTTGTTATGATCTTTACTTCGGTTACAGGTAAGTATTATTTATCGTTATCAGTACATCAGTTTCCTTAAGTATGTTGCATATATCTAGGTCTTGGGGGCTGATTGCTTGAATAGCACAGTTACAAACTCAAAGACCCGGCCTTGATGCCTATGAGTTATAAGGGCCGGTTACTCGCAAACGAGTACGGCTGCAATCTTATAACCGGACAAAGGAGCCAAATTTTCTTGACTTTTCTTACTTAAGCTCGATGTGACTCGCACTAAAGTGGCATGATTTGCTCGCTTACGATTACAATCAGCCATGAAGCCCAATAGGGACTTGCCTGACCCTGTTTTCGTACAGATGTAACAACATGATATCCACGCGAAAGCCGGCTTATAGTACTAGATAGTCAAAAGGGTCATCTAAACCACAAGTTATGCAGAGTACAGGGCTAATGGCCGGAAACTCAACGTTTATTATGCATAACTTCATACCCATGTGACACGGCTCTAGGTTTTGGGCTTAGTAGAAGACAATTTGTTCTCCTGGAAAGACCACACATCCCAAACTCGGATTTCGAGTCTTGGGGACTGGGGATCTCGAAACAGAAACAAGTTGCTTCGTTACTAAGCTCGAAAAACCCTAACATCCGAGTCTTGGGGACTTGGGGACTTAGAGAGAAGTCCACTTGTCAAAACCCACGATACTCGGAAACCGAGTCTCACAAAAGGGAACCATAAAGAAAGTCGGATATCAAGAATAAGTTCAAAAACAGACAAGTATCAAATCCATCCAAAGGCCAGGAGAGGCACGAGGTATATCAAGGAAATAAAACGCATTACAAATCTCGTTAGTAGTATCAAAGGTGCACAGGCGCACCGTCAAAAGAATATCCGTTTCCAACAAAAGCATCAAAAGACCAAGGTATCATAATGGCATCTGTTTACTCGGCTTCCTGAGTCGGGTCCACATCTTTGCCCTTGCCCTCCGGGTCTTGGTCCTGGGCTTGCTCTTCAGCTTTCCCAGCATCGTCACTCGGATTCTTCGCATCAGGACGGACAGGCGGGCGGACAGCCGGCGTAGAGGTGGTTGGCCCTGATCCTAACTCGGCTTCCCTCTTCGCGGTTTCTTCCCTTTTCCTGGCCGAATCAGCATTCCATTTCTCCAAAATATCGAAGGGCAGGGGTGCTTCATCCTGCACGATCTTGTTTTCAGCATCGTACGCACTCATAAACGTGCGCAAGTCCATACTATCGGCCAAAGTGGTTGCCGAGTGACTCACTGCGGATTGTACGGCCTTGAAATCCTTGGGCCCAAACTTGGAGCCATCCGCTTTGAATTCTGGAAACCCGGATATCACCTTTGCCAGCTCAAGCTTAGGAAAGTAAGCCTTAGCCAGCATAAAGGCCCGGGTCATACCAACCCGGCATGCCGAGCGTTTCCAGAGCTCGATCCACGCAGGCACGGTGGAGCATGCTTGGATAAGATTTTCTTCACCCGGATATGTCTCAGTTGGCCATTGCACAGCGTCCAATATCCACTTGGTGCCGGCGAAGAAGGTCTGGAGCATAGTCTTTAAAGTTTTAGCTTTTTTAACATCATCTTCTTCTGGGGCCGCAAGGTTAGCACCTGCAGTTGAAACAAGAAAGGCCACGTCAGTAATTCCGAGTATCATGAATCAAGTAACAAAGCAGAGGCATGAAAGCAGTCAGCAGCAAGAAACTTACTAAGCAAGATACGATAAGTATCGGTAGTTTGGTCCCGATAACTTTTTCAGTGCGGTTTGAGCAGTGGTGCACCTTTTCTTGTATTTGGAAACATCTTTCTTCAAGGTTTCCACTTCAGCCTCAAGGGCCTCTCTCCGCTTTACCTCGGCAAGCAGAAGTTGTTCGGTTTTGAGCAAAATTTCATCAGACCAGGTGGCCTGTGCCTGTAAGAGACCAAAGTATGACAATTAGTCGGGTATCATGGCAAGCCGAGTATCGCACAGAGTACCGAGCACAACTTCAACAAGTTATACTCGGAACTTGGGGACTAGATGGATACGAAGAGATACCAGGTAACATTACCTGGTGCTCCGCTGCCATACGCTCTAGCACATCGTTCTCCAAGGCCATCATAGCAAGGAGAGCGCTCATCATCTGATCGAAAGTATTGTTGCCCAATTTGGAAGACCCGGGATCTTGGAGACTCGGAGAAGGAGCTCTCGTCTTGGTGGGAGAAGGTATCCGTGTCGTCCGAGTATCGGAGTCTAGTGCTCCTCCTCCCGTGCCCAAGGCTGCAGCTTCATCCTCCTCGTGTGCGTGCGAGGCTATTGGATATTCGGCTTCTTGATCGGCCGGGTTTATTGGTGGCACTTGTTCTTCTCCGCCAGCTGCGGTAGTCATATCATCAATCGGGTTCTCCTTACCCGGGTCATCAGTTTCCATATTTTCTTGGTCGCTGATAGTGACCGCGGCTCTATGGACAGTATAAGTAAGCAGTTAGCGTACAACTGGGGAAAAGTGACGGAAAGGTGATAAAGCATCAGGAAAGGAACTTTACCCGGGATTCACCATGTAGTCCGAGGGGAACTCGCTGCTGGACCCGGACGAAACTGAAAAACATCAAGCAAGACACGGAATTATCCCGTAAGGGAATGGTTCGGAAAGACTTTGATATTCAAAGAAAGGATTAGGTGAGTACCAGCGCGTCGAGCCGGAGACGACGAAATACCCGGATTAAGAGCGCCATCACCCGGAAAATTCCGAGTCATTCTGCGCTTGGTCATGGGCGGTTCCTTCAGGTACGGCCAGCAGGATAACTCCAGGTTTAGCTCGCGCATGTTATCAAATGAATATGGTTTAGAGGCGAGGAAACGGTATGGAACCTTGAAGACGACCCCTCGGGGTTTTCTCTTTGTTCCGACCTTGATCGTCGGCTCAGCTTCATCTTCGTCGCTTGCAGATTCTACCTTGCCTTCAGTTTCTTCTTCTTCGTCCTTGTCCTCTTGTTCTGAAAGTTATCAAGGTTTACAGTCGGAAAATGAAGAAAGAGCAACAACGAGCTCAAAGAAACTAAGTGAAACTCGGAATGTACCTTCATCCGAGTTAACGGCATCTTCTTTCTCCTCTGGGCTTTCAGAGTTAGGGGGAGTTTCAATCTTCCAAAAAACATCATCGGCCTGAGATGAAGATATAAGAATGAGGGTTAACAGTTGTATCAAGTGGAAAGTGTGAAGGTAAAAATATGGAAGCCGGATCTTTACCTCAGGGGCCGGGTTCTCGCGCGTAAAGGGCTCTAACCCGGCTATATTCCGGATTACCTCAAACTTCTCTGTCAAGAAGCCCTTGATAGTCTTGTTGGTGTCACCAGCTGCAAAGCCTTTGGTGGAGTATCGGAGCGCGTCCGTGGTGTGCCCCGAGTACTCGCACATTAACTTTTTGCGGATGGAATTGGGTTGGATCCGGAAATCAACCCAAGTTTTCACCAGGTTAAGCCCAATGAGACCTTGGGCCGAAAGAATAGCAATTTTAGCCAACAAAGGTTGGATTGCCTCCCTGTCCGTGTCAGGGGCAAAAGCGTTGAAGGTCTCGGAGATATCGAGGAGGCCCTCCGAGTAACCCGGTAGCTTCTTTTCGCCGGGTGGGGAGGTGTCTCGGCAGTAAAAGTATGAGAGTTGCCAGTGTTTGACGTGGGAATTGAGTGTGAGAGGTGGCATGGGAGAATTGTTGCGACGCTGGATGGAGACCCCGCCGCAAGCAAGAAGTGCTCCGTCACCGCTTTCGCGGCACGGCTTGCACTGGAAAAGTTCAATAAAGAGAGCCAAACTTGGCGGAGTGCACACGTATGACTCGGATAAAACAATGAAATGGGTAATATTCAACATAGAGTTAGGCCCTATGTCAAATACTCGGAGGCCATCGTGGCTCAGAATATCTCGAAAGAAGGGGTGACCCGGAGGACGGGACCCCCGGGTCACGTGTTCGACGAAGCAGATTACCTCGTCGTCTGCAGGCGTGGGCCGGGTCTCATCACCCGGCACCCTCCAATGGATATCTTTTTGAGAAGGGAGAATCCCTAACTCGGCCAGCTCTTCTAACTTGGCCTTCGTAACAGTGGATCGCGCCCAGTTGGCGGATATGGAGTTGGTAGTCTTAGCCTTGGCTGGTTGTTTCCCCTGCTTCTTGGGAGCCATGGGATTAACCTGCAAAGCACAAGATAAAAAGGTACAAGGAGTAAGACCCGGAAACCATGAGCTATCCGAGTGTTTGCAAGCGATATCGAGAAAACATGGAAGCTAAGAATTATCCGGGTATCATTCTACGGAGCAAGGACTACAAATTATCCGGGTATCAGGTATCATTATAGAAACTACTGGGTACTTACGTATTGAAAGGTGTTTGAGGAAGACGGATGATTGTCCATGTATCTACTGCAAGCAAAAGAACCGGAAGAAAAGGATTTTCCGGGTGTCAATGACATGCGCGGAAAATTGGGACGAAATGGATCTAGATTGGAAAACTTGCGGACGATTCTACGGAGAAGTTAATGGTTAATGATGATAGGGGAGTGATATGTGCCCATCTGTCATGTTATTGGATGAACTAGCGTGGGATTGTGGGGTCTAATTCGGCGCGGCAAGAAAAAATGACTCGCGGATTGACCTAGATCCGATCTGGAGTAAATCGAGAAATTACGAGGTCAAGCTAATGGATGCGAGAAACTTACTGGAGGAGATTGAAGTGAAGCCCGGCGGAGGAAAATAGCACAATCCTGGTGCCCCTTAGCGATTCCCGGCGGACAGGACAAGGGCGCGGTGGCGGATCTTGGCGGCAGCGTGGGGCGAGCCGTGGCGGAGCGTAGCCGGCGGCGGATTGGCTCCGGTGACGCGCGCGAGGTCTCCGTGGCGGTGCTCTGCGAGCTTGAGCGCGGAAGTGAAGAGAAGGAGGAAAAGGGGTCAATGAGCCGTTGGGGTTAGGTTAACCCATAAGTACCTATTTATAAGGGTGCGGGCGGATAAACCTAGTCCAACGGGCGGGAACCGAAAATTTCGGAATAACGGCTATCTGCCCGGATTTTTTGAGATATGCTTTAAGTGTTGGACGGGATATCCATACAGAGATAAGATGGAGATCCTCTTCGCAATATCGGGATCAATTATCGAGTAAAGTAAGCCGGATATTTGACGTTCTTATCAGGGCGTTGACCCGGAAAAAGTAAAGAAGGACCTAGAGAAAGCCGGGTTACTATATGGCCGCCTTGGAGTTCGGCCTAGCTGTTTATCAAGGCACTTTAACCCGGCCCCTATGGGCTTGTACGTTTGATATTTTTGCAGGGAATAGCGAGCGCTTCAAGGAGGATCCCGTGAAGCCCAAGCTATTCTGGGGACTACTGATGGAGGGATGATAACCCGGTAGCCCAATGCCAAGGTGTAACTCGGCCCAAAGGACGTTGCGCAAAGACCCGACCAAGAATAAAGGAGCTTCTAGAAGGCCCAAGATCGTAGGCCTGGTAACCCGGATTGTGGGTTCCGGTAAGGAAGTTTAGGGTTTTGTAAGCAGTGTTCGGGTAGGACTCAGAGTACGCCTTGGAGAACAGGCCAGGGATCCGGATGCTTTATAAGCCGGCCCCTAGGTTAGGTTTAGGGATCCAAGAGTTCGAGCAATATCGCTAGGTATCGAGTATCCAGTGTAACACGAGAGTTGAGATTAACATATCGAGATCGGAGACTCGGCGACTTGCTTGCCGGCTACCAGATCGCATATCATCATGTTTTCCTCTGAGCTAAACCCTCTCCCAAACACCAGAGTCATCTTGCCCCAAGATAAGTTACCCCCGGTAACGTCTGCCGTGATTATCCCACGACACACCTACCCCCCAGGCCGAGCCCACCTTTTCCCCATCCCCTACCTCTGTACGGCAGGACATCGAGGATGTCCACGTCGAAAGGTAGGAGATGGGACGGCCAGCAGCGTGCCCCCTCCTCCTTAAAACCTCGCCCACGGGCTCCTCCCTGCTGCCCTAGACCTCCTCCTCCATCTCTCTGCCGCCGCTGCCGTTTTCTTCCTCCTCCCTCCTCTGTTTCTCCCTCTGCACTGCACCTCCACCATAGCACCGCGGCAGCAACCGGCGATTCGCCATGGCTCTCCTCCACGCAGGCTGAGCGCGGGAATCGCTTCCCCGTGCCTCCGTCTTCCTCCTCGACACCGCAGCGGGGACCGGGAGCAACAGGATCGCCGCCGCCGTCTCCATCTGTCGCCGTCGACCACTGTCCCCTCACCGAGTCGTCGAGCCCTCCTTCCTTCCCCCCGGTGAGCACGTCCCCTTCCTCTCTCTCCCGATGCGCGCACACACCTTGCACCTCCTTGTTCTGGACCACGCACACGGCAGCAGCAGCAGCGAGCCGCGACGCCGGCGATCACCGTGCCCTGGCAAAGTTCACTTGACTGAACTTTCGTCAGTTCAGTTAACTGACGAAGCAACACCACAAAACCCCGCGTCCCTCTCTACTGTCACGATACCGCAGCACACCCAAGTGGCCACGAGCACACGCGCACAAGCCCACGCCCCGGGTTCGAGTCCCCGTCCGCGCGAATAAACCCACCTTTTTACAACGCGCGCTGACAGGTGGGGCTCCCTGTCAGCGACCCTGGCAGCCACGCGCGCGCACACACACGCCACGCAAGCGCCACGGTGGCCAGGGCCCCCTTGTCAGTGGCTCAGGCTGGGCCACTGTGAGGTGAAAACCAGATTTGGACCTTTTCTTTTACTTCCAAGTCCCTGTATTTTTACAGAATGGTCCCTGGAATTCAAACTCTCATAGATCCCTCATTTCAAATTCAAATTCAACATGTTAAATATGTTTTCCATACCAAATTTAATTATCTACATGTTTAAACCATTTGTATACTGTTTTGAACATTTCAAATGGTTTCAAAAATTTAAATTCAAACTACTATTTCAAATTTGGTCAAATTCATAACTAATTCAAATTTAATTCAAATGGCACATGTAAAATATGCTTTCCATGCAAAATTGAACAAGCTTTCCAAATATAAAATTTGTTTCCTGTTTTGAATAATTAGAATTGGTTAAATAATTCAAATCTTGTTTAAATCAATTAAAATTGCTAAATTCATAACTTGGTCAACCTAAATTCTTTTTGAACATATAAAATATGTTTTCAAACCAGAAAAATATAATATTTTCAAATATGAATTTTATTTAATGTTTTGAACAAATAAAAATTCAAATAATTTTATACATGAATTAAATTCATTTGAGTCTTGTCCAAACTTGTTTAATTCATTTTAAATCCATTGTCAACAAATGAAACATGTATTCCACCTAAAATTTTGTGTTCTTTCTAAAATATAAATTTTGTTATCTATTTTGAACAATTAAAATTGGTGAAAACAACAAATGCTTGTGTAACTCATTTAGGAAGCCAAATTTCATAACTTAATAAATAAAATTCCAAACTTGGTAAACAACATATCAAATTGAAGCTATTGTTGTTTTCTTATTGTTTTCTTCATCCATGCATCATTCTAATCAACTTTCACATGATGGTTAGTTGTAGATCATTTAACTCAACATTGATTCATGGGCCCTTCCATATGCAATCCAAGTTGCATATGGGCCCATTTAATTATGTTACCATGTCAACTAGCTTATCTTTGATGCATCAATTAAATTGTCATGCATCATCCCATGTTTGTGCATTATGCCATGTTATTGATTGTTTTCTCTCTGTGTTGTTTGTTTGCTTCTTCTCGAATAGACGACGACGTTGAGTCAGACGAGGTTTCGACACTACTTCTGAGGAGTTAGCCCAGTACCAGGCTACTGAGTTTGCAGGCAAGTATTCACTCACATGAACCATTGTGTCCTTTCCACACTAGATATCGATACTTTCCGTTGTCTATTCTGCTAGCCTTAAGATTCGTTGCTTGTGTTCCGATCCTATCACATGTTATCCTGTAACCCTGATATAGCCATCCTCCACACCTATAACCCTGTTGCTTGTTGCCTGTGTCTTATTAGCATGCTTAGGGTTGTTTATGCTCGAGTCTGATGTCCGTTATTTCTTTTACCATATTTATTATGTTCTGGGGGCTCGATGTTTAAACAACAACCTGTTAATGTTTGAGGTAATGCTAATTTGATGATAAGGCACCGGCAGGAGGCCGGGTATGGTTTTGAGGCCTGCTAGTGTCGAACTCAGGAAAAGTTCTTGTCCTCTAGATCCATGATGAGCGCGCTAACCGCATGTGGGAAGCGTGTATGGGCGCCCCCCTCAACTTTGATTCGATTCGCATCTCGTCCAAATCGCCTCATTTAGTTCGGGTTTTCCATTTGCCGCATGCATATGCAGGTGCGAACCCTTGGCGCCAGGGTGGTAACTTTTCTAGTCGGCATTTAGGGAGACACGTTCTTAGAGTGCTATGAGGGTCCCTTTTTCTTCGTGGGGATTGATTAGCCGTGCGCTCAATTGCACGGGGTTCTTTGGGCTTGATGCGAAGAAGAGTTGGGTTGTGTTGAGTACCTCGCTTGGTGGGTTGATCCCCCGTCTGGCGGGTTATTCTTACGTGTACGGCCAAATTGGTGCATCCCTGCAGGGTTACATCTTCTCGAGAAGCCGTGTTGTCCGCGGTTATGGATGACTTGGTGGTAGGGCTGGCTAACAAGGATTAGACAACATACACCTAATTAATAATAATTTGACTAGTAATAGGTTTATTGACACAATAACGTGAACCTTCACTAATCCAACTGTGTGGGTTATCCTCGGATTGCTTCTTTGGATAAGGGGCGAGATCCAGGATGGGTTTGTTTGAGGATAGTGGTAGTTGGTTCCGATGCGCTATCTTATCCGTTTCTTTTAGCCAGATGTTGTAGCGTGTCTCTGTAGTTGGTTAGGCAGCCTGTTGCCGCATCTTTTGTATCACCTATCTTCCGTTGAACCCAAAGCATCTGTACTTGGTGTTGCCGGGTACACTTTGGTATCTTGTGCGTCTTGCTTGCCAGTACTCGTCTGTACTGACCCCTTTGGGGCTGCGTGTTCTGCAGACTACGTTTCCGAGGATCCCCATGGTGGCTACTACGTGGAGTATGACGAGGCTGCTGACGAGTAGATAGCGGACCCGGGCAGGATCCGAGACATCGTGGATGGGCTCCGTCTTTTCGTTTCTGGCCTCTTAGGCCTATTTGGATCTTGTCTGTACTCAGACACTTTGGATGCTTCCGCTGTGATGTAATGATGACTTGTTGGGACATGTGTCCTCTGCATGACTGTATTTGCTATCTCTGCTCTAGTGAGAGCTATTTGCCACTTATTTCTATTTTTTTGTGTCTTAGAGATTTGTTGTGATATCACTTGTTCAAATGCCGTTGACGTACCATGTGTGTATGTTATGAAGTACGTCAATGGAAGTAGTCGGATTTCTATGGGATGGTTTACGCAGACGATGAATAGTAGAGGTTGGTTGTCACACGTTTACGTGTTGGCCTACTCATATTGAGATGCGGGTGCCGGTAAGCCCCGTAGGCCAATTATCTACTGTTTAGCGGGCTGTGAGTATCCTATAGAAGTCCGGGTGCGACAAATATGTAGATTGATCTTCATCTGTTATGCTACTCAAGTGGTTTTGTTATCTCCGTAAACACTTTAATCACGGGGTAAAGGTGACAGTGTGTGCTCCGTGTGGTTTAGCATGATATTTATATCTTGTGTTGGAAGGTGAACCAATGAAATTGTGGCGTTTGTTTAGTACTAATTTATGGCGCTCGTAGTGACATTGGGGTGCCCTAGAGAGGGTATATAAACTTGAGGAGTGTTGTTAAACCCCTACGCAATAATTAGTTTTCGTTATTCGACCGGAGAGTGGTTCCGAGTAGCATAGTGAAGAAATGATATTTATGCATTCAGTTTTGTGATCATTGTTGAGAGTGTCCACTAGTGAAAGTTGGAGCCCTAGGCCTTGTTTCCAAGCATTGAAACACCGTTTCCGCCTGTTCTGCTACATGTTTGCTTGTTGCCATTTTTTTCAGATTGCTATTATCACTTATTATCATCCATATTACTTGCATTTTACTCTCTCTTTGCCGAACTAGTGCACCTATATACCTAACAAGTATATTGGGTGTGTCGGGGATACAAGAGACTTCTTGTATCTTGATTGCAGGGTTGCTTGAGAGGATATCTTTGACCTCTACCTCCCTGAGTTCGATGAACCTTGGGTAATCCACTTAAGGGAAACTTGCTGTTGTTCTACAAACCTATGCACTTGGAGGCCCAACACTGTCTACAAGAATAGAAGCATGCGTAGACATCAGGCGTTTTCCCGAAAGTTGATTTTTCTGCACAAAAACAAGACACCAAGGCAATTCTGCTGAAAACAACGTTAGTCCATGTTAGTTGTATCCAAAACTCACAAGTTTAGAGGCAAACAATAGCAAAAGTGTTCGGAAAAGGAGATACGTTTTGAACGTATCACTGCCCATCTTAATAATTTTTTTGAACTCTATAAGATGTAAAAATATAAGGATGTATATGGAGATATTATTAAACTGAAATTGTTTGCTTGCACTTTGAGAGGAAGAGATAAAGAATGGTTGCTATCTTTGCCTAAAAATAGTATTGATTCTTGGATTAAATGTAAAGATGCTTTCACTGGAAAATATTGTCCTCCTGCTAAGATTATATCCTTAAGAAGTAGCATTATGAATTTTAAGCAACTTGATAATGAGAATGTTGCTAAAGCTTGGGAAAGAATGAAATCTTTGGTAAAGATTTGTCCCATTCATGGACAGACTACTTGGATGTTCAACCAAACCTTTTAGGAGGTCTGAATTTTTCTTCAAGAAACCTTCTGGATTTAGCTGCTGGAGGAACCTTGATGTCCATCACTTTGGGATCTGCAACAAAGCTTCTTGATGATACGATGATAAATTATTCTGAATGGCACACTGAGATAGCTCCACCACGTAAGAAGGTAAATTTTGTTGAAGAAACGTCTTCCTTCAGTGATAGGCTCGATGCTATTATGTTTATGCTTGTTAATGGTAAAACTTATTTTGATCCAAACAATGTTCCTTTAGCCTCTTTGGTTGCTCAAGAATAGCATGTTGATGTGAACTTCATTAAAAACAATAATTTCAACAACAATGCCTATAGGAATAATTTTGGTAGCAACAATTATAGGCCATATCCTGCTAATAGTGGTAATAATTATTCTTATGATAGATATGGAATGTCTAATGCAAGAATTTCAGAAGTTGAAAGGGCCACTAAAGACTTTATGCAAAAGCAATATGAGCAAAATAAATTATTTACGAAGACCATGGAGGAACAATCTGCTATGTTGAAAAATATTAGTCATCAACTTGAGAATTTAAATAGTGACATTTCTGTTTTGCAATTTAAAATTGCTCGTGCTGAAACTTGTATTTCATCCATTTCTGAAGCACAATCTTCTTTAATCAATAAAATGGCTACTAAAACTGAAAGTATAGATGAAAATCATTTTGTTGCTACTAGTGCGATTCAAGTTAGAATTGATGACAATGTTAGGATGTTAGCTGAACTGCATGCTAGATGGGAAAGAGAAGATGAAATAGTTACAAATAATAATATAGCTAATGTTTGCACCGTTGCCACCACTAGTAAAACTGAAGCTTCTCATGCTAGTAAACCTTCTACTATTAATGGTAAAGTAATTGGTGTTGGCAATACTTCCACTTGTGTTGTTAAACGTTTAAAACTGCCTGAAACTATTGAAACGGTTCCTCATATAAGTGCTTAAATTTTTCGAAATATGGGAGACAATGGTCCCATTACCTTTGATAAAAATGATCTTGACTTTGATGGTTGCAATATATCTGAAGTAATTGTGTTCCTACAAAATCTTGCTAGTTGTCCTAATGCTAGTGCTATGAATATGCCTTTCACAAAACATATTACAAATGCTCTCATGCAAATTAGAGGAGAAGAATTAAGGTGTGAAGCCTCTATACCTAGGAAGTTAGACGATGGTTAGGAACCCATCATTGAAATGAAGGTGAATGATTTTGATTGTAATTATCTATGTGATCTTGGTGCTAGTATCTCTGTTATGCCTAAGAAACTTTATGCTATGCTTGAATAGCCACCTTTGTAACAACTGTTATTTGGATGTTCATCTTGCTGATAATGTTAGAAAGAAAACTTTGGGGAGAGTTGATGATGTTCTTATTATGGTTAACGATAACCTTGTCCCCGTTGATTTCATTGTTATGAATTTGAATTCAATGCTGCTTGTCCTGTTGTTTTGGGAAGACCTTTTCTTAGAACTATTGGTGTTGTTATTGATATGAAAGAGGGGAATATTAAATATTAATTCCCACTCAAGAAAGGTATGGATCACTTTCCTAGGAAGAGAATGAAGTTTCCTTTTGATTCTATTATAAGAACAAGTTACAATTTGGATGCTTCTTCACTTGAAAATACTTGATTCTAGTTCTGGGCCTAGCCAAAAGGCGTTAAAGAAAGGCACTTCTTGGGAGATAACCCATGGTTTTATTTTTGCATTGTTTTCTTCTGTTTTCTTTGGGTCAAGGTGTTGTTTACTTCTGTAGTAACTCCTTTATATCTTTATTTTCTCGCATTTTTTGTGCCAAGTAAAGTCTCTAGTGGAAGTTGAGCTTAGATTTGGAATTCTGCGCAGAAAAAGATTTCTGATGTCCACCATTAAATTCCTGTAAAATCACAGAAAGATCAATATGACTTGCAAATTTTTGTTCTTATTCCTTAGATAATTCGAAAACTTTTCTGTTTTTAGCGTTTTTCGGTTTGAGCAACGTAAGTGCCTTGAAAAAAATCATCTTTACAGACTGTTCTAGTTTGAACAGATTCTGCATTTTTACTTGCATTATCTCTTTTACTATGTTGAGTGGATTTCTTTGCTCCACAAAACATCAGTGGATGTAGATAATGTTTAAAAAGTATTAATAATGCTTGTGTCCAAGGAGAACATGTGAATTTTTGATTGTGCATTAACCCTCTAATGATAATTATATTAAGTTTGGTGTGAAGGAAGTTTTCACGGGTCAAGAGAAGAGGGTGATATAATGTGATCAAGAAGAGTGAAAAGCCAAAGCTTGGGGATGCCCCCGTGGTTCATCCCAGCAAATTCTAAGAAGACTCAAGCGTCTAAGCTTGGGTATGCCCAAGGCATCCCCTTCTTCATCAGCAACTTGTTAGGTCACTTCTAGTGAAACTATATTTTTATTCGGTCACATCATATGCACTTTACTTGGAGCATCTATTTGTTTTTGTTTTGTTTTCTTTTTTTTTCTTTGCTGAAATAAATATGTTTGGAACCCAGCATTCTTTGTGTGGGAGAGAGACGCGCTCCGCTTTTTCATATGAATACGCGTTTTCTTCCATGCTCGTATTCTTAGTTTTTCTTCTAGCTGCTGCAAATCCTTTTAGCTCATGTTTTTCATGCATCTCTTAGTCAGAGCCATTAGTTCTAGTAGAGTTATGTTATTACTCTCTTGTTTCATTTATATATCTCTTGGAGAGTTTTTGCTTAGATAGAATGTTTGGTGTTGGAAAGCAATAGTACAATTTTCGTGCTTATAACGGTGCAAAAATAAGCTTGTATAAACTGTGGCTAGACTTTTTCACGTCATGCTAGATGTTATTTTAATTCTATGCTTAGTAGTTGTTATTGTAGCTTGACTTGTTTCAAATAGCTGAGAGTGCTTAATGTGCCATTGAAAGAATCATGAGTTGTTTTTATCACATTGACGCATGAATTTGTGGTATTCTCCTTCGAACACTTTATTTGGTTGACTTGGTGCATGCTTACACCATGTTTATGACTACAAACTAGTAAATTATAGCCTCTATGATCATTTAGTTTTTGACTTGTAATACCCTTTACGCTTTGATTAATAATGTTTTTGTCGCTATACATGATTATGACCATTACTGCTCTATTGATTTGTCGCTCCTAGTCTTCTGCTAGCCTCCACCTGTACTGAGTATGAGCTCTACTTGTGCATCCAACTCCCAAAAACCAAAGTTTGCCAAATGTGTCCACCATACCTACTTACATGTGGTGTTTAACCGCCACTCCAAGTTAATTTCTCATGTGCTACCTTTAAAACTTTCAAAAAGTTTTGTGACCCTGTTTTAGCTCATGAGGACGTGAATAGAGAATCTTTATCGCACTTGTTGATTGGACTTTACACACCTGGACTAGTGGCACATCCGCTTATCCAAAATGATAGAAGATCTGGCAGTGTAGCGTTCCCACATTTAAATAATGTAAGGACACATGTGTTATTGTGCTAGTCCCTGGATCAATTGCTAGCACCACAGTACAAAATGAAATATCATGCAAATGCATCAAATTCTATTACATCGCATGATCCAGTCTTTACAAAATAGTATTACAACTTGCATAGTCTTAGAAGACTAGCAGAAAAATATGAATTACAACGGAAGACATAGTACAACATTGATCCCATCTTCTTCATGTGCCACAGGCAAAACATGTTGGCGATAGTCTCGAGATCCTAAACAAAATCCTCACTCGTTTTCAGAAACATCTGCAATATGGAATATGCAGCCACAAGGGAGTCAATACAGTTTAATGTATTGGCAAGTAACACTATGGTGGATATAAATGGCAAGACTAATACTACATGCTTATTTGGCTGAGTGGAGTTTAGGCTAAGTTTGCATAAAGCCAGTTTTCTCCTATCTTTTGTCATAAAACAATTTCATCTATAATGGTTATCACTGATAGAAACCAGTGAACCTTAACTAAATTTAGGAGTACCACTGATAGAAATCAGGGTAAGTTCCTACCCATGTTCACCCATCAAAATTTTATTATGAAGTTGGCATGATGAGATTCTTCCGTCATTCCTTGTCCAGCTGCTCATAGTTGTCCATAACCGGGGACACGGCTAAGATCTTAGTTTGTTGACTCTGCAGAGTTTGTGCACTTTCACCTTTAGACTCAAATCAGCCCAAACATCCTATACACCCTGAGTGCATTAAGGAAAGGAGAAGATTGAGACGAGATCTTTCAGAAGAAATTCCACCACCGTCAGGCTTGACCCGTTCCAACCTATACCCCCTACATTTGCTGGTCAAGCACTGGTGAGTTCATTCAACTTAGTTGATCAAGACAGAGCCCATATGACTAAATACTGCACGGGAAGCTACTAAACTTAGAAGGACATATTAATCTCTTTGTTCCTGGGTGGCCATCCTCAAGTGACAACCTCAAGTGGAATAACCCTTAGAAAAGGGCCCTGAGGCAACACTCAACATAAACCATTCTTACCACTTCCACCCAGGTGATTCATTAAACTTAGTAGTTTTATCCTTAACATCCAAATAAAACATTTGAAGAGCATAGCAATTCCACTAAGTTCAATGTCTTCTATACTAGAAGGATATAGAAGGATGGCTACACACTACTTGGGATATTAGCATAGCATAATATAACTTAGTAAAATTTCCTATCATGCATACTACTCAAAACTCTATAATGCATATAAAAATAATAGGTAGTTGATGGTGTGTTACTTGCCTTGTTGAAGTTGGTGAAGATATTCACACTCTCTTCACAAAAGATCGTTGCTCTCCGCACAATCTATTTATTGAAAACACAATAACAAAATAAACAAGCATCCAAGCAATAAAACACATAAGTGGAGGAAGCAAACAAACAAAATAACATAACAAAGGAGTTGGACCAAGTTGGCTAGGACAAGTTTAATGTTTGAGTTTGAAATATTCATTCCCTAATTGTTCAACACTTGTTAAGGGCTTTCCAAGAGTTAACTAAGGATGTCTAGGTTGAGTTTGTAGTGATCAAACTTTATTGAAAACATATTTGTGTAAGAAGTTCCAAGAGTTCACCAAGGTGATCTCACTATTTTAACTAAAGTATCACAATACAAAGTGTAACACTTAGTTGTTTCCATCAAAACATTTGAGTGATCTAAGTTAGTCCTTCCATTTTGGTTTAGGATAGATCTAGGTTCAACTAACTTCATAACAAAGGATATAACAAGTTAAAGTCTTGGTCTTTTCCATTTGGGTCAAGGGCTGGACAAAAACAACTTGTTATTCTTCAACTAGTGTGGATTGCTCCAAGTCTTCACATGCTTGTCATCTTGAAGATCATCTTCATTCTTCTATTGTAGGCTTGTTCCTTGGATGGATTCTTCTCTTGGTCTTGATAAAATCTTCATGGCCTTCTCACTAGTTGGTCTAAGGTAGGAGGGGGATAAATTACCACTAAGTCTATTTGAAAAGAGAGAATTAGAAAGGATAGAAAGAGAGAGGTAGATTGTCTTCTCCTTGATTTTCTTCATACACTTGTACTTCCTTGAGTTGCTTCTAGTTGTGGAGTCCAAGTATTTTCTTCAAAACTTATTCATTGATCTTCCTTGTAGCTCTTCACATTGCCACCAAGTTGAAAATGGAGTTCCTTCTTGTGCTTGAGTCTTCATTTCCATTTTGCTAACTTGATGAATTCTTGAAGCAACAATAGGGGACTGGAGGAGTAGATAGAAAGCAAAGGTACTAGTGTCTAAGGTTTACCACTTGGTCTTGTATGTGATTGACACATACTAGGTACTTGGTCTTGGCTCCAAAATAGCCATAACAACAAAGGTAAACAATGGTAGAAACAACTCTAATACTTAGGTGGACTACTATGATGGAAGTTTGGCTAAAATTACATGGTCATGGTCCAAGGGTGTCCAAAATGGTTGGGCAAAGATGTGTCTGGTTCAAGGTTACCAAATGGAGCAAAATTGCAAAAGGAACTATATTGAAAATATTTATAGAATTAAATCTATGTCAAAAATACTCAAATATATCACTTAATTCTAAATTACAATTTAATTTGTTTAAATATTATTTTGGGGCAGAGGGTGTGAAAGTACTCATCCTAAGGTTTCCAAAAATATTTTATTTGCAATTTTTGGATTTGTGGAATTTGAATTATGCCAAAATTCATCAAACAAGCATATTTAAATTTGAACCAATTTAAGTTTGTCAAATTTGAATTTGAACAGTGCTAAAAGATTCTACAGATCCAGGGGATTTCAAAAAGTCCAAGTTTGCTAAATTTGGGCTTATGGTTAAAAAGATATGATGTTTCTAAGTTCTAGGGACTAAACTGCAAAATTTACTATTTATTTTCTAAACCGGAAGAAATACAGAGATTGGGCTCCTATGTGCTGCACTGGGCGACAGATAACAGCTGGGCCTGGGCCGGTTACACGCTGCGCCGAGCGGTGGATAAGCTATCGGCGCGCGGCTAACTGGGCGCCACGCGGCCTTTCCTGATTTGCCGATACCGGTTCGAATAAGTGACCTACTGCGAGCCGTCCGATTCAGATCTAAAGGCTGGGGAGGGCTAGGGTTGTACCTTGCCGGAGTTGTCGCCGGAAATGGCCACGGGGCGGCCGGCGATGCAGTTTCCTCGACGGCGACGGAGATCCAGTGGCTCCCGGGGCTCGGGAAGACGACGGGAAGACGTAGAGTAGCACCACGAGGTCGATGGTGACCATGGCGTGCTCGCACGCTTCCGGGATGGACTGCGTCGAGTGAATGGTGGCGGTAGATCTCCGGTGAGCTTCGGTCGTCGTTGTCGTGGCCTCTTTGCTGCGGTAAAAATTGGCAAAAGGCATGAGGGAGGGGCGCGCGGACAAGGGAAACAAACGGAGGGGGTTCTCGGGCTCAAGGAAGGTCTCACCGTGCCGGAGGAGAAGAAATACGGCGGCGGCCGAGAGTAACTCCGGTGAGCAATTTCTTGAGTGTGGCCGCACGATTTTTCGAGGGAGGAGAGGGGAAATGCGGTGGGAGTATAGGGCTATATGGTTCTGGGCTCAGATCTGCCGTTTCTTCCCTTAAACACGCGCAATCAAAGGATTTGATTTCGGGAGGAAACGGTAGAAAACCACGGGCTGAGCTTGATGACGAGGTGACGTCATCATGACGTCATCATTTGTTTTTCTGTTTTTAATATCTTTTAATTGGTAAATCCATTTAACCTCAAACCAATTGCATTTGATTCATAAAATTCAAACCTTTCAGATTATAAAAATTTTGTAAACTTTTTATCACATTTGAATTTTCATATTTTGCAATTATAAATAAAACATTAATAGTACTTAATGTTATTTAAAATTGAAAAATAAAATAAAATGATGTTTTTAATTAAATAAAAGTTTAGAGACATTAAACATGTCAAATACTATTTTTGGAAGTCATTTTTAAACCATTTTTATATTTTATAATTTTAGGATATGAAGGATTTATTAATAGTAACTTAATGCTATTTTTAAAATAGAAAATTCAATAATTATCAAAGTGGATTAGAAAATTTCCACAAACCATAATATTTTTTTCTAAGTCCTATTATATTATTTTCAAAGCAAAACATTTTATGAATAACACTTTATGTTTAAAACTTGGAATAACATTTGCATATCAATATAAATAGTTGTTATTCTCATAAAATAATTTTGAGGCATAAAAATTATTGGAGATAATAATTTTGTGGTTTCAAAAGCTATAAAACATTTTCAAAGTAATTGTTGATTTGAAAACATGTTATAAAATAAGGTTTTCTAAGAGAAAACAATTTCTTTGATTAATGAATAGTTATTTTGAATGGGCTTTTAGGGTTTATGGAATAAAGGTATAATGGATTCTTAATTTCAATTTTCATTGAGTTATGTATTTTTTTCCTTTTATTTCTTTCATGTCATTAGTTTTTGGTGACTTGCATAACATGAAAACAAAAAGTTTCAAATTTTTGTGATTTTTTTGAGTTTTCCAAAAATCAGGGATGTTACAGGCAGCGGGGTGCCCAACCCCAAAATTGGTTACTATTAAATTATCTTCACTATTTTTGCCCATGATTTATCAGTCAAAGCATAATTGTGTAAACAAAAGATAAGAGGGATGATCTACTACACCGGTAGCTTTCTTCAATGGGACCCTCTCTTGTAAGGTCTAGTTGGCTTCTGACATACTATATTTCTATTTACCATTCGTTGACGTAAACATACACCTCTCTAAAAAAATGTTTTCAATACCTCTGTTTAATAAAATAAAAAGCTCTAGCACATGAGTTAATCCATTCTTCCCTCTGCAAAGGACCTTTCTTTTACTTTTATGTTGAGTCTCCATTTTCTAAGTTTATGCACAATTGAGAGAGCGTAGTTGCCATTCTGAGTTTAATGTGCATCAGTCCCAAAGATTATTATTGATTGATTCATGATGTGTTATTACTTGCTCTCAAATTATTTGTTCTAGTCATCCACTTGAACTTTGAAGGTTTCCTGGCATTTATGTTTTGCCCCACTATTAAGGACAAGCGAAATATCACTTTGATATGTTTTCTTTATGCTCGAAACAAACGTATAACTTTCAAGTGCATTATTATTCATGATCTTTTATTTGTGTTACTTTTCATGATGCAAAGTGATTGATAAGTTTCATTGTTAAAATTATATCTAGCATGCCTATGTTTAAAGTACTATGATCTCAGCGTACATATGCTTTTACATTACGATGATCAAATTTATGTTGGTAGCATGTCACCTCAGAAATTATTTGCTTTTATCGTTTACCTGCTCGAGGAAGAGTAGGAACTAAGCTTGGGGATACTTGATACGTCTCAAACGTATCTATAATTTTTGATGTTCCATGTTGTTTTCATGTCATGTGCTACATGTTTCTTATACACTTTACGTCATTTTTATGGATTTTCTGGGACTAACCTATTGACAAGATGCCACTGAGTCAGTTCCTGTTTTCTATTGTTTTTTGTTTCAGAAAAGTTGTTCTGGAAATATTCTCGGAATTGGAATTGGTCGAAACAAAGCCTAGAAGTCTTAGAAATATGTCATGTGCACGGAGTCCGGAGGGGACCTGGAGGGGGGCCTCAGGGGCCCCACACCATAGGGCGGCGCACCCCCCTATGGCCGCGCCTGGGGGTGGTGTGGGCCCCTGGACACCCACCGACGTTGCCCTCTCGCCTATTTATACCTCTCCTCGTGTTAAACCTAAATACCCGAGACTTTTCCACAAAAAAGATCCGTAGACACCGTCGTCGTCAACCCAAGTTCAGCAGGGTTCTAGAGCTCGCCCCGGCACCCTGCTGGGAGGGGGAATTATCACCAGAGGGCTCTTCATCACCATGCCTACCTCCGGAGTGATGCGTGAGTAGTTCATCCCTCAACTACGGGTCCATAGAAGTAGCTATATGGTTTTTCTCTCCTCCTTATGCCTCATGTTTAGATCTTGTGAGCTGCCTAACATGATCAAGTTCATCTTATTGTAATGCTGCATGTTGTGTTTGTTGGGATCTGATGAATGTTGAATGTTATGTCCAGTGATTATAAATCTATCATGTTCTTTCATGTGTATGTTATTTATGATCTTGGATGCTCTCTGTTACTAGTAGACGCTCTGGCCAAGTTGATGCTTGTAACTCCAAGAGGGGGTATTTATGCTCGATAGTGGGTGCATGCCTCCCTTTCACTCACGCTCGAGTGACAGAAACGTAACAGGTGGGGGATGTGTTGTTGCCATTAGGGAGAAAACAAAAATGCTTTGTCTAAGGATGATTTTATTGTTTACATTACACACTTTGCTTAATCCAATTATCTGTTGCTTGCAACTTAATACCCAAGGTTTGCTCGGATGACACTCTGAGGGTGGATTATTAGTCATAGATGCAGTTGGATAACGGTCTATGTATCTTGTTGTAATACCCGCATGAATCACATGGTAATCATCATGTCATGCATATGCACTACGGTACGACCTTTATATATGTCCATTGCCCAATTGTAATTTGTTTACCCAGCATGTTATCTATCTGTTTTGGAGAGACACCTCTAGTGAATTGTGGACCCCGGTCCATTTCTTTACACTGATATACAACTACTGCAACCATTGTTTTTTGCTGTTTTGCTACTGCCATCATTGTTCTAATTTCATTACTGCAAACAAATACTATTTTCACACTATATGTCTAATCCTTTGTTTCAGCAAAACTGGTGAGATTAACAACCTCACTGCTTCGTTGGGGAAAAGTAATTTGATTGCGTTGTGTAGATTCCATGCTGCTGCTGAACCGGTAGTGCGCCCTGCCAACATCAGCTGCATCAACCTGCAGAAGTGATTTCCTTCTCCTACCAGTCGATTCAACCTTGGTTTTTTTATGAGGGAAACTTGCTGTTGTGCTCTTCATACCTTCCACTTGGGGTTTTCCAACGAGAGCGTCGGTCTCCATCAGTGGCACAGATCTCCGACACCATTATCATCCAGGCGTTCAAGAACGACGTCACTGATATGCGCATGCTCGAAAAGCTCGGCATCCAGGATGACCTGGAGAGCGCTTTTGAACTGTTTGAGAATGCAGACAAGTGCGCCAAGGCCGAGGAAGGCTGCCTCTTCAAGCATAACAACCCTGACGCAGAACCAGATTTTGTGCCAACCAAGGGCAAGGGCAAGGTTAAGGCCAGCGATTCCAAGCACAAGTTCACTCCATCTTTCCTCGCTGCAGAGCCCGAGCAGAAGAAGACTCACAGAGAGGACCACACCGAGAACAACCAACGCTCCTCGAGGAAGGACAACCATCCGTTCTTCATATTCCACAAGATGCACTCCCATGACACAGAAGACTGCTTTTAGGTCTAGTAGATCTAGGACGGAAGGGCAACAGCTAACACGTCTCGCAGAGGAAACAGCAGCTCAGGATGTGGTGGAAACCGCGGAGGTCCCTTGGGCGGACAGTGTGACTATTGCAACTGCGACAACGGCTACAACCGCGACGGTGGATACGGCTGCAAGAACGACTACAACCGCGACTGATGGGAGGCTACTTTCTCTCGTTGGTAAACCCCAAGAGGAAGGTTGTGAAGAGTGCAACGACAAGTTTTCCCTCAGAAAAGAAACCAAGGTTGAATCGACCAGTAGGGGGACAAGCAATCTCTGAAGGTTGATGCAGCTGAGGTGGCAGGGCGCACTACCGGTTCAGCAGCAACGTGGGACCTAGATAACACAATCAAATCACTTTCCCCAACGAAGCAGTGAGGTTGTGAGTATCACCGGTTTTGCTGAACAAAAAGAGGTTAAACGTATGGTGTGGAAAACAGTAGAAAACAGTATGAAAGCAGTAGTGACAATATGAAAGCAGTAGGTGTTTTATCAGTATGAGGAAAAAGGATCGGGGTCCACAGTTCACTAGTGGTGTCTCTCCGTGAAAGATAAATAACATGTGTGGTGAACAAATTACAACTGGGCAATTGACAGAAATTAAGGCTGCATCGTAGTGCATATGCAATGCATAAAGATTACTATGTGATTCATGCGGGCATTACAACAAAATACATATGCCGTCATCCAACTGCATCTACGTCTAGTAATCAACCCTCCGAATATTATCCAAACAAACGTTGGGTATTAAGTTGCTAGCAACATATTATCGCCGTAAGCAAAGTGTGTAATGTAAACAATGTAAACTAGGTAAACACTGTTGTTTTCTCCCTAATGGCCACAACACATCCTCCATTCGTCACGTTTCTGTCACTCGAGCACAGATGCAAAGAGGCATGAACCCACTATCGAGCATAAATACTCCCTCTTGGAGTTACTAGCATCTACTTGGCCAGAGCATCTACTAATACCGGAGAGCATGCAAGATCATAAATAACATAAGCATGAAGATAACATGATAGATTGATAATCAGAAGACATAGCATTCAACATTCATCAGATCCCAGCAAACACAACATGTAGCATTACATAAAGATGATCTCGATCATGTGAGGCAGCTCACGAGATCTAAACATGAGGTACAAAGTGGAGATAACAACCATCTAACTACTTCTATGGACCCGTAGTCCAAGGATGAACTACTCACGCGTCACTTTGGAGGAGGGCATGGTGGTGTAGGCCCTTCCGGTGATGAATTCCCCTCCCGGCAGGGTGCCGGGGAGAGCTCCACAACCCTCCCGATCTCGGGATGACGATGAAGGTGGTCTCGGATGTTTATCGGTACAAAGTGTTATATCTTTAGGGTTTACGCCTCGGGGGGTATAAATAGGCGAAAGGGCAAAGGCGATGGAGGTCTAGGGGCCCCACACCACCCCATGGCGCGGCCAGGGGGCGCCGCCCTATGGTGTGGTCCCCCTGTGGCCCCCCTCCGGGTCTCTTCGGGACCCCGTGGAACCTTCAGGAATTCTAGGACCTCCGGACTGTGAATTTTCCAATTCCAAGAATATTTCCAGAACAACTTTTCTGAAACTAAAAACGGCAGAAAACAGGGAACTGGCTCTGTGGCATCTAGTCAATAGGTTAGTCCGGAAAATCGATAAAAATGACATAAAGTGTATAGAAAACATGTGGGAAACAACATGAAAACAACATGGAACATCAGAAATTAAGGATACATTTATGACGTATCAACATCCCCAAGCTTAGTTCCTACTCGTCCTCGAGTAGGTAAACGATAAAAACACTTTCTGAGGTGACATGCTACCAATATAAACTTGATCATAAATAATGTAAAAGCATAAGTAAGATGAGATCATATAACTTAAACACAAGCATGATAAATAGAATTTTAATAATAAAGCATAGCAATCACCTTGTATCATGAGAAGTAACACAAATAAAATATCATGAATAACAATGCAACAAAAGATACACGTTTGTTTCAAGTATAGAGAAAACATGGCAAAGTGATATTTCGCTAGTCGTGAAGAGTGGGGCAAAACATAAATGCCAGGACACCTTCAAAGTTCATGAGCAAGACTAGAACAAATAATTAGAGAACAAGCAATAACACACCATGAATCAATTAATAATGTTTCTAAGACAAATGCACATAAAACTCAGAATGGCAACTATGCTCTCTCATCTTTGCATAAAGTTACAAGATGGAGACTCAACATAAAAGTAAAAGAAAGGCCCTTCGCAGAGGGAAGCAGGGATCAAATCATGTGCTAGAGCTTTATTTTATTAAACATAGGTATTAAAAACATTTTTAAGAGAGGTGTATGCTTATGTCAACGAATAGTAAACAAAAAATATAGTACGTCAGAAGCCAACTAGGGTTCACAAGAGCGGCTCCCATAGAAGGACGCATCTGGGTAGAAGGTCATCCCTGTTTCTCTTTTGTTTATACAATTATGCTTTGACTGATAAATCAGGGGCAAAAAATAGTGAAGAGAATTTATTGTTATTAATTTGGGGCTGGGCACCCCGCTACCAGCTCTTCTATCATTGGATAAGCGGATGAAGCAACTAGTCCATGGTGTGAAAGTCCAATCAACAAGTGAGATAAAGATTCTCTATTTTCGTCCTCATGGGCTAAAACAGGAGCACAAAACAGGAGTAATTTTGAAAGTTTTAAAGATAACACATGAGCAACTTACTTTGGAGTGGCAGTTAAATACCACATGTAGGTAGGTATGGTGTACACAATGGGAAAACTTTGGTTTTTGGGAGTTGGATGCACGAGTAGAGCTCATACTCGGTACATGTGGAGGCTAGCAAAAGACTGGGAGCGACAAATCAAGAGAGCATAAGAGCCATAATCATGCATAGCGACATAAACATCATAAATCAAAGCATAAGTGGTACCACAAGTTAAAAAACTAAATGATCATAGAGGCTATAAGTGACTGGTTCATGGTCATAAACATGGTGTGAGCATGTGCCAAGTCAACCAAATAAACCACAAATTCATGATTCAATATGACAAGAACAACTCATGATTATTTCAATGACACATTAAACACTCTCGGCCATTTGAGGCTAATCATGCTACTAAATAACCTCAATATTTATATTTAAAATAACATCTAGCATGATATGAAAAAGTCTAACCACAGTCTATACAAGCTTCTACTTGCACCGTTATAAATTCTACCTCAAGCAGCAGTTTCTTTTCCCAACAAGCACCATACAAAATATGCTTTAACAAACACTCTATAAATGCTACAGCAAGAAAACATAAGAGTACTCACATAACACTACTAAAACTAACAGCTATGAACAAGAGATGTAATGAAAACAAGAGCTAAACAGGAAATTTTGCAGCAGTTAGAAGAAAAACTAAGAATACTAGCAAAGCAAGTATTCAAACGAAAAACTGGAGCGTGTGTCTCTCCCAAACAAGAAATGCTAGGGTCCAACTATATTATTGCATCAAGGAAAACAAAAGAAAACAGAAGAAAAACAAACAGATGCTCCAAGTAAACTTCATATGATGTGACCGAATAAAGATATTGTTTCACTAGAAGTGGCCTGATAGGTTGTTGATGAAGAAGGGGATGCCTTGGGAATCCCCAAGATTAGATGCTTGAGTCTTATAAAAATATGCTTGGATGAACCACGGGGTAATCCCCAAGCTTTGACCTTGCACTCTTCTTGATCACATATATCACCCTCTTCTCTTGACCCTTGAAAACTTCCTTCACACCACACTCAAAGAGTAATTCGCATTAGAGGGTTAGTGCAACAATTAGAAAATCCATGGGTTATGTATGGAACAAGTTCTATTGATACTTTTAAACATTATGTACATCCATTGATGTTTCGTGAAGCAAAGAAATCCCCTTGACATCGCAAAAGAGCAAAGGCAAGAAAAACGTCAGAATATGTCAAAACCAGAACAGTTTGTAAGACAAAAAAATCGAGGCACTTATGTTGCTCAGATCGAAAAACTAAAAGAACGAAAAATTTGCGGAATCAGCTGAGGAATAAGAACAAGAAATTTCAGGTCATTCTGATTTTTCTATGATTTATACGATTTTTTACGATGGACAGCAGAAATCTGTTTCCTGCGCAGAAATCCGAAACCAACTCCAACTCTCGCCAGAAACCTTATTTGGCACTACTAAAACTTGAAAAGAAAGATAAAAATGAGTTTCTACAGAAGTATACAGCCCCTTGGCTCAAAGAAAACATATAAAAACAAAGCAAAAATAAAACCATGGCTTATCCACGAAGAAGTGCTTTTCTTTAACGCCTTTTAGCTAGGCTCAGAAAAGTGGAATCAAGTATTTTTAAGTGAAGAAGATGCTCACATAAGAAATATGAATTAAGCAAAAGAGAGCAGAAACAAGCAAGTATAAAAAAAATTAAGTCTAACCCACTTCATATGCATAGGAATCTTGTAGAGAACTATATTAAAGAAGCTCAAACTAGAAATCATGGGAAGGTACAACAAGAGCAACTTCAAAACTTTCAATAAAAAGAGAGGTGTTCCAGTAGCACGAAAATTCCTACAACCATATTTTCCTCTCTCATAATAATTTTAAGTAGCATCATGAACAAACTCAACAACATAATTATCACATAGACCATGTTTGTCATGGTCTAAAAGCACAGGATTCATATCAAGCTCCAAAACAGTGGGATCAAATTTAAAATCAGCTCCTCTTTTTTCCCACTTTTAGCAATATCAAAATGAGATGATTGATCACTCATAAAAGGTATATGAAACATTATGGAAATCCTATTTTCAGTAGCATTATAATTTATAACATCAAGTAACATAGGACCATCATCAAGAGCATTATCATATAAATTTTCTAAACAAACTTACTCATTATCATGCATATCAATAGTTGTAATAAATAGAGGATTATCATAGGATTTGTCAAAGTAGCAAGGATTATCATAGATAACAGTAGCAATATCATTCTCACAAGTTTCATTCATAGTAGTATTAAGGTAACAAGTATAGCAAGTATCAACTTCATCAAAAAGGGATATTTCAAAAGAATCAATAGGATCATCACTTTCATCAAATAATGTATGAGTTAAAGAGTTACTCTCATTGGGAGGTAGACATGGGTTCCATTCTTCCTCCTCTTGATCATCACTCTCCTCCTCTTTTTCATCCAATGAGATTCCAGATTCAGTAGTTTCTTCTTCCATAGGTTCGTGCAAGGAACTAGTCTCTCCCTTTGGAGGAGAGAATTGATTAAGATATTGAAGTATGTAGTAATTACAATCCTTGTAATTATCAAAGAAATATTCAAGTATATCATAAATCTCATGTTTATAAGGTGCATCATCAATACTTGCAAGCAAATAGGCAATTTCAAATGCACCCTTCCGACCAATAAATTCCTCAATTTGTTCCACATCATCAAAGTCATAATTTCCCTTAACATAAGAAGATATGGTAACATTATCATTATACTCACATTTAAAAGGGAGTTGTTTATACCTCCTACAGCAACAAGATTTATCAAAGCAATACGTAACATTATAAGTAGAGCACACATTTCTAGCAATGATATACAGTTTATTAATTTGCTCCCATAAGTGTATCCCCTTTTGTGAGAAGCGGTGTTCCTTATAATATTTTTGTTGTTCATCCGTGAACCCACCTTGCCAATAAGATCTAGTTTCAAAGGCATCAAACATTGATAGCAAGCATAATAAAGCAAGCAACAAGAAAAACAATAACAAAGTAAAAAATGATTGGAGGTGAGAGACTCCCCTTGCATAAATTCTCTTCCTCCTCGACAACGGCGCCAGAAAAGCTTGATGGGAGTCTACTTGCTCTCGTTGGTAAACCCCAAGAGGAAGGTTGTGAAAAGTGCAGCGTCAAGTTTTCCCTCAGAAAAGAAACCAAGGTTTAATCGACTAGTAGGAGGACAAGCAATCTCTGAAGGTTGATGTAGCTAAGGTGGCAGGGCGCACTACCGGTTTAGCAGCAACGTGGAACCTACACAACACAATCAAATAACTTTGCCCCAACAAAGCAGTGAGGTTGTCAATCTCACCGGTTTTGCTGAACACAAAGAGGTTAAACGTATGGTGTGGAAAACAATAGGAAAACAATATGAAAGCAGTAGTAACAGTATGAAAGCAGTAGGTGTTTTATCAGTATGAGGAAAAAGGACCGGGGTCCATAGTTCACTAGTGGTGTCTCTTCGTGAAAGATAAATAACATGTGTGGTGAACAAATTACAGCTGGGCAATTGACATAAATGAAGGTTGCACCGTAGTGCATATGCAAGACATAAAGATTACTATGTGATTCATGAGGGCATTACAAAAAAAATGCATAGATCGTCATCCAACTGCATCTATGTCTAATAATCCACCCTCCGAATATCATCCGAACAAACGTTGGGTATTAAATTGCTAACAACAAATTATCGCCGTAAGAAAAGTGTGGAATGTAAACAATGTAAACTAGGTAAACATTGTTGTTTTCTCCCTAATGGCAACAGCACATCCTCCATCCGTCATGTTTCTGTCACTCGAGCACAGATGCAAAGGAGGAATGAACCCACTATCGAGCATAAATACTCCCTCTTGGAGTTACTAGCATCTACTTGGCCAGATCATCTGCTAATAACGGAGAGCATGCAAGATCATAAATAACATAAGCATGAAGATACCATGATAGATTGATAATCGGAAGACATAGCATTCAACTTTCTTCAGATCCCAGCAAACACAACATGTAGCATTACATAAAGATTATCTCGATCATGTGAGGCAGCTCAGGAGATCTAAACATGAGGTACAAATTGGAGAGAACAACCATCTAGCTACTGCTATGGACCCGTAGTCCAGGGATGAACTACTCACGCATCACTTCGGAGGAGGGCATGGTGGTGTAGACCCCTCCGGTGATGAATTCCCCTCCCGGCAGGGTGCCGGGGAGAGCTCCAGAACCCTCCCAATCTCGGGATGACGATGACGGCGGCCTCGGGTGTTTTTCGGGACAAAGTGGTATATCTTTAGGGTTTACGCCTCAGGGGTGTATAAATAGGAGGAAGGGCAAAGGCGGTGGAGGCCTGGGGGCCCCACACCACCCCATGGCACGGCAGGGGGGCCACCCTATGGTGTGGGCCCCCTATGGCCCCCTCCGGGTCTCTTCGGGACTCCGTGGGACCTTCGGGAATTCTAGGACCTCCAGACTTCGAATTTTCCAATTCCGAGAATATTTCCATAACAACTTTTCTGAAAATAAAAACAACATAAAACAGGGAACTGTCTTTGTGGTATCTTGTCAATAGGTTAGTCCGGAAAATGGATAAAAATGACATGAAGTGTATAGCAAACATATGGGAAACAATATGAAAACAACATGGATCATCAGAAATTAAGGATATGTTTATGACGTATCAGCGACCCCAGCCTGTACCAGCGTAACAATGATGATTTCCGGTGCAATACCAACAAAAACTACCTGCCAGCCTCCCAGGCTAACACCTCTCAGCCTCACAAGCCGAGGGAAATGCGGCCCTCGCCAACAACAACAACCTCCCGAAGGACAACGGGGCCTACCAGCCCCCCCCCCGCATAGTAGCGTGCATCCTCGGCGGGGCTCGGGCACCCCTCTCCAACCACCAGATCAAACAGTTCGCCTGTGAACTCACCGCCGCTCTCCCAAGCATCGAGTCTTCCAAGCCCCCGAGGTTATCGCAATTCCCCATTTGTCGAATGTTCCTAGTATGGTTCATGACAGAGGGTTCCATAAGCGTTTGAGTAGACCGTGGGTGGAAACATAGAGAAGTTATCGTAGGAGGGGACACAAGTTCACCCAGGTTCGGTACATCGCAACAATGGCGGCGCCCTACTCTTGCAATCTCACTAAATTTGGTCTAAAGTCTTAAGTATAGAAAGTACAATGTGAGTCTAGGTTTTTTGTCTGTCTTTTCTCTAAGGCGGCTCCCGTCCGTATTTATATATGTAGACGGACTCGGGCTTATAGGAAGGAATTTATGGACTCTAAGGAAAGTGTTACTATTATTGGTGAGCAAGATGTTCGACTTCTTCTCCAAGCCGGATTACGTATTGGACCATAATTCGGGTTCTTCTAGAACCCATCTTCCTGTGCGTCAGCTTACTGGGGCTCCCAATGGAGTTTGCTCCATTGCCTATGGGCCACCCAGGTAATTCGGCCTTCGGCCAATGCCGGATACACCCCCATTTGGCATATATCCGACAGTAGCTCCCAAGAAGAATTAAGGCCTCCATTCTTCGTCTTTTATGAATTAGAAAAGACGGCCTTCAGTCTTGAATTTTCTTTTCTCAAACATTTTCATGCCAAAGCCGTCTTTTAGGGAATTCGGAATTTATTTGGAAGCTTCTATTAGAAGGAACCTATTAATAATGACGTAAGCGTAAAAATCATGTTTATGTCACCGCCGTTTGGATTTGGTCAAAGCCTGAAAAGCGAATCCCTGCTAAATTTTG
The DNA here is from genome assembly GCA_028641055.1 of Alopecurus myosuroides. Classification (NCBI taxonomy): domain Eukaryota; kingdom Viridiplantae; phylum Streptophyta; class Magnoliopsida; order Poales; family Poaceae; genus Alopecurus; species Alopecurus myosuroides. Next base: position 250,913,883 of record CM054059.1, read on the forward strand.
GCGCGAGAAACGAGGAGATTACTTTTCAATGTGCCAGCTCGCCGTATCCCGGATTTTTCGCGGGACACGCGGCATGCATCCAACGGCTAAATTAGCCGTTTCGGCCAATCTTAGCGCAAAATGGTCCATTAATACCATCCGGCCGCACTTGTTTCATCTTCTCCGTTCCCACTCACTGTGACTTCCCCTAGACGGAAAAGCACGAGAACTTCCTGTAGCTGGTATGTGATTGTTGGCACTCCTCCATGGTATGTGATTGTTGGCAGGCACCCAAGGATTCAGTTAGCCATGGTTTTTGGTAAGCAAAGGTTGGGAGGAGTGTCAAGCTATATATAAAAGTGCATACTATAAATGCTTAATATCAATAATTCGGAACAGCTATCAACTTGCTTAGTATGGAAGATAGCAAAAAATCTATTACCATTAGTTAACATAAACAACCACCTCCCAAAATTATTTTACTTTTGTTTTAAAAATAAAAATCTCTAGCGCATGTCAATCCCTTCTTCCCTCTGCGAAGGGCCAATCTTTTACTTTATTGTTGAGTCACCATCTTTTCTCTGAGCACCTTCTCGAGAGCATAACTGTCATTCTTAGTGTAATGTGCTTGTCCCAGAACACGGTTAATTGTGGTATAACTTTGATGCTTTTATCTTTTATATCTCTACTTCTAGTCTTCACTTGAACTTCAGAGGTGCCCTAACATTTATGTTTTTCTCCACAAATAAGGGCAAGCGAGATACCACTGATGTCTATGCATGCTTCTATTCTTGTAGACAATGTTGGTCCTCCAAGTGCAGAGGTTTGTAGAACAGCAACAAGTTTCCCTTATGTGGATCACCTAAAGTTTATCGAACTCTAGGAGGTAGAGGTCAAAGGTATCCCTCGCAAGCAACCTTGCAATTATGATACAAGAAGTATCTTGTGTCCCCAACACACCTAATACAATTGTTAGTTGTATAGGTGCACTAGTTCGGCGAAGAGATAGTGAAATACAAGTAATATGGATGATTATAAGTGATAATAGCAATCTGAAATAAAAATGGAAGCAAGCAAACATGTAGCAAAACTGATTGTAAACGGTATTTCAATGCATAGAAACAAGGCCTAGGGATCATACTTTCACTAGTGAACACTCTCAACAATAATAACATAATTGAATGCATAAATATCATCTCTTCACTACGCTACTCCAAACCACTCTCCGGTAGGATAACAAACACTAATCATTGTGTAGGGCTATAAAATCACTCCTTAGAGTTCACATTCCCCATCTAGGTAACCCCCACGCTATCACCATGAGACCTAGACGGTTCCAGACAAACACCACAATTTCATAGGGTCATCCAACACAAATATATAAATCATTCACGTGGTGCACACACTATCACCTTTACACCGTGATCAGAGTGTCTACGGAGATCTCATAACAAAACCACTTGAGTAGCATAATAGATGAAGAGTAACATCTACGTATCCAACTAGATTACAAAGCTCATGATCACAATAAGATCACACCATGGGAAAGAGAGATGAGACACATAGCTACCGGTAGAGCCCTCAGCCCCGAGGGAGAACTACTCCCTCCTAATCATGGGAGTCACCAACGGCAATGAAGATGGCGGTGGAGTCGATGGAGATGGCTCCGGGGGGACTTCCCCGTCCCAGCAGGGCGCCGGAACAGAGATTTCTGTCCCCCGAAATTTGTCGGCGATGGTGGCGGAGCTACATAACTTTTCGTGGATGGAGGCTTGATATTTTAGGGTTTATGCATCGGGGGGAATAAATAGGCGAAAGGGCGATGTCGGTGGGCGCCCGGGGGGCCCACACCACCAACTGGCGCGGCCAGGAGGGCCCGCGCCCCCCTACGGTGTGGCTGCTCCTCTGCCCCCTCCGGGTCTCCTTTGGACTTTGTTGACGTGTCGGGAATTCTAAGACTCCGCGGTTTTGTTTCGTCCAATTCCGAGAATATTTCCAGAACAACTTTTCTAAAACAAAAAACAACAGAAAACCGGAACTGGCTATGTGTCATCTTGTCAATAGGTTAGTCTAGAAAACATCCGAAAAAACGAAGGAAACATGTGAAAACACAAAGGTATTGGATAGAAAACAATCATGGAGCATCAAAAATTATAGATACGTTTGAGACGTATCAAGCATCCCCAAGCTTAACTCCTTCTCGTCCTCGGGTAGGTAAGTTATAACAAAATAATTTTTTTGAGGTGACATGCTACCAACATAAACTTGATCATCATAGTAATGTAAAGCATGTAAACTAGGATCAAATGAATGAAGGATGTGGTTTATAGTTGATATCAATAGAGTAATGTATAAACTATTAGAAAGAACAAAGTAAAATTTTCAATGGATCAATGTTAAAAGACAATCAACCGTGCAAAGTATATCAAAGATGATTTAAGCTTCAAGAACAACAATATAATCATCCTATGCATCAAACTCTCACAACAACTTATGTTAGGATCAAGTCAAGTGACAACAATATGCACGTAGGAAAATCGTTAAACTATTTGTGCACTCAAAAAAAGAAAGCGTTCTGAATTGGTCCCTAGCACCAAAATGTTATGGCTAAAAGAACATTATGAGTGGTTTGGAAGGTCAATGGAAGAAAGTCTCACACAACTGAAAGTGATCATTAGACAAGAGGAAGTCTTATAATCGAAGTTGTGCAAGGAGTAGTGATTGCCACACAACGGATGCACATAGAGCACTTTTGTGAAGGCTTAGGAAATATACAAGCCAAGTTCTATAATGTAAGGTTCCCCACATATTTATGCAAGTCATAATATGAAAAATCTCTCCAAACTTAAGTATTGGTGCTAAATAAGCACAAGTGTGGAACAAATGATAGTAGTGCTGCCCCCTCTCTCTTTATTATCTCTCTTTGGACCCTTTTATATATATATAACCTCACTGCTAGGGGCAACACTATATTTTATAGTGAATCATCACACTTGTAGGACTCATAACTCAAACATAAATATCTCCGATGTATAAAACTGAATGCTCCTGCCAGTGTAGCAGTAAGTGATGGTGCAGGTCTTGCACTCATTGGGAGACCCCAAGAGGAAGGTATGATGAGCAGAGCATAAGTTTTCCCTCGGTAAGAAACCAAGGTTTAATCAACCAGTAGGAGGAAGGAGTAACTTCTGAAGGTTGAAGCAGCTGAGATGGCAGGGCGCACTACCGGTTCAGAAGCAACGTGGAACCTACACAGCACAATCAAATCACTTTACCCCAACGAAGCAGTGAGGTTGTCAATCTCACCGATTTTGCTGAACACAAAGAGTTTAAACATATGGTGCGGAAAATAGTAGGAAAACAGTAGCAGCAGTATGAAAGCGGTATGAAAGCCGTAGGTGTTTTATCAGTATGAGGAAACAGGACCGGGGTCCACAGTTCACTAGTGGTGTCTCTCCGTGAAAGATAAATAACATGTGTGGTGAACAAATTACAGCTGGGCAATTGACAGAAATGAAGGATGCACCGTAATGCATATGCAAGACATAAATATTACTATGTGATTCATGCGGGCATTACAACAAAATACATAGACCGTCATCCAACTGCATCTATGTCTACTAATCCACCCTCCGAATATCATCCGAACAAACATTGGGTATTAAATTGCTAGCAACAGATTATCACAGTAAGCAAAGTGTGTAATGTAAACAATGTAAACTAGTAAAAACCATTGTTTTCACCCTAATGGCAACAACACATCCTCCATCTGTCACGTTTTTGTCACTCGAGTACAGATGCAAAGGAGGCATGAACCCGCTATCGAGCATAAATACTCCCTCTTGCAGTTACTAGCATCTACTTGGCCAGAGCATTCATGTCTACGCACGCTTTTATTCTTGTAGACAGTGTTGGGCCTCCAAGTGCGGAGGTTTGTAGAACAGCAACAAGTTTCCCTTAATTGGATCACCCAAGGTTTATCGAACTCAGGGAGGTAGAGGTCAAAGATATGCCTCTCAAGCAACCTTGCAATCAAAATACAAGAAGTCTCTTGTGTCCCCAACACACCCAATATACTTGTGAGGTATATAGGTGCACTAGTTTGGTGAAGAGAGAGAGAGTAAAATGCAAGTAATATGGATGATAATAAGTAGTAATAGCAATCCGAAATAAATATGGCAGCAAGCAAACATGTAGCAGAACAGGCGGAAAACGGTGTTTCAATGCTTGGAAATAAGGCCTAGGGATCCTACTTTCACTAGTGGACACTCTCAACAATGAAAACATAATTGAATGCATAAATATCATTTATTCACTATGCTACTCCGAACCACTCTCCGATCGAATAATGAACACTAATCATTACGTAGAGCTTTAACAGCACTCCTCAAGTCTATATTCCCTCTTTAGGGCACCCTAATGTCACTACGAGCGCCATAAATTAGTACTAAACAAACGCCACAATTTCATAGGTTCACCTTCCAACACAAGATATAAATATCAAGCTAAACCACACGGAGCACACACTGTCACCTTTACCCCGTGATCAAAGTGTTTACGGAGATAACAAAACCACTTGAGTAGCATAACAGATGAAGATCAATCTACATATTCAACTAGATTACAAAGCTCATGATCACATAAAGATCACACCATGGGAGAGAGAGATGAACCACATACCCGGTAGAGCCCTCAGCCTCGGGGGAGAACTACTCCCTCCTCATCATAGCAGACAGCAACGGCGATGGAGATGGCGGTGGAGTCGATGGAGATGACTTCCGCGGGCACTTCTCCGTCCCGACAGGGTGCGAGAACAGAGATTTGACCCCCGAAACTTGGCGGCAGCGGCGGCGGAGCTACAGATGTATTTTGTGGAAAAGGTCGATTCATCTAGGGTTTATGCCTCTGGGAGTATATATGGGCAAAGGGGCGATGCTGGGGGGTGGCCAGGGGGCCCACACCCCTCGGTGGCGCGGCCAGGGGGACCCGCGCCACCCCATGGTGTGGCCCCCCTTCGGGACTCTTCGGGACTTCTGGATGCTTCCGGGACTTTTAGGACTTCTGGCTTTCAAATTTTCCAATTCCGACAATATTTCCAGAACAGCTTTTCTGGAACTAAAAACAGCAGAAAACAGGGAACTGGCTCTGTGGCATCTTGTTAATAGTTTAGTAAGGAAAATCGATAAAAATGACATAAAGAAGGGAGAAAACATGTAGCAATTGGCATCAAATCAACATGGAACATCAGAAATTATAGATACGTTTGAGACGTATCAAGCATCCCCAAGCTTAGTTCCTACTCGTCCTCGAGTAGGTAAACGATAAAACAAAATAATTTTTTAGGTGACATGCTACCACACAATCTTGATCATAATATGTAAAGCAGAGCATGTAAATTTGGGTCAAATGAACTAAAGTTGTGATATATATTTGATATTAACAAGTAATGCATAAACAAAGAATAAAGAAGTAAAACTTTTGATGAATCAATTCTAATAGACTATCAACCGTGCAAAGTTTATTAGAGATGATTTAAGCTTTCAAGAACATCAATATCATGCACGTTAAACAATCTTCATAACCCCTGGTAGGATCAAGTCAAGCTTTCCACACGTTGCAATGCTTGAATCTTAAACTATTTGTGCACTAAAAACAAGCAAGTGTTCTGCGTTGGTCCCTGGCACCGGGATGTTATGGCAAAGAGAACATTATGGGGGGTTTGGAAGGTCAATTGAAGAAAGGCTCACAAAGCTGAAAGTTGTCATTAGACAAGTGGAAGTCTTACAACCGAAGCTATGCAAGAAGTAGGTATTGCCACACAACGGATGAACATAGAGCTATAAGTGTATGAAAGCTCTCCAATGGAACTAGTGGGGGTGCATCTAACTTGCTTGCTCACGAAGACCTAGAGCTCATTTGAGGAGGCTCATCATTGGAATATACAAGCCAAGTTCTATAATGTAAAGTTCCCCACATAGTTATGAATGAATGATAATATGAAAACTCTCTCCAAACTGAAGTATTGGTGCTAAACATGAAGCACAGCTGTGGTATATAAAGGATAGTGATTCTCTTTGGCCCCCTTTTATTCATTTTGGGCTTTTTCATTTTTTTATATCCTCACCGGTAGGGGCAACATCCTATATTACAATGAATCATCACACTTTTAATACTCATAAATCATAATGGAATATCTCTGATGTATCTAACTGCATGCTCCTGCCAGTGTAGCAGTATGCATAAATAACCATGAAGCTCATCATCAAGTAACATAATGGAGGTGGATGTTGTGCAGCAATATATCTCAGAATGGCTATGGAAATGCCATGATAGGTAGGTATGGTGGTTGTTTTGAGGAAGAATATATGGGCTTATGTGTAGGAGAACAAAGTCCTCCCACGGGATTTGGATGCACTGGCGAAGTTTGCACCAACTCTCAATGTGATAAAGGGCAATGCACAGTACCGAAGAGGCTAGCAAATATGGATGGTGGAAGTGCCAGGAACCACAACATAGACTCACGAGTTAAAATATTACAGCAAGCAAATCATCTTACAAGGCACAATGCAAATCACTCCAAGAGGGTCCGTGGCAGTGACAAGTCACTGTTAGCTTCCCCGACCGTAGCGTGTAACAAAAAGGCCGATCAGAAATGTATCACTCATAGCAATCATATACCATTGTTTCTATCAGCTGGTAATTTAAGTGTGGCACAGTTTCAAGTTTCTTAGACCAACCATTAAAACTTTATACTTACTAGTCCTTCTCGTTTATCCATTAAGCAAATTAATATCTCAAAACAACAGCAGTGATTCAATTGAAGCAATTTAGTGATCTACAAGACCATGCGAATTTTTCCACTATACCAACTACCACATAGGCATTTCTATTTCCAAGCAAACACACATATGAGAACCACCTAACTACAAAAGCTAACAGCTCTGAGAAAAATAGATGCATGAAAACAAAGGCTAAACGCAGTACTAGCAAATAGTGAACACTCACAGAACAATAAGAATGAAAACTAGAGTGTTCTAAGCAATGAAAACGGAGCGTGTCTCTCTCCCACACAAGTATTATAAGATCCAACCATAAACTACAGAAAAGAAAACTAAACAAACTGAAAGCAAAAATAAAAGACACTCCAAGTAAAGCACATAAGATGTGACCGAATAAAAATATAGTTTCACTAGAAGTGACCTGATAATTTGTCGATGAAGAAGGGGATGCCTTGGGAATCCCCAAGATTAGACGCTTGAGTATTCTTGGAATTTGTTGGGATGTACCACCGGGGCATCCCCAAGCTTAGGTTTTTCACTCTTCTTGATCACATCATATCATCCTCTTCTCTTGACCCTTGAAAACTTCCTCCACACCAAAATTCTCACAATCTTCATTAGCAACGTTAGTGCAATTGAAATAATAAATTCACATGGTTCAGTTTCAACACAAGTATAACACTCAAAAACACATTAGCTACTGTGACAAATTCTTTTAAAACCGCTTTTCTCAAAAGAACACCAAAAGAAAGAGATTAAGATGCAAATGCAATAAATGGAAAAAATCTGTCAAAACAGAACAGAAGGTAAAGATCTATTTTTTCAAAATCTTCTATTGCTAAAATCAAAAAGTGGTCAACTAAGAAAAGTTGCGGAATTATCAGAGTAATAAGCACAAAAAATTTCAGATTATTCTGATCTTACAGTATTTTATACGATGTTTTACGGTGGACAGCAGAAATCTGTTTTCTGCGCAGAAATCCGAAAACCAACTCCAACTTTCATCAGAAACTTTACTTGGCACTATTAAAACACAAAAGAAAAGATGCAAAGGAGTTTCTACAGAAGTATACAGCCCCTTGACTCAAAGAAAACAGAGAAAAACAAAGGAAAAACAAAACCATGGGTTATCTCCCAAGAAGTGCTTTTCTTTAAAGCCTTTTAGCTAGGCATGATAATTTGAGAAGATGCTCACATAAGAATAAGAGTTGAAGCACAATAAGAAAGCATCAAGAAGAAAATATAAAACACATTTAAATCTAACCCACTTCCTATAAAAAATAATCTTGTAGAAAAACAAGTCATGAAAGCACAAAGCAACAAGCATAGGAAAGCAAAACAAGTACAACTTAAAAAATTCAACATAAAGAGGGGAAACTTGATATTGTTGAGATGCATAAAATTATGTTTCCCTCTATAATAATAACTTTCAGTAGCATCATGAATAAAATTAACAATATAACTATCAGAAGAAACATTCTTATCATGAGCCACATGCATTAAAGAATTAATGCTCTCCACATAAACATAGTCATTCTTATTAATAGTAGTGGGAGCAAATTCAACAAAATAGCTATCATTATTATTCTCATCACCATAATCATTAAATATAGGAGGCATATTGTAATCATAATTAATTTTTTCCTCAATAGTAGGTGGACTGAAAATATCATATTCATCATTGTAAACAGGTGGAACTAGAGTACCACAATCATTATAATCATCATATATTGGAGGCAAAGTATCATCAAAGAAAATTTCCTCCTCAAAACTTGGGGGACTAAAAATATCATATTCATCAAAACTAGCTTCCCCAAGCTTAGAATTTTCCATAGCATTAGCAATAATGGTGTTTAAATAGTTCATACTAATAACATTGCCACTAGCATGCAAATAAAGTTCCATAGGTTTTTTAATTTTCTCTTCAAACACTTCATGTCCTAACTCAAGATAAATATTAGAAAGCTCTCTCATATTTTTGTTGTTTTCCATTTCATCATAAAGATAAAAACAAGTAATAAGTAAAAATAATCCTAACTAGTGAAAATAAAAACAATAAACAAAAAGATATAATTGCAGAATCTAAAGGAAATAACTTCGAGCACTCACACCCGAGGATGTGACAACCTTTTACCTTACCTCCCCGACAACGGTGCCAGAAAATAGCTTGATGTCTATGCACGCTTCTATTCTTGTAGACAGTGTTGGGCCTCCAAGTGCAGAGGTTTGTAGAACAGCAGCAAGTTTCCCTTAAGTGGATCACCCAAGGTTTATCGAACTCAGGGACATGGAGGTCAAAGATATCCCTCTCAAGGAACCCTGCAATCAAGATACAAGAAGTCTCTTGTGTCACCAACACACCCAATATACTTGTCAGGTATATAGGTGCACTAGTTCGGTGAAGAGAGAGTAAAATGCAAGTAATATGTATGATAATAAGTGATAATAGCAATCTGAAATAAATATGGCAGCAAGCAAACATGTAGCAGAACAGGCGGAAAATGGTGTTTCAATGATTGGAAATAAGGCCTAGGGATCCTACTTTCACGAGTGGACACTCTCAACAATGAAAACATAATTGAATGCATAAATATCATTTCTTCACTATGCTACTCCGAACCACTCTCCGGTGGAATAATGAACACTAATCATTACGTAGGGCTTTAACATCACTCCTCAAGTCTATATTCCCTCTCTAGGGCACCCCAATGTCACTACGAGCGCCATAAATTAGTACTATACAAACGCCACAATTTCATAGGTTCACCTTCCAACACAAGATATAAATATCAAGCTAAACCACACGGAGCACACACTGTCACCTTTACCCCGTGATCAAAGTGTTTACACAGATAACAAAATCACTTGAGTAGCATAACAAATGAAGATCAATCTACATATTCAACTAGATTACAAAGCTCATGATCACATAAAGATCACACCATGGGAGAGAGATGAACCACATAGCTACCGGTAGAGCCCTCAGCCTCGGGGGAGAACTACTCCCTCCTCATCATAGGAGACAGCAACAACGATGGAAATGGCGATGGAGTCGATGGAGATGACTTCCGGGGGCACTTCCTCGTCCCGACAGGGTGCCACAACAGAGATCTGTCCTCCGAAACTTGTCGGCGGCAGAGGAGGAGCTACGGATGTATTTTGTGGAAAAGGTCGATTCCTCTAGGGTTTATGCCTCGGGGAGTATATATGGGCGAAAGGGCGATGCCGAGGGTGGCCAGGGGGCCCACACTCCTAGGTGGCGCGACCGGGGGGACCCGCGCCACCCCATGGTGTGGCCCCCCTCCGGGGCTCTTCGGGACTTCTTGATGCTTCTGGGACTTTTAGGACTTCTGGCTTTCGAATTTTCCAATTCCGAGAATATTTGCAGAACAACTTTTCTGAAACTAAAAACAGCAGAAAACAGGGAACTGGCTCTGTGGCATCTTTTTAATAGGTTAGTCCGGAAAATCGATAAAAATGACATAAAGAAGGGAGAAAACATGTAGCAATTGGCATAAAATCAACATGGAACATCAGAAATTATTGATACGTTTGAGACGTATCAAGCATCTACTAATAACGGAGATCATGCAAGATAACATGATAGATTGATATTCAGAAGACATAGCATTCAAAATTCATCAGATCCCAGGAAACACAACATGAGGCATTACATAAAGATGATCTTGATCATGTTAGGCAGCTCACAAGATCTAAACATGAGGTACAAAGTAGAGAGAACAATCATCTAGCTACTGCTATGGACCTGTAGTCCAGGGATGAACTACTCACGCATCACTTTGGAGGAGGGCATGGTGGTGTAGACTCCTCCGGTGATGAATTCCCCTCCCGACAGGGTGCCGGGGAGAGCTCCAGAACCATCCCGATCTCGGGATGATGATGACGGCGGCCTCGGGTGTTTTTCGGGACGAAGTGGAATATATTTAGGGTTTATGTCTCAAGGAGATTAAATAGGCGAAAGGGCAGAGGCGGTGGAGGCCTGGGGGCCCCACACCACCTCCTGGCGCGGCCAAGGGGGGCTCCGCCCTATGATGTGTGCCCCCTGAGGCTCCCCTCTGAGTTTATTCGGGACTTCGTGGAACCTTCGGGAATTCCAAGATTTCTGGACTTCGAATTTTCCAATTCCGAGAATATTTCCAGAACAACTTTTCTAAAACTAAAAACAGCAGAAAACAGGGAACTGGCTCTGTGGCATCTTGTCAATAGGTTAGTACGGAAAATCAATAAAAATGGCATAACGTGTATAGCAAACATGTGGGAAACAATAAGAAAACAACATGGAACATCAAAAATTAAGGATACTTTTATGATGTATCAACATCCCCAAGCTTAGTTCCTACTCGTCCTCGAGTAGGTAAACGATAAAAACACATAATTTCTAAGGTGACATGCTACCAACATAAGCTTGATCATCAATAATGTAAAAGCATAAGTAAGCTGAGATCATAGAACTTTAACACAAGCATGATAAATAGAACTTTAATAATAAAGCATAGCAATCACCTTGCATCATGAGAAGTAACTCAAATAAAAGATCATGAATAACAATGCAACGCAAGATATACGTTTCTTTCAAGTATAGAGAGAACATGTCAAAGTGATATTTTGCTAGTACTTAAGAGTGGGGCAAAACATAAATGCCAGGACACCTTCAAATTTCATGAGGAATACTAGAACAAATAATTAGATAACAAGCAATAACACATCATGAATCAATTAATAATGTTTCTGGGACAAATGCACATAAAACTTGGAATGGAAAAAATGCTCTCTCAACCGTGCATAAAGTTAGAAGATGGAGACTCAACATAAACGTAAAAGAAAGGCCCTTCGCAGAGGGAAGCATGGATCACTCATGTGCTAGAGCTTTTATTTTATTTAACAAAGGTATAAAAACTTGACTGTCCTCCCAACCATCTTTCACAAAGCATGGCTAACCAAATCCTCGGGTGCCTGCCAACAATCACATACCATGGAGGAGTGTCTATATTTTAAGAGTGGTGTATGCTTATGCAACGAATGGTAAACAGAAAATACAGTATGTCACAAGCCAACTAGACTCACAAGAGCAGATCCCACAGAAGGACGCATCTGGGTAGAAGTTCATCCCTCTTTCTCTTTTGTTTACACAATTATGCTTTGACTGATAAATCAGGAGCAAAAATAGTGAAGAGAATTTGTGTTATTAATTTGGGGCTGGGCACCCTGTTGCCAGCTCTTCTATCATTGGATAAGCGGATGAAGCAACTATTAAAGGGTGTTAAAGTCCAATCAACAAGTGAAATAAAGATTCTCTATTTACGTCCTCATGAGCTACAACAGGAGCACAAAAACAGGAGTAATTTTGAAAATTTTAAAGGTAACACATGAGAAATTTACTTTGGAGTGGCGGTTAATTACCACATGTAGGTAGGTATGGTGGACACAATGGGAAAACTTTGGTTTTTGGGAGTTGGATGCACGACTAGAGCTCATACTCAGTACAGGTGGAGGCTAGCAAAAGACTGGGAGCGACAAATCAAGAGAGCATAAGAGCCATAATCATGCATAACGACATAAACATCATTACCAAAGCATAAGTGGTACCACAGGTTCAAAAAATAAATGATCATGGAGGATATTTGTGACTGGTTCATAGTCATAAACATGGTGTGAGGATGCGCTAAGTCAACCAAATAAAACATTCAAAGGAGAACACCACAAATTTATGCTTCAATATGACAAGAACAACTCATGATTCTTTCAATGGCACATTAAACACTCTCATCTATTTGAGGCTAATCATGCTACTAAATAACCACAAGGCTTTAGAACTAAAATAGCATCTAGCATGATATGAAAAATTCTAGCCACGGTCTATACAAGCTTGTACTTGCACCGTTAAAAATTCTACCTCAAGCATCAGTTTTTTTTCCAACAAGCACCATACAAAACATTCTTTAATAAAAACTATCTAAATGCTACAGCAAGCAAACATGAGAGGACTCACATAACACTACTAAAACTAACAGCTCTGAATAAGAGATGCAATGAAAACACGAGCTAAACATGAATTTTTCAGCTAGAAGAAAAAACTAAGAATACTAGCATAGAAAGTATTCAAATGAAAAAGCGGAGCGTGTCTCTCTCCCAAACAAAGAATTATAGGATCCAACTATATTATTGCAGCAAGGAAAACAAAATAAAACAAAGGAAAACAAACAGACGCCCAAGTAAACTTCATATGATGTGACCGAATAAAAATATAGTTTTACGAGAAGTGACCTGATAGATAGTTGATGGAGAAGGGGATGCCTTGGGCATCCCCAATATTAGATGCTTGAGTCTTCTTAAAATATTCTTGTATGAACCATGGGGGCCTCCCCAAGCTTTGTGTAGCGTTCTCACATTTAAATAATGTAAGGACACCTGTGTTATTATGCTAGTCCCTGAATCAATTGCTAGCATCACAGTACAAAATGAAATATCATGCAAATGCATCGAATACTATTACATCGCATGATCCAGTCTTTAAAAAATAGTATTACAACTTGCATAGTCTTAGAAGACTAGCAGAAAACAAATAAATACAGCGGAAAACATAGAACAACATTGAGCCCATCTTCTTCATGTGCCACAGGCAAAACATGTTGGCGATAGTCTCGAGATCCTAAACAAAATCCTCACTCGTCTTCAGAAACATCTGCAATATGGAATATGCAGCCACAAGGGAGTCAATACAATTTAATGTATTGGCAAGTAACACTATGGTGGATATAAATGGCAAGACTAATACTATATGCTTATTTGGCTGAGTGGAGTTTTGGCTAAGTTTGCATAAAGCCAGTTTTCTCCTATCTTTTATCATAAAACAATTTCATCTATAATGGTTATCACTGATAGAAACCAGTGAACCTTAACTAAATTTAGGGGTACCCCTGATAGAAATCATGGTAAGTTCCTACCCATGTTCACCCATCAAAATTTTATTATGAAGTTGGCATGATGAGATTCTTCCGTCATTCCTTGTCCAGCTGCTCATAGTTGTCCATAACCGGGGACACGGCTAAGATCTTAGTTTGTTGACTCTGCAGAGTTTGTGCACTTTCACCTTTAGACTCAAATCAGCCCAAACATCCTATACACCCTGAGTGCATTAAGGAAAGGAGAAGATTGAGACGAGATCTTTCAGAAGAAATTCCACCACCATCAGGCTTGACCCGTTCCAACCTATACCCCCTTCATCTGCTAGTCAAGCACTATTGAGTTCATTCAACTTAGTTAATCAAGACAGAGCCCGTATGACCAAAGGCTGCACGGGAAGCTACTAAACTTAGAGGGACATGGTAATCTCTTTGTTCCTGGGTGGCCATCCTCAAGTGACAACCTCAAGTGGAATAACCCTTAGATAAGGGCCCTGAGGAAACACTCAACATAATCCAGTCTTACCACTTCCACCCAGGTGGTTCATTTATTAGTTATACTTAGAATTTTTCCACCACATCTAGTAAAACCATTTGTAATATTGCATAGCATCTACTAAGTTCTATGGCTATCAAAATAATAAGGGTAAAAAGAGATGGCTACACACTAGTAGGATAATAGCATAGCATAAAATAACTTAGTAAAATTTCCTATCATGCACACTACTCAAAATCAACTAATGCATATAGAAAATATTGGGTAGTTGTTGGTGTGTTATTTGCCTTGTTAAAGTTGGTGTAGAGGTACACTCTCTTCACCACTAGATACTTTCTCTTTGTACAATCTGGATAAGTCAAACAAATAACAATAAACAACCTTCACAAACAACAAGGAAACAAAGAATTACAATCAACACACTCAGTCAAAAGGGTTTTATGTTAATTACAATAATTTAGTTTGCTAAGGAAAATATTGTGATTAGGTTAAGGTCTTCCAAAAGGGACTATAGTTGGTAAAGATTTGGGTTTAAATTATTCAAACTCAATTGGTCATACTTGTCGAGGAAGTTCCAAGAGTTCACCAAGGTGATCTAACTATCTCAACTGAAGTAACACATATCAATGTGTAACACTTATTCATTTTCAACAAGACATTTGAGTGATATAAGTTAGTGCTTCCATTTCGGTTTAGGGTAGGTCTAGGTTCAACTAACTTCATAACAATGGATATAACAAGTTAAAGTCTTGGGATTTTCCATTTTGGTCAATGGTTGGACAAAAACAACTTGTTATACTTCATCTTGTATGGATTGCTCCAAGTCTTCACATGCTTGTCATCTTGAAGATCATCTTTATGCTTCTATTGTAGACTTGTTCCTTGGATGGATTCTTCTCTTGGTCTTGGTAAATTCTTCATGGCCTTCTCACTAGTTGGTTCAAGGTGGGATGGGCACAACTTCTACTAAGTCAATTTGAAAATAAAGAAATAGAAGGGATAGAAAAAGAGAGGAAAATGTCTTATCCTTGATTTTATTCATAGACTTGTACTTCATTGAGTTGCTTCTAGTTGATATGGAGTCTAAGTCCTTCCTTCAATGTCTTCTTTGCAGCTCTTCATGTTGCCACCAAGTTGAAAATGAAGTGCCTTCTATTTTGAGTCTTGTTTTCCACTTGCTAACTTGATGAATTCTTGAAGAAAGAATAGGGAGTGGAGAAGTATATAGAAAACTATGGTACTAGTGTTTAAGGTTCACTACTTGGTCATTTTAGGGACTTGGTCTTGGCTCCAAATAGCCATAACATCAAAGAATAGATGATGGAAACAATTTCTAAGACATGGTGAAAATGGATGTATCACTATGTTGGGTTTTTGGTCAAAAACACATGGGAATGATCCAAGAGTGTCCAAAAGGTTCAAGTTATGATGTCTCTGGTCCAAGGTTATCAAATGGAGCAATTTTGCAAAAGGAACTATATTGAAATTATTTATAGAATTAAATCTATGTCAAAAATACTCAAATAGACAACTAAATTCTAATTTCAATTTTAATTTGTTCAAAATTATCTTGGGACATATGGTATGAAAGTAAACATCCTAAGGTTTCCAAATATATTTTATTTGCAACTTGTGGATTTGTAGAATTTGAATTATGCCAAAATTCATCAAACAAGCATATTTAAATTTGAACCAATTTAAGTTTGTCAAATTTGAATTTGGACAGTGCTAAAAGTTTCTACATGTCAAGGGCTTTTCAAAAAGTCCAAGTTTATCAAATTTCGCCAAGTGGTTAAAAAGTTATGATGGTTCAAAGTTATAGGGACTAAACTGCAAAATTACAATTCTATTTTTATTCGGAAATAATTCCAGAGATAGGATGGGCCGAAAACAACTTATCTGTCGCGCAGGGCAACGGACAGGAATTGGGCTTGGGCCGGTTAAGCACCGCGGTGGGCGACGGATAACAAGTTGGGCGTTGCCAACTGGGCGAACACGTGGCCTATTCCTATTCGTTGATACCGATTCGGTAAGTGATCTATCGTGGGCTGTACGATCAAGATCTAACGGCTAGGGGGGTGGGGGTTACCTCCTCGCCGGATTCAATCGCCGGAAAATGGCCACGGGGCAGCGCATGTGCTCGGGATCTCGCCGGAGACGCCTTTCGGTGCCCTCCTTGCTGAACGGAGGTGACCACGGGGTGCAGGACAGCACGGCGAAGAATATGGTGGCCATGGAGAGTATCCTCTCTTCCTGGAACGATGGCGCAATGCGGACGGGGTCGTGGTGGTTCCGGTGATGCACAGACGGGCTTGGCGGCGTGGATTTCCTATGCCAAAACGTCGGGCAGGGACATCAAAACAGGCACACGTACAAGGGGAAGAGGTTGGGTACGGTCTCGTGCTCGGGGACGGGCTCACCTCGATGGAAAACAAGAACGACGGCAGCGGGAAGAGGGCAACTCCGGTGAAGAATTTCGCGAGCGTGGGGGCACGGTAGGAGGGAGATCGAGGGGGTAAATATAGAGGAGAGAGAGAGGATTCAAGGAGAATAAACAGGGCAATGAATCAGCGCTTAAATCCCACGAATTGAAGGCATTGAAATCGGCAGTTTCTCTGCCATTACAGAGATTGAAGATGATGATGTCATCAATTATTTTCTTTTCTTTTTAATTCCTATTTTCTCATTTATTTTGTATCTTCTGTTTTATAAATCCAATTAACATGAAACAAAATTCTAAAACCATATTATTTCAAATACTTTCTAACAGTACCATTTTTGAAAACAATTTAACATATTTTATTTTTGAATTTTGGAAATTTGAATAATTTCTTAATAGTAGCTTAATGTGATTTTTAATTTAGAAAAATATAAAATATAATTATTTGTCAAATAAAATTTCAGTGGCCTTATAAAGATCAAATAATATTTTCCAAAACCATTTCAAAGTGTTTTCATCGCTTTTATGTTTTGAAAATATAATTAATTCACTAATAGTACTTAATACCATTTTAAAATTTAGAAAATAATAAATTGATGTTGTTGTCTAAATAAAATCTCAGAGACATTTTACATGTCATATATTATTTTTGGAAAGTCATTTTTAAACCACTTTCACATTTTATAATTTTAGGAGTTGAAGGATCTACTAATAGTAACTTAATGCTATTTAATTAGTTTATATCAATTAATTATTATTGTTGATCAATAAAATTTAGAATAAAACCACAAGTCATAATATTGTTTTCAAAACCTTTTGTTATGTTATTTTCAAAGCAATGCATTTCATTTTCACGCCTTCATGTTTAAAACTTGGAATAACAACTAAAAGTTATTATTAAAACATTTTATTCTCATCAAATATTTTTGAGGCTTAGGACTTTATTAAGGGTTATAAATCTTTGATTGTTGTTGCCATAAAATAATTTCAAGGTAATATTTGAATTGAAAACCTTTTATGTAATAAATTTTGCTAAAGATAAAATGGTTTTCTTTATGTGAGAAAATTCATTTGAGAGGGTTTTAGGGTTTATGGAATACAGGTATAATTGGATTGGTAATTTCAATTTCATTGAAATATGCATTGTTTTCTTTTGTTTCTTGCATCTCATTTGGTTTTTTGGTGACTCACTAAACATGAAAACAAAAAGTTTCAATTTTTAGTGATTTTTGCACTTTCCAAAAATCATGGATGTTACACTTTGACCTTGCACTCTTCTTGATCACATATATCACCTCTTCTCTTGACCCTTGAAAACATCCTTCACGCCACACTCAAACAGTGATTCGCATTAGAGGGTTAGTGCAACAATTAAAAATCCATTGGTTATGTATGGCACAACTGATACTGATAATTTTAAACATTATCTACAGCCACTGATGTTTCGTGAAGCAAAGAAATCCACTTGACATCGCAAAAGAGCAAATGCAAGAAAAATGGCAGAATCTGCCAAAACCAGAACAATCTGTAAAGACGAATTTTTTCGAGGAATTTACGTTGCTCAGATCAAAAAACTTAAAGAACAAAAAAGTTGAGGAATTAGCCGAGGAATAAGCACAAAACATTTCAGATCATTTTGATCTTCCTGGATTTTATACGATTGTTCACGGTGGACAGCAGAAATCTGTTTCCCGCGCAGAAATCCGAAAACCAACTCCAACTCTTGTCAGAAACCTTACTTGGCACTACTAAAACATGAAAATAAATATACAGAGGAGTTTCCACAAAATTATACAACCCCTTGACTCAAATAAAACATACAAAAACAAAGAAAAAATAAAACCATGGGTTATCTCCGAAGATGTGCTTTTCTTTAACGCCTTTTAGCTAGGCAGAAAGAAAGAAGATGCTCACATAAGAAATATGTGTTAAGCAAAAGGGAGCATCAAGAATCAAGTATAAAACCTATTTAAGACTAACCCACTTCCTATGCATTGGAATCTCGTAAATAAATAAATTAAAGAAGCTCAAACTAGAAATCATGGGAAGGTAGAACAAGAGCAATTTCAAAACTTTCAACAAAAAGAGAGGTGTTTTAGTAACATGAAAATTCCTACAACCATATTTTCCTCTCTCATAATAATTTTCAGTAGCATCATGAACAAACTCAACAACATAATTATCACATAAAGCATGTTTTCCATGGTCTAAAAGCACACAATTCATATCAAGCTCAAAAATAGTGGGATCAAAATTTAAAATCGGCTCCTCTTTCTTCCCACTTTTAGCAATAGCAAAACACGATCATTGTTCACTCATAAAAGGTATAGGACACATTATAGCAATCCTATTTTCAGTAGCATTAAAATTTATAACATCAAGTAGCATAGGACCATCATCAAGAGCATTATCATAAGATTTATCCAAGTAGCATGGATTATCATAAATAACAGTAGCAATATCATTCTCACAAGTTTCATTCATAGTAGTATCAAGGTCACAAGTATAGAAAGTATAAATTTCATCAAATAATTTATGAGTTAAAGAGTTACTATCATTGGGAGGTAGAAATGGGTAGCTCCATTGTTCCTCCTCTTAATCATCACTCTCCTCCTCTTTTTCATCCAATGAGCTTCCAGATTCAGCAATTTCTTCTTCCATGGGCTCCTGCAAGGCATAAGTTACTTCTTTAGATTGAGAGAATTTATTAAGATATTCCATTATGTAGTAATTGCAATCCTTTTAATTATCAAAGCAATATTAAAGTATAGCATAAATCTCGTATTTATAAGGTGCATCATCAATACTTTCAAGTAAATAAGCAATTTCGAATGCACCCTTCCAAGCAATAAATTCTTCAATTTGTTCCACATCATATAATTCATAATTTCCCTTAACATAAGAAGATATGGTAACATCATCATTATACTCACATTGAAAAGGGAGGTGTTTATACCTCCTACAACAACATGATTTATCAAAGCAATAAGTAACATTATAAGTAGAACATAAGTTATTGGCATAGTCATGCAATTTATTAATTTGCTCCCATAAGTGTATCCCTTTTTGTGACAAACGGTGTTCCTTATAATATTTTTGTTGTTCATCTGTGAACCCACCTTGCCTAAAAGGTCTAGTTTCAAAGACATCAAACATTGATAGCAAGCATGATAAAGCAAAAAATAACAACTAGAATAAGAATTTGTTTTGTGTGTTTTTGATAAAGAGAGCAAACAAGACAAAATAAAATTAACTAAGCAAAAGAAAAACAAAGTAAAGAGATTGGAAGTGAGAGACTCCCCTTGCAGAAATTCTATTCATCCCCGGCAACGACGCCTGAAAAATAGCTTGATGGTGCAGGTCTTGCACTCGTTGGTAGACCCCAAAAGGAAGCTATGATGAACACATCAGCAATTTTCTCTCAGTAAGAAACCAAGGTTTAATCGACCAGTAGGAGGAAGGAGTAAGTTTAGAAGGTTTAAGTTGCTGAGATGGCAGAGCGCACTACCGGTTCAGAAGCAACGTGGAACCTAAACAACACAATCAAATCACTTTGATCCAACGAAGCGGTGAGGTTTTCAATCTCACCGGTTTTGCTGAACACAAAGAGGTTAAACGTATGGTGTGGAAAATAGTAAGAAAACAGTATGAAAGTAGTAGCAGCAGTATGAAAGCAATAGGTGTTTTATCAGTATGAGGAAACAGGACCAGGGTCCACAGTTCACTAGTGGTGTCTCTCCGTGAAATATAAATAACATGTGTGGTGAACAAATTACAGCTCGGCAATTGACAGAAATGAAGGTTGCACCATAGTGCATATGCAAGATATAAACATTACTATGTGATTCATGTGGGCATTACAACAAAATACATAGACCGTCATCCAACAACATCTATGTCTAATAATCCGCCCTCCGAATATCATCCGAACAAACGTTGGGTATTAAGTTGCTAGTAACAGATTATCGCAGTAAGCAAAGTGTGTAATGTAAACAATGTAAACTAGGTAAACACCTTTGTTTTCACCCTAATGACAACACCACATCCTCCATCCGTCACGTTTCTGTCACTCGAGCACAGATGCAAAGGAGGCATGAACCCACTATCGAGCATAAATACTCCCTCTTGGAGTTACTAGCATCTACTTAGCCAGAGCATCTACTAATAACGGAGAGCATACAAGATCATAAATAACATAAGCATGAAGATAACATGATAGATTGATAATCAGAAGACATAACATTCAACATTGATAAGATCCCAGCAAACACAACATGTAGCATTACATAAAGATGATCTCGATCATGTTAGGCAGCTCACAAGATCTAAACATGAGGTACAAAGTGGAGAGAACAACCATCTAGATACTGCTATGGACCCGTAGTCCAGAGATGAACTACTCACGCATCACTTCGGAGAGAGCATGGTGGTGTAGACTCCTCCGGTGATGAATTCCCCTCCCAGTAGGGTGCCGGGGAGAGCTCCATAACCCTCCCGATCTTGGGATGACGATGACGGCGGCCTCGGGTGTTTTTCAGGACTAAGTGGAATATATTTAGGGTTTATGTCTCGGGGGGGTTAAATAGGCGAAAGGGCAGAGGCGATGGAGGCCTGGGGGCCCCACACCACCCCCTGGTGCGGCCCGGGGGCGCTGCCCTATGGTGTGCCCCCCTGAGGCCCCCCTCCGAGTCTCTTCGGGACTCCGTGGAACCTTCGGGAATTCTAAGACTTCCGGGCTTTGAATTTTCTAATTTCGAGAATATTTCCAAGACAACTTTTTTGAAACTAAAAATAGCAGAAAATAGGCAGCTGGCTCTACTGCATCTTGTCAATAGATTAGTCCGGAAAATCGATAAAAATGGCATAAAGTGTATAGAAAACATGTGTGAAACAATAAGAAAATAACATGGACCATCAGAAATTAAGGATACGTTTATGACGTAGCAGTAAGCAAAATAACAATGAAGCACGTCATCAACTCACACAATGAAGATGGATGTTGTATGGCTATATATATAGGAATGGCTATGGAAATTCCATGATAGTTAGGTATGGCGGCTGTATTGAGGAAGATATTTGGGCTTATGTGTAGGACATAAAGTCCTCCCACGGGGTTTGGTTGCACTAGCGAATTTTGCACCAACTCTCAATGTGAGAATGGGCAACGCACAATACCAAAGAGTCTAGCAAATATGGATGGTGGAAGTGCCAGAAAACCAAAACTTAGAACTCACAAGTTAAAAGATTACAACTATAAATATGATCTTACAAGGCATAATGAAAATAACTCCAAGAGGGTCCATGGCAGTGACAAGTCACTGTTGGCTACCCCCACCGTAGTGCGTAACAAAAATCCATTACGATTGCTATTAACAAAGGAAGTCATATGTCATTATGCTATCAACTAGTTATTCAAGTGTGACATAGTTTCAAGATTTTAGACCAACCATTAATTGTTTTTACTTTACTAAACCGTCAGGTTTACCATTAAGCATATTAATATCTCAAAACAACAACAAATATTTAAGTGAAGCAATTTAATGATCTACAAGAGTATGCAAGTCTTTTCCAATATACCATCTACCACATGTAGCATTTTCTATTTCCACAAAACATCGTTCAATATATATTTAAACACAAACTCTCCAAATAATTTATCAATAAACAAGAGAGTACTACTCTACAAGAACTAACAGCTATGAATAAGAGATGCATGAAAAACAGGAGCTCAAAAGGATTTGCAGCAGGTAGAAGAAAAATGAAGAATACGAGTATGATAGAAAACGAGTATTCATATGAAAAAGCGGAGCGTGTCTCTCTCCCACACAATAATGCTGGGTTCCAACTAAGTTTATTGCAGCAAGGAAAAAAATAAAACAAAACAAAAACAAACAGACGCTCCAAGTAAAGTGCATATGATGTGACTGAATAAAAATATAGTTTCACTAGAAGTGACCTGATAAGTTGCTGATGAAGAAGGGATGCCTTGGGTATTGATATGTCATAAACGTATCCTTAATTTTTGATGTTCCATGTTGTTTTTTTATTGTTTCCCACATGTTTGCTATACACTTTATGTCATTTTTATCGATTTTCCGGACTAACCTATTGACAAGATGCCACAGAGCCAGTTCCCTGTTTTCTGATGTTTTTAGTTTACGAAAAGTTGTTCTAGAAATATTCTCGTAATTGGAAAATTCGAAGCCGGGAAGTCTTAGAATCCCCGAAGGTTCCACGGAGTCCCGAAGAGACCCTGAGGGGGCCTCAGGGGGCCCACACCATAGGGCGGCGCGCCCCCTGACCGCGCCATGGGGTGGTGTGGCCCCCCGGCCTCCACCGCCTTTGCTTTTTCGCCTATTTATACCCACCAAGACGTAAACCCTAAATATATACCACTTCGTTCCAAAAAACACCTGAGGCCGCCGTCATCGTCATCCCAAGATTGGGAGGGTTCTAGAGCTCTCCCCGGCACCCTGTCGGGAGGGGAATTCATCACCGGAGGTGTCTACACCACCATGCCCTCCTCCGAAGTGGTGCGTGAGTAGTTCATCCCTGGACTATGGGTCCATAGCAGTAGCTAGATGCTTGTCCTCTCCACTTTGTACCTCATGTTTAGATCTTGTGAGCTGCCTCACATGATGGAGATCATCTTTATGTAATGCTACATGTTGTGTTTGCTGGGATCTGATGAATGTTGAATGCTATGTCTTCTGATTATCAATTTATCATGTTATCTTCATGATTATTTTATTTATGATCTTGCATGCACTCCATTATTAGTAGATGCTCTGGCCAAGTAGATGCTAGTAACTCCAAGAGGGAGTATTTATGCTCGATAGTGGGTTCATGCCTCCTTTGCATCTGTGCTCGAGTGACAGAAACGTGATGGATAGAGGATGTGCTGTTTCCATTAGGGAGAAAACAAAGGTGTTTACCTAGTTTACATTGTTTACATTACACACTTAGCTTACGGCGATAATCTGTTGCAAGAAACTTAATACCCAACGTTTGTTCGGATGATATTCGAAGGGTGGATCATTAGCCATAGATGCAGTTGGATGACGGTCTATGTATTTTGTTGTAATGCCTGCATGAATCACATAGTAATATTTATGTCTTGCATATGCACTACGGTGCAGACTTCATTTCTGTCAATTGCCCAGCTGTAATTTGTTCACCACGCATGTTATTTATGTTTCACGGAGAGACACCACTAGTGAACTGTGGACCCCGGTCCGTTTTCCTCATACTGATAAAACACCTACTGCTTTCATACTGTTTTCCTACTGTTTTTCACACCATACGTTTAACCTCTTTGTGTTTAGCAAAATCGGTGAGATTAATAACCTCACTTCTACGTTGAGACAAAGTGATTTGATTGTGTTGTGTAGGTTCCACGTTGCTACTGAACCGGTAGTGCGCCCTGCCACCTTCAGAGTTTATTGTCCTCCTACTGGGCGATTCAACCTTGGTTTCTTTTGTGGGGGAAAACTTGCCGCTGCACTCTTCATAACCTTTTTCTTGGGGTTTACCAACGTCAGCCACCAACAAGCTTTCTGGCGCCGTTGCCGGGGAGGAAGATAATTTCTGCGAGGGGATTCTCTCACTTCCAATCTCTTTACTTTGTTTTAGTTCTGCTTAGTTTCTTTTATTTTGTATTGTTTGCTTCTCTTTATCAAAAACACAAAAAAAACAGTTCTTATTCTAGCTGTAGTTTTATTCCTGTTTTTAGTCTTGCTAAAATGAGTGTTCCGAAGGTTGAAGTTCGTTCCTTTAAGCAACAAGGGGGAGAAAGTTTGAAATATGCTTGGTATAGGATAAGTGATTCTCATCATAGATGCACTAAGGAATACTCCACCTTAATCCTTCTTAGGAATTTTTATGTTGGTATTACTAGCTGGTATAGGTATGTTCTAGACACTCTTACAGGAGGTAATTTTCTGGGAACACCTGCTTTGGAAGCATGTAATTTAATTGAAGTTTAGTTGGAACACCACCTACTAAGTTTAGTTGGTTTTTGGATTTCTGCGCAGGAAACAGATTTCTGCTGTTCACCGTAAAAAATCGTAAAAATCACAGAAAATCAGAATGACCTGAAATTTCTTGTGCTTATTCCTCAGCTAACTCCGCAACTTTTTAGTTCTTTAAGTTTTTCGATATGATCCACATAAGTGCTTCAAAAAAATCGTCTTTACACATTGTTCTGGTTTTGACAGATTCTGCCATTTTTCTTGCATTTGCTCTTTTGCGATGTCAAGTGGATTTCTTTGTTTCACGAAACATCAGTGGTTGTAGCTAATGTTTAAAAGTATCAATATCACTTTTTGCATACAAAACCCATGGATTTTTTTATGGTTGCACTAACCCTCTAATGCGAATACTCTTTGAGTGTGGTGTGAAGGAAGTTTTCAAGGGTCAAGAGAAGAGGGTGATATATGTGATCAAGAAGAGTGCAAGGTCAAATCTTGGGGATGCCCCCGTGGTTCATCCAAGCATATTTTTATAATACTCAAGCATCTAATCTTGGGGATTCCCAAGGCATCCCCTTCTTCATCAACATTCTATCAGGTCACTTCTAGTGAAACTATATTTTTATTCGGTCGCATCATATGAAGTTTACTTGGAGCGTCTGTTTGTTTTTCTTTTGTTTTCTTTTGTTTTCCTTTGTTTTATTTTGTTTCTCTTGCTAAAATAATATAGTTGTACCCTAGAATTCTTTGTTTGGGAGAGATACACGCTCCTTTTTTCGTTTGAATACTTGCTATGCTGGTATTCTTATTTTTTTCTTCTAGTTGCTGCAAAAATTCCTGTTTAGCTCTTGTTTTCATTGCATCTCTTGTTCAGAGCTGTTAGTTATAGTAGTGTTATGTTAGTACTCTCATGTTTGCTTGCTTTAGCATTTATAGATTTCTTTAAAGCATGTTTTGTATGGTGCTTGTTGGGAAAAGAAATTGCTGCTTGAGGTAGAATTTTTAATGGTGCAAGTAGAAGCTTGTATAGACTGTGGCTAGAATTTTTCATATCATGCTAGATGTTATTTTAGGTCTAAATCCTTGTGGTTATTTAGTATCATGATTATCCTCAAATAGATGAGAGTGTTTAATGTGCCATTGAAAGAATCATGAGTTGTTCTTGTCATATTGAAGCATAAATTTGTGGTGTTCTCCTTTGAATATTTTATTTGGTTGACTTGGCGCATGCTCACACCATGTTTATGACTATGAACCAGTCACTAATAGCCTCCATGATCATTTAGGTTTTGAACTTTTGGTACCACTTATGCTTTGATTAATGATGTTTATGTCGCTATGCATGATTATGGCTCTTATGCTCTCTTGATTTCTCGCTCCCGGTCTTTTGCTAGCCTCCACCTGTACTGATTATGAGCTCTACTCGTGCATCCGACTCCCAAAAACTAAAGTTTGCCAAATGTGTCCACCATACCTACCTACTTGTGGTATTTAACCGCACTCCAAAGTAAATTGCCCATGTGTTACCTTTAAAACTTGCAAAATTACTCATGTTTTGTGCTCCTGCTTTAGCTCATGAGGACGTAAATAGAGAATCGTTATCTCAATTGCTGATTGGAATTTCACACTCTGGACTAGTGGGTTGATCCACTTATCCAATGATAGAAGAGCTGGCAGCAGGGTGCCCAGCCCCAAATTAATAACAACAAATTCTCTTCACTATTTTTGCCCCTGATTTATCAGTCAAAGCATAACTGTGTAAACAAAACAGAAAGAGGGATGGCCTTCTACCCAGATGCGTCCTTTTATGGGAGCCACTCTGGTGAAGTCTAGTTGGTTGTGATGTACTGTATTTTCTGTTCACCATTCGTTGACATAAGCATACACCTCTCTTAAAAATGTTTTCAATACCTCTATTTAATAAAATAAAAGCTCTAGCACATGAGTGATCCATGCTTCCCTCTGCGAAGGGCCTTTCTTTTACTTTTATGTTGAGTATCCATCTTCTAACTTTATGCACGGTTGAGAGAGCATAGTTTCCATTCTGAGTTTTAGGTGAATTTGTCCCGGAAACATTATTAATTGATTCATGATGTGGTATTGCTTGTTCTCTAATTATTTGTTCTGGTCTTCCTCGTGAACTTTGAAGGTGTCCTGGCATTTATGTTTTTCCCCACTCTTAAGGACTAGCGAAATATCACTTTGACATGTTTTCTCTATACTTGAAACAAGTGTATGTCTTTCGTTGCATTGTTATTCATGATCTTTTATCTGTGGTACTTCTCATGATGCAAGGTGATTGCTATGCTTTATTATTAAAATTCTATTTAACATGCTTGTGTTTAAGTTCTATGATGTCTGCTTACTTATTCTTTTACATTATTGATGATCGATTTTATGTTGGTAGCATGTCACCTCAGAAATTATGTGTTTTTATCGTTTCCCTACTCGAGGATGAGTAGGAACTAAGCTTTGGGATGTTGATACGTCATAAACATATCCATAATTTCTGATGTTCCATGTTGTTTTCTTATTGTTTCCCGCATTTTTGCTATACACTTTATGTCATTTTTATCGAATTTCTGGACTAACCTACTGACAAGATGGCCTAGAGCCAGTTCCCTATTTTCTGATGTTTTTAGTTTCAGAAAAGTTGTTCTGGAAATATTCTCGGAATTGGAAAATTCGAAGCCCAGAAGTTTTAGAATTCCCGAAGGTTCCACGGAGTCCCGAAGAGACCCGGAGGGGGACCTCAGGGGGCCCACACCATAGGGCGGCGCACCCCCTGGCCGCGCCATGGGGTGGTGTGGGCCCCCTCGGCCTCCACCGCCTTTGCTATTTTTCCTATTTATACCCCCCGAGACGTAAACCCTAATTACATACCACTTCATCCTGAAAAACACCCGAGGCCGTCGTCATCGTCATCCCGAGATCGGGAGGGTTCTGGAGCTCTCTCCTGCACCCTGCCGGGAGGGGAATTCATCACCGGAGGGGTCTACACCACCAAGCCCTCCTCCGAAGTTATGCATGAGTAGTTTATCCCTGGACTACGGGTCCATATCAGTAGCTAGATGGGTGTTCTCTCCACTTTGTACCACATGTTTAGATCTCGTGAGCTGCCTCACATGATCGAGAACATCTTTATGTAATGCTACATGTTGTGTTTGCTGGGATCTGATGAATGTTGAATGCTATGTCTTCTGATTATCAATCTATCAAGTTTTGTATCTTCATGCTTATGTTATTTATGATCTTGCATGCTCTCTGTTATTAGTAGATGCTCTGGCCAAGTAGATGCTAGAAACTCCAAGAGGGAGTATTTATGCTCGATAGTGGGTTCATGCCTCCTTTGCATCTGTGCTCAAGTGACAGAAACGTGACGGAGGGAGGATGTGATGTTGCCATTAGGGAGAAAACAATAGTGTTTATCTAGTTTACATTGTTTACATTACACACTTTGCTTACGGCGATAATCTGTTGCTAGAAACTTAATACCCAACGTTTGTTTGGATGATATTCGGAGGGTGGATTATTGTACGTGGATGCAGTTGGATGACGGTCTATGTTTTTTTTGTAATGCCCGCATGAATCACATAGTAATCTTTATGTCTTTCATATGCACTACGGTGCAACTTTCATTTCTGTCAATTGCCCAGCTGTAATTTGTTCACCACACATGTTATTTATCTTTCACGGAGAGACACCACTAGTGAACTATGGACCCCGGTCCATTTATCTCATACTGATAAAACACCTACTACTTTCATACTTTTTTCCACACCATACGTTAAACCTCTTTGTGTTTAGCAAAACCGGTGAGATTGACAACCTCACTTCTATGTTGGGACAAAGTGAGTTGATTGTGTTGTGTAGGTTCCACGTTGCTGCTGAACCGGTAGTGCGCCCTGCCACCTCAGCTTCATCAACCTTCAGAGATTGCTTGTCCTCCTACTGGTCGATTCAACCTTGGTTTCTTTTCTGAGGGAAAACTTGTCGCTGCACTCTTCACAACCTTTCTCTTGGGGTTTACCAACGTCAGCCACCAGGCATACCCAAGCTTGGACACTTGAGTCTTCTTAGAATTTGCTGGGATGAACCACGGGGGCATCCCCAAGATTTGGCTTTTCACTCTTCTTGATCACATTATATCACCATGTTCTCTTGACACTTGAAAACTTCCTTCACACCAAACTCAAAGTAATTCTCATTATAGGGTTAGTGCACAATCAAAAACTCTCATGTTCTCCTTGGACACAAGCATTATTAATACTTTTTAAACATTAGCTACATCCACCGATGTTTTGTGGAGCAAAGAAATCCACTGAACAAAGTAAAAGAGAGAATGCAAGTAAAAAGGCAGAATCTGTCAAAACCAGAACAATCTGTAAAGACGATTTTTTGAGGCACTTACGTTGCTCAAATCGAAAAACGCAAAGTTAGAAAAAGTTTCGAAAATAGCTGAGGATTAAGCACAAAAATTTGCAGGTCATTTTTTATCTTTCTGTGAATCTACACAAATTTAACGGTGGACAACAGAAATTTGTTTCCTGCGCAGAAATCCAAATCTAACCTCAACTTTCACTAGAGACTTTACTTGGCACAACAAATGCGAGAAAATAAAGATACATAGGGGTTGCTACAAAAGTAAACAACACCTTGAATCAAATAAAACATAAGTAAACATTGCAAAAATAAACACATGGGTTATCTCCCAAGAAGTGTTTTTCTTTAAAAACTTTTAGCTAGGCATGCTAATGTGAGAAGATGCTCACATAAGAAATATGAATTGAAGCAAAACAGAGCATCAAGAAGCAAATGTCAAACAAATTTAAGTCTAACCCACTTCCTAGGAAAAAGAATCTTGTAGAAGAACAAGTCAATAAAGCACATAGTGGCTAGCATAGGAAGAAAAAATAAGTGCAAATTAAAAACTTTCAACATAAAGAGGGGAAACTTGATATTTTTTAGATGCATAAGACTATGTTTCCCTCTGTAATAATAACTTTCATTAGCATCATGATTATTATTAAAAATATAACTATCATATAAAACATTCTTATCATGAGCCACATGCATAAAAGAGTTGATACTCTCCACATAAGCATAGTCATTCTCATTAATAGTAGTGGGAGGAAATTCAACAAAATAGCTATCATTATTATTCTCATCACCATAATCATCAAATATAGGAGGCATATTGTAATCATAACTAATTTTCTCCTCAATAGTAGGTGGAATGGAAATATCATATTTATCATTGTAACCATCATATAGAACTTCAACATGATAGACAAGTTGTATATTAGGGAGATGGTTTTGGGTGATCCCTCAATAACTATGACAAGTTTCATAAGGATAATTGTAATTATGGCCTATGTTATAGTATTCTTCATAATTATCAAAGACTGGGGCCATAATATTATCATTAGCAATAGAATAGTTATCTTCCAAAGTGTGTTCATTTGTAAACATATCATTATTTTTACTAGAAGGAGATGTATCAAGCATATAATCATCAGTAGCAAAAGGATTTTCAAACACATCATCCACAATTTCAGAGGTTTCTATACCATCATTGGAAGGAACATGGATGGTACTAATAGTGCAACAATTATTATCATCATTTTCACAATTGGTACCAAAGAGATTTTCAATATCAAAAGTAGTGTGTTTCTCCCAATCATGATAACTTACATAAATAACAGGCATAGGAAAATCATCGAGTTCAGACTCATCAGCAACAACTATAATAGAAGCAACATTCTTAGGGCGAGATACCGTTACCTCTCTCCTTTTACTCCTCCTCTTCTTCCCCTCTTTGGGAGGGAGAGGCTTGAAACGAAGCTTCTCAACATACCCTGGTTTATTGTCAGAAACAATAGAAAAACTTTGGAGGATTCCTCCTCCTCATTAATAAGAACAAAACACATATTAGTCCTGTCATATTTTGGTAAAATTTCATCTTTTATAATATTTTGTATGTAAGTATTTGTGTGGCAATTATTAACACAATAAACATGACAACCATGCAGGTCGCTATTCATATAAAAAACACTCATATCTACCAAGGAAGTTTTTCTTGATAAGTCTTCACATCCTAAAGATAATGTAAGTTCATCATGCTGATTAGGAGTGATCATGTCATCACAATACAAACTTGCAGTACTCATTGGATTCAAAAGGCTATTATTACGGCATGAGCATTGAAAATTGTAATGACGCACTTCAAAGCAAAGTTCACAAATAAAAGGATAGATGTAACATCCCTGATTTTTGGAAAGTCCAAAATCACTAAAAATTGAAACATTTTGTTTTCATGTTATGCAAGTCACCAAAAACCAAATGATATGAAAGAAACAAAAGAAAACAATATATGTTTCCAATGTATGTGGAAATAAAAGTCCAATATGCCTCTATTCCATAAACCCTAAAGCCCCTTTCAAAATAAATATTTCTACCATAAAGAAAAATATTTCTTCTGAGCAAACCTCCTAACAAATATGTTTTCAACCCATTTATAACTATGAAAATGTTTATGATAAATAAAAACCAGAGAATTACCATCTCTAATATTTTCTCCTTGTCTCCAAAATTATTCCATATGAATAAAATGTTTCTTTTTGACATTCAGAGATTTTATAAATCTATATCTATAAAGTGTCATATAAATTATTTAAGTTGAAAACAAGTAAAGTACCTTGGAAAAATAATGTTTTAAATTGCGAAAACAACATCTTCATTTGAGAAAACCCCATTATTTTTATTAAACCCCGATTCAAATAAATAATGAAAAATTTCTATAAAGTGACTTTTCATCATATTTTAAAATTATAATAAGATGAAAACACTTTGAATTGGTTTTGAAAAATGGTATCTGACATGTTTACCGTCTCTAAAATTTTATTTAATCAAAACCTTATTTTATTATTTTTCTAATTTAAAATGTACATTAAGCACTATTAGCGAATTATTTATATTTTAAAAATATAAAAAGTGAAATGCGTGGAAAAGTTTATAAAAAATGTTCTAAACAGAAAGATATTAATATTACAAATTTTTAGAAATTAATTTGAGGTCAATTGGAATAATAAAACTAAAGATATTAAAAACAGGAAAAAAAGAAAGAAAAAGAGTGATGACGTCATGATGACGTTGTCATCATCAAGCTCAGGCCGTTACCTCTCTCTTCTGTTTCTACTCTGATTCAAAACTCGCGATTACTCGCAAATAAATGCAGCAATTGATGCCCCGTTCTAGTCCCTTATAGCCCTATCCCTCCTCTCCATTTCCCCTCTGGAAGCCATTCGGTTAGGTCCCTCACGCCGAAGAATTCGCTCACCGGAGTTCCTCTCAACCGCCGCCGTAAACCTCCAATTCCGGCGACACCGCGGGTCACCTCCGCCAACTCTCGGCTCCCCTCTCTTTCCCTCCCTCGAGCGCATCATCCTAAGGTTGTTTTACGGGTTTTGATGCACCGAGGAGCCGCACCGTCCTCACCGGAGCAATCGTCGGCGCCTGAGAAGCTCCGTTCACTGGATGCCGCCATTCCGGGAAATGCGAGGCCGCGCCACCGTCACCATTCGTCTCGCTGTGTCGAGCTGGTCGTCCTTGTCATCTTGACGAGCCCGGAGTCCCACCGTAGCGCCAACTCCGTCGAGTCCCGACCCCAGCGCCACCGCTGCACCATTTCCCGGCCACCATTCCGGGGAGGTGAGAACCCTAGAACCCCAGCCGTCCAATCTGATCCGTACGGCGTAGATTAGATCCACCAAATGAAACTGTACGGGCCAATCAGGAAGCGCCAACTCAGCATGCGTGATAAAACACTATCTGTCGCTCTGCGCAACGCGTAGATGGCCCAGGCCTAGCTTTTATCTGTCGCCCAGCGCAGCACACAGCAGCCCATTTCCTGTTTTTTTTCGGAATAGAAATTAGAATAGCATTTTTGCAGAAAAGCCCCTGCATCTTATATCTATCATAACTTTTGATCCATAAGCCCAAATTTAGCAAACTTATACTTTTTGGAATCAGCACAACATGTAGAAACTTTGGGCACTGGCCAAATTTAAAATTGACCATTTAAAAATTGTTCAAATGCAAATATGCTTGTTTGATAAAATTGGACATAATTTAAACTCTGTAAATCCAATTTAAGCAAACCAAATTTATTTGGGTTCCTTAGAATATGTACTAACAGTATCCACTGCCTAAAATCCTATTTGAATTATTTTCGAAGTGTTTTAGATTTTTAGATGGCCATTTGAGTATTTTGGACATAGATTTAATTCTATAAATAATTAGAAAAATGTTTACTTAAGCAAAGTTGCTCCATTTGGTAACCTTGAACCAGAGATATCAGTACCTAAACCTGCTGGACAACCTTGAACCATTTCTTTGTAAGTTGGACCAAAAATCCATCATAGTGAACCACTAGTTGATCATGCCTTAGATTTTGTTTCCGTTCTTTCTACCATTGTTTGTTGTGGCCATTTTTGGAGCCAAGACCAAGTCCCTTGTATATGTCAACCATATAAAAGACCAAGTAGTGAACCTCAAACACTATTACCATAGTTTTCTATCTACTTCTCCATTCCCCTATTCTTTCTTCAAGAATCCATCAAGTTAGCAAAACGGAAGACAAGACTCAACCACAAGAAGGAACTCCATCTTCAACTTGGTGGCAACATAAAGAGTTACACAAAAGATCATTGAAGAATTAGAAGTAAGAGAATTGGACTTCACAACAACTAGAAGCAACTCAAGGAAGTACAAGTGTGAAGAAATTCAGAAGAAAACATCTCCCTCTCTCTTTTTATCTTTCTTCTTATTTATTTCTTTTCTATTTGAATTAGTGGTATTTGTGTCCATCCCATACCCAAACCAATTAGTGAAGTGAAAGCCATGAAGAATCTATCAAGACCAAGAGAAGAATCCATCCAAGTAACAAGACTAAAATAGAAGCATGAAGATGATGTTCAAGGAGACAAGCATGTGAAGACTTGGAGCAATCCACACAAGTTGAAGAATAACAAGTCTTTTTGTCCAACCATTGACCCAAATGGAAAAATCCAAAGACTTTATATTGTTATCTCTATTTATATGAAGATTAGTTGAACCTAGTTCCTACCCTAAAACAAAATGGAAGGACTAACTTAGATCACTCAAATGTTTGATGAAAACAACTAAGTGCTACACTTTGATATGTGTTACTTTAATTGAAATATTGAGATCACCTTGGTGAACTCTTGGAACTTCCTCGACACGTATGATTATAATAAAGTTAGTTTTCTACAAACTCAACCTAGTCCATCCCAAGTAAACCCTTGGAAACTCCTTAAAAATGTATTGAACCATTAGAGAATGAATCTTTTCAAAATCAAATCTTGACCTTGTCCTAGCCAACTTGGTTAAACCCATTTTGCCATGATTGTTGCTTTGTATGATTTCTTCACTTGTCTGTTTGTTTGATAGCATGTTTGTTTATTTTGTTATTGTGCTTTCAAGGAATAGATTGTAGGGAGAGCAACGATCTTTTGTGAAGAGAGTGTGATGCATTACTAGAGTTTTGAGTAGTATGCATGGTAGGAAATTTATCTAAGTATTATGCTATTCTAATATCCCAAGTAGTGTGTAGCCATCCTTTTATATCCTGCTAGTATAGAAGGCATTGAACTTAGTAGAATTGATATGCTCTTCAAATGTTTCTTTTGGATGTTAAGGATAAAACTACTAAGTTTAATGAAACTCCTGGGTGGAAGTGGTAAGACTGGTTTATGTTGAGTGTTGCCTCAGGTCCCTTGTCTAAGGGTTATTCCACTTGAGGTTGTCATTTGCGGATGGACACCCAGGAACAAAGAGATTACCATGTCCCTCTAAGTTTAGTAGCTTCCCGTGCAGCCTTTAGTCATATGGGCTCTATCTTGATCAACTAAGTTGAATGAACTCACCAGTGCTTGACAAGTAGATGTAGGGGGTGTAGGTTGGAACGGGTCAAGCCTAACGGTGGTGGAATTTCTTCTGAAAGATCTCGTCTCAATCTTGTCCTTTCCTTAATGCACTCAGGGTGTATAGGATGTTTGGGCTGATTTGAGTCTAAAGGTGAAAGTGCACAAACTCTGCAGAGTCAACAAACTAAGATCTTAGCCGTGTCCCCGGTCATGGACAATTTGAGAAGCTGGACAAGGAATGGCGGAAGAATCTCATCATGCCAACTTCATAATAAAATTTTGATGGGTGAACACGAGTAGGAGTTTACCCTGATTTCTATCAGTGGTACTCCTTAATTTTAGTTAAGGTTCACTTGTTTCTATCAGTGATACCTATTATAGATGAAATTGTTTTATGATAAAATATAGGAGAAAACTAGATTTATGCAAACTCAGCCAAATAAGCATACAGTATTAGCCTTTCCATTTATATCCACCATAGTGTTACTTGACAATACATTAAATTTTATTCACTCCCTTGTGGCTGCATATTCCATCCTGCAGATGAATCTGAAGACGAGTGAGGATTTTGTTTAGGATCTCGAGACTATCGCCAACATGTTTTGCCCTGTCGCACATGAAGAAGATGGGCTCAATGTTGTACTATGTTTTCCGTTGTATTTCTTTGTTTTCTGCTAGTCTTCTAAGACTATGCAAGTTGTAATATTATTTTGTAAAGAGTGGATCATGCGATGTAATATAATTTGATGCATTTGCATGATATTTCATTTTGTACTATGGTGCTAGCAATTGATCCAGGTACTAGCACAATCACACAGGTGTCCTCACATTATTTAAATGTGGGAACGCTACAATAGAGGGCATAAACTTTTTCACCAAGATCATCTAGAGCCCTACCCCACGTTCTAGTTTTTTCATTCCTATGATGGACACAATATTCTTCTTCGATTTGGTTCTTTTCACAAGGTCTAAATGCTCCACAAAAATTAACACGCTTATAAGAAATAGTACTTTCAGAGGTTTGAGCATATTTATTGCAATCATTAATAACAATTTCATTTTCATGCAAGCATCTTTAAAAGGTTCATGATACATGTCCCAAATTTATTTAGGAACATTAATATGAGAAGCAAAGGATCTATACCAACCAACAATCATTTGAGGATCAAGACCATATTTAGCACCAAGCTCTTGAAAATCAGCAGTTTCAGCGAAAGACTTAATGCAATCATACTCATAGTTTATACTTGATTCTTTACCTTTGTCGTTATCCCAATCTTCATTATTGTTTTGAATTGTTTAAAGAAGATCCCATTTAGCTTCAACCTTCTTACTTGTGAAAGAACCCACTGAACAGGCATCTAGATAACCCTTGCAATATCCTGAAAGCCTTGCATAAAAATTAGTAAAAATTATTTCCTCGGGAAGCTCATGGTTAGGACATTTGAGTATTAATGTTTTCAGTCTTCCTCAAGCTTGGGAAATTCTTTCTCCATCACGAGGCCAAAAATTATAAATGTAATTCCTATCTAAATACAGTTCATGTGGAGGATAAAATTTAGAGTAAAAGAGAGATTCAAGCTCCTTCCACTCCAAATGATGAGAATCATCTAGTAGCTCATACCACTCCCTTGCTTTGTCCTTAAGTGACAAAGAGAATAGCATCCTCTTAACTTGGTCCATTGAAATGCCTACTCACTTTAACAACTCGCATAATCCATGTATAAAGAGTAAATGATCACTAGGATGGAAAGTTCCATCTCCAAAATAGCAGTTATTCATAACACGTTCAACGATTTTCATAGATATTTTAAAAG
This sequence comes from Alopecurus myosuroides, assembly GCA_028641055.1. Lineage (NCBI taxonomy): Eukaryota > Viridiplantae > Streptophyta > Magnoliopsida > Poales > Poaceae > Alopecurus > Alopecurus myosuroides. The sequence goes on from CM054059.1 coordinate 250,950,234, forward strand.
GGACATTTTCAGTAGGAGGATTTAAAATATCACAAGCATTATTAGAATTATAACATATGGGAGATAAAGTATCATCAGAGAAAATTTTCTCCTCTAAAGCTGGGGAACTAAAAAGATCATTTTTATAAAAACTAGCTTCCCCAAGCTTAGACTTTTCCATAGCATTAGAAATAATGGTGTTAAAAGAATTAATGCTAATAACATTGATATCACTATTATGCAAGCAAACTTCCATAGGTTTTTAATTTTCTCTTCAAAAGCATCATGTCCTAATTTAAGGTAAATATTATAAAGCTCTCTCATATTTTTGTTGTTCTCCATTAATCCTAAAGATAAAAACAAGGAACAAGTAAAAATACGCCTAACTAGTGAAAATAAAAACAAGAAACAAAAATATATAATTTCAGAATCTAAAGGAAATAACTTTGAGCACTCACACCCGAGGATGTGAGTACCTTTTACCTTACCTCCCAGAAAATGGTGCCAGAAAAGAGCTTGATGTCTACGCACACTTCTATTCTTTTAGACAGTGTTGGGCCTCCAAGTGCAGAGGTTTGTAGAACAGCAACAAGTTTACCTTAAGTGGATCACCCAAGGTTTATGGAACTCGGGAAGGTAGAGGTCAAAGTTATCCCTCTCAAGCGACCCTGGAATTACGATACAAGAAGTATCTTGCATCCCCAACACACCTAATACAATTTTCAGTTTTATAGGTGCATTAGTTCGGCGGAGAGATAGTGAAATACAAGTAACATGGATAGTTATACGTGACAATAGAAATCTGAAAGAAAAATGGCAGCAAGCAAACATGTAGCAGTACTGATTGTAAACGGTGTTTCAATGCTTAGAAACAAGGCCTAGGGATCATACTTTCACTAGTGAACACTCTCAACAATAATAACATAATTGAATGCTTAAATATCATCTCTTCTCTATGCTACTCCGAATCACTCTCCGGTAGGATAACAAACACCAGTCATTGCGTAGGGCTATAAAATCACTCCTTAAAGTTCGCATTCCCCATCTAGGTAACCCCCACACTATCACCATGAGACCTAGATGGTTACAGATAAACACCACAATTTCATAGGGTCATCCAACACAAATATATAAATCATTCACACGGTGCACACATTGTCACCTTTACACTGTGATCAGAGTGTCTGCGGAGATCTCATAACAAAACCACTTGAGTAGCATAATAGATGAAGAGTAACATCTACTTATTCAACTAGATTACAAAGCTCATGATCACAATAAGATCACAACATGGGAAGGAGAGATGATACACATAGCTACCGGTAGAGCCCTCAGCCCCGAGGGAGAACTACTCCCTCCTCATCATGGGAGTTAGCAACAATGATGAAGATGGCGGTGGAGTCGATGGAGATGGATCCGGGGGCACTTCCCTGTCCTGGCAGGGCGCCGGAAGAGAGATTTATGTCCCCCGAAACTTGACAGCGATGGCGGCGGAGCTACGGAACTTTTCGTGGATGGAGGCTTGATATTTTAGGGTTTATGCATCGGGGGGAATAAATAGGCGAAAGGGCGATGTCGGTGGGTGCCCAGGGGCCCACACCACTAGTTGGCGCAGCCAGGGGGACCCACGCCCCCTATGGTATGGCTCCTCCTCTGCCCCCCTCCGGGTATCCTTTAGACTTTGTTGACGTGTCGGGAATTCTAAGACTCGGGGATTTTGTTTCGTCCAATTCCGAGAATATTTCCAGAACAACTTTTCTGAAACCAAAAACAACAGAAAACATGAACTGGCTCTGTGGATCTTATCAATAGGTTAGTCGAGAAAACATTTAGAAAACGAAGGAAAACATGTGAAAACACAAAGGTATTGGATAGAAAAGAAGCATGGAGCATCAAAAAGTATAGATACGTTTGGGACGTATCAACCACTTTATCATATCTTATTATGAACATTGCAATCCTGCAAATAGATATACTTCATGTTTCTTATTATTAGTGTGTTGGTATCTCTTCATTGTTTGCATAACTGTTAGGTGGCTTTATTTGCATACTTCTTATTATTAATTGCCTAAGTGCTTGATCATATAGTGAGAATATATACATCGTGTGAAGCCAATATGTTCGTAAAAGTTCTTTTATCGCGCTCAGTTGTTAACTGAATTGCTTGAGGACAAGCAATAAGATAAACTTGGGGGAGTTGATACGTCCAAAACGTATCTACTTTCCCGAACACTTTTGTTGTTGTTTTTCCTCTAAACTTGCGAGTTTTGAATACAACTAACACGGACTAACGTTGTTTTCAACAGAATTTCCTTCGTGTCTTGTTTTTTTTATAGAAATTCAACTTTTAGGAAAATGCCCGCAAAATATCGCAAAGTCCTGATGACTCCCAAGTGCAGGAGATCAATTGTAGTACCTTTCGATAAGTATTTGAGTGTCGAACCCACGAGGAGCTGAAGGTAAGCTATCTATTCTCTAAAGCCCTATAACCCTCTTATATGGTTGTTTATGCAAAGCAATAAGTTTGACTAAAAGGAACTAACTAATTAAAAGCAAGTGACGTGGAGTGTGGTTTGTCTAGTAACTAGTGAAGCAAGTTTAAAATGCAAGTAATCCTAAAGCAAGTTTCTAAGCAAGTTTCACAAGTAGCAAGCAGCAAATATCTCAAGTATCTCAAGGGAGCAAGTGTTCTAGCAATAGGTGTTTCGTTCGTGTGGTTGTCACAATTAGTGAAGCACATGTTTTAGTCTTAGTTGTTTCTTCTAGGAAGGAGCCATGAATAGGTATAGTCAAGTAAATGATCTACAACCCCTTATGATTGATCATGTGGCCAAGTAAATGACTGCACAAGATTGATTAAGACATAAAGTCCCACCATAGCCTTACGTTCTAAGGTCCCCTATATATATCCCCCAATAACTTAACTTTGTGGCTCGATCTCAGGTTACTGTCACTCCCAAGTCACCACCACTCCATTATGCTACCGGTGATCACCTTACATGCATTCCCCAACATATGCGTGCACTCCTATATTGTACATAAAGACAATCATAGAATATAACAAACTTGTATGCAACCAATCAACGAACTATTTCACCATTGCCAAGAACAATTCACTACTCAAACATAGACGGGGAGACACAATACATCAAGGGAATATAGTATTGCATCATACATCGTGTTTGCCAAGAGATTACAGTGGAGAGATGGAGCTGATCTTGCTATAGATGTTGATGATGAACACGCCGGAGGGGGTGAAGCCCTCCGGGGGTGATCCCGGCGGCGTTTCCCCCCTCCGATCTTCTCCGGTGGCAGCCTTCTGTCTCTCTGTTTCGTGGTTTCGTCTCTCGGTGCCGCCTCCTCCTCGAAAAGGCCAGGGGACCCTTTATATAGTCGTTTTTAGGTCACGAGACACTCGGGAGAAGAAAGATCGACGGCATCGGAGCCACGGGGGCAAAAAGGGGGCCTCTCACGCGGCCAAGGAATCTAGCCGCGCGGAGGGTCCTCTTTGCCACCTGGTTGGCCTTTTGGCCCTCTACTTTGGCCCATGGTCTTCGTCTCGAAAATTCTGAACCGTGCTCTTTGGCCTTGCCCTTTTTGGAGTCCCGAAGCTCCCGGAAAGTCTGAAACACTAAAAAGTACGTTTTATGGAAAAACAGGGTTAGAACCAAAAGAAGGGGGATTGTTTAGAAAATCCCCCAAATTATTATAAAATATGAATATAAGTTGCTAATATGTAGGAAAAACAAGTAATAACATGCAAAGTTCATGTATGCATTTTACATGCATCAACGTCCCCAAGCTTAACCCATGCTCGTCCTCGAGTATGAAGGTGATAAAACTAACATGGACTTTGCACATTGAAACAATCATGGGATATCAAGGAGGATTATTCATGCTACATATAATCAAACGATTAATACTAGAAATGAGTAGCAATATACAATTCATGTTGTAAGAAATATCAAATATGCAAGCAAAGATGCTTCATGAAAGTTCACAAAGTGTATAATGAAATAAAAGCACTATGGACCAAATGCATACACAAAATGAAAAATAAAATCCTATATTGCTCAAAGAATAGCATAATGGAAAATAGAAAATATGGTGGACACTTTGGAGAAAATTGAGTAGAGGTAAAACATGATCAAGTCTTATTTAGCCTCTAAATTATTCAACTAAAATTACTAATTGAAATGTGGTATCCATTGATCTAGGACTATCATTGCCCCTTTATCACTAGCATCTTAAATGGTGAATGTTGAAGTAATGTGAATGACAAGGTGGTTGAAAGCCTCATGCCCCGTGAGTGTGAAAACCTACTCCATGATTACTCAACTTAAGATTCCTAATAAGCTTTGTACAATCATAATAAGTATTAATGACATCATAGAGAACCGCAAAGAGGTACCTCTTGCCCCATGACATGGAAACAAGCCCATGTCACAATGACAAGACAAACAAACGGAGTAGACTCATCATCCTTTTTATTTTCATTCACTATTATGCATAGCTTCTTATTTTATTGTAGGATGTGTTATAGAGTCACTCAAGCTGTAAGTAAATTTCCACCATGATCAAGCATGGCTTGGGTTAGCGGCCCAATGCGTTTCTCTAGTCATATAGATACTTACCCATCAAAACTTACTATTCCTCTATTTCATTTCGGCATGGCAGGAGTCCAAAAACAAAAGTACATGATATCAACCAAATGTAAATTTTTGTGCAATGTTGAAAGCTTTCCGGTGATACACGTTTATAGCTAGCTCCCAACCACACACTTGTCAAACGCAAAACTTGTGGCTCCCATTATTGGGTCATGTTTATTAGATGCATAAAAAGTAAAATGTGCCTTCAAAAGTTCGTGAGAGTCCTATCCCAAGTTCAACCCATGACAATTAATAAAGTGAATATCTTAATTTAGAACATAAATAACACAATAACATGGTGAACATACTCGGAATAGCAATGAAGCTAATGGGAAGATATGGTGGACTCACTGGAAATACTTGGCTAAGGAGTGTTGGAAACAAGTTTTTACTTGTTGGAATTTTTAAATTTTTGGCTAGCAAGAGGGAGATAGTTGACCAGCTACTATGCATGCATATGTCCATAGAACTACTCATTTCATGAGAAACTAAATAAACCAGCAATTAACATCAAGGACATGAATAAGAGATAGCTCAAGACAACATTATTGCAAATTTCTACACATAAAAAGCCTATAAATCATGCAAACATATGTAGCTCTTCAAATCAACCATGGAATCCCTATTCCAAGTCATAATACTAGCATCCAATACATTCCAACCCCAAACTCCAGTAGCTCAATCTCATATAAAATTATGGGTGTGGTCTTATCAAAACAAAAATAAAAACAAAAACTAGATGCTTCAAGTCTCTACGATAAATGATTTGCTTAGAAAAACAGAAAGTAGACGTGTGCTAACCAAAAGATTATAGCTCCAGTGGGGTGTTCATCACATCACCAAGCTTATGTCTTTCACCATTCTTGGATGTCTTGAGGCGCAACTCCTCTATTCCCTGTGAAAAAACTTCACAAAACATGTTTCTCCCATTCTTTTTCTGTGGGGTGAGATTAGCAAGGACAAACAAACCATATGCTTGCTGTGCAAAATTACAAATCAAATGCTCCAGTAGATATACAATAAGGTTCATTATGTTTTATGTTCACTCTCTTGCTTGAAAGAATCATGGAAATTCGATTCCCAAGCCCAAAGAGTGCATAAAACAAAAGAAGGCAGAATCTGTCCAGAAAAGCAACAGCAGCAAAACGAATGTTTTTCCCTAAGCTAGACTCGTCAAAAAATTAAGCCAATTTTTGTGCTTACATAAGACTAAAAGTTGCAGAACATACTAAAAAATTAGCTCAATCCTACATACCAATAAAAAACTTAAAATCATACGGTGAGCAGACTCGTGCTGAAACAGAAATTTCATGCACTAGGATAGCAACTTATAAGTCCAAATGGGTTTGACTTGACTCTTTATTGAAAACTCCAGAATTAAAACAAAAAAAACTAATCTCTTGATACAGAAAGAGGACAATAGGAAAATCCAAACAAAAACAACCGGGTTGCCTCCCGTAAAGCGCTTTCTTTATAGCCATATAGCTAGGCTTTACTTACTTAACATCATGATGGTTGGAGTGAGGTGGCTCGGCATCCCCAAGCTTGGATTCTTGTACTTATTTGATACATGTAGGGTGAGCCCAGGGGTACCTCCCCAAGCTTGATTGTTTGTCCCTCTTGATCTTTGTTCATCTCACTCAACTCTTCCTCCTGAAAAATTCTTCTTACACAAATCTCAACATAAAACTTGATTAGAGGGGTTAGTGCCTCCATAAATAAAATCCACATAGGTACAGCAAAGACACATCATGAGTTGATTCTAAATATTAAGTACTGTTACTATAGTTGTGCATTGATCCTTGATCAAAAGAACCACACAAAACACAAGTAATGAGAGCAATGCAAAATAAAGACATAATCTAGCAAAAACTGAACAGCCCGTAAAGAGTGGATTTTTAGAGGCACTTAAGTTGCTCAAATCAGAAAACTTAAAACTAATGCAATATGTAGTGATAACTAAATATTTCTGTCGTAAATTACCAGGTCAAAATTCCACTTCTGTCATTTTAAACATTTTTCGCAATGAAGTTCAGGAATCTGTTTTCTTGACAGCTAATTACTATTGTTTAATCCTATCTCTCATATAAGATTATTCTTGCCATTTAAGATGAGAAATAAGACAGAAATGTGATGTTACAATAGTGAACTAATATTTTTATTGTTTTTAGCTTTGGAAAAAGTTTTAATGATAGAGACTTTTCAATGGTTTCATTGGCATGAACAACACATGGTCAAGGTCGACCCCAACTTCTCCATTACTCATCCTTCTTATTTACTTTCCCAATTTTTTTATAAAATGAAAATCTTAAACTAAATGATACATAACAGTAGGTAAAGGCATTTTACATGTTGTAAAGACATAAATGTGTGCTCAAACCGAATAGGAAATTAAAGCATAAGGAACACACCAAAAAAAATTAAACAATTTATTTTTAATTCTAACCCATTTCCTATGCATTGGCATTTTGTAATGAAACAAATAAAAGAAGCACATAATAGCAAGCATAGAAAGGTAGATAAAGTGCAACTTCAATACTTTCAGCATAAAGAGGGGAAACTTAATATTGTTGAAATATGGGTAACCATGTTTCCCTCTCTCATAATAATTTTCAGTGGCATCATGAATAGATTCAACAATATGAATATCACATAAAACATTCTTATCATGAGACACATGCATAAAAGAATCACTACTCTCCACATAAGTAAAATCCTCATTAGTGATAGTGGGAGTTAAACATTCATAATTTTCATTGCAATCATCATATATAGGAGGCATAGTATCATCAAAGTGAATTTTCTCCTCCAAGCTTGGGGAACTAGAAATATCATGCTCATCAAAACCAACTTCCCCAAGCTTAAAATTTTCCATAGAATCAGCAAGTATATCATTTTTATCCTCAAACACTTCATGTCCTAATTCAAGGTAGATATTATACAGTTCTAAAATTGTTTGGTTTTTTCCATTTTTTTTTTGTTTTAGGTTTATATGTTAGTATGCAATGCAAACAAGAATAAAAGCTTAGCACAACGCTCCCCGGCAACGGCGCCAGAAAAGTGCTTGATGACTCCCAAGTGCAGGAGATCAATTGTAGTACCTTTCGATAAGTATTTGAGTGTCGAACCCACGAGGAGCTGAAGGTAAGCTATCTATTCTCTAAAGCCCTATAACCCTCTTATATGGTTGTTTATGCAAAGCAATAAGTTTGACTAAAAGGAACTAACTAATTAAAAGCAAGTGACGTGGAGTGTGGTTTGTCTAGTAACTAGTGAAGCAAGTTTAAAATGCAAGTAATCCTAAAGCAAGTTTCTAAAGCAAGTTTCTAAGCAAGTTTCACAAGTAGCAAGCAGCAAATATCTCAAGTATCTCAAGGGAGCAAGTGTTCTAGCAATAGGTGTTTCGTTCGTGTGGTTGTCACAATTAGTGAAGCACATGTTTTAGTCTTAGTTGTTTCTTCTAGGAAGGAGCCATGAATAGGTATAGTCAAGTAAATGATCTACAACCCCTTATGATGGATCATGTGGCCAAGTAAATGACTGCACAAGATTTATTAAGACATAAAGTCCCACCATAGCCTTACGTTCTAAGGTCCCCTATATATATCCCCCAATAATTTAACTTTGTGGCTCGGTCTCAGGTTACTGTCACTCCCAAGTCACCACCACTCCATTATGCTACCGGTGATAACCTTACATGCATTCCCCAACATATGCGTGCACTCATATATTGTACATAAAGACAATCATAGAAGATAACAAACTTGTATGCAACCAATCAACGAACTATTTCACCATTGCCAAGAACAATTCACTACTCAAACATAGACGGGGAGACACAATACATCAAGGGAATATAGTATTGCATCATACATCGTGTTTTCCAAGATATTACAGTGGAGAGATGGAGCTGATCTTGCTGTAGATGTTGATGATGAACACGCCGGAGGGGGTGGAGCCCTCCGGGGGTGATCCCGGCGGCGTTTTCCCCCTCCGATCTTCTCTGGTGGCAGCCTTCTGTCTCTCTATTTCGTGGTTTCGTCTCTCAGCGCCGCCTCCTCCTCGAAAAGGCCAGGGTACCCTTTATATAGTCGTTTTAGGTCACGAGACACTCGGGAGAAGAAAGATCGACGGCATCGGAGCCACGAGGGCAAAAAGGGGGCCTCTCACGCGGCCAAGGAATCTGGCCGCGTGGAGGGTCCTCTTTGCCACCTGGTTGGCCTTTTGGCCCTCTACTTTTGCCCATGGTCTTCGTCTCGAAAATTCTGAATCATGCTCTTTGTCCTTGCCCTTTTTGGAGTCCCGAAGCTCCCGGAAAGTCTGAAACACTAAAAAGTACGTTTTCTGGAAAAACAGGGTTAGAACCAAAAGAAGGGGGATTGTTTAAAAAATCCCCCAAATCATTATAAAACATGAATATAAGTTTCTAATATGTAGGAAAAACAAGTAATAACATGCAAAGTTCATGTATGCATTTTACATGCATCAAGTCCCTATTTTACCTGAAGACTCACGGAGCCAGAAGACGAGACGGAGACGGGCCACGAAGGGCCCACACCACATGGCGGCGCGGACACCCCCTAGGTCGTGTCGTGGCATGGTGTGGCCGCCTCAGCCACCCCCTCGTTCCCCCCTTTCGACTACTTAAGACTCTTGACCTAAAAAATACCGGGGGACATACAGTTTCCCACAAAAAGTTTCGTAGCTCCACTGCCACCAAAAACCCCCAATTCGGGGATCAGAAACTCCGTTCTGGCACCCAGATGGGACGGGGAATTGGAGGAGATCATCGCCATCATCATCATCATCGATGCCTCTCCATCAACCATCCATGATTCCCCATCCATGTGTGAGTAATCACCACTGTAGGCTGAAGGGGGTGGTAGGGATTGGATGAGATTATTCATGTAGTAGATGCGAAGATTGTTAGGGCATGGTGCCTAGTATCCGTTATTAGTGCTCTTGACATTATTGCAACTTGTTATGCCTAATTCTTGACACTAGGTCCCGAGTGCCATGATTTCATATCTGAACATGTTATTGATTCATGAGGATAATTATTGTTTTTTATCTTACCTGCAAGTTGTATACACATATCGTTGTCCGGAACCCGATGCCCCAAAGTGACAGCAATTGGAATAACCGGAGGGGATGGTTGTGATGTGAGGATCACGTGTCTTGACGGAGTGTTAATGCTTTGCTCCGGTGCTTTATTAAAAGGAGCACCTTAATTACCAGTAGTTTCGCTTGAGGCCCCGCTGCAAACGGGCTGGTAGGACAAAAGATGTTGTGCAAGTTTCTCACTACGAGCACACACGACTAAATACGGAACACATGCTTATGGTTATTTAGTACTCGGATGCTTTATCATTATTTATCTTCAATTTCCCATGTCTTGATTATTATATGAATTATCTTATCCATGCAACGTTCGTTCATCCGTCCTTATGCCTGCAGTATTTTAATCATGATGTCTATTACAATTACTGTTGATGTCTTTATTTCATTCCTGCTATTATTTCACTACTGCTACTGCTATAAAATTATTGATACTGATAAACCGTTGTGAGCAATACTATTTCCAGGTGCATCTAAACTGACAATTCATCTGTTAAGGTTTATAAATATTCTTTGACTCCCCTTGTGTCAAATCAATAAATTTGGGTTTTACTTCCCTCGAAGACTGTTGCAATCCTCTATACTTGTGGGTCATCAAGGCCGACCTCTCAGAAGAGGATGACGCGCGTCTCCAGGGCCTCCATGTTCGGGCCCGTATGCTCCAGGCGCCCCCAACACGACAACTCCATGGCAGGCGAGGAGGGTATCGCCAAACGGGGGCTCGCGCGTTGGGCTCCCACGTACCCTACCATTCGCGGCAATCCTCCACCTTATTCGACCAGGACATGTCGATGAGGGGTGGGGAGTTCCTCTCGGCATGGAAGAAGACACAAGAAGAGATCCCGTCTCCCACTATGAATCACAGAGAAGAGAAGTGATGGAAGGGAGATATCGATGGCTCTACACCAAGGAAGGCCTCACAGAAGAAGGCAAAGGATGCAAGGAGAGTGACAGAGTTGAGGCGAAGGTGGAGGATCTGGATCTGGTAATGATCTAGAATGACAAAAGGAAAATCAGAGAAGGGGGACCAAACCCGCCGCTAGGAAGCGGACGAAGACGGTGTAGTCTGTACCCTGACGTCCTAAGGGGACGTCCGGCCTAGGATCACCCAGGTGGCTCCCCACTCGTTCTGCTTACTCCCCACGAGCGGCCAGCTTCCGTGTCCCCTCGCGGTTAGCCACTCGGGACGATAGCAGGTCCGGTTGGGCAGAGTTCGAGTTGGTCTGGGATGCCCCCATGTCCCCGGCTCGTGGGATTCTTCCTCGTAATGATGAGTGGTAGTGGAGGTCTCTGTTGCGGAGCGATTTTTCGAGGAGGAAGAGAGAAGGAGGAAGGAAATGCATAGCCGAAGGAGATGAATTTTGGAAAGACCCCCTCTGCTCTAAGCCCGCAACTTTATAGTAGTGTATGATGGCGTGCAGGGGCGGAACCGAGACATCATGGTGATCGTTGGGAACCGTCTCTGTGAACCAACGCGCCATGTGCCCACTCCCGGCATTGACAAATTTTTTTGGGCCCCACATTGTTTCGTCTCCTCTGGACACGTGCGCGGATGCGGGCCTGGGGGCTACTGTCGGGGTAATGGATATTGGGGTACCCAAACCCGTCTGCCAAGACCCGGTCAAAGCCCCATAGGTGCGGGTCAACCTAAGGTGTATCAAAAGACTTCGTGCCACGACGGCCTCGCGAGGGATCACCCTGTCTAGGGACTTAGCAGTTTGGCGCAGCCGCGCCCCACCTCGCGGGACTCCGCGAGGGTTCTACCTCAGCATACCTTCGCGGGGATCCCATACGTCTTCGCGAAGAGACAACACTCTATTCACCCGTGATTCTCTCACAGGGGCGGAGCTACACTATTTTACCGGGGTCAAATGACCCCGATGACTTATCTTCCGTTCCTTTTAACTCTAAGACCAAAAAAGAAAACGACCATGGTGAAAATCTACTTTGACCCCGGTCCATGTGTAAGGCTGAGTATTGTAGGCCTCTGTATCGGCCCAACAGTGCTAGGCACAACTACCATAGCGAGGCCATGAGGAGGCCTAGCAGGCATACCGTGTGAGACAAACTTGTGAATCGATCATTGAAAAAATGAATAGCATTCTTGATCGGCGCTCACTCCTAAGAGAATCTCCACTCGTTCGGCCTCCCAGGGCGTTTTTTCGGGCGAAAAAATCGCCGCTTGGGGGCGTGCCGGCGAAAAATTCGGCCTGGGAGGTGATGCAAACGTTGGTAAACCCCAAGTGCAAGGGTTGTGAAGAGTGCAGCGGCAAGTTTTCACTCAGAAAATAAACCAAGGTTGAATCGACCAGTAGGAGGACAAGAAATCTCTGAAGGTTGATGCAGCTGAGGTGGCAGGACGCACTACCGATTCAGCAGCAACGTGGAACCTACACAACACAATCAAATCACTTTGCCCCAACGTAGCAGTGAGGTTGTCAATCTCACCGGTTTTGCTGAACATAAAGAGGTTAAACGTATGGTGTGGAAAGCAGTAGAAAAACAGTATGGAAACAATAGTAGCAGTGTGAAAGCAATAGGTGTTTTATCGGTATGAGGAAAATGGACCGGGGTCCACAGTTCACTAGTGGTGTCTCTCCGTGAAAGATAAATAACATGTGTGGTGAACAAAATACAACTGGGAAATTGACAGAAATTAAGGTTGCACCGTAGTGCATATGCAAGACATAAAGATTACTATGTGATTCATGCGGGCATTACAACAAAATACATAGACCGGCATCCAACTGCATCTATGTCTAATAATCCACCATCCGAATATCATCCGAACAAAAGTTGGGTATTAAGTTGCTAGCAACAGATTATCGCAGTAAGCAAAGTGTGTAATGTAAACAATGTAAACTAGGTAAACACCGTTGTTTTCTCCCTAATGGCAACATCACATCCTCCATCCGTCATGTTTTTGTCACTCGAGCACAGATGCAAAGGAGGCATGAACCCACTATCAAGCATAAATAGTCTCTCTTGGAGTTGCTAGCATCTACTTGGCTAGAGCATCCACTAATAACGGAGAGCATGCAAGATCATAAATAACATATTCATTAAGATAACATGATAGATTGATAATCAGAAGACAAAACATTCGACATTCATTAGATCCCAGCAAACACAACATGTAGCATTATATAAAGATGATCTCGTTCATGTTAGGAAGCTCACGAGATCTAAAACCGAGGTACAAAGTGGAGAGAACAACCATCTAGCTACTGCTATGGACCCGTAGTCCAGGGATGAATTCCCCTCCCGGCAGAGTGCCCGGGAGAGCTCTAGAACCCTCCCGATCTCGGGATGACAACGACGGCGGCCTAGGTTGTTTTTCGGGATGAAGTGGTATATCCTTAGGGTTTACGTCTCGGGGGGTATAAATAGGCGAAAAGGGCAAAGGCGGTGGAGGCCGGGGGCCCACACCACCCCATGGCGCGGCCAAGGGGCGCAGGCCTATGGTGTGGGCCCCCAGTGGCCCCTCTCCGGGTCTCTTCGGGACTCCGTGGAACTTTCGGGAATTCTAAGACTTCCGGGCTTCGAATTTTCCAATTGCGAGAATATTTCCAGAACAAATTTTCTGAAACTAAAAACAACAGAAAACAGGGAACTGGCTCCGTGGCATCTTGTCAATAGGTTAGTCCGAAAAATCGATAAAAATGACATAAAGTGTATAGCAAACATGTGGGAAACAATAAGAAAACAACATGGAACATCAGAAATTAAGGATACGTTTATGACGTATCAACATCCCCAAGCTTAGTTCCTACTCGTCCTCGAGTAGGTAAACGATAAAAACATATAATTTCTGAAGTGACATGCTACCAACATAAACTTGATCATCAATAATGTAAAAGCATAAGTAAGCTGAGATCATAGAACTTAACACGAGCATGTTAAATAGAATTTTACTAATAAAGCATAGCAATCACCTTGCATCATGAGAAGTAACACAAATAAAAGATCATGCATAACACGAAAGATATACGTTTGTTTCAAGTATAGAGAAAACATTTCAAAGTGATATTTCCCTAGTCCTTAAGAGTGGGGAAAAACATAAATGCCAGGACACCTTGAAAGTTCATGAGGAAGACTAGAACAAATATTTAGAGAACAAGCAATAACACATTATGAATCAATTAATAATGTTTTTTGGGACAAATGCACATAAAACTCAGAATGGAAACTATGCTCTCTCAACCATGCATAAAGTTAGAAGCTGGAGACTCAACATAAAAGTAAAAGAAAGGCCCTTCGAAGAGGGAATCATGGATCACTCATGTGCTAGAGCTTTTATTTTATTAAACAAGGGTATAAAAAGCTTTACACTCCTCCCAACCATCTTACACAAACCATGGCTAACCGAATCCTCGGGTGTCTGACAACAATCATATACCGTGGAGGAGTGCCTCTATTTTAAGAGAGGTGTAGGCTTATGTCAACGAATGGTAAACAGAAAATACAGTACGTCACAAGCCAACTAGACTTCACAAGAGCGGCTCCCATAGAAGGACGCATCTGGGTAGAAGGTCATTGATGCATGTAAAATGCATACATGAACTTTGCATGTTATTACTTGTTTTTCCTACATATTAGAATCTTATATTCATGTTTTATAATGATTTGGGGGATTTTCTAAACAATCCCCCTTCTTTTGGTTCTAACCCTGTTTTCCATAAAACGTACTTTTTAGTGTTTCAGACTTTCCGGGAGCTTCGGGACTCCAAAAAGGGCAAGGACAAAGAGCACGGTTCAGAATTTTCGAGACGAAGACCATGGGCCAAATGTCGAAGCTCTGGCTCCGCAAATCCCTCAGGTGACCCTATCGGGTTTCGACTAGGAGATGTCATAGGCGCTGGTGAAATCGTCGGCTTGACAGGGAGGCGAGATTTACCCAGGTTCGGGGCCCTCGAAGAGGTAAAACCCTTACTCCTGCCTTCTGCTGATCTGTATTAGACGATTAGATCGATTACAGGTGCTCGAATCGAGAGTAGATCTCGAGTTTCAAGGCTTTTGTGGTCGTGCGGTAATACTTAGTCCTCTCCTTTGGGGCTCTCCTGGCTTTATATAGATAACCAGGTCTCGAGTCCAACCCGGAGAGGATACAAACCCTAGCTTGAGTCGGTTACAATCCCTAACTTAGCCCGCAAGTTGATGCGGGTGGGCTTTTCATGGGCCTTCTAGAGTACTTCAAGGGCGCTTCCTGTCGGGCCTTGGTTAGAAGGTGTGAGAGGGGGTGTCCTTATTCGTAGGGCCCAGGATCCATGCCTTCGTCAGTAGCCCCCGAGCGTATGCTCGACTGGGATTTATTTTCAGTCGGGTAGACGGTCAGACCTTTACTTTGATCTCATCTTAGAAGTTCAGCTTGACAGTTGTTTCCTACGAAGGGTGTGTTCCCTGTTTCGCGAATAAAAATACTCGAGTATCGAGCAACATTGGTGCCAGTTTTTGCGGCTATATTAGCAGAAGGATGTGGCACAGTGGCTTGGCTCTCCCGAGAGATCAGGGCCAATTAATTGCGACTAGGGCAAAAACACTCCTGGCCTACACAGATTCGAGACCTCCGGCTCGAACCCGATGAGGTGATCGTTACGACTGGGCCGTTGTGGACTTATTGAGTCGAACTTAACCTAAGAGGGTACCCGGCGCGTCCGCTAGGATTTTTCTTCGTGTTGTTGACACGGAACTATGCCGGAGGACGCAGCTTTCGAGTGCGATTCCAGGCCCAAAAGAAAGATCTTTTTGGGTCTTACCTTCATATTCGAAGAATATGGCATCCGGATGTGCCTAGTCGGCTGTACAATCCAGGTTCTTGTGATGTGTAAATATCACGCATAAGGTGGGTTCTTTCTACCCGATTAGATTGGTATGAGTTCCGTACGAAAAAGTTTCGTGTTGGAAATGTTAGTTCCGTATGAAAGAGTTTTCATGTTTTGGAAAATTGTGCCTGTACGAAAGAGTTTTCGTGTATAAAGCATGTTTCTCTTGTTCGAAGAGGCTTTGATCCATGAATTTTTTCATGGAAGATTGTGTTCTATCCGAAGGAATTGATATTCGTGCGAAGATAGTTTCGCGTTTGAAATTCCATTCGCAAAAAATTTCCTTTCGGAATGACGAACGCCATGACGTCAAGGCGTGCTCCTCTTCTCCCGATGGGACGTGACGAAGTGGCAGCAGAAATTGGCCCACCTTGTCAGCTTTTTGACCGGGAAACGAGACGTCGCTCCCGTTTTTTACGCGAAATGCGCAGTAAATGCGCACGATCTTTTGTTAAGATCGTGGCACGAAACAGCATACGCCGCCGCTTCGTTTCATCCTTACGCGTGGCAACCGCGATAGGTGCCACGTTGCGTATCGTACGGCTGAGATTGCTTTACCCCGTATATAAATAAGGGTGTTAGCGCCGCAGTGAAATTTTCCCCGCTCTCAATCTTCGTCTTCCACCTTGCGCTCGTCTTTGCCTTCCCTGCGCTCAAGCTCTCGCTGCGAACAATGGCCGGTGGAAAGAAACGCGGCGTTGGAACCTCCGCGTCTGGCGAGCCTTCTGCGCCACTCGCCTCTCGCGCCGGCGACTGGCGCACCCCCAACACCACTGCCAAGAGCATCAGGGAGATGCAACGGGAGGGTCTGCTGCCGGTGGAGGCGGAGAAGCGCGTCCGTCTTGGGAAGAGAGAAGAGGTACCAAACCCTCACTCGAACGAGCGCGTGGTCTTCGTGGACCACGTGACTCGAGGTCTCTCCTTCCCTCTTCACCCTTTCTTCATCGGGCTGCTGTGTGCTTACGGCATACAGCTCCATGACCTTCCCCCAAACGCGGTGCAGCACATCTCGTGCTTCATCGCGCTTTGCGAATGCTACCTTGGCATTCGCCCGCACTGGGCGCTCTGGAAGGCGCTGTTCAAGATCCGGATCTTCCGCGAGAGATCGCGGGTGGAGTCCGAGCCCGGTGAGCCACTTCGCACGGGTGGCTTCGGGATCCAAGCGCGCCAGGAGAATGCCTACTTCAATATGCACTTCCTCGACTCCGCCCAAGGCTGGCGGAAGAAGTGGTTCTACGTTGCCGACAACAACTCGAGTGGGCTTGTAGAATTCCACCCATTCGCAGTTCTGGCGAGGCGCAGATCTTGGAACCACAAGATGTCAGCCGAAGAAATCCAGACAGTCAAACCTCTACTCGAAAGAGTAGGGGCTCTTCGAGACCAAGCCTCGGGAGTAGTGCTCAATGGACTTCATCTGGCAAGCCTCTTCTTGAAGCGCAGGATTCAGCCTTTGCAGCAGAGGCCTTCCGCTATGTGGGAGTACCAAGGCGCAGAAGATCCCAGCCGAGTGAGCCGTGAAGAACTTTCGAATGTGGAATTCGAGAAAAAGATCGCGGCCATCACTCGACTGAAGGTCGGGGAGCAATTCCCTGATTGCTCAGTCGAGGCTTATTCTGCTTCAAACCCTCCTCCTGCTGCGGTTAGTCTTCTGTCTTTAACTTGCTTTCATTTTTAGAATTTTCGTAGTCGATAAGATCTTTATCGTCTTCTTATCTTTGTAGAGCCTAGCTGTAGCGAATTGCTACCCGCCCGTTGTTGGTGAAGATGCCTCGTGTCTTCAGTCAAGCCACCAGGACGGCGCGGTTGACACCAGCGTGGCCAACGCTTCCTCGAGTTCTGAGCATGACTCTTCGGATGATGTTGAAGACTCGAGTGGCGTCCCACCAAAGCGCCGTCGGGTGAACGAAAACAAAGTTACCTCCAAAGACAAGTCTTTGGAGGCGTCACCTGGCCCAACTCCAATTTCTGCGACTCCGCTTCGATCTCTTCCTCCTCTGGCTCCATTCGCAAACGCCTGGAATGCGGATGACTTGGATGAAGACGACGAGGATGATGAGTAAGTTTTTCTTCCATATTTTAATTTCGATTGAACTTCTGTTTGTCAGTGCTGACGTTTCTTTGTTCTTCATTGCAGTCTGCAGGCAATCAGTCCGCGTAGATTCGCCGCGACTGTTCCTCCCGAAAAGAGGAACAAAGCGAAGGACGCGGGTGAGACCCCTACTGCGGGTACCGTCCAGAACTCTCCCAGGGCAGCGCCTGATGCTGCGACTGCGGAGCGGGATGTCCCCAGCTCCGCTGCTAGAACTTCGATCTCGAAGGAGGCGACGGACAGCTCGGCGGATCCCCTCTCCCGCGCTTTCGGACAGGTAAACTTCTATCTCTTTGGCTTTTTCAAACAAATTTTATCGGGTGCACGACAGTGCTCCCGATGGGAGTAGCCCCCGAGGCTGTAGTCGATTGTAAATAATCGGGTACAGGCTCAAAACCTCTTTCTGCTCTTCTTCTTTATTTTGTCTTCTTCGGGTGCACGGCAGTGCTCCCGATGGGAGTAGCCCCCGAGGCTGTAGTCGATTGTAAATAATCGGGTACAGGCTCAAACCTCTTTTCTTCTAACTCTTTATCTTCATGCTTTCGCAGTCGCTCGTCGATTCCCTTGCGGCGATCGGTCGCCGCGTCGTTCTGGCCGAGACAGATTGCGAGTCGCTTCGATCAGAAGTTAACCGACTCAAATCTGAAGGCGACCTTCTTAGAGGTAAATTTCATTATCTTCTTGGCTTTCGTGTACTATCCATTCTTGATTTCTGATTAATATCCCCTTTGCAGCTCGAGCCGAATTCGCAGAGTCTGAAAAGACCAAACTTTCAGAGCAGGTAACTGCTCGGGAAGCTGAACTGGCGACTACCCGGCAAGAGCTGGAAGCTTCCCGCAAGCAATCGGAGGAACTCCATACGAAGCTTGCGGAGTCGCGGAAGACCGTGAAGGACCTGCAGGAGGCCGGCAGTAAGGCTGACAACGACACTGTCGCGTTCCTTCGTCCTCTCGCCAAACGCTTTGCGGGTAAGTATCTTGGGTTTTTGAACTTTTCATTCTGCTGATTTTTGCTAAGCATTATTTTCTCTGTCTGTAGATCTTCTGAATGTTCCTCTGGAGATTCCTGGGATTCAGCGGGTGGACGTGCTGACCGACACTCTCGCGCAGCTCAGGAGGCATTCTGAGGGAATATTTTCCCTGATTGATGATGCTTCCAAAGCGTTGGCACGAGTGCATGGCCGTCTTGTCGCCAGTGGTACTCCTGCGCCTGCGCTGAGCGAGTTGTCGAAGGTCTTCTCGGAAGGCGACCTCCTGGAAGCCTTTGCGGTTGCTCAATCGGAAGCTGGCGCAAAGACTGCGATTCAGTTCGCTCTGGCGAACGGAGTTGAAGGTCTGGAGGAGGCCTATTCGTCCATGCCGGTCGACCCTTCCACGGGCAAGAAGGTACGGCTATCTCGTTTTTCTGAGCAAGCCACTGTTCTTGCTCGGAAATTATCTGAGATGTTTGCTCGGAAGAAGGGAGGGTCGACCGCTGCTAGTGGCAGCACCAACGCGGCTTCCTAGACTTTTGTTTTCCTTTTGTTTCTGTTGCTTGGATGTAATGAATTTTGGGATATATTCCCGTACCTTTGCTGGTCTTTTAATCGAAGCGCTTTGCCTTTAAAATTTATCCTTGTCGTCTATACTTTGCCTCCCGATGGGAGTAGCCCCCGAGCGATTAGTCAGATGTGCGACTGGAAACAACTCGAGTAGGGCGTCTCACTTCTTTCCTTGTACTTCTTCCAGGCAATTGCGTCTGCTGCTGAATCTTCGAGTGGACGTGGTAGTCCAGCAAATCCACTTGTGGCTGCCGTGGGCACTCTCGCTGGCCTTCGTGATAAGGTTCAGGAGGGTGAGCGTAGGCTGAAAGTGCTGCGCGGGGTAGCTGACGTGGCGATATCCAAGCAGAAATTGGCGGCTGAGCGCGAGCAATTTCTGATTGGCGAACTGTCTTCGATTGCAAAGGAGTTACTATGTGAGTAGTGTAGCCCCCATGCTATTTTCCTCCTCTGTGTTTCTTAGCTTACTAAGTGCGTTTGCTTCTTAGTTGTGAAACCAGATGACAGGGAAGAAAAGCAGTGGGTAGAGAACCATATTCATCAAGAAGCTAACAGCACAAGGCCTCATGCGAGTAATTTCTGGTCTGATCGCAGCCGAGGGTTTGTGATGGCTACCTTGAAGTTTCGAGTCCTCCAGGCGAAAGTTCTCATGAGTTCTTTCCATGAGGTCCTGGTTGCTGTGAATGCTGCTTTTTATCCACTTGAGAGGGGCCCCGAAGACTGGAGCTATCTTCTTAGGTTATTCGGACGAGAAGGAGAGGTTCGCGCGTGTGTTCACAATCAGATGACATGCGGCGCGGTTGTTGCTCTCTCGTTTGTCCGAATATGGCATCCTGAGATAGACTTGAACTCCGTAGCCCGGCTTCCGGATTATGCAATCGAAGATATTGCGCCGTACTATGATGCTGTTCGTCCTGCTGCCGAGAAGATTATCCGAATGACAACCGAAGAGGTAGATAGGATCTTAGCGGCTAGGAATGCTCAGCGTTTCGACTGACTTTATCGGATGTGAATATCCTGCAAGTTTGTCTGTAGTTTGTAAAAACTGTAGTAAGGTGTGCAACCTTGTACTTGCTAATTCTTTTCTGTGATGCTTAGTTTTAGGTGTAGCCCCCGTGTATTTTATGGGGTGTGTGCCTGTAACCTTGGAAGCTGTCGAGTAAATATGATGAGAGAATCATGTATTTATTGCTATGACTGAGAAGTCATGTGTTCGAGCTACAAAATTGGCTAGTATAGCCTTATTGTTGCAAAATAAATAAACCTAGGGGTAGAATTTGCGCAGTTGCGCGATATTCCATGGATTGGAATAGATGCCTCCAGTTTCTGGATTCTTCAGTCGATAGGCTCCTCCTGGGATTACTTCGTGTACGATGAAGGGTCCTTCCCAAGGTGGCTCGAGCTTGTGCCCTTCCTTTTGTTTTAACCGCAACACCAAATCGCCAACCACGAATGATCTGTGGCGTATGCGGCGACTGTGATAGTTGCGCAGTGATTGTTGGTAGACTGCAGATCTTGCGAGTGCAATGTCCCGAATTTCGTCGAGCGCGTCCATATCTTCTGCAAGTGCTTTGTTGGATGTTTCTTCACTGTAGGCTACAACTCGTGGGGCGCTGAATCGAACCTCTTCGGGGAGGACGGCTTCTGCCCCATATACCATGAAAAATGGTGTGTATTGCGTTGATCGATTGGGGGTTGTGCGAAGGCTCCAAAGTACGGAGGGCAACTCCTCTTCCCAATGACCTGCAGCGGGATGTAGCCGATCGAGCAATCTCTTTTTGATCCCAGCGGAAACTAAGCCGTTGGATCTTTCAACTTGACCGTTTGTTTGCGGATGGGCAACCGAAGCAAACTTCATATTAATTCCTTTCTCTTCGCAGAACTGTTGAGTCTCCTTTGCAGTGAAGTTCGTACCATTGTCTGTAATGATGTCATGTGGCACCCCGAATCTGCATATTATGGAATTGAGGAACTTAATTGCGCATTGGGCGCTACCCGAGGTCACTGGCATAGCCTCGATCCATTTGGTAAATTTGTCGACTGCGACCAGCAAATGTGTGTACCCTCCTGGAGTAGATTTGCGCAGTGGGCCAACCATGTCAAGCCCCCATTGGGCAAAGGGCCAGGCGATGGGTATCATGTGCAACTCTGTAGCGGGTGCGTGCGGCTTGGGTGAAAATCGCTGGCAAGCGCCACATCTGTCGACCAGGTTTTTTGCATCGTTGGCTGCCGTTAGCCAGTAGAACCCTGCTCGAAAGGCTTTTCCCAGTATTGCTCTCCAGCTAGCATGATGTCCGCAGTCGCCCTGGTGTATATCCCGGAGTAGCTCTTTGCCGTCTTCGGGTGCGATGCACCGCTGAAGGATTCCCGAGATGCTTTGCTTGTACAATTCTCCGTTGATTACCCGAAAGGATTTGCTACGCCTGATTAGCTGTCGAGCCTCGCGCGGATCGGCTTGGGAGCTGTTTATTGAGCAGGTAGTCGAGATATTTCTGCGTCCAGACTGGCTCGACCAGAAAAACCTGTCGTGATATATTATGAATAAGCTCGATAAGCGCGACCTGCGGGCTGACCTCCGTTTCTGGCGCTGCCGGTGTTTCTGCAGCTTTCTTCAATTTGACCGATCGTTTGACCATCCGTTCGAAGTATATTCCTGGCGGTATGGGTGTATTCGTGGAACCCATGTTTGCCAGTCTATCCGCCTCTTCGTTGCTGGATCTTGCGATATGCTTCAACTCGCATCCTTTGAAGCTTCCTTCGAGTATGTTATACATGTCGCGGTACGCGATCATGTTTTCAGCAACGGCGTCGCATTCTTTCATTGTTTGTTGCACTATGAGGTTGGAATCGCCATAAATCATCAACCGGGTAGCTCCACAAGCAATCGCCATCTTCATTCCGTGCAACAGTGCTTCATATTCTGCGTCGTTGTTCGATGCTGGGTCGTCAGGTGGAAAGTCTAGTCGCAGGACATATTGCAGTTTGTCTCCACGAGGTGAGATAAGAACGATTCCAGCTCCTGCCCCTTCGTTTCTTTTGGACCCGTCAAAATACATGATCCAATTGCTTGTGTACTCGGGTGGTCCGGGTGTTTGTAGCTCTGTCCATTCGCTGATGAATTCCACGAGAACTTGAGATTTGACTGCATTGCGTCCTGCGTAGGTGATATCCCAGGCACCCAACTCGATGCTCCACTTCGCTATTCTTCCGGATGCCATAGGGTTGTTCATGATTGTCCCGAGTGACGCATCGTTAACCACTGTAATGGCGTGTTCCTGGAAGTAGTGTTTGAGTTTTCGGGCTGTGAGGACAACTCCATACGCAAGCTTCTGGTAATGAGGATATCGCTGCTTGCACGGCGAGAGCACTTCGCTGATGTAATATATTGGGCGCTGGACTCCGTATGCCTTGCCATCTTCAGGTCGTTCGACTACGATTGCAGTGCTGATGACCTGGTTTGTAGCGGCTAAATAGAGAAATAGCGGCTCCCTTTCTTGTGGTGTTGCGAGGATGCGCCTGCTTTGCAACGACCGCTTCAAGTCTGCGAATGCTTGCTTAGCTTTGGGGGTCCACTCGAATTTGTCCGTCTTCTTCAGTAGTTTGTAGAAGGGTAACGCTTGCTCTCCCAATCGCGCGATGAACCTGCTTAGGGCGGCCAATCGCCCTGCGAGCTGCTGGACTCCGCGTAGATTGGTGGGCTCCTTCATGGAGAGGATGGCTTGTATTTTCTCCGGATTGGCTTCAATGCCTCTGGCGGATACCAGGTATCCTAGGAGTTTTCCTGCAGGGACGCCGAAAACGCATTTTGTTGGATTGAGCTTGATCCGATATGCATTAAGGGCGTCGAATGTTTCTTTAATATCTTCGAGGAGTGTGTCCTCTACTCGAGTTTTGATGACGATGTCGTCGACATATACTTGTACGTTCTTGCCAATGAGATTGGCAAGGCATCTCTGCATGCAACGTTGATATGTTGCGCCTGCGTTCTTCAGCCCGAAGGGCATTGTCGTATAGCAGTATACACCGTGTGGTGTGATGAATGCCGTCTTCTCTTCGTCTTCCTTTTTCATTCGGATCTGGTTGTATCCCGAGTAGGCGTCCAAGAAAGAGAGACGTTGGCAACCTGCTGTGGAGTCCACGATCTGGTCGATTCGTGGTAGAGGAAAGTTGTCCTTGGGGCAGTGTTTGTTCAGTGACGTGTAATCGATGCACACCCGAAGGATATCCGTGTTCTTCTTGGGGACCAGCACCGGATTTGCTAACCAGGTGGATATTTTGATCTCCCTAATGAAATTTGCGGCTAGCAGCCTATTTACTTCTTCTCCCAGCGCCTTTTGCTTGGGTTCTGAAAATCGTCGAGTCGTCTGTTTGATGGGCTTCGCGTTAGGAAAGACTTCGAGTGAGTGCTTTCCTATGCTGGCGAGAGGGTTGTGGAAACCATCGCGGTTTTGGCGGAATCCGTCGGGTGCACTTGATGCTTGCGAGTGTCGCTGTTGGCGCTGAATTCCAGTTCAGGCGCGTTTTTCTTCGTGAGTGGCATGACGGAGTGATCCGTGGTTTTTGCCAGCTCCTGTAGTTCTTCTTGCATCCCAAAAGATTTCGCGATCTCATTAAATTCTATGTCGCACTTATCTGATTTCTGGAAGTCTCCGTCAATGGTGATCACACCGTATTCGCCGGGTAACTTGAGCTTCAAGTATGCGTAATGTGGTACGGCCATGAATCTGGCGAACGCTGTTCGACCAAGAATGTCGTGGTACTGCGAGGGCCAGTCGACGACTTCAAAGTCCAGAAATTCCCTTCTGTAGTTGCGTGGAGAGCCCAGTACAACTTCGAGGTTGATTGTTCCGAGTGGACGTACTGCTTTGCCCGGAACTATCCCGTGGAAGGATGTTTCTGATTCCGTTAGGCCGTCCAGGTTTTTGTTCATTCGACGGAGTGTATCCGCGTAGATGATGTTGATGCCGCTGCCGCCGTCCATGAATACGCGGGCCAGGTCATAATTACCAATTTGAGCTTGAATGACAAGGGCGGCGTGTCCTGGTCGATAGACTCGTGGCGGGTGGTCTTCCTTTGAGAACGTGATTGGCTGTTCGGCCATCTTCAGGTACTCGGACTTCGTTGGTGGCGTCTGCACTGCCATGCATATTTGTCTCGAGTTAGTTTTTTGAGCTCTGCGAGAGGGGCATACCTTCTGTATCATCCCAAGGAGTTGTCCGTGCGGAGTCGGGTATGTATTTGCTCCCGTGTTTTGCTGTTGTGGTGCTGGCAATGCGGCAAGTGCCATGTTTGGGTTGGTTGGTAGAGGTGGTGGTGGTGGTAGCTGGAATTGTTGTCCACCTCCTGGTAGCGGTGGATAGTTTTGGGTGGAAGCGAATCTTTTCTTGGCTAGCGCGTCCGAGATTCCGATGAACTTTCGGCAATCCTTGAGAAGGTGTGTTGCCTTAGTCTTGCCCGTGCGCTTGTCTGTGAACAGATGTAGCGAGCAGTATCCATCGAGGTCTTCTTCGGGTGATTTTTCTTCTTCCTTTGGCTTCCATTCGCGACTTCCACGACGACCGGAGTCGCGACTTCGCGTGAACTCTGCCGCCACTAGTTCTTCTCTATCGTCGTGGTCGTAGTATTTTCTTCTTTTCCTTCGCCCATGACGGTCTTCGTCATGTGTGGGCGACGATGTTCTTTCATTGCGTACCGCGTCTTCTCCGTTGGCCCATTTTTCGGCTATGACCATGAGCTCCCCTATGGTTTTGGGCGCTGCTCTGCCGAGTTCTTCTCGAAACGCGGTTCTTCTTGCTCCTTTGGCGAAGGCCTCAATCGCCACTTCTTCAGAGATTGTCCCTGCGGTGTTCCTGAGTGTGTTCCACCGTTGGATGTATTCTCGCGTGGATTCGCCACTTTTCTGTTTGCAAGCCCGTAGTTCTTCGATCGTAGCTGGCCTTTTGTAGGTCGACTGGAAGTTTTTGCAGAAATCGCGATGCAGGTCGTCCCATGATGCATAGCAAGATCGTGGTCTTCTTTCCAGCCAGCTGCGGGCCGCTCCGGCCAGGTGCAAATTGAGGTATTGCATGGCCGTGTTCTTGTTACCACGTTGGCATTTTACTGCCGTGAGGTAGTCGCTTAACCACTGGGAGGGCTCGAGTGAGCCATCGTATTTTGTCACCTCCGAGCTGAGCTTGAATCTCTTGGGTAGAGGTGCTTCGCGAATACTGCGAGCAAAGCAAAGTGCTCCGCAGGTTTCGTCGTCCGAAGACCCGGATGAGGAGCGTTCGCGATACCGTGAAGCCCTCGCTTTATCCACCTTCTTCTGGGCGAGATCGGATCGCGCGTCGTGCCCGGACCGGTCGCGGTCGCTATCTTTTCTTGGTTCTTTACTTCTTTTTCTCGAGCGGCTGCTGTGGTGCCGCGAATCTTTGTCTCTCGGGCTGTCGTCGCTGCTGCTTCGGCTGTCGCCGCGGCGCCGAGCTTCTTTTCCTCGGCCACGACGTGGCGATTTATCCTTTCTTGGAGAGGAGCTCCTATGCCTGCGGGGCGTGTCTTTGTCTTTGTCCTTTTCTTGTCGCGCCTTCTCCAGCTGTTCCTTGCGATCGTGGGAGGCGAGCTTCGCGGCAGCCAGCCCTAGACCTTTGCGGATGTGCTTGTATTGTTCCACCCGAGGATCGCTGTCCGTTGGCTGGTTCATCTGCATGTAGGTGGCCGCGGCTAGAATTGCGGCGGCTGGAGTTTGCGGGTAGACGTTCCCGTCGTCATCAACCCTCATGAAAGAAGATGTGGTAGACCTGTTGGTCCCAGCCATGGATTCGTGGTCCCTTGTTGATGCTGCGGGTCCTTTTCCCACGGGTCGGGTACCGACCGAAGGAGCAAGGGACAGCTCGGCTCGACGTAGGCTTGACTCATCCGCCGCTCTCCTGCGACGGGCTAGATCTGCTCGAGCGTCCTTGATGTTTGAGGCCGCTCTCACTAGGTGATAGTGGTAGGCGGTTAGGTCTTCCTGCGTAGCACCTGCTGCGGGTGGCTGACTCTTTCGCATGGATTCCTTTGCTCTTTTCCAGGCTTCCCGCGAGACGCCGATTAGATCGCGCTCGGTTGCGCTATATTCAGTTTCCGAGGGCTGTTCCGATCCTGCCATGCAGACTTGGGCCAGTCGTGGCCCGTGCGTCCTAGGCGCAGATCGGGAGGTTCTTCGCACCCGAGAGGGTTCCTCTGTCGAGAGTGCGTGGTAGTCGATCGTGTTGAAGCGGATGGACTCGCCGCTTTTCTCCATAGGGAAGCGTGAGTTGACGGCTCCAGATTCGGGTTCAGATTCATCCGAGAAGTGGAGGATTCCGTCTCTGTTTGCCATGAAGTTAAAGCTTCCGAACGTCAGGGTGACGCTCTTCTCCAGATCCTCGAATACCGGGCGTGATTCCGGCGAGTGAGGCGTGACTATGACGGATCCGATCCGTACAGGATTGTTCGGAGCCGTAGTCGATGGTTTCCAACGGGAGTTGGATGTCGATGAAGCCGAAGATGCCGGTGATCCAGCGCCCGCGCTCCCCACGGTCGGCGCCAATTGTCGAAGCTCTGGCTCCGCAAATCCCTCAGGTGACCCTATCGGGTTTCGACTAGGAGATGTCATAGGCGCTGGTGAAATCGTCGGCTTGACAGGGAGGCGAGATTTACCCAGGTTCGGGGCCCTCGAAGAGGTAAAACCCTTACTCTTGCCTTCTGCTGATCTGTATTAGACGATTAGATCGATTACAGGTGCTCGAATCGAGAGTAGATCTCGAGTTTCAAGGCTTTTGTGGTCGTGCGGTAATACTTAGTCCTCTCCTTTGGGGCTCTCCTGGCTTTATATAGATAACCAGGTCTCGAGTCCAACCCGGAGAGGATACAAACCCTAGCTTGAGTCGGTTACAATCCCTAACTTAGCCCGCAAGTTGATGCGGGTGGGCTTTTCATGGGCCTTCTAGAGTACTTCAAGGGCGCTTCCTGTCGGGCCTTGGTTAGAAGGTGTGAGAGGGGGTGTCCTTATTCGTAGGGCCCAGGATCCATGCCTTCGTCACCAAAGTAGAGGGCCAAAAGGCCAACCAGGTGGCAAAGAGGACCCTCCACGCGGCCAGATTCCTTGGCCGCGTGAGAGGCCCCCTTTTTGCCCCCGTGGCTCCGATGCCGTCGATCTTTCTTCTCCCGAGTGTCTCGTGACCTAAAAAACGACTATATAAAGGGTCCCCTGGCCTTTTCGAGGAGGAGGCGGTGCCGAGAGACGAAACCATGAAACAGAGAGACAGAAGGCTGCCGCCGGAGAAGATCGGAGGGGGGAAACGCCGCCGGGATCACCCCCGGAGGGCTCCACCCCCTCCGGCGTGTTCATCATCAACATCTACAGCAAGATCAGCTCCATCTCTCCACTGTAATCTCTTGGCAAACACGATGTATGATGCAATACTATATTCCCTTGATGTATTGTGTCTCCAGGTCTATGTTTGAGTAGTGAATTGTTCTTGGCAATGGTGAAATAGTTCGTTGATTGGTTGCATACAAGTTTGTTATCTTCTATTATTGTCTTTATGTACAACATATGAGTGCACACATATGTTGGGGAATGCATGTAAGGTGATCACCGGTAGCATAATGGAGTGGTGGTGACTTGGGAGTGACAGTAACCTGAGACCGAGCCACAAAGTTAAGTTATTGGGGGATATATATAGCGGACCTTAGAACGTAAGGCTATGGTGGGACTTTATGTCTTAATCAATCTTGTGCAGTCATTTACTTGGCCACATGATCCATCATAAGGGGTTGTAGATCATTTACTTGACTATACCTATTCATGGCTCCTTCCTAGAAGAAACAACTAAGACTAAAACATGTGCTTCACTAATTGTGACAACCACACGAACGAAACACCTATTGCTAGAACACTTGCTCCCTTGAGATACTTGAGATATTTGCTGCTTGCTACTTGTGAAACTTGCTTAGAAATTTGCTTTAGAAACTCGCTTCACTAGTTACTAGACAAACCACACTCCACGTCACTTGCTTTTAATTAGTTAGTTCCTTTTAGTCAAACTTATTGCTTTGCATAAACAACCATATAAGAGGGTTATAGGGCTTTAGAGAATAGATAGATTACCTTCAGCTCCTCGTGGGTTCGACACTCAAATACTTATCGAAAGGTACTACAATTGATCTCCTGCACTTGGGAGTCATCAGTCATCCCTCTTTCTCTTTTGTTTACACAATTATGCTTTGACTGATAAATGAGGGGCAAAAATAGTGAAGAGAATTTGTGTTATTAATTTGGGGTTGGGCACCCTGCTGCCAGCTTGTCTATCATTGGATAAGCAGACGAAGCCACTAGTCGAGGGTGTGAAATTTCAATCAACAAGTGAGATAAAGATTCTCTATTTACGTCCTCATGAGCTAAAACAGGAGCAAAAAACAGGAGTAATTTTGAAAGTTTTAAAGGTAACACATGAGCAATTTACTTTGGAGTGGAGGTTAAATAGCACATGTAGGTAGGTATGGTGGACACAATGGGAAAACTTTGGTTTTTGGGAGTTGGATTCACGAGTAGAGCTCATACTCAGTACAGGTGGAGGCTAGCAAAAGACTGGGAGCGACAAATCAAGAGAGCATAAGAGACATAATCATGCATAGTGACATAAACATCATTAATCAAAGCATAAGTGGTACCACAAGTTAAAAAACTAAATGATAATAGAGGCTATTAATGACTGGTTCATAGTCATAAACATGGTGTGAGCATGCGCCAATTCAACCAAATAAAACATTCAAAGGAGAACAACACAAATTTATGCTTCAATATGACAAGAACAACTCATGATTCTTTCAATGGCACATTAAACACTCTCAGATATTTGAGGATAATCATGCTACTAAATGACCACAAGGATTTAGAACTAAAATAACATCTAACATGATATGAAAAAAGTCTAGCCACAGTCTATACAAGCTTCTACTTGCACCGTTAAAAATTCTACCTCAAGCAGCAGTTTCTTTTCCCAACAAGCACCATACAAAACATGCTTTAACAAAAACTCTCTAAATGCTACAGAAAGAAAACTTGAGAGTACTCACATAACACTACTATAACTAACAGCTCTGAACAAAAGATGTAATGAAAAAATTAGCTAAACATGAATTTTTTGCAGCATCCAGAAGAAAAACTAAGAATACTAGCATAGAAAGTATTCAAATGAAAAACTGGAGCATGTCTCTCTACCAAACAAAGAATGATAGGGTCCAACTATATTATTGCAGCAAGGAAAACAAAAGAGAAACAAACAGACGCTCCAAGTAAACTTCATATGATGTGACCGAATAAAAATATAGTTTCACTAGAAGTGACCTGATAGATTGTTGATGAAGAAGGGGATGCCTTGGGCACCCCCAAGATTAGATGCTTGAGTCTTCTAAAAATATGCTCGGATGAACCACGGGGGCATCCCCAAGCTTTGACCTTGCACTCTTCTTGATCACATATATCACCCTCTTCTCTTGACCCTTGAAAACTTCCTTCACACCACACTCAAAGAGTAATTCACATTAGAGGGTTAGTGCAAAAATTAAAAATCCATTGGTTCTGTATGGAACAAGTCGTATTGATATTTTTAAACATAAGCTACATCCACTGATGTTTCGTGAAACAAAGAAATCCACTTGACATCGCAAAAGAGAAAATGCAAGAAAAATGGCAGAATCTGTCAAAACCAAAACAGTTTGTAAATACGATTTTTTTTTAGGAACTTACGTTGCTCAGATTGAAAAACTTAAAGAACGAAAAAGTTGAGGAATTAGCCGAGGAATAAGCAAGAAATTTCAGGTCATTCTGATATTTCTACGATTTTTTACGGTGGATAGCAGAAATCTGTTTCATGCGCGGAAATCCAAAAACCAACTCCAACTCTCGTCAGAAACTTTACTTGGCACAACTAAAACATGAAAATAAAGATAAAAAGGAGTTTCTACATAATTATACAACCCCTTGACTCAAATAAAACAGAGAAAAACAAAGCAAAAATAAAACCATGGGTTATCTCCCAAGAAGTGCTTTTCTTTAACGCCTTTTAGCTAGGCCCGGAAAAGTGGAATCAAGTGTGAAGATGCTCACATAAAAAATATGAATTAATAAAAAGAGAGAATCAAGAAGAAATTTTGAAACAAATTTAAGTCTAACCCACTTCCTATGCATAGGAATCTTGTAAACAAATAAATTAAAGAAGCTCAAACTAGAAATCATGGGGAGGTAGAACATGAGAAACTTCAAAACTTTCAACAAAAAGAGAGGTGTTTTACTAACATGAGAATTCTTACAACCATATTTTCCTCTCTCATAATAATTTTCAGTAGCATAATTAACAAACTCAACAAAATAATTATCACATAAAGCATGTTTGTCATGGCCTAAAAGCACACAATTAATACCAAGCTCAAAAATAGTGGGATCACAATTTAAAATCAGCTCCTCTTTTTTCCCAGTTTTAGCAATAGCAAAACAAGATGATTGATCACTCATAAAAGGTATAGGACACATTATTGCAATCCTATTTTCAGTAGCATTGTAATTTATAACATCAAGTAACACAGGACCATCATCGAGAGCATTATCATAAGATTTTTCCAAGTAGCATGGATTATCATAAATAGCAGTAGCAATATCATTCTCACAAGTTTCATTCATAGTAGTATCAAATGTCACAAGTATAGCAAGTATCAATTTCATTAAATACTGTATGAGTTAAAGAATTACTATCATTGGGAGGTAGACATGGGTAGCTCCATTCTTCCTCCTCTTGATCATCACTCTCCTCCTCTTTTTCATCCAATGAGCTTCCAGATTCAGCAGTTTCTTCTTTCATAGGTTCCTGTAAGGCATTAGTTACTTCCTTAGGTGGAGAGAATTTATTAATATATTCCATTATGTAGTAATTACAATCCTTGTAACATCATAGAAATATTCA
The DNA here is from genome assembly GCA_028641055.1 of Alopecurus myosuroides. Lineage (NCBI taxonomy): Eukaryota > Viridiplantae > Streptophyta > Magnoliopsida > Poales > Poaceae > Alopecurus > Alopecurus myosuroides. The sequence continues at coordinate 250,981,394 of CM054059.1, forward strand.
AGTATAGCATAAATCTCGTATTTATATGGTGCATCATCAACACTTTCAAGTAAATAAGCAATTTCGAATGCACCCTTCCAAGCAATAAATTCTTCAATTTGTTCCACATCATATAATTCGTAATTTACCTTAGAATAAGAAGATATGGTAACATTATCATTATACTCACATTGAAAAGGGAGGTGTTTATACCTCCTACAGCAGCAGGATTTATCAAAGCAATACGTAACATTATAAGTAGAGCACAAGTTTTTAGCATAGTCATGCAATTTATTAATTTGCTCCCATAAGTGTATCCCTTTTTGTGACAAACAGTGCTCCTTATAATATTTGTGTTGTTCATCCGTGAACCCACCTTTCCAGTAAGATCTAGTTTCAAAGACATCAACCATTGATAGCAAGCATGACAAAGCAAAAATAACAACTAGAATAAGAACTAATTTTTTGTGTGTGTTTTTGATAAAGAGAAGCAAACAAGACAAAATAAAATAAACCAAGAAAAAGTAAAACAAAGTAAAGAGATTGGAAGTGAGAGACTCCCCTTGTAGAAATTCTCTTCCTCCCCGGCAACGGCGCCAGAAAACTCTTGATGCAAACGTTGTCAAACCCCAAGTGGAAGGTTGTGAAGAGTGCAACGGAAAGTTTTCCCTCAGAAAAGAAACCAAGGTTGAATCGACCAGTAGGAGTACAAGCAATCTCTGAAGGTTGATGCAGCTGAGGTGGCAGGGCGCACTACCGGTTCAGCAGCAACATGGAACCTACACAACAGAATCAAATCACTTTGTCAATCTCAACGATTTTGCTGAACATAAAGAGGTTAAACGAATGATGTGGAAAGCAGTAGGAAAACATTATGGAAACAGTAGCAGCAGTATGAAAGCAGTAGGTGTTTTATCAGTATGAGGAAAATGGACCGGGGTCCATGATGACCCACAAGTATAGGGGATCGCAACAATCTTCGAGGGAAGTAAAACCCAAATTTATTGATTCGACACAAGGGGAGCCAAAGAATATTTGTGAGCCTTAACAAGTGATTTTTCAATTCACCTACACCTTAAAGTACTTTTCTTCGAAGTGGTTTATCAGTAGTAACAGTTTTATAGTAGCAGCAGAAGTGAAATAATAATAGCAGTAGTATGAAAACAACAACAATAGTGATTGAAGTAAACAGCGGGATTAAAATACTGTAGGCATAGGGATGGATGAACGGGCGTTTCATGGATTAAAAAGTTCTAATAATGATCATGTTAGGGGCATTACAGATAAATATTACAAAGCATCCAAGCACCAAGTAATCATAGGCATGTGTTCCATAAATAGTCGTACGTGCTCGCAATGAGAATTTGCACAACATCTTTTGTCCTATTGGTAATTAAGGTGTTCCTTTTAATATAACACCGGAGCAAAGCATTAACACTCCCTGAACACATGTGATCCTCACATTGTAGCCATCCCCTCCGGTTGTCCCAATTTCTGTCACTTTGGGGCCTCGGGTTCCAGACAATAATATGTGTAAACCACTTGCAGGTATGATCAAGAAACAATAATTATCATCATGATTCAATAACATGTTCAGATATGAGATCATGGCACTCGGGCCCAATGTGGCAAGCATTAAGCATAACAAGTTGCAACAATGTCATTAGCACTAATAGAGGACACTAGGCACTATGCCCTAACAATCACGGCATTATTACATGAACGATCTCATCCAATCCCTACCATCCCCTTCAGCCTAAAGCGGGGAATTACTCACACATGGATGGGGAAACATGGATGGTCGATGGAGAGGTGTTGGTGACGACGATGGCGATGATCTCCTCCACTTCCTCGTCCCGACAGGGTGCCAGAACATGAACTTCAGATCCCCGAATCGAGGTTCGGGACGGCGGCGGTGCTCTGTTGTGTTTCTGTGGAATATGGCGTACCCCTCGGGTTTTAGGGTTGAAAGCTACTTGTAGTCGAAAGGGGAATCCGAGGGGGGTCCTAGGGGCCCACACCCTATGCTGGCGCGGCCGGGGGGACCCGCGCCGGGGGGTGTGGCCACCCTGTGGCCCCTCTCCTGGCTTCCGGGGTCTTATGGGGTGAAAACATCAATGGGCTCTTTTCTGGGCATTTTCCCGAAAGTTGATTTTTTTGCATAAAAACGAGACACCAAAGTAATTCTGCTGAAAACAGCGTTAGTCCGTGTTAGTTGTATCCAAAACACACAAGTTTAGAGGAAAACAAGAAGAAAAGTGTTCGGAAAAGCAGATACATTTTCGACATATCAACTCCCTCAAGCTTAGCTTATTGCTTGTCCTCAAGCAATTCAGTGACAACTGAGTGCGATAAAAGACTTTTACGAACACATTTCTTTCATATGATGTACATATACTCATTATGCAATCAAATACTCAATTATGCTCATGATAAGATACATGCAAGATACTAACACTTAATAGCTTAGCAAACCATGAGAAGATAACGACATATTAATAATGAACAAATGAAGCATGACTATTTGCAAGATTGAAGTATTCATAATAGGATCTGACAAAGTGGTATCTCGCTTGCCCTTAAATGTGGGGCAAAAGATAAATGCCAGGGCACCTCTGAAGTTCAAGGGAAGACTAGAAGTAAAGATATCAAAGATGCAAGTATCGAGAATATACCACAATCAACCGTGCTTTAGGACAAACACATTACACTAAGAATGATAATCATGCTCTCAAGAAAGTGCTCAAATAATAAGGCGGAGACTCGGCATAAAAGTAAAAGAAAGGTCCTTTGCAGAGGGAAGCATGGATCACTCATGTGTTAGAGTTTTTTATTTTATTAAACATAGGTATTGAAAACATTTTGAGAGAGGTGTATGCTTATGTCAACGAATGGTAAACAGACAATACAGTACGTCACAAGTCAGCTGGATTCACAAGAGCGGCTCCCATGGTGAAGGACGCAACTGGTGTAGAAGGTCATCCCTCTTTCTCTTTTGTTTACACAATTATGCTTTGACTGATAAATCAGGGGCAAAAAGAGTGAAGAGAATTTATGTGTATTAATTTGGGGCTGGGCACCCCGCTGCCAGCTCTTCTATCATTTGGATAAGCGGATGAAGCCACTAGTCCAGGGTGTGAAATCCAATCAACAAGTGAGATAAAGATTATCTATTTATGTCCTCATGAGCTAAAACAGGGGCACTAAACAGGAATAATTTTTAGCAGGTTTTAAAGGTAGCACATGAGCAATTTACTTGGAGTGGTGGTTAAATACCACATATAGCAAGGTATGGTGGACACATTTGGAAAACTTTGGTTTTCAGGGATTTGGATGCACGAGTAGAGCTCATACTCAGTACAGGTGAAGGCTAGCAATAGACAGGGAGCGACAATCAAGAGATCAACAACTATCATAATCATGTTTGCGACAAAGTAAAGTCAACTGAGGCATAAAACTGATACTAGAACTCTGAGGCAAAATAAATCATCGAGGCTTATTGACTTTTTGTTTTTAGTCTTAGCATGCGTGAGCATGTGCCAAATCGATTCAATTGAAACAGTCAGAGGAGGCTACCACAATATCATACTCTTTTATGAATAGAACAATGCGAACAAATATTTATGCGGCAGGTAATTTACTATTAATACATTGAAACAAAACATGAGAGAGCACGAACTATTAAGCACCATTAAGTCACACATATCTTATACGAACAAACTAAGCATGCTCACATAGATGGATATATGTGCAAAAATGAAAGCAAATAGAGTTCATACCAGCTTCTCACCACAACTTGAATTCTCGTATATCGTCATTATTGCTCTTCACTTGTGGCTCGAATAATATATAATGAAAACCAATCTCCAATGGAATCACAGACGACTGTTGAACTCCGCAACAAACTTTACAAAACCAAAGAAGAACAACAAATATTTTTGGTTTTTTCAATTAAAGCACGAACAAAAAGAGAGCAAGCAAACAAAGAAAAAATCTTTTTGGATTTTCAAAATGAAACAAGAACAAAAGAAAGCAAACAACAAACAAAAGAAAATATTTTTGGGTTTTTGAATATTAAAATGTAACTAAAGGATAAAGCAAACCAACTAAAGAAACAAATAGAGATAAACAAAGAGAAACAACATAAATATTTTTATTATTTTTGTGTTTTGGAAAGCGAAAACAAAACAATAAAAACAAAAGAAACGAAAGAAAATGAAAACAAACGAAAGAAACAAAAAGAATCGAAAGAAAAGAAAACATGGATATACAAAGAACCGACCGAACATGATATATAAATGACTGTGATGTCGGTATACCTCCCCCCAAGCTTAGGCTTTTGGCCTAAGTGGAGATCAATCACCAAGGGGCCCAAGAGGTGCCGCCCCCGTAATACGCCGAGGAGGAAGCCTCCTCCTGACATGTGCTCGAGGATGCGCCGGTGTACTGCGTGTTGTGGTCCTCGGGAGGCGCGTCTCGCCTCTCCTGCTGCCGGTAAAACTCCATGGTACTTAGATGCTCGTCTACTTGCTCCTTGGAGAGCGACCATGGTGACCTGTCAATCTTAAGCAAGACAGGTTGCGGCAAAGTAACTTTCCGCTCTTCTCCATCCATATATAAAACTCTATAGACTAAGCGTTCATTAGTAGAGTTAGAAGTGACAAACCGATGCGATTTCATAGCAGCAAGGTTAAGCCTATGTGGAGCAATAATTTCATCATTAGTATCAATGGAAACATGCAAAGAAGCTGCGACACGTGTAGCAATAATGCCACCAAAAATAGGCCCAGCAACAGCAAGGCGGCATGCAACAAGTGCACCAAGGTTATATTTTGTGCTACGGTTCAGTGCAGCATCAATGAAAGCAAGATGATAACTAGAAACATTGCTAGTGTTCTCCCTACCAAGAATACTAGTACCAATATAGTAAGTAAAGTATCTAAGAGCAGGAAGTTGAATGTTCCTTATTTTCCCACGCTGGGATGAGCGACTGTCATCGTTGGTAGGGCCGGTCCTGAGGGGGGCGGGAGGGGCGGCCGCCCCGGGCCCAGAAATTTTAGAGGCCCCTTCCAGCTATGTGTAACTAGGCTTAGTTTTGTGTTTACAAAAAACAAAAATTATGTTAGCTTAAAAGACCATACGAGGTAGTTTTGCTTACCAGTTGGACCTGAAGCTTCGGCTCATAGTTGCACATGCACGACACGAATACGCGGTCAACTCTTCCCAGTCTGAACGCATCAACATTGCTGCATCCGGCCTTCGGCCACATTCATCGACCCTCGATCGGCCGCCGCAGCTCGGCTGATTATGTGATCCCTTATGTATTCCCGGTCATTTTCGATTGACCAAGACGCCACGCTGTCGACATGTATTTGGTTAATTTTAATCTTCCCTAAATTTTTATTATAGGTTTATGCCCTAACGTGGACTGCTAATTCTTTTTTGCGTAGCATGGTATTGAAAGCTCTATCCGAGAGTACAAAAAAAAGGAGGGAACGTCAAAAAATCGCATAGAATTATTTTTACATTTTTGGAAGAGTAACACGAGCACATCAATAAATCCAGACGAATTGGTGTTGGCTCTTACGGTAAACAACGTAATGTTAATTTGGAAAATATGATCTATATCGAAGGCTATGTGGACATCAACGCATATGATAACAATGTGAGTGATCATGAGCCCGTAATTATCATTGTTATTTATTTTGGTTTTAGAAATTTAAGGAGGAAATTTTAGGGCATGAAGAAATTGTAGTACACCTCCATCATAGTGAGATTAAGCCTTCAATCGTCCATAGTTATTTCTCCCCAAGGGTTTCCAGGGAAAAATTGTGTCTTGTTTCTATCGTTTGATTTCTATTTCGAATTATAGTTAGGGGGCCCAAATTATTGTCCCGCCCCGGGCCCCCAAAATCTCAGGACCGGCCCTTCGTTGGTGATCTCTCGGTAGATCCCCTGGAATTCTGCTAGTCTATCTTGAATCCTGCTTGTCGTCTCGGTGGCGTTGATACCTATAATAGCACAAAATTCCACCAAGGACAAAGACACAGAACTGCTATATAATTTGAATGCAACAGTTGGACCATATTGAGAGTTCTGAAATTTGAAACTCTTAACAAAAGATTTTGTGAGTGTGGCATAATGAGGACTTTCATCCTCCATAAAGTCGTTGAGACCAACTCTCTCAACAATCATAAGAAAATCATCTAAAAGACCTGCACTTCTTAAAAAATGCATGACAAGGGAAACTAGATGGGTAAATGGTACCGTCATCTTCTACATCATTAATAGTTGACGCCATAACGTCTTCATTATATGATGGCCTTGATGAAGTAGACGAGCGTGATGGCCTTGTCCTTCTAGGAGCATCACTCCTAAATATCTCACCAAAGTTGAACCTATCCATCTCTGAAATTTTTCAACAATCATCATAAAAATTAATTTCAGGCTACTATAAGGTGGAAACTACCATAGGGACTTATATGAGAGCTAAACATACATCAAAACTATATTATTTATACTCAAATCAAACATGCAAACTGTCGTGGTGGTGTCACGGCAGATGCCATGGGATGGCTAAAGATGTGGGGACGAAGGACGCTGGAGGTATCCGGGGAGGGATCACGCGACGAGTAGCCGCGTGAGGTAAGAACAATACACTGCAAACAACACGATCTACCCAGGTTCAGGGCCCTCGTGAGGAGGTAAAACCCCTACTCCTGCCTCTCTATATGTATTATGATGTTTCTCCGAGTAGCCACAGTACAGATGATATCGCTACCGAGTAGCCACTCTCCTCTCTCCGAGTAGAGCTAGGTCAAGAACTTAGGGTTCTAGGGTTTATGCGTGACCCAGTATGCGATTGATGTGAGCATGCCTCGCGCAGGAGGCGGCGGGGCACCTTATATACCTGGTGCCCAGCCGGATACGTCCAAACATGGACAAGTGTCGACATAGTGTGCACACCGTCCTTCTTCCGGGTTCCCGCTGACAGCTTTGGTTCCTAACCTTGGCTTCATCTGGAAAGTCGTTGGGCAAAACTAGGGGATAGACTGGTATCACTGTACCTAGGCACAGAGTAGGCCCCCCTTATCCTGCCACGGCCTGCTTCCATGCTGTCACTGTCAGGCAGGCCGGTCCCAGATGAACAGTAGTTCGAATGCTGCCAAGTACGGACCCAGGATACGCGGGATCCTGTGTCAGAACGGCTCCTTTGACTTTCTGGCCCGAGTAGGTTCCCGCCAATTGTTCCCGCCAATTGTACTCGGGCCAACTCTTCTACTCGAAAGGATAGAACTTGATTGATATCTCCTTCTGGTCATCTTGAGGTGAGACCGAGTAGCAGTCGACCGGGTAGCGAGTACCAAGTAGTCGGCTACTCGACCAAACCTCTCTTCTGTAAGCCGCCTTTACCACTTGCCTTTACCCTACTCGGGGGTAACCCCCCGACAGCAGTCCCCGAAGCTGGTTGAGTCTTGCGAACTCGTTCACTAGGCTCTGCCAGCTTAAAACCAATTTTTGCCTCATAGCCCTTGAACCTCAAGATGTCGAGTAAACGGCCTCCGAGTAGCACTCTGACAAGTATCTTCTGTCTCTTGTCTTCCGAGTAGCACTTGCTTTCTACTCTGTAACCGAGTAAAAAGACTTAGAGAATTTTCTTGAATTGAGCCGTTGCGGCGCAGAGCACCATCCAGCCGTCCGTGCCGCAGCCGGACGCGTGTCAAGCATCCACGACCCTGTCGTTTCGCTGCCCACGACACATCGTGCCACGCGCCCAGTTTTCACGGGGCGGGCCCACCGGCTCGTTATGTCCCATCAATCGTAATAATAGGCCACGATCTGATCGTGGGATCTACTGTGGCCGTTACGCGCGCGTTCCGCGCTTACGTGCGTTTCTATTCGGCCACAGGCCCCACCACACAGCAATCATGGCCACGATTGATCCCACTACGCCGATGGTAACGGTAAAATCGCGGAGAGGGTATAAATACCCCCGCCGGTAACTTCCTTTTCCCCTTCCCTTGCACTATTCCTCTTTCGTCCTCTGCTTTCCTCCGCCACCGAGCTCTCCGCCGCCGCGCAAGCTTTCGCGCCGCCGCGGACTCAATTCGCCCAACAAACTCCGTCCAATTTCTTCCACTCCTCCTACTCGCAACAATGGCCAAAGCCGGCTGGGCGGGCTCAATCGTCACCAGTGAAGATTTCGCCTGGCTCGTTAATACCAGGCGAGTTCCTCCCGGCGTGGAGTGCCGGGCGCCTGACGATGAAGTCGTGCCAACTCCGCGGGAGGGTGAGCGCGTCGTCTTCATGTCGCACTTCGAGCGCGGCTTCGGACTGCCAGCCTCCGAGTTCCTCCGTAAGTTTCTTGACCACTTCGGCCTTCAGATGCATCATCTGCCGCCGAATGCCGTCGTCTTCCTCGCCTACCACGCCGTGGTGTGCGAGGCCTTCCTCGGCATCCACCCGACGTCGGAGACCTGGCTGAGGTACTTCCACCTCCGCCAGCAGACTGTCGAGAAGAAGGACAGCGCAGGCGTGGCCGGCCGCGCAACCGACACCGGCTGCGCCATGATGGTGCAGCGGACCGGGACGAACCACCCCCGTATCAAGGGGCTGGACTCCGTTCGACTGTGGCAGAAGACATTCTTCTATGTCAAGAACATCCCCGCCGTCGAAGGAGCCCAGGTAAACGACAGGATCAACCTTCCCGCCTGGAGCCTCCGTGCTCCCACTCAGAAGAACTGGAAGGAGAAGCCCGCCAACGACGACAACGCCATCGAGATAGAGAACAGGCTTGGCTGGCTGATAGAGCAAGGCCTCAAGAATGATGATCCGGTGGCTTGCTGGGTCCAGCGCCGAGTGCTGCCTCTGCAGGAGCGCTGCCATCTCATGTGCTACATGGGAGGCCCCCGCGACTGCACCAGGACGACAACCATCGAGATCGACAACATTGATGTTCCTGGGCACGCAAGGGCCATCTTGATGACGAACCTCAGCGACCATTGGCAGTACGGGTTCGTCCCATACAGCCGCACGAAGCCGATTGAGCGGGTACGTTCTCCTTACTCTGTTTTTGCATATGCTTTCCGAGTAGATAACTCTTCTTCTTGCCGCGAGTAGCAATTGCCTTCTGCACCGAGTAGGATACTTAGCCGAATCTCCTGGGCTTAATGTGCTTTGTACTTGCACGCCTTGTCGGGTAGCCTACTCGGGAACGATTCTTAGGCTTAGTGTGCTTTGCGCCTGCACGCCTTTCCGTGTAGGATACTCTACAATCATGCTTAGGCCTCATATGCTTTGTATTTGCACGCCTATCCGAGTAGAAACAATCAGCGAGCTGCCTAGGCTTAGTGTGCTTTGTGTTTGCACGCCTATCCGAGTAGAATTCCTTCTCGATACTCGGCTAATCTGTGACCCTTCTCTGTCTTTCAGATCCTTACTCGCCAGAAAATTGAAAGCTGCGAGCGCTTCGATGGCAACTTCTCTGCCGATCGCGAGGAGGACGATGTGCCCTCCTTCGATGCCGCGGATCAGATCAACCTCCCACGCTCCCCAACGACGGAGAAACGCGAGGCCGAATCGTCTCTTCGCGATTGGTCTGAAGATGACTTCGAAGGTAACAACGTACTCACTTTGCTTGCTTGCGAGAAGCGTCAATCCCTTGCTTGCTGTTCCTAATTTTCTTCTTTTCTTTTCTCGGACTCGTAGATGAAGCTGCTGACGAGAGCGAGGACGAGGACGATGACGAGGACAAGGACGATGCGGTCCTTGTCGTCAAACCTCTGTCCGTCGCAGCCCCCAACACCCGCAAGCGGACTGGCAGTGACGCCCAAGGACCTCCAGCCAAGAAGAAGAAGCCAGTCGAGAAGCCGAAACCGACGAAGACAGTCGTGAAGAGATTAAGGCGAAAGCTCCCTTCCACCACTGCGTAAGTTTTCTTCTCGACCGTCTCTCCTCCCGCGCTGTGGTGTTTTCCCCAATCTCCTTCTAACTTCTGATACTTTCTTTCTCGGCAGCCCTGCCATGGACGCGAATGCCGTTCTCGCGCCCGACCAAGCCAACAAAGCACCAGTAACTCTGATCAATCTCGACGATGAGGAGGATGACGCCACCAACATCCAAGGAGCAGAAACAGAACAGCAGAACCGTGCGTCGTCAGCAGCACAGGACACTGCTGCTCACCAGGACAGAGCGCCTTCTCCTCCGGCCAGCAATGCCGAGGAGGATCAGGACCAGGGAATGCATGACACCGCCACCCACGAGCAGCCAGACGCAGAGCAAGAGCAGCCCACCACCGGGGCTGCCGCACAAGAGAATCCCGCTGGCGAGCAGCGGGTAGAGGACGCCACCACCACGGATGCCACCATGGCGGACGCCTATCCATTGAGTGACGCGCACACAGGCGCCGCACCGACTAGCGCCCAGCCCGATGCCGCGCAAGGTGATGGTTCCGTGGTGCCTCCACCCGTTCAAGGCACCGCACCGCTAGTTTCCTCCTCAGTGCCACAGAACCGGGACCCAGCCAGGCAACAGGCCCTAGATGCCCTGAGGGATGAAGTTGACAGAAGAGCAGCCGAGAAAGAAGCTGCCGAGAAGGCCGAGGCTGAAAAAGAGGCAGCCGAGAAGGAAACCGCCGAGAAGGCCGAGGCCGAGAAAGAGGCAGCCGAGAAGGAAGCCGCCGAGAAGGCGAAGGCGAGAGCTGAGGGAAAGAAACTCGAAGATCCCGAGAAGCAGAGAGCCGAAAAAGAGAAGGCGAAGAAACGAGCCAGAGATCAGAATCAAATGCCGCCGCCAGCCTCGGGTGGAGCACTGGTGATTCGAGAATCCGGCCCGGTTGCCACTGCGACCGCTGCCGCCGCCATCGCCGCTGGCCAACCTTGCTTCCCGGATTACATGGTTAAGGTTAGCCAGCAAAACATAATTGGCTTCTCTCCCCAGGACAAGCAGCTTGCCCTTCTGAGGGGACGAAAGGCCGTAGCCAGGAACTCCCCTCCCCCAGATCCAAACCAGAACCAGTCCGTCACTATTGCTTCTCGAGGAGTCCAAGATCCAACGATAAAATCCCGGAGCCTTGAGCAGGTGCTGGATACCATTGGCTATATCGACGCCAAATGGGACAGCAAGGTTCTCGGCACGGACAACTGGCACGGTCTTGGTCTCGGCACAATTGACCACATGCGCGTCGAGTGGAACAAAGTGGATCTGGGATACAAGCCCATGACCGTCTCCACCGAGACTGCCACTCTCGCCGCCAAGATGTTCCTGCACCGCAAGAACGCCGAGGACATCGAGCAAGCTTATGCAGTAAGTTTCACTTGTCCTTCTCTGAGTCGAATTTTTCTTCTCTTCTATTCGCCTTCATTCTTCTTTACCATCACCCAGTCCCCGAGATTCTGGCCGAGTAGGCGGATACTCTCCGAGTAGCCTCCTACTCGGGTTGAATCTTTTCTGCTCTGTCTAACTTGTTTTCTTCTCGCTTCTCAGGATAGCGTCCTGAAGCGGACCAACTTATACCGCGTGCTTCTCTGGAATCACTCTATCGCTAGGAGGCGAATCGCTGCATTGGAGAAGGAGAAGGCAGCTGCGGAGGCTGCGAGCAAGAATGCCAACGATAGCACTCAGCAACTGGCTGAAGTGAAAGGTACGCTTTTAGCCATGCGGTTACTGCGTTTCTTGTTTACGCCCGCGTCTGCTTCCTTTTGCGCTAACCTTTCCTACTCTGCAGAGAACCTGAAGAACTTGGCTGAGGAGCACGAGAAGTGCCGTGCGTTTGTGGAGAACGTCGAGGCCACCATCAAGAAGTTAGAAGGTGAGTAGCCGTCTACCCGGCATCATTCTTGTGCCTATCTCCTTTGCTTCTCTGCTAACCGTGCCTTGCTCTTTTCAGAAGATCACAAACTGTTTGTTGAGGAACACCAGGACTGCGTCAAACCGGAAGAGGTGCAGAAGCAGCTGTCCGACCAGGCTGTTGAGTTGGTGAAGGACCACACTACGGAAACAGAGCAGCTGCAACTCCAGCTGCAGAAAGCACTCCGGGATGCTGTTACAGTTAGTGAAGAGAAGGACAGAGTGATTGCCGAGAAGACCAAAGCGGAGACAACCCTCAAAGCCAAGGTCAAGGCCCTAGAGCTGGAGTGCGAAACATTGAAGAAATCCAATGCTGGGTACTTCGCTCAGTTGGATACTCTGCGCCAGATCCAGGATAAGCACATATCCAATGAAGAATCCTGGAAGACCCAGCTGCAGGCGCTGCGCATCGAGCTTAAGAGTAAGCTTTCTCTTCTCTGCACCCTTCTCTTCTCGGTCAAATTTCTTCTCGGTTCTTCCTCTACCCGGTTCTTTTCTCCTCTGATTCTGAATTTCCTACTTGCTTTCCCAGAAATCTTTCCTGCCATTATTTCTTCCTGCGTGCCCGCTCTGGCCAAGGCCCAAGCAGCACGTGCTGCGAATGGCGAGCCAGAGGACACCAGGGCCGAAATTGAAGACAGTATGTTGGTGATGCGAGGCCAGTTCGAACGCCTAGCCGGCGTTGGTAGAGACCTCGTGCGCGTGGGCTTTGAGCTTCACAAGCTCTTCTGGCCTGAGGATCCTGAGCCAACAACCATCCGGGGCCTCGCACTCAAGCTACAGAATGTGAAGGCCGAGTTGAAGAAATGGCGTGCTTCCGGAGCTAGGGCAGGCGCGGACTTGATGCTTCTTTGCATCGCCTCCTGGTATGAAAATCTTGACATGCAACGCATCCGCGGGAAGCGCGACAACTCCAAGTGGGAGACGGACTCCGACTGCGTGGCCACGCGCAAATCGATCGCGTATGGAGTGGCGGAGTGCGCTGAGACGGAGATCTACATCGACGGCCTCCCCGAACCCGACACCGAAGTGGAGGAGGACGAGGAGGAAGATGACGACACGGAGTCCGACTTGGAGGGCCTCTTCGATTCCCCCAGGAGCAAGGCCGGGAAAGGGAAAGGCACGGCCATCTCGAGTAGCGATGAGGAGACCGAGCACATCGACACCGCCCCACTCCACTTCGGCACCTCTTCAGGAGCCGCTCTTGACGACACGATGCCCGCCCCCAGCCGAGCCTCCGGTTCCTCTACAGCTCCAGGGCCCATCTCGGTGGCCACGGCCACTTCTGACCTGGCAGCCACCGAGCAGGACGTCGTGATGGAGGAGTCCGCCACCGTCCAGTCGGAGGTGGATGCCACCCATGCCAGCGCCGAGGAAGATGCGGCAGCCAGGGCCACCACAGAAGATGCAGCAGCCAATGCCAGCACTGACAACGCTGCCACCTCCACATAACTTTACCTGCAAACTTTTTTACTCGAAAACTTATCAGATCCCCGGGATGCCGGGAGCAGATGTAATAGACTATCTTTGTTTTGCTTGCTACACAGTTTTTATCCCCTCTCTGTTTATTTCGAAATTAATCAATTTGAACGACGCTGGCTTAATGCCGAGTTGCGTTTCCATGCGAGTCACCGAGTTGCATTTCTTATTCACCCTAGCTTTTCATCTCTGCTCTACCCGCGACTTGTCGCTTGTTTGGTATTCGAGTCACAAGAATCAAGTAGTAGGGCTGCAAATACTTAGCCGCTAGAAACAATCATGGTAACGCAGCCCACCACTTAGCCGAGAAGACGAAAACAGGGAACAAAAGTAACAAACAATCTACTCGGTTCCTGCACTCTTTCTTCCTTAGCGATTTTCGTGTGCTCATTGACCTTTTGCTTGTTCTCTTGCTTGCCATGAAGCCGGGTTTCGGACAGCAGCAGAGTCGAAGAGTTGGCATATAGGTTTAAACACAGTACTCAATGCACTTATGAGTTCTGAAGTGGAGCAACCGAATAGACAAAGGGTCAACCCGAGTAAAAACACTTAGAGCAATTTTGGACGAGGGCAGTCCCCGAGAACAATTTCAGATTGCAGAGTAGAATTTCAACTCGGATAAGAGGGTACATACACATCTTTGCTTACGAATGAAAACGACGAAGTAGAGCTACATTCCAAGGGCGCTTGGTTTCCTCTCCAGCTTTATCTGCCCTGTTCGCCTGCGATGGGCGCACATCTACAAGGTAGTATGCATCATTGTGCAGCGCTTTTCTCACGATAAAAGGCCCTTCCCAAGGAGGAGACAACTTGTGCATCCCGGCTGTGCGCTGCACCAGCCTAAGGACCATGTCTCCTTCTCGGAAAACCCTTGGGTTCACCTTTCGGCTATGATAACGCCGCAGGTTTTGCTGGTAGATAGCCGAACGTGACAGAGTCAGCTCTCTTGCTTCTTCAAGCAGGTCAACGTCGTCTTCTCGAGCTTCTCTCGCCTCCACCTCAGTGTAGAGGGCTACTCGGGGGGAGTCATGCTCTAAGTCTATTGGCAACACGGCCTCAGCCCCGTATACCAAGAAGAATGGCGTGTAGCCGGTTGACCGGTTAGGGGTAGTCCTTAGACTCCACAACACCGCTGGCAACTCTTCTAGCCAACACCCAGGTGTTTTCAGCAATGGCTCAATCAGCCTTGGCTTTATGCCTGCCAGTACCATTCCATTTGCTCTCTCAACTTGCCCATTGGAGGCAGGGTGCGCGACTGACGCAACGTCTAGTCGGATATGCTTATCTCTGCAGAATCGCACCATTGCCCCCTCTGCAAAGTTGGTGCCGTTGTCGGTGATGATACTGTGTGGGTAGCCATATCTCATGATCACATCCTTCACGAACTTCACAGCTGTGACCCCATCGCACTTCCGAATAGGTTTCACCTCAATCCACTTGGTGAACTTGTCCACCATGACCAAAATATGTGTCATATTGCCTTTAGCCGGCTTGAAAGGACCAACCATATCCAAGCACCAAACAGCAAATGGCCATGTGATAGGAATTGTTTTCAACTCGGAAGCAGGCATGTGAATCTTACTTGCGAAAACCTGGCAGCCGTTGCACTTCCTCACAATATCTTCAGCTTGCTGCAGTGCAGTGAGCCAGTAGAAGCCATGCCGAAAAGCTTTCTTGACCAAAGCCCGAGATGAGGCGTGATGCCCACATTCCCCTTGATGTATCTCCACCAGAATTTCTTCTCCCTCTTCCGGGCTCACACAACGTTGCAGCACACCAGTGGCACTTCTCTTGTGCAGCACATCTCGGACTATAGTGTAGCCCTTGGACCTTCTCTGAATCTGCCTCGCAGTCACCTCATCTTCAGGTAAAGTACCGTCCCTTAGAAAGGATAATATGGGCATAGCCCAACTCGGTGTCTCCCGTATGGGAAACACTGGTTCGTCCAGTTCCATTGGGACAGGCTCTTGCGGTTGCACAGGAGGAGTAGGAGCGCTTCTTTGCAGCCCAGACCGATTGGCGAGAACTTCTTCAATGAATGCGACAGCCTCTGGGTTGAGGGCGGCAGTCCCCGAGTACGGAGTGGCAGTCCCCGAGTAAGGAGTGGCAGTCCCCGAGTAAGGAGTGGCAGTCCCCGAGTAAGAAGTGGCAGTCCCCGAGTAGAGGACGGCAGTCCCCGAGTAGAGGACGGCAGTCCCCGGGTTCCCTGCAGCACTCTCCCAGTCAATCTCCATTGGGTCAGATTCTTCACTTGGCAGAGAAGGAACAAAGATGGATTCCGAGTTGGGGGAAGGCTTGATGGATGGCTTCCTCAAATGCT
Source organism: Alopecurus myosuroides (assembly GCA_028641055.1). NCBI lineage: Eukaryota > Viridiplantae > Streptophyta > Magnoliopsida > Poales > Poaceae > Alopecurus > Alopecurus myosuroides. The sequence goes on from CM054059.1 coordinate 250,997,019, forward strand.
CCAAGGCAATCCCTGCCGGGATGGACTGCCGAGAAGATCCCAACTTGGATAGCTCGTCTGCTGCTTCGTTCTCTGCTCGGTGAATGTGCTGAAACTCACAGCCTTCGAAGAACCTAGTCATTGACTGCACCAGGAAACGATACGATGCCATGTTGGCATCCAAAGCATCCCAGGTCCCTGAGACTTGCTGCACCACCAGATCTGAATCGCCATAGCATATAATGCGCTGCACGCCAACCTCCTTTGCTACTCGCAAACCATGCACCACTGTCTCGTACTCGGCTACATTGTTGGATGCCTTGAAATGAATCTGCAGCACATACTTGAGCTGATCTCGCTTGGGTGACGTGAGCACGACACCAGCACCAAGGCCTTCCTTCACCTTCGAGCCATCGAAATGCATCCTCCAATAGTTGGAAACTGGAGCAGGGGGTTCATACTGCATCTCGGCCCAGTCCACGAGAAACTCTGCCAGGACCTGAGACTTGATTGCTTCTCTTCTCGCATACGCGGGAGCGTACGCGGCTAGCTCAATCGCCCACTTGGCTACTCTGCCACTTGCCTCCTTGTTGCCCATGATATCCGAGATGGGGGCAGAGCTCACAACTGTGATAGGGTGCTCCTGGAAATAATGTTTCAGCTTCCTGGCGCCCAGGTACACACCATATGTCATCTTCTGGTAGTGCGGATAGTTTTGCTTGGAACTGGACAGCACTTCACTGAGATAATAGACTGGGCGCTGCACACTCTTGCCTTCTTCTTCTCGCTCCACCACTATCACCACGCTGACTACTCGGTTAGTCGCAGCAATGTACAGCAGCATAGGCTCCTTGGGTAGCGGACTAGCTAAGACGGGAGCGCTAGCCAGCATTGCTTTCAGCTCATTGAATGCCACGTCCGCTTGCGGAGTCCAGACAAACTTGTCACTTTTCTTCATCAGCTGGTACAGAGGCAAGGCCTTCTCGCCCATTCGGCCTAGAAAACGGCTCAAAGATGCCAAACAACCCGTGAATTTCTGCACATCTTTCAGTGATCTTGGTAAAGACATGCTCTCAATAGCTTTTATCTTAGAAGGATTGGCTTCAATGCCCCGACTAGAAACCAGAAAACCGAGTAGCTTTCCAGCCGGTACACCAAAGGTGCACTTACTCGGGTTCAGTTTCATTTTGTACTTGCGTAGGTTAGCAAAGGTTTCCTCCAGGTCGGCAAGCAGAGTATGTGTTTTATTCGTTTTGATGACAATGTCATCTACGTACACCTGCACATTCTTGCCGAGCTGGTCGTGCAAGCATTTCTGCATGCATCTCTGATAGGTTGCACCCGCATTCCTCAAGCCAAAACACATGACACGATAGCAATAAGCCCCGTACGGGGTAATGAAAGCAGTCTTTATTTGATCAGCAGGGTTGAGTGCAATCTGGTGGAAACCAGAGTAGGCATCTATGAAAGACAACAGTTCACAACCAGCAGTGGAATCGATCACCTGATCGATGCGGGGTAGCGGGAAAGGATCCTTGGGGCATGCCTTGTTCAAGTCGGTGTAGTCGACGCACATGCGCCATGCAGTGGCAGCCTTGGGATCTTCCTTTTTCTTCTCGACCATGACCGGGTTGGCTAACCAATCCGGATGCAGCACTTCCATGATGAAGTTACTTATCAGCAGCTTGGTGATCTGATCACCGATGGCCTTCCTTCTCTCATCTCCGAAACGGCGCATAGCCTGCTTCACGGGCTTGGCGTCAGGACGCACATGCAAAGAGTGCTCAACCAACTCCCTCGGGACTCCTGGTAGATCTTCATTGGTCCAGGCGAACACATCCCGATTCTCACGGAGGAAGTGGATGAGCGCGCTTTCCTATTTCTCCTCCAACCCGGAGCCAATGATGGCCACGCGCTCCGGGAACTCGGGGTCAACCTGGACTGTCTTGGTCTCCTTGGCAGCTTGGAAAGCAGTACCATGCTGGGTACTCGGCACACCTTGTGCGCCAGCTTGTGCGGACTGAGCCATGGCCACCACCTCGTACATCTTCTTCTTCTCGGCAGCAATCACCATCGATTCCGCCAACTGGGAGCTAGCAGAGGCACACTCCATGGACTTCTTGTAATCTCCCGAAATGGTGATGATGCCATTGGGACCAGGGATTTTCATCTTCAGATAAGCCACATGTGTAGAGGCCATGAACTTGCTCAGAGCTGGCCTGCCGAGTAGAGCATGATAGGGGCTCTGATGATCCACCACCTCGAACTGCAAGCGCTCTGTGCGGCAGTTCTCCCGAGTACCGAATAGCACATCAATCCACACTCGGCCAATCGGGTTGCACGAGATCCCGGGCACAATGCCATGGAAGGTGGTCTTGCTGGGCAGCATCATGTTCTCGGCCAGGCCAAGCTTCTCGAGTGTGTCCTTGTACACAATGTTGATGCTGCTGCCGTTGTCAATTAGCACCTTGCTGAACCTCACATTCTTCTCGGGACCCAGGAAGGTTGGGTCCAGCACCAAGGCATAGCTACCCGGATTGGGCATCACCTTGGGATGATCTACTCGGGACCACCTGATCTCTTGGTCGCACCAGTACATGTAGTGAGGAACAGCAGGAATCACTGCATTGACCTCCATGGCCCGCCTGTGCTGTGACTGCTTGTCGACTGCCTCAGAAGTGAAGATCATGTAGCTCTCATGGTGCTCTTGGTACTGGTTGGAGCCATTGCCCCCATTGTTGCCATTGTTGCCATTGTTGTTGCCCTGGTAGTTGTTGTTGTTGCCTCTGTTGTTGTTGTTGCGGTTGTAGTTGTTGTTGTTGTTGCGGTATCTCTCATTGTTGAAGTTCTGGTTGGCTCCTAAAGCCACCTGGTTGACATTCTCTCTTCTCGGGTACACTGGCGGCCGAGATGCAGGTGCGCGAGTAGGCTGAACAGTAGCATTGGCGGCTGGCAGGGGAGGAGGAGGAGGCAAGCCATCACTCTTGATCACATCCCACCATTCGCACTGCCGAGTAGTGTGGTTAGCGGGCCTCGAGGGATGATGGGTGTGAAAGCTGCATGGGCCATCCTTCATGTCATCGAAGACAAACTTCTTCGGCTGCTCGGAGTTCCCGCTACCCGACTGCGCAGTGCGGAACGGTTTCTTGTTGCCCTGGCCCTGGTTCTGGTTCTGCCCGTAGGCTCCAGCAGGTTTCTGCCTTTGGCCACCACCGCCTCCGACATTCACTGCATTCACCTCCTCGGGATCATACCGAGTATCTACTCGGCGCTTGTTGCGGAACTCGTTGCGCTTGCTGTTGTTGAAGTTTCTTCTCGGCTCAGAGGAGTCCATCAGTGGCTGAGTGGGATCACCGAGTGCGTACTGATCTGCAATCTTGATGGTCTCCGCCAGAGTGTTCGGCATCTCCCTCTGCAATCTCTGCCAAAGCATGCTGCCATGTCGGCAACCCTGCGCAAACCAAGTGATGGCCTGTGCTTCATTCACACCCTCACAGGTGTTCCTCAAGGTGCTCCACCGAGTAAGGTACTCGCGGTCCGTCTCGTCTTCTCGCTGTCTGCAAGCCGACAGCTGTTGTGGCCTATTCGGCCTCTTGTATGTACTCGTGAAGTTGCTGATGAAGGCATCCGAGAAGTCCAGCCAGCAGTTAATGCTGTTCTTGGGCAAGTTGTTGAGCCAAGTGCGAGCTGGACCCTCTAGCATCTGCGGCACATAGCGCACCGCCCATCTCCTGTTGCCATTCGCGATATGGACCGCGGTGACGTAGTCATTGAGCCAATCTTCAGGCTTGGTGCTGCCATTGTAACTCTTGGTGCCCCTTGCAAGCTGGAAGCCCTTCACGGAAGGCTCGTTCATGATGCGCGGGCCAAAGCACTCGGGGCCAGGAGGACCCGTGCTCTCAAGCCGCGCCGACAAGCTAATACGGTCCAGCTGGTGCCTTGCATCTCCAGGCGCCAACACGCGCTCGCCGACACGGTCATGGATGTCATAACCAGCCATCTCCATAGCCGAGTAGCCATCATCATATCTATCCACCTGCATAGCTGCGGGCTGCTCCACCGGGTTGGCGACTGGTACCGCTGGGCGCGGCTGCTGCCTCTGCCGAGTAGGCTGAGCTGCGGGTTGCCGAGAAGAACCTGGGCGCGCGGCATCTCGGGCACGGCTTTGAGCTTGATGGGCTTGAGAGCCTGCTCTTGCAGCGTTGTGTTCCCGCCCGGGCTGCTGCGGCACAGCAACCTGTTTCGCGGCAGCAGCCGGGTCATACACCTGCATTTGCCTGTCTCTACCCGAGCGCCCGCTGCGGCTCTTCTCGCGGCTGGGATGCGGAGACGAGGCCTGATCGTTAGATCTAGCCGCGTGCGAGTGAACCACCTACGAAGCTCCAGCCCCCGGGTTGGCCTTCCGGAACTCCTCGTTCTGCCTAGCGGCCTCCAACACCAACTCGTTGAGCCTCTCCTGCTGCCTGAGACGCGCCTCTCCATCCAGGCGCGGCAACTCGGCAGCCACGGCCTCTGCAGCTCTGAGTGTCTTGGCGGGTGTGCTATACCTTGGCCTTGTGAAGGTGTTCGCGGTGGCGGACTGAGCGGGCACCTCCGCAACTGTTGCCATCTCGACACCCAAGTTACGCCGCGTAGCGCCTACTCTGCTGGGCCTCCTGGCGACCGGCGTGAAGCCGTGAGCCTTGTTGTACTCGAGCTGGTCTAAACTCAGCTCAAGCCTGATCTTCTCCAACTCCGCCTGCTCGGCAGGCAGCTCCTGGCGTTGCCGCTCGAGCTGCTCCCTCGAGGCTAGGAGCTCGATGTCGGTGGGAGTGGGCATACCGGCTCGCGCAGCTGACGCGGGGATGACTGTAGAGGTGGAAGGCGGCAAGTTGTTCTCCCTCTCGTAGGGCCGGTGAGTCCTGCCACCAGCAGGCGGTTCGTCAACCTCCTCGACGACGGCCGCAGCGCCAGTAGCAGCTGCGCCAGTGTTTGCCGCCAAACCCGTCACCATCACCTCTGCGCAGCTCGCAGAGCTGCATGCGGGCCTTCCGCGAGCAGCAATCACCGCGGGAGGATCCTCCGCGTCATGCACCAGCTCGGGGTACGCGCGGTTGGCGACGGTGGCGACGTAGACGAGGTGAGAGCCGAAGGAGATCACCGAGCCGCCCTCAGGCATGGCCATGCCGCCGAAACAGCCGGCGTTGTCGGTGACGAAGTCGAAGGAGCCGAATCTGTGGACAAGGCCACAGACCACGCGCTCCGCTGAAGAAGATCCCGTCCGAACAGAAACTCCAGCCAGCGCCGCTGGTTGCCCCACGGTGGGCGCGAACTGTCGTGGTGGTGTCACGGCAGATGCCATGGGATGGCTAAAGATGTGGGGACGAAGGACGCTGGAGGTATCCGGGGAGGGATCACGCGACGAGTAGCCGCGTGAGGTAAGAACAATACACTGCAAACAACACGATCTACCCAGGTTCAGGGCCCTCGTGAGGAGGTAAAACCCCTACTCCTGCCTCTCTATATGTATTATGATGTTTCTCCGAGTAGCCACAGTACAGATGATATCGCTACCGAGTAGCCACTCTCCTCTCTCCGAGTAGAGATAGGTCAAGAACTTAGGGTTCTAGGGTTTATGCGTGACCCAGTATGCGATTGATGTGAGCATGCCTCGCGCAGGAGGCGGCGGGGCACCTTATATACCTGGTGCCCAGCCGGATACGTCCAAACATGGACAAGTGTCGACATAGTGTGCACACCGTCCTTCTTCCGGGTTCCCGCTGACAGCTTTGGTTCCTAACCTTGGCTTCATCTGGAAAGTCGTTGGGCAAAACTAGGGGATAGACTGGTATCACTGTACCTAGGCACAGAGTAGGCCCCCCTTATCCTGCCACGGCCTGCTTCCATGCTGTCACTGTCAGGCAGGCCGGTCCCAGATGAACAGTAGTTCGAATGCTGCCAAGTACGGACCCAGGATACGCGGGATCCTGTGTCAGAACGGCTCCTTTGACTTTCTGGCCCGAGTAGGTTCCCGCCAATTGTTCCCGCCAATTGTACTCGGGCCAACTCTTCTACTCGAAAGGATAGAACTTGATTGATATCTCCTTCTGGTCATCTTGAGGTGAGACCGAGTAGCAGTCGACCGGGTAGCGAGTACCAAGTAGTCGGCTACTCGACCAAACCTCTCTTCTGTAAGCCGCCTTTACCACTTGCCTTTACCCTACTCGGGGGTAACCCCCCGACACAAACTCACATAAGCTGTCACCTAATGTGGCAAAATACTCAAGAAATACTTCACTAAACAAAGTTCTACTTGGATCATCGGAGGAGTGACATACTGGAGAGCAAATGCACCAAATTTCAGCACAAAAGATGGTATGAGCAAAGAGATTAAAAAAATTTCGAGGAAGAACAGCAATAACTCGGGTTCCAGGAAATGTGTTGAGTTTGGGAGGTGAGAGAGGGAACTTAGAAGGAGAGAGAGTTAGTGGGGGGCCAGGGGCCCCACACCATGGGCTGGCGCCACCAGGAGTAGGCCGCGCCACCCTGGGGTGTGTCTGCCTGGTGGGTCTCCCAGGTGGCTTTCTGCCTCATTTTTTACGTAAAAATTTATTATAATTTTTCTGGAATTTTTCGAGAAACTTTATTTTTGAGGTATTTCCAGAATTTTAATAATTAATAAAAACCGGGAAAACGAAAGTGAAAACGTGGAAAACAAAACCAAAACCAAAACTACAGAGGTTCTATGACACTCTAATGAAAGAATATCCAAACAAAACAAAGGTGGTAGTGGTGAAAACAAAAGTATGGGTGGTGAAAATATGCATAACTTCAATAATCAGGGTGAAAACATCAGGAAAACATGCATAGGGATGGTGGAAAACATGATTGCACTCAAGTAATAATGTGATAACAGAAGTAAACATGGTGAAAACATAATGGGGAAGGTGAAAACATAGTGAAAACATTGTTTTTCATTTAAAATCATTTTGTTAACAAGGGTGATCAAGTCTTGCTACCAAAATAATTTTATATGAAATAAAACTTTGTTTCTCACTAAATACTCATATTACCTCAACCTTGATAGGCATAGTACCAATCATAATAATTTCATATTCTTTGGGTGGCTTTGGAATAGGACAATAAAATTCTCCAATCTTGATGGTCTCAACATTTTCAATGGAATTTAGACCATATTTTCTATCAATCTTCTTGGGGAAATAAACAGTGTGCTCTTTATGAGTTACATTAAAAGTTACTTTTCCTTGATTGCAATCAATAACAGCCCCTGCAGTATTAAGAAAAGGTCTTCCAAGAATAATAGACATATTATCATCTTCAGGCATTTCCAACACAACAAAGTGAGTTAATATCAGACAATTATTAGCAAGTTGAACAGGAACATTCTCACATATACCCACAGGAATAGCAGTAGATTTATCAGCCATTTGCAAAGATATATCAGTTGGTATCAATTTTTCTAGGAGGAGTCTTTTATAGAGAGTAAAAGGCATGACACTAACTCCAGCTCCCAGATCACACAAAGCAGTTCTAACATAATTATTTTTAATAGAACAGGGAATAGTATGTATACCAGGATCTCCAAGCTTCTCAGGAACCTTGCCATTAAAAGAGTAATTAGCAAGCATAGTGGAAATTTCCTCATTAGGAATTTTCCTTTTGTTAGAGACAATATCTTTCATATATTTTGCATAAGGAGGCAATTTAATAGCATTAGTTAAAGGAATTTGCAAGAACAAAGGTTTCATCCATTCACAAAACTTGTTATAATGTTCTTCTTCCTTAGATTTGTGTTTCTTACCAGGGAAAGACATTGGTTTTTATACCCAAGGTTCTCTCTCGTTACCATGTTTATTAGCAATGAAATCTTCCTTAGTATACTTTGCAGTTTTAGTTTGCTTTTCAGGTTCAGCTACAGGTTCTTCTTTATCAGAAGCATCATTCTTTTCATTACCACTTTCAGTTTCAGCATCAGAGATAGATATACTAGTAGGATCTTTACCAGGTTCAGAGGATTCTACAGCAGTTTTATGTTTCTTCTTCTTTTTCTTCTTAGTATGAATAACATTATCATTAGTTTGCTGAGAATCTTGTTCAATTCTTTTAGGATGTACCTCAGGATATAAATGATCTTGTGTAGCAATACCACTTCTAGTTCTTATCTCATAAGCATGTTTTTCTTTAGAAGCATTAACTAGCAAATCTTTTTGCACTTTAGCAAGTTGATCTATTTGAGTTTGAACCATTTGAAAATGTTTAACAAGCATTTTAAAACCATTAGAGGTTCTTTCTATAATACCATGCAAGTTATCAATAGCTTTAGAGTTTTCCATAAGGTGGTTCTGCACTCTCACATTAAAATTATCTTGCTTAAGGACATAATTATCAAATTCATCTAAGCATTGATCAGGAGGTTTTCTATAGGGAATATCTCTACTATCAAAATATTGGAGAGAGAGTACCTCAATGGATGGTGAGTGAGGTATTGTCTTACATAATTCTTCTATAGGTGGAAGATTCTTCACATCTTCAGATTTAATACCCCTCTCTTTAAGAGATTTCTTGGCTTCTCTCATCACTTCATCATTTAATTCAATCATTCCCCTCTTTTTGGGTGTTGGTGATGGTGTAGGTACTGGAGTAGGAGTCAGCTCAGGCTCAACCATAGTCCAATCATCATGATTTTGGCTTATTTTAGCCATTAATCCCTCAGCTTCTTCTGGAGTTCTTTGCCTGAAAACACAACCATCACAACTATCCAGGTATGTCCTGGATTCAACAGTTAGTCAACTATAGAATATATCAAGAAGTTTATTATCTTCTAGCTTATGCCTAGGTGCATCTCTAACTAAAGAACCAAACTTTTCCCAAGATACAAGCAATTTCTCTTCTTCCAATTGCTTAAAATTAAATATATTTTGTAAAGCAGCATGTTGAGCACTAGCAGGAAAATATTTCCAAAAGAAAGCATTAACCAAACCAATAGGACTATCAATAGATCCAGGAGACAAATTGTTAAACCAAGTTTTAGCTTCATCGTTTAATGAGAAAGGGAATATTCTAGCAACAAAGTAGCTACATTTCTTAAGACCGTCAGAGAATAAACTACTCAAAGAGGAGAGCTGATTCATATGTTTCACATCACTTTCATTTTCAGTTCCACAAAAAGGTTCTTTCTCAACAATAGAAATATAAGATAAATCAAGAGAGAAATCATAATCCTTATCCCTAATATAAATAGGAGAAGTGGCAAACTTAGCATCAGGAGATAATTTATATCTAACAACACGACTTTCCATAAGACGTATAGCAGCATCTTTATCCTTCAAAGCATGTATTTTATCAATAAGATCATCACTCAGTTCAATATAAGCATCATCTAAATCATCACTAGGAGTTTCTCTAAACTCAGGTGAAAAAGAAGGAGTAACAGTATTTTTATCAGGAGTTTCAGCGTTTGCAATATTTTTAGCTTTAGCAATAGTGGCATCTAAGAAAGGACCAAGAGAACCACTCTCATCAAGCACAGTAGAAGCATCATCAAAAGTATCAGAAGCATTTTCAGATTCAGCAGAAGTAGCATGTGTAGCATGTGGTGGTGAAAGCAGCTTACTCATAACAGACGGTGAATCAAGAGCAACAGAGGTGTTCAGGGTTGTACCACTTCTTGTAGTGGATGGTAATATAGGAAACTTTCCATCATGAGACTTACCCATGATGAATGATTGGCAGTAGATAATAATACTCTCCGGTGAGCTCGCAAATAAAGCTATGCTCCCCGGCAACGATGCCAGAAAATAGTCTTGATGACCCACAAGTATAGGGGATCGCAATAGTCTTCGAGGGAAGTAAAACCCAAATTTATTGATTCGACACAAGGGGAGCCAAATAATATTTGTGACCCTTAACAAGTGAGTTGTCAATTCACCTACACCTGAAAGTACTTTTATTCGCAGTGGTTTATCAGTAGTAACAGTTTTATAGTAGCAGCACAAGTGAAATAATAACAACAGTAGTATGAAAACAACATCAGTAGTGATTGAAGTAAACAACGGGATTAAAATACTGTAGGCATATGGATGGATGAACGGGCGTTGCATGGATAAGAAAGTTCTAATAATGATCATTTCAGGGGCATTGCAGATAAATATGATAAAGCATCCAAGCACTAAGTAATCATAGGCATGCGTTCCATAAATAGTCGTACGTGCTCGCAATGATAACTTGCACAACATCTTTTGTCCTACCAGCCCGTGGTAGCGGGGCCTTAAAGGAACTACTGGTAATTAAGGTGTTCCTTTTAATAGAACACGGAGCAAAGCATTAACACTCCATGAACACATGTGATCCTCACATTGCAGCCACCCCCTCCGGTTGTCCCAATTTCTGTCACTTTGGGGCCTCGGGTTTCGGACAACAATATGTGTAAACAACTTGCAGGTACGATCAAGAAACAATAATTATCATCGTGATTCAATAACATGTTCAGATATGAGATCATGGCACTCGGGCCCAAAGTGGCAAGAATTAAGCATAACAATTTGCAACAATGTCATTAGCACTAATAGAGGACACTAGGCACTATGCCCTAACAATCACGACATTATTACATGAACGATCTCATCCAATCCCTACCATCCCCTTCAGCCTACAGCGGGGAATTACTCACACATGGATGGGGGAAACATGGATGGTCGATGGAGAGGCGTTGGTGATGACGATGGTGATGATCTCCTCCACTTCCCTGTCCCGGCAGGGTGCCAGGACAGGAACTTCTGATCCCCGAATCGAGGTTCGGGACGGCGGCGGTGCTATGTTGTGTTTCTGTGGAATATAGCGTACCCCCTCGGGTTTTAGGGTTGAAGGCTACTTGTAGTCAAAAGGGGAGTCCTAGGGGGGTCCTGGGGGGCCCACACCCTATGCTGGCGCGACCAGGGGGGACTCGCACCGGGGGGTGTGGCCACCCTGTGGCCCCTCTCCTGGCCCCCTTCTGGCTCCCGGGGTCTTCCAGGGTGAAAACATCAATGGGCTCTTTTCTGGGCATTTTCCCGAAAGTTGACTTTTCTGCATAAAAACGAGACACCAAACTAATTCTGCTGAAAACAGCGTTAGTCCGTGTTACTTGTATCCAAAACACACAAGTTTAGAGGAAAACAATAAGAATATTGTTCAGAAAAGGAGAATACGTTTTCGACGTATCAGTGCACAGTTCACTAGTGGTGTCTCTCCGTGAAAGATAAATAACATGTGTGGTGAACAAATTACAGCGGGAAATTGACAGAAATGAAGGATGCACCGTAGTGCATATGCAAGACATAAAGATTACTATGTGATTCATGCGGGCATTACAACAAAATATATAGACCGTCATCCAACTGTATCTATGTCTAACAATCCACCCTCCGAATATCATCCGAACAAACGTTGGGTATTAAGTTGCTAGCAACAGATTATCACAGTAAGCAAAGTGTGTAATATAAACAATGTAAACTAGGTAAACACCGTTGTTTTTTCCCTAATGGCAACACCACATCCTTCATCTGACACGTTTCTGTCACTCGAGCATAGATGCAAAGGAGGCATGAACCCACTATCGAGCATAAATAATCCCTCTTGGAGTTACTAGCATCTACTTGGCCAGAGCATCTACTAATAATGGAGAGCATACAAGATCATAAAGAACATATGCATGAAGATAACATGATAGATTGATAATCAGAAGACATAGCATTCAACATTCATCAGATCCCAGCAAACACAACATGTAGCATTACATAAAGATGATCTCGATCATGTGAGGCAGCTCACGAGATCTAAACATAAGGTACAAAGTGGATAGAACAACCATCTAGCTATTGCTATGGACCCGTAGTCCAGGGATGAACTACTCACGCATCACTTCGGAGGAGGGCCTCCGACGATGAATTCTCCTCCCGACAGGGTGCTAGGGAGAGCTCCAGAATCCTCCTGATCTCGGGATGACGATGATGGCAGCCTCGGGTGTTTTTTGGGACGAAGTGGTATATCCTTAGGGTTTACGTCTCGGGGGTATAAATAGGCGAAAGGGCAAAGGAGGTGGAGGCCGGGGGGCCCACACCACCCCATGGCGCGACCGGGGGGCGCCGTTCTATGGTGTGGGCCCCCCGTGGCCCCCCTTCGGGTCTCTTCGGGACTCTGTGGAACCTTCGAGAATTCTAAGACTTTCGGGCCTCGAATTTTCCAATTCTGAGAATATTTCCAGAACAACTTTCCTGAAACAAAAAACAACAAAAAACATGGACCTGGCTTTGTGGTATCTTGTCAATAGGTTAGTCCGGAAAACCGATAAAAATGACATAAAGTGTATAGAAAACATGTGGGAAACAATAAGAAAATAACATGAAACATCAGAAATTAAGGATACATTTATGACGTATCAGGGGCGATGCCTCCTAGTTGTTGTGCCGAAACTGCCCGACAGACTAAGACAATTTACGACCAAATTTGGCTATATTTGAAAAATGAAGACTCAAATTAACTTGCTTTAATTGATACAAGGCCGATACAGGCCAGTTCGATACAAATTCAAGGAAATATATATGACTACAATAAACCATAGTCGTATTCGGCGCGGTTGAAACTACAACCAAAGGATCAACGGGTTGTTTCCCGCCTCGATATGGTTGTTGACGGCCGAAAGGGTTCGTCCGGGTACCCCGCCCTATCATACTTGGCGGCCTCCGGTGTTCTGGTGGCCGGCGACGACCGTCGCGCCATTCGTGGACTCTAGTTGTTGGCAGCGTTGTCGTGGGCCGCCTAGAGCGAGACAAGCTGTGGGTCCGGCGTGGGCGCCTTGATGGCCTGCCTTGGCCCATCGCTGCTCGCTGGTGGGGATGGGCGGGACGGGACGCCTCCGATGCTGAGATGCCATGAAACCGACACGCGCATGTCCGACGGCGCTGGGTAGTTCACTCCCATGAGGAGGCCGACTTCACTCCTGTGCAGCAATCGGCGGTTGAAACCGTTCGCCGCTGCTCCTTCGTGGGGGATTGGCTCTACCATCGGAGATGAGGGCGACTTTGACGGAGGAGGGGCGAGCTTTGTGCGTGGTCGTCAACGGCGAAATGAATGTTGTTTTATAGCGGTGGGCGAGGACGGGAGCAGTGTAGACGCAGCGGGAAATGCCGGAGGTGTAGCGCCGGTTGGTCGCCTGCGCGCCACCGCGTGGCGAAACAAGGCTTCCTCGTATTGATTTCCACGGGGAACGAGGCGAGGCGATAAGGACGGGCCGCTGCACTCGCTGGCAGACGGGGCCTCCGCTGAGTTTTTTATCGTGCAAACTGTTTCCCGCGTATTTCGGCCCCCCAGCGCGCTGGGTTCGGTCTGGGTCACCGACACTATTTTCGGCCCAATTCAGCGTTTTTTGGGCTTCTGGGGGGGCGAGTGAGAGTTTTTCCATTCGCCGACGCGTCGAAAGGCCGAAAAAGTGGCCTTAGGGGCGCCGTGGGTGGGGGGAGGGGAGAGTGGAGATGCTCTAACTCGCTCGACTTCTGCTGCCGGCGCAAGATAGGTGCTCTTCCAAACTCCCAGTCGTCTCTCCTCTGTTAATTACTACGCCGATTTGTTCCGTGAGTTTCACGTACACAATGTAGTAAAGCTTATTCAACCTACCGATTAGAAGAAACAATATACTTGATATCTCCATGTGATTATCCTTTTCTTATTTTTCTTACCTAGGGTTTGACAGTTTGTTAATTTCTACAATTGGAAGATTGCAAATTGAAGGATTGGCTAGTGCCACTATGGTGTCGTGCGACGCGTCAATTAGGTCTCAAATCTTATGCTTTCCAGCATAACGTCGAGTAAGAAAATAAATATAGGTAATTTCTTAAGTCTAAAGAAATTCTTTCTAATTTCACAACTTTTATATTCAATTCCAATTAAACATGTTGTAGACTGCTTTCTGAAGATGAAAGATCGCAGAGCCCAAAAAAATAGATATAATAACTGTTGTAAATGGGATCTGATTTATTTCAAAACATCGGCAATTTTTTTTACTTATGTTAGTTTTAACAATATGTATTATAGTTATTGTGAGCCGGAAGTAGTGCTACTTGTGTTTTGACTCCAGCGACCATTTTTTCTGGCTTCGTCCTTACTCTCTGACATGAGCGCACATGTTTCTGCCCCGCTGCAGAGACAAAGCGTACGTGCGTGGGTGACAAAGCGGACGACTGAGATGACAACACCGCCTGAGGGCGCATACGCCAAAGCCTCACATTTCCGTGTTTAAAGGCCACCGCCCATCTGCGGCGCCCAAAGCGTCGCCACCTCTTTGTTGCAAGCAGACCATGACAATATGAAGCTCACCCGCGAGCGTCATTTCTGAGGTCATCGTGAAGACCCCACGGTCTGCTGTAGACCACCGCTTTAATCAACGGTGAACCGTGTCCACCAAGAGGTCGGGGCCGGGACTGTCCTTCCTCTCGTTGCCTTGTGGTTTCCCTTCCGGCCCAATGCGGGAACAAGGAGCCTACACGACTATAAGAAGGGCGTCCCGTCCATCGAGCTAAGGGTTCGCAATCCTATCCCCCTAGCCTCAACTGTATTGTAAACATCGCCAAGCAGTGCAACCAGACAACTAGGAGCAGAATCGTGAGAAGGGTTGAAGTTGGGTAAACTCTTGTGTCTCTCTGTCGTGCGCCTCGCTCGTTTCCTCACCAAGCATCTGAGCTTTTTGAGCGTCTCACATTCAACCGCCCTCCCCCCACGATCTAGTGATAAGGAGTACCACTCTACGACAGAATTCAATAATATTAATTATATACTACTCCCTCCGTTTTATAATAGATGACTTCCATTTCTTCAAATATGTATGTATGTAGACTAAAATATGTCTACATACATGCATGTTTGGACAAAAGAAAGTCATCTATTTTGGAACGAAAGGAGTATATTATATCAAGATATTGCTATTGCTGCTCAAAGTTTCCAGCCAAAATTCATCTTTAAATGCATAAGCGCTGGATCTCGAACACCAGGAGTGTCATTAGGATGATTAATAATGTCGTCGGACGAGTCAGGTAAGGCTGCTCATAGTGGTGAGTAACATAAACTAGTAACATACACGTAACACGAGGCTATGTTACTACCTTCATAGTGAGTAGTAACAAATATGTGGTGTCATATTTATTACCTTATAGACTCATATTGCTTTGGAATGTGTGACGTTACAGTAACATAGGTAGTTACCACACCACTCTCTTTCTTCATTTATTACTTGCCACATCAGATTTTTTTTGCCTATGCGGCACGCATGTTACTAGCTTAGTTCCTCCCACTATGAGCAGCATAAGGCCTTCCGTAGTGCAAAACGGCTCTGCCGTTTCTTATGCTATTCCATGTCATCATTTGGCATTAGGAGACACCAAGGCCTAGTGCATCGTTTCTAATATTCCCTTCCGCATTTAATTCCTGCTACTCTATCCCATGACCGGTTGGTGTGCTAATTGGCTAAACAATGAGTAATCTATTCTTTATCTGAATTATGTGTCAAGAGCCGTAGACAAGATAAGAAACCGTTCTTATATCTATCTTCATTAAATAGCTCTCTACATCAGCAATAATCCAACGTGTCCTTCTAAGATACAGTCCAAGGTGGAGCATTACGGATGACCTAAGGGTGTGTTTGGTTTAGGGTATATCCCCAAGTGGCTAGGGATAGCCACTTTTCTAGTGGCTACCGTGTGTTTGGTTTAGAGGGCGAGAGAGGCAGGGGTATCCAGATTTCTGGAATATTCGGACAAAACGGCGGCTCCGCTCCTCCCACGAAATGTGGCGGATGGAGCTAACCAGTTCTGGCTGCCGCGCTCGTCTCACCCCAAAATTTTTTCTCGCGTCTGTTTCGCTTCTTCACCGCAACGACCCCATATTATCCTTTTCTCCTCGCCTTTTCTCTCCCGACCAGAGGCGGCGGCGACCAAGGAATCAAAGGAAAGGGCGGCGGGAGACCACGGCGGATTTGCTTAGGCCGGCGCCAGCGGGTACCTCTCTTCTTCTCCCCTCCATTCCCTGGTCATCAATGGGCTGCTCTCTCCTAGCTCCTCACTCTCCCTCTCGTTAACAGTGGCGGCGGCGACTGCAAGTAATCTGCACTGGGAGACCAAAGGCGTCAGCGGGACTACACCGGATGACGGCTGCAGGTATCCCACTCCTCTCCCCTCTTCGTTTTGGTCGACGGCGGGCCTATTACCAGCCCGCTTCTCTAGTTTGACGGCGTCAGCTGCTCCGTGGACTGGGAGAGCCCAAGACGCAGCGGCTCTGCTCACCCTTTTTCTCTGGTGCGCTCCGTCCTGTGTGCCCTCTTTTCCCTCACACTGATTTGGACGGTGTCTGTAACATCCCAAGTATGAAAAACAACCTTAGAATGCTTGCTCCTTGTTTAATTTCAGTTTGCATCATTCCATCATGAGCATTGCATTTGTTTCCACTTGTTTTCCATTTGAAATTCAAACCAATTTTCAAAATTTGGTTCATACTTGGTATGTTCCAATGTGTTCAAAATAGTTTCCAAACAGCAACAATTCAATTGTTTTCAATAAACTTGAATTTTCATATATTTAACTTGGTTAAATTTTCAATATTTCATTTGTTGCAAAATTCAATCAAATCCAATTAAATTTCAAACAGCAACAAAAATTTAAAATTTTGAAAAACAAAAGTTTGTACAACTGGGCTTTTGCAATAAAGAACCTATAAAAATTATCACCAAAAATTTTGAAACCCCAAAACCCTATTCTATTTCTATCCTTTTCTTTCCTACAAAAAAAAAGTAAACAGAAAAAAATAAAAAAACAGAAAAACAAAAGGGGGGGCAGGCCAGCCCAAGTGGGTTGAGCCCACCACAGCCCCGAGGCCCAGCCCCCTTACCTGCTCCCCGTCGTCCTCCTTCGTACGGAGACAGAGAGGGAGGGAGCTCCCCCACCTGCAGCGCCACCTGCCCCTCCTCCTCCTCTACTTAAGCCGAGCGGCCGTGCCCTAGTTCTCCTTTCCCTCCTCCATCTCCGCCGCTGTTTTCTCCTCCTCCTCCTTCCTTCTCTATCTCGCTGCCCTGCCTCGCTGCTCCCTGAAGTTCCACCACCGCGACAGCAGAGGAGCACGGCCGGCGATCGCCGCACCCATGGAGCCCCTCCGAGCAGGCTGAGCGCGGGAATCGTATCCCCACGCACCCACCTTCCTCCTCGTTTCCAGGAACAGACCCGAGCGGCCTCGGAGCACCACCACCGCGTCGTCGACGTCGACTGTCACCGCCACCTCAATGAGCCGTCCTCCTCCTCCTCTACTTCCCCACGGTGAGCGTCACCATCTTCTCCTCCCTCTGTTCCCTCCTGTTAACCGCACGCACACCCTGCACCTCCCTGTACTCGACCACGCGCAGCAGCACAGCAGCGCTCGCCGCCGGCGTCCACCGTCCGCCTCTGTCAGCCAAAGTTCAGTTAACTGAACTTTTGTTTCAGTTAACTGACGAAGCAGCACCTCAAAACCCCCTCGCCCTCTTCCCTGTCACGATCCAGCAGCCCAGCCCAGTGGCCACAGGCCCGTACGCGCAAGCGCCGTGTCGCGAGTTCGAACCCCCCGCGCGCAGGATTAAAACCCCCTTTTTGCTTCGCTTTGCCACGCGCGCAAGCGGGCCCCACCTGTCATTGACAGTGGATGCCACGCACGCACACACCCACACGCCACGCAGGCGCCAGCAGGGCGCTGGCCCACTGCCAGTGACCCAGGGCTGCTCTGCCCTGCGTAACAAAGTTCCAGGGCCCTTTCTGAAAACTTATTTTTGCACCTAAGCCCCTGGAATAAATTTAAGACTTTTAAAATTGCAGAATAGCCCCCAGATTTCAAATTCAAATATCTTTGGCATTTCAAATCCAAA
The DNA here is from genome assembly GCA_028641055.1 of Alopecurus myosuroides. Taxonomy (NCBI): domain Eukaryota; kingdom Viridiplantae; phylum Streptophyta; class Magnoliopsida; order Poales; family Poaceae; genus Alopecurus; species Alopecurus myosuroides. The sequence continues at coordinate 251,014,909 of CM054059.1, forward strand.
TTGGGTAAATAAAATATGTTTTCAAAACCAAATTAAATTCTCTACCTAAATATAAACTTTGTTTACTGTTTTGAATATTTTAAATTGGGGAAATATTTAAATCCTTGTGTAATCCATTTAATATTGCAAAATTCATAACTTGGGCATAAAAATTCCAAATTCAACAAACTAAATATGTTTTCCATCCCATTTTTCATAAACTTTGCAAATATAAATTTTGTGTTCTGTTTTAAATAAATTAAATTGCTGAAAACAACTGTTTCTTATTTAATGCATTTAAAATTGTCAAATTAATAACTTGCTCATTTTAAATCCATTTTCAACAAATGAAATATGTATTCCATCTAAAATTTTGTGTTCTTTCCAAATATGAATTTTGTTGTCTATTTTGAACAATTAAAATGGGTGAAAACAATAAGTGTTTGTGTAACTCATTTAAGAAGCCAAATTTCATAACTTAATAAATAAAATTCCAAACTTGGTAAACAACATATCAAATTGAAGCTATTGTTGTTTTCTTATTGTTTTCATCATCCATGCATCATTCTAATCAACTTTCACATGATGGTTATTTGTAGATCACTTAATTCAACTTTAATTCTTGGGCCTTTCTATATGCAACCCAAATTGCATATGGTCCCATTTAAATATGTTTACCATGTCAACTAGCTTATCTTTGATGCATCAATTAAATTGTCATGCATCATCCCATGTTTGTGCATTATGCCATGTTATTGATTGTTCGTCTCTCTTCGTTGTTCGTTTGCTTCTTCCCGAATAGACGACGACGTTGAGACAGACGAGGTTTACGACACTACTTCAGAGGAGTTAGCCCAGTACCAGGCTACTGAGTTTGTAGGCAAGTATTCACCCACCTGAACCATTGTGTCCTTTCCACACTGGATACCGATACTTTCTGTTGTCTTTTCTGCTAGCCTTAGGATTCGTTGCTTGTGTTCCAATCCTATCACATGTTATCCTGTAACCCTGATATAGCCTCACCTCCACACCTATAACCCTGTTGCATGTGTCTTACTAGCATGCTTAGGGTTGTTGTGCTCGAGTCTGGTGTCCGTCATTTCTTTTACCATCTTTATTATGTTCTGGGGGCTCGATGTTTAAACAACAACCTGTTAATGTTGGAGGTAATGCTAATTTGATGATAAGGCACCGGCAGGAGGCCGGGTATGGTTTTGAGGCCTGCTAGTGTCGAACTCAGGAAAAGTTCTTGTCCTCTGGATCCATGTTGAGCGCGCTAACCGCATGTGGGAAGCGTGTATGGGTGCCCCCGCAACTCTGATTCGATTCGCATCTCGTCCAAATCACCACACTGAGTTCGGGCTTTCCATTTGATGCACGCATATGCAGGTACGAACCCTTGGCGCTAGGGTGGAACTTTTGTAGTCGGCATTTAGGGTGGCGTGGTCTTCCAGTGCTATGAGGGTCCCCCTTTTCTTCGTGGGGGCTCGATTAGCCGCGCACGCACAGCACGTGGTTCTTTGGGCTTGATGCGAAGAAGAGTTGGGTTGTGTTGAGTGCCTCGCTTGGTGGGTTTGATCCCCGTCTGGCGGGATATTCTTACGTGTACGGCCAAATTGGTGCACCCCTGCAGGGTTAAATCTTCTCGAGAAGCCGTGTTGTCTGCGGTTATGGATGACTTGGTGATAGGGCTGGCTAACAAGGATTAGACAACTTACACCTAATTAATAATAATTTGACTAGTAATAGGCTTATTGCCACAATAACATGAACCTTCATTAATCCAACTGTGTGGGTTATCCTCGGATTGCTTCTTTGGATAAGGGGCGAGATCCAGGATGGGTTTGTTTGAGGTTAGTGGTAGTTGGTTCCGATGCGCTATCTTATCCCTTTCTTTTAGCCGGATGTTGTAGCGTGTCTCTGTAGTTGGTTAGGGCAGCCCGCTGCCGCACCTTTGAGTCACCTATCTTCCGTTGAATCCAAAGCATCTGTACTTGGTGTTGTCAGGTACCCTTGGTATCTTGTGCATCTTGCTTGCCAGTACTCGTCTGTACTGACCCCTTTGGGGATGCGTGTTCTGCAGACTACGTTTCCGAGGATCCCCATGGTGGCTACTACGTGGAGTATGACGAGGCTGCTGACGAGTAGATAGCGGACCCGGGCAGGATCCGAGACTTCGTGGATGGGCTCCGTTCTTTCGTTTCCGGCCTCTTAGGCCTATTTGGATCGTGTCTGTACTCAGACACTTTGGATGCTTCCGCTGTGATGTAATGATGAATTGTTGGGACATGTGTCCTCTGCATGACTGTATTTGCTATCTCTGCTCTAGTGAGAGCTTTTGCCACTTATTCCTATTTCTTTGTGTCTTAGAGATTTGTTGTGATATCACTTGTTCAAATGCCGTTGACGTACCATGTGTGTATGTTATGAAGTACGTCAATTGTCGGATATATACTGAATAGGGGTATAGAAGATGGTAGACAAAGAGCCGGACTACCAGGGTGGCCTACATGGTAATGGGCTTAGGTCCATTGGGCGGCCCAGTAGTCCGACGCGCAGAAGCCGGATTCTAGAAGAACCCGGATCACGGCCCGCGTGATCTGGCTTGGAGGAGAAGACGGATTCCTTACTTTCCAAGTTACAAGTTAAACGTAGTCTTCTAGGTTTCCTATTCTGTAAGCCCTAATCCGGCTATTATATAAAGCCGGACGGGAGATAGATTAAACAAGTTAAGTTAGACACAAGTTCAAGCTCTACGCAACTCGCCGAGAAGCTCATCCTCGCCGAGAAGCTAGATCTACACCCTCACATTGTAACCCTGATAAACGGGCTTTAGTCCCAATTAGTGAGAAGTGCAGGAGTAGGTACGCCGTACTGTCGCGACGTACCGAACCTGGGTAAAATCCCGTGTTCTGTGTTACTACGCTATCCCGTTACCCCACGTCTCTACCGTAGTCTCATGGCACCCCCGTCTATGAAAACTACTACGATGTCTCGACAGTTGGCGCCCACCGTCGGGCAAACGACGTCAGGCGTGAAATTCCGATCTGGGATACTCGGCGGAATTGGAAGATCGATCACTGTCGGAAGCCTGGAGTTCGACGACGATGTCGGGCGCTTCCTCGACAACGGATCCTACATACCGGCGCAAAACCACCTGGTAAGTGCCTGCATGTTACCGATCGGATCTGCTAACATCTTTATCGGACTAACTGCAGAGGCAATGGGGTTTTGCGGTGGAAGCAAATTTATCCCACCCGCCCTATACCCAGTCGAAGACGACTATGATGCCGGATTCTGCTCAGATCGCCGACAAAAAAGTGATACACACTTTATCGGCATGGTGCAATCCGAAATCGCTGAAAACACGGATGACGGAAATCCCGTGCAAGAGGCAGATAACAACCTACCCGTCATAGAGACGGAAGAAGAAACACCCGTCACAGAGGCGGAAGACCCGACATCCGTCAACAAGATGATGAACTCGGAAGCAGAGTCCGTGCTTGCCGCCATTGAGGCGAGGTTGGAGTCGGAAACCGGATCGGATAACTTCGACTCCGAAGACGAAGACGAGGATGCCTTCGTAAGAAAGGTTAAGTCCTTTCAAGAGGGATTCCATGAAGTACTAATGGCAAAACCAGCTGATACAACGGGTGCCGACAGCCAGGAAAGCCCTAAAACCCCTCCGCCAGTGGAAGAGAGAGAAGACGGAGAAACTTCTCCGATATTCCCCAATGTTAAGGAGATGACAGAAGATGAGCCTGTCAAAAAACCTCCCTCTTCCAAGAAAAAGCACCGTGCTTCTAAAAAACTCCAATACAAACTCCGGAAGAAAAAATCAGCCGATCTCGCTGATGAAAACCTGGAAGTAGGAGATGTTAGCGGCACAAAGCCAGCGGAAAAGAAATCTAAGGAAATCACTGCTCCGCCAATGACGGAACAGGAAGAGCAAGAGCTATTACAAACACCAGTGGGACCAGATGAACCCCCTGAGATGCTGGAAGCCAGGAGACAAGCTTTCCAACGGCAACAGCAACATCTGCTTAGATCTCGGCAACATCTCCAACAAACCCATAATGACATCAAAGTCATGAAGGAAGAAATAGAGGAGTACGAGAGAAAGCATAGATCCGCGTTAAAACCTACTAGGTTACCCGGAATCGCAAAACCGGAAGAACTGCCGCCAAAAGAAAGGTTCTATAACCCATCTTGGCAAAAGCAGTTAAACGGCAAAGATGCCAAGGGCGAACCAATATACAAAACCGCAGCGGAAAACGCGGAAGCAGCATTCGCCATCCTAAACAACGATCTGTACTCCAACGGGGAAAAACTCCAAGGGGTGTATGCTTTCCTAGGAAAAGCATTACAGCAGCAACAGCGAGGCCAAGAACGATCAGGGAGGCTGCATGATAATTCCGCCCTCTGCAAAACAACTACTTGCGCTGCTGGAGCACCTGGACCGGAAGAACCCGGAGATTCGGATAAAAAAGAGGATCCGAGAAAAGACAGGAAAAACCCAGACAACCGGGACGCAACGTCTAGAATCGGACCTCATCTCCCGAAAGATGGATATAAACCACACGATCGGGAAGACAAACACCGGAATGACGGCAAAATAATGCCACCTCCGAGAAACCCAGCTGAAAAAGCCGGAAGATATGATATACCTCACAGACGTGAAAGATCCCGGACACCTCCTAAGGATAAGGAAAGGCATAGAAGCAGAACTCCGCCTAAAGGACGTGAACACGGAAGAGATAGAGATAACCTTGGAAAAGCGCGTCCGCGCAACAATGGAAAAGAAAGGAGCAGATCCCCTTCTGTCCATTCAGCCGGGAGATATTCTGCACACATTGATAGAGCAGAAAAGGATGATCTATACTTTGGTCCTAAGTGTTTTACTGACAGGATCCGAAGGATAACCCTGCATTCTGGCTTCGCCAAAGTTGGTCCAACCTACCAAAAATATACCGGCAGTACAAACCCGGATACCTGGCTCTCAGATTATTATACAGCCGTCCAAATCAACAATGGGACAGACCTGGAAGCTGTCAAGTTTCTTCCCCTAATGTTGCTAGACGGAGCCAGAGATTGGATTAATGGTTTACCATCAAGAACTGTCGACAGCTGGGATGATATGGCTAGAGTATTCACTCAGCATTTTCGGGGAACATACAAACGCCCAAATAGCATCAACCAGCTGAACCGTTGCACCCAATTTGAGGACGAACCATACGTGAATTTCATCTCTAGATGGACTGCAATGAAGAATAGTTGTTCTGGAGTAACTGACGTACAAGCAATGCATGCTTTCGTCAATGGCCTAAAACCCGGACTCGTACCGTTCATGGTTGGTTCTAAACAGCACAAAGATCTCGGATCTATGCTTACAACCGCTAATGAGCATGCTGCAGCCGAAGATGATATCAGAGCAAGAGGAGGCAATATTGAGTCACTAATACTCGCCAAGAAAACCCCTCGTTCTGACAAAAAAGGAACTCCAGAGTCAACGACAAAGCCCAAGGAGGTCAACATAGCCTTTGGAGGAGAAAAGGTGAATAAGTGGAAAGGCCGCAGTCCAGATCCAATCAATTACACTCCCGAAGAATGGGAGAGAATTAAGTCGGAACCCTGCGTCCACCACTCGCAATTTGGGAAACCAACCCACACAAACGCGCAATGCCGGCTAAACAAGCATATGAAAGGCAATGCAGGATCCGGAAATAAAGGGAAGGGTTCCAAAAGGAAACCTGCCAAACAAAAGCCAGAAACTGAAAAAGAAGACAGTGAATCGGACACTAATGACAAAATCCAGGAACAACAGCGAAAGGGCGAACCCAAATTTCCGAGAGTTGACGGAGAAGCAATGTTAACTTTCTTAGCAACCCCGTCAGCAAAGGTGGCCAAAAGAACACTTCGAGAAATAAACGCGGTTGTTCCGGCAACCCCAAAATTCTTGAAGTACTCCAACACACCGATAATCTGGTATCAGTCTGATCATCCCGGAAATATCCCTGAACCCGGCACACAAGCTCTTGTTGTCAGCCCTATTGTTCAAAACACTAGGCTAAGAAGAGTGCTGATGGACGGAGGAACCAGCATTAATATAATGTACCTGGATACACTGAAGCACTTGAAGATCTCCGAGTCCCAGCTCAACTACAGCAATATACGCTTCCATGGCATTGTTCCTGGCAGGCAAGCACGATCCCTAGGAGAAATTTCCCTAGATGTCACCTTCGGAGATAAAGATCACTTCTGGCAGGAAAAAGTATCCTTCGAAGTAGTGCCGTTCGAAAGCGTGTATCATGCAATACTCGGACGTCCAGCTTTCGCCAAATTCATGGCAAGATCCTGTTATATCTATAACAAGATGAAAATGCCAGGACCCAAAGGAGGAGTAATCACCATAGCCGGTGATTTCAAGCTGGCAAATGAGTTGGAGAAAGAAAACGCCCTTTGCGCTCAGAGAGTTATAGCAAAGGAGGAACTGAAGGAATTAGCCAAGGAGGTATCGCCAAAAGAAATGCCGGCAGGAAAAGAAACTCGGAAGCCAACAGATAGTTTCAAGGCGTCCGAGAACACAAGACAGGTAATCCTAGATCCCAAAGATCCGACAAAATTTGTCGTCGTAGGGACTGGGATGACCGACAAATAGGAAGGCGAGCTCATCAAGTTCCTCCGTGAGAACTGGGATATTTTTGCCTGGTGTCCAGCTGACATGCCAGGCGTACCCAGGGAACTTGCTGAGCACCAACTCAAGGTTATTCCCGGATCAAAACCCGTCAAACAAGGTCTCCGTCGTTTTGACGGAAGAAGACGGAAGGCTATTGGCAAGGAAATTATCCGGCTTTTAGCAGCGGATTTCATCAAGGAAGTAATCCATACTGATTGGTCCGCAAATCCGGTCCTAGTACCGAAGAAAGACACCACTGCTCTTAGAATGTGTATAGATTACACAGGATTGAACAAGTTGTGTCCGAAAGATAGGTTCGCGTTACCGCGAATCGATCAAATAATAGATGCCACTGCAGGCTCCGAGCTTTTATGCTTTTTGGATGCATACTCCGGGTACCACCAAATACGCATGAAAAAGGAAGATCAGATCAAGACTTCTTTTATAACCCCGTATGGGACGTACTATTACATAACCATGCCTTTTGGCCTGAAGAACGCAGGTGCAACCTACCAGCGTTGCATGCAACGCTGTTTGCATAGTCAAATTGGCAGAAACGTTCATGTTTACGTGGACGATATCGCTGTCGTAACCAAGGAAAAAGATACACTCCTTGAGGATTTGCGAGAAACTTTCGAAAACTTGCGCACTTACAAGATGAAGTTGAATCCATCTAAGTGCGTATTCGGGGTTCCCTCAGGAAAACTTCTGGGTTTCATTGTTTCCCACAGAGGAATAGAAGTTAACCCGGAAAAGATCAAGGCAATCTTGAACATCTCAAAACCTACATGTGTAAAAGATGTCCAAAGATTGACGGGTTCCGCTGCAGCCGTCAGCAGATTTATCAGTCGGCTGGGGGATAAAGCCTTACCACTCTACAAGCTGCTGAAGAAATCCGACAAGTTCGAATGGACAGAAGAGGCTGATGCAGCGTTGGCCCAGTTGAAGGAAACCTTGATGAACGCTCCCATCTTGGCATCTCCAAAAGACGAAGAACCCATGTTATTATACCTTACGGCTACAAGTCGGGTTATTAGTGCGGTAATCGTTGTGGAGCGGACAAAAGAAGAACAAAGCATACCAGATCAACATCCGGTATATTACATAAGCGAAGTTTTTTCCGAATCCAAACAAAGGTATCCGCACTACCAGAAACTGGCATATGGCGTATTCTTTGCATCCAGAAAACTGCGCCATTACTTCCAAGGGCATTCCATAACAGTGGTATGCAAAGCACCACTAGGGGATATTATAAACAATGCGGAGGCAACCGGCCGAGTAGCTAAATGGGGCATCGAGCTGGCAGCCTTCGACATTAAGTACCAGCCAAGGACGGCAATAAAATCCCAAGTTTTGGCAGATTTCGTCGCCGACTGGACAGAAGCAATGGAAAAAACACCGATGCCAGAATCCGAGTACTGGATCATGCACTTTGACGGATCCAAGATGAAGGAAGGAGCTGGGGCTGGCGTAGTCCTAAAATCTCCCAAGGGAGACACAATGGAGTACGTATTACAAATACACTTCAACGCCAGTAATAACGTGGCAGAATACGAAGCTCTGCTTCATGGCTTGCATATTGCAAAAGAAATAGGGGTAAAACGCATCTTATGCTATGGAGACTCGGATTTGGTACAGCATCAGCTCAACCAAACCTGGGACGCGAAAAGCCCTATAATGGCCGAATATCGGAGGACGGTGGATGAGTTCGCCATCTGTTTCTTCGGGTTCGAAGTCCTTCACATAAAAAGGGAGGAAAACTGGAATGCGGATGCGTTAGCCCGCATGGGATCAGAGAGAGTAACAACTTTACCACCAGGGGTATTCGTCCAGCACTTGCATGAACCATCCATAAAAGGTGGAGACATTGATTACCCGCTGGCATCTGAAACAATCGAGGTCATGCTCGTTAAACCGGATTGGACAATTCCATACTTAAACTTCTTAGTCAATCAGAAGTACCCGGAAGGAGCAGACGAAGTCTTGCAAAGGCAAATACAGCGTCGGTGCAAAGGATACGTGGTGATCAACGACCACTTGTATAAACGCAGTACTTCCGGAATCTTTCAACGGTGTATTTCACCAGAAGAAGGAAGAGAAATACTGGAAGAAATCCATGCCGGCGATTGCGGACATCATGCTCAATCAAAAAGCATAGTCAAAAAAGCATTCCGGGCGGGGGTTTTCTGGCTAACAGCCAAGTCAGACGCCGAACGCATAGTGAATACATGCGAAGGATGTCAATATTACGCCAAGCAGACCAATTTGCCGGCCCAAGCACTTAAAACTATCCCTATCACATGGCCGTTTGCGGTCTGGGGGCTAGATATGATGGGACCGTTCAAAACTGCAAGAGGTGGACTTACACATCTACTCGTAGCGGTGGATAAGTATACAAAATGGGTGGAGGCTAAACCCATCAAAAAGCTGGATGGCGCAACTGCCAGAAATTTCATTATTGATTTAGTAATGAGGTATGGCGTCCCACATAGCATAATAACTGATAACGGGACAAATTTCTCCATTGGGGAGTTGGCAAAATACTGCCAACAAACGGGAATCCGCTTAGATCTTGCATCTGTGGCACACCCGCAATCTAATGGACAGGTTGAAAGAATGAACAGTTCAATCCTGCAAGGAATACACCCAAGACTCGAATCTCCTCTCCATAGAGCAGCTGGAGCGTGGGTAGAAGAGCTACCTTCCGTGTTATGGAGTATTCGAACGACACCAAATAGGTCAACTGAGCAAACCCCGTTTTTCCTAGTTTATGGTGCGGAAGCTATTCTTCCAACAGACATGATCCATGATAGCCCAAGAGTGCAGAATTTTGACGACTCGGATGCCGAAGAAGCACGACAGGATGCCGTCGATCTCTTAGAAGAGGAACGAGAACTTGTGCTTCAAAGATCTGCCATCTACCAGCAAGGTTTACGACGTTATCATAGTCGGAAAATCAGGCATCGTTCTTTTAAAGAAGGTGACTTAGTGCTGAGATTGGTGCAGCAAAGGAAGCACAAATTGGCCCCAGTATGGGAAGGACCATTTGTCATCAGTAAAGCCATGAAGAATGGATCATACTATCTTGTCGACATTCGAGATATGGAGGATGATCCCGAGAAGCCAAATCGCAAAAGAAAGAGAAAAATAGATGATGAACTAGGAGAGACAAAGAGGCCTTGGAGTATCCAGCAATTACGTCCCTTCTATACTTAGTTCAATTTCTATGTAAACATCTTTGAGACCATGAAATAAAGTTGTCGGAATGTTGTCATTCATGTTTCATCATAAGTACAAAATATTTTCGCCTCATCTATTTCCCAATGATCTTACAAATACTCAATGTTAACCCGAATTGTGCCTGCGTGCTCGGTGTTTAAAAGCTGAATGATTCGGCCTGTTAAAGGTTAAAGGAAACTCGGATTGTGCCTGCGTGCCCAAGTTTCAAAGCAGTTCCTTGTTTTCTCTAAATTTTATCTGATTGTGAATGTGTTGGGTTACTGAAACTAGTCATTAAAAATGCTTCTAGCATGATCCATGTTTTTGAGTTTTAAAAACTGTTTGGTTCGTCCCCAGTTACTCGACATGACGATACATTTGCTAGTTGAGCCATTTTTAAACACTAGAGCAGTTAAAACACAGTTGCCAGATTACTTAGAAGATAAAGGAACAGTCAAACCCGGAAAAACTTTGCAAGAAACTTGAAATTGCAAAAGGCGGAGTTCTTGTTTCGACAAACGACATAGAAGCATTACAATATGAATTGCATTGTAAAAATGCTCTTATACACATCCATCATTCGGGTCGAGTGTATTCCCTCAAGCATCCGAGTCTTCATCACTGCTATCATTCTCGGGGGCTGCGGGCACTTCTTCTTCCGGATAAGTAATGGAAATGTTGACCATAGAGGCAATCTTGGAAGCATGCCCTTTAACTTCGTCAAAAATCGCATTTCGTTGCGCTTCTGTATATCCTTGAGGGATACCGGATGCTACGCGCCAAGATTTGGCATTAGGGTAATGTAGACGCATAAGGCCAAGTGCCATGCGTGCACCACCTCGTGCGGCAGAGCGAAGGATGGATTCTTTCGACTCTGCTACTTCTGTGATGGCACCCGGAAGTCGGTAGACTTCCGAAAAGCATACAGTACTTGTGGGAAGGAATTTATTAATCAGCTGCATTCCTGCATTCCTGATTGAATTCCACACTTCCCCAAAGGCCCGGATCTTTTCAGTCCGAGAAATTCCTAGAAAATTTCCTGCTTTTTCGACAAAAGTAAAGGTTACATGGAAAGATACAAGAAATAAGACATGAAGACATTGGTAAAAAGAAGTTAACTTACCAAGAACCTTGTCAATTTCGTCGCCTTCTTTCATGCGCGGGAGTAGCATACTTTCCAAATCATTGATAACAGATTTATCTTCCGCTGCCTGTAAAGAGGCCTTGGATTGAGCAATCCCAAGGGCCAGATTACTGGCTTCTAGGTCTTCTTGAGCTTTCAGAAGTTCCTTTCGGAGGTTTGAGTTTTCCTCACGAAGCTGAGAAACATGGACAGCGTTTTCTGCTAATTTGTTGGCTTTGTTTAAAGCAGCTGGAGGGCAAAAATTAATTTGAGTTTACAAAACAATTCCGAAGAATTCTCCAGAGAAAACAAATGGTACAAAATAAAATACCGGTGGCTTTTGATAGTTGCCGCTGAGATGACGCTAGTTCGTTGCTTTTAGACTCAATAACAGATTGAAGGGTTTTTACTTCTCTGCTCTTGAGACTAAGCTTCTTAAAAACTTCCAAGTTTATGGCGTCTGCGGAATGCTAAAACATGGGAATGAAAGCCAGATGCTTAAGTTTGAACAGGCATATGAAGAAACATTAAGAAGAATTCATATTTCAACTTAATGCTTGGGGGATAGAAGTATTACCTGGCTCATTTCTCGCAAATCGATCAAGACCTCGTTGAATTCTTTGGCATATTCCGCGAAGAGAATTCCAACGTGATGAAGGCCATCGTGTATAACCTGACGAGGCGAAAATGCGATATCATTGCGAACAACTAATCCATTTTGTGGCCAAGGGCGAATCAGAGGCGCATGAACAAAGAATTTCTTTGCCTCCGGACGAATATATCCGAGTTCGTCGAATGGTTCTTCTTTTATCCGGATATCGTCCAGGTTGGGAATAGATTCCTCTTTGGTAGCTGATTGCCTTTTGCGCTTCTGATTGTTGTGAAACTCGGCATGTAATTTGTTGAGTTCAGCGTCGGAAGCAAGATCATTTTCTCCAAGTTCATCAAACTGGGAAGGAGTTAACAATATGTTAAAAAGCGGAGAGAGAAGATAATCTGAAGAAAAACGTGGAAACAAGGAAAGATAAATACCTTAGGGACCAGATTTTCCACGTGATAAATCGCCAGACTTTCCTCAATCTGACTACTGACGGCGACCAGTTCGTGAAGTCGTCCTATAAAATCCTTTCTGGTAAAGGCCTTATCTGTTCCTCTCATGCTATCTTCTGGCCCTTGGTATTCGCAAAGAAGTCGAGAACGAAAAGAGAGAGGTTGGATACGGCGTCCAAACCAGCACATAACGGTATCCTTCCCAACCAAAGAAGGTTGAGAGGAAGAAAGTTTGGCGGTGCGCCGCTTTATCTTCATCAGGTTTTCTGACAAATTTTCCCCTACTGCGGCTGTCCAACTCTCGCGAGGAGTAGCGGCAGAATTAACAAAGGGAGGAACCCCGGTTGCCCTACCTGGGAATGGAATGTCCTGATGATAAAAGAAAGAACCTAGCCAAGATTGGTTAGGTTCCGGCATTTCTATTTTTGGATACCATTCCTCCCTAAATTTTCTGAGGATGAAAGATACGGTTCCGCAAATGGGCGAAATGCCATTTGTGATGTTATGCTTTACCTCAAAGCAATATTGCCAGAAATTTAGGTCAGGCGTTATCCCGAGATATCCTTCGAAAAGGGCTTGGAAACTGGCTAAGTAGAGGATGGAATTCGGAGAAATATTGTGTGGTTGAACGCCATAAAAGTCAAGGACGTCTAGAAAAAAGGCGGAAGGGGGAAAACCCATACCTCTCGCAACATGAGAGGTAAGGATGACGCGTTCTCCGACTTCTGGCTTGGGCTCGGGTTCATCTTTCGAGATTCGCCATTTGCCCTTAACTATGGATCCCTCCTTTGACATCCGACGAAGAAGGACGAGAGAAGTATTACTCGGACTCCAATTGCCGACAATTTCTGTTTCGTTGTTGGCTCCGGTGGCAAAGCGCTCATCGCCACGGGAATGGATCTTGACCCTCGCCGTCGTTGGGATGAACGTAGGGGGTGCTGCGGAGCTCGATCCCGCAATGTCCGCGGTGGCGGAAGTGTTTTCTCCGCCCGCCGCGGAAGCCGTGGTCTTCTCCGGCTCGCCGCCGGTGTGCTTCTGCGATCCCGGCTGCGGATCCAGATCGCTGACGAGCTCGTCGATGGCTGCGCGGGTTGGCGACGACGGCGAGGAGGCCATCTTTTGGTGGCGCGTTTCGGTGCGTTTAGATGCTAAGTGCGCCTGGGACAAGGACTTGCTCTCGAGTTCGCGTGCGCGTCAATGGTGTGGGCAGTGAGGGAGTGAGGAAAGTTTCTGATGAGGACGATGATGGCTATTTATAGCCAGAAACCCGTTTAGATACGTGCCAACGGCTGTTTCGACCGTTGGATGCTCGACGCGTGTCGATCGCCGGAAACTACGGGAAATAAAACGGCAGGGGAATGATGGCTATCTCCTCGTTTCCCGTGAGAATCTGTCAGAGATACGCTGAGGGGTTTCCCGCGTGGAACCAAGCGGCGCTTGCGTCAGCATGTTTAAGACGTTGACGTTATGAGTTCCTTTTCCGCGAAGGATCGCGAGAAGAAAAGCCGGACTTTCATAGTTCTGAGTTTTATGTTACCATCTCCTTCAAAAGGAAAGTAGAAAGAATCAAGACTGCTGAATCAAGATTTCCCGGACAAAATGTATTTGGCGAAAGACGGAGAATCAGAGTTTTTGATCCTTCCTGGGGTCTACTGTCGGATATATACTGAATAGGGGTATAGAAGATGGTAGACAAAGAGCCGGACTACCAGGGTGGCCTACATGGTAATGGGCTTAGGTCCATTGGGCGGCCCAGTAGTCCGACGCGCAGAAGCCGGATTCTAGAAGAACCCGGATCACGGCCCGCGTGATCTGGCTTGGAGGAGAAGACGGATTCCTTACTTTCCAAGTTACAAGTTAAACGTAGTCTTCTAGGTTTCCTATTCTGTAAGCCCTAATCCGGCTATTATATAAAGCCGGACGGGAGATAGATTAAACAAGTTAAGTTAGACACAAGTTCAAGCTCTACGCAACTCGCCGAGAAGCTCATCCTCGCCGAGAAGCTAGATCTACACCCTCACATTGTAACCCTGATAAACGGGCTTTAGTCCCAATTAGTGAGAAGTGCAGGAGTAGGTACGCCGTACTGTCGCGACGTACCGAACCTGGGTAAAATCCCGTGTTCTGTGTTACTACGCTATCCCGTTACCCCACGTCTCTACCGTAGTCTCATGGCACCCCCGTCTATGAAAACTACTACGATGTCTCGACATCAATGGAAGTATTCGGATTTCTATTGGATGGTTTCACAGACGATGAATAGTAGAGGATGGTTGTCACACGTTTACGTGTTGGCCTACTCATATTGAGATACGGGTGCAGGTAGGCCCCGTAAGCCATTTATCTACTGTTTAGCGGGCTGTGAGTATCTTCTAAAAGTCCGGGTGCGACAAATGGTATCAGAGCCTGTCTGCCTGTAGGATCCCTTTTACTGGTCGCAGTTGAGTCTAGAAACTATTTTGTAGCTATATAGGAAAAATTAAACGTGAGAGTAGGGATTCTGTTCTTTTATTTTTTTTCCCACCCACCCTCCCTTTTTCTGGTAAGGAAGTGCAACGTTGTTTTCTCTTCTCATCTAAACTTTCAAGTTAGGATTTCACGTATCCTGGTTTCTCTAGGATAGTTATATCTACTAGACCATAGGAATGGAGGTGGTTGTGACATGATTTATCATGTTGCCTACTCACGATTGAGAATGGAGGCACATAAGCCCCGGAAGCAGATCCTCTATTCCTTAAGAAGTAGATATTGATCCTTTAGAAGCCCGGATGGGGTTTTCCGTAGTACCTTAGGAGTGTTTTGGTCTCGTGTTTCCCAAATGTTGCTTCGATATCCTGTTCATCTCAACACCTTTTCGTCCGTTGGAACCTTGTTGTTGCTTGCCACTTCAGTTTTTCTACCGGCGTCTAATCAAAGCTTCCCCGATCATCTGCAGATGGATCTCAGGTTCTACCCGCAGGTGGTTCGTATGACTCGTTGCGAGAGCACTGCCGGTTATCCGGAGATGCTGAGAGACATGGTCACTTTTCTGGGGTTCCGTTGGGCACCAGAGTACCAGGTCTACGAGCAGCAGCGAGAGTTTGAGCAGACCTACTACCAGGCTATCGTCTACATTCTGTCAGATGATGGCATGAGCGTAGTCCACCGCTACGAGAGAGTGGGTTCCACAGTGGATATGGCTGTGCAGCAGGCAGCTTATGTGAGCCTCACCGTCCTTCGTGCTGACTACTGGGGATTTGACGATTCCATTTATCGCCACATCCCCCGTGGTTACATCACTTAGGAGGGAGCTCACTTCACTCTCTACGACAACTTGGATGTTTACGAGCATGATAACTCCAGGCTGCACACCACCGCTCAGTTTGTGAGACACAGTGACGCAGTCGCCCGCACACTATCTCAGGAGTTGGCTTCAGTCAGAGAGCAGCTTTACCTTGCTTTGACTCGTCTGGCGACTTACACCACATACTTTGTTGGAGATGAGCGCTTTGCACGTTTCGATCAGCCAGTTGGGCGTCGTCTGCCAGATGCTGGAGGTTACGAGCCGATCAGAGGTCCACTCCTTAACCTTGGTGCTGGTTACACTGGGATTCCCCGCTTTGGAGCATAGGGAGTCAACGCTATGTACTTCACCACGCTTAGAGTCGGTCTCAGACCACGTCAGATCTACGTGGATCGTCGTTCCACCTACTTTCGTGGGCATGCTCCTCACCGTACCTCTCGCCGTACTCCTCGCCGCCGTCCTGCGTGATGAGCATGGGAGTACCGATGTATCCATTCTTAGCTATGTTTAGTTATCCTTTGACATTCGAACCATTTATGGTGTGTTGGATATTCTGATGTAATTGAACATGTGATGGTGAACCTTGTGGTTGTCTATTCATGCGTCGGAATAATCTCTCTTTCGGTTGCCAAGTCTATCCTTTTCTATTGTTGTGCTAAAATGCATTTCCATTCAGGATGCCGCCAACAAGGAACAACACGCCTGAGCCACCGCCAATCACGGAGCTGTTGACTCAGATGACCCAAGTCATGACGAAGATGGCCCAGTTTCAGGCTAATCAGCACATCAACCAGACAGCTCCACGAGTCAGCATCAAGGAGTTTCTCAGTCTGGGCCCAAGAGCTTTCGTGGCCACACGCGAGCCTCTGGACGCTGATGACTGGATCCGTGAGATAGCCAAGGCTCTGGAGATTGCACGCGTAGCTGAAGAAGACAAGGTCAAGTATGCCTCCTATCTGCTGAAGGGTCAAGGAGCTTCTTGGTGGGAAAACTTCCAGGCCATGAGAACGGGGATGCCAGTCACGTGGGATCGTTTCAAGGAAGCCTTCCTGAAGCACCACATTCCAGATGGTCTCATGGAAAGAATGCGTGAAGAGTTTTGCTCACTCAAGCAGGGCAAGTTGGACGTCATCGGGTATCAGAGTGAGTTCAATCGCCTCGCTCGATACGCTGGAGATGAGGTGTCCACTGAAGCTAAGAAGATGGCAAGGTTCCGCAGAGGCTTTAACCCGGAACTCAAGTATGCCCTCACCAATGTCAAGGCCAACAGCTTCGAGGATCTCGTTAACACCGCGCTCAATGAAGAAAATGGGCGCAAGGCGTTCGAGGAGTCTCGCAAGCACTCGCGTGAGGGTGGTTCCTCCTCGAACATGACCACCCCTCCGCAGAAGCGCCGCATCTAGGTACCAAATGGTGCTGTCACTCGGGCTCCATACGCCCAAACTTCTGCAGGCTTCGCTCCCCGCCCACCCAACCCTGCTCAGCTACATGATCAAAGGGCTTCAATGGGGCAGCCAAGGCCAGGGCCCCTCGTGTCGTCACATGCTACAAGTGCAAGCAGACGGGGCACTACGCCGACAAGTGCACGCAGAGGCAGCTACCTCCACCACCACCTCGTCCTAACACAAACCAGGCAATGATGCGCGCTCCCCCGCCTAAGGCCTTCAACTCCAACAACAGGCCTGTCGGGAGGACCGCAAGGGTGAATCATGTCAAGATCGACAAAGCTGAGGAAGCTCCTGACGTCGTTCTCGGTACATTCCCCGTAAACTCTATTCCAGCTAAAGTATTGTTTGATACCGGAGCATCACATTCTTTCGTGTCAAAGATCTTCGCGACAGCAATTAAACTCCCTTTTGTTGGTTTGGGTTCCCCGCTAGTGGTCAACTCCCCTGGAGCAACTATGCAAACTTCCAAGATCAGTCACAAAAATCAAATTCTAATTGGAGGCCACATATTCCTTGCTTCTCTCATGTTGCTGGGAAATTCTGACATTGATGTCATTCTTGGTATGGATTGGCTGAAGGCCAATAAAGCAAGAATTGACTGTGCTCAAAAGTCAATAACTCTGTCCCACCCTTCTGGCCTGATAATCTATTCTCAACATGAATCAAGTTCCATTCAGCTATGCACCCTCAATGCAAAACCTCTACCTTCACTTGAAAATGTTCCGGTGGTTTGCGACTTCCCTGACGTCTTTCCAGAAGAGTTGCCAGGAATGCCTCCGGACAGAGCTGTTGAGTTCGTGATCGAACTTGAACCAGGTACTGCTCCAATCTCTAAGAATCCCTACAAGATAGGAACTCCCGAGCTGAAGTTGTTGAAGGAACAAATTGATATGTACATGGAAAAAGGTTACATTCAACCTAGTTCCTCGGCTTGGGGATACCCAACTCTTTTCGTTGCGAAGAAGGATCAAACAAAGAGACTCGTTGTTGACTATCGTCCTCTGAACGAGAAAACCATCAAAAATAAGTATCCAATTCCTCGTATCGATGATCTTTTTGATCAACTTGCTGGAGCCTCAATATTCTCCAAGTTGGACTTGAGAATGGGTTACCATCAAATAAAGACCAGAAAAGAGGATATTCCAAAGACAGCCTTCACCACTCGCTACGGTCTATATGAATTCACCGTCATGTCCTTTGGTCTCACCAATGCACCGGCGACTTTCTCTCGACTCATGAATTCTGTCTTCCATGAATACCTAGACAAGTTCGTTGTGGTATATCTTGATGACATTCTTGTCTACTCCAAATCTGAGGAAGAACATGAAGAACATCTTCGTCTAACTCTCATGAAACTTCGCGAGCATCGTCTCTATGCCAAGTTCTCCAAATGTGAGTTTTGGATTTCCGAATTCGTTTATCTTGGCCATGTCATCTCTGCCAAGGGCATAGCCATTGATCCAGAAAAGGTTAAAGCAATTGTTGATTGGAAACCTCCAAAGACGGTGAAGCAAGTAAGAAGTTTTCTTGGCTTGGCTAGCTATTGCCGTCACTTCGTCCCAAACTTCTCCAAGATTGCCAAACCTCTCACTGACCTCACAAAGAAGGACAAGAAGTTCGTTTGGTCTCCACAATGTGATGAGAGATTCAATCTCCTGAAGACTAAACTCACTTCTACACCAGTTCTGGTTGGCCCAGATCCTTCCAAACCTTTCCAAATATTCTGTGATGCTTCTCTCCAAGGTCTAGGTGCAGTTCTTATGCAAGAACGTCAAGTTGTGGCTTATGCTTCACGTCAGTTGAACACACATGAGCTCAATTATCCCACTCATGACCTTGAACTTGCAGCAGTTGTGTTTGCCCTCAAGAAATGGAGACAATACTTGTTGGGTAATCGCACTGAAATCTTTTCCGATCATAAGAGTCTGAAGTACATCTTCACTCAACCAGATCTAAACCTCAGACAAAGGAGATGGATTGAAAAGATCAAAGACTTTGATCTTACCATTTCTTACACTCCAGGCAAGGCTAATGTTATGGCCTATGCTCTCAGTCGCAAGTCGTATTGCAATAATCTCATGATCATGGAAAGCCAACCTCCTCTTCATGAAGAATTCTAGAAGCTCAACCTTGGTCTTGTTCCTCAAGGCTATCTTGCAAACTTGACAGCCAGTCCAACACTCGAGGACAAGATTCGTTCTGAACAACTTCGTGATGCTGAAATCAAGAAAATTGTAGAACACATCAAAGCAGGCAATGAGAAATTTGAGTGCTTCTCAATTGATGACAAGGGAACTGTGTTCTTCGAAGGACGCATTGCAGTTCCTCAAATTCAAAGTCTCAAAGATGTCATTCTCAAGGAGGCTCATGAAACTCCTCTCTCCATACACCCTGGAAGTACAAAGATGTACCAGGATCTCAAGACACTGTATTGGTGGCCTAGCATGAAACATGAAATTGCTCAATACGTTTCTGAATGCGACGTTTGTCAACGTGTTAAGGCAGTTCATCAGAAAACAGCCGGTCTTCTCCAACCTCTGAAAATCCCTGAGTGGAAGTGGGACATGATTGAAATGGACTTCGTCACTGGTTTTCCAAAGTCCAAGAGGGGCAACGATGCAATCTTCGTTGTCATTGATCGACTCACTAAAGTCGCTCACTTCTTTCCTGTCAAAGAGACAATCTCAGCTAGTCAGTTAGCAGAGCTCTACACAGCAAAGATTGTTCCTCTTCATGGTGTTCCGCTAGAAATAAGCTCAGACCGTGGAAGCATCTTCACTTCTCATTTCTGGAAAAGTTTTCAAGAAGCCTTGGGCACAAAGCTTCTGTTCAGCACAGCCTACCATCCTCAGTCTCAAGGGCAAGTAGAAAGAGTCAATCAGATTCTCGAGGATATGCTCAGAGCATGTGGTCTCTCTTTTGGCATGAAATGGGAGGAATGTCTTCCATATGCTGAATTCTCCTACAACAACAGCTTCCAGGAAAGCCTAGGCATGGCACCATTTGAGGCTCTCTATGGTCGTAGATGCAGGAGTCCAATCAATTGGTCTGGAGCTGGTGAACGTTCACTCTTAGGCCCTGACATTGTTAAGGAAGCCGAAGAGAAAGTTTGCATCATCCGTGACAATCTGAGGATTGCTCAATCTCGTCAGAAAAGCTACTATGACAGCAAGCACAGGGACATGGTCTATGCAGCTGGAGACAAAACATATCTCCGTGTAACTCCCCTCAGAGGCACTCATCGTTTTGGTGTCAAAGGAAAGCTTGCACCAAGATATATTGGTCCCTTCAACATTCTCTCAAGGCGTGCAGAAAATGCCTATCGTCTTGAACTTCCAGAAAAGCTATCCAAGGTGCACGATGTCTTTCACGTGTCACAGCTCAAGAAATGCTTCAAAGATCCAGGTCGTGCAGTTGATCATGATTCAATTGATCTGCAAGAAGACCTCTCTTATGAAGAGCATCCTGTTCGCATTCTCGATGAGACCGAGCACAAAACTCGCAACAAGAGCACCAAGTTCTTAAAAGTGCAGTGTTCTCATCATTCCGATAAAGAGGCAATGTGGGAGACCGAAGAGGATCTTCGCAAGAAGTATCCGGACTTTTTCTCTTCTCAGTAGGAATCTCGGGGCGCGATTCCTTCAAGGGGGGCGTTTTGTAACATCCAAAGTATGAAAAACAACCTTAGAATGCTTGCTCCTTGTTTAATTTCAGTTTGCATCATTCCATCATGAGCATTGCATTTGTTTCCACTTGTTTTCCATTTGAAATTCAAACCAATTTTCAAAATTTGGTTCATACTTGGTATGTTCCAATGTGTTCAAAATAGTTTCCAAACAGCAACAATTCAATTGTTTCCAATAAACTTGAATTTTCATATATTTAACTTGGTTAAATTTTCAATATTTCATTTGTTGCAAAATTTAATCAAATCCAATTAAATTTCAAACAACAACAAAAATTTAAAATTTTGAAAAACAAAAGTTTGTACAACTGGGCTTTTGCAATAAAGAACCTATAAAAATTATCACCAAAAATTTTGAAACCCCAAAACCCTATTCTATTTCTATCCTTTTCTTTCCTACAAAAAAAAAGTAAACAGAAAAAATAAAAAAACAGAAAAACAAAAGGGGGGGCAGGCCAGCCCAAGTGGGCTGAGCCCACCACAGCTCCGAGGCCCAGCCCCCTTACCTGCTCCCCGTCGTCCTCCTTCGTACGGAGACAGAGAGGGAGGGAGCTCCCCCACCTGCAGCGCCACCTGCCCCTCCTCCTCCTCTACTTAAGCCGAGCGGCCGTGCCCTAGTTCTCCTTTCCCTCCTCCATCTCCGCCGCCGTTTTCTCCTCCTCCTCCTTCCTTCTCTCTCTCGCTGCCCTGCCTCGCTGCTCCCTGAAGTTCCACCACCGCGACAGCAGAGGAGCACGACCGGCGATCGCCGCACCCATGGAGCCCCTCCGAGCAGGCTGAGCGCGGGAATCGTCTCCCCACGTACCCACCTTCCTCCTCGTTTCCAGGAACAGACCCGAGCGGCCTCGGAGCACCACCACCGCGTCGTCGACGTCGACTGTCACCGCCACCTCACCGAGTCGTCCTCCTCCTCCTCTACTTCCCCACGGTGAGCGTCACCATCTTCTCCTCCCTCTGTTCCCTCCTGTTAACCGCACGCACACCCTGCACCTCCCTGTACTCGACCACGCGCAGCAGCGCTCGCCGCCGGCGTCCACCGTCCGCCTCTGTCAGCCAAAGTTCAGTTAACTGAACTTTTGTTTCAGTTAACTGACGAAGCAGCACCTCAAAACCCCCTCGCCCTCTTCCCTGTCACGATCCAGCAGCCCAGCCCAGTGGCCACAGGCCCGTGCGCGCAAGCGCCGCGTCGCGAGTTCAAACCCCCCGCGCGCAGGATTAAAACCCCCTTTTTGCTTCGCTTTGCCACGCGCGCAAGCGGGCCCCACCTGTCATTGACAGTGGATGCCACGCACGCACACACCCACACGCCACGCAGGCGCCAGCAGGGCGCTGGCCCACTGCCAGTGACCCAGGGCTGCTCTGCCCTGCGTAACAAAGTTCCAGGGCCCTTTCTGAAAACTTATTTTTGCACCTAAGCCCCTGGAATAAATTTAAGACTTTTAAAATTGCAGAATAGCCCCCAGATTTCAAATTCAAATATCTTTGGCATTTAAAATTCAAATTGGGTAAATAAAATATGTTTTCCAAACCAAATTAAATTCTCTACCTAAATATAAACTTTGTTTACTGTTTTGAATATTTTAAATTGGGGAAATATTTAAATCCTTGTGTAATCCATTTGATATTGCAAAATTCATAACTTGGGCATAAAAATTCCAAATTCAACAAACTAAATATGTTTTACATCCCATTTTTCATGAACTTTGCAAATATCAATTTTGTGTTCTGTTTTAAATAAATTAAATTGCTGAAAACAACTGTTTCTTATTTAATGCATTTAAAATTGTCAAATTAATAACTTGCTCATTTTAAATCCATTTTCAACAAATGAAATATGTATTCCATCTAAAATTTTGTGTTCTTTCCAAATATGAATTTTGTTGTCTGTTTTGAACAATTAAAATGGGTGAAAACAATAAGTGTTTGTGTAACTCATTTAAGAAGCCAAATTTCATAACTTAATAAATAAAATTCCAAACTTGGTAAACAACATATCAAATTGAAGCTATTATTGTTTTCTTATTGTTTTCATCATCCATGCATCATTCTAATCAACTTTCACATGATGGTTATTTGTAGATCACTTAATTCAACTTTAATTATTGGGCCTTTCTATATGCAACCCAAATTGCATATGGGCCCATTTAAATATGTTTACCATGTCAACTAGCTTATCTTTGATGCATCAATTAAATTGTCATGCATCATCCCATGTTTGTGCATTATGCCATGTTATTGATTGTTCGTCTCTCTTTGTTGTTTGTTGTCGCACCCGGACTTCTAGAGGATACTCGCAGTTCCGTTGAACAGTAGTTGATTGGATTACGGGGCTTACCGGCACCCGCATCTCTTACGAGTAGGCCAACACACGTAGGTGTGACAACCAACCCCTACTGTTCATCGTCTACGTAAACCATCCCATAGAAATCAGGATACTACCATTGACGTACTTCATACCATACACACATGGTACGTCAACGGCGTTTAACAGAATGATAGCACAACATATCTCTAGGACACAAATAAATAGAAATAAGTCGCAAATAGCTCTCACTAGAGCAGAGATAGCAAATACAATCATCCAGAGGACACATGTCCCAACATAACATCATTACATCTCAGCGGAAGCATTCAAAGGGTCTGAGTACAGACAAATCCAAATAGGCTTAAGAAGTCGGGAATGAAAAGAAAACGGAGCCCATCCACGATATCTCGGATCCTGCCCGGGTCCGCTATCTACTCGTCAGCAGCCTCGTCAAACTCCATGTAGTAGCCGTCACGGGGATCCTCGTAAGCGTAGTCTGCGGAAACCACAGCCCCAAAGGGGTCAGTACATAAACGTACTGGCAAGCAAGACTCACAGTTCACCAAAGTGTAACCCGTCAACACCAAGCACAGATGCCTTGGGTTCAGCGGAAGAAAGGGGATATAAAAGATGCTGCAACTGGCTGCTCTAATCAACTACAGAACATGATACAACTTCCGGGTAATAGAAAGGGGATGATATAGCGTATCGTAACCAACTATAACTAACCACCAAACAAACCCATCCTGGATCTCGCCCCTTATCCAAAGAAGCAATACGAGGATAACTCACACAGTTGGATTAATGATGGATCAAGTTATTGTGGCAATAAGGCTATTACTAGTCAAGTTATCATTAGTTAGGTGTAAGTTGTTCTGAGTACTTGTTAGCCAGTACTTTCACCAAGTTAACCATAACCGCGGAAAACACGGCTTCTCGAGAAGATTTATCCCTGCAGGGGTGCACCAATTTGGCCGTACACGTAAGAATATCCCGCCAGACGGGAATCAAACCCACCAAGCGAGGCACTCTACACAACTCAACTCTTCTTCGCATCAAGCCCAAAGAACCCTGTGCAGTGAGCGCACGGCTAATCAAGCCCCACGAAGAAAAGGGGACCCTCATAGCACTCTAAGAACGTGTCTCCCTAAATGCCGACTACAAAAGTTCCACCCTGGCCTCGGGTTCGTACCTGCATATGCGTGCGGCAAATGGAAAACCCGAACTAAATGAGGCGATTTGGACGAGATGCGAATCGAATCAAATTGAGGGGGGCGCCCATACACGCTTCCCACATGCGGATAGTGCGCTCATCATGGATCAGTAGACAAGACCCTTTTCCTATTAGGGTCGACACTAGCAGGCCTCAAAACCACGCCGGGCCTCCTGCCGGTGCCTTATCAGCAAATTATTCTTACCTCAAGATTAACAAGTTGTTGTTTAACATCGAGCCCTAGAACATAATGAAAATATAGTAACAGAAAGTAACGGGTAACAGACTCGAGCAAAACAACCCTAAGCATGCTAGTAAGACACGGCAACAATCAATGGGGTTATAGGAGTGGAGGTGAGGCAATATCAGGGTTCAGGGTATCATGTGATAGGTTCATAACAGAAACAACTATTCATAGGGCTAGCAGAAATAGACAACGGAAAGTATCGGTAATCAATGTTGAAAGGAACACAGTGGTTCATGTGAGTGATAACTTGCCTGCAAACTCAGCAGCCTGGTACTGAGCTAGATCCTCAGAAGGGGTGTCGTAAGTATCGTCTGTCTCAACGTCGTCGTCTATCCGAGAAGAAGCAAACAAACAATGCAGAAAGATAAACAATCAATAACATGGCATAGTGCACAATCATGGGATGATGCATGTCAATTTAATGGATGCATCAAAATAAACTAGTTGACATGGTAACACAATTTAAATGGACCCATATGCAATTTGAGTTGCATATGACAAGCCCATGAATTATGGTTGAAACAATTGTTTTACAACTAGCCAATAGGTGAAAGTGGATTAGTATGATGCATGGATGAGGAAAACAGAAAAATAACAACAATAGAAACAATTTAAGATAGGGTTTACCAAGTTTAGAAATTTATTTATTAAATTAAGAAATTTTGGTTCCTTAAAGGTGTTACACAAGCATTTGTTGTTTTCAGCAATTTAAATTGTTCAAAAAAAATAACAAAATTCATATTTGGTAAGTACACAAAATTTTAGGTGGATTACATGTTTCAATTATTGAAAAAGGAATTACAATGATTTAATTATGAATTAAACAAGTTTAAACAAGGTTTAAATGAATTTAAAACAAGTTTGAATATTATTTGAATTTTATTTGTTCAAAACATAAAACCAAATTCATATTTGAAAAGTTTATACTTTTCTAGTTTGAAAACATATTTTATAAGTTCAAAAATAATTTAATTTGAGCAAGTTATGAATTTAGCAATTTTAAAGGATTTAAACAAGGTTTAAATTATTTAATCAATTTTTAATTATTCAAAACATGAAAAAAAATTTATATTTGAAAAGATGGTTCAAAATAGCATGGAAAACATATTTTATTTATGTCATTTGGATTAAGGATGAATTAGTTATGCAATTATTCAAATTTCAAATGAACTGTTTGAATTTGAAATTTGAGTGCATTTGAATTATTCAAAACAGATTACAAATGGTTTAAATAGATAGATAATGAAATTTGGTTCAACAAACATATTTTACTTTTATTATTTGGAGTTGTAAAATAAAAGTTATTAGCATTTTCAATTAGAGGACCAATCTGTAATTAAAAGGACCTAAACTGAAAAAGAAAAAGGCCGAATTTCTTTTTATACCGCGCAGCTATCTACCCTAGGGCACTGCCAGTGGGACCTGGGCCAGCGTGGCACTGCGTGGCAGCAGTGGCCACTTACAGGTGGGCCAGGCCTGTCAGTGCCCAGCGCAAAAGAGTGGATTTAATCGCGCGGGGCAGGACTCGATCCTGCGCCCTGCTGCGCGCGCGCAAGCACTGCAACCAGTGCGGTGGTCGATTCAGTTTTGTCAGTATAGCGCGCGTAGACAGGTTAACATTCAGTTCGTTTATCTGAACTTTTTAACAACGCGCGCTTGACTGAACTTTGACAGGGAAAACGACCGGCGGCGAGCTGCCGTGGACGGCGTGCTCGTGCTGCTGCTGGGCTCGAGTGTGTGCTGCGGTGTGCGGTGGTGCTCGCACAAGCAGAGAGAGAGGGAGCGGAGAGGAAGGTGGCTGCTCACCGGCGCAGTAGACGTGGCAGAGGCCCGAGGAAGATCGCTGTCGCCGGCGGCACGGGAGAGGATGGCGGCGGCGTTGTGGTGAATCTCCGTGCACGCTGGGGTGTCCAGGAGGTCGAGGAAGATGAGGTGGACCGATTCCCGTGGCTAAGATGGATGGTGGCGCAACGAGGTGGCGGTGGTCATCGGAGGTTCAGACACGGCGGCGCTCGGGTGGTTGCAGAGGTGGGGAACGGGGCAGTGAGAGGTGGAACGGCGGCGGAGCTCGAGGGAGGAGGGTAGCAGGTAGGCTAGGGCAGCACAGGGGCCTAGGGGGGCTTTTTATAGAGGGCTAGGGGCTCTGCTGGCCGTGCGCTGCTGCTGCCGGCGACGTGGCACCGGCGGATCTCCTGCCGTACTGTTAGAAGAAGGAGGGGGCGAACCGGTACGGGCCGAGGGGAAGGTAAGTTGGGCTGGGCCTGCGTGCCCCCCTCCTCTGGCCGTTTTTCCCTTTTATTATTTTTGTTCTGTTTTTTTTTTGCAGAAATGGAAATTAGGAAGAAAGCTAGGGTTTTGAGTTAGGAAATTTTTTAGAAAAATTTGTGTGAGTTAGTAATTACAATAGCAACAAAATGCCCACTTTGGTTTTCCAAAAAGTTTAAATTGTTTTGCTGTTTTGTAAATGATTGAATTTGGATGATTTTTGAGATTAAATTGATTATTGAAAACAAGATTTTGAATAGGGTGATCATATGATTTTAATTGGAAGCAAAAGATTATAATGTTGTGTAATTTTCATAATTTCAAAATTGGGTGCTGTTTGCAATTGAATTTGAAATAATATTTGAATTAAGTTTGGATTAATTGAATTATTAAAAGCCATAATTTTAATGGTTTGAACCTTATGGTTTAATGGAAACAAATGGTGGTTTTAATTGAACTTTTTAGTTGGAAAAAATGTAACAGAGCAAGTATGAAACAAAGCATTTAAAATTGTTTGAATTTTAATTGTGAAAAACAAATAAAAACAGATGCAAACAAAATGAAAACAAATGCAATGAGTATGATGACATGATGCAAAACTTTAATTAAACAAGAAACAAACATCTAGGGTTGGTTTTCATACTTGGGATGTTACATTTGTTTTCTTCTTCCCGAATAGACGACGACGTTGAGACAGACGAGGTTTACGACACTACTTCAGAGGAGTTAGCCCAGTACCAGGCTACTGAGTTTACAGGCAAGTATTCACTCATCTGAACCATTGTGTCCTTTCCACACTGGATACCGATACTTTCCGTTGTCTTTTCTGCTAGCCTTAAGATTCGTTGCTTGTGTTCCGATCCTATCACATGTTATCCTGTAACCCTGATATAGCCTCACCTCCACACCTATAACCCTGTTGCCTGTGTCTTACTAGCATGCTTAGGGTTGTTGTGCTCGAGTCTGGTGTCCGTCATTTCTTTTACCATCTTTATTATGTTCTGGGGGCTCGATGTTTAAACAACAACCTGTTAATGTTTGAGGTAATGCTAATTTGATGATAAGGCACCGGCAGGAGGCCGGGTATGGTTTTGAGGCCTGCTAGTGTCGAACTCAGGAAAAGTTCTTGTCCTCTGGATCCATGTTGAGCGCGCTAACCGTATGTGGGGAGCGTGTATGGGCGCCCCCCGCAACTCTGATTCGATTCGCATCTCGTCCAAATCGCCACACTTAGTTCGGGCTTTCCATTTGATGCACGCATATGCAGGTATGAACCCTTGGCGCCAGGGTGGAACTTTTGTAGTCGGCATTTAGGGCGGCGTGGTCTTCCAGTGCTATGAGGGTCCCCCTTTTCTTCGTGGGGGCTCGATTAGCCGCGCACGCACAGCACGTGGTTCTTTGGGCTTGATGCAAAGAAGAGTTGGGTTGTGTTGAGTGCCTCGCTTGGTGGGTTTGATCCCCGTCTGGCGGGATATTCTTACGTGTACGGCCAAATTGGTGCACCCCTGCAGGGTTAAATCTTCTCGAGAAGCCGTGTTGTCTGCGGTTATGGATGACTTGGTGATAGGGCTGGCTAACAAGGATTAGACAACTTACACCTAATTAATAATAATTTGACTAGTAATAGGCTTATTGCCACAATAACCTGAACCTTCATTAATCCAACTGTGTGGGTTATCCTCGGATTGCTTCTTTGGATAAGGGGCGAGATCCAGGATGGGTTTGTTTGAGGTTAGTGGTAGTTGGTTCCGATGCGCTATCTTATCCCTTTCTTTTAGCCGGATGTTGTAGCGTGTCTCTGTAGTTGGTTAGGGCAGCCCGTTGCCGCACCTTTGAGCCACCTATCTTCCGTTGAACCCAAAGCATCTGTACTTGGTGTTGTCAGGTACCCTTGGTATCTTGTGCGTCTTGCTTGCCAGTACTCGTCTGTACTGACCCCTTTGGGGCTGCGTGTTCTGCAGACTACGTTTCCGAGGATCCCCATGGTGGCTACTACGTGGAGTATGACGAGGCTGCTGACGAGTAGATAGCGGACCCGGCCAGGATCCGAGACTTCGTGGATGGGCTCCGTTCTTTCGTTTCCGGCCTCTTAGGCCTATTTGGATCGTGTCTGTACTCAGACACTTTGGATGCTTCCGCTGTGATGTAATGATGAATTGTTGGGACATGTGTCCTCTGCATGACTGTATTTGCTATCTCTGCTCTAGTGAGAGCTTTTGCCACTTATTCCTATTTCTTTGTGTCTTAGAGATTTGTTGTGATATCACTTGTTCAAATGCCGTTGACGTATCATGTGTGTATGTTATGAAGTACGTCAATGGAAGTATTCGGATTTCTATTGGATGGTTTCACAGACGATGAATAGTAGAGGATGGTTGTCACACGTTTACGTGTTGGCCTACTCATATTGAGATGCGGGTGCAGGTAGTCCCCGTAAGCCATTTATCTACTGTTTAGCGGGATGTGAGTATCCTCTAAAAGTCCGGGTGCGACAGTGTCTCTTTGTACAGGAGTACCAGGCAACGAGCAGATCAGGAAAACATCGTTGAACTCGCTCGATCTTGCTTTAGATGGGCGATGGGTGCCTTAGTACATTGCTGCGAATCGATCGATCCATCGATGCTGCCTGAAGTTTATGTAGTACTAGTACGCGGCCGATCGATCGAGACTATTTTTTTTCTTTCAAGGGAACGATGGAGACTAGCTAGCCACTAGTACGCGTGTGATTGATGGCTAGCTGAAGTTGGTTCTTATATAGATACAAGTATATATACTTGTAAATATTCTGTAAAATATACTTGCAATATATAGAGGGTAATCTCACCACCTCAACCAAAGAGAGTTATCACACCTATCTAGCCACTCTCATCCCTCCAAACCAAAAAGAAAATTGGTTATCCCCAAACTCTTCTCATCCCCTTAACCAAACACAAAAAATGGCTATCCCTAACCAGGTGGTTGGGATAACTCCATCCCCTGAATCATATCCCCTAAACCAAACACACCCTAATAGTATCGTCGGCCGTGCCTAATCCTAGGCTGAGCCACGTGGTCCGACACGTCGTAGCCAGTTTACTAATCGTGCCATTTCTTGTACCGGGCCGTGACGTGCCGGGCCGCCCGTTTGGCCAGTATAGGTCCGACCGACCGAACGAACCGCGACGGTTCCGCCTCCATCCCCCAAACCCCTTCTCCTCCTCGCTGCCGCCCCCATTTCCCGCGCTCTCCACCGCCGCCACCGCCATGGCCAAGCAGCCGAAGCAGCTGGTTCTCTCCCGCTTCTTCTCCCCCAAGCCCCCACCACCCACTACCTCCGCCGCCCAACCGCGACCGCCCACCCCTCCTCCTCCCCCTCCCAAACCCTCCCCCTCGACCGTCGCCTCCTTCTCCCCCGCCAAGCGCGCGCGCGCCCTCTCTCGCTCCCACAAACCCCCCGCCAAGAAGCCCAGACCCAACCCCGACGCCGTCCGCCGCAGGCTCCTCGAGCCGCCGCCGCCCTCCCCTGCCGCGAACCCTACCGCCGCCCGGGGCTACACCCCGCTGGAGCAGCAGGTGGCTGACCTCAAGGCGCGCCACTCGGGCGTGCTCCTCATGGTCGAGGTGGGTTACCGCTTCCGTTTCTTTGGCGAGGACGCCGCCGCCGCCGCCGCCGTCCTCGGCATCGTCGCCCACCCCGACCGCAGCTTCCTCACCGCCAGCGTCCCCACCTTCCGCCTCGGCTTCCACGTCCGCCGCCTCGTCGACGCCGGCTTCAAGGTCGGCGTCGTCCGCCAGACCGAGACCGCCGCCATCAAGGCGGCCTCGCACGGCGGGGCGGCCACGTTCGCCCGTGAGCTGTCCACGGTGTACACGCGCGCCACCATCGAGGCCGCGGCCGGGGAGATGGAGGGCGGGGGTGGCGCACCTGAGGAAGAAAACAGGTACCTCGTGTGTGTGGTGGACAGGGAGGTGGATGCCGTCGGGAG
Organism: Alopecurus myosuroides; assembly: GCA_028641055.1. Taxonomy (NCBI): domain Eukaryota; kingdom Viridiplantae; phylum Streptophyta; class Magnoliopsida; order Poales; family Poaceae; genus Alopecurus; species Alopecurus myosuroides. Next base: position 251,045,367 of record CM054059.1, read on the forward strand.
GGAGGGATTCGAGGTGAAGGTCGGGGTGGTGGCCATCGAGGTCTCCACCGGCGAGGTCGTGCACGGGGAGTTCATGGATGGCGCCTCCAGGAGCGGGCTTGAGGCCGTGCTGCTTGGCTTGGCGCCCGTTGAGGTCATCCTCGGCATCCCGCTCTCGTTCGCTACCGAAAAGGTAATATAGACATCTGAATCCTTGTTTGGTAAGGTTTAGATATTGAGTGATTCACAATGCACCCAGTTGCTGAAGTTGCACTGATGTACTGAAACATTAACTAGTAGACTATAGACTCTGCAATCCTTATCAGTTCGCAAGCTGTAATTTTACCCTGTTTATTATCTTTGTGGGATTGTGGCGAATTTATATGGAAAATTTGTTAGGTTTATTGCTTGTGTAGCCTAATAGACCTTCAGAGCCACGAACAATCATTAGTACAAATGTAGCTTGGCAGTAATAGTTATTGCAAATTACTCTAATGTGAGATTTATTATCTTTTCTTCGGCTACATTCTATAGTTATTGCAATTTTGAGCAAGTGTTACATTGCTCCTTCCAGTTCTATATTGCTCGAGATCCTCTGATTGATGTTCTCCTCCACTTGTTGTCTAGCTGATGAGGGCCTATGCGGGACCTGCCTCTAATGTCCGGGTTGAGTGCACCCAGCTCACATGTTTTGGTGAGGGTGGCGCTTTAGCGGAACTTGTGTCCCTGTTTGAGAATTCGGAGGTCAATTCACCGATCATTGAAAACAATAGACAGATGATAGTAATAAATGAAGCTGACAACAATCTTCATGGGATCGAGGTACTGTCATCCTTCCTAACTGTTCCAAATGGAGTTAGGTAATTAACTGTCGCCCCACCTTGTAGCTTGGTGACCATAATGTAGTTCAATAAGTTCCATTTGTTCATGTAGGGTGTACTGGCTATGCCAGAGCTAGTTTTACAAGCCATGGCACTGAGTGTTCGCTATCTCAAGGGTTTTGGTATGGAAAGGTTGATCTGCTTTGGTTCTTCGTTTCGGCCATTTAGTGCTAATACTGAAATGTCTCTATCAGCAAATGCTCTTCAACAACTTGAGGTATATTCTTCTGTAACACCTTGAGATTCTCCTCCATTTTAATTATGATTTATGAGGTAAAACCTGGATGCCTTCAGGTATTGAAGAACAACTCAGATGGTTCAACTGAAGGGTCTTTGTTCCAAACTATGAACAACACATGTACAGCTTTTGGATCTAGGCTATTTAGACGCTGGGTAAGATGCTGTATATGGTCGGGACAGGACTTTTTACCATGACATATCATTTCGCTTAAACAAAAGAAATTGCATGGACAAACCAAACAGCTATTCTCGTTATGTCAACTGCATCCTTAATGTCTTCCTTGCAGTTGACTCACCCCTTATGTGATAGAAATTTAATACGTACTTCTTGTGGTGTTCTGGCAGTTGACTCACCCCTTATGTGATAGAAGTCTAATATGCGCTCGTCACGATGCGGTCTCTGAGATCTCTGAATCGATGGGATCACGGCAAGATTCAGTTGGCATTCTACATGGTGAAGAGGATGAGCTCTGCACAGCTTCTGTGCGAAGTGATCTGAGCACCATTCTTTCATCTGTTCTAACAATGCTTGGAAGATCACTTGATTCTCAGAGAGGGATAACGAGGATTTTTCACTGCAAAGCAACAGCTAAAGAGGTCTAACAATTCATTTTGTTGTCCAATTTTTTTTAGATCGAAACAATGGCCCCAACTTTGATTGCTCATTTCGAAAGTTGCATATCATACTTGCTAGTAGTTTATTTTCTGGTATATTAGCATGTGTTACCACTATCATATGAGAAGTCCGTTTTGTTTAATATATACACTAATTTTATTGGAGAAATATGTCTATGCTTCCTTTGACCCTTTCTGTGTAACCTAGTACAATATCTGTGTCACTTTTTTTGGGATGATATATATGTGCCACTTAAAAGAAGTTTTTGACATGCCCTGTGTTTGTGTTCTGTGCATAAATCGTAATCTGCTCAGCCCTACCCTTTTATCACCTTCTCTTTTCAGCATCTAGACTATTTATTTTTGTGACTGTTTTACCATGGAAGTATTCCTGTCAAGTTTATACGATATTCACAGACCATGATGATTTGTAGGTCAAAAGTTTTCATTTGTATATTTCTTGGTATTTATTGCAAGAATTAGCTGGTGTGCTGCCTAACTGCGTGTACTTTCACATTACAGTTTGTTGGGGTCATCCAGGCTATTCTGACAGCTGGAAAGCAGCTGAAGAAGCTTGTTATCGAGGATACGGACATAGCGTTTTCTCAGCATAAAACTGTCCACTCTTCTTTGCTGAGAAGACTAATAAGCACCGCTTCATCATCCATTGTACTTGCTAATGCTGTGAAACTTCTGTCGTGTCTTAACAAAGACGCTGCTGATCAAGGAGATATGCTAAATCTGTTTATTGCATCTGTTGATCAGTTCCCCGAGGTAAATCCATTGTTGTTAATGAATTGAGCCTGTTTTATTTCTTACCTTTTCTGATGCATCGTACTTGTACTTGAATATCTTTTCATAGGTCGCTGAGGGCCATGTGACTGTTGAAATGGCCAAAAGAAAACTGGATTTGTTAATTTTTGAGTATCGGAAGGAGCTGGGCATGCGAAACTTGGAGTACAAAACCATATCTGGAACAGCCTATTTGATCGAAGTTAAGTCGATTAGTTGAATCCTGTTACCTTCAGATATTTGTTTAGTTTCAAGTGGGAAAAATATTTCTTGTAGTTTCCATTAGGTTATTAATATTTGCCTATTTGTGCCTGCAGCTACCAGTAGATAGAAGGGTGCCTTCAAATTGGATGAAAGTAAATAGCACCAAAAAGACTATCAGATACCACACCCCTGAAATCTTGAAAAACTTAAACAATTTATTGCTGGCTAAGGAAGAGCTAGCAGTTATCTGCAGGACAACATGGCATACATTCCTTATGGATTTCAGCAAATATTATGCACAGTTTCAAGCAACCGTTGAATCTCTTGCAGCTCTGGACTGCTTATACTCTCTTGCCACTCTTGCAAAACAAAAGGTAATAGACTATCCTTAACCAGTGTTCACCTTTTTAAATAAACCTTTTTCCGATATGGCATCGATCACCATCTGTTTTCCATTTTTGCAGAATTATGTAAAACCTAATTTTGTTCTTGAGAATGAAGCAAGTCAAATTCACATAAAGAACGGCCGCCATCCGGTTAGTTATCCATTTCTATTAATTAATTTCAAGATCAAGCGTTTGGACTTCGGTCACATTAGTACTTTTTCTTCGGTTTGCACACTTTTTAGCTTTGAGCCTTTGATGATGGTATGCTGTTGGATTTCAGGTTCTAGAGTCCTTGCTTGGAGAGAATTTTGTTCCAAATGATACAGACCTTCAGGCAGACAAGGAGTACTGCCAGATTGTCACAGGACCAAACATGGGAGGAAAAAGTTGCTATATTCGCCAAGTTGCACTTATTACCATTATGGCCCAGGTAAAAATTTTATTCCATGTACTGGCATACTCCTATTCTACCCTTGTCCCTTGGAATACATTGTGGATGTATGTATAACTTTTACCTAGTTTTTGGACTGCTGTTTACAAAACATTGGCAGAGTTATGTACTTCTACAGGCAGCAGTCGTTACAGATTATGCTCGCTGAAACTTTCTGTATGGGGTAATTTCTAAAACTCGTTGCTCTGGTTTAATTAGGTTGGTTCCTTTGTACCAGCTTCATCAGCAAGATTGCATGTTGTTGATGCAATCTATACTCGGATGGGTGCATCTGACAGTATTCAACAAGGAACAAGTACCTTCCATGAAGAGTTGAATGAAGCTTCCAACATATTGCATAACTGCTCATCTCGTTCTCTAGTTATCATTGATGAGCTTGGTCGTGGAACAAGCACACACGATGGTGTTGCTATAGCTTATGCTACGTTACACTATCTCCTCAAAGAGAAGAAATGCACTGTCATTTTTGTTACTCATTATCCGAAAATTCTTGATATTCAGAGAGAATTTAAAGGTTCTGTTGGGGCATACCACGTTTCGTATCTATCAACAAGGAAGCTGTTGGAAATGAGTAATGAAAATATGGAGATTAGCACAGAAACAGAGGATCTCGGAGAAATTACTTTCTTGTATAAGCTCGTTGCTGGAGCTTCGGACAGAAGCTTTGGTCTTAATGTTGCGATGCTTGCACAGGTTAGTCACATGCAGGTTTTTATGTTTTTTTTTTTTTTTTGAGTTTTGGCGCACACTTGTGTCATCATGGGTACACATGGGTACACCTAATACAATTGATGTTCTTTTGGTGTCCAAGTGAGTCATTTTCCTCCGTTTTCTAATATAGAGTTTACAAGATAAGAGACAAAATCGACTTGGAGATAGGGTTGGGTGGAGTTTGTTTGTTACTAGGAGAGAATTCATCCTACATAAATAGTTTTAAGAAAGAAAGAAACTAACACAATTTGTGTTCTCTATCTTCAAGCTACCTTTTCTATACGGCATCTACATGCAGGAGATGCTCACATGCCTCTGTTCATCATCTTTAAAATCTGTGCAAGTGTGCAGTAGCTTACATGTTACTGTCTAGTTTGAACAATGAATAGGGTTCACATGCCCTCACGGTTTCATTGTTTTAATAAAAGGGATAAAATACCTAATTTCTGCAATCACAATGTATTTGCTGGCTAATCTCCATTCCAAATTAATTGGCACAGATTTTAGTACAAAGTTGTACTAGATCTGTGTCGATTAATTTGGAACGGAGTTGTACTAAAATCTGTGCCAATTAATTTGGAATGGAGGGAGTACCAGTTAGTTTTTTCTTATTCAATTTGAGTGTACATGCTAGTATAGTGTGTAGTTAAACATACCGAATCAAAACACTAAACCTTATTGCTCCCCTAACCTCTTGGTTTTTGGGTGTTGATCCTGGTTGCAGCTCCCGTTAAGATGTATCAAGCGAGCGTCGGTTATGGCAGCCAAACTGCAAGAAGAGCTGAGCGAGCGCGAGAACAATAAGCTACCGAGGCTGATGCAGAAGCCGGCCAGGGATATACTGTGTGAAAACTCTCTGAAAGCTGGTCTGGTGTGCGCACAGCCTTACCAAGGGTTGATGGAAGCATGCTGCAGGGTACTATGTGACATGACATCGACTGACAGCAGTAACGGCTTGACAGATACTCTTTCTCGTTTGAAGAACGCGAAGGAAGTTGCCTTGAAGATAGTTAAAGGCTAGCTACGAGCCGCCGTCCTATTCGGCAGTTATTTCTTAATGACTATTTAGCATAGGGTGCAAAGCGGAGATGACGTTTGCTGGGGAGCCAAATTGTTCATGCAGTTGTCAAGTGAACCATTCCAGGCAGCTTGAGGGTGGAGACCGGCGGTGCATCAACGAAGCTTTGGAAAGAGGTGGATGTAGTGACCTGGTGCGTGGCGTTTGCCTCCTTTGTTTGGTTTAAGCCTTTGTTTGGTTTAAGATTTTGCTGTGATTTGCACTCATGTGGTTCTAGTAGATGAAATGAGGGATGCTATAAGATGTATTTTGCTGTAATTTGCACTCTTCGTTTCAAGTATATGTATTTATTCCTTAACACTGCTCTGTTCTGTCCATTTGTATTACATCTAGCTGGTTCTCGATAGGCATTTTCTTTCATGTCAACCATCAATATATTGTTTCAGTGATGTATTGTTCTGGCGCTGAGATGTTTTTTAGTGTTCTACGATATGTATTTTTGTGTTGTATTGTTTCCTCAGTATGACGGCTAGTTTTGGTGCCTTTCTCCTTACTGATAGTCTTTTTGGTACTCCGTACTTCTTTTCTTACGCTTCATTCACGATGGGAGCGCTATGTATTGTTGGATTCTGGATTCCAGAGTGCATGTTCTTGTAGTCCATCCTTCGCAAAATAAGTGTCGTCGAAATGGGTTGAAATTGATGCATCTAGTACTTAAATACATCTATAGATACATCCATCTCAATGATTATTTTAAGACGGAGGGAGTACAATAAATCAGCAATACTAAGTAGAACGGGCGATGTCGGATGGTACACGTCGTCCTCGTGTGCCGTTGCCCGTTGGATAACTAAACTCATCTCTGGTCATGTTTCCACTTTCCAGGAGCAGAAGCTACCTTCTGAATGTTGTTGTTCCCATGATTGATTCTTATACCAACCTCGTCGGTCAATTTCGACCAACCATGATTTTTTTGCATTTGAGTGTATTCTTGGGGATGTCCAACGTGCAAGCATCGGGGAACAAATTATTTGACCGTGGCAGTTTCGTGAGTGACTATTTGCTAAACAGTACTTCCTCCTTGCAATAATATACTGTAGCATATACTACAAGATTTTTTTTAATCATATCATTTCAACTTTGACCAAGTTTATTGAGAAAAATATCTATTTCTATGATATTAAATGCATATCATATAAAAATATATTTCATGATGAATCTAATGGTATTAATTTGTATTCTAGATGTTGATATGTTTTACATAAACTTGGTCAAATTTTACATGGTTTGACTTTTAGAAAATCTCATATGCACTATATTTCGTAAGGAGAGAATACTTCCTAAATGTCTACTTTGTAGGAAACAATATTTACATCTACAATACCGAAGAAATATAATATGAAAATATATTATATTATGAATCTGATGATATTGATTGGTACTACTCCAAAACTCATTAGGTATTGCCATTACATCATTATATGTGGCTATATGCGAGAACTGGCATTGGTTTCGGTAGCGGTTTTGGTTCCCGGTAGAAAAAATTTCCCCGGGGGTCGGGATTTCCGGTTGCCGCGGTTACCGGAAATCCCGACCGATTACTAGACGAATTTGAAAACCAAAAATTTTAAATTTTTAAAAAGTTGATTTCCAATATAACCATTTATCGAGAGTTTTTGTTAAAATTCAATTTTTTAAAAATTTCAGAATTTGTATGACCATTTCCTGGGGGCGGTCGGGATCTCCGATTACCGGGCGGTAACCGCATTTCCCAACCGGTAACCAAAACCTTGGCGGGAGCTTAATCTGTTGTGCATCTCCAACGCACTGAACCAACTTTCATGTATAAGTTCCTTTAGGGAGGCTTTCTTTCGTCTATCCTTCGGTTTTCATCTAAAACTTGTTATATGGCAATCACTATAGTACTTCTCCTGCTGTTATTCAGAAAAAGAAAAGAAAAAAAATGAGCCGGGAACGGTTTATAGAGAAAACAATTTCCAATTGTAGCGGCGGCGAGTTCGACTAGATCAGGTTTGTGCGCGGTCCTGCTCGATTTGCTTGACCCCTAAATTCCCTACACTTTTTATGGATCGGAGAGAGTATTATTTGCCACACTGAACCCCACCTGTCACTACACATGCCGCTGTGGCAAATTATAAAAGTGAGAAGTTATGAGAAATAATAAAACCCCCCGGCTAAATCCTTTCATTTGAGACTGTTTTCCCGATTGGCTAGGGTTTGGAGGCCGCCGCACCTCTGTGTTTTGCACTTTTGCTTCAGTCTCATGGCAGACAATGATGACGGCGTTCTTCCAGCCTACATCGAGGATGACGAGGAGGAGGCCGCTGCGGCAAAGCAGCAGCGCCGCCTGCAGAGCAAGATGAAGAAGCCTCGTGACAGACCCTGCTACTGGTTTTAACTGAAGAACACTATCGAATTCAGACCAAACGCAATAGACAGCAATTTCAGAGATCGATTGCTCACAAATAAGTTGATTACAGGAAGACTAAGGCCAGACCCTCAACAGAGGCGGCTAGGGTTTACCCCAATTACACAAGATGATCTCTAACCATCGGGCGATTGCATCTAAATAGCAGGGAAAACAGTAAACGACAATCGAGTGAGCAGGTGAGCTAGTACGATGAGCTGTAAAGTTGAACAACGACTCCAGGATGAGCCTCAGCCGTTGGATTGGCGATGAGTGGAGGAGCTGGTTCCTAGCAGGCGCGAAACGGTACTTCTAATCTCAGTCGTCGACTATGATCTTGACGGTAGCGGTTGAATAGGATATCCCAACGGCTAGTGAGCACGACTGAGTTTGACAATACCCCCTCTGAAGACTCAACTTGTCCTCAAGGTGTGAAATTAGGGAAAACCTTCTGAATGAAGCTAGCATCTTCCCAAGTGGCCTCCTCCTCAGATAAGTTTACCCATTTGATGAGCAGCGCACGACAGGAATGCTTATATCTCCTTGAACTCGAGGAATAAGTTTTCTGTCCAGTACTTTCTCTAGCGCCACCAATATGTTTCCTTGTGCATCAATCAATGGAAGTGTGTTATTGGGGACTGCAGCAGGCCCAATGTGCTTCTTAAGCTGGCTCACATGGAATGTGTGATGAAGCTGGCAACCTTCAGGTAGCAATAACTTGTATGCATCATTGCCAACCCTAGCTAAGATTTTGAAAGGGCCATAGTATTTTGAGTGGAGTTTGAGGCATCTGTGTAGACTGAGGGAAGTGTGTTTGTAGGGCTGTAGTTTGAGATACACCATGTCCCCTTCTTGAAATGATCTTTCAGTCCTATTCTTGTCAGCAAAATGCTTCATTCTTTCCTGTGCCTTGAGTAAATTTTCTTTAATTTGTGTTGCCAAGTGGTCTCTGTCCTGGTCAGAGGTTGGTTCCCCACTGCTCTCTTGAGGAAGCAACATTTCAGCAACTAATGGAGGTGGTCTCCCATACAATGCTTGGAAAGGAGTCATCTTTAGGGAAGTGTGAAAACTGGTATTATACCACCATTCTGCCATTGTTAACCAATTGTGCCATTTTTTTGGTTGCAAGAAGGCCATGCTTTTGAGATAAGTTTCTAAGCACTGGTTCACTCTTTCAGTCTGGCCATCAGTTTGTGGATGATAGGCAGTACTAAAATGTAGCTTGACACCCATTTTTGAGAACAATGTTTGCCACAAGGTGCTTGTGAAAATTCTATCTCTGTCTGTCACAATGACCGGTGGTAGGCCATGATACTTGAAGACATTGTCAGCAAAAGCTTTAGCTACTGTCTTGACTGTGATGGGATGTTTTAGTGAGATGAAGTGGGCATATTTTGTAAACCTATCTACCACCACAAGAATAATGTCCCTATTTTCAGACAGTGGCAACCCTTCAATGAAATCCATGCTGATGTGGGCCCATGCAAAATCAGGCACCGGTAGAGGTTGTAATAGGCCTGGGTAGCTGATGTGTTCTCCTTTATTGAGCTGGCAAACTGGGCAAGATTTGACAAATTCTGCAACTGCATTCTTTAATCCAGGCCAAGAGAACAGTAGTTTCACTCTTTGGTATGTTGCTTTTTCACCAGAGTGGCCCCCCAATTCAGAGGTGTGCATTGCTTTGAGGAGTTTTGTTTTGAGGTCACTGCCATTTCCCACATAAATTCTGTTTTTGTGCCTGAGAACTCCACTTGTTAGTGTGAAGTTGGGGACAGAGTTAGCATCTATGAGTAGTTTGGTAGAAATATCCTTGCATTTGTCATCTTGTTTGTAGCTGTTAGTGACTTCCTGAATCCATACAGGCACAGCTGAGCTTGAGAAGATTTGCTGTAATGAGTATTTAACTCTGGAAAGAGCATCAGCAACCTTGTTTTCTCTTTCCCTTTTATACTCCACAGTGTAATTGTATCCCAGTAATTTAACCAAGAGTTTGTGTTGAATGCCATCAGTTATTTTCTGCTCTTGAATGTGTTTCAGGCTTTGTTGATCAGTCTTAATTATCACTGAACTTGCAGCAAAGTAATGTTTCTATTTCTTGATTGATTCCAGAATTGCTAGAGCCTCCTTATCATATGTTGAAAATGCTGCTGCCTTGGGTCCAATTGCTTTGCTGAAAAATGAAATAGGTTTGCCTTTTTGCATAAGCACAGCCCCAATTGCATAACCACTTGCATCAGTTTCCAGTGTAAATGGTTGAGAAAAATCTGAACTTGCAGCAAAGTAATGTTTCCATTTCTTGATTGATTCCAGAATTGCTAGAGCCTCCTTATCATATGTTGAAAATGCTGCTGCCTTGGGTCCAATTGCTTTGCTGAAAAATGAAATAGGTTTGCCTTTTTGCATAAGCACAGCCCCAATTGCATAACCACTTGCATCAGTTTCCAGTGTAAATGGTTGAGAAAAATCTGGCAGGGCCAGAACAGGGGTGGTAGTCATCCTTCTTTTCAACTCTTGAAATGCATCTGTTTGTTCTTGTGTCCACAGAAATCCCTCCTTTTTCAGTGCATTGAATAAAGGCCTGCAGATTAACCCATAGTCTTTCACAAATCTTCTGTAATATCCTGCTAGCCCCAAGAAGCTTCTTAATTCTGTGATGTTTGATGGAATAGGCCAGTTTGTAATAGCTGTGATTTTTGTGGGGTCTGTGGCAACACCTTGACCAGTAATAATGTGGCCTAAATATTCCACTTTTGGTTGGGCAAAGGTACATTTGAAATGCATCTGTTTGTTCTTGTGTCCACAGAAATCCCTCCTTTTTCAGTGCATTGAATAAAGGCCTGCAGATTAACCCATAGTCTTTCACAAATCTTCTGTAATATCCTGCTAGCCCCAAGAAGCTTCTTAATTCTGTGATGTTTGATGGAATAGGCCAGTTTGTAATAGCTGTGATTTTTGTGGGGTCTGTGGCAACACCTTGACCAGTAATAATGTGGCCTAAATATTCCACTTTTGGTTGGGCAAAGGTACATTTCTTCCTTCTGGCAAACAATTTGTTGTCTCTCAGGCATTGGAAAACTTTCTGTAGGTGATGAGTATGGTCAGTTTGTGACTTGCTGTAGACCAATATGTCATCAAAAAACACAAGGACAAACTGCCTTAGAAATTTTGATAGTATTGTGTGCATTTGTCAATCCAAATGGCATTACAAGATATTCATAATGGCCTTGATGTGTACTGAAGGCAGTTTTATCAATGTCCTTTTCAGCCATTCTTAACTGATGATAGCCACTTCTGAGATCAATCTTGGAAAATAATTGTGCTCCATGTAATTCATCTAATAAATCTTCAATGACAGGTATAGGGAATTTATTTTTGACAGTGATTGCATTTACTTTTCTGAAATCAATGCATAATCTCCAACCTTTTTTCTAACCACAATGGCAGGAGAAGAATATGGACTGTTGCTGTATCTGATGAAGTTGTTTTTGAGTAATTCAGCAACTAATTTTTCCATCACATCTTTGTGATGATGTGGTACCCTGTAGCATCTTTGGTTTACTATTTTTGCTTCCTTTTCCAGAGTGATAACATGATCACAGGGCCTTTTTGGGGGTAATTCCTTTGGTTCTGCAAAAATGTCCTGGAATTCCTGTAGCAAGTCCAATATTTCTTTTGGTACCGTGTCAGTTTCTTGTAGCTGTGTAATGCAAGGATTGATGAGAAGAAGAGCTCCACAAATGGAATCATGTAACAAGCTTTGCAGGTTGTCAGTTTGTGGAATGTTTGTGGAGGCAGGCAGGCTAGCATCATAGAAAGTAATTTCCTCATTATCCTTGTGCACTTTGAGTGTGAGGGCTTTTAAGTCCAATTGAATAGGACTGTGTTGATAAATCCAGTCTCCTCCCAGGATTATATCATACCCTTGCAATTTCAGTACCCTGAATGTGGATGTGAAGGGTATTCCTTGGATGGTATAGTCAGTATCTTTGCAAAGGAACTCTGTCCATAATGTCTCTCCATTAGCTACTTGGACTTTTTCTTTCTTTGTTGTAGAGTACTTGCAGTTAGCCTTGTCTGCAATTGTTGGAGAGATAAAAGTGGATGTACTCCCAGTGTCCACTAGGGCCAGAGCTTGAACTTTGCCAATAGAAATATAAAGTGTGAAGGAATACTTAGATGCCTTTTTCCCTTTTAATGCATGCATAGAAATGACTAGAGGTGTGGATGTGTCCTCTGCATTGTCTGAATCTGAATCATATTCCTGAACATAAATTGTTTCTGGTTCCTGTTGCTCTTGCTGCTGAAGTGCTTGTATTTGGGCTTTGTTTGACATTTTGCAAACTCTCCTATGCCATGGAAACCAACTTTCTTTGCACCTGAAGCATAGTTTGTTTTGAATGGCTTCCCTTATTTTTGCCTCATGTGCAAGATCAGCTACAGTAGTGCCTTGTGGCTTGTATTGTTCCACGGAACTAGGTCTCTTGGAGCTTGGAAAATATTGTCTGGTTTGTTGTTGAGGTATGGCTTGCTCCATTCTCCTTGCATACCACATGGCTTGTTGCATATCTACTGGTTTGAGACATTGCAGATGGTTTTGAATGTAGCTGTGTAAGCCTGAGATGAAGCTATTAACATAATAGTCATCAGGAAGGGAGGGGTTATCTCTTCTCATCAAATTCATGCATTTTTCATATCTGGAGATATACTCAGCCATTGATGTTATCTGCTTTGTAGAGTGAAATTCCCTGACATTGTCACAGACTGAAGTAATGGAAAACCTGTCAGTGAGATATCTGCAGAATCTATGCCATTGAGTGTTTGCAGTGGTGAATCCAGTGCTTCTCCACCATTGAATAGCAGGGCCAGATAAATAGGTGACTGCTATGGCTGTTCTTTGCTCCAAAGGTGTTCTAGCAGAGTCAAAGTACTGTTCTACAATTTGTATCCAAGAATCTGCATCCTCTCCTTGAATCTCAGGTATGTTTAATTTGGCTGGTTTTACTACTGCTTGTAGCCTTCTATTGGCTCCCCTCTTGTTTTCCATTTCATATTCCTCATCCTCCAATAGCTCTACCTCATGGTGTGCTTGCTGTTGGTGTTCTCTTGCTTGTTGTTCAATTCTTTGCTGTTGCATGTGTCCTGGATTTTTCTGCTGACCAAAATGTGGGTGCTTGTAAGTGGCTTTGTAAGTGCCATCCAAATTGAGCTCTTTTCCTGTCTTGCCATGCAGAGTAGCGTTTCCAAGTGGCATGCTTGCTTGTTTGGCTTGTTCAGTTTGTTGAACTCCTTTTTCTTGTGTTTGTGAGTGGAAAGCAGGTCCTTGTGGTGTGACCATGTACATACTACCTTGACCAGGTGAGTTTGTCGGATGTCCAAAGTGCTGCTGCTGTGGAGCCGCATTTGGCTGAGGAGATTCTATGTCACGCAGGTTCAGAGTATTGAGTGACAGTAGCTTGTCGAAATTAGCTTGCATCACTGGAAAAATTCTGCTGGATACTGGTGAAATTCGACTGGACAGTGTTTGAGAACTCGAGAAACTCTCTTCTATCTTCTTCCCTGTGTTTTTTGAGTGTCTGCACATCCAATTGCAGTGACCGTACCTCGAGTGCCTCAGTGAAATCTGAATCTGTAGGATGAGTCATTGCCGGAGAGGGTTTTACAACTGATCGATGTGATCAGTAAACTCTGCGGTGTTTCTGTTCTACCGTCGCCACGCCGCCACCAGCGCCGCCGTACGCCTCCGATGTTGCACGAATCAGGGAGGGAGGTGGGATTTAACACCGAAGGAAGATCCCCCGGAAACCACAACCAAGTCCCTTGATTTGCAACCGAGCTACGCCGCCGCCGCCTTGCCGCCTCCGACTGCTCCTAGTGCGAGCTCACACCGCCACCGGAATCAAGGAGAAGGAAGAGGGATTTTACAAGAGATCCCAACCTCAACGCTCTCCAGATCCAAACGCCTCCGAGGACCGATTGGCTCTGATACCAATTGACAGACCCTGCTACTGGTTTTAACTGAAGAACACTATCGAATTCAGACCAAACGCAATAGACAGCAATTTCAGAGATCGATTGCTCACAAATAAGTTGATTACAGGAAGACTAAGGCCAGACCCTCAACAGAGGCGGCTAGGGTTTACCCCAATTACACAAGATGATCTCTAACCATCGGGCGATTGCATCTAAATAGTAGGGAAAACAGTAAACGACAATCGAGTGAGCAGGTGAGCTAGTACGATGAGCTGTAAAGTTGAACAGCGACTCCAGGATGAGCCTCAGCCGTTGGATTGGCGATGAGTGGAGGAGCTGGTTCCTAGCAGGCGCGAAACGGTACTTCTAATCTCAGTCGTCGACTATGATCTTGACGGTAGCGGTTGAATAGGATATCCCAACGGCTAGTGAGCACGGCTGAGTCTGACACCTCGGGAGAGGATGCCGTGGGAATACGCCACCCCAGAGGAGAAGGCCAAGGCGGAGGCGAGACGGGCTCTGGAACACGAGCTCATCGTGCACGATCCCAAGACGGGAGATTCTTGCTTCACCCCCGTTTGGTTCCTTGACCTCACCAGCTTCGACCTCGACGAAGAGAGTACGTGCTGGTTCTTCAATGCGTTCTACTTAAAAAACCATATGACTATGGACTATCCCAATCTATTACTGTACTATCGTAGTAGTGATCTTTGGCCAAATGTTTTTTTTAGGAATTCTTTGGCCAAATGTGGTATGTGCTTGATTAGGACAAGACTGTCGAGTTCTCAACCAATCTTGAGACAAAATGCAGGAACACATTAGAGCGCATCAAGTGAAGAACGGTTTAAAGTGAATGTGTTAGGAAAGAGCGCACACCACACGTAAAAGCTAGAAGAAAAAGAAACCGTTGAACATTGAATTCATCTTCTATGGAGGTTACTGAATGAAACCTCGTTCAGTCACAAAGCCTTTTCCTTGCACGGAGAGAGGCGGGGGAGTAGGAGTGCTTTTCCCTGATTGGGTATACAAAGATGAACTCTCATATGAAGACTGGAGGCGAACCTCTAATAATTCTTTTAGGTGTGAAAACCTTGAGTAGGTTCAGAATCAAATATGTATGCGCTATGTTTTAGTTGTTTTTACTCCCCCTTCTGGGAATTGGCGAATTTCATTAAGTTTTATTTGAGTGGTTAAATTTCATTAAGTGGATATACATATATGTTTCAGTACCGGTGATGCTGGAATGTCTTATCTCCTAGGATACACAGTTGTGTGGATAGAGCCACAGAGGGCAACAATGCTTGTTAACCTGGTGAACAACCTGCACAGTGAGATTTTAAGTATATGGTGAAACCTATGCATGCAGAAAATCACAAAGTAAGGTCACAGTTTCTTCAGGTTGTTCTTTCAGCATTGAAAGGAATGCTCATGTAATAGTTGAAAAGTTGCTACGCTATTTTGTTATCTCCAAAGTTAGTACTCCCTCTGTTCCGAATTATAAGATGTTCATTCTAAATATTTTCTGACTCGCATGTATATAGACACGATTTAGTGTGTTTGTTCACTCGTTTCATTCCGGATGTAGTCCACATTGAAATATCCAGAACATCTTATAATTCGGCAGGGAGTAGATCTCATGATGAATTGTAAGAGAACCTGAGGCGTCTATATTTTTTAATTGTCTGGCTTAGCCGTGTCCAATAGTTTGCCCATTTGAACCTACTAGTAAAATGCTTGTTTCAGTCTGGCATGCACATATGGAATCGTTTTTTCTGTTTTGCTTGAATTTATGCAGAGCAATCATTAAACTGCATTGTAGATTTAGTAATTTTACAAAGCTCTACCAAATGTTTACACTAATTGTGATGTTCCGAGAGGATCTACACTATGTAAACTTATTATTGCTTGAGCCATTACCAATCTCAACTTCTGTTACCTTAATATTCTTTTCTCATCGTGGAATAACTTCACTTTCTTTTGTCTCAGCACAATATGGCCCGATGCGCTATGTGGATTCAACTATCAGTGATGACCACAGATTGGTTGGATCTTTAAATGTGCTTTGTCTGAAGATAGTGTCATCAGATATTGCTTACCCTATCAATGTATATGGGACCGTGATAGTCAGAGACAACCTAGATTATAAATGTGTCAACATCTTTCGACGCGACAGAAACAATTGCCAGCAAGTTAAGTCACAGGTATTTACAAGAATGGCTTAATGTCACATCTCCCTCCATTTCATGGCATATCCTGATCTGCAAATTCCTCTAGCACATGAAATCTGCATCCATGCTACTAAAAGCATGTTAATCAATTAGACATTTTGAATTTAATGTCATTGCTGCTGCTTGCATGAATTTCCTGTATCCCTAGGGGAAAACTTAAATATCTATTACTACTGACAACTGGGGGTTTGAGAAGTGGCTGAAGTTTCCAGAAATCTCAGTGACGCTTGGTAATTTCTCACACTGGCCAAACTCCATATATATCATAAAAGAGTCTACTAGTGATAATTAGCCAGCTCTGCTGACAGAACAATTGCAGGTTCGGACCCGTTTCCTCTCTCAATGTTTTGTTCTTGTGTACCAACACAAGCTAGACATATCGGACCTGAAGAGCTGAGTTATACTTGTATCACTAAAATGTTGTAGTATGCTTGTTTTGCTGTTCTTTTAAGATGCTAATGGTCTGGCGTGTGGCTGATCACGGCCAGGTCCCTATGATCCATGAGGCATTTACTAAGGCTAAGGACAACCCATCTAACTTTGATTGTGTGGTCTTGCTGACCCATACTCTCACCACAGTGAAAAAAAATACACAATTGCTACTTGATTAGATCGTGGTCGAACTAGTACATGCACTGGTGATCCATCTTTTCGTGTACCAGTATTCAACTCAGAGGGATGTTTTTGGTGACGTAAATGAACTTGTCCGCCATGGGTCATCTAAATATAGTATATCGCTAAAATTTTCAGTTATAATTACCCAATAGTTTTCACATTACAAGTTGGTAGGCAAAAATATCACCAGCAGAGTTGCACTGTTGATTTTGAATGATATGCATCTGAGTATGTGTCATTGATGAGTAAAAGGACAGCTCTGTAAGGACTTGTCATTCCCTCTATTGCTAAAATGGTGTAGCGTGATCTTCTTGGTGTTCTGAAGTGTCTGACACTTTGCCCTCTGCCTTCAGTATAATCATTCATTGCGTTCTTTAATCTAAAGCCATTTATCTTTCATGGTTTTTCCGTAGTTCAGCAGGTGTTGCGTCTCTGTTACTGTGGTTCATCCATGATCACCTATAATTTACCATATTCCTCATGTAAATTCATTAGGGTCTTGTGAAGTTCGCTGAAACTATGTTGCATATTTAGATGAGACATCAAACTTCCACCATAGTGCTCTAACGGACATAGTACTTATTATTTTGTAAACCTCTTCGTAGAACGAAGATTTGATTCTGACTGGCCCAACAAGAGGAGTTGTTTTTTGTGGGGGAGCTTTCTCTGAGATAAATCTGATGGTCAGAGAAGATGAAGAGTGCAATGACAGGCAATTCAGCAAAGTGTTGATTGATGTCTTACTTGGCAGAATTAGCTCTAAGGTTGGAGTCAGGACTATTCCTAGCTGGCTTAGTGAGGTGCAACTTGTATATTCTTAGGAGCGCTTTTACGGTGGTTGGCTGGTACTTCCCAGTACTTCCGAGTACTACCCGCTGGGAATTATTTCGGCCGTTGATCTCAAATGATTAATTGTCAGTTATTAATTTACGAAAAAGCTATCACCATGAGCCGACCCCTCCGGTCTTCTCACGTTGGGCTGCGCCGCAAGCAACAGCTAGCTAGCTAAAAGATCAAGCAGCAAAAGTGACTAGCATCAGGGTCGTCCAGCGGCAGCAAGTCATGTCCCCTTGCCGGTGTTACACAGCAGCAGCATCGACGCGCAGATCATGCGTCGTTCAAAGCTCTCCCAAAGGCTGACGTGAGGGCCATGCCGCCATGGTCTGCGTCGGGTCAGAATGACGCAGCGGGCGAGGTCGACGATGGAGCGCGCGAGCTCGGCGGCGGGCGCAGTCTTCGTCCGCATCACCGGCGCCGGCGCCGCTGCACGCAGAAAGGGCTGGTGGACACGATCGGACCACTCTACACTGGACATGCTCCCGTGGCTTATGGCCCTGCTCTGCGATGCACGGACGCCGACCCGCGCGCTCGCACTGGAGCTCGTTCTCCACGTCCGCGGCCCAACGTGAACATTATATAATCAAATACTAGATGTTTTTATTAATCAAGAATACATGATCGTGATCCGATTGATGGCTTTCCGTGTCGGGCACGTCTCGTGCGCTCCTGGCGCCGCCGCGCTAGGGCTGGAGAGCGCGCCGGGTGAGTCGTCGCCGTTCTCGCGGTCGATCGAGGACCTCGTAGCCTCGTCGACACGTTCGTGCGCTCGGTCGGACCACACACCGTCACGACACTCGTTTTTCGTGGATCCTGGACCGCGTCCTCGGTCACCGGAGAGGGGGATTCTGGGCGCTGGGCCGCCGGTGGGAGGCGACGCTGCGCAGTGTTTCGCGCAGGTGGGCTGCGCAAGCCCAGCTGATACAGTGCGGGCTACGCGCAACCGGTCGACCTCGCCAGGGCTCGCCAATGGCGGTCGCCGACAGGTAGGGCCAGGTATAAGAGGTATATCTACTGCCGCCGCCCCCTGTTTCGATCTCTCTTCTCTCCTCGGGCACTTTTGGTCCGAATCGAGATCTAGGGTTTCATCACAAGTAGAACACCTTGTCGATTCCTTTGGCTGGTGGAAGGGCAAAGTTGCGGGCGATTCTCGTTCGTTTGCACAGGTGGTGCAGTCTCCTTCCCGATCCGTTGCGATGGGAGATGGTGGTGGTGGCAGGGCGGGGGCTGGTCGTGCGCCATTCCCTGGGCGCGGGCAGTTCCACCCGGGCCGCGGCGGCGGACGATTCGATGCGGGTCGCGCCCAGCACCCTGGTGGCCGCTTCGACGCAGGCCGCGGTCGCAATGTTTGGCAGCGGAACGGCAAGGATTCCGTGCAAGCTTCTTCTTCTGCTGCCGGTGGTTCTGGTTCGCTGAGCTCGAGTGACAGATGGGAGCAAGCTGCGAAGGGGATGGCTGGGGGTGAACAGCAAGCAAATCCTTCTCCTACGGGAGCGAAGGGAGGTGGCCAAGGTATGGTTGATGGCTCCTCGGGCTCCACTGAGAAAATCCCCTGTGCGAATTGCAATCTTCTTGGCCACGTAGCAGCGAAGTGTCCTTCCATTAGATGTGATAGATGTGGAAAATCAGGTCATATCAATCAGATTTGTCAGGCTATTTTACCTTGGGAATGTGTGGCTTCTATGTGTGCGTTTCAAAATCCTGGATCTGGTTTCTTCTATTTTCCTGATGATAGCTCTGCGAAACTGAACAAAGAAAGAGCTAGCAGTGTGGTGATTACTGTTATTCAGGGCAATGCTTCTTTCAGAGAAATTGAGCATGAATTTAATATGGTGTTCAAGGAGAAATGGAGGTGTACTGCGAGACCTATTGGACCTAATCAATATATAATGCGATTCCCTAATTCGCGTGAGGTGGAAAGAGCAGTTTATTATGGGGATTCGATGAAAATGAAGACGGTGGATGCTACTGTCAGATTATCAACTTGGACTGCATCTGTGGGCGCGAAAGCAGCGCTACAGAAGGCTTGGGTCAGAATCAGCAACATCCCACTCGATAAAAGAGTGGAAAAGAATATTTTCTTTGTGGGTTCTCTGGTGGGGGTCTCTTTAGAGCTTGATGTGACAACTCTCCATAAGCCTGAATTTGTTCGGGTGCTAATTGGATGCAGGGACGTGGAAAAAATTCCCAAGAGGGCAGAGGGATGTCTGGGCGACAATTTCTATGACTTTTCTTTCGAGGTGGATAAAGTAGTTGTTTCTGGGCCTCCTAAAGAGACAATTGCTGTCGCTGTTGATGATAATCCTGGAGCATCATCGCCAAAGAGAGCTAGGATTGAAGGGGCTTCTCATGCTGTGGAAGAGAATTCTGAAGACCAAGTCATGGCTAGTCAAACTGACTCAGCCAAGAATGTGATGTCTCATGTTGCTGATGTGGAGACAGTGGTGTCTGAACAGGAATCTGAGGAATATAGTGATAAAGGTGGTGAACTTCTTATTGAGGAAATGACAAGGATCCACAATGAACAGTTGCAGGAAGAGGAGATGAATGATACCAATAAGTGGCTTGTTCCTGTGCACAAAACCAATGTTGAAAAAACTCCTGAGCATGTGTTGGCTGGAAATGTAACAGAAAGGATGGCAGATGACATTCTTAATCTGGGCTCTGACAGGGTGTGGCCTTCCTTGCCAAGGGTCACTGAGATCTCTGATGGTCCAAATTCTCCTTTGGTGGGGTCCCCTGAGTATATGGTGCAGTCACCTGATTCTGGAGAGGGTATTGGTGCTGGGAATGATACTGTGGTGAATGTTGATGGCAATGAAACTAGATACAGTGCTCGGATTCAGAAGGAGGCTCATGTCAATGCTATGGATAAGGCTGCTGCCTTGTCCAGGAAGAGGAATCTGGAAGGTAATTTTGATAAACAATCATCCTCTAATAATAATTCCTTTGATGCCTTGTCCAATAGTGATATCATGCTTACTGCTTCTATGATGGGTGTTCATATTCCTGATGATGATTTTTCGGTGATTAATTTGGTGAGAGAAATTGATCGGGCTAGGAATGAATTGAATGACAAACAGGCTTCTAAAAACAATTCAGCTAATACCCTATATATTGAAAATAATGTAGGAGATTCCACTCCTTTGTGTATGGATTGGGATCATGAGGAAAATCGTGAAGAACAAGGTTTTATTTTGGTGGAAAATAAAAAAACCAAGTATGCTAGGAAAAAAACCCTGGTTCATGTGTCTACTCCTGTGGCTAAGCCTAGGACTAGAAGTCAATGCAAGAAGGCACCCTTGGATGATGACAGGTCTACTATGCTTCCTGGTAGATCTGTTAGAACAAAAAGAAAACCTGATCGTTTAAAATGAAAGGAGCTATATGGAATAGTAGGGGTGTGGGGAAAAAAGGAGTGGTGCCTTGCATTAATGATATGATGCATGATTATTCGCTGGATTTTATTGGTATTCAGGAAACAATGAAAAAAGATTACAAGCAGAGCTTTTTCAGGAAACTTGATCCCTTAAATAAGTATTTTTGGAAGTGGTGTCCTTCTGTTGGAAAGTCTGGAGGAATTTTATGTGGTATCAAAACTGAAACTTTGGATGTGAGTGCCTGCAAAATTGGTAAATATATTATGCATTTTGTGTTGTGGGACAAAATTAAAAAATGCAATTGGTCTCTTTTTGTGGTTTATGGCTCGGCTCATGAAGAATTCAAACCTGAATTCCTTGCTGAATTAGCTGCTTTTTGCAATGGTATGCTCATGCCTTATATTGTTGGAGGGGACTTTAATATTTTGAGACACAGTGGAGAGAAAAATACTAATTTCACTCATACTCATTCCACTGATTTGTTTAATTCTGTGATTCACACTTTGGGGCTGAGGGAAATTTATATGCATGGTGGCTTATATACTTGGTCCAATCAGCAGGAAAACCCAACTCTTGAGAAGTTGGATAGATTTCTTATGTCTCCTGATTGGGAGGATTTGTTTCCTTTGGTTTCGGTGAGGAAACTTGTTAGAGAGCTTTCAGACCATAATGCTTTGCTTTTGGATACTGGAGGGGCTTCTCCTATTAATAATATCTCTAGAGAATTTCGTTTTGATATTGCTTGGCTTAAAAGAGATGATTTCCTGACAGTTGTTCAAAAGATTTGGGAAAAAAGAGTTAATTCTAATGATCCTATTGATATTATTAATATCAAATTGAAAAGAACGAAAAAGTTCCTCAAAGGTTGGGGAGGAAATGCTTATGGACATGAAAAGAAGAAGAAAGTTGAATTAAAAGAGGAGTTAGCTAATTTGGAAAGTCTTGAGGAGGAGGGTGAAAGGTCTCCTAGTTTATATAATAGAAAAGCTGAAATTTCCATTGCTCTATGGGAGTTATATGCTAATGAAGAATTACAGTGGTATCAAAAATCCCATGAAAAGTGGTTGTTGGAAGGAGATAAAAACACTAATTATTTTCATAGAGTAGCCAATGGAAGGAAACGGAAAAATACCATTTTCAATATGAAAAAAGATGGAATTAATATTGAGGGGACTGAGAATATTTTGACTCATGCTACGGATTATTATAGAGACCTTTTTGGGCCTGCTTCTGGAGGGCTCATTGATGTTAATAGTGATATGTGGGAAATTAATGAGCGGCTGAATCAGTCAGATAATGAAATTTTATGTAAACCTTTTAGTGTTGATGAAGTGAAAAAAGCATTATTCTCTATGAAAAAAAATAAAGCACCAGGGCCTGATAACATGCCTGCCGAATTTTTCCAACACTGTTGGGAAGTGGTTGGAGGGGATATTATGAAACTTTTTTATTCCTTTCATGAAGGGAACTTGGATGTTAAGAGATTGAATTATGGCATCATCACTTTGCTTCCTAAAATGTCTGGTGCTGAGAAAATCACTCAATATCGTCCTATTTGCTTGCTGAGGTGTGTTTATAAGCTAATCACTAAAGTGTTGAACAGCAGGCTGGAACCTTTTATGGATAAAATGGTGAGCATTCACCAAAATGCTTTCATCAAGAAAAGAAATATAATGGATGGTATTATGGCTCTTCATGAGTTGATGCATTATGCTCATGTTAAAAAACAAACTGCTGTTTTTCTCAAACTTGATTTTGAGAAGGCATACGACAAGGTGAATTGGAAATTTCTTCTGTCTTGCTTAAAAGCTAAAGGCTGCTCTGATAAATGGTGTATGTGGATTGAAAAAATCCTTTATAATGGAACAGTGGCAGTTAAAATAAATAATAAAATGGGTCCATACATTCACAGTGCAAAAGGTGTGAGGCAAGGAGATCCCCTTTCACCAGCACTTTTTAATAGTGCTGCTGAGTGTCTAACCAAAATGGTAATTCGTGCCCAAAGAAATGGTTTGATTGATGGTTTGGCCCCTGAACTTGTGGAGGATGGGGTAGCAATTCTTCAGTATGCTGACGATACGATCCTGTGTATTTCTCATGATCCTGCTAAAGCTCTGAATCTGAAACTTTTGTTGATTTTATTCGAGCTTATGTCTGGTTTGAAGATAAATTTTCAAAAAAGTGAGTTATTCATGGTGGGTGGTGATAATCTTATTGCTGAATTTTATTCAGAGTTGTTTGGTTGCCAAATTGGTAACCTTCCAATGAAATACTTGGGGGTGCCAGTGAGCTTTAAAAAGTTAACTAATGGTGATTTGGATCATATTGATAAAAGATTTGTTAAAAAACTTGATGCTTGGGCTGGTAACACTGCTTCATCAGGAGGGAGACTAATCTTGGTGGATACTTGTTTATCCAGTTTGCCCACCTACACAATGTCTATGTTTCTTTTCAATAAAACTTTCCTGGAAAGACTTGATAAGCATAGAAGAAGGTTCTTTTGGCATGGTTCAAAGAATAAGAAGGGGTACTTTATGGTCAAGTGGTCGAAAGTTTGCAGATCAAAGAATAAAGGTGGGCTGGGTATTAAAAATCTGCGGAGGCAGAACATTAGTCTGTTGACCAAGTGGTGGTGGAAATTAGAAAAAGGAAAAGGCATTTGGCAAAGTCTTATTAAAGGGAAATATCTTCATAACAAAACTGTTGCAAATGTTAAAATGAGATTTAACGATTCCCCCATGTGGAAAGCTTTATTGAAAGTTAAAGAGGTGTATTTTGCCGGGAGAAAAGTGGGGTTAGGCAAAGGAGATATTGTTCGGTTTTGGCTCGACAAAATTGGTGAGGAGCCACCGTTAGGTGAGCAGTTTCCTATGCTGTTTGATCTTTGTCAGAAACAACAATGCACTTTTGAGGAGGCGAAAAATTGTGACTTCCAGTTACCCTTCAGAAGAGTTTTACGAGCTGAGTTGCTAAGTCAGTGGCAGGAAATCTTGGAAAAAGTGAGAGGCATTCCTAGTAGTGAGGAAGGAGATGTTGTTTCTTGGAAACTTTCAAAAAATGGTCGTTTTTCTACCAGATCAATGTATTCTTGGTTGGAGCAACACTTGGCAGGGTCGAATAATAAATGGATTTGGAATTCAAGAATTCCTTTAAAAATTAAAATCTTCTTGTGGCAGGCTTTTAGAAATGCCATCGTTACCAGGGACAACATGAGAACTAGAAAATGGTTGGGTTCTCCTGTTTGTTCTTTCTGCAAGCAAGTGGAAACTCTGAAACATCTTTTCTTTGACTGTCCTGTGGCAAAGTGCACTTGGGGAGTGGTTGGCTCTCTGTTTGGGGCAACTCGGGTGCCTGGGAATTTGTGGCAGGCAATGGCTTGGTTTTATGCTTACGTTCCACAGTTTGAGCAATTCCATATGGTTGGGCTTGCAGCAATTTGCTGGGGGATTTGGAAAACAAGGAACAAAGTCACCTTTGATGGACATATTCTTCGATCGCCTTGCGAAATAATCTTTGTGGTGGCTGCTCTTATTTCTTACTGGGCAGGGCTTCACAAGGAGGATGACAGGGAGTTGCTGAAGGAACAAGCGAGGCAATTGATGCAAAAGGCGTCGGCGGTGTATGCTACTGGAGAAGCTGGAGCAAGGGAGCTGACTGTTCAAGCACCCACACTGATGATTACTGGTACCTGAGTCTTCGGTGCGGTCCTTTGGCGCTGTTGATGTTGGACTTCTGTGGCGCGGGTGGTGTTTTGCCTGTCGTTTGTCATCTCGAACTTCCTTTGTGTGTTGGTGGTTTAGTTTGGTCCTTTCCTGTTGTTTGAACTTGTTCGGTGTTAAGGTGGCATCAGGTTTTCGCCCCATAGCGACACCTCTCCGAATCGGGGGATGTCTGCAGTGGGTTTCCTGATGGTGCCCCAACCCGCTTCTCTTCCCCTCCCCTTTCTTCCGTTGTTGTAATGAACATTGTTATTTCCGTTCGAGTAATGGAAAGGGGTGAAGCCCGGTTGGTATGATCGTGAACAGATTTCATAGCACAACAAACATACCAATGGATCAAGTCTATATATTTTATAATGGACTTTATCAAGGGTTGGAGAAGGTGCCAATGTTATTTCAATAGTTCTCGATCGTTTGCAAAGTTTGCCCACTTCGTCTCCGTCGTCGTATATATACAACACAAATGGTGGTGGTATAGTTCTGGGATAACATTGTGAAGCTCCGTGATCTTCCATTGTCATTAGTCTCATATCGAGATAATATATTTACACGTGCATTCTTAAGGGAACTATTTGAGCCTTGGGTACCAGATTTAAGTTCACTACAATTATGCAAAGTTATCACACGTGGACGGACAACGGGAGGAAGCGAGTGAACCGGTACCTTTGAGACACTAGAGGTGTTCAACCATGACATTCCAAAGCAACGCAATCTAGATTGTTCCCAATCCCGGAGCAATCCTAAGTTGTCATCTACGGGAAATGGTGTAGGATATGGTATTGCAAATACATGCGGTTATGGATTATCCTAAAAGAATGAGGATTATCTGAATGTTTCAATCCGTATTATCTAATATTTTACTCAAAATCGAAGGTCAATTTGGTCCAATATGCAGTTAATAGTTGTCGAGTTCGTTTGACGAGCATGACTACCATTGAATTCTACCACCGAAAAAGTGATAGTTCAACTTTTCATGTTATATTTCAATCATCTTGTAAATTTTTGGATTTAAGTCTAAATGTTGTATTTATTTTCTTAACTCGTTGAGTGCCGTGAGGCTAAAATATTAAATCGATATGAAGCTTAGCTAGGAATATAATTTTTTATGCATGAGATTATTTGTCTGACTATTTTTGATCTTCTACCCGATTGCGATTCAAATATATGGTCTGACATAGCCGTATCTAAATCCTCAACTAGTCATATTATTCAGTTCGCTTCGAAAAAAAAATATGTTATAATAGAAATTAGATTTGTGATTCACACAATATGCTTATCCAGCCAAGACAACTTACATGAGAGGAGGTTCTGACTTTGCTCCAAGCGTGTTTTCCTACAACACTTGCTTGGGGACAAGTATGTTTATTTTGCGTGCACGGTTCGGAATAGACGTAGAGTGAACCGTAGAATAAGAATAGGACGACTTGGTGCGTTAACTTATCATGTGCGTGAGGGCTATATAAGAGCATGTCTAACAGACCCCTTATGTTTTCGCCCCCTAAAACGCGTGTAGAGGGCCCTGTATGCACTTTTCGCCGGCCGAAAACTCGTGCGAGCTAGCAGACCCCGTACCCCCACCCCGTAAAACAGAATATTCGTCGAGCATGGCCATGTAGGTTGTTGCAACGGGCGGCGCAGGAACTTCGTCGAGCACCTCGCGGGCGTCAGCAGAGGAAGGCGTGGGCGCAAGCGGAACGGGCGGCGCGGGAACTTCGTCGAGCACCTGCGTGGGCGGAACGGCCGCTGCAGGCGTTGCGGCCTTTTTCGCCTTTGGAGGCGGCCCCCTCATCGCAGACTTCTTCACCCGGCCCCCTTTGGCGGGAGCAGTAGTGGTCGCCGTCGCCGCCGCTACCGCCGCCGGTGTGTCGAAGAAGATCTTCGGGGTCCTCTTCCTCTTCATCGGCATGGTGGCGGAGATGACGGCCGCGACTTCGGCGGAGGTCGGCTGACCACTCACGATGTCGACGGGGACATTATTCACCACCTCAGACATGGGTGGTGCATCGCCGGTGGTTGGAGGGGCTTGTGAGAGATCCATGCCGGCGAGATCTGGCCACGCGGTGGCCGGAGAGGGCGAGGCGGCGGAGATCCGGCGGCGGCGGCGGCGGTTGGGAGGGCTGAAACGGGTTCGCGCGCAGTTGGGGAAATGGTGAGGGGTTGGCTCTCTACATCTCCTCCCGACCCGCACATGTAGGGGTCGACGGGCTGCCCCCTACCGAAACTTGTAAAAATTCGTCCGGGGTGGTCGATTTAGGGGGTCTGCTAGATGGCCGGGTAGAGCCCAAACCCGTATATCAGCGGTTATTATACGGGTTTGGGCCATTTAGGGGGTCTGTTAGACATGCTCTAACCGGGTTGTGTTGGAGTTAGGCTTTTTGGACGATTCAAAATAGAGTTAGAGTATGTTCTTTTTGTGTGGACTATTCAGAATAGAGGTAGAGTGAATCGTAGAATAAGGATAGGGCGACTTGTTGCGCTAACTTATTGTGTGAGTGGGGGCTATATAACCGGCATGTGTTGGAGTTAGACATTTTGGAGGCCGAGCTCTAGAGACATCGTTTTCGGAAAATTCAAAATCCGCATTATGAAGTTTAAAAAAATTCAGAAAAAAATCCTATCTACGAGTGTGCCAAAAAATAATCCTAAATTCGATATTTTAGGCTGGGAAAATATGACAAATGGGTGGATCTGGTCGATGAACAATACACATTTTTAAAAACTTGAAATTTCGTTAAATTTTCATTTTCGTGTAGCCTAAAATAATACTCCATCCAGTTCATAAAAAATGCCGCTCATTTTTGTACTAAGTTAGCACAAACTTTGCACTAAGTGAGCGACACTTTTTATGGATCGGAGCGAGTACGAATTTTGCATTGATATTTTTGTGTAGTGGCAGCGTTCGATATTATCTACACTAGCGAAGGTTACCATAGGATTTCTTTTAGACCCTGCGTCGCCTCCCTGTGGCGGCTCGGGGACAACCCTAGCCCGCCGCCGCCGGTAGCCTCCCCCTCACCCTTCCTCGCATCGCCGCCGCCGGAGGGGCGCCGGCGAAAAACGTCGTGCGCGCCCCGGGAAGGTGGCGGCGGGGCGCCTTTTCTGTCGGCCTCGCGGCTCCCGGCGCGGGATCTCCACTGGTGGCGCTTGGATGGCGACTGGGATCTGGTCCGGCGCAGCGTTTCGGCGAGTTGCGGATCTGGCGGCAGGCGTGATGGACGCCGTGCTCAGGTTGAGGGTCGTGGGACTGCGAGGTGGGCGACAGGTGGTGGCCGCATCTGCGGTGGTCCGTCCTCCTCAGGTCGTGGGCGTCTCGGTTCCGCAGAAGCTGGTGGATGTGGCGGTGCAACATCATGTGTGGCACTCCTAGTTGCATTCCCCGACACGTGGGTGGTGAGGAAGCCGGGGCGGTGGCCCCAGACCTGTGGCTACGTCGGCGGTGCGGCGTGGTCGTTTCGGCGTGAGGTGTCGCGGCCGCCATAGCTGGCGACAGAGGCTGGAGGTAGGCCATGGGGGCAACTCCAATCTTGCGGCTCCCTGTGCTTCGTGGACAAATCGGACTCCAGGCGAAAGCCTTGCGCAGACTCCAGTCGGTGCCGACGACGGCGGCGCCTTTGGGCGTCGTTCTCCTTCTTTTTTGTGTCGTCGTAGAGTTTCGACACCTGGTCCAACGAGAGTGGTACGGCGATCTCCGGGTGAAAGCCCAAGCTCCGTCGGGGGCGGGCGACGGTGACAGACGCGTCACTGCCTTGTTGGAGGCGTCGTCTTGGTGTCATCGGCTCTCTCGGTGCGATGGGTTCGCGGCGGATGGCTAGGTGTGCTATGTGGTCATGGGAGGTGGATGTCGGGGTGGTGAAAGTATAGTATGGGCACCTAGAGGGGGGGTGAATAGGTGCTACGACCAATTTTAATTTTTCTATCACAATTAGGCTTGACACAAAGGTAAATTCTCTAGATAATGCAACTACGGTGAATTTACCTATATGACAAGGCAAACAATAATCACAATACAAGTGCAAGTAAAGGGAGAAGGGAACGAGGTAACCGATATGAAGCACACGTAGACACGATGTAATCTCGAGTTCCTCCTTGTTACGGCAGTATGTCTCGTTGAAGGGGTGTGATCTCGCCACGAAGGCCTACTCAACGCCACAAACGCCACACCCTATTCTCCGATGAACCCCGCCACAAAGGCCTAGTTCACCTTCCACTATTGATCCCTTTTGAGGCGGGAATCGAATCCTTTACAAACAACTTGGGGCACACAGTCACAACCAAATTGGGGGCTCCCAACAATCTTGAATCACCAAGAGTAGCAAGATGCCTAGGTTCCCCACAAAAGGAAACCCTATGCTAGATCCCTCGAGCTAGAGAGGGGGAAATGAAGAACGGCTCGGTGAAGATGTAGATCGGGGCCTTCTCCTTCAATCCTCCAAAGATGTTTGAGTTTGGTGGAAGGGATTGGGAGTTAATGCGGATTTGGTGAGCTCTTAAATGCTATTGAATGCCAAGGGGAAGAACTAGAGCTCAAGGTGGAAGAGGAGGGGTATTTATACCCCCTCCTCAAAACTAGCCGTTTTGCAGGAAAACAGGTACCGGAATATCCGGTCCAAGTTTGGACCCGGAATATCCGGTCTCCAGATCTGCTCGAGTTCGTTGACTTAACCCGTATTATCCGGTTGCCTCTGAATAATCCGGTACGAATAATCCGACTGGCTTCTGTCTGGCGTAGGGAGCTGAACCGGATATTCCGGCTACTCTGGAATAATCCGGTACAAATAATCCTGTTCACATCTGTGAGGTCCAACTCCAGTCCTTAGCCGAATTTCGAGCAGAAACTTCTCAACCGGAATATCCGGTATGGTTTGAATAATACGGTACCAATAATCCGGCTCATCTCTGTCCCAAACCGGATCCAAACCATTCTAACTGGAATATCCGGTTTCCCTGAATAATCCGGTTCGAATAATCCGGTTGCTCACTGTCCCAAATCTCTTAGCCCAATCTTCACCGATCTTTTCGGTGATCGATGTCGATGTTAAGTATAACACCTGCACACTAAACACCTCGATAAATAGTGTACTTAGTATTGTTAACTAACACATAGAACACCGGGAAAACGAAATGCATTTTCAGGTGGCGACCTCGGACGGTGGTGGACGCCGAGGCGGCGGCCTCGGTCTCCCACGCTACAACGGTGCTATGAGGTGGCGCCGTTGTTTCGTGTGGGTCTGGGTGGCGACCTGGATAAAGAAAGCGCTGCACGGGCAGAGGGTTCGTCGACCTGACTGGCTCGCCTTCGGGCAATGCGAAGGCCGGTCTGGTTGCTACGTCGGGGCGGCGGCCCCGGATTTGGCGCGGCGTTGAGGTTTGCGGGCGGCCGTCTTTAGCAAGGGTAGCAAGGGCTACGAGACGGCTGGGTTGTGTGGCGTTGCGGCTCGTGTGCGGCTTTGGTGCCAAGTGACGTAAGTCGGGTCGGCGGCCCCGAGCCAGAGATGTGTTTGTGGCGTTTGGTGGACGAGCGTCGTGTGGACGACGGGTTCCCTCGTTTGTGTGGTTTTTTGGTCCTATGTTCCTTATAAACAGAGTAGTGTATAGTTTGTACGGTTTTTGGACCCAAATTCCCTTATAAACCGGGTCAACTCTATTCTATCTAATCGAGCCGTGCATACGATCACTTTAAACTAAAAAAAACTACACTATCCGTACTGTGTTGACTTTATCTTCCAGCCCATATAGTGTCATGGGCTAACAAGTGACAACAACTAATGCTGGCCCATTTCCTGCACTCTCTTGCCTTTTAAGCGGTGCGCACGGGCCGCCGCTTACGCTTTCACTCCTCCCTCTGTCTCTCGCTCTCGCATTCGCCCCGCGTCCTAAAACCCTAGCTCTCCGTCTCCCGACTCCGCGATGGCCACCGCCGACAGCCAGCCCCAGCCCATCGCCACCGAGCCCTCCCCATCCCCGGCCAAGCGCAAGCAGGACACTGACTCCGACCTCTCTCCCATCGACCCGGCCCCCAAGGCCGCCCGCCCCGACGCCGACGAGGAGGCCGCCGCTGATGCCAAATCTCTCGCGGACAAGGGGAAGGGCAAGATGGTTGTCGAGGAGGAGGAGGAGGAAGATGAAGGTGACGAGGAAAGCGACGACGACGAGGAGGTCGAGGGAGGTGGCGACGGGGAGGAGGGCGATGACAGCGACGGCTTCTGTGAGGATCCCCTCGCCGAGGTCGACCTCAACAACATTCTGCCTTCTCGGACCCGCCGCCGTGCGCCGTCGCAGCCTGGGGCGTACCTGGTGCCACCGGAGGAGGCGGGGGAGGATGACGAGGACGATGAGGACGCCGACGTCGACATGGCTCCCGGGGATGAGAGCGGGGATGGGGAGGAGAGCGATTAGGGTCGCCGCTGAACTAACTCGCTAGGCGATGCCTCTGTCTCGAGCATGTGATGCACTGAAATGTTTCCGTGAACTGTTCGCCTGTGGAAGTACATTGATGTGCTGATTGCATCAAGTGTGGGCCTTTAGTTACCGAACTTATGCATTTCCAGCGTTTAATTTCGCATCTATCATCTAATTTTAAGTGTTACTATCAAGTAGACAAGTATTACTGCTGGTGCTTCTGGATTATGTTTCTGTGGGTTTGGTCTTGCTCGCTTAAATATTTCGATGTATTTGTGCATTGACTTGTGTTTCTTATGTGGGAATGTTCCCTACCAGGTAGACCATAGACATATTTGTAGTCTTACTTGCAATTGCATAACCTCGGCCTGATTTACTGTTTGGAGCTGTCATCAATTGTTTCAGCAAAGCTTGCCATTTAGTTGTTCTTGCAGTGCCTTTTGCTGTCTTTGTTTGATGCATCAGTTATAATGCTGTATAGTTGGCTAGAGCCATGGACATTAACCTTCTTCAATTGCCATGCCAGTTTTATTCACCATGTTACTCTGGAGTTCATATCTGTGCATTTGTGACAAGTTTTAAGCATGTTCAATATTCTGTTGTAGTGACTTTTATTGGCCATGGAATCATTTTCCATATTTTGGACGTGTCTCAGCTATGGTGTGGTGTGTGCTGCAGTTATCCTAATTTTGCATTTTCAGTGTCAAGTTTTATCATGTTTCTGAATGTGTTGCACTTAGTCCTTTATTGTTTTGTCTATTTAACTTTGATAGTGTTCAGGTAGTTGTGCCCTTTTCGGCTCCTTTGATTCAAAGGAATTTCATAGCAATTTTGTATAGTTGTTGATTGAAATCTGTAGGAGGTTTTCCTAAGGACTCCTTTGCACTTTATTCTGGAGGAATTTTTTCATCCACTCAAACCTCTTGCCGCAGTTTGTTTGAAAATCTCTGATCCCAATTTGTGTAGTTACATAAGTTTATAGCATTCAAGAGGGCATGCCACTTTCGTTCTGTGTCTTTCATATTCCTGCATTTTGAGAATCAAAGAGGCCAATTCGAGGTCAGAGTTTGTTTTGGTTGATTCAACCTTGATATTGTTCAGCTAGTTGTGTCCTTTTGTGCAACTTTGACTTAAAGGAATGTCATAGCAATTTTGTATAGATGTTCTATTCATATGGTTGGAATCCTCAGGATATTTTAAGGATTCCCTTGCACGCTATTTTGGAGAAAAATATTCATCCACGAAAACCTCTTGCCACAATTCCTTTCTTTAGAACTCCCCGTCCCAAATTCCT
The DNA here is from genome assembly GCA_028641055.1 of Alopecurus myosuroides. NCBI lineage: Eukaryota > Viridiplantae > Streptophyta > Magnoliopsida > Poales > Poaceae > Alopecurus > Alopecurus myosuroides. The sequence goes on from CM054059.1 coordinate 251,077,514, forward strand.
GTAGTTATATAAGCCATTAAGATTCAAGAGGAGATGTCACTTTGGTCATGTGTCTTCCGTGTTCCTGCATTTCGAGAATCCTGTGAATCAAAAAGGCCCATGTGAGGTTGATTTTATTTTGGTTGATTTCAATCTTGATATTGTCAGCTAGTTGTGCCCTTTAAAGCAGGTTTCTCCAACCATCTTTAGTACTATAATTCCTAGGGTGTTAGCTATTATTGTATTTTGGACTTGGTTAAATTGATTGGATAGAAGACAAAGAAGTATATCTGATGCTCCTAGCAGACTAGGCATTGCCCTATGCACATCTGCAAGAATTTGCTGTAGTTTCAGTTCTTGTAGGTCCTCGGTGGATTAACATCATACTAGTACTTAGGTTTCTGGTCGCTTATAAAACAAATGGTCATATTACTAGACTATAAGATGGGCAAGGACATTGTGAGGCACGCGTCTTGCGAGGACGTGAAACCACACAAGCCTGTTGTCATTGGTAAATACATCACCAGTCCACAAATATGTTAGTTAGCTTAGTTTGGAGAATGGAATTTGTGCACATGGGTACATATATGCACTGGGTTGTTTAAAATAATCTGGAAATTGTTTCAGATTTTTTTTTAAACTTAAATATGATGAAAACTCAACCAGGAGATCACACTACTTGAGTAGCACAATTCACATATTTCCATATGATTTTGCATCTTACTATTTCCCCATAGTATGGTTCCTGATCTTTATTCTTTTGTGAATTGAGAGCTTTTATACTAATCAGCATATGAGGAAGATCGTGCTGATAGCCTGATACTGATATGTCCTGACGTGAGGTTACAACCTGTGAGGCATGCTTAGCTAATTGATGCAGATATTCGTAGCTAGATTAGCTCCTGACTAGCGGTTGAAATCACTTTTGAGTGCTAAGTACATTGTAGCTATAAATTGGTGTGTGTGCTTGATCTAACTAATTTATTGTGTTGCTGAGCTCTCATATGTTCAAACAAGAAAGTAAGCTTTCTTGTAGTCTGGCTGGATCAGAGCGATTGTTGTTACTTAGTATCTACTCCCTCTGTCTCAAATTAACTGACACAAATATAGACATAAGTGATGTATCTAATACTAAATTATGTCTAGATACTATACTGTCGAGCTCACTTTTCTGTTAATGGTAGTTTTCTATGTTTTCTCCATTCCTCTATGCCGAAAAATTTCAGTGTTCAATGATAGTTATTGTCTCACAACGTGTTGCTTTTATTTCGAAATTGTTCCTCTTTGGCTTTGGTTGACCGGCATAGTGTTGGTTTCATGATTATTGATTTGTGGCCATCTGCGGTGAAATCGAACCTCAGTGTTAAAAAAATTCTTGCTCTACTTATTTGTAACATTATTCTGCAGTGAAAAGGGATCCGAGGTTCGTTTTCCCTTTTGCTTCATAGTTCCCGGTTTGTAGTAACTGAATAAGTTTTAAGATAAATATAATAGCTTAGGGGAATGGGGAGTGCTATTTTGGCTCTTGGATGAATATGCACCTTTTATTTGAAGCTTTTTAAACGTATTTTGAAATGTCAATAAATAAATAAATATAATAAACATATTTGCGCATAGATCTTAACATTCTATATGTTCACAAAGTCGTTTTACCCTATATGTTCATAAAGTCGTTTTACGAAAAATACCAGCTGACTTGAATGAGAAGGTGATGGTTGAGAAAACACTCCCTGTGCAATTGCTATATCAGACGAGGCAACCTTTAATAGATGGGAATGCAATGCCTCTAAATGCAATGCAGTCCTTGTGAATTCGAATGCAATCCCTCTAATTGAGAAAGCAGTGCCTAAGAAGAGAACCCACTATGAGAACTCTGAGATGCCGTTGCGTGAGAATCCAATGCCGATTCAAAGGTTGGGCATGCAATTGTCACCTGCTTTGTCACTCTTCGTTTTGACTAGGGTGGTTGAGCTCGTGCAAAAGAGGGTCAAATTTGATCGAGGCTTCAAAGAGCACTACATAAAAAGGGTTAGCAATGATGTTCTTGACTCTGGGCTTACGGTGGCCATTACTCAGATTTACAACCATCTAAGAAAATAGAGAGGGGGGTGGGTTAGGATTACCCAACTAAAGGAATCTGAACGAGTAGTGTTGCATGAAGAGAGCTTGACCATCATGATGGATGAACTGAGATTGATTCCACACATCATGGTGAGATTACTTGTGGTAGAACATACAATTTTGCCTTCTTTTTGCTAGTTCATTATTAAACTGAACTATCACACTGCCATCTCAATATTAGATGTAAGGAAGGACGAGGAGCTACCGAACAATCCCATAATTAACTATGTTCAGATGAAGACGGTCTACACGAGAGTGAATGTTCACGTTTCTAATCTCTATACTCCGGTCTTGCTGGTTCGGACTCTAAACTTCCTTGCTGACCATCAAGATGAGTAAATCAAGTATGCCAACATGACAAACAGTGAGGAGCCACGCAACCACTTCGTGGATCCAATCCCTCTTAACTATAACTCATTATTTGCTCTGTATATTTTGGGAGATGGTATATTAACCCCTCTGCTGATGAACTTGAGATGCATCACGGGCTGTTGTTCGTTACTCCCTCCGTTCCATATTAGATGATTCTTAAATAGATGTATCTAGTGCTAAAATATGTCTAGATACATCTATATGAGAGTCATCTAATATGGAACGGAGTGAGTACCTCGTGGTGCATTAGTCCTCACACTATGATTCGTATGAACTCAGTTTGCTATGCTATGATATGATTTGATTGAGATTGCAATGTGTGTAACTAGCCTTATGTGGACAATTGGTAACCTCATCAAAAGAGAGAAGTGATTACCACAACGACAGTTTTGCATCCATCCAAACACAAACACACTTAGAGCCCGTTTGGAACACGGGAATATCGTAGGAAAAGTAGACGAATACTGTGGAATTCCATAGGATTCCAAACATCCAGTCTGACCTCATTTGTTTTCATTCCGTCGCGGAAGTCTGAGACAGCCCTTTAAATTGGCCCACCGCTCACTGTACTGCAGTAGATTAGTAGTACGATAGGCACATAAGTTAATTGCTCTTCTTGAAGCACGCATCACTCGTCTGGTTTTGGTAGGTTCGTTTCCAGTGTTCTACACGACCTTGTGTGAAAATTTCCTTTGTTTCAAATTCCTCCGGTTTCTACATGTCTTCCTTTCATATTTCTCCGTTTTTTCTATTTCTGTGTTTTTCATATCCTGCGTTCCAAATGGGGCCTTACATTACAACATGCAAAATATGTAATCAAAGAGCATGTTCATTGGTTTCGGCAGATGCCACGTTCTGTTCTGCAAGCTACAAAATTACTAGCACAACACATGTTTGGGGTGATTTTTCGTGGCCAGACAAGTAGAAGCTGCCCCTACAGAGCTAAAAAACTGATGCATTCTACGAAACAGGCCCTTGCATTCTCCACAAAACGTCCACAAAACGGACAATTGTGAATACAATTTGGATTCGATGTTGGAGTTGTCCCAAGTCAGGCTGTAAGTGGGCAAGTCCACGGTTGCCCACCAGCCAGCCACTTTTGTCCACTTGAGTTAAACGGATGGTCCACATTTGTCCATTTATTTTTTGCCATGTTAAGCGGCAACCACGATGCCCACTTATGCCCACCTAAAGCTGAACTAAACCGGTCGTTCTACCTGGGCAACGCGGCCCTGCCGGTCATGGCAGCGCACCCAGACACGCGTACTGTGCCATCTCGTCTCCAGCACCTCTCGCGCGCCACGGCACCGCCGGCCGCCACGGACCGCGCCGCCCACCGCAGCGCCGGGACGACGACCGGTAGAGCTGCAGGCACGAGAGCATGCCCTTCGTCGGCTCGGCGTACGCCGCAGAAGCCGGCTGCTCGGCGAGGGCGAGGGCGAGCGCGGAGCCACGGACACGAGGCTGGCCTTGGCCGCCGTGATGTAGAACCCGGGTTGTAGAACGACGCGATGGACATGCATGCGGTTGCCGTCGGTCCGCGTCATCACCCGGTGCAGCACGGTCTTGTACCGCCCGTTGGTGATCACCTCCAGGTTTTCGCACAGCAGGTCCAGCATGCGCTCCGCCAGCTTCTCGATCTCAGACGCGAATTCCTTCATCAATCTAGATGAGGAGCAGGATGCGACCGGCGGCGGTAGCGGGTGCACCGTGACTATCCGCCACAATTATGTTCCTGTCCGTGGGCGTCCACTTAGCGAATTAAGTGGGCTTGGGCTGGCGGCGCCGTGGACAGCCCGTGCCCACTTACAGGCTGAGTCCCAAGTACCATATTTACCACAGCTAAAAAAAAACTACCATATTTACCGTATATATGGGCCTACAAGTGGGCTAAATTAGGTCAAATCACGCAGAGGCCCACTCAGTCCAGTCGGGCAAAGGGCCTAAGATTATCTCAAATAATAAACCTAGACTAATTAAAAAAAAACCTGGAACCCTAGAAAAATCCTAGAATATGAATGGAGAGAAGTTTCTCCAAAAAAAAAAAAAAAAAAAACGAAAGGAAAGTTATTCTCGGAGGGAGAATAGAAAACGATTCCATCGAAAAGGAGAAAAAGGGGTAAAACGAGAGGAGGACACCCATCTTGCGCCGCCGCCCTCGCGCTACTCCTGTCCTTGCTCTGCGTCACTGTGCGGCGCGGCTACCTCGTGCGTAACCCGGCAAGGAAACCGAGGGCGTGCAGCGGAGGACTTCGACGGCCGCCCTGTGCGCCGAGTTCGTGCTGGTTTGCAGGATACATCCAGGTCGGCCTCTCAAACTCAGTACCGTAGTCTCAGTTCAATATAATAAACTTCCCTTCCAGGATGGATATCCCAATCCATCCAGCTTGTTGCGGATTTGCTTGCTGTGTGATGTACTACTACCATCAATCGCAGTTTACATATACTAAAAAAAAAGGCTCCGTTCGACTGACGGCGGAAGGTATCAAAATATTAGGGGTTCCTTCCACTCGTGTTCGTGCAATTGACCAGCTGAACAGAAGATTTCATGCTACACGCAGCTGCAAAATATTCCTGCGCTCAGCGCCTCCTGGTCTATGTAATAGACTATAGCAATTGTGCGCTGAGTAAAATTGCAAGGAAAGTAGGATATCACTCATGACAGCAGTGGTCAGGACTTGTAGGAACTGGTCCTGACATGTGTACACGCATATGTTAGTCTTTAGCTACTATAACTTTTTTGCTGACCTCACCACCTGCAGATGATATAAAACATAATGTCTACTTTCATACCTTGTGGAATAAACTTGAGTTATGGACTTGTGGTCAGTACCTGATTTATTCTTCCGTGATTTACAGGTTTTTTCGGAGTATCTGTTCTCCCGATTGCCTGAAATATGGCATCTCTTGGTGATATGACAGGAAACAGTATGCTGCGCCTTCAATGTTTTCCTAGTAATACGGTATGCTGTATGCACCCACTTAAGAAGTACTTCATCCATTGATTTTGTACACGCAGATAGATCATCCTTCTTTGACCTCCAATCAGTACAACGATATGTGAGTTATGTGGCATACTGTTGGGATTCATAATAATTGTATCCCACCACATTATCTGAAGATTTGTGATTTAGCAAAGTATTGTATGGGAAGTCTGTCCAAGTTCAGCTTAGGACGGTCAAACTGTGCCTTGTATAAACCAACAGCGGGACTAGCACCTACTTTACATATTCTTCTCTTTTCTGTGTTTAACCTTTTTCATATGCTTATATGTGTGCTCTGTGTAGGGAAAACAAAGGCCTGGTTTCATCTCTGCAAGAAATCCTTGGTTGAGAAGGTCAAGAATGGTGCGACACTGCTTGGACGTGCGGCATCTTTGCAGGTTACCAAGACTTACTGTTCCAAATAACAGAACAAGGCATGCTCCCAGTGCTTCAGTATACAAGGGTGTTACTAGTCCATTGATTGAGGAATCTGTTGATGAGGTAGAATCAAAATCAAGGATTATTCATTTCTACCGTCAACCATTTCTTCAAGACAATGAGACTGAGGAGTTACTCAGGAAAGTTCAGGCAAAAGTTTCTTGTAATATCATCGGCATAAAGACTGAGCAATGTTTTAATGTGGAATTGGAGAAGGGGCTAGCTTCTGATAAGCTTGCAACACTTCAGTGGCTCCTTGCGGAAACTTATGAACCTGATAACTTACAAACAACGAGCTTTCTTGAGGAGGAAATCTCTAGCAGCCCTGATTCTATCCTTGTTGAGGTTGGGCCACGGATGACATTTTCAACTGCTTTCTCGACCAATGCTGTCTCAATTTGCAAAGCTCTATCATTAGTGGAAGTAACTCGCTTGGAGAGATCTCGAAGATATCTTTTGTGCCTTCAGCCTGGCAGTGGTGCACTTGATGAAAGCCAACTCAACAGCTTTACTTCTTTGATTCATGACCGGATGACAGAGTGTGTTTATCCTAGTAAGCTCACATCATTTTGGTCAGATGTAGTTCCAGAACCTGTCAGGGTCATACCAGTCATTGAAAGGGGAAGTGAAGCATTGGAAGAAATAAATATGAGAATGGGGCTTGCTTTTGATGAACAAGATATTAAATACTACACCCACCTATTCAGAGACGACATCAAGCGTAATCCAACTACTGTGGAACTTTTTGATATAGCACAATCCAATAGTGAGCATAGTAGGCATTGGTTTTTTAACGGAAAGCTTGTGATAGATGGAGAGACCATGGCTAGTACTTTGTTTCAGTTAGTTAAGAGCCCCTTGAAGGCCAACCCTAACAACTCCGTCATTGGTTTCAAGGATAACTCAAGTGCGATAAAAGGACACCCAGTAAATCATCTACGTCCAGCACTACCAGGCTGCACTTCACCGCTATCCCTTATGATGCGAGAGCTTGACATTTTGTTCACAGCAGAAACCCATAATTTTCCATGTGCTGTGGCACCATACCCAGGAGCTGAAACAGGTGCAGGCGGTCGCATAAGAGACACACATGCCACTGGAAGAGGTTCTTTTGTCGTTGCTTCAACTGCTGGTTATTGTGTTGGAAACCTTCAAATGGAAGAATCATATGCACCTTGGGAGGATTCATCCTTTTCATATCCATCAAACTTAGCTTCTCCATTGCAGATCCTTATTGATGCTAGTGATGGTGCTTCTGACTATGGTAACAAGTTTGGTGAGCCTATGATTCAGGGATTTACAAGAAGCTATGGTACGAGGTTGCCAAACGGGGAGCGTCGTGAGTGGTTAAAGCCAATAATGTTCAGTGGAGCAATAGGCCAGATTGATCATGCACATATATCGAAGGGGGATCCGGAAATTGGCATGCTAGTTGTGAAGATTGGTGGTCCAGCATATAGAATTGGTATGGGTGGTGGTGCTGCCTCAAGTATGGTTAGCGGACAAAACGATGCAGAGCTTGATTTCAATGCAGTGCAGCGCGGAGATGCCGAGATGTCACAGAAACTGTATCGTGTGATCAGGGCATGCGTAGAAATGGGAGAGAATAACCCAATTATCAGCATTCATGACCAGGGTGCTGGTGGAAATTGCAATGTTGTCAAAGAAATAATCTATCCGAAGGGTGCTGAAATTGATATCCGTTCAGTTGTCGTTGGCGATCATACATTATCTGTCTTGGAGATCTGGGGTGCTGAATACCAGGAACAAGATGCATTATTGGTGAAGCCTGAGAGCAGAAGCCTGCTGGAGTCACTTTGTGAGAGAGAAAGAGTTTCAATGGCTGTCCTTGGGGAAATTGATGGCAGTGGAAAGATTGTTTTGGTCGATAGTGCTGCCGTGGAGCATGCCAAGTTAAACGGCCTTCCTCCTCCGACCCCTGTTGTGGATCTTCAGCTTGAAAAGGTTTTAGGAGATATGCCTCAGAAGACCTTTGAATTTAAGCGAGTTTCTCGATTGGGTGAGCCCTTAGATATTGCACCTGAGGTCACGCTAATGGATATTCTTAAGCGAGTATTGAAACTGCCTTCTGTATGTTCAAAGCGTTTCTTGACCACAAAGGTCGACAGGTGTGTGACAGGTCTTGTTGCACAACAGCAGACAGTTGGTCCTCTTCAGCTTCCACTTGCTGATGTCGCTGTGATTGCACAAACATACACAGATCTGACAGGTGGAGCTTGCGCCATTGGAGAACAACCAATGAAGGGTTTACTTAATCCCAAGGCCATGGCAAGGCTTGCTGTTGGGGAGGCCTTGACCAATCTGGTTTGGGCTAAAGTTACGTCACTTTCTGATGTCAAAGCAAGTGGTAACTGGATGTATGCTGCAAAGCTTGACGGAGAAGGGGCAGACATGTATGATGCCGCTGTTGCATTAGCTGACTGCATGATTGAACTTGGTATTGCAATTGATGGTGGAAAGGACAGCCTTTCTATGGCTGCTCAGTGTGATGGCGAGGTAGTCAAGGCTCCTGGAAATCTTGTCATCAGTGCTTATGTGACCTGTCCTGATATAACTTTGACAGTTACTCCGGATTTGAAGCTTGGAAAGGATGGTATCTTGTTGCACATTGATCTGGCTAAAGGAAAGCGTCGGCTTGGTTGTTCCGCTCTCACACAGGCGTTTGACCAAATTGGAAATGACTGCCCAGACATAGAAGATGTCCCTTACTTGAAGAAAGTATTTGAGGCTGTTCAAGAATTGCTCGGTGAACGTCTTATTTCCGCCGGTCATGACATTAGTGATGGTGGGCTTATAGTTACTATTCTGGAGATGGCATTTGCTGGCAACTGTGGTGTCAATCTCAACATTGACTTAAAAGACAGTGACCTTCTGGAAGCACTTTTTGCCGAGGAGCTTGGTCTTGTTATTGAAGTACACTCGAATGACCTCGCTGCTGTAAAGCAAAAGCTTCAAGCAGCAGGCGTTTCGGTTAACATGATTGGAAAAGTAAATACAACAGCAGAGATAGAGCTGGTTGTTGATGGTGAGGTGTGCCTGAAGGAAAGCACTTCAGACCTCAGGGATTTGTGGGAAGAAACAAGCTTCCAGCTTGAGGAGCTACAGCGGCTGAAATCTTGTGTCAAGCTTGAGAAAGAAGGCTTAAAAAGCCGAACATCACCTTCATGGCAGTTGTCTTTCACCCCCAAATTTACAGACAAGAAGCTACTGACTGCATCCTCCAAACCGAAGGTTGCCATCATCCGCGAAGAAGGAAGCAACAGTGACAGGGAAATGGCTGCTGCATTCCTTGCTGCTGGCTTTGAACCATGGGACATATCAATGTCAGACCTCTTGAATCAGAAGGCCTCTCTGACGGAATTCCGTGGGATTGCATTTGTTGGTGGTTTTAGCTATGCTGACGTTCTAGATTCAGCAAAAGGCTGGGCAGCGTCTATCAGGTTCAACCAGCCCCTCATACAGCAGTTCCAGGACTTCTACAATAGGCCAGACACGTTCAGCCTTGGAGTGTGCAACGGGTGTCAGCTCATGGCCCTTCTTGGTTGGGTGCCAGGACCAGATATCGGAGGTTCCCTTGGTACAGGTGGTGACATGTCCCAGCCAAGGTTCATTCACAATGAATCTGGCCGTTTCGAGTGCCGGTTTACCAGTGTGGCCATAGGGGATTCTCCTGCTATAATGTTCAGAGGTATGGAAGGCTCTTCGTTGGGCATTTGGACTGCCCATGGTGAAGGGAGAGCCTTGTTCCCTGATGAAAATATTTTATCTGGTGTTGTCAACTCCAATCTGGCCCCTCTGCGGTATTGTGATGATGCTAACAATGCCACCGAGGTCTATCCTTTCAACCCTAATGGTTCTCCTCTTGGTATTGCGGCCCTTTGCTCTCCTAATGGAAGACACCTTGCTATGATGCCACACCCAGAGCGTTCCTTCATGATGTGGCAATATCCATGGTATCCCAAGGAATGGCAGGTTGAGAAGGGTGGCCCGAGTCCTTGGTTGCGCATGTTCCAGAATGCACGAGAATGGTGTTCTTAAGCAGGTAAATCAGGCTCCTGAAACATTATTTATCCTTGTTCTGGTTTCTAATGTAGGTAGGTCTTAGGTAAGAATAGTTGATAAATAGCGTGCAAAATTCATTTTGAAATCCTAAATTAAGGTCGTCAAATAATTTATATAAAACTTATTTTTCTCAATTTGAATTTGCATCTTATTTTGCTTGTATCAGAAATTTTAGTGCTGTGCAGATTGTAATACTCCCTCCGATCCATATTAATAGGTGCTGAAATGGATGTATTTAGACATGTTTTATTGCTAGATACATCCACTTTAGCACCTATTAATATGGATCGGAGGGAGTAATAGCATGTGCAAGTGTTAAATAAGCACGGGCTTGGTTGTTAAAGCAATAGATGGGTCTGATATGTATGCGGCCTTTCCATGTCAATGTAAAACCTTCTTTTTCTTGAATTGTGTTACCACTTAATCGGTTGCTATCTTGTGCGGCGCTTTGGTTAGGAAAGTTGATATTTAGCCATATGGACTGTTCCTTTGTTGTATCGCCAGTTATCATGTACACATAGATTAAGAATCTCCCTAACAGAAGCGTACAGAGTGCATTATAGTGACCCATGTAAACACTTTTGAGGTGTTATTCAGTGCTCCTCTAAAACATTTGAATTGTCACTTATTACTGTGGCATTCATGCATTCAATACTAGGAACTAAGGAAATGCTACTCTTGCCCTGTGGCTTAGGTTAGTTTGGTTCCCGTTGCTTATGTATAGAGTAACTATTAATCACATTAGCACCTACTAGTGCATAACCTATTTCTGTTTGCTATTGAGCTACATTTTTCATAGGATATTGATGAAGTATACACTTCGTCATTTCGGTACTTTACATGTCGATTTCCATGATTATTTGCCCAACGCTCACCATCTACCACAAATTATCCCTGCTCATCTATGGTCAAGCTTCTTGATCTCCATCCAAGCGAAGCTGTCTACTTAAACGAGCGTTATTATGTCACTAGTTTCATTGAACACAAGTCAGTCCAGCCCTTTATGGTGCAAGGCTCATGAGTCTACACTCTACAGTCTAGGATACATATCATGGCAAACAAAGCTAGGTGCCATCATCTATCACGAAAATTATTGTCTGGTAACATTTTGCAGTCATGTCTCAGGTCTAATGAGGTGACCGATTATCGATCTGTCACTGCAAGTGTTATTGAACGGGCTTGTAATGTTTAGATTTGAATATTTCAGATCTATCACAAGTCCATGTTTAACTTTATGCAACTTTTGAACTGAGAAACAATCATTAGTTTATTACAGTGAACTGTATAATAATCTGGGGCCCTGCTAGTATTGCTACTTTTGCTAATTAATGTACTTCCAAAACTGGCTCTGCTACTGACAACCACTCAATGTGAATAGTTGATGTGCTTCTATCCATTGCTGATTGCTCAAGTGGGACCATATATGAATAAAGCTCTTTCCTGGTGGTGTATTATGTACATGATTGAAATAGGGTCTACAGAATAAATTCCCTCCATGATGTGTGTTGTTAGAAATATTGGAGTGATACTGTTGGTTTTTCCTTTTTCCCTTTTAGATAGAAAAGTGAAAATCAATGAATACTACTGCTAATACTGTTTTTTTTCTGCAAGCAGAAAAATGGTGGTTGCTGGTGCTACTTATTATCCTCCCCACGGAGGACATGTTTCCTTGAGGAATTGAGCATGGATAATCCAATAATCTCTCCTTATTAGAGCCCCTCCCACCATGATTTGCGGCACTACTAGGGCTATCACCATAATTTTCAGCAATCAGCATGTTATTTTTTAACCGGCGTGGCCAGTACCATGCGATTTTAAGAGTTGTCAATGGTTGTGCTGTGACCATGGTTGAACAGTTCATATCTTTTTTGTATGCATGTTTTCCAGTCCCTTTAATGTTCTGCTTAGTTAAAGCTTACATTGACGTGCAGTTCTATTTACCGTGTAGCCATTATTTGCCATCCCTGTGATGTATACCAGAGATTAGCACAGAACATCTGGAGTTCAGAAAAGTACCAAAGGAAGCTCTCGAATGGGCTATCCTGAAATTCCAGGAGCTTTATATGTAGCTGTATAGCGCATGCATTGTCATCTCTATGCAATATAAACATTATCTTGTGGTGCAGCTGTTTAGGCCTCTTCGGAATGAAGGATTTTCATAGGAATTTTGGAGGATTCCAATCCATAGGATTAGTATTTTTTTTCCAAGGAATGCCTTTGGATCAAAAGAATGATACCCTCCAAAATTCCTATGGATTATATTCCTACACCTCAACTCCATAGGAATTTCAACACCCATTCTAATCTCTTTTTTACACTCTCATGTGTGTGTAGGATCGAGACAACTTTTACTTTGTTCCGTCCAAGTGGCTATTCCCATACTTTTCCCCTGGTTTTGTATATGCAATCCTGTCAAATTCTTGTGTTTCTCCTATTCCTATGTTTTGTAATCATGTGATCCAAACAAACCTCTTTTTTACACTCATGTGGGTAGGATGGAGACACTTTTTAGTTTTTACTTTGTTCCATCCAAATGGCTATTCCCATAGTTTTCCCTGTAATCCTCTGTTTTGTATATGTAATCCTTCTAAATTCGTATGTTTCTCTTATTCCTTTGTTTTGTAATCCTGTGATCCAAATGAACCCTTATCGTTGCAGAGATAATGTTGCTGAATGGTTGTCAGCTCATTTTCCCTCCCAGATTCAATTCAACCATGGAGAATGTCTCATGGCCGAGAAGACACTGATGGGAACGCTATGCGCCCTGGTTATTTGCTGGCGATTCTTCAACGGTTGCATGTCCTTGGAATCAGAAACATGGCATAATCATTCTGTACTCGCTTCAATCATCCCCCCTTTTACCAACATGTTGGGTGTTGAGACCTTTCCTCTCCTCTTGTTTTCACCGCCAGCAATTGTATTGTCTTTGTTCTTACCCGGGTGGTTCAACTCACCTAGAAAGCTGTCATATCACACCATTTTAGCAGTTCTCACGGTCCACGTAATTTCCATAGACATTCCTGCCGGCCAGATTAACTGGCCACCATCCTTTTTGTCCTCGGGACATACCGAGTACCTCAAAATCTTCTTGGAAACAAGTAATTTTGGTAGTATATTTTCAGTTTCTAGCAGTAGGAGAAGTATAGTAACCTCCCTCCTAGTACAAGCTAAGACCCAGGCTAGGTCATCGGCTACACCATCTCAGCTGTGTGGAGCATGGATTTGCCCGTATATACTACTCCGTAGTTCCTTGTGTAATCAGTCACTGGGCGTAGGTAGGACAAGACAATTCTAGCTAGAGATATCTGATCACTTTCACTACACTTATCCACAAAATCCCATTTATTTCGCTGAAGTCAACCCGAGCCACATAATGTGATGCTTCAGTTGATTTGAAGAGGAGATGGAGACGATCATCACATCATTAGACACTCACTAAGCATATGGAGTTCCAGCATTAGGCAACATGCTAGTACGTGACTAATTAAAAGGCAAGCCAAGGCGACGCGACGCGGTGCGGTGCTCTCTCTTTACAGGCAAGGCCGCTGTCACCTGTCTCTCAGCGGTCAGTTCCCTGGATGAATCTTGCTCGCTGGGCTGGCCCCCAAGCAGGCAGCGGTCTTTACATTAGTGGCTTCTCAATGTGCAGACATGAATGTAATGTCGCATGTGTTGCCTTCTTTTCGTGTATCGAGCCACACTTATTCCCGGTGATTGAACACCGCATTATTATCGTCCGCCTACTAGGGCCATGCCATGCCATGCCATGTGTTCCTGGGTTGATACGCCTCATCCATCCATCAACCCATCAAACCCATCAATACTGTACTGTTTCATCTTCTTTTCGCTCTTTGGTGCTTCGTTCTGTTGATGATCTACTATCGATCTATCCATCCTTGGGTGCTTGCTGCTGGTACTAGCTGATCAAGTGATCAGTATGGACCAGAGATGAATGAAGCTTTGCTTTTTTCCCCCTTCCTTGGTGGTCCTTGCCTGCGCACATGATTGGAACTGGGTCTCACGGAATAACTCCGTCGCTAGCCGGCCATATGGCGTGCCGTGTTTCCTTCGTCTCCTGCTCCTTCTCCTATTGTGATTTGTGAGGCGCATGTGTTTGCTGCTGGTATAAATGCTGTCATCTGCTTCGACGTGCCATTCAAAGGAGCTTGAGCTGGATGGTGATGATGGATCTGCATGCATGCAAAGCCCCGCCCCTGATGATGCTGGATCATCTCCGCATCATTTCTATCCAATTGGGCGGGCTATACCTCATGATTTTCCTTTCCCTGATGATCATCAGACCCACATTATGCATCTGGAAATTTCGTCTTCCCTCTATTTTCCTCTTGTTCTGGATCTAGTGCGCGCTAACTACTGTCAGAGTTGTCTGTAAAGAAGTTAAAAAAGGTAACCGCTGTAGAGGGCATGAAGATTTCGGAGGATATTCCATACGTTCACCACCTCATTGAGTGCTTCTAACACAAGACCAAACACGCATGACGTTTCACGAGGGTACCAACTTCTCACTAGAGTAGCGTCTTCAGTAGCAGTGCCTCTACAACCCCATCAGAGCTCTTTCCCAGCTCTGCAATCGATTGGTTAGGGTGTGGGTGTGTCAGGGACAGAATCTTTTTTATTTCTTAATCCCTGTTGGGAAATCAAGGCGTGCTTTTAGTCCATCAAATGTCCTAGGCTAGGGGAGGTACAGGTTGCCGTGGATCTATGCTATAGGATCTGGCTTAGGGTAGTTGCAGATGCACCAATTATCTTAATGCTTTGGGTTGCTCTCCACTTCACCTGTCTATAGCCGCCGCTTTTCCATCAATTTCTTCCTTCCTTCTCCGTTTCAACTTTCGTTCTTCCTTTATTTTGTGGTGCTTCACGTGTCTGTAAACGGTAGCCTGGCCGGCCGGTGGTGTGCGTTAAAATCTTGTTCCACGAGGGAGACTGGAAATGAGACTGGAATGTGCTTGTATCACATATTTTTTTGAGTCGATTAGTATTATTTTGGACTGGAGTATATTAAACCAAGAGTGAGGATCTCTGTTTTTAAATCTACTATAGTCAGCTGCCATCTCCATCACCGGCCAAACAACCAACCATCGGTTGTCTAGTGACATCACCCAAAAACAATTCCTGCAGGCGTGCGCGTTCGTCAGAGGAACGAAAAAAAAACATGGCCTCTGATCGGTAGGCTCACCTTCGAGGTTAGCTAGGCTCACGAGTGTAAAATGCCTAGAGGAATTTTCTTGCAGACGATCGTACATATAGCAACACTAGAGACAAAATGCGCGAACACCTATAAACAGCCTCTAAAAATATAGGGTCCTTAACCATTCCTTACCAGCTAATGATGCTCTCTCCGTCCAAGAATCAAGAGAGAGAGAGAGATACTCAGCTCAGTCGCAAGTAGCAATTCCTCCTTGTGAAGCAATGCAGGCAGGCAGGTGCATGGTGCGCTGGCTTTGGCAGGGCGCCCGTGCTGACGCCGCCACTAATCACATGCTTGCTCCCACGCCCCTCCTTTTGGTACAGTATTCTAATCATCCGCTCTCGCTGCCGGCCGTTCGCCTGCCGAACCGGCGTGTTAAGTTGAAGAGATGTGATGGCCAGCCAGTCGCTATTCTACTGGGAATCCGAGGCCTGCGCTGCGGCATCGAAATCACACCTGCGTACACGGGGTTTAATCGCTGCCCGCCGCTAGCCTTGTAACCTGTGCGGCCTGCTCAGGAGATAAGTTATTCAAGTACAACACCTTCTCTTGACCTTGCTTTGCTTCATATTCTATGGCAGTAAGACTTATTAAGAGCAACCGAGAAAATTGCATCTAACACCGTATTTTATGGCAGTTGTTGCCTAGAACACAGAAATAAAATCTCTTTTGCAGCCTCCCACACATTTTTGCCTAATTAGTTGCACCATCCTAAAACAATGATTAGTATCAACTTATACGCTTAATTAGTTGCAGCTAACCCGAAGACTTTGTGGCGCTTGTTGTACTTAACATATACTCCCTCCGTATCAAATTAATCACCTTTAATTTATCAAAATATGGATGTATCAATACACCAAACATATACTCCCTCGGTTAAAAACGTTGACCAAAGGGGGACGGATCCCTCCCTTGGTTGTTTGTTGTTAGATAGAAGATGAGACTCGAACCCGGGTGGGCTGGGCGCGCACTCACTACCTCTGTCATTGAGCTATCACTCAGTTCTCTACTCCCTCTGTAAAGAATTAACCGTCTTAGATTTATCAAGATATGGATGCATGCGTCTAGATACATCTATATTTTTATAAATCCATAACAATTAATTCGAGGTGGAGGGAATATATAAAATATTTTTGCAGCACAACACACAGTTTGGTTGTACATAATTACCTAACTAAAGCGTATCTCAATTTTTGGATAATTACTTGCAACTAACGTCATGCTTTATGGTGGATATTGCACCCAAGCACATAAATACCCAACTACTTGCAACTAAAGGGGAAACGCATCTCAACGTGATAAAAAAAATTACAAGTAATTAACCAAAACTTCAGATCGTATCAACGCGATAAAAATTTTTGCAAGTAATTAAGCAAAAAAAAACGGTGTTGCAAAGATAATTTATTTCTACGTTTGGTGCAACAACTAACACAAATCTACTGAAAACAACGTTAGTCCATGTTAGTAGTATCCAAAACTAACAATCTTAGAGGCAAAAAATAGCAAAAGTGTTCAAAAAAGGAGATACGTTTTGGACGTATCAACTCCCCCCAAGTTTAGCTTATTGCTTGTCCTCAAGCAATTCAGTTAACAATTGAGTGCGATAAAAGCACATTACACTAAGAATGACAGCTATGCTCTCAAGAAAGTGTGTAAAGTGAGAAGGTGAAGACTCAACATAAAATTAAAAGAAAGACCCTTCGCAGAGGGAAGCAGGGATCAACATGTGCTAGATGTTTTTATTTTATTGAAAACAGAAGTAAAATGATTTTGAGAGGTGGTTGTTCATGTCAACGAATGGTAATAGAGTCCTTGTTATCTTCCATACTAAACAGGTTGAGAGCGGTTCCGAATTATTTATATTAAGCATTTATAGCATGCATTTATATAGTATGACACTCCTCTCCACCTTACTTTAGCAAATCATGGCTAACCGAATCCTCGGGTGCCTGCCAACAATCTCATACCATGGAGGAGTGCCTATTTAGTTGTTTAGCTTTTTGATGTTATAATGGTCTAACCAGCTCTCTGCAAAATTAATGACGAGCAGATGAAGCATGCAAGTCAGGGTACCTAAATAGCATGGAAGACAGCAAACCCAACTACTACTTCCTCATGAGCTAAAACAATGTCACAAAACGGGAAGTATTTTGAAAGTTTTAAAGGTAGCACAGGCAAATTTACTTGCAGTGGCAGTGAAATACCACGTATAGTTAGGTATGGTGGACACATTTGGCAAACTTTGGTTTTTGGGAGTTGGGTGCACGAGTAGAGCTCATACTCAATACAGGTGATGCTTACGACAAAATAAAATTAACGGGTGGCATAAAAGTGATACAAATACTATGGGGCAAAATAAATCATCGAGGCTTAATTGACTTTTTGTTTTGAGTCTTATGCATGCGTGAGCATGTGCCAGGTCGATTCAAGCGAAACATTCAGAGAGAGATACAACAATGGCATACCCTTCTATGAATAAAACAATACAAGCAAACATTTACGCGACATGCTATCTAATATTAGTAAGTTGGAACTAAACATGAGAGAGCAAGAACTACTAAGCATCAATTAAATAACATACACCTTACACGAACAAACTAAGCATGTCCGCATGGATGAGTATATGTACAAAAATGAAAACAAATAGAGTTCATACCAGCCTCTCACAACAATTTGAATTGTCATAAATCGTCATCATTGCTCTTCACTCGTGTGGATTGAATAATATGAAATGATAACCAAGCTCCAATGGATACACGTAAGACCAATGAACTCTGCAGCAACTTTACAAAACCAAAAAAGAAGAACAAATATTTTTGGATTTTTAAATTTAAAACAAGAACAGAAGGAAAACAAAAAAAACAAAGAAATATATTTTTGGGTTTTTGAATATTAACCAAAACGAGAAAGTAAAGCAAACCAACAAAAGAAGCAAATAAAGAGAAATAAAAAAATATTTTTGGTCTTTTTATGTTTTGGAAAGCAAGAAAAAACAATAAAAACAAAAAAGAAGTGAAAGAAACAAGAACAAGTGTAAGAAATAAAAACATGGACATACAAAGAACCGACAGAAACGTGATATGTAGACGAGCATGTTGTCGGCATACCTCCCCCCAAGATTAAGCTTTTGTCCTATGTGGAGATCAATGCCAACAGGGCCATGAAGTGGCGCCCCCATAATGTGCGGAGGATGAGCCATCCTCCTGATATGAGCTCGAGGACGCCCCGGTGTACTGCGTGGTGTAGTCCTCAGAGGGAGCGTTCTGCCCCATATGATGCTTTGGGTCGTCCTGCCCATGGAAATAAAGCAAGTGCATCTGCTCATACAACTCCTCCTTCGAACGCGGCCATGGCGTCCTGCTAATATCAAACAATATAGGTTGTGGCAAGAGAACTTCCCTCTCATCACCATCAGTAAATAAAAATCTATATACTAGATGTCCAACAATAGATTTTGCAGTAACAAAGGAATGAGCCTTCATGGCAGCAAGGTCAAGTCTCTGTGGATCTTATAAAACATCATGTGGAGCAACAGAGAGGCCTAGAGCAGTCAAAACACGCGTAGCAATAATACCCTCATAAATGGGTCCTTTAGCATCTAAGCGGCGAGCAATGAATGAACCAAGGTTATAGTTATCACTATTATTCAGTGCATCAGCAAGAAAAGCAAGATGGTAATTTTAAATATTACTAGTTTTTCCCTAGCAAGAACACCAGTAGCAAGGTAATAAGTGAAATATCTAATAGCGGGGAGTTGAATATTTCTTATCTTGCCGCGCTGAGCTATGCGGTCTTCATCATCTGTAATTCCGCGGTAGAGATCCATCAAATCATTGGGCCTTTCTTGAATATTCCTTGTTGCCCCCATGCGTTAATACCTATAATGCTACAATAAAATCCAAAGGCATGGAAATAGGTCTATCATAGATTTTGAATGCAACAAATGGGTCATACTGGGAGTTATGAAGAACAAAGATCTCAACAAAAGTTTTTGTCAATAAAGCATATCGAGGTCTCTCATCATTCATGTAATTGGTTAAACCAGCCCTACCAACCAGTTGCAAGAAATCCTCGAGTATGCATGCATCATTAAGAAAAGTATTGTAAGGGAAGGTAGATGGATTTGCATCTCCATAATCTCCTGCATCGTCGATACTCGGTGCAATGAGGCTCTCATTATATGATGGTCTCAGCAGAGTAGCTGAGCGTGAAGGCCTTGTCCTCCTAGGTGCATCACTCTTAAATATTTCTCCAAAGTTGAAGTTGTTCATTTCTGAATTTTTTAGCTAGCATCACAAAAAATGATTTCAAGCAACTATATGATAGAAACTACTATAGAAACTTGTAGGAGGGCTAAACATGCATCAAAACTAAATTATTTCACACAAATCAAGCATGCCAGCTCACAGAATTTGTCACCTACAGTACAAAATACTCAAGAAATACTCCACCAAATAAAATTCTACTTGGATAATCGGAGGGGTCACATAACGGGGAGCAAATACACCAAATTTCATCAACAATGATGGGCTCAACAAAGAGATCAAGAAATTCTCGATAAAGAACATCAAGAGCTCGGGTTCCCGGAATATTTTCGAGTTTGGGAGAGAGGGTGGAGTGTTTGGCATGGAGGAGAGCAAGTGGAGGGCCAGGGGGCCCCACACCATGCGCTGGTGCCACTAGGGGCCAGGCCGCCAGCCCATGGTGTGCCTGCATGGTGGATCCCCCTGGGGTCTCCCAGGTGCCTCTCTACCTCATTTTTTACGTAGAAATTTAATATAATTTTTCTTGATTTTTTAGAGAAACTTCATTTTCGAGCAATTTTGAGAATTTAATAAATAATTAAAAAACAGAAAAACAAATATAGAATGGTGGAAAACAAAACTAAAGCCAGAACTACAGAGGTTCTAAGCACTCCAACAAGCAAATAACCAAAGGGAACAAAGGAAAACATAGTGAAAACAAAAATGTGGGTGGTGAAAACATGAGTAACCACAGTAATCAAGATGAAAACATGACTATGGATGGTGGAAACATAATTATACTACAGTAGCATGGTGATAACATAATGGTGAAAATGAAAACATGGTGAAAACGTTGTTTCCTTCATTTCAAATCACTTTGGTAACAAGGTTGATCAATTCTTGTTACCAAAAAAAAATTATGAAGCAAAACTTTGTATATCACTAAATGATTATGTTACCTCAACTTTGATAGACATAGTCCCAATCATAATAATTTCATATTCTTTTGGTGGCATTGGAATAGGACAATAGAACTCTCTAATATTGATAGTCTCAATATTTAAAATGGAATTTACATCTTATTTCCTATCAATTTTCTTGGGAAAATAAACGGTATGCTCTTTATCATTAACATTATAAGTTACTTTTCCTTGATTGCAATCAATAACAGCCCCTGCAGTGTTAAGAAAATGTCTCCCAGGAATAATAGACATATTATCATCTTCGGGCATTTCCAACACAACAAAGTCAGTTAATATCAAACAGTTAGTAGTCACTTGAACAAGAACGTTCTCACATATACCAACAGGAATAGCAGTAGATTTATCAGCCATTTGCAAGGATATATCAGTGTGTATCATGTTTTTCCAGAGAGAGCCTCTTATAGAGAGAAAAAGGCATAACACTGACTCCTGCTCCCAAATCACATAAAGCAGTTCTAACATAATTATTTTTAATAGAACAAGGAATAGTGGGAATACTAGGATCTCCAAGCTTCTTTGGAAGCTTGCCATTGAAAGAGTAATTACTAAGCATAGTGGAAATTTCCTCATTAGGAATTTTCCTTTTGTTAGAGACAATATCTTTCATATACTTTGAATAAGGAGGCAATTTAATAGCATTAGTCAAAGGAATGTGCAAAATCAAAGGCTTCATCCATTCACAAAACTTGTTATAATGTTCTTCCTTCTTTGATTTGTGTTTCTTATTACGAAAAGGCACTGCTTTTTGTACCCAAGGTTCTCTTTCATTACCATGTTTACTAGCAATCAAATCCTCCTTAGTATACTTTGCAATTTTAATTTTCTTTTCAGGTTCAACTTCAGTTTCTTCTTTATCAGAAGCATCACTTTTATCATTACCACTTTCAGATTCAGCATCAGAGATAGAAATACTATTAGGATCTTTAACATGTTTAGGAGATTCTGCAACTGTTTTATGTCTCTTCTTCTTTTTCTTAGAAGGAGACCTATTATTTTTAGGTTTTTGAGAATCTTGTTCAATTCTTTTAGGATGTCCTTCACGATACAAGGGATCCCGAGTAGAAACACCACTTCTAGTAATTATTTCACAAATAGTTTTTTCTCTAGAAGTATTAGCTAGAAAATCTTTTGCACTTTAGTGAGTTGATCAATTTGAGTTTGAACCATATGAAAATGTTTAACAAGCATTTTAACATCATTAGAGGTTCTCACAATAATACCATGCAAATTATCAATATCTCTAGAGTTTTCCGTTAGATGATTCTGTATTCTCGTATTAAAGTTGTCTTG
This sequence comes from Alopecurus myosuroides, assembly GCA_028641055.1. Classification (NCBI taxonomy): domain Eukaryota; kingdom Viridiplantae; phylum Streptophyta; class Magnoliopsida; order Poales; family Poaceae; genus Alopecurus; species Alopecurus myosuroides. The sequence continues at coordinate 251,099,220 of CM054059.1, forward strand.
CTTAACAACATAATTATCAAATTCATTTAAGCATTGATCAGGTAGTTTAGAATAGGGAATATCTCTATTATCAAAATATTGGAGAGAGTGTACCTCAACTGTTGGTGGATGAGGAATTGGCTTAAATAATTCTTCTATCGGTGGTAGATTCTTCACATCTTCATATTTAATACCCCTCTCTTTAAGATATTCCTTGGCTTCCCTCGTCACTTCATCTTTTAATTCAATCATTCGCCTCTTCTTGGGTCTTGGTGTAGGTGTTGGTGTAGGTTCATGTATAGTCCAATCATCATGATTTTTGGCTATTTTATCCAATAATTCCTCAGCTTCTTCTGGAATTCTTTTCCTGAAAACACAACCACCACAACTATCCAGGTATGTCCTAGATTCAACAATTAGTCCATTATAAAATATATCTAGGAGCTCATTTTTAGGTAATGGATTTTGAGGGCTAGCTCTTACTAAAGAACAAAACCTTGACCAATATTCAGCCAATTTCTTTCCTTCAATTTGCTTAAAGTTAAAGATACTCTGCAAAGCAATATGTTGAGCACTAGCAGGAAAATATTTTTGAAAGAAAGCATTAACCAAACCCATAGGACTATCAATAGATCCAGGTGATAAATTGTTAAACCAAGTTTTAGCTTCATCTTTCAATGAGTAAGGGAAGATCTTAGTAACAAAGTAAGTGTGTTTCTTAATATCATCAAAAAATAAACTACTCAAAGATGAAATCTCATTCATATGTTCCATAGCACTTTTACTTTCAGTACCACAAAAAGGTTCTTTCTCAACAATAGATATGTAAGATAAATCTAGAGAGAAATCATAATCTTTATCCTTAATGTGTATGGGAGACGTAGCAAACCTAGCATCAGGAGAAGACTCTTAAGAACACTTGCACTAGTAGTAGCTTAAACTTCCTCAATAAAGTCATCATTAAGTTCAATGTAGGTTTCCTCAAGATCATCACTAGGAATTTCTCTAGACTCGGGTGAATTAACATGTGTACCAGCATTACATCAGGAATTTCAGTGTTTTAATTTGTTTAGCTCTAGTCATTGTAGCATCTAGGAAAGGACCTAGTGAACTAGTATCATCAAGCACAGTAGAAGCATCATCAAAAGTATCCAAAGCATTTTCAGACTCAGCAGAATTAGCAGTGTGTGTAGAATGTGGTGGTGTAAGAAGCTTACTCATTACACACGGTGAATCAAGAGCAACAGAGGTGTTCAGAGTTGTACCTCTCCTTGTAGTGGATGGTAATATAGGAACTTTTCCATCACGAGTTTTACCCATGATGAAAGGCTTGCAGCAAACAATATCACGTTCAAGTGAGCAAATAAATAAAGCTATGCTCCGCGGCAACGGCGTCAGAAAATAGTCTTGATGACCCACAACTATAGGGGATCGCAACTGTCTTTGAGGGAAGTAAAACCCAAATTTATTGATTCGACACAAGGGGGGCCAAAGAATATTTATAAGCCTTAACAGATGAGTTGTCAGCTCAGCTGCACCTGAAAGTAGACTTTCTCGCAACAATTTATCAGTGGTAACAGTTTTATAGCAGCAGTAGTAGTAAAATAACAGCATGAATAAAATAGTAACAGCAGTAGCAATTGTGGGAAACAACAGGATTAAAATACTGTAGGCATAGGGATGGATGAACAGGCGTTGCATGGATAAGATAGTTCATATAATAATCTAAACATCGGCATTTCAGATATATAATAATAAATCATCCAAGTTCTAGGCAAACCATAGGCATGCGTTCCAATTTAGTCGTACGTGCTCGCAATGAGAAACTTCCACAACATCTTTTGTCCTACCATCCCGTTGCAGCGGGGCCTCAAGGATAACTACTGGTAATTAAGATGATCCTTTTAATAAAACACCATAGCAAAGCATTAACACTTCGTGAACACATGTGATCCTCACATCACAGCCATCCCCTTCGGTTGTCCCAATTATTGTCACTTTGGGGCCTCGAGTTCCGGACAATAATGTGTGTAAACAACTTGCGGATATGATCAAGAAACAAAATTAAACTCATGAAATAATAACATGTTCAGATCTGAGATCATGGAACTTGGGCCCTAGTGACAAGCATTAAGCATAACAAGTTGCAACAACGATATAAAGCACTAACAATGAATACTAGGCACTATGCCCTAACAATCTAGCATTATTACATGAACAATATCATCCAATCCCTTCCATCCCTCTCAGCCTACAACGGTTATTACTCACACATGGATGGGGGAATCATGGATGGTTGATGGAGAAGTGGTGACGATGATCTCCTCTGAATCCCCGTCCCGGCAGGGCGCCATAACAGGAACTTCTGATCCCCGAATTAAGTTTCGAGGTGTCGCTGGCGCTCTGATGTGTTTTTCTGGAATATGACGAAACCCCCTCTGTTTTAGGGTTACGGGGCATAATCAGTCGAAAGGGGAGCCCGACGGGGTGCCTAGGGTGGCCAGACCACTAGGTAGCGCGGACTAGGGGGGCCGCGCCCAGCCATGGTGTGGGCCCCCCTTTGCCCCCCTTCGGCTCTTCTTGTGGCTCCGGGGGTCTTCGGGTAAAATAAGGACTTCAGGATCTTTTCCGGACAATTTTCTAAAAGTTGATTTTTCTGCACAAAACGAGACACCAAGGTAATTCTGCTGAAAATAGCATTAATCCGTGTTAGTGATGATGCAGGTCTTGCACTCGTTGGGAGACCCCAAGAGGAAGGTATGATGAGCACAACAACAATTTTGCCTCAGTAAGAAACCAAGGTTTAATCGACCAGTAGGAGGAAGGAGTAACTTCAGAAGGTTGAAGCAGCAGAGATGGCAGGGCGCACTGCCGGTTCAGAAGCAACGTGAAACCTACACAACACTTGGAGGCCGACCTGGAAGCGGTGGTTTGGGACATAAAAACCAACACGGCTCCGGGCCCTGATGGCTTTCCGGTGGCTTTCTTTAAGAAGTCCTGGCCACTCTGCAAGCTGGGAGTTCTCCACATCCTCAACGACTTCATGCTGGGAAGAATCGACGTGTCGAGACTCAACTTCGGAGTGCTTTCACTGCTTCCCAAAGTCCCAGGGGCGGACGTGATCTCACAATTCCGACCCATTGCCAACATTAACGTCATTTTCAAGATCATTGCTAAGGCCATCGCATCTAGACTGGATCCTATCGCCAATAGGATCATCAACCCGACACAAACCGCATTCATTAAGGGCCGCTTCATCCTCGACGGGGCCCTTGCCCTACACGAGATTGTTCATGAGCTACGGGTGAAGAAGCTAGGGGGCATTCTTCTCAAACTCGGCTTCAAGAAGGCGTATGACCGGGTTAACTGGTCCTTCCTGCTTGAGGTTTTGCGTCGGAAAGGGTTCGATGCGGGTTTCATTCACATGATCGAGCAGCTTGTGTCGGGAGGGCAGACCGCAATTTCCATCAATGGAGTGGTGGGACCCTACTTTCGTAATAAGCGGGAAGTGCGCCAGGGGGACCCACTCTCGCCGCTGCTGTTCAACTTTGTTGTCGAGGCCCTCTCGTAAATTCTTTCCGGAGTTTGCCGTGCAGGGCATATTGGTGGGGTTGTCCCACACTTAGTCCCAGGGGGGATCACGCATCTGCAGTATGCCGACGACACCATCATCCTGATTCAAAATAAAGACTTAGATATTGCAAACTTAAAATTCATGCTGCTATGCTTTGAAGAATTGTCTGGTCTCAGAATCAACTTCCACAAGTCGGAAGTCTTCGTCTTAGCTCAACCCGCTGCTGAGCAGGCCCGAGTCGCCAATATGCTTAATTTTAAGCTAGGCACCTTCCCATTTCTTTATCTGGACCTCCCTATCTCGGATAAGAAGCTATCTATAGAACAATGGCAATACCTAGTGCACAAGCTTGGGGCCAAAGTCGAGGTCTGGATGGGCCGGCTACTTTCCCCGGGTGGAAGGTTGGTCTTGTCCAACGCCTGCCTCGAGGCCCTGCCCACCTTTGCCATGGGCCTTTTCCTTCTCCAAGACGGGGTGCACGAAAAGTTTGACTCCATCCGCGCCCGATTCTTTTGGGAGGGTGCGAGCTCGAAGCGCAAGGCTCACATGGTAAACTGGCCGGCAGTTTGCCGCCCTAAAGACTGTGGGGGTCTGGGGTTTACCGAAACCTAGAGAATGAATAAAGCGCTGATGATGAAGTGGGTCTGGAAGCTCTTTCAAACAGACTCATCTCTTTGGTGCAACATTATTAATGCGAAATATCCGAAATCCACCAACATTTTTGCCGGGGAGTCCAGGGGGCTCCCAGTTCGGGAACAACCTACATAAGATCAAATGCCTGTTTAAGCTCGGGGGCTAAATTCGACGTCCGGGACGGTTCTCGCACGCTCTTTTGGCTAGATTGGTGGGTGGGGCCGGGCCCGCTGAAAGATAGGTTCCCTGGCCTTTTTGAGATCTGCGAGTCACATTCCGTTTCCGTGGCCAAGGCCTTCGAGGTTGAGGGCCTGCGTTTTTGACGCTCTTTCTCTCAGGACTGTGTGTCCCAATGGGCCCAACTCAACCAGGAACTTGCGGAGATCGCGCTGACCCCGGGGTTGGACGCCGTGCGCTGGATCCTGGAGCCTTCGGGTAGGTTCTCAGTATCCTCTATGTATCGCTGCCTCTCGAGAGGATCCACGGTCTCCCACGGGAAGGATATGTGGATAGTGCGTCTCCCCCTCAAAGTTAAAATCTTCACTTGGTAGCTTGCGTTCGATAGACTCCCCTCTAGAGCCCGTCTCTTCTAGCGGTTTGACCCTGCTAAGGGTCTATGCACGCTTTGTGGTCAGCCGGAAACTGCCACACACATCTACTTTCAGTGTGCACTTGTTAAACTAGGTTGGAGCGTCATTAGGCAATTGCTAGGGTGCAGCTGGTGTCCTGCCTCGTTTCCACAGTTTTTCGCTATCCAGAACGCGTTGTTGGGCCAACAAAGGCGGGTCAGCTGGGTGCTGTTCGCTGCGCTTTGTTGGGCTCTGTGGATGATCCGTAATAAACTCTCTATAGAAGCTATCGTGCCACGTCGCCCTACTGACCTCATATTTAAAATGTATATGTTTGTGCAGGCTTGGGCAAGGCTCGCTAAGGAGCATGACAAGGCGGCTCTGCTTACCCTAGCGGAAGCGGTGAAAACGATCTTCGCTGCCTTCACGACGCTGTAGATGCTTATCTCTTATCTTTGCACCGGCTTGTTAGGGGGAGGCCGGCCCCGAGCGTTTACTTAACTATTTTGGCTAATTTGTACGCCTCAGCATGTCCGTTTGGTTGATTGTAAACTCGAATCCTTTGCTTTATTAATTTAAAGCAGGGCACTTAGTGCCTAGTATCTAAAAAACCTACACAACACAATCAAATCACTTTGCCCCAACGAAGCAGTGAGGTTGTTAATCTCATCGGTTTTTCTGAACACAAAGAGGTTAAACATATGGTGTGGAAAACAGTAGGAAAACAGTAGGAACAATATGAGAACAGCATGAGAGCGGTATGAAAGCAATAGGTGTTTTATAGGTATGAGGAAAAAGGATCGGGGTCCATAGTTCACTAGTGGTGTCTTTCCGTGAAAGATAAATAACATGTGTGGTGAAAAAATTACAGCTGGGCAATTGACAGAAATGAAGGCTACACTGTAGTGCATATGCAAGACATAAAGATTACTATGTGATTCATGCGGGCATTACAACAAGATACATAGACCGTTATCCAACTGCATCTATGACTAAAAATCCACCCTTCGAATATCATCCGAACAAACGTTGGGTATTAAGTTGCAAGCAACAGATAATCGCAGTAAGCAAAGTGTATAATATAAACAATAACATCATCCTTAGACAAAGCATTGTTGTTTTATCCCTATTGGCAACAACAGATCCTCCATCCGTCATGTTTCTGTCACTCGAGCATGGATGAAAAGGAGGCATGAACCCACTATCGAGCATAAATACTTCCTCTTGGATTTACTAGCATCTACTTGGCCAGAGCATCTACTAACAACGAAGAGCATGCAAGATCATAAATAACATATGCATGAAGATAACATGGTAGATTGATAATCAGAAGACATAGCATTCAACATTCATCAGATCCCAACAAACACAACATGTAGCATTACATAGAGATGATCTTGATCATGTTAGGCAGCTCACAAGATCTAAACATGAGGCACAAAGTGGAGAAGACAACCATCTAACTGCTGCTATGGACCCGTAGTCCAGGGATGAACTACTCACGCATCACTTCGGAGGAGGGCATGGTGGTGTAGACCCCTCTGGTGATGATTTCCCCCTCCGGCAGGGTGCCGGGGAGAGCTCCAGAACCCTCTCTATCTCGGGATGACGGTGACGGCGGCCTCGGGTGTTTCTCTGGGAAAAGTGGGATATCTTTAGGTTTTACGCCTCGGGGGGGAATAAATAGGCGAAACGGAAGAGGCGGTGGCTCAGGGGCCCCACACCACCCCCTGGCGCGGCCAAGGGGGGTGGGCGCGCCACCCTATGGTGTGGGCCCCCTAAGGCCCCCCTCCGGGTCTCTTCGGAACTCCGTTGAACCTCCGGGATTTCTAAGACTTTCGGGCTTCGAATTTTCCAATTACGATAATAATTCCAGAACAACTTTTCGGAAACTAAAAACAGCAGAAAACAAGGAACTGACTCTGTGGCATCTTGTCAGTAGGTTAGTCCAAAAAATAGATAAAATGACATAAAGTGTATAGCAAACATCTGGGAAACAATAAGAAAATAACATGGAACATCGGAAATTAAGGATACGTTTATGACGTATTAAATTCCCAAGCTTAGTTCCTACTCTTCCTCGAGTAGGTAAACAATAAAAACACAATAATTCGTGAGGTGACATTCTACCAACATAAACTTGATCATCAATATGCAAAAGCATAAGTAAGCTGAGATCATAGAACTTCAACATAAGCATGATAAATAAAACTTTAATAATAAAGCATAGCAATCACTTTGCATCATGAGAGGTAACTCAAATAAAAGATCATGAATAACAATGCAAAGAAAGTTATACGTTTGTTTCAAGTATAGAGAAAGCATGTCAAAGTGATATTTCGCTAGTCCTTAAGAGTGGGGAAAAACATCATGAATCAATTAATAATGTTTCTGGGACAAATGCACATACAACTCATAATGGCAAAAATGCTCTCTCAACTATGCATAAAGTTAGAAGATGGAGAGTCAACATAAAAGTAAAAGAAAGGCCCTTCGCAGAGGGAAGCAATGGATCACTCGTGTGGTAGAGCTTTTATTTTATTAAACAGGGATATGAAAACTTGACACTCCTCCCAGCCATCTTTCACAAACCATGGCTAACCAATCCTTGGGTGCCTGCCAACAATCACATACCGTGGAGGAGTGTCTATATTTTAAGAGAGGTGTATGCTTATGTCAACGAATGGTAAACAGAAAATACAGTACGACACAAGCCAACTAGACTTCACAAGAGCGGCTCCCATAGAAGGACGCATCTGGGTAGAAGGTCGTCCCCCTTGCTCTTTTGTTTACAAAATTATGCTTTGAGTGATAAATCAGGGGCAAAAAAAGTGAAGAGAATTTGTGTTATTAGTTTGGGGCTGGGCACTCTGCTGCCAGCTCTTCTATCATTGGATAAGCGGATGAAGCCACTAGTCTAGGGTGTGAAATTCCAATCAACAAGTGAGATAAATATTCTCTATTTACGCCCTCATGAGATAAAACAGGAGCACAAAACAAGAGTAATTTTATTTTAAAGGTAACACATGAGAAATTTACTTTGGAGTGGTGGTTAAATACCACATGTAGGTAGGTATGGTGGACACAATGGGAAAACTTTGGTTTTAGGGAGTTGGATGCACGAGTAGAGCTCATACTCTGTACAGCTGGAGGCTAGCAAAAGACTGGGAGCGACATATCAAGAGAGCATAAGAGACATAATCATGCATAGCGACATAAACATCATTAATAAAAGCATAAGTGGTACCACAAGTTCAAAAACAAAATGATCATAGAGCCTATTCGTGACTGGTTCATAGTAATAAACATTGTGTGAGCATGCGCCAAATCAACCAAATAAAACATCCAAAGGAGAATACCACAAATTTATGCTTCAATATGACAAGAACAACTCATGATTATTTCAATGGCACATTAAACACTCTCAGCCATTTGAGTCTAATCATGCTACTCAATAACCACAAGGCTTTAAAACTAAAATTACATCTAGCATGATATGAAAAAGTTCTAGCCACCGTCTATACAAGCTTCTACTTGCACCGTTAAAAATTCTACTTCAAGCAGCAGTTTCTTTTCCCAACAAGCACCGTACAAAACATGCTTTAACAAAAATCTCTAAATGCTACAGCAAAAAAACATGAGAGGACTCACATAACAATACTAAACTAACAGCTCTGAATAAGAGATGCAATGAAAACAAGAGCTAAAGAGGAATTTTTGCAGCAGCTAGAAGAAAAACTAAGAATACTAGCATAGAAATATTCAAAATGAAAAAGTGAAGCGTGTCTCTCTCCCAAACAAAGAATTCTTCGATCCAGCTATATTATTTCAGCAAGGAAAACAAAGGAAAAAAAAATAGACGCTCCAAGTAAACTTCATATGATGTGGCCGAATAAAAATATAGTTTCACGAGAAGTGACCTGATAGATAGTTGATGAAGAAGGCGATGCCTTGGGAATACCCAAGCTTAGATGCTTGAGTCTTCTAAAAATATGCTTGTATGAACCAAGGGGGCATCCCCAAGCTTTGACCTTGCACTCTTCTTTATCACATATATCACCTCTTCTCTTGACCCTTGAAAACTTCCTTCACACCACACTTAAACAGTAATTCGCATTAGAGGGTTAGTGCAACAAATAAAAATTTGTTGGTTCTGTATGGCACAAGTGCTATTGATACTTTTAAACATTATCTACAACCACTGATGTTTCTTCAAGCAAAGAAACCCACTTGACATCGCAAATGCAAGAAAAATGGCAGAATCTGTCAAAACCAGAACTGTCTGTAAAGACGAATTTTTGCGAGGCACTTACAATGCTCAGATCGAAAAACTTAAAAAACAAAAAAGTTGCATAATTACCTGAGAAATAAGCACAAAAAATTTCAGATCATTTTGAGATTTCAGGATTTTATACGATTTTTCACGGTGGACAGCAGGAATCTGTTTCCTGCGCAGAAATCCGAAAACCAACTCCAACTCTCGTCAGAAACCTTACTTGGCACTATTGAAACATGAAAAGAAAGATAACAAGAATTTTATACAGAAGTAAAGCACCCCTTGATTCAAAGAAAATATAGAAAAATAAAGAAAAATTAAAACAATGGGTTATCTCCCAAGAAGTGCTTTTCTTTAACGCCTTATAGCTAGGCCCAGAAAAATGGAATCGAGTGTTTTCAAGTGAAGAAGCATCCAAATTGAGGTTTGGTAATTCCTTAATAATGCATTGTATTTATCTAAGTGAGTTTTGGAGGCTTCTCTCTTAGAACTTTTAGGTTTACTATCCTCATCAAATAAATTCTCAGGAACAACCAAATCAAAAAATTTCTCTTCGGCTTCATGCAATGCTACCAATTTAAAGGGGATTGGTATTTTATCCTCCTTTTCGTTATTATATTCAGTTTTTTCTATAGCACCAACAATGTATACACATGATCCAAGCATATTGAAACGATCAAATATTTTTCTAGCTTCTATAGCAACATATCCAAATTATTTAAGCATAGCTTTTAAGATAAAGTTTCTTTTCTCAACATCTTCAATGTTATTCAAATTGAGGAACATATGTTGTAATATGGGATGGAGATTAACAAACCTAGCTTCTAACATGTGAACTAAAGAAGTTGCAACAGTCTCATAATTGGGAGAAAGTTCTACTAGGGATTTTTTCCTCAAAGTTATCATGCTTACTAACATGATCAAATAATTCTTTAATAGTGTCCTTTCCAAGTATAGAACCACTTCCTACCGGCAAATCTTTCAGGGTAAACTTAGGGAACAACATGATGAAAAACAACAACGAAGTGACAAAAATAACAACTAGAATAAGAACTATTTTTTTTTTGTTTTTGATAAAGAGAAGCAAACAAGATCTTCCTCCTGGCAATGACGCCAGAAAAATAGCTGGTGCTAGAGTTGACGAGGGAGTGGTTGCTTATTGATGACTTTGAGATCCCCGGCAACGGCGCCAGAAAAATAGTTTGATGGTGCAGGTCTTGCACTCGTTGGGAGACCCCAAGAGGACGGTATGATGAGCACATCAACAGTTTTCCCTCAGTAAGAAACCAAGGTTTAATCGACCGGTAGGAGGAAGGAGTAACTTCAGAAGGTTGAAGCAGCAGAGATGGCAGGACGCACTACCGGTTAAGAAGCAACGTGGAACCTACACAACACAATCAAATCACTTTGCCCCAACGAAGCAGTGAGGTTGTCAATCTCACCGGTTTTGCTGAACACAAAGATGTTAAACGTATGGTGTGGAAAACAATAGGAATAGTATGAGAGCGGTACGAAAGCAGTAGGTGTTTTATCAGTATGAGGAAAAATGACCGGGGTACACAGTTCACTAGTGGTGTCTCTCCGTGAAAGATAAATAACATGTGTGGTGAACTTATTATAGCTAGGCAATTGACAGAAATGAAGGCTGCACCGTAGTGCATATGCAAGACATAAAGATTACTATGTGATTCATGCAGGCATTACAACAAGATACATAGACCGTTATCCAACTACATCTATGACTAAAAATACACCCTTCGAATATCATCCGAACAAACGTTGGGTATTAAGTTGCAAGCAATAGATAATCGTAGTAAGAAAAGTGTGTAATGTAAACAATAACATCATCCTTAGACAAATCATTGTTGTTTTCTACCTAATGGCAACAACACATCCTCCATCCGTCACGTTTCTGTCACTCGAGCATGGATGAAAAGGAGGCATGAACCCACTATCGAGCATAAATAATCCCTCTTGGAGTTACTAGCATCTACTTGGCCAGAGCATCTACTAACAACGGAGAGCATGCAAGATCATAAATAACATATGCATGAAGATAACATGATAGATTGATAATCAGAAGACATAGCATTCAACATTCATTAGATCCCAGCAAACACAACATGTAGCATTACATAGAGATGATCTTGATCATGTTAGGGATCTCACAAGATCTAAACATGAGGCACAAAGCGGAGAAGACAACCATCTAGCTACTGCTATGGACCCGTAGTCCAGGGATGAACTACTCACACATCACTTTAGAGGAGGGCATGGTGGTGTAGACCCCTCCGGTGATGATTTCCCCCTCCGGTAGGGTGCCGGAGAGATCTCCAGAACCCTCCCGATCTCGGGATGACAGTGACGGCAGCCTCGGGTGTTTCTCGGGTAAAAGTGGGATATCTTTCAGGTTTACCCCTCGGGGGAAATAAATATGCGAAAGGGCAGAGGTGTGGAGGCTCAGGGGCCCCCACACCACCCCCTGGCGCTGCCAAGGGGGGCCACCCTATGGTGTGGGGCCCTGAGGCCCCCCTCCGGGTCTCTTCGGGACTCCGTGGAACCTCCGAGATTTCTAAGACTTCCGGGATTCGGATTTTCCAATTCCAAGAATATTTCCAGAACAACTTTTTTGAAACTAAAAACAACAGAAAATAGGGAACTGGCTCTGTGGCATCTTGTCAATAGGTTAGTCCGAAAAATCGATAAAAATGGCATAAAGTGTGTAGCAAACATGTGGGAAACAATAAGAAAACAACATGGAACATCAAAAATTAAGGATATGTTTATGACGTATCAGTTAGTAGTATCCAAAACTCACAAGCTTAGAGGCAAACAATAGCAAAAGTGTTTGGAAAAGGAGATACGTTTTGTACGTATCAGCCGCCACTTGTCCCATCATTTTCTAAATTTTTGCCCCGAATAGAAATAATTGACAATTTTGTAGAATAGTCCCTATAACTTGTAATCATCACAACTTTTTAACCACAACTTCAAATTGAGCAAACTTAGATTTTTTGAAAAGCAATGTCCCAAATAAAATCTGAATATTTCAAATTTGTCCAAATCCAAATGAGCCATTTGGATGAATTTTGGCATAATTCAAATTCTACAAATCCAAAAATTGCAAATAAAATATATTTAGAAACCTTAAGATGTGTAGTTTCATGTCCTATGTACCAAATTAATTTTTGAACGAACTAAAATTGAATTCAGATTTAAGTTGTCCATTTGAGTATTTTTTAACATAGATTTACTTCTATAAATAATTAGAATATGTTTGCTTAAGAAAAATTTCTCCAAATAATAACCTTAGACCAGAGACGTCGGTATCTAAACCTTTTGGACACCCTTGAACCATATCCATGTAATTTTGGCCAAAAACCTAACATAGGGATCCACCAATTTTATCATGTCTTAGAATTTGTTTCTATCTTTTACCATTGTTATTATGGCCATTTTAGAATCCAAGACCAAGTCCCTGGTATGTGTCAATCACATACATGACCAACTAGTGAACCTTAAACCGAAGTACCCATATATACTATCTACCTCTCAAATTTATTATCTTCTATAGATGATATTCTTCAACTCAACAAGGAGCACTACATGTAAGATCATTGAAGCGCTTAGAGAAAGGACATATACTTCACCACAACTAAAAGAAACTCAAGGGAGTGAAGGAAGAACAAGAAGAAAACTCATCCAGAGATAGTGGAGAAGAAGAAGAAATCCAAGTGGAGTGATCACTATAGCTGTTGCAATCTCTTCTTCCCCATCACTCTTTGTTTTCTCCAAATATAACATACCCAGAATTTCCTTAAGACCAGACCCTAGAAAGTGTCCATCACTTGCTAAATAAGTTAGTGATATTAGACTTATGTACCAAAACCATGAAGTTCTTCAAGATTCGATGGAGTCACTACACTAAAGAGGAAGCTACAAGAGGACCTGAAGATGATCTTCAAGAAGACCAACAACATGAAGACTTGGAGTAACCATACCACATATTAAACTTGATTCACATCAAGTTTGTTATGCTCAACCATAGACCCAAATGGAAAATCCCAAGACCTCATCATAACATTCCTTTTGCCTTGATGCATGGAGTGAACCAAGACCAGACTTAACCAAAAATGGAAAAACTTAGTCCAAACCATGTCATGTGCTCCTTTGGTTTAATAAATTGTGTGCACCCTTGTGAACTCTTGGAACTTCCTGGATAAATATGTTTTCAATAAAGTTTGATCACCACAAACTCAACCTAGACCATTGATATGTCCATTTTGCATCACTATTTTATATTGTAATTTTATGTTATTCATCGATATATTTCATAATATGATGCATTACTTATGTTATTTCATCTTATTTTGCATGTTTCTTAATTATCGAAGAATAAACACTGGGACCATAAATCTGATGGAAAAAAGCACCATCAAGATACCCTATTTAAGAAGATCATAAGAAGAAGAGGGCATCGGGGGTGTCTTAGAAGTCCAAAAGAGGGAGCTAGCCACGAGGAGACCCGGAGGGGGGCCACTAGGGACCCACACCATGCCTAGGCGCGCCCCCCTTGGCAGCGCCTGGGGGTTGTGTGGCCACCCTGGCCCACCTCTGGCTGCCTCCTTCCGCGTACTTGACCCCCCGGGAACCCTAAGCCTCAGAAAAACCATCGAGGAAATATTCCGCCGCCTCCTCGGGGCAGAAAACAACAGAGAGAGAAAAGCTCTCCGGCAGGGAGAAATATGCCGGGGAAATTCCTCCCCGGAGAGGGGACATCATCGCCATCGTCACCGTCATCGCTCCGGGCATCATCAAGATCGCCATCATCATCACCACCATCCCCCTCACCATTCATCTCCATACCTCTGTAACAATTAGGGTTCTATATCGTTGTTCTTCACTAGATCTCTCTCCCGGTGTGGATTACTTGTGAGTAGTTGATGCTTGTGAGATTTATCGGTGTTTACACTTTATGTAACATCCCTGATTTTTTTGGAAAGTGCAAAAATCACAAAAATTTGAAACTTTTTGTTTTCTATTAAAGCAATCCACCAAAAAAAAATAAAACCCAAACACAAAGGAAATAATATTGTTATTCCAATGTTATTGAAATTAAGAATCCATTATACCTCTATTCCATAAACCCTAAAAGCTCATTCAAAATAAATATTCATTAATCGAAGAAATTGTTTTCTCTTAGAAAACCTTATTTTATAGCATGGTTTCAAATCAACTATTACTTTTAAAATGTTTTATAGCTTTTGAAACCAAAGAATTATTATCTCTAATAATTTTTATGCCTCAATATTATTTTATGAGAATAACAACTATTTATATTGATATGCAAATGTTATTCCAAGTTTTAAACATAAAGTGCTATTCATAAAATGAATTGCTTTAAAAATAACATAAAAGAGGGCATTGAAAACAATATTATGACTTGTGGTTTTATTCTAAATTCTATTAAGCCACTTTAATAATTATTAAAAGTTTATATTTTAAAAATGGCATTAATTGCTATTAGTAAATCACTCATATCTTAATAAAATAAAATATAAAAATGATGTGAAATGACTTTCAAAAATTATATATCACATGTATAATGTCTCTCAAATTTTATCTAGACAATAACATAAATTTATTATTTTCTAATTTTTTAAATGACATTAAGTACTATTAATGTTTTATTTATAATTGCAAAAAATGAAAATTCAAATGTGATGAAAAGTTACAAAAATGTTATAATCAGAAAGGGTTGAATTTTATGAATCAAATATAATTGGTTTGAGGTTAAATGGGTTTACCAATTAAAAGATATTAAAAACAGAAATAAAAAGTAAAAGAAAAAGGGGTGGTGACGTCATGATGATGTCATCGTCATCAAGCTCATGCGTTTCTCTTCCTTACCGAAACTGAAGAAATCAATTCAATTGATTTCGTGCGTTTCTTCGTCCCGTTAATTTCCACGAATCCTTGCCCTTAAAGCTCTACCCTCCTCTTCCTCCCCCCTCAGAAACCCCCTCGATCTATGCCCCGAGGCCGATGGAATTTCTCGCCGGAGACCACAGATGTCGCGGCAGTGCGAGCTTGTTTCCGGCAAGGTGAGCACCTCCCCGAGGTCGAGACCCCTCCCATCCATCTCCCCTGGACCCCGTGGTACTCCCTGACCATTTGTACCACTCTTTTGTGCAGAGGAGAGACGGCGTTGAGCTCGTCGGAGCCGCCTACAGCCACCGCGACAAGGATCCACATCGCGCCACCGTTCTGGGAAGTGCCCTACGTCCCCGAAAACGCCATCGAGTCACTCTCGTCGCGCTGCACGTCCTGGTCATCCCCATCGAAGCGGGGAGCCACCGGAACGTCGATGCTGTCGATTTCCGAGCACAACGCCGCCGTCCCCGCCATTCTCCGGCGAACCCCGCGCCCTCGGTGAGCTCTTTTGTTCCCACACCGTTCGATCTGAAACGGACGCGTAGGATTAGTGTCGTGGGATAATCACGGCAGATGTTACCGGGGGTAACTGATCTTGGGGCAAGACGACACAGGCGTTTGGGAGAGGGTTTAGCTCAGAGGAAAACATGATGGAACTCGATCTGGTAGCCGGCAATCGAGTCGCCGAGTCTCCGATCTTAAGATATTAACTCAACTCTCGTGTTACACTGGATACTCGATACCAAGCGATATTGCTAGGGTTCTTAGATCTCTCTCAACTAAACCTAGGGGTCGGTTTATAAAGCACCCGTACCCCCTGGCTTACCCTCCAAGGCGCACCCTGAATCCTACCCGGACTCCACATACAAACCCTAACTTTCCTTCACCGTAACCCACAATCCGGGTTACGAGGCCTACAGACCTGGGCCTTCCAGAAGTTTCTTTATCCTTAACCGGATCTTGCGCAGCGTCCTTTGGGCCGGGTTACACCTTGGAGTGGCCTACCGGGTTATTATCCCTCCATCAGTAGTCCCCAGAATAGCTTGGGCTTCACGGATCCTTCCTTGAAGCGCTTGCTATTCCCTGCAAAAATATCAAACGCACAAGTGTATGGAGGCCGGGTTAAGGTGCTTTGATAAATAGCTAGGTCTAACTCCATGGTGGCCATGTAGTAACCCGGCTTTTCTCCAAGTACTTGGCTTAGATTTCCAGGTCTAAACCCTGATAAAAATGTCAAGATCCTATACTTTACTCGATAATTGATCTTGATATTATGAAGAATATCTCCTTCCTGTTTCTGTCCGGATACCTCGCCCAATATTTAGAGCGTATCTCGCAAAACTTAAACAAATAGCCGCTGCTCCGTAACTTCCGGCTTCCACCCGTTGAACTGGGCTTATCCACTCACGCTATTATAAATTGGCTCTTAGGGGTAACCCTAACCCCAACAGCTCATTTCCCCCCATTCTTCTTCCTTTCTTCCTCAGTGCTCTAGCTCACAGAGCGCCACTACGGAAGCCTCACGCGCATCACCGGAGCCTATCTGCCGCCGGCTACGCTCCGCCACGGTGCACTCTGTACCACCGCCCAGATCCGCCGCCAGACCCCCGACCTGCCCGCCGGGAATCGCAAAGGGACACCAATCTTGTGCCATCTGCCTCCGTCGAGTTTCACTTCGATCCCCTCCAGTAAGCCTCTCATATCCGTTAACTGGCCTCCGCAATTTCTTGACTTTCTTCAGATTAGATTTAGGTCAACCCGCCGGTCGTTTTCCTGGTCACGCCGAATTAGATTGCTTGTATTCATTCTAGCTCATCCAATGAATGGGATATAGACTTTATTGCGTTTTCCTACCACCCATATTCGTTAATTTTACCACAAATCTAGAAACGGAGTCTCCAATCCGGGCTCGGGCCGCCCAGATTTTCCGCCCTTGTCTCTGTCACCCGGAAAATCCTCCCCTTTCCGGTTCTTTTTATCCGCAATAGGTACCTGTGCAACCATCCATCGCCTTCAAAGGCTCTTTTAATGCATAGGCCTCCATAACTTTTATTATGATGCTTGATACCCGGATAGTTTGAACCTTACTCTGCAGATTGATACCCGGATAGTATGCAACTTCCATGTCGTCTTGATATCACTCGCCGATACTCGGCCAGCTCACGCTTTCCGAGTCTTATTCCTTGTATCCATCTACCTTGTGCTTTGCAGGTCAATCACATGGCTCCCAAGAAGCAGGGAAAAACACCGGCCAAGGCCAAGACCACCAACTCCATATCCGCCAACTGGGCGCGATCTACGGTCACCAAGGCCAAGTTAGAAGAACTGGTCGAGCTAGGGGTTCTTCCCCCCAAGAGGATATCCAGTGGAGGGTGCCGGGTAACGAGACCCGGCCTACACCGGCAAAGGATGAGGTAATATGTTTCGTGGAGCACGTGACCCGGGGCTTCCGTCCTCCGGGTCACCCTTTCTTTCGTGACATTTTGAGCCACTATGGCCTTCGTATATTTGACATAGGGCCTAACTCTGTGTTAAATATCTCCCACTTCATCGTCCTTTCCGAGTCATACTTGTGCACTCCGCCAAGTTTGGCTCTTTTCGTCGAGCTTTTCCAATGCAAACCATGCCGCGAAAGCGGTGACGGGGCGCTCCTCGCTTGCGGCGGGGTTTCCATCCAGCGCTGCAAGAATTCTCTGATGCCACCTCTTACCCTCAACTCTCACGTCAAACATTGGCAGCTCTCATACTTTTACTGCCGAGACACTTCCCCACCCGGCCAAAAGAAACTGCCGGGTTACTCAGAGGGCCTTCTTGACATCTCCGAGAATTTTAATGCCTTTTGCCCCTGACTCGGACAGGGAGGCGATTCAACCTTTGTTAGCCAAAATCTCTATTCTTTCGGCCCAAGGTCTCATTGGGCTTAACCTGGTGAAAACTTGGGTCGATTTCCGGATCCAGCCTAACTACATCCGCACAAAGTTAATGTGCGAGCATTCGGGGCACACCATAGACCCGCTCCGGTACTCTACCAACAGCTTTGCGGCTGGCGACACCAACAAAACTATCAAAGGTTTTCTGACAGAAAAGCTAGAGGTAATCCGGAACATAGCCGGATTAGAGCCCTTCACACTCGAGAACCCAGCCCCTAAGGTAAAAATCCAATTTTTACGCTTTTACCTTCGCTCTTTTCACTTGGCACAGCTGGTAACCCTTGTTTTTATACCTTCATCTCAGGCTGATAATGATTTTTGGAAGATCGAAACTTCTCCTAGCTCCGAAAGTCCAGAGGAGCAAGAAGATGTCGTTGACTCGGACGAAGGTGCACTCCGGGTTTCATTTAGTTCCTTTAAGCTCGTCGTGTCCCGTTCTTCATTTTCCAACTGTGACCTTGATAACTTCCAGAGCAAGAGGACAAGGACGAAGAAGAAGAAATTGACGGCAAGGTAGAATCCGCCAGTGATGAGGAGGAAGTGGAGCCGACAATCAAAGTCGGATCTAAGAGAAAACCCCGAGGGGTCGTCTTCAAGGTTTCATATCGCCTCCTTGTATTCAATTCGTATTCCTTTGATGATATACATGAGCTAACCTGTCATTATTCCACTGGCCGTATTTGAAGGAGTCGCCCATGACCAAGCGCAGAGCGACTCGAAATTACCCGGGTGATGATGCTCTCAACCCGGGTATTCCATCGTCTCCGACTCGACGCGCTGGTATTTACCTTATCCTTTCTTGAATGATAAAATCTTCCTGAACCATTCCCTTACAAAATCTTGCTTGATGTTTTTCAGTTTCGTCCGGGTCCAGCAGCGAATTCCCTTCAGACTTTGCGGTGAATCCCGGGTAAAGTTTCTTTCCTGACGTTCTATCACATTTTCATCACCCTTTCCTCGTTGTACACTAACTGCTCACTCATACTATAGGGCCACGGTCATTGTTAGCGACCAAGAGGATATGGAGACCGATGACCCGGGTAAGGGGACCCCGACTGATAATACGGCAGCCGCAGCTGGCGGCGCAGGACAAGTGTCACCGACGAACCCGGCCAGTCAAGGAGCCGGGTATCCGATAGCCTCGCATGCAAGCGAGAAGGAAAAAGCTGCAACTTTGGGTGCGAGGGGAGGAGCACCAGATTCCAACATTCGGATGACCCGGATGCCGTCTCCCGCTAAGAAGAAAACCCCTTCTCCGAGTTTCCGAGACCCCGGATCTTCTAACACGGGTAATGATACTTTTGACCAGCTGATGAGCACTCTCCTCACTATCAAGACCTCAGAGAGCAACATTCTAGAGCGCATGGCCGCAGAGCACCAGGTAACAACACTTGATATCTCGCAGTATACACTTAGTCCCCAAGTTCCGAGCATAACTTTGTTGAAGTTATGCTTGGTACTTTATGCAATAGTCGGCTTGCCATGCTACCCGACTGATACTTGTGCTCCTTGTTCTTTACAGGCACAGATGACCCGGTCTGATGAAATTTTGCTCAAGACCGAACAACTTCTTCTTGCCGAGGTAAAGCGGAGAGAAGCCCTTGAGGATGACGTGGAAACCTTGAAGAAGGATGTTTCTAAATACAAGAAGAAGTACAATACTGATCAATCCGCACTGAAGAAATTATCGGACCAGGTTACCGATACCTATCGCATCTTGCTTAGTAAGTTTTTGCTGCCGACTGACTTCATGCCTTTACTTTATCACATGATACTCGGGATTACTGATACGTCCTTCCTTTGTTTCAACTGCAGGTGCCAACCTTGCGGCCCCAGAGGAGGATGCCATTGCAAAGGCTAGAATTCTAAAGACTGTGCTCCGGACATTCTTTGCCGGCACGAAGTTTATACTGGATGCCGTGAAGTGGCCTGCTGAGGTATATCCGGGTGAAGAAAATCTTATCCAAGCCTGCTCCATCGTGCCTGCCTGGATTGAAATCTGGAAACGCTCGGCATGCCGGATTGGTATGACCCGGGCCTTTACCCTGGCTAAGGCTTATTTTCCGAAGCTTGATCCGGCGAAGGTAATATCCGGGTTCCCAGAATTCAAAGCTGATGGCTCCAAGTTTGTACCCAAGGACTTCAAGGCCATACAGTCCGCAGTGCGCCATTCGGCCACCACTTTGGCCGATAGTATGGATCTGAACACAATTATGAGTGCGTACGATGCTGAAGGCAAAATCGTGACGGAGGACGCACCCCCGCCCTTTGATATTTTGGAGAAATGGGCTGCTGACTCGGCCAGGAAGAGGGAAGAAACTGCGAAGAGAGAGGCCGAGTTAGGATCAGTGCCAACCACCTCTACACCAGCTGTCCTTCCACCTGTCCGTCCTGACGCGAAGAATCCGGGTGATGATGCCGGGAGAGCTAAAGAGCAAGTCCAGGATCAAGACCCGGAGGGCAAGGGCAAAGATGTGGACCCTACTCAGGAAGCCGAATAGGCAAATGCCATCAAAATACTTCGATCATCTGATGCTTTTATTCAAAACAAGTATTCTTTTAACGGTGCGCCTGTGCACCCTTGATACTGGTGTCGCAATTTGTAACACACTTTAATTTTGTGATACACTTCGTGCCTTTCTAGGCCTTTTGATGAACTTGGTACTTGTCTATTTTTGAACTTATTCTTGATATCCAAATTTCTTTTCATTTCTTTTTATTCCCTTCTTTATTTCCGAGTATCGTGAGTTTTGACAGGTGGACTTTTCTTTAAGTCCCCAAGTCCCCACGACTCGGACATTGGGGTATTTCGAGCTTAGCGATGAAACAACTTGATTCTGTTTCGAAACCCATAGTCCCCAAGGCCCGAATTTCCGAGTCTATGGTGTGTGGTCTTTTCGAAGAGAACAAACTTGTTGTTGCTAAGCCGAAACCCGGAATTGTTTCATATAGATAATGAAGTTATGCTCGATAAACGTTGAGTTTCCAGCTATTAGCCTTGTACTCTGCATAACTTGTGGTTTAGATGACCCTTTTGACTATCCTGTACTGTAAGTCGGCTTTCGCGTGGATACCATGTTGTTACATCTATACGAAAACAGGGTCAGACAAGTCCCATTGGGCTTCATGGCTGATTGTAATCGTAAGCGAGCAAATCATGCCACTTTAGTGCGAGTCACATCGAGCTTAAGTAAGAAAAGTCAAGAAAATTTGGCTCCTTTGTCCGGTTACAAGATTGCAGCCGTACTCGTTTGCGAGTAATCAGCCCTTATAACTCATAGGCATCAAGGCCGGGTCTTTGGGTTTGTGGCTGTGCTATTCAAGCAATCAGCCCCCGAGACCTATATATATTCAACATACTTAATGATACTGATGTATTGATAGCAATGGATACTACTTACCTGTAACCGAGGTAAAGATCATAACAAAATAGGACTTGATAACCATCTCTTTATTGATACGAGAAAGTTTGGATCAGCAGGCCGCCTCATTAAAAACCTTCCAGTCCCCTTAGGTACCCTGGGTAGGAAAAGAGCGCGTCTGAAACCTGCTGCCCGTTACATTGTTTAGTTCTTCTTGGGAACCGGTCCCGGGCTGACGTGACCGATACACATTCTCCATTTGTTGGACTTTTTCATGATGAGTACCGGGTTTACTAGCCAACCCGGGTGAGGTGTTTCCATAACGCGGCTGGCTGCGAGCGGCCGTGCAATTTCTTCTCCTATGCCAGATTGTTTGGAGGAATCATCCTCGATAAAAGCCACCATCTTAGCATCTTGTGCTGCCTTGGACTTTGCTCTTTCGCCTTCAGTGCTCGGCCTTTTTGATGTGGTTCTGTCCTCCGGGTCTGCTTGAGACCGGTAATGCTTGAGTTCCTCTTTTCTACAGGCTTGCTCGGCCATTGCCGCGTCTCCTTCATCGCATTCAGCTGCTATATCTCGATTTCCATGTATGGTAATGGTCTGCTTAGGACCCGGGATTTTTAGCTGTAGATACACGTAACACGGCCTAGCCATGAATTTAGCATAAGCCGGCCTTCCGAATAGCGCATGATAAGGACTGCGCAATTTGACCACCTCAAAAGTGAGCCACTCAACTCGATAGTTATCCTTTGATTCCCCAAAAGCTACCTCCAATGCGATTTTCCCCTCGGGGCACGCTGAATGACCCGGCACTATCCCATGAAAAATTTTGGAACTTTTTTGTAGCTGAGACTCCTTGAGGCCCATGCGTAAGAAGGTTTCCCAATACATTATATTGATGCTACTTCCACCGTCCATCAAAACCTTTTTCAGCTCATACCCATTGACCTGCGGTGCGACTACTAATGCTAAGACTCCCGGGTGTTCTATTCTTTCCGGGTGATCCCTTCTGCTCCATGTTACGTCCTGTTCTGACCACCTTAGGTATCTCGCGACAGCCGAAGAAACTGAGTTGACCGCTTGCTTCAGTATCTTTTTGTCCTTGTTAGAACCTCCTGTGGTATGCACGTGATATTGACCCAACTGTTTGGGGTTGGCCTGGAAACCTCCTGTTCCCCCTTGGTTATTACCTTGATTTCCAGCTGCCGGGTTACCGGCTGGGGGTGGGCCGTTGCCCGGGTTTCCACCTGGACCCGGTCCTCCTCCCCGACCTGCACCTCGCATGGCTCTGTTCACTTCCTCATTCTTCCATCTCTGTAGGTCGGCGCACTGCTCCAAGGAGTGGTTAGCTGGCCTACCGTTCCTGCTGTGCTTCGGGCATGCCATTCTGAATATGTCCAAATTATTACTCGGCCTTGGTGGCCCTTGATAGTTTCCTCCATTGTGATTTCCCGTATTGAAATTTCCTTCTGCCCTGGGCCTGGAAGATCCGGCTTCAGTATTGGCGACAAACTCGGAGCCTCCTTCAAACGGGCGCTTGTTCTGGCTGTTGTTACCCGGCGCTGATCCGTTGCCGGTTCTTCCGTTATTACTTGTGTTTGCCTTTGCTTTTTTATCGTCAGTTTCCTCTTCCGTAGTGTCTGTTGCGGCATGTTTGTTGCATGCATCCATCAGTTCTCCCATTGTAACCTCCGAAGCATTCCGACTAGATTTCATGCGAGTTAACTTTTGTACTAAAGGTGTGTATTTGCAGGTCTTTGCCATAGCTTGCAGCGCATCCTTGGGCTGAATATCCGTAGATGAATGAAGTATTTTCATAACCCGGCGCACCCAGCTGCGCGCCGATTCTCCCTTCTTCTGAACACATCGCTCTAGGTCATCAATAGTGAATAACTTTCTGCACGTCCCGTGAAAGTGCTTGATAAACGCAGTTTTCAGTTCTTCCCATGACTTAATAGATCCCTCCGGTAGATTGGTGAACCATAACTTTGCTGCTCCCTCTGACATCATTAGGTACATGAATTTGGCTTGAAGATTCTCGGACGCATTGCGAATCGACATGGCCATCTCATAACTGCTCAACCATGTTTCCGGATCCATGGTTGGTGAACGGACAACGACGTCGCCTAGAGGGGGGGGGGTGAATAGGCGATTAAAACTTTTCCGATTAATGCTTGCTAAATGCGGAAATAAACTAGGTGTTTAAATTAACAAGCATACAACCTAAATATTCTAGGATAAACTAGATGAACCAACAACTTATTCTAAGCAATACAAGTAACAAGGTGATAGCAAGATATATAACTTCAAGCTCGAAGGCTATCACAATGTAAATTGCATAAGTAAAAAGCTCGGGTATAGAAATAACCGAGGCACACGGAGACGATGATGTATTCCCGAGTTCCTCCCACAAAGGGGAGTACGTCTCGTTGGAGGGGTGTGAGCTCGCCACGAAGGCCTACTCAACGCCACAAAGGCCTCACCCTATTCTCCGATGAACCCCGCCACAAAGGCCTAGTTCACCTTCCACTATTGGCAACCTTCAAACCCGAGGCACGCATCCACAACTCAATTGGAGGCTCTCGGTGTCACCACAATCTTGGGGCACGCATCCACAACTCAATTGGAGGCTCCCAAGAACACCACAAGTCGTCTAGGGTCCAAGACCCAAGAGTAACAAGCTCACAAACTTTCAACTTCCACGAATCCTCGTGGAGAGAGCAAACCGATGCAACCGATGCAAATGGCAAGAGCACAAGTGCTCAAATCCTTCACTCTCAAATTCCAACAAAGCAACAAATGCTTATGGGGGAATAAGAGAGGAAGAACAATGGAGGAGAAACACCAAGAACTCCAAGATCAAGATCTACTAAGTTTCCCTCACTAAGAAGGAAGATGGATTGGTGGAAATGTAGATCTAGATCTCCTCTACCTTCTCCCTCAAAGATATGCAAGAATCATAGGAGGGATTGGGAGAGGGGCAAGCTTTCCAAGGTCAACAATGGTGGGAGAGAAGGGGAAAAACGTGCTTGGAAGACTTGGGGACCAATGGGGAAGAAAGCCCCCTTAAATAGGTCCCCACAAAAACTAGCCGTTTGTGCAGGAATCTGGGACCGGAATATCCGGTCCAAGTTTGGACCGGAATATCCGATCCGAAGATCTGCTCGAAACCTGTTGACTTTAACCGGAATATCCGGTCCCCTTGGAAAAATCCGGTACCAATAATCCGGTCCATGTCAGTGAGCAAATTGGTCTGACAACTGCCCAAACCGGAATATCCGGTATGCCCCGAATAATCCGGTTCAAATAATCCGGTTCATTCCAGAAGGTTCAAGCTTCCAGTCCTTAGCCATTTTTCGCAGCAACCGGAATATCCGGTCCAGGATGAATAATCCGGACCAAATAATCCGGTTGACTCCAGTAGCTCGAACCTTCCAGTCCTTAGCCATTTTTCGCAACAAACTCCACAACCGGAATATCCGGTTTGAGATGAATAATCCGGCTCCAAATAATCCGGCTCATCTCTGTCCCGAATATGGACCAAAACTACCCTAACCGGAATATCCGGTTGCCCGGAATAATCCGGCTAGAATAATCCGGTTGAGTCCGGAACAGAGAGGCTGAACTAGAAACCCCATAACTTTTGCAAAAGAACTCCGAACGAGGTAAATCCAATTGCATTGGAAAGATAACAGCAAGGAGTATCCAAACAAAAAGTGAAAATATTGATACCTCAAAGTATGGAGAAGTTACCACACATGGAAGGTGTGGGAACATTCTCAAAGACGAACGGAATATTTTCACCACCGAAAACGCAACAAGTTTTTCTTATGAAATCCGTTTTCGAGAAACCAAGGCTTGTCATGAAGATCACGACAAGCACTAAAACCCAAAGGAGACAAAAGCCAAATAAGAACCAAGAAAGATGATATGCAAAGTATGCAAAGGTTTGAGCTCTCCATAACGATTCGATCGAGTTACTCACTTGAGAGCCCCTCTTGATAGTACGACTATCTATCCTATAACCCGGTCTCCCAAAGACACGAGACCGGTAAAATAGAAAACCTATCAAGATTATACCTTTGCCTTGAGCATTCCACTTGAGCTAGATGATGACGATCTTGACTCTCTCAAGTTGGATCCTCTTTCTTGATTGCGCTTGCTAGCACAAACTCCGCTTGATGAAGACTTGCAAGTTGCTCCCCCATACACCATTATGGGAGAGACTAGCTCCCCCATACACCATTATGGGAGAGACCCTTCGGCAAATCTTCACAAGGCCACAATCTCCCAAAGGGTGGCAAGCATCAAGCATAGGATATCTTCTAGATGCTTCACTTGAGCTTCCACGTCAAGGTCGATGACAAACACCGCTTGACGACGACATAGTCCATGGGCTAAAGAAATCTTCCTTTAGGTTCATGCCCATGGAAAGATACCTAACCACACATAGAGATGCGACACACACATATCATGGGTTAGTTCACAAAGCTATATTGACAATTGCTTACCATACCATGAGATACACAATCCCACTTGGTACAACTTGTAGCTTTGTGTGTTGATCGCTTGCTTGATCAAACTTGTATCTTTGCTTCTCACTTCTAAAGATGATGTCTTGAAGAAGATAATGAAAGATCACCTAATCCTTTTCTTCAAGACACACTAGCAATACGCTCAACTCAAACCATGACCATTCTTCATATAAATCCTAGAATGTAACAATGGCCATCAAGGAAGCTAATAGAGTTCAACACATGAACTCCATTATTTCCTATGAACAAGATCTACAAAGATAACTCAATGCAAACATTAGTCCATAAGGATTGTCATTAATTACCAAAACCACATATGGGGGAACCATGCACTTTCAATCTCCCCCATTTTGGTAATTGATGACAATCCCTTTTTACGAGGGTTTATATGATGAATGAAGCAAACATGCTAAACAAGAGCAAGGATGCAATAGCATGGAAAGGCAAATGCTTAAGAACGAAACTAAAGCATAAACCAAATTCCCTTAAACCCTCTAAACTTCTCCCCCATTGGCATCCATTGCCGAAATGGGAAAAAAGATTAGAAGGCCAATATAGTAAGAGCTCCCCCATAGTGTATGCATTCCTCATGATATGAGTGAAATCAAGTGCATATCTCCAACTATGAATAGATGGAGGGAGATCAAACTATATTGAGGATCCAAAGATTTATAAGCAAAGTAAAATTGAAGGATACTTTCACAAAGAAGCAACCAACCAAAGGATCCGAAAAACCGATTGACCAAAATCATTATTTTGATAAGATCAACCAAGTGTTCTAGAAAATCAATAGGGAACTCCCCAAGGTACATGCACAATGTTAGATTTGAATTACTATATAGTGTGCACAACATGGAATCATCACTCCCTTCTAGATAATTTTGAACACAAACAAGAGCAAGATAATAGATTGGAGATGAAGCAAAGCAACTTGCAAACAAACAAAAGTTGAGCAATGAAGATCAAGACGTGACAAATAAAGACTTACTCAACCGAAATAGATGCGTGTGACCAGGAAAAACATTTTTAGGAGACTAATAGGATGATAGAATCATCAACATAGTCTTTCAATATAGGAGGCACATAGTGCATATCATGTCTTTCCCATACACACAAACCATCAAAAGATAAAACACATAGGTCCACAAGCTTATTAAGATGCAAAAAGGAATACCAAACCAAAAGCAAAGCTTGTGCCTTTTAGGAACCACCAAGGAATATAAAGCAATAAAAAGTGGTCACTAAAGAAATAGAATATCAATTAAAGATGTAACTATTATCGTGTGTATAAGTTTCTAAGTGGACAACAATCACAAAGATATATATCCACAAAGAAACATGCACACACAAAATAGGTACAAAGGTGAAGAACATGATATCCAAGAGAGGTTCATTAATATACCAATAAGATTTTTGCTTGAAAGCAAAGCACTAAGCTTAGTTTAATCTTAAGGGGATATAGATGAACACACAAAACTCATCAAAGCATCACAAATATCACAAGGGAAAAGTGATAGTTGGAATGCTTCGAGAAAGGTAACGCATATCACAAAAGGTTCAAATGGTTTTTGAGAATTCATCAATATTGCATATGAGAGACTTCAAGTAGAAGTTGCTAGATTAATATACTCGGGATTGGTGAATCATGAAAATGACTATAAATATCCCCATAGTATGTAATCATCCCGGCTCACTCATAGTTGCAATTAAGATGATTTTGATAAGACATTTGCAAGAACCAAAAGAAATGCAACAAAGGGAAATCATGCAAAGAAGCAACCTACACAAGGTTGAAAGCTAGAAATGTATGCATGAGATAGATACTAATTACCGAGACGACATTGGTGATGAAGAGGATGCGAGTTTGATAATCATCGAAGCTTGACTCCTATAATACCATGGTGAGAACACCTTCCTTATGAATGGAGCAAGCAACCAATGTATCTCCATTGTACCTAAAACAAAATTCAAGTACAAAATGGTACCCAAACTCATTGGGTCCAAAGTAGTTAGAACAACTACAATACATAGGACAAACTCCACATAAATATGTGCATATTAATATGAATTTGAATTTCATGCACATCTTAGCCATTAAGGATTTGATGGAGTTTATCCTATATATTGGATCAACGAAAGTAAGCATGCCAAAGGATATATATAGTAAATATGCATGCACAAAACTTTCAAGAACCAAAACAAGATACAAATTGGACAAAGAACTAATTAAACCAAGAAGCCACTCACAAGAGTGAAAAGAAAGAGAATTGTCCAAAATATATCAAGACCCAAATCAACACATGATTGAGGAAACCAACATAGAGAGGATACCAAAACAAACATAAAAGAGTGAACAAACCCTCTACACTTTTCATGATAGCACACAAAGTACCAAGACGAAAAGTGTTTGTCTTCCAAAAAGACAAGTCATTGGGAAAACAAACAAATTTAAAGACAACAAGTGTTCAAACGCATATAGGATAGTTCTTCCAATAATAGTGCATTATTTATGATCTTGCATTTGAATACAAAATGCACACAATGGAATCATTACTCTCCATATATATTATTCAAACACTAGTCATGTTTAAATAAAATCAATTAGATGCAATACCAATTTAAGGAATGGTGATCTACTCAATGTAGGATAGCTTCCCCAAGAATAGTGCAACCCAAAGAAGTATGACTTTGAACACAAGTGCACAAGTATGGGATCATTGCTTTTCCTAACACAAGAAAACATAAATCAAATCTTTGAGTAGAGCAAGGAAGACACAAAGGAGTTTGAACCAAACAAAATCATTGGCAAGAAACAAGGCAATATTAAAGCAATGGCCAAAGTAAATATGATCAATAAACTTACCACAAATTATTATAACTTGTCAAAGACAAGAGATGTATGGAGATATTTCTCGGTGGTAGATTTGTTCATAATCATATTCACAAAACATAAGCATGTGGTAAAAGATAGGAACAAAAAAAAACATGCTTAGATAGAGATTCTTGAAGGCTTCAAATAGAACCGAAAAGCAAGGCAACAAGAAACTCTCTAACAAACAAGATACCAAAGAAGAGAGACACAAGATATTTTTAAGTAAATATGGAACTTGTTTGAGAAACATGCCACATAGGAACAAGATAACTAGAATATCAACTCTAGGTGGCAATACCTCACATGTTCACATTTTCTAGGATTGTAATATGCACATAGCTTATTACTCCCCCATAATGTGATAATCCATTGAAAACAACAAGAGGCAAAATTAAATCCAACTAGAGAAAGTTAATGGACATTTAGAAATGAATTTCTCATGAGAATGACATACCACATAGAGAATAGATAATATTGATATATCAACACTAAGTGGTATTCCTCATGTACACACATTTTAGGATAGTAAAGTGCAAAGCATATTACTCCCCCAAAATGGGATAGTCCATTAATCTCCCAAAGAGCCAACTAAGACAAGTAATGAAAGCAATGAAGGCTCAACACAAAGAACACAAGTACATGGAGTGCAAACCAACAAACATAACTAGATTACTCAAGATAGGTAAGTAGGAAACACAACATATACAAACACATGCTAGAAACAAAACTAACATATGCAAGGGAGCAAGCAACTTTCAATGTATATAGAATTAAATACAAGTTACCGCTTGGAGGAACATTGGGTATGAGATATATATAATCCATATAACTTGGCTTGAGGAAATATAATTGATGAAGATCCCTTAATTCTTCATGAAATAGCCAAGTCTCCAATGCCCTCCAACACCACCTATTGATCAAGTTTGAGCTTGTTGGTCCCCAACCAAGTTGGGTCCTAAGAGGTTAGTCACAATAGGTTTGGCAACCCAAATGGTTCTTTTCTTGACACCACTTGGAGTACCAACATACTTGGCAAACACATTTCCCACATTATCCTTCCTAATAGAATAAACATCATCAACAAGGATAGGGTTGGATAATGTACCATTAGTGCATGAAGAAGCAAAATGTCCCTTCTTGCGACAAAGGTAGCAACATCGACTTTTTTCTTTCTTCTCAATAGGCTTCTCAACAAGAGGAGCATTGGCTTGAGTCTTCTTAGGAGGTGGCCGTTGTTCAACTCGTGGTTGAGCATGAGATTGAACAATAGGCCTCTTCCCTAGTTGCTTCACACTAAGAGGCTTCTTCTTCAAAGGGCAAGATCTAACATGGTGCCCTTCAATCTTGCACTTGAAGCAAATAATCTTGGCCGGATCTTTGACTTGATCTTGGCCCTTCTTCTTGTCAATAATGGACTTGTTCTTGAGATGGGAGTTGAATCCAAGTCCACTCTTGTCGTTGGGAAGTCTTCGCACTCTCAACATCTTGTCAAGTGTGGAACTCCCTTCATGACACTTTTCCAAGTCTTTCTTCAAAGAAGTGACTTGGGCCTTGAGCTCTTTAATTTCCTCTACATGGTTAGAATCAACACAAGAGCTAGAGGAAGTAGATGCTTCATTGTTAGAGCAACAAGGCAAGGAAAGCAACTCATCACAAGATGTAGAAACATTATGGGAGGATGAGTTACTAATACTAGAACAAGGCAATATAGCATTAATAGAAGAGATTGTTCTAGTTCCCACATGAGGCTCACAAGATGTTACCTTTGTAGTGATAGCCTCAAGAGCTAATTTTAGCTTGGTATGGGATGCTAGAAGATCCTCATGAGAGCTAGATAGCTTTTCATGACTCTCTTCCAATTTCCCACACTTGCTAGTCATTAACTCAAGTTGAGCCCTTAGCTCAACATTCTCCTTCAAAATAGATGCTTCACAAGATGTGGAGTTAGTAGCACAAGCATCATTAGAAATAGAAGAAGACAACTTGGCAAGCTCATTATTCAACCTAGAGTTTTCCTCAATTAGATTAGCATTGCCAATAACAAATTCAACCTTTTCATTTTTAAGCACTTTATATTTAGCATTGGTATGGTCACGTGCTTTAGTGAGATAGGCTATTTGTTCATTATAGAGCTCCTCAATAGATTCAAGTTTCTCCTCAAGAGTAACTCGGAGCTCATACTCTTCCTCAAGAGACATAGTGAGGGATGCCTTTTCATCGGCATCACTTCTTTCAATCTCACCTTTCTTTTCAATGATTTTAGCGCTATAAATAGCAAAAGCCAATATTTCACTAAAAGGAGTGATAGCTTTACTACCTTTAGGGAGATCAAGAAGAACCAACTCACCCTTCTCCATTAAGGAGGCTTCGTCCTCAAACTCTCCATAAAATATATCCTCATCCTCATCATCACAAGATGTAGTGGGTTCCAAAGGTGGAGATACCTTTGAATCCCTAGCCATAAGGCACATATGAGAAATGGATGGCGAAGATGAAGATTGACTTGAAGCACCAATAAGGTCCATGTCTTGTTCCACCACAATATGGGATTCCTCTACATTGTTAGTCACACAAGTACTAGAGGAAATGGAAGCATTGTTTTTATGAAAACAAGACATAGGAAGCATATCATCATGAGATTTAGTTAAACAACTATTACATGATATGCAAGGACTATCAATACTAGCATGTATGGAACTTTGAGTGCTAGAAGATATTAAGTCCAAAGATAGATAATTGCAATGGGATAGAGATGAAGTATAGTCAATAGCAAATTTACTATCCACAAAGCAATTCCTATCACCACTCACCATAACATTACCTTGTGACAAATCACATGTTGGTGGAGTGGAGAAAGATGTGAACTTATCACGGCCGGAAGTGGATGAAGAACATTCATCCTCAATAATATTGGACACATCATATATATCTTGAAGTTTTGTCCAAATCTCATGAGCGTTCCGAAAAGGCATGATTGATTTAATAACTACATCGCTCAAAATGCACAAGAGACCATTAGATACGAGAGTATCGAGATAAGAGTTTTCCTCATCCTCTAAAGATAAATCTTGAGAATCCTTTGGAGGAGGAAAATCCATATTTACAATTCTCTTAACATACTTTGGACCCATGTCCTCAAGAAAATTAAGAATGCGAATTTTCCAAGCATCATAATTTCTACCATAGAATATAAAAGCGGGATCATGTTCTATTTCTCTAAACGACATCGTACTCTCTAGGATGTAAAGCCTAATAAAGAGAGACGAGGCTCTGATACCAATTGAACGGACAACGACGTCGCCTAGAGGGGGGGGGGGTGAATAGGCGATTAAAACTTTTCCGATTAATGCTTGCTAAATGCGGAAATAAACTAGGTGTTTAAATTAACAAGCATACAACCTAAATATTCTAGGATAAACTAGATGAACCAACAACTTATTCTAAGCAATACAAGTAACAAGGTGATAGCAAGATATATAACTTCAAGCTCGAAGGCTATCACAATGTAAATTGCATAAGTAAAAAGCTCGGGTATAGAAATAACCGAGGCACACGGAGACGATGATGTATTCCCGAGTTCCTCCCACAAAGGGGAGTACGTCTCGTTGGAGGGGTGTGAGCTCGCCACGAAGGCCTACTCAACGCCACAAAGGCCTCACCCTATTCTCCGATGAACCCCGCCACAAAGGCCTAGTTCACCTTCCACTATTGGCAACCTTCAAACCCGAGGCACGCATCCACAACTCAATTGGAGGCTCTCGGTGTCACCACAATCTTGGGGCACGCATCCACAACTCAATTGGAGGCTCCCAAGAACACCACAAGTCGTCTAGGGTCCAAGACCCAAGAGTAACAAGCTCACAAACTTTCAACTTCCACGAATCCTCGTGGAGAGAGCAAACCGATGCAACCGATGCAAATGGCAAGAGCACAAGTGCTCAAATCCTTCACTCTCAA
Source organism: Alopecurus myosuroides (assembly GCA_028641055.1). Lineage (NCBI taxonomy): Eukaryota > Viridiplantae > Streptophyta > Magnoliopsida > Poales > Poaceae > Alopecurus > Alopecurus myosuroides. The sequence goes on from CM054059.1 coordinate 251,131,841, forward strand.
ATTCCAACAAAGCAACAAATGCTTATGGGGGAATAATAGAGGAAGAACAATGGAGGAGAAACACCAAGAACTCCAAGATCAAGATCTACTAAGTTTCCCTCACTAAGAAGGAAGATGGATTGGTGGAAATGTAGATCTAGATCTCCTCTACCTTCTCCCTCAAAGATATGCAAGAATCATAGGAGGGATTGGGAGAGGGGCAAGCTTTCCAAGGTCAACAATGGTGGGAGAGAAGGGGAAAAACGTGCTTGGAAGACTTGGGGACCAATGGGGAAGAAAGCCCCCTTAAATAGGTCCCCACAAAAACTAGCCGTTTGTGCAGGAATCTGGGACCGGAATATCCGGTCCAAGTTTGGACCGGAATATCCGATCCGAAGATCTGCTCGAAACCTGTTGACTTTAACCGGAATATCCGGTCCCCTTGGAAAAATCCGGTACCAATAATCCGGTCCATGTCAGTGAGCAAATTGGTCTGACAACTGCCCAAACCGGAATATCCGGTATGCCCCGAATAATCCGGTTCAAATAATCCGGTTCATTCCAGAAGGTTCAAGCTTCCAGTCCTTAGCCATTTTTCGCAGCAACCGGAATATCCGGTCCAGGATGAATAATCCGGACCAAATAATCCGGTTGACTCCAGTAGCTCGAACCTTCCAGTCCTTAGCCATTTTTCGCAACAAACTCCACAACCGGAATATCCGGTTTGAGATGAATAATCCGGCTCCAAATAATCCGGCTCATCTCTGTCCCGAATATGGACCAAAACTACCCTAACCGGAATATCCGGTTGCCCGGAATAATCCGGCTAGAATAATCCGGTTGAGTCCGGAACAGAGAGGCTGAACTAGAAACCCCATAACTTTTGCAAAAGAACTCCGAACGAGGTAAATCCAATTGCATTGGAAAGATAACAGCAAGGAGTATCCAAACAAAAAGTGAAAATATTGATACCTCAAAGTATGGAGAAGTTACCACACATGGAAGGTGTGGGAACATTCTCAAAGACGAACGGAATATTTTCACCACCGAAAACGCAACAAGTTTTTCTTATGAAATCCGTTTTCGAGAAACCAAGGCTTGTCATGAAGATCACGACAAGCACTAAAACCCAAAGGAGACAAAAGCCAAATAAGAACCAAGAAAGATGATATGCAAAGTATGCAAAGGTTTGAGCTCTCCATAACGATTCGATCGAGTTACTCACTTGAGAGCCCCTCTTGATAGTACGACTATCTATCCTATAACCCGGTCTCCCAAAGACACGAGACCGGTAAAATAGAAAACCTATCAAGATTATACCTTTGCCTTGAGCATTCCACTTGAGCTAGATGATGACGATCTTGACTCTCTCAAGTTGGATCCTCTTTCTTGATTGCGCTTGCTAGCACAAACTCCGCTTGATGAAGACTTGCAAGTTGCTCCCCCATACACCATTATGGGAGAGACTAGCTCCCCCATACACCATTATGGGAGAGACCCTTCGGCAAATCTTCACAAGGCCACAATCTCCCAAAGGGTGGCAAGCATCAAGCATAGGATATCTTCTAGATGCTTCACTTGAGCTTCCACGTCAAGGTCGATGACAAACACCGCTTGACGACGACATAGTCCATGGGCTAAAGAAATCTTCCTTTAGGTTCATGCCCATGGAAAGATACCTAACCACACATAGAGATGCGACACACACATATCATGGGTTAGTTCACAAAGCTATATTGACAATTGCTTACCATACCATGAGATACACAATCCCACTTGGTACAACTTGTAGCTTTGTGTGTTGATCGCTTGCTTGATCAAACTTGTATCTTTGCTTCTCACTTCTAAAGATGATGTCTTGAAGAAGATAATGAAAGATCACCTAATCCTTTTCTTCAAGACACACTAGCAATACGCTCAACTCAAACCATGACCATTCTTCATATAAATCCTAGAATGTAACAATGGCCATCAAGGAAGCTAATAGAGTTCAACACATGAACTCCATTATTTCCTATGAACAAGATCTACAAAGATAACTCAATGCAAACATTAGTCCATAAGGATTGTCATTAATTACCAAAACCACATATGGGGGAACCATGCACTTTCAGTTGGCTCGTAATTTACTACTTTACCCGGTTCTTTGAACTTTTCCGGGTAAGGCTCAGCCCTGATGCTATCCGAAAGACACTTAGGTCCTGCAAGAATGGTCGAAGCCGATCTTACTCGGGAAACGTGTGATCCTGCAGGGGGTACAGCTGGACGTGGTACTGCTGGTATCCCATGTACCGCAGACCCGGCCACGGCTCTCCTGGCTCTGGAACTGTCCACGATGGCCTGTGCTGCTGATGCTGCTGGTACTGCCTGAATGTGTGGAGGAGGCGGCATTTGCTGCTGCTCTTCCCTCCGCCGTGCCGAACTTGTTTGGATGTTTCCAGCGTTACCTTGCTGTTGGCTGACATATGGTGTCCCATGCATTCCACTTTTGTGATCCGGGTAATTAACCTGTTGCGCCACCGCGGTGCGTAGCATATCTATCGCCCGCCGGGTCTCCTATGCGTGGGGTGACTCTCTCACGGGGATTTGATTTAGTGCAAGCGTTGCCGCGTACACGTTGTCCATGGGATTGTTGTAATGACCCGCTGGTGTGCGAAAACGCGATGGTGGTGGTGGTGGTGGTGCAGTATTACCGGTAGTAACTCCAGTCTGTGGCGCGGGTAACCCGGCCTGCGTGTCTACCGGTTGTACTCCTCCGGTTGTCGGCTGAGGGGCGGTTCCTTGATTTGCCGCTGGAATCGGCTGATCCTGAGGCGTGATAAATAGTGCGGTCGGGTTTATGACTCCTCCCAATGCTGGCAACCTGGTTTGGTGCCTTTGATGTATTCTAGTCGTTTCCTCTCGGAGCCGGGTTTCCAGTGCATCCAGCTCGCGTTGTCGTGTGGCCATCCCTTGTCTTTCTGCTTCTACTTGCCTCCTCTGCTACTCCAATGCACGACGGGCTACGTCCAAATCCCTAATACGTTCCGCCGCGTTCTCTGGAGTGATAACTGTGGCAAGAACTGTCGGATCTAGGATCAGATTGTTGTCGAACAGGGCCGGATGTTGTGGATTGGAAGGACCTGCTCCTGGTGTCCGGTTTGCTAGGAATCCAAACGTGTTCGCGTGTAACTCGTTTTCTGGCGCCTGACTGGTAACTGATGCCAACTCTCCGTCAACCTGGGCCAAAACCGTGTTCCCGTTAGCCGGCCCTTGCTGCCGGGTTAATGCTTGTGCTGACCCGGTCGCGGCCGCGGTTACGCTCTCTTGGTTGAGATTGGTCGCGGGAGCCGTGTAAACCGCAACTCGGCGTATGATGCTTGGCGCGAATTCATGCTGTTCTTCTTCGTTGTTATTCTCCTCATACCGGTTCTCCAGCAGATCCAGGATGGACTCGGTATCGTCCTCTCTTTCGACCCGGTCACGCGGGGCCCATGCCGGTTCCTCCGGCTATTCCCACTTCGCGATGGGTTCTTCTGTCGGATATGTCGTTCCAACTGATTCTTCTTCATCTGATTGGATATAAGTGGCCTTCCCTGACACAAAATCAGATCCAAAATTGTCAGGGATAGAACCAGAAGTACATACCATACCGATGAAGACGTTGATCCGGCCGATTGTCACGACGGATCCGGTTTCGAGGTGATCCGACTCTGGCCCCCAGCCGGAATCGTCCACCATCTTCTCTCCTTTGCGGCCGATGTAGATCTCGCCGACGACAAGATTCTCCATGTTCTTCCGAGCTTCTCCCGTGATGTAAACACCTTTGGACGCAGGCCCCACGGTGGGCGCCAACTGTCGTGGGATAATCACGGCAGATGTTACCAGGGGTAACTGATCTTGGGGCAAGACGACACAGGCGTTTGGGAGAGGGTTTAGCTCAGAGGAAAACATGATGGAACTCGATCTGGTAGCCGGCAATCGAGTCGCCGAGTCTCCGATCTTAAGATATTAACTCAACTCTCGTGTTACACTGGATACTCGATACCAAGCGATATTGCTAGGGTTCTTAGATCTCTCTCAACTAAACCTAGGGGTCGGTTTATAAAGCACCCGTACCCCCTGGCTTACCCTCCAAGGCGCACCCTGAATCCTACCCGGACTCCACATACAAACCCTAACTTTCCTTCACCGTAACCCACAATTCGGGTTACGAGGCCTACAGACCTGGGCCTTCCAGAAGTTTCTTTATCCTTAACTGGATCTTGCGCAGCGTCCTTTGGGCCGGGTTACACCTTGGAGTGGCCTACCGGGTTATTATCCCTCCATCAATTAGATCCACCTAGCGAAGCGGTACGGGCCAATCAGAGAGCGCCGCGTCAGCATGCGCGTTATGACCTTATCCGTCGCTCGACGCTTAACATAGCCGGCACAAGCCCAGTCCCAGTCCGTCGCCCCGCGCGGAAAATAGCAGATCTGAGCCCAGCCCGTCTCTGGAATTAATTCCGAATAAAATTAAAATGTAAATTTTGCAGGAAAGCCCCTACAACTTAGATCTATCATAACTTTTGTTCCACTTAGCCAAATTTAGTAAACTTGGACTTTTTGAAATCCCCAGAATATGTAGAATATTTTAGCACTGTTAAAATTCAAATTTGACAAACTTAAATTAGTTCAAATTTAAATATGCTTGTTTGATGAATTTTGGCATAATTCAAATTCCACAATCTAAAAATTGCAAATAAAACATTTTTGGAGATCTTAGGATGTGTACTTTCATATCCTCTGTTCCAAAATAATTTTTGAACAAGTTAGTTTAGAAATTAGAATTAAGTAGTATATTTAAGTATTTTTGGCATAGAATTAATTCTATAAATAATTGAAATATGTTCCCTTAAGAAAAATTGCTCCTTTTGGTAACCTTGAACCAGATACATCTTTGCCCAAACATTTTGGACACCCTTGGACCATGACCATGTAATTTTAGCCAAACTTCCATCATAGTAGTTCACCTAGTTGGTTAAGTATTAGAGTTGTTTCTATCATTGTTTACCTTTGTTGTTATGGCTATTTTGGAGCCAAGACCAAGTCCCTAGTATGTGTCAATCACATACAAGAAAGTAGTGAACCTTAGACACTAGTACCTTTGCTTTCTATCTACTCCTCCACTCCCCATGCTTGCTTCAAGATTTCACCAAGTTGGGATTTGTGAGAACCATGAAGTGCAATGGAGGACTTAAGCATCTAGAGATTTTTCAACATGAAGATAGAAGACCAATGCAGGACTTAGCAAATAAAACAAACTTCGGAAGCATCTCCAAGAAGTGGAAGCACTTAGAAGAAAACCAGAGAAACTTCCAGAAGACTAACCCCCTTTCTCTCTAAGTCTTTTCCTTCCCTTTTCTATTCTTCTCCTTTCAAATTGGTGGCAACATGAAGAGCTACAAGGAAGATCAAATAAGAAGTTTTGATGAGAAGACTTGGACTCCACAACTAGAAGCAACTCAAAGAAGTACAAGTGTATGAAGAAAATCAAGGAGAAGACATATACCCCTCTTTTCTATCCTTTCTATTTGCTTTCTTTCTAATTGACTTAGTGGTATTTGTGCCCATACCATACCCAAACTAAGTAGTGAAGTGAAAGCCATGAAGATTTATCGAGTTCAAGAGAAGCTTCACAACAAGGAGGAAACTACAGTAGAAGAATGAAGATGATCTTCAAGAAGACAAGCCTGTGAAGACTTGGAGCCATCCACACAAGTTGAAGAATAACAAGTTGTTTTTGTCCAGCCCTTGACCCAAATAAAAAATACCAAGACTTTAACTTGTTATATCCTTTGTTATGAAGTTAGTTGAACCTTGTCCTAGCCAAGTTGGTCCAACTCCTTTGTTATGTTATTTGCTCTGTTTTCTTTCTCCACTTATGTGTTTGATTGCTAGGATGCTTGTTTATTTTTTTATTGTGTTTTCAATGAATAGATTGTACGGAGAGCAATGATCTTTTGTGAAGAGAGTGTGAATATCTTCACCAACTTCAACAAGGCAAGTAACACACCATCAACTACCTATTATTTTTATTATGCATTACTAGAGTTTTGAGTAGTATGCATGGTACGAATTTTATCGAAGTATTATGCTATGCTAATATCCCAAGTAGTGTGTAGCCATCCTTCTATATCCTGCTAGTATAGAAGACATTGAACTTAGTAGAATTGCTATGCTCTTCAAATGTTTTATTTAGATGTTGAAGATAAAACTACTAGGTTTAATGAAACACCTGGGTGGAAGTGGTAAGACTGGTTTATGTTGAGTGTTGCCTCATGGCCCTTATCTAAGGGTTATTCCACTTGAGGTTGTCACTTGAGGATGGCCACCCAGGAACAAACAGATTAATATGTCCTTCTAAGTTTAGTAGCTTCCCGTGCAGCCTTTAGTCATATGGGCTCTGTCTTGATCAACTAAGTTGAATGAACTCACCAGTGCTTGACAAGCAGATGTAGGGGGTATAGGTTGGAACGGGTCAAGCCTGACGGTGGTGGAATTTCTTCTGAAAGATCTAGTCTCAATCTTCTCCTTTCCTTAATGCACTCAGGGTGTATAGGATGTTTGGGCTGATTTTAGTCGAAAGGTGAAAGTGCACAAACTCTGCAGAGTCAACAAACTAAGATCTTAGCCGTGTCCCCGGTCATGGACAATTTGAGCAGCTCGACAAGGAATGACGGAAGAATCTCATCATGCCAACTTCATAATAAAATTTTGATGGGTGAACAAGAGTAGGAGTTTACCCTGATTTCTATCAGAGGTACTCCTTAATTTAGTTAAGGTTCACGGGTTTCTATCAGTGATACCTATTATAGATGAAATTGTTTTATGATAAAAAGATAGGAGAAAACTGGCTTTATGCAAACTTAGCCAAAACTCCACTCAGCCAAATAAGCATGTAGTATTAGTCTTGCCATTTATATCCACCATAGTGTTACTTGCCAATACATTAAATTGTATTGACTCCCTTGTGGCTGCATATTCCATATTGCAGATGTTTCTAAAGACGAGTGAGGATTTCGTTTAGGATCTCGAGACTATCGCCAACATGTTTTTCCTGTGGCACATGAAGAAGATGGGATCAATGTTGTACTATGTCTTCCGCCGTATATCTTAGTTTTCTGCTAGTCTTCTAAGACTATGCAAGTTGTAATATATTTTGTAAAGACTGGATCATGCGATGTAATAGAATTTGATGCATTTGCATGATATTTCATTTTGTACTGTGGTGCTAGCAATTGATCTAGGGACTAGCACAATAACACAGGTATTCCATCTTTATTAAAAGTTGGGATGCTACAAAATGGTATCAGAGCCATGTTGCCTGTAGAATTCGAGACCCTTAGGTTTGGAAGCCATTTTTGATCATGTTATTATCTCCTTAGAGTATTTTGGATCCTAGCGGCATAGTGAGATGAAGCGGCCCGCACAACTTTACGTGTCCACGGACACGAGACCGTTCCCTGATTGGCTAGCGGGTGCCAGTATCTCTCACTATAGTGAATATCCAATTTGCAACAAGTTGTTAATAACCCCTTGAACACCCTAGGATTGAAAACTTTCTATGTTCAAACTTTCTAGAAACAAAACAATCCTCTTAATCTTTCTCATATCCTCTCATCTATTATTCACCTTCAAAATTTTCTAGATGACCTCCCTCCTCAATACCATCATGACAGGAATGTTGATGACCATACCATGAAGTGCAAGAAGTATTTTCACCACATGAAGACCTACACTGAAGACAATTGAAGAAAAACTTTGAGATACACCAATACTTCCCAACAATCAAGAACACATCAAGACATCGAGAGAAGAAATTGAAGAAAAACTCAAGAAGATATAGATGAGACCACCAATCTAGTTGCTTGTTAGAACAACGTTAACGTGTTAGTGTATTGATCATACCAATGAGTGTGGTATGAAAATATTAGTTGTTTTCTAAAACCTTGATGTTTGGTGTGATGAATGTATTGCTATGTGTTTGTTATGTGTTGATTGCAAGATGAGTTTCCTTGATCTGCCGTGTTGGAGTAGGATCTTCCTTAGATCTTTCTAATCTCCATTCATGCATGCTAAACCAAACCCAACCCTATACCCATTTACCACCCATAGTTAGTTTCCAACTAGAGTGCACCAACAGACTTCATACCCAAGACCACCCTTTTGAGACACAAACCATCCAATTTAGGATTGCCAAAATCTTAGGATTTTGTTCTTTTGTGTGAAGGAACAATCACATCCATGATCAATTGCCAACTACATCATAAGGAGCATCAAGCCAATCAACAAGTGAAGATACTTGACTCAAAGTTGCATGAGCTATGAAGATTTAAGATCCAACTACGTCAAGAGAAGAAACAATTCAGATATAGTTGTATAAGAGTTTTACGCAACCCACTAGTTGAGAAATGATAGTAGTCTCAAGTTTGTCTTACTGATTGGAAACTTTCTGTTAGACAAGTGAGGTGGCCTAGTGTTATTAAACAAGATTCATCAATCCAAGTACAAGGTAATGATTGAGTGCAACATGGATTGGCCCCCATGATGACTACTCACATTATTTACTTTTGCTATGAGGAATGTTAAATCTGGGTGACATACCTATTAGAGAGACGATGATGTTAAACCTGAACCATAGAATGGTAGAATATAATAATGACCTTATGTTAGTGCTACTGAAAACGTACTATTTTCGGTAAGAATCAAGCCAACCTTGGAGCTATCTAGCAATGGAAGATTTTGCCTACCATGAGAGTTTCTTTAGAAATGCATGGTGTTTTCCTTCAAGGATGACAACAAGAAGATGGAAGATTTTCCAAGAACATCAAAAGACCAAGTTGAGAGGAACCCAAAGACTTCTGTTTGACCCAAAGAGTGACCCCTCAATGTCAAAGGTAGTTTAACAGAATTCTGTTGGTTTGTAACTCTACCATGAGGGAAAGTTCTACTCAAGCCAATCTCAAATCAATCTACACTCCAACTCTAATGAAAAAAAATACTACCCATAAAAGTTTCCTTTAAGGGTGGTAGCCCACCCAGTTGTTCTGGAACCCAGTTACCCAAACCTAATCTTTCTTTCTATCCTTCCCAAATCTCGGGACGAGATTTCTTTTAAGGGTGGTAGTCTGTAACATCCCTGATTTTTTTGGAAAGTGCAAAAATCACAAAAATTTGAAACTTTTTGTTTTCTATTTAAAGCAATCCACCAAAAACAAATAAAACCCAAACACAAAGGAAATAATATTGTTATTCCAATGTTATTGAAATTAAGAATCCATTATACCTCTATTCCATAAACCCTAAAAGCCCATTCAAAATAATTATTCATTAATCAAAGAAATTGTTTTCTCTTAGAAAACCTTATTTTATAGCATGGTTTCAAATCAACTATTACTTTTAAAATGTTTTGTAGCTTTTGAAACCAAAGAATTATTATCTCTAATAATTTTTATGCCTCAATATTATTTTATGAGAATAACAACTATTTATATTGATATGCAAATGTTATTCCAAGTTTTAAACATAAAGTGCTATTCATAAAATGCATTGCTTTAAAAATAACATAAAAGAGCGCATTGAAAACAATATTATGACTTGTGGTTTTATTCTAAATTCTATTAAGCCACTTTAATAATTATTAAAATTTTATATTTTAAAAATGGCATTAATTGCTATTAGTAAATCACTCATATCTTAATAAAATAAAATATAAAAATGATGTGAAATGACTTTCAAAAATTATATATCACGTGTATAATGTCTCTCAAATTTTATCTAGACAATAACATAAATTTATTATTTTCTAATTTTTAAAATGACATTAAGTACTATTAATGTTTTATTTATAATTGCAAAAAATGAAAATTCAAATGTGATGAAAAGTTACAAAAATGTTATAATCATAAAGGGTTGAATTTTATGAATCAAATGAAATTGGTTTGAGGTTAAATGGGTTTACCAATTAAAAGATATTAAAAAAAGAAATAAAAAGAAAAAGAAAAAGGGGTGATGACATCATGATGACGTCATCGTCATCAAGCTCATGCGTTTCTCTTCCTTACCGAAACTGAAGAAATCAATTCAATTGATTTCGTGCGTTTCTTCGTCCCGTTAATTTCCACGAATCCCTGCCCTTAAAGCTCTACCCTCCTCTTCCTCCCCCCTCAGAAACCCCCTCGATCTATGCCCCGAGGCCGATGGAATTTCTCGCCGGAGACCACAGATGCCGCGGCAGTGCGAGCTCGTTTCCGGCAAGGTGAGCACCTCCCCGAGGTCGAGACCCCTCCCATCCATCTCCCCTGGACCCCGTGGTACTCCCTGACCATTTGTACCACTTTTTTGTGCAGAGGAGAGACGACGTTGAGTTCGTCGGAGCCGCCTACTGCCACCGCGACAAGGATCCACACCGCGCCACCGTTCTGGGAAGTGCCCGACGTCCCCGAAAACGCCATCGAGTCACTCTCGTCGCGCTGCACGTCCTGGTCATCCCCATCGAGGCGGGGAGCCACCGGAACGTCGACGCCGTCGATTTCCGAGCACAGCGTCGCCGTCCCCGCCATTCTCCGGCGAACCCCGCGCCCCCGGTGAGCTCTTTTGTTCCCACACTGTTCGATCTGAAACGGACGTGTAGGATTAGATCCACCTAGCGAAGCGGTACGGGCCAATCAGAGAGCGCCGCGTCAGGATGCGCGTTATGACCTTATTCGTCGCTCGGTGCTTCACATAGCCGGCCCAAGCCCAGTCCCAGTCCGTTTCCCCGCGCGGAAAATAGCAGATCTGAGCCCAGACCGTCTGTGGAATTAATTCCGAATAAAATTAAAATGTAAATTTTGCAGAAAAGCCCTTACAACTTAGATCTATCATAACTTTTGTTCCACTCAGCCAAATTTAGTAAACTTGGAATTTTTGAAATTCCCAGAATATGTAGAATATTTTAGCACTGTTAAAATTCAAATTTGACAAACCTAAATTAGTTCAAATTTAAATATGCTTGTTTGATGAATTTTGGCATAATTCAAATTCCACAAATCCAAAAATTGCAAATAAAACATTTTTGGAGACCTTAGGATGTGTACTTTCATATCCTCTGTTCCAAAATAATTTTTGAACAAGTTAGTTTAGAAATTAGAATTAAGTAGTATATTTAAGTATTTTTAGCATAGAATTAATTCTATAAATAATTGAAATATGTTCCCTTAAGAAAAATTGCTCCTTTTGGTAACCTTGAACCAGATACATCTTTGCCCAACCATTTTGGACACCCTTGGACCATGACCATGTAATTTTAGCCAAACTTCCACCATAGTAGTCCACCTAGTTGGTTAAGTATTAGAGTTGTCTCTATCATTGTTTACCTTTGTTGTTATGGCTATTTTGGAGCCAAGACCAAGTCCCTAGTATGTTTCAATCACATACAAGAAAGTAGTGAACCTTAGACACTAGTACCTTTGCTTTCTATCTACTCCTCCACTCCCCATGCTTGCTTCAAGATTTCACCAAGTTGGGATTTGTGAGAACCATGAAGTGCAATGGAGGACTTAAACATCTAGAGATTTTTCAACATGAAGATAGAAGACCAATGAAGGACTTAGCAAATAAAACAAACTTCAGAAGCATCTCCAAGAAGTGGAAGCACTTAGAAGAAAACCAGAGAAACTTCCAGAAGACTAACCCCCTTTCTCTCTAAGTCTTTTCCCTCCCTTTTCTATTCTTCTCCTTTCAACTTGGTGGCAACATGAAGAGCTACAAGGAAGATCAAATAAGAAGTTTTGATGAGAAGACTTGGAATCCACCACTAGAAGCAACTCAAAGAAGTACAAGTGTATGAAGAAAATCAAGGAGAAGACATATACCCCTCTCTTTCTATCCTTTCTATTTGCTTTCTTTCTAATTGACTTAGTGGTATTTGTGCCCATCCAATACCCAAACTAAGTAGTGAATTGAAAGCCATGAAGATTTATCGAGTTCAAGAGAAGCTTCACAACAAGGAGGAAACTACAGTAGAAGCATGAAGATGATCTTCAAGAACACAAGCCTGTGAAGACTTGGAGCCATCCACACAAGTTGAAGAATAACAAGTTGTTTTTGTCCAGCCCTTGAACCAAATGGAAAATACCAAGACTTTAACTTGTTATATCCTTTGTTATGAAGTTAGTTGAACCTTGTCCTAGCCAACTTGGTCCAACTCCTTTGTTATGTTATTTGCTCTGTTTGCTTTCTCCACTTATGTGTTTGATTGCTAGGATGCTTGTTTATTTTTTTATTGTGTTTTCAATGAATAGATTGTACGGAGAGCAACGATCTTTTGTGAAGAGAGTGTGAATATCTTCACCAACTTCAACAAGGAAAGTAACACACCATCAACTACCTATTATTTTTATTATGCATTACTAGAGTTTTAAGTAGTATGCATGGTAGGAATTTTATCTAAGTATTATGCTATGCTAATATCCCAAGTAGTGTGTAGGCATCCTTCTATATCCTGCTAGTATAGAAGACATTGAACTTAGTAGAATTGCTATGCTCTTCTAATGTTTTATTTAGATGTCGAAGATAAAACTACTAGGTTTAATGAAACACCTGGGTGGAAGTGGTAAGACTGGTTTATGTTGAGTGTTGCCTCATGGCCCTTATCTAAGGGCTATTGCACTTGAGGTTGTCGCTTGAGGATGGACACCCAGGAACAAAGAGATTAATATGTCCTTCTAAGTTTAGTAGCTTCCCGTGCAGCCTTTAGTCATATGGGCTCTGTCTTGATCAACTAAGTTGAATGAACTCACCAGTGCTTGACAAGCAGATGTAGGGGGTATAGGTTGGAACGGGTCAAGCCTGACGGTGGTGGAATTTCTTCGGAAAGATCTCGTCTCAATCTTCTCCTTTCCTTAATGCACTCAGGGTGTATAGGATGTTTGGGCTGATTTGAGTCTAAAGGTTAAAGTGCACAAACTCTGCAGAGTCAACAAACTAAGATCTTAGCTGTGTCCCCGGTCATGGACAATTTGAGCAGCTCGACAAGGAATGACGGAAGAATCTCATCATGCCAACTTCATAATAAAATTTTGATGGGTGAACAAGGGTAGGAGTTTACCCTGATTTCTATCAGAGGTACTCCTTAATTTAGTTAAGGTTCACGGGTTTCTATCAGTGATACCTATTATAGATGAAATTGTTTTATGATAAAAAGATAGGAGAAAACTGGCTTTATGCAAACTTAGCCAAAACTCCACTCAGCCAAATGAGCATGTAGTATTAGTCTTGCCATTTATATCCACCATAGTGTTACTTGCCAATACATTAAATTGTATTGACTCCCTTGTGGCTGCATATTCCATATTGCAGATGTTTCTGAAGACGAGTGAGGATTTCGTTTAGGATCTCGAGACTATCGCCAACATGTTTTGCCTGTGGCACATGAAGAAGATGGGCTCAATGTTGTACTATGTCTTCCGATGTATATCTTAGTTTTCTGCTAGTCTTCTAAGACTATGCAAGTTGTAATACTATTTTGTAAAGACTGGATCATGCGATGTAATAGAATTTGATGCATTTGCATGATATTTCATTTTATACTGTGGTGCTAGCAATTGATCCAGGGACTAGCACAATAACACAGGTATTCCATCTTTATTAAAAGTTGGGATGCTACATTTTATGACCAGATTTTTTTATCATCGTTATATCACCTCTGATTATGATCCATATGATGTCTTGTGAGTAGTTCGTTTAGTTCTTGAGGACATGGGGGAAGTCAAGATGTTAGTAGTGGAATTATGTTGAAGTAATATCTATTGGTTTGATATTTAAGTTGTGGTGTTATTCTTTTAGTGGTGTCATGTGAACTTCGATGCACTTTGTTGGGAACCCCAAGAGGAGGGTGTGATGAGCACATCGGTAGGAGTTTTCCCCTTAGTTAATAACCAGGGCTATCAATCCAGTAGGAGACGAGAATCTTCGGAAGGTTGATGCCACTGACGGTGGTGCTGGCGCTTCACCGGTGTCAGCAACAATGTGGAACCTGCACACAACACAACAAAAATACTTTTCCCCAACGGTACAGTGAGGTTGTCAATCTCACCGTTCTTTCTGAAAACAAAGATTAGACGTATAGTGTGGAAAAACAGTGTATGCTTGCAGAAAGTAAAGAGAGCAGGAAATTGTTGTGGTTTGTTTAACACTGTGGAAAATGGACCGGGGTTCATAGTTTCACTAGTGGTGTCTCTCCATAAATAATAGCATGCTGGGTAAAATTATTACAGCTGGGCAATTGACAAATAGAGGTTGCTCCGTAGTGCACAATATGACATGAAGATTACTATGCTATTTAGTGCGGGCATTACAACAAGATATATAGACCGACATCCATCTGCATCTATGACTAATAATCCACCCTCAGGTTATCATCCGAACTCCCTCAGGTATTAATTTGCAAGAAACAGATAATTGCATTAAACAAAGTGTGTAATGTAAGCAATGATTATGCACGCGGGCACTCTCACCGCTGTTTTCTCCCTAATGGCAACAACACATCCTCCCCCTTCACGTTTCTGTCACTCGAGCAAGGCAACAAGGAGGCATGAACCCACTATCGAGAAAAAATACTCCCTCTTCGAGTCACTAGCAATTACTTGGCCAGAGTAACCACTAGCAACGGAGAGCGTGCAAGATCACAAATAACATATGCAAAGAAAGACTATAATCAACTTGGCATAAGGTCAATATTCATCGGATCCCAGCAAACACAGCACAGAGAATTACATAAGATCAATCTCGATCATGATAGGCAGATCACGAGATCTAAACTTGGAGGAATATGAGGAGAAGACAACCATCTAGCTACAGCTACGAACCCGTAGTCCAAGGATGAACTACTCACGCATCACTCTAGAGGCAGACATGGTGATGTAGAAGCCTCCGGTGATAATCTCCTCTCCGGCAGGGTGCCGGAAATAGCTTCAAAACCCCCTGATCTAGGGTTGACGGTGATGGCGGCTACGGAACTTTTTCGGAGATTTTGATCAGGTGTTTAGGGTTTTCCATCCGGGGGGGCTTAAATAGGCGAAAGGATGAAGGCGGTGGAGGCCGGGGGGCCCACACCTATAGGTGGCGCGACTAGGGGGCTGCGCCACCCTATGGTGTGGCCCCCCTGCTGCCCCTCTTCGGCTCCTCTTCGGTCTTCTGGATGCTTCCGGGGAAAATAGGACTTCCGGGCTTCGAATTTTCCAATTCCGAGAATATTTCCAGAACAACTTTTCTGAAACTAAAAAACAGCAGAAAACAGGGAACTGACTCTGTGGCATCTTATTAATAGGTTATTCCGGAAAATCGATAAAAATGACATAAAGAAGGGAGAAAACATGTAGCAATTGGCATAATATGATCATGGAGCATTAGAAATTAGGGATACATTTATGACGTATCAAGCATCCCCAAGCTTAATTCCTACTCTTCCTCGAGTAGGTAAACGATAAAACAATAATTTTTGAGGTGACATGCTACTAACATAAACTTGATCAATCTAATGTAAAAGAATATGCACGCTGAGATCATAAAACTTTAAACACATGCATGATAAATAAAACTTTAAGAATAAATCATAGCAATTACTTTGCATCACGAAGAGTAACTCAAATAAAGGATTATGAATAATAATGCAAAGAAAGGTAGACGTTTGTTTCAGGTATAGAGAAATCATGGCAAAGTGATATTTCGATAGTCTTTAAGAGTGGGGCAAAACATAAATGCCAGGTAACCATCAAAGTTCAAGAGGAAGACTAGAACAAATAATTTAAGAACAAATAATATCACATCATGAAGTAATTATTGATGCTTATGGGACAAATGCACATACAACTCAGAATGGCAAAAATGCTCTCTCAACTATGCATAAAGTTAGAAGATGGAGAACCAACATAAAAGTAAAATAAAGGCCCTTCGCAGAGGGAAGCAGGGATCACTCATGTGCTAGAGCTTTTATTTTATTAAACAGAGGTATTAAAATCTTACACTCCTCCCATCCATCTTTCACAAACCAAGGCTAACCGAATCCTCGGGTGCCTGCCAACAATCATATATCATGGAGGAGTGTCTATATTTTTGGAGATGTATGATAATGTCAACGAATGGTAAACAGAAAATACAGTACGTCACAAGCCAACTGGATTCCCAAGAGCGGCTCCCATGGTGAAGGACGCAACTAGTGTAGAAGGTCATCCCTCTTTCTCTTTTGTTTACACAATTATGCTTTGACTGATAAATCAGGGGCAAAAATAGTGAAGAGAATTTGTTTGCATTAATTTGGGGCTGGGCACCCTGCTGCCAGCTCTTCTATCATTTGGATAAGCGGATGAAGCCACTAGTCCAAGGTGTGAAATCCAATCAACAAGTGAGATAAAGATTCTCTATTTACGTCCTCATGAGCAAAAACGGGAACATAAAGCAGGAGTAATTTTGAAGGTTTTAAAGGTAACACATGAGCAATTTACTTTGGAATGGCAGTTAAATACCACATGTAGGTAGGTATGGTGGACACAATGGGAAAAACTTTGGTTTAAGGGAGTTTGGATGCACGAGTAGAGCTCATACTCAGTACAGGTGGAGGCTAGCAAAAGACTGAGAGAGACAAATCAAGAGAGCATAAAAGCCATAATCATGCATAGCGACATAAACATCATTAATGAAAACATAAGAAATATCACAAGTTCAAAAACTAAGTGGTCATGGAGGCTATTCTTGACTGGTTTGTAGTCATAAACATGGTGTGAGCATGCGCCAAGTCAACCAAATAAAACATTCAAAAGAGAATACCATATATTAATGCTTTACTATGACAAGAACAACTCATGAATCTTTCGATAAATATTAAACACTCTGAGCTATTTGAGTCTAATCATGCTACTCAATAACCACAAGGATTTAAAACTAAAATAACATTTAGCATGGCATGAAAAAGTCCTAGCCACAGTCTATACAAGCTTCGACTAGTCAAGTTATAAATTCTACTTCAAGCAGCAATTTCCTTTCTCCCAACAAGCACCATGCAAAACATGATTTAACAAAAATAATATTTATGATACAGAAAGAAAACATGAGACTACTCAAATAATACTACTAAAACTAACAGCTCTAATAAGAGATGCATGCAAAACAGGAGCTGAATAAATGCAGCAGCCATACAGAAACTAAGAATAGAACGTATTCTCAAGAAAAAGCGGAGCGTGTCACTCTCCAACACAAGTATGATAGGATCCAATAATATATTACGTCAAAGAAAACCAAACAAACTGAAAACAAAAATAAAAGATGCTCCAAGTAAAGCACATAAGATGTGACCGAATAAAAATATAGTTTCACTAGAAGTGACCTAATAATTTGTCGATGAAGAAGGGGATGCCTTGGGCATCCCTTCGCTTAGACGCTTGAGTCTTCTTGGAATTTTATGGGATGTATCACCGGGGCATCCACAAGATTAGGCTTTTCGCTCTTCTTGATCACATCATATCATCCTCTTCTCTTGACCCTTGAAAACTTCCTTCACACCAAAATTCTCACAATCTTCATTAGCAACGTTAGTGCAATCGAAATAATAAATTCACATGGTTCAGTTTCAACACAAGCGTAACACTAAAAAACACATTAGCTATTGTAACAACTTCTTTCAAACTCTTTTTCTCAAAATAACACCAAAATAAAGAGATTAAGATGCAAATGCGATAAATGGCAGAAATCTGTCAAAACAGAACAACATGTAAAGATTGATTTTTCAAGAATCTTCTGTTGCTCAAATAAAAAAATGTTCTT
Source organism: Alopecurus myosuroides (assembly GCA_028641055.1). Taxonomy (NCBI): domain Eukaryota; kingdom Viridiplantae; phylum Streptophyta; class Magnoliopsida; order Poales; family Poaceae; genus Alopecurus; species Alopecurus myosuroides. The sequence continues at coordinate 251,149,640 of CM054059.1, forward strand.
CTAAGAAAAGTTGCGTATATAACTCAGTATTGAGCACAAAAAAGCTCAGGTACGTTTGAGTTTTCTGTGATTTTTAACGGAATTAACAGTGGACAGCAGAAATCTGTTTCCTGCGTAGAAATCCGAAATATAGGCTCAACTTTCCACTAGAGGCTTTACTTGGCTCAACAAAAACTCAAAAGAAAAGATACAGCAGGGTTGCTAAGTAAATAGATAACACCCAGGTGCAAATCACACCAAAGAAAACAAAGGAAAACTGGAAAAAAAAACAGAGAAATAAAAAGGGTTGTCTCCCGGTAGCGCTTTTCTTTAAAGCCTTTCAGCTAGGCATAGAAATCAACTCAAGTATTTTCAAGTAAAGAAGCATCAACATCATATTTTTCTCTAATAATAGAGTCAAATGGTATCTTCATCTTCTTTCTAGGAAAGTGTTCCAAACCTTTCTTGAGGGGGAGTTGATATTTAATACTCCCCTCTTTCATGTCAATAATAGCACCAACAGTTCTAAGAAAAGGTCTTCCCAAAACAAACAAGAAGCATTGTATTCAATGTTCATAACAACAAAATCAAGAGGGTAAGGTTATTATTAACCATAATAAGAACATCATCAATTCTACCAATAGGTTTCTTCTTAGCATTATCAGCAAGATGAACATCTAAATAACAGTGTTCCAACGGTGGTAAATCAAGCATATCATAAAGCTTTTGAGGCATAATAGAGATACTAGCACCAAGATCACACAACACATTACAATCAAAATAATTTACTTTTATCTTAATGATAGGATCCCAACCATCATATAATTTCCTAGGGATAGATGTCTCAAGTTTCAACTTTTCTTCCCTAACTTTCATGAGAGCATTGGTAATATGTTTAGTAAAGGCCATATTCATGGCACTAGCATTGGGACTTCTAGCAAGCTTTTGTAGAAACATAATAACTTCAGAGATATTTCAATCATCAAAATCAATATTATTATCATCAAAAGTAATGAGACCATTATCTCCCACATCTCTAAAAAATTCAGGATTTTTATTAGAAGCAATTTCAGCAGTTTGAGGCAATTTAGCACGTTTCACCAAAGGAGTAGGGACTTTATTAACACCAACTACTTTACCATTGATAGTAGGAGGTTTACTAGCACTTTGAACTTCAGTTTTACTAGTGGTTGCGATAGTGCAAACTTTAGCAATATTATTCTTGTTAGTCAGTTCCTCTTCTCTTTCCCACCTAGCACGTAATTCAGCCATCAATCTAACATTATCATCAATTCGAACTTCAATGGCATTGGTTGCGGCAAAAGGATTATCTTCAATGGTTTCAGTTTTAGCAGCCATTTTATTTATTAAAGAAAATTGTGCCTCTGACAGGGCCGAAATACTAATCTCAGCACTAGAAATTTTACCTTGCAAACCAGAGATTTCTCTATTCAAATTTCCAATTTGTTGGCTAATAGTTCTCAACATAGCAGATTATTCTTACATAGTTTTAGTAAACAACTTATTTTGTTCATATTGCATTTGCATAAAGTTCTTAGTTACTTTTTCAACTTCTACAATCCTTTGCTCACTAGGCATTACAGATCTACCATAAGAATAACCATTACCACTATTACGAGGATAGGGCTTATAATTGTTTCCACCAAAATTATTTCTATAAGAATTGTTGTTAAAATTATTATTTCTAATAAAATTTACATCAACATGCTCTTCTTGAGCAACCAAATTGGCTAAAGGAACATTATTAGGATCAACTTGAGCTTTACCATTAACAAGCATAGACATAATAGCATCAAGCCTTTCACTTAAAGAGGAGGTTTCCTCAACAGAATTTACCTTCTTACCTTGTGGAGCTCTCTCAGTGTGCCACTCTGAATAATTTATCATCATATCATCAAGAAGCTTTGTTGCATTGCCCAAAGTGATGGACATAAAGGTACCTCCAGCAGCTGAATCCAATAGGTTCCCTGAGGACAAATTCAGTCCTGCATAAAAGGTTTATATAATCATCCAAGTAGTCAGTCCATGAGTGGGACAATTCTTCACCATAGTTTTCATTCTTTCCCAAGATTTAGCAACATGTTAATTATCTAATTGCTTAAAATTCATTATGTCACTTCTTAGGGATATAATCTTAGTAGGAGGATAATATTTTCCAATAAAGCATCTTTACACTTAGTCCATGAATCAATACTATTTCTAGGCAAAGATAGCAACCATTCTTTAGCTCTTCCTCTCAAAGAGAAAGGAAATAATTTCAGTTTAATAATATCTCCATCCACATCTTTATATTTTTGCATCTCACATAATTCAACAAAATTATTAAGGTGGGCAGCAGCATCATCAGTACTAATACCAGAAAATTGTTCTTTCATCACAAGATTTAATAAAGCAAGTTTAATATCATAGAAAGCAGCAGTAGGAGCAGGTGGAGCAATAGGTGTGCAAATAAAACCATTGTTGTTTGTGCTAGTGAAGTCACACAACTTAGTATTCTCAGAGGAACTCATTTCAGCAGAATAAGAGCAAGCAAATAAATAACAACTATGAAGTAAACTATTTTTTTTGTGTGTTTTTGATATAGAGAAATAAAAACAAGACAAAAATTAAAACAAGACAATAAACAAAATAAAGAGATTGAGAGTGAGAGACTCCTTTTGCCAGAAGACTTCCTTCTCCCCGGCAACGGCGCCAGAAAATATCCTTGATGCACTTTGTTGGGAACCCCAAGAGGAGGGTGTGATGAGCACAACGGTAGGAGTTTTCCCCTTAGTTAAGAACCATGGTTATCAATCCAGTAGGAGAAGAGAATCTTCGGAAGGTTGATGCCGCTGACGTTGGTTCTGGTGCTTCACCGGTGTCAGCAACAACGTGGAACCTGCACACAACACAACCAAAATACTTCTCCCCAACGGTACAGTGAGGTTGTCAATCTTACCGGTCTTGCTGAAAACAAAGATTACATGTATAGTGTGGAAAAACAGTGTATGCTTGCAGAAAGTAAAGAGAGCAGGAAATTGTTGTGGTTTGTTTAACAGTGTGGAAAATGGACCGGGGTTCATATTTCACTAGTGGTGTATCTCCATAAAAGATATCATGCTGGGTGAACAAACTACAGTCGGGCAATTGACAAATAGAGGTTGCACCGTAATGCACAATATGACATGAAGATTACTATGCTATTTAGTGCGGGCATTACAACAAGATACATAGACTGACATCCATCTGCATCTATGACTAATAATCCACCCTCAGGTTATCATCCAAATCCCCTCAGGTATTAAGTTGTAAGCAACAGATAATTGCATTAAACAAAGTGTGTAATGTAAGAAATGATTATGCACGCGGGCACTCTCACCGTTGTTTTCTCCCTGATGGCAACATCACATCCTCCCCCTTCATGTTTCTATCACTCGAGCAAGGCAACAAGGAGGCATGAACCCACTATCGAGCATAAATACTCCCTCTTGGAGTCACTACCAACTACTTGGCCAAAATAACCACTAGCAACGGAGAGCATGCGAGATCACAAATAACATATGCAAATAAAGACTATAATCAACTTGGCATAAGGTCAATATTCATCGGATCCTAGCAAACACAGCATAGAGAATTATATAAGATCAATCTCGATCATGATAGGCAGCTCACGAGATCTAAACATGGAGGCATATGAGGATAAGACAACCATCTAGCTACAGCTACAAACCCGTAGTCCAAGGATGAACTACTCACGCATCACTCCGGAGGAAGGCATGGTGATGTAGAAGCCTCCGGTGATGATCTCCTCTCCGGCAAGGTGCCAGAAACAGCTTTAGAACCCTCTGATCCAGGGTTGACGGTGACGGCGGCTGCGGAAATTTTTCAGGGATTTTGATGAGGTGTTTAGGATTTTCCATCCGGGGGGCTTAAATAGGCGAAGGGCGAAGGCGGTGGAGGTCGGGGGGCCCACACGTACAGGTGGTGCGGCCAGGGGGCGTGCCACCCTATGGTGTGGCCCCCCTGCCGCCCCTCTTCGGCTCCTCTTCGGTCTTCTTGATGCTTCCGGGGAAAATAGGACTTCCGGGTTTCGAATTTTCCAAATCCGAGAATATTTCCAGAACAAATTTTCTGAAACTAAAAAACAACAAAAAACAAGGAACTGGCTCTGTGGCATCTTGTTAATAGGTTAGTCCGGAAAATCGATAAAAATGACATAAAGAAGGGAGAAAACATGTAGCAATTGGCATAATATAATCATGGAGCGTCAGAAATTAGGGATACGTTTATGGCGTATCAGTCGACTACATGATACTTCACCTTTATTGTCCTAGGAGGATACATTGTGTATTTGGCTACTAATTGTGGGGTTGCCGGAGTGAGAGAAACCCAAACCCCCGTTAGGAAACCGATGCACGAGGGAGTGTATGATCCAGAGTTTACGGATGTGGTTAGATTTATCCTAATTACTTTCTTGTATTTGCGGATTCTTGCAAGGGGTTTAATCACAAATATGCATTAGTACTAGTTGGGCGGTGCATTAGCATAGGTTCACCCACACAACACCTATCAAAACAATAAATATTAATCAACTGTATGAAACGAAAGCGCTTGACGAAATTCCCATGTGTCCTCGAGAACGTTTGGTAATCATAAGTAGAACAACTGGCTTGTCCTTTGCTCTCAAAAGGATTGGGCCACTCGCTGCAATTATATTTAATTGACTTTTATTTACTCGCACTTTATTTATCTTCTATATCAAAAACCTGTTTGCTAGTGTTTATAGTGAATCCTCTATCCAACCTTCTTGTCAACACCTTCTGCTCCTTGTTGGGTTCGACACTCTTATTTATCGAAAGTACTACGATACACCCCCTATTCTTGTGGGTTATCAAGACTATTTTCTAGCGCTGTTGCGGGGGAGTGAAGCGCTATTGGTAAGTGGAATTGGTAAGAGAAACTTTTACTGTGAGTGTTGTTTTTATTTCTGTCTGCTACTTTATTTCATTATGGAGAATCCTTTTGGTTCTCTATTTAGGGGTACTACTACTGTTACTGCTAGGGTAGTAGATGACCCGTTATCTGCTGAATTGGATCCTTTTAAAATAACTATGAAAATTGTTGGACGTGTTATGGATAACTGCTATTTTGGAGATGGAACTATCCATCACGATGATCATTTGTTCTTTATACATGAATTATGCGAGTTATTCAGGTGTGCAGGTATAACAATGAATCAAGTTAAAAGGGAATTATTCTCTTTATCGCTGAAAGGTAGAGCTGTTGAATGGTTTAAAATGCTGAAGAATGGTGAATCTATTGGATGGGAGGAAATTGTGGCTCTCTTTTATTCTAAATTTTATCCTCTCGATGAGATTCATAAAGACCGGAATCAAATATATAACTTCTAGCCTCGTGATGGAGAGACTATTGCCCAAGCTTGGGGGATAATGAAGTTATTAATGCTTAAATGTCCCGTTCATGAGCTCCCGAGTAATATTGTTACCAATAATTTTTATGCAAGGCTTTCTCTTCATGATAAGGATTTATTGGATGCTTCTTGTTCTGGATCATTCACACGTATGAAGGAAGAAGCTAAATGGGATCTTCTTGACCGTATTCAAGAAAACATTGGAGGATGGGAGAATGACAAAGGTAAAAAGTCAGGTATAAATCATGATTATGAATGCATTAAAGCTTTTATGGGAACTGATGATTTCTATAATGTTAGTATTGTTTGTGGTCTTGATTCTCAAATCTTTGCAAATTGACTTAAAGCCTTTGTCTCCTATCTTGATATTCCCAAAAAGGAGTTGAGAAAGTACCATGCACTTTATAAAGGTATTGTTCCTGCTAGAAATATGGAAGTGCATGTTGTTAATCCTGCTATGCCTTATATTGAGAAAATGCCTTTCCCGACTAAGGTAAAGGAACATTCTATTGTAGCTAGTGTGGTTAACAAGATTATAAAGACGTCTATTGAACCCAATGAACAAATAACTGTTGAACCTGCAGTAGCAATAGTTAAAGACCTTATCTCTGGAAATGTAGAGGATGAACATATTGTCTTTTGTGAGTATGTTTCTAATATTGTCTCACATCCCAATATACCTAAGAAAACTAGTGTTTCTGTGCTTTCCGTTAAGATTGGTGATCATTGCTGTTATGGTTTGTGTGATATTGGTGCAAGTTCTAGTGCTATTCCTTATGAGCTTTATAAAGAAATCATGCATGAAATTGGTTCTTGTGAACTTGAACATATTGATGTGTTTATTCAGCTTTCTAATAGAGAAATTGTTTTTCCAATTGGGATTGTTGGAGATGTGGAAGTTTTATGTGGTAAAACTAAATATCCTACTGATTTTCTAGTACTGGGTAAAGCTACTAGTAAAATTGTCCTATTATTTTTGGTAGACCTTTCTTGAACACTTGTGGTGTTGTTATAGATTGTAAGAAGGAGAAGATATTGACTAAATTTGATGGAAAATCTTTTGAGTTCAATTTTTCCAAATTTGCTAGAGCTCCTTATGAATCTGAATTGCCTAATGAAAATTTTAGAGTCGAACAACTTGCCTCTATTGCTCTTGCTCCTAACAATGCTTTGCAGCAATATATGGAGGACCATGAAAGTGAGGTCTTTATGGAATAGAGAAATGAGATTGACGATATTCTTCTTCGTCAACCGGTAATACTGAAACACAATTTACCTGTGGAAGACTTGGGTACCACATTATCACCCAAGGAGGATCCTGTTTTTGATTAAAAACCTTTACCTAATGATCTTAAATATGCTTATATTGATGATAAGAAAACATATCCTATTATTATTAGTTCTAAACTTTCAGGTGAAGAAGAGGAAAGATTATTTGGTATATTGAAGAAACACCGTGGAGCCACTAGATATACTCTTGATGATTTGAAAGGGATTTCTCCTACTATATGTCAGCATGTTATTAATATTGAACCTGATGCAAAGCTAGTAGTTGAACATCAACGTCGTTTAATTCCTAATATGAAGGAAGTAGTAAGAAATGAGGTATTAGAAACTCCTTGATGCTAGTATTATTTTTCCTATTGCTGATAGTAGATGGGTAAGCCATGTGCATTGTGTCCCTAAGAAGGGAGGAATGATTGTTGTGCATAATGAAAATTATGAGCTTATTCCTCAAAGAGTAGTAGTTGGTTATAGAATGTGCATTGACTTTAGGAAAGTTAACAAGGTTACTAAGAAAGATCATTATGCTTTGCCTTTTACTGATCAAATGTTAGAGAAGTTGTCTAAGAAAACTCATTTTTTGCTTTCTTGATGGTTATTCTGGGTTTTCTCAAATTGCTGTTAGGGAAACTGATCAAGATAAAACAACCTTTACTTGTCCTTATGGTACTTATGCTTATAGACGTATGCCTTTTGGTTTGTGCAATGCTCCTGCTACGTTTCAAAGATGCATGTCTGCTATTTTTCATGGTTTTTGTGAAGAAATTGTGGAAGTATTCATGGACGATTTCTCCGTCTATGGAACTTATTTTAATAACTGCTTGCACAACCTTGATAAAGTTTTGCAGAGATGTAAAGAAACTAATCTTGTTCTTAATTGGGAGAAATGCCACTTCATGGTGAATGAAGGAATTGTTCTTGGACATAAAATTTCTGAAGGTATTGAAGTTGACAGAGCTAAAGTGGAAGCAATAGAGAAAATTTCCTTTCCCACGGATGTTAAAGGTATTCGTAGTGTTCTTGGTCATGCTGGTTTTTAGAGGAGGTTTATTAAAGATTTCTCTAAAATATCAAAACCTCTTACTAATCTTCTTCAAAAAGATGTACCTTTTATTTTTGATGATGATTGTAAGGAATCTTTTGAAACTTTAAAGAAGGATTTAACTACTGCTCCTATTGTTCAACCACGTGACTGGAACTTGCCTTTTGAAATTATGTCTGATGCTAGTGATTTTGCTGTAGGTGTTGTTCTTGGACAACAATTAGATAAGAAGTTGAATGTTATTCATTATGCTAGTAAGACTCTTGATGTTGCTCAAAAAAATTATGCTACCACTGAAAAAGAGTTCTTAGTTGTAGTTTTTGCTTGTGATAAATTTAGACCTTATATTGTTGATTCAAAAGTTACTATTCACAGTGATCATGCTGCTATTAGATACCTTATGGAAAAGAAAGATGCTAAGCCTAGGCTTATTAGACGGGTGCTGCTTTTACAAAAGTTTGATTTGCATATTGTGGATAGTAAGGGTGCTAAAAATCTTTTGCTGATAACTTGTCTAGATTGGAAAACATTGCTTATGACCCTATTCGTGTTAATGATAGTTTTCCAAATGAACAGTTGGCTGCAATAAAAGTAAACCCCCAGGATAGTCCATGGTATGCATATTATGCTAACTTTATTGTTTCCAAGTATTTTCCTCCAACATTTACAGCTCAACAAAGAAGAAAATTATTTTATGATTTGAGGCATTATTTTTGGGATGACCCACACTTATATAAAGAAGGAGTAGATGGTATTACGCGAAGATGTGTTCCAGATCATGAACAACGAGAGATATTGAGAAAGTGCCATGGTAGTGCTTATGGAGGTCATCACACTGGAGATAGAACCGCACAAAAGGTTCTACAATCAGGTTTTATTGGACTACTCTCTTTAAAGATGCACATAAATTTGTTTTATCTTGTGATGAATGTCAAAGAGTTGGTAATATTTCTAGACTTAATGAAATGCATATGAGTTATTCTCTTGTTATTGAACCTTTTGATTGTTGGGGATTTGACATTATGGGTCAGTTTCCACCTTTGAATGGTTACACTCACATTCTTGTTGCTGTTGATTATGTTACTAAATGGGTAGAAGCTATACCTACAAAAAGGTGTTGATGGTCAAACCTCTTTAAAAATGCTTAAAGATGTTATTTTCCCTAGGTTTGGTGTGCCTAGATACCTTATGACTATGGAGGTTCTCACTTTATTCATGGTGGTTGTAGAAAAACTCTTGCTAAATACGATGGTAATCATAGAATTTCCTCAGCTTATCATCCTCAAACCAGTGGGAAAGTAGAATTATCAAATAGAGAAATCCAATCTATCTTGCAAAAGACTGTTAATAAATCTAGGAAAAATTGGTCTCATAAGTTGAATGATGCTTTATGGGCTTATAGGATTTCTTATAAATATCCTATGGGTATGTCTCCTTATAAAATGGTTTATGGCAAAGCTTTCCACTTGCCTTTAGAATTAGAACACAAAGCTTATTGGGCAGTGAAGGAACTTAATAAGGATTTTAAACTTTCTGGTAAGAAAAGAATGCTTGACTTGAGTTCTTTATATGAATGGAGATGTGAAGCTTATGAAAATGGTAGACTCTTTAAAGAGAAAGTTAAACAATGGAATGATAGGAGAATTCTGAAAAGAGAGTTTCATGTTGGTGAGAAAGTTCTTTTGTATAGGTCTCGTCTCATAAATTTTGCAGGAAAATTACTCTCAAGATGGGAAGGACCCTATGTTATTGAAGAAGTATATCGTTCGGGTGCGATCAAAATTGATTCCCTTAAAGATAACACTACACAAGTGGTGAATGGACAAAGACTCAAAACATTATATTTCCGGGGATTCTTATGATGAAGATGTTTATATTATTCAAGTAATGACTCCGGAGACGTTTATTAGAGGGAAGATTCCAGAATCTGCAGAGTCCGTTTTTGAATAGGTAACAGTTCTGTTAAGATTCCAACTTTTATTTTTATATTTATGGAAATTATGAAAAATATTGAGCCGAAGAGGGGTAGGATATGGTGCCTGAGGGCACCACGCCATGCCTCGGGACGGGCCCACCCCTGCCTGCGCCTCCCTATGGTGTGGGCGCCCAGAGCCCCTCTCCGACCCATTTTCGCACTTCACCTTCCTTTCATTATACATATTTCTTCTATATAACCCCCCAGACCCCCCCCCCCCCCCGAGATCCGTATATCGTTTTCTCATCGTGTTTTCGTTTCGATCTGTTTCTGCAGAATTTCATCTTCAGATTTAGTGCCACGATGTCCTCCTCCGGACCTCCCAAAGATAGTTTCTTACCCATGCGGGAATGTCGTGCTATTGCCACTCCGATGTCTACCTCGGATAAATTGTCTCATGATAAAGGGGTTCGTCTCTCCGATGATGATTCTTTCCGCCATCGGAGTTTGGTAGGTGGTCTTCAGTATTGGACATTAACTAGTCCGGATATCTCCTTTGCCTTTAACAAAGTCTGTCAGTTTCTAGCTCAGCTGACTACGGTTCATTATGAAGCGGTCAAGCGGATCCTTAGGTATGTCAAGGGTACCGTCTCTACCGGCTTGCTGATTTAGAAATCCTCGTCTACTCTCTTTAATATATACACTGATGCCGATTAAGAGGGCTATCCTGATGATCGTCGCTCTACTGGCGGGTTTGCTATATTCCTTGGCCCTAATCTTGTCTCTTGGAGCTCTCGAAAGCAACCCACGGTTTCCCGCTCTAGTACAGAAGCGGAGCATAAGGCTCTTGCTAATGGTACACCTCAAGCAACATGGATCGAGTCTGTACTCAAGGAGCTTGGTGTTCCTCAGCCCAAGCCTCCTGTTTTGTGGCGTGACAATTTGGGCGCCATTTATCTGTCTGCCAACCCGATGTTTCATGCTCGCACCAAACATATCAAGGTTGATTTCCATTTTGTGCGCGAGAATATCACTTTGGGTGCTCTCGATGTACGCTTCATTGCCTCTGGAGATCAACTAGATGATATGTTCACTAAGCGTGTTACCCGACAGTTGCTTTATCGGTTTAGTTCCAATCTCAACCTTATACACGACGGTTTAGATTGAGGGGGTGTATTCGGCATGCTAGATCGTATTCGACTAGGTCGGTACGTTTTCCTTGTACATGAGTTGTAAACCGTGTTGTACACGTTGCCTTTTGTCAACATAAATAGAAGAGCTAGCCGTGGGCCAAACTACGGCAATCAAATCAATCTATCAATTTTCACTTGGACGGCTAATCAGACGGCTCAGAACTCAAATCGCTGAGAAGGGGCTGGCTCCCCGAAGATGTAATCTTTAGATTTGCTTGCCGTACAGATGAGCGCATCGAGTACCGAGTACGTACGTAGTCAAGCTTTTGTTCCATCTTCTATTACACATCAGCTCACATGATAGCAACTCCGTATCCTCAACGTGTCTTCTCTTCATTACCATTATGCCTATGGGTGCGCCAATCAGGAAATGACAGGCGGTCGAGGTCACAAGATACTGACGTGTCGCTACGAGCTGTTGCTTGTTGCTTGAAGACGATGCTCGGAAATTGCCTGGATCCTTGTGACGGGACATCATTGACAACGTTAGTATCCTTAAATTAAGTTAGCGTCGGTTTCGCATGAACACGCAAGAAGGAAGGAAGGATGTAAGACGATCGAGCACCTCATGTTCCTAATTGAAAGTTTAATAATGGCAAAGATTCATACGTGCAAGTTACTCCAAGCGCAAAGGAGATCTACCACCCCAATTAATACGTGTTGTGATTCTCTGTCAATTTTGACTTTCAGATTAGCTACAAGTCTACTACTATCGATGGACTCAGTATTTGCACAAGCTTCCGCTCGGTCGGATCTAGCCCCTTGTCTTTGCCACCATGCTACATGTTTATGGACGAACTCTAAGGCGCCGATTCATTTGGTTTGTTCGTGTCCGATTTCATCCGTGTTGGACAAAAATATGACCCAACACGCGCGACCTATTTCGAGATTCTGAACAGACGTCCGGTTTTCTGTCCATTTGACCCATTCTCGGCCTAAATATGGAACAGAAATGCGTCGGCGCGGATGCGCGCGGACGCGTTCGGAGCGCTCCCTTTGTACACGCATGGTCTGCATGCCAGGGATACAAATCGCCTCCTCTCTACTGTCCTAGCCATACCGTCCTGCTCCCACCCGCCACCCCTCCCGGCCGCCGCCTCCGACCACCCCTCGTGGCCGCTCCCCGTCTAGCCGTCCCTCCCCAAGTCCGACGTCCTCATCTACTACACCGTCGCCGGCCTATCCCTTGCGTCGAAGTCTTGTCGACGAGCACCGACCAACGCGCCCACGAGTTGTTTATCAGATTGTCCAAGGTACGGTTCCATCACCTATCATGGATAGCTCCGATGAGTACTACTACATTAGCCTGCAATACTCATCCTCGTCCTCGGAATTATCGGACGACGAGTCTCAGGCTTTGGTTGCTACGCTACTCGTCAATGGGCATATTTCGAGGCTGCAGCCGATGTACAGGGGCTTGGTTCCTGGCCGTTCCCCGGCGTTGGACCATGACAGACAAGGCGGCCATGTCCAACTCTACAAAGATTACTTCCACCCCACGAGGCCTATATACATAGCTCATAAGTTTCAGCGGCGGTTCCGGATGGCGAGACATGTGTTCACCCGCATTTGGCTGGGTGTGATGGCACATGATGATTATTTCGTTTGCAAGTCTGATGCCCTTGGTAAGCTTGGTTTCACCTCATACCAAAAGTTCATTGCAGCCATTCGAATGATTGCATATGAGATTGTTGGAGGTCCTATTGACGAGCACATGCGCATGAGCGAGTCCACATGCCTCGACTCAATGTACGCGTTCTATATGACTGTCATTGCCGTGTTTGGAGAGGAGTACTCGAGGGAGACAACTGTTGAAGACACAACCCGGTTCTTAGCCATTAACGAGCAAAGAGGATTGGTTGCATGTATTGGGAGTGAAAGAATTGCCCATTTTCTTGGAGGGCCAGTACAGGGGACATTCGGGGGCGTGCTCGGTTGTGCTCGAAGCGGTGGCATCACAAGACATATGGATTTGACACTCATTCTTCGCCATGGACGGCGCACACAATGACATCAACGTGCTTCAGTGGTCACCGGTCTTTGGTAGGCTCTCCGAACACGATGCACCGGAGGTGAGCTTTGAGATCAATGGCCACTAGTACACCAAGGGCTACTACCTCGCTGATGGTATCTACCCCCAATGGTCCATATTTGTGAAGACGACCGCCTCTCCTATCGGTGAGAAGAGGACAAGGTTTGCTAAAAAATAAGAGGGTGCTAGGAAGTATGTGGAGCGAGCTTTGGGGGTACTCCAAACCCGCTGGGCTATTGTTCGACACCCTGCTAGGACATGGAGCCTCCAGGTCATGTGGGAGGTGATGACTTGTTGTGTCATCATACACAATATGGCTGTCGAGGATGAGCGCAACGAGGCCCTCTTTGACTAGGATAGAGAGTTTGGGGCAAGCTGGTTGAGCCCGAGCCTGGAGTGGTATCATTTGAAGAATTCGTCGAATTTCATCACATGCGTGATAGGAATCATCACAGGCAGCTCCAAAATAATTTGGTGGAGCATATGTGGGTTTACTTGGGGAGCCATTAGTTGCCCCATCAATCTATCTGAAACATTTTATTTCAATTTGGTTGCAATACATTTTATTTGCTTGAATGACTCATTAATCTGGTACAATTTGGCTATAAAACGTTATATTTTTATCTATTTTGAATATTAAATGTTTGTTAGGTGTGATACTTCTGAAATGTTCAAAATTAGAAAAACAGCCCTAGATCGAACCAAATGCGTCGGCGCATTGGGTCCAGTGGTCACGAATGACCGAACATGGACCGGATGACCCTTAGATTACTGACCCAAATGAACAAAAATAGAGCACGCGTGGACCCTAAATGGGTCGGCGGGGCGTTGGAGCTGCTCTTGATCACAAGAAGAGAAGCCCTGCTAGGGTTGAGATTCCCATTCAGATAGACTGGTAGAACGCCGACTTTTGTTCTTACTTGCCATTAGCCGCCTCCGAATAATCTAGAGAAGTCTGATTAACATAAGTTGCCGTGCAAAGTTGTCCAATTCCCAGTCAAATCACCACGTCCCAAATAGAAGAAAGGAGGAGGGACGAGAGATGTGGCCTCTCCTCACGGCGCAGCGATGGGTGGTGGTTGCCGCCGACGTCTCCGATGAAAAGGACGGGGAGCGAGCTCAGCAGAGCAGAGCGGAAGGAGGGGGGATGCTCAGGTCATTTTACCCGCCTGTCGCGGACGCGTATCCATCCATTCGTCCGTCGGATCAATCATTAAGGATTTTATATTACTGTTACATATATTCCGGTGCAGGGCAGACGCAGTGCTGTTGCTTGCAGGCTGCGTGCGGCTGTTTGAAAACCCACCGAGCCGAGGAATGCAATGCAACAGTCGAGTCGAGTCGAGCATATAGGCGTAGTAGGAGTAGGAGTATTGGAGAAGGGGCTAGTCTGGTCGTACCGTCTGCGTATGCGTCTACATCTCCCTACTACTACTACTACGTATCGCCACAGGTCTAGCTTGGATTGAGATGACAGGACCATTTTCTTTTCTCGCTTTCCATGTGTGCTGCCAATCGCTACGCGGCACCACCACGGAGACCCTTGGTAGTTGAAGCGGGGAGTGTTCCATCTACTATACTGTTCGCATTTTCCACGAGCTCCCCAATTACTCCTTCCACTTGCTTTAGATAAGTTTAGGATCCAATAAAAAGAGGGGCATACCAGACATCGTCTTGACTTTGTATGGAACACAGAGAACAAAGCGGTAGAGTTAAGCTGAGAAAAAGTATAGCGTTTTATGCTATCTAAAAATACTCCCTCTGTCCCAAATTAATTGTCTCAAAGTTGGACAAAAGTGGGTGTTTGGGACAGAGGGAGTACCATTATTCTTCAACGTGAGGTGAACTAAAAATAAAAAAATAAAAGACATAGGTAAGTAGGGATCAATTCCTTTAAAATTATAAGATGAACTATATAAAACTTTTCCCGATTTACTAATTTGCCGATCTTAAGAAAAATCTTTAACAAGTCACTCCAATGAGCAATAAGAGAGGGCAAAACCCTACTAACATCTGCCTCTACTTTTTCCCTAAGGGCTCGTTTGGCACCCATCATTTCATTTTATTTGAAAAGTGAAATGCCATGGTTAAAGATATGAATTGCTATAACACACAATAGGCATTTGCTGGAATTCGAGAAATGACATGTCCAATTCCGTGACAGCTAAACATGTGTATCATGGAATTGTCAAATGAATTCCACATATTCATCTAAATGATAGAAGCCAAACGAGTCCTGACGTTTTTCAGCGTGTCATATTTTTTCAGGAGTTGCTAGGTACAATTGTGTGTCACCATTTTCTCGCTGCAACACATGATTTTATCGATCTTTAATGGCTAGGCCGTTTTTCGAATACCTTGCATGATAATGTGTTGAGCATGCCTTATTAGATATATCATTTTTATTAATAAAAATAATGTGTTTGTCACCTAGAGTATTTTGTTTCGAACATCTATGTTCAACCATCCTAGTTTATCTTAAAATAAAACACTAGCCTAGTTGTTATTTTGTGGTGATCCAAATTCATATAACGATAAGGGAAAGTTCGGCCTCCGCTACGCGAGACCCGGTACGATACGAGTCGTTACCGAGTTGGAGTTGTATTCACCGTTACCGACCTAGTTAGGTCAGGACCGCCTTTATATATCTCTTGTAAGCCGCCGCACGGGATAGGCCACACATTGTAAATCCTGGCGCGTTTGTAACCTCAACCAAAATAGTGAAGTATTGCTGGCTGGCGCCCGTGGTTTTTTCTCTTCTTTGTTAGAAGGGTTTTCCACGTTAAAATCTCGTGTCCCCGTTGGTTCGATCTTGCTTAATTTCATCGTTGTTTTGCTGTTGCGTGTAGCACTAGTTAAATATATAAACTATGAATCCCAAAAACTCCTTACATATTTAGATGGATTGTCACAGTGGTGGTATCACGGCAGATGCCGTAGGATGGCTAAAGTTGAGGCCGATGGACATTGTTGGAACCGGGGAGAGATAGCGCGCTAAAAAACGCACACAGAAGACACAAAGCACACACTTGATCTACCCAAGTCCAGGGCCCTCTTGAGGAGGTAAAGCCCCTACTCCCACTTGTCTGTATGTATAAAAGTGGGTATCCGAGTTACAATGGAGCTCCTTGATCTGTTCTAGCTAGAAGAAGAAGCTCCCTGCTCGTAGTTGTTCTCTGGGATCGTCTCGTTCGTGTCTAGGCCCCCCTTCGCGCAGGAGGGCTGGGGCACCTTATATACTGGTGCCCAGTGATGCATGTACAGGGTATAGGTGCGGATCACTCTGGCACAACACGCTCCGCCCACTACGATGAAAGTCCAACGTGCGTCACCGCCTGCGCCAGCTCTGTCGCCTCTGCCGTAGACAAGAAATGGCCTCGCCCATACCTTACCACTACTCCCACGAACATTTACAGTCAGTGGTATGGGACTGGCCATTTGGCCTAGTAAGTTGAACCTGCACGCTTGTACTGCTCTGTGATATCTAGGATATGCTCGTATCATTAACCTCCGTCCGAGATCAGAGGTACCTCTCCTATCCCGATTTCTCCAAGACTAACTCGGATAACCAGGGAAAGTCTCTTCTGCAAAACATTACACAACAAAACTTGTTCCGACATACCATATGTATGTTGGTCAGGATATGCCGATACGGCTTTATGTCGGTCAACTCTGACCTGGTCCATACTTTGGACACCACTTTATATCTTCCATGCCCCTATCCGAGGGTAGTCCCTCGATATTACTCTCCGAAGCTGGCGTGGTCCTGCAGACTCGGATGAAGGGCCACGACAACTTTCCAATAACAATAATACGTTGGTCAACCGACATGACTTATGTCGGTCCAGCCTTTTGTCTTGGAACTTGCCCTCGGCCACGACCAAGATCTTGCCCCAATACTCGACATAATTTATGCGGAGCCAACTCTTGTGCCGGAACGTGCTTGTATCCCAATCTGTTCCTTGATCTTCGGTCGGCTGTTCCGAGATAATAATAACTTCTCGTTTTCTCCATCTAGCGGCTATGACATGCGGCAGAAAACCACAGCATGCCGCCTCGTCTCTTGCGCATCACGGTATTGTCACAACACACGCGTCACGCACGCCTGCGGGTCCCACCCGCTATTCAATCATTTCATGCACTAGAGTGTGCACCGCCGGATTCCACGGGATTTAACTGCGCTGGCTCGCGCGGTTGATCTCCCGTATCCATTGTGGGTGCGGTTTAATTGCTAAGGTTACCAAAAATTGCGCGCAGTTGATCCCACGTCGCACCACCTTCCAGGGGGTTAAATAGCGGGCCGAGAGTGAAGCGACGTACATTTCCCATGCACACTCCCACTTTCTCCTTCTCCGCGCAGAACGCAAAGCTCCACGCCGCCACGCAGTGCACAGTTCCACGCCGTAGCGCCACGCCAGCGAACGGGGACCGGACTTGCGGCCACTCCGCGCACAGCGCCACCACCGTTCCGCTCGTCCTAGCAGCGCTACGCACCGCCGCGGATCTAGTCTTCGTCTTTGTCACTGGACAGCACGCCACCGCTGATTCCTACGCTCGATTCGCCGTCGCCATCGCCACGCACGCTTCCGCGTTTGACTTCTCCGCCACCGGAGCGCAGCAGTTCCGACGCCGTTCTCCGCGCACCTCTCCGCCATCGCCACAGATCTATCGGAGCCTCCTCCGTTCTTCCCCGCGTCCATGGCCTCCCACGAGCTCATCGCCGTCGAGCACGAAGATGAGGTGGAGGTAGGATCCACCCGAGCCGCATGGGAAGGCTCGGATGTCACCCAGTCCGAGATCCAGTGGTTGTTCGACACACGCCGGATCCCGGAAGGGGTGGAGTGCCGGCTACCCGGCGAGGAGATCGTGCCCGAGCCCCAAACCGGTGAGTATGTTGTTTCCGTTGCGCACTTCGAGCATGGATTCAGTTTACCGCTTAGCAACTTCATGCATAGGTTCTTCGATAGATTCGGCCTCCAGCCACACCACCTTCCAGCTAACGCCATCACCGCCATCTCCGCTTTTATTTCATTCTCTGAGGGATATCTAGGCCTCTGGCCTACTATAATATGTGGTGTAAGTATTTTCAATTCTGGAGGCAAGTTATCCTGGATCCAGACAATCCCGGAGCCCCCAAACAGATGACCTAGTGTGGTGCCACGATTATGCTTCCCCGGCGCAATTCCATCTTCCCCAGGATCCAGGCCTGGAGTCGTGCCGAAAATGCCTCCGTTCCTTCTTCTACGTGAAGAACACCACCGATGCCGACTTGATTCGATTGCCGACATTCAACCCTAGTCCTCCAGTGAAGATGCTCAACTGGAAGCATGACCCGAAGGATAGCATCCCCGAGATCAATCTGATCCACCAAACCGTAGCCACTCTCAAGGAGGATGGGCTCACTGATGACGACCATCTAGCGACATTTATCAGTCGCCGAATTTCTCCTCTCCAGCGTCGGGTTCACAAGATCTGCTATATGAGCGGATCTCGGGACCCAACTCGGACCTCCACCGTTGAGCTCACCAAGGCCCAAGTCCAGAAGCGCGTCAGGGCCTTGTCCCCGACCAGTATGTCGATGACCGGGAATGGGGCCTCAATCCCTATGAAAGAACACGCTGAGTACCAATGGTAAGTACTCCGAAATCCCACCGACACTACATTATGCCGGCATATCTTGCTACACTTATTTCAATGTTTTATATCCTTCTTTGTGCTTTTCAGAGATTTGTGCGCCAAACGACTGAGGACGGCCCAGATCCGTTCGCCACGTGGGGCCAGGACCTCCCCGAGTCCAACACCGAGGACCTGAACGATGAAGACTACATGCTGATCCTGGATGCCGGAATCGCCCTTGGTGCGGGTAGGAATCGCATCCCGGGTTCCATTAAAGACTGGTCGGATGATGAAGATGATGACGAATGTCGGGTTTTAGAGGTACTTGACCCCTCCCTGCTCGCTTTCGCCTTTCCTCTACCGTTAGCATCAGCTGATCCGGACGAACATGTGTTGGATATGGAGCCCGTCGCGATGGGGGCCATGCCGAGACCTAGAAGCGCACTGGGGTTGAGCCTTCGGCTCCCCCGACTAAAAGGAAGAAGAAATCTGCAGTGTTCAGGACACGCGCAAGACCAATGTCGCAGGGGTAAGATTTTGTCCTTCGAGACACATTTCTTGCTTTGTATTTTCTACTTTTCCACCCTTCGTTCGAGATGACTTAGTTTCCCTCTTTATTGCAGGAAACCCTTGGACATTGCACAAAGTGCGTTCTCGATATGCGTGCCGCTACCGACACCACCGATGTCGGGACAAGCCGATGTCGGAGGCTGGAGCTCCGACAGGATGAGCCCTCCTCCGGCACAGCCCTCCATGATACTCCTGCCGGGATTGGAGGCCGATCTCAGAGGCGGACAAGATGCCCCAGATAACAAGCCGATGGACCGGACCAGAGCCGACATGTCGGCTCCCGACATAGAAGAAGACCTCGGTGCTGGAAGAATGAGCACTGAGGCAGAGAGAACTAAAACTTCGTAGACGCAGGAGCAGCCACAACAGCAACAGTCAGTCCAACCACAACAACAACAGACAAAGCAGCAGCAACAGCAGCAACCAACCCAGCAGCAACAGGAGGCCCCACCAGAACAGCAACAGCAGCCGCCAACACCGGCATAGAAGAAGCCGGCTCCACCGCCGCAACAGAAGCAGGTTCCACCGCCGCAACAGAAGAAGCCAGGGCAAGACCAGCTGAAGAAGCCGACACTCTAGCAGTGCAAGCCCGTGCAGAAGAAGGTCTCTTCCACCGGATTTCAGATGAATCCGGATAGGCAGGTGGTTGCACACCAAGGCCTAGGCACTGTCCCGACCGGAATCGAGGCCGGGACTGCCAGTTTGGGGGAAAATCATGCGCAACTTGAGCGGGAAAAGCCTAGGCTCCATCGAGCAGTATTGCATGAACTAGAACAGTGCAAATCTGAGCGATGTGACAAGCGGACATCCGAGAGGTCCAGGCACACTTGCCCAGAAGCTGCATGCGCTGACGGCCACCGCCACCGACGCTGAAATAACAACTAAGGTAGGTCATGCTTCTCTTCTCAGTTCTTCTAAGTTCTTGCAAAATATACCGAGTAAAGGTTACTCGGTTCAGTATTCCGAGATAGACGTATATTATCCCCGGTCCCCAAGATTTGGGTTGAGTAATCGACACTCGTCCGAGTAAAAATTACTCGGCGCAAATCTTCAAAATCATACTAACATTGTCTTTTTCCAGATCTGCACACAGACCCGAGCCAGATTGTACCAGAAGCTCCTTTCGGAGCACAGGGATCTCAGCGACCGGCACAAGCAATGGCAGGATGAGCTGAAGGGCAAAGGTAAGCCCCTTTCTCACCGATATACTGAGTATGCTTTAAATTGCATTGATCTCATTATCGTTTTCTTCTCTTGATATACATAGCCGGATTGGAGACCCGGGTTGGTGAGTTGCTGCACCGGGTAGCTGAGCTTCAGAGTAAGCTACTTTCTGAACTTGTATTTTGTACTTGTATATTTTCTTGCATGCTAACCTTGCTATCTCGACACAACCGAGCACAAGGCCTATGACGAACACCACCAATATTGCATCTCCGTGTCAGAGTCAACCCTCCAAATCAGCGAACATGAAAACGCCTATCAGACTGAGCTCCAGAAGGAGTGAGATGAGGTGTCTCGGCTGAAAGCGGAACTTGCCGCGACACAGAAGGAAAAGGCTGAGTTGGAGAAGACTGCGTCCGCCGAGAAGCAACGCCAAGATGAGGAGGCCCAAAAGCTCAGGGATTTGTCCGCCGAATCCGAGATCCGCGCGACCTCCGCCCAAACCGAGTTGAATGCGCTGAAGGCCAAGGTCACCAAGTGGTTGTTGGATCTTATGAAGATCAACTTGGAGATCAAGCGTAAGTTCCCTCCACTTTCTTGTTTCCGCCGACATATAGCATATGCAGACCAACAACTTATCTTGATTTTATTAGCGTTTCTTCCGGAGCACTTCCCCCACTCTGAAGCCGCTGCCGCCAACTCTGTTCGGAGGGCTCGAGAGAGAAGATCCCAAGGCGGTTCTATACCGAAAGAGTGGACGTTGGATAATCATCTGGTAGCGTTGAACGAGCGTCTATTGTCGCTCAGGACCATCAGAATCGATCTCCTTGATGCCACCATCCGGGTCTACGATGTCCTCTGGCCGGGCTGTGAAGCGCCTAAATCAGCGAGTGAACTGGCGAGAGGTCTTCAGACCTGCGAGGACCGGGTTTGCGAGTGGCGGGCCTCTGCTGCCCGAGTCGGAACTGATGAAGCCTTGGCCTTTGTGCTATCTTGGTATGAGGGAATCAATCTCGACATCCTCCGGACCATGCGCACACGCTCGCAGTGGACCCCAAAGGAGGACTTCATCCAGCGCGCGCAAGGACACGGCTTATTCCCTCGTCAAGTACGCCGACATCCACAACTTTGTGGCGGGTCAAGAAGACAGCGACAACGAAGAAGAAGATTAGGAAGAGCTTGACGAGGACATCGAGGTCGAGGCTGCCCCTACTACCAACGATGGATCTGGTGCTGCAGAAAATGACTCGTGAATTGTTTCCTTTTCCGATTGTGCTTATTTCCTTTATTTGGAGTCCGTATGAAGAGTCCATGATCGTTTCAAATTCGGGACTTCTGCCAGTTCGAACCAAAACTTCATTTCCTACCACGGCAGCAACTTTGTTTTTCCATGCCTCCCTTTTCTCCCTCAAGCACTTGTGGTGAAATATCTTCAATGTTTTTCACTAGTTTTCTCTTGTTTTCCAGCCGTTACTTGTTGTTTTCCCGCATTTTTTGAGGTCCTCCTCCACCAATGTTTGTGTTATCAATAAACCCGATCATACATAAATGCATAGGTTTAGGTCGTATAACATTCTCACAAACACAAACATCACATTCAATAAAGAAGGAATTCACCTTATAATAACCATCAATTAAATTCAATATTTTCTTCCAGCTCAAGCATGCACAATCATCATATACCCCTATGAAGGGTTTGTTGCATAGAAAACAAAAATTTTCCTACGCGAGAGACATCCAAAGGGACAAAATCTAATCTAGGAGATGTAAGCAACATGCGTAGAGAAAGTTTTATGGAGAACATACCCTCGAAGACACAAAGCGTTACAAGATCGAATCTCATTGGTGATGTAGTCGAACTCACATCAATCTCAAGGTCGCGAAGAAGAGCGCTGCAATCCGGCAGCACTTCCGCACTCGGTCACACGTACAACTCGATGACGACCTCCGTTCCCTCGATCCAGCGGGGCATCAGAAGTAGAGGATCCCTCGGAACTCCAGTAGCACGACGACGTGGTGTGGTGGAAAAAACTTTGTCCAGGGTTTCGCCAAGCGCATGAACATGAGGTGGATCAGCGGGAGGAAGGAGGTGGGGATGACACCAAGTGTGTGGGGAGAGGGAGGTCCAACTCCTCTTTATATAGGAGGGGGAGGCAGCCACAAAATTTTGGTGCCACCACCTCTCCCCTCATCATGTGGGTGGAGTCTCCACTCAACCCACTCATTCTCTCATCAATTCCCACTCAAAATTCCAAGGGTTTTCTTTAATAAATAAATAAAACAATTTCATTTCGTTGTTTTAATATTTGTTAATCCTATTAACAAACATTAAACTTACCCCTTGAACTATTTGTTAATCAAACATTAACATATACCACCTTGAACTATTTCAATATTTCCCGAAACAATTCTAGTGACTATTTCAATATTCCCCGAAACAATTTCGGTATTGTCCAAACTTTTCTCCGATATTCCGTATCCACTCAAACGCGTCATCAAACCTTAAGTGTGTCACCCTACGGTTCGTGAATAATGTAGACATGATCGAGACACCTCTCCGATCAATAGTCAACAACGGGACCTGGAGATCCGTAATGACTCATACACATTCTACGATGAATCTAGTGACCGTGTGAACCATAAACGTCGTAACCAATTCCCTTTGTCTCGCGATATTTTACTTTTCCGAGATCCGATCATTGGTATCAACCATACCTTGTTCAATCTCGTTACTGACAAGTACTCTTTTACTCGTTCCGTGATATGACATCCTTGTGACCTAGTCACGTGCTTGCAAGCGGTGTCGATGTGATATCACCGAGAGGGCCCAGAGTATATCTCTCCATCATTTGGATGGACAAATCCCACTCTTGATCCATGAGCTTCAACTAATGCTTTCCGAATACCCAACGCCACCTTTATAGTCACCCTGTTATGGTGTGATATTTGATGACATTAAAACACTCTTCTCGTGTTAGTGGTTGATATGATCTCATGGTCTAAGGATTAGAGTTACTTCGTATGTTTGATATAACAATGTAAACTTAATGACTTGATCGCACTGCTATATTCACTTTGGGTCTATGTTCATCACATCATTCTACCAATGATATGACCCCGTTATTAACAACATCCAACGTTCATGATCAGGAAATATTGATCATCAGTTAATCAACGAGCTAGTTAAACGAGAGGCGTTACTAGGAACTCTTGTTTGTTTATTAGACACATATGTATCAACGTTTCCGGTTAATACAATTCTAGCATGAGAAATAAACATTTATCATAAACAAGGAATAAGATAATAACCACTTTATTATTGCCTCTCGGGCATATTCCCTTCACCCTATTATATCCTCATCACTCTTCTTAAACAATAAATTTCAATTGACTACAACAAATAGTAAATAGAGTTAAACAACACAAAAATAACGACAAAAAAGAAAGAAAGAACAAACAATTGCAATTGGTACTCAAAGTGTTTTCTTAACATGGAATGAGGTCTCAAAGGACCCTAAACATGTTGCATTAATATTGGGCGGTTACAAAGATATTCATACATGTTCCTAAAGATTAAAAATTAAACATAATTCTAAGCTTTTGCACAAATGACTTGGAGAATGAGAAAGAAACTCGACCAGGTCCTTGAAGTCCGGATGGCAATGGGTACCTGATACCCGCTAACCCAACGGGTACCCGCCTTAAAAGGGGCGGGTTTGGTAAGAAAAAAAAACCCATGGGGCTGATTATCGGTAAAAATCTAGATCCATCGGGTCTAGCGGAGGCGGGTATGGGTGTGCCAAACCCGTACCCGCAGACCCATGTACCCGCGATGACATGAGGAGTGGCCCACGTGTCATTGTGTTGGTCAGATCCTAACAGGACTGCACGCACAAACAAGCCACAAAACAGACTACACAACGCTCCGCACACAACCCACACACGCAC
This sequence comes from Alopecurus myosuroides, assembly GCA_028641055.1. Lineage (NCBI taxonomy): Eukaryota > Viridiplantae > Streptophyta > Magnoliopsida > Poales > Poaceae > Alopecurus > Alopecurus myosuroides. The sequence goes on from CM054059.1 coordinate 251,173,814, forward strand.
GTAAGCCACAAATGCACAACCCACCAACTCCCATCAGTAGTCGTAACCCCTCACCCGCAGCAGCCGCCGCCGCCTATGAGTGCTCGCTCCGATCTGACGCCCGACGCAGTCGGTGAACTCCCTACGGCCCTGCCCCCTCCGGCCCTGCCCCCTCCGGCCCTCCTGTCCCCAGCGGTCGGCGCCTGTTGGAGGCCATTGTTGTCCCGCCCGATCCTGCTCCGCCCATGGCGCCCGAGGTCGAGGCCGTTGTTGCCATGGCGCCGGAGGTCGCTCCTTCCTCGTGTTGCTCCGCCCCGACGCCTCGCTCCTGCGGCCGATTCGACGCGCCGGCGAGCCCCTCCGACTGTATCCTCCCCTGCTCTCCTCTGACCACCACTTCCAACGGCGTCCTCTGGCGGGTACCCGTCGGGTCTGGCCAACCCGGCGGGTTGTGGGTATGGGGGAGTTTCGGACCCGATGACGGGTATGGAGCCGGGTCTCGGGGGCAGGGAGGAGCGCCGGGTGCGGGTATGGGGGGTGCAAACCCGGCCCCGAACCCGGCGGGTGCCATCTGTACCTTGAAGTCATCCGCCTTGACTGGAGCTCCACCGCCAGCAACTCTCGCTACCACCGAAGTTGGTCCTTGGAAGGGTCTCCTCGATGGAGGCTGAACTCATGCCAACAAGGTATTTGGAGAGGCCACCTGCATGACCACATACCATAGCGACAACATCCGATATCTCCCAAGTTGCAGATTCGATCTTCCCCGACCTCCTCCAATCCTGTAGTCTACCACAACTCAAAGTTTTTTAACAAGCCAACCAAAACATATGCGAGCTTACCATATGTCAAAACAACCTAGGCAACATAAAAATTCGCAAAAGCTAATAACTTATCAACATCGATATTTGAGCCTTCATCATTGCCGTGTCCTGATCTCACCTAAGCCACACCGTCATTCGATCTTGATGTACAAACCCATCTCTCTGAGCCTCATGATTTGTGAGTTTAATGGTGCTTCAAACAAGAGTTTGAAACTCCTTATCAAGATCAAGCTTGAGTAGGGAAGACATAACCCCTAAGGTTATAGGGAGGACGGGAAATTATACAAAGATATGAGAGTAGGGGAGACAACATAGGAGGGGATGCTCAACAAATAAGTAGACCACATCGCATGTCAACGTGGTTGGTGTTGATCATTTCCCGTATTATGTGTTATATCCCTTCTATTTATTGTATTTTCCATACGAATCAAAGAAAGCTTCCATACGAATCAAAGAAAGCACACACACCCATTCGAGATCTAAATAGTAAATTGTTAGTTTTTTCTTGATTAAAACCATACCAAAGCACACACTCACTCCGTTCATGAAAGAGTGGTACTTCCATTTTTTTAGAAAGTCAAACTATCTCAACTTTAAGTAGTTTAAACAAAAATATAAAATATTTATGAAATCAAAACTTATATGGTAAAAGTATATTTTATACAAAATCTAAGGATACTAATTTGATTTGCATAAATGGGGTACTTTTTTATAAACATGATAAACCTAAAAAAAAGTTGAACTTTCAGTGTTGGAAGTACACTTTTTCGTGAACGAAAAAAATACGTTAGCGAAAAAATCAAAACACATAAACGTAGCAAGATCTACAGCCGGAAAAGAAAATACTTGTATATTCATTTCTCTCGAAATGACTTTAATCAAACCTTTGTCATGATACGCCTGCACGCCCTCCACATTGTGCGCTCGAGATTCGGAAAACCCGAAGACCACAAACGCTACACGTTACGCAGGCACTGTCACAGCCGGGCGCTGCAGGTGCACGTAGCAAAATCTCATGCCATCTCTGACACCATCACATTCACATCTTATCCGGAACCGGTGGATGGGGACACGAGCGTCCGGCGGTCCGGCCCGAGCCGGCGACCGCGCACGCTCCCAACCTCCACGGGTCGGACCGGCCGAACCGGGCTCGGACCATCCATTATTACCCGGTTCAGCTCGCATCTCAACCTCTTCCAAGTCCTACTCCTATTACTGAAGAGAAGAGAGAGCATTGAGCTCTTCGGATTTGTCTGCCCCCTCCTCTCCAACCTCCACAGCGCCTTCCTCCTACCAAGCTCCCCCACCTCCCGCTCCGGCGTCGCATTCGCCGCGGCCTTCCTGCCTACTCCCTTAGGGCTTCTCCTCGCTGCGGCCATCCCGCAGCGGGGTTCCCCTCTTCGCTCGGCGTTTCCTCGGCGCCTCCCGCCGAATTTCTCAGGTTCTCCTCCACTCCGGCGGCTCTTGTTGTGGGTTCGTGTTCCGGGGCGCCGCGCCGCGCGATCATTGCTGGAGGAGAGGTTTTTCCGGGAGGGTTTGGGGGCAGAGCCTGGAGTTCGTGGCGCGTTTATGGGTTAGATCTGGCGGTTTCGGCGCCGTGGATCTGAGCTGCTGGTAGGCTGCATTTTTTTTGGCTCCTTCTCTCCCAACACCTGTTTCCTTTTTCTCGCAAGTTCGTGAGGATAACAAGGACTCAACGGTCGCTGATATTTGCAGGTTTTGGGTGGAGGAATCGGGCTGGCAGGTCGCAATCCTCCTGCCTCATTTTGGCCGGTGTCTATTCTGGGTGGCTCGGGGCTCGCTTGTCTAAATAGGGTATGAATGACAGATGCAGTAACTGCTAGTATCTCTTGAAGCTGCAGATCTGAAACTGAAAGCCATTTGTGCCCCCTTGCTTTACTTGTCGCCTTGCCAGATGAGGTGAACGATGCTGGCCCCCTTGTCATCTGTTGTTACTGCTATTTGTTTAACAAATCTGGCCGTTGGCGTGATCTGCCCAACCGAACATTAGTTGTGTGCTCTTTGCATCCGGGTCAGTGAGTTGCAGCTTCTGTCTGTTGATTTCCTGGGCTTTCTTAAGTAGCTTTGATAACCTGGAGACTGCACGGGAGCAGATCCCGTCCTGCAGCTCCAGTAATAAGGTGGTGCTGGGGGAAGGCGCCATGACCTACTTCCCGAGGAGGTGGTGGAGCACATATTCAGCTTCTTGCCGGCGCAATGTGACCGCAACACGGTTTCGCTTGTATGCAAGGTATGGTATGAGATTGAAAGGCTCAGCCGTCAAACTGTCTTTGTGGGGAACTGCTATGCCGTGCGCCCTGAGCGCGTGGTGCTTCGGTTCCCCAATGTGCGTGCACTCACGGTGAAGGGGAAGCCACACTTTGCTGACTTCAACCTTGTGCCACCTGATTGGGGTGGGTACGCTGGACCATGGATCGAGGCGGCTGCCAGGGGCTGTGTTGGTCTTGAGGAGCTGCGGATGAAGCGCATGGTGGTGTCCGATGAGAGCCTTGAGCTGCTTGCCAAATCATTCCCACGATTCAGGGCCCTCATCCTTATCAGCTGTGAGGGGTTCAGCACCGATGGGCTTGCAGCTATCGCAAGTCACTGCAAGTGAGTGTACCTGAAATTTCAGTTCATGAAGGCATCATATTTTTCTGAACTGGTGCTGTAGTTTGTATGTATATCTAGATGCTATGGCTTACAACTGTGAGAATTGAAATGTGAAAAGCCTTTGGTGCTCTTTTCTAATTAGTTATGTGGCTTCTTGCTTTAGTGCCGCCAGTCATTATTCACTTGAAGCCTATATCCAAATTATTGTTCCTATAGTCTCTGCAACTAGAGTAGAAATGATGAATTTTGTTGTGTTGAGCAGTTCTTCTATTGCATCTCTTAGTTGTGAACTATAACAAATCATAAAAGCAAGTATTCTTTCAGGGTCTGAATGATTCAGTTGCATCATTATCCTGACGTATTTTTATTCAATCTTTGTGGTACCTGCCATCTTATGAACCACTGTTGTATTTCTACATGCCAGTCTTAATTCACGTAGCATGTTTATTATGTTTTAAGTTACCTTGTTAGATGTTACACTTTATCAGTTGTTTCTGTCTATAATTTTAACTGACAGAAAAATGTTGTATTTCCTCGCCCACAAACAATCTGCTATGAATATCTGTCCCTATTTTGCACTTAACTACTTGCTAGGGCAGGATGCGAATTCTGTTAAACTGAATAATCAATGGATAATTATTTCATTTTATTAAAGGCATTAACGTACTCTTGTTAGTTACATCCATGTAATGGTCAATGCACTGACATTGTTTTATATATTGTTCTCTGGTCTAGGCTCCTGAGGGAGTTAGATTTGCAGGAAAATGAAGTGGACGATCGAGGGCCAAGATGGCTCTCCTGCTTCCCTGATTCCTGCACATCCCTTGCCTCCTTGAATTTTGCCTGTATCAAAGGGGAGGTTAATGCTGGTTCTTTGGAGAGACTTGTTGCTCGGTCCCCAAATCTTCGAAGTTTGAGGTTGAATCGATCTGTGTCAGTAGATACACTCTCGAAGATATTAATGCGCACCCCTAATTTAGAGGACCTAGGTACTGGGAACTTGACAGACGACTTCCAAACTGAGTCCTATCTCAGGCTGACCCTTGCATTGGAGAAATGCAAAATGTTGAAGAGTTTGTCGGGCTTTTGGGATGCTTCCCCTTTCTCCGTTCCGTTCATCTATCCTGTATGTGAGCAACTGACAGGTTTAAACTTGAGCTATGCTCCTACACTTGAATCTTCCGATCTCACCAAACTGATCAGTCACTGTGTGAAACTCCAGCGTCTTTGGGTGAGTTTTCTTGCTGCTGCGCTCAGCTTACTACGTTTTATGCTTGATTAGAAGATTCAGTATAGGTTTTGAGCCTTTATCCTCTATACTGTAGGTACTGGATTGCATTGCAGATAAGGGCTTGCAAGTGGTGGCCTCCAGCTGCAAGGATTTGCAAGAACTTAGGGTATTCCCATCAGAGTTCTATATTGCTGGGTATTCTCCAGTGACAGAAGAGGGACTTGTTGCAATATCCTCGGGCTGTCCAAAACTGAGCTCATTGCTGTATTTCTGTCACCAAATGACAAATGCTGCACTAATTACCATAGCTAAGAACTGCCCAAATTTCACGCGGTTCAGACTCTGCATTCTTGAGCCTGGGAAGCCTGATGCCATGACAAGCCAACCATTAGATGAAGGTTTTGGTGCTATTGTTCGTGAATGCAAAGGGCTCAGGCGACTGTCAATATCAGGTCTTCTCACTGACCAGGTTTTCATGTATATTGGAAAATATGCAAAACAGCTTGAGATGCTTTCAATAGCATTTGCTGGAGATAGTGATGCGGGAATGATGCATGTCATGGAAGGATGCAAGAACCTAAGGAAGCTGGAGATCAGAGATAGCCCATTTGGTGATGCTGCACTGCTGGAGAATGTTGGCAAGTATGAGACAATGCGATCCCTTTGGATGTCATCCTGCAATGTCACAGAGAAGGGGTGCCAAGTCCTTGCGTCTAAGATGCCAATGCTTAATGTGGAGGTTATAAATGAGGTAGATGAAGGCAACGAAATGGATGAGAACCATGGAGGACTCCCCAAAGTGGACAAACTATATGTTTACCGCACAACTGCTGGGGCAAGGGATGATGCGCCAAATTTTGTTAAAATCCTTTAGTGCTAGCAGAGAATATCCTGGTATCTTACTCTGAAAGGTAATCCTTTTCAACTTTTTTTCACTTAGGAGTTTTCTATTTATTTGGAGATTTTAGTAGTGCTCTTCTACCTTAGTTCTACAACTTATTGTTTCAACTTGCCTTTTGTTTTGTTTCTCTGCAGCTCATTTGACCTTCTAAATGTGTTGTGCATGCAACACAGCAAACAACATGCGAATAATTCATTAGTAGGTTGTTATAGCTCATTATGCCCAATGGGATGACTTAGTTTGAAAGCAACATTGGATAATCTCTTTCCTAGTTTTGTACTAGTGCCTAACGGCAGATGTCGTTATAACTAAAAATACAAAGATAATGTGTAGAGTCTGCTAATCAAACGATTTCTCTAAAGGTCTGAAGTTGAAAATGATGTCTGAGCCAACTTTATTCGTCCAAATCTACATGTACTTGCTGTCCAGCAGCAGCTCATAGTGCCAACATTTGTGATGCGTACCATTTTTCGCACATGGAGCAGCAGAGTCCGCTGATGATATGATCCCCATCTGACCACTCCCTATACTCGATTACTTTTACAGATGGTCGGCGGAATCGGGCCGCGGCGACAGTGGCAAGTCCTCCGGCTGTCTCCCTCGGCTTTGCAGGGCGAGGAAAAGCCACGTCGGTGTGCGCCTTATCCTGGAGCATCTCTGTCCGGTGATCCATCATGCCCTTTTAGCGTCTGGTCATATAGCCACTGCCTTTATCCTGTGCCATTTTCTCACGGGGACCACCGGCCCGACGCGCCAACCCCTTCTTTTTTTATGTACTCGCTAGCAGTACCTATCTCCATTTGCTTTTGACATTGCCACAGTGGATTCTGTTGCTCTTGTTGTTGTAACATTTGTTTGGACCTGACCGGAAGAACATTTCTGGGACGATGGCTAAGTCTCTGGCTCCCGTGAAATCATTCATGCCTGGAACAATTTGTCAGCTATTTTACACCCGTTTATTTTGTTTTTCTCTTGTCCTGTGAATGCAATTCTTGTGTGCATGCCGACGGTGTCCTTGTTTTGTGTGGATGAGAAACCAGCGAGAATCGCCCGAGTGGTTCGCGATGTTGCCTGGTTTTTGTGTTTGGGCCCAAAGCCCAGCACGCGGTAGACTAGGGATGAGTGGTGTGTGGTGGATGCCCTGCCGTACGCGTCGGCAAGACACACGTGCGATACCGCGCTTTGCCTGGTGGGCAGGACAGGCACCGCAGCAGTGCGAATGGAACACATTGGACAAGATGCGCCGAGGCTGCCGTCCCACCTGGCCGTGTCAGTCGTGCCGTCGCCTGAGTCGTCGCAATGTGCATCAGCGTCGTACGAACGCGCACTAGCGCTGCACCCTGCTGCGACGTGGTCTCTGAGCCATGTCGACCTGTCCACCGCCCAGACAAAAACGTGTGTATTCCCGCACAAAAGGAAAAAACGTGTGTTACTGCTCGCTCTTGTCGTTTCACACTTCTGTGGTTTACTTTACACACTTCCAGCCTCGACTCCCGACATGCATAACGTAAACGTACCGTTGGAGTCCTCCAGAGCTTGCAAACTGATGACTGGCAGGATTTTTGTTTTGTTTTGTTTTGAAAATAGGTTGTGTATTAATCAGATATAAATAAAGGTTTCGTTACAATTATTTTTAAACAGATTTGGACATGCAGGCTGGAACCCAATTTTGTAACGCACCACCACACAACTCTCTACGGCCTATTTGACCAACTTCATGGGCATCAGAGATTCAGAGTTGTAACTTAACAAGGCGATCATGAGGCTTCTTCTGTTCGAACTCTTTCGCGATCCGGCTTATTTCAAACTGATCATTGCTCCCTCTTTAAAGACCTTGGTAATCCGAGCACGGTCCATTTCAATAATAAGATTCGCAGACGAGTTAACAATGGACATTTTCAGGCCTTCTATGCTGAAATATTGGTCCCAAAAAATGGGTAAGCCCAATAAAAAATTCTGAAATCTCAAAATGGCTCATGTGTATAGAAGTGGTAGGAGTGAGAAGTTTAGTCCCACATTGGAAGTTGGATGAGTTGCATACCACCTCATAAGGTGGAGTGTTGTAGCGACTGTATGTGAGTGAGAAGAGGAGAGCCTCTCGCGCAGTCCTCCTTCTCCTTCGCCGCTCGTCACGACACGACGACACATCGTTTCGTGAATCGAGCCTCGACAACATTTGTTTCTATTTTGCCGTTTTGGAAAACAAATTTCGTAGTCGTGACGTCGCACCTGTTAGGGTTTTTTGAATCGCACTATAAAAAGCAAGCGCCGTGGGCGCTATACACACACCGAAACCAATCTAGATTTGCCACACCTCATTCCTTGCGCCGCCACCGTAGTCCACTCTATCCCGAGCGCCGGAGTCCACCGGCGAACGGGAGAGCAGGTCTCTGGAACCAGTCGCTTTTGTGATTCTGTACGAAAGAGGGCGAATTAGGTTTTTGGAAGCGCTTCGCGCTACTGCTCGCTGCTTCCACGAAGGCTCGTCTGCAAGCAAGTCAGGCGGTGCTGCGTACCGCCGCCTCAAGCGTCGTCTACTCCGACCTGTCATCGCCAGCGTTGTCATCAACAACGTTTCTACAAACGACCGGTACAAAATCTGTGTCCCGATATGTCTGTTTAACATATTTACTGTTTACATGTTTAGGGAGATCGTGTTGCTGTTATTCATGATATCTACTGCATCTAGTATGTTCGAGTTCCACATGTTAATAACTGCTTTTGTCATGATTTATATTCTGAAGTTAATCCTGAAAATTATGACTAATTATTCAACATTCTAGACAAGCAACGCCTTCCAGAGAATCGTAGTGAGGGATAAAATCCCAGGCCGAGCCAATCACTTGGCTGTTATGATCTCTAAGAACCGCTCCTCACCCTCCTTGCAAAGATTCAGCAGTAAAAATTGCATCTACATTGCACTTAACCTAGCCCACGTCCGGCGTTCCCATTTCTCTTTTACATGTTCTTCTATTCGTTTATCTCCAGCTCCTCCTTGTTCTTGACTTCTTTTTTGTTTTTTCCTTTCCTATCAACATTACCTCCTCCTTTAGTTAGGCCCTACACTGAAGCTAATTAGGTTTGTAAATACTAAATCGAATTATCTACCAAAGTGTCTCCCTTATAAACAATTATATTAACTCGGTGGTGCTAGGCCCTCCACCAAATAAACATCATTTTTACTCTCATATCTTTATCCAAATTATCAAGAAGAACAAGAACCCAATTTCCTGTGTAGAAAAGAATCTTCTCATCAGGTAAATCCCAGCTAGAGGCTAAGCCTTGCCTTGAGGCAAGAGCTTTAGTGGATTTCATGGTAGCATGGTACCCCGTCTCCTTTTCCATACCACAAATGCTACATGTAGGCTAAATGCTTGGAAGTCTCCTGCTCTATTGATGTGACTTCCAGATTGTTTTCCATAAACCTCTCTCTGTTCTCGGTCTCCACTTTATGTTTGTACTGTCGATGTTGTGGCGGAAACGGTGACCTGTTGGGGTCCCGTGTTACGTGTTAAATAGGGATGGAAAAGCCCCATCCGTGGCGGTACAGGATAGTTAGATAAGGTGGAGTACTTACTCCATAGTTATCCAACCAATACAAAGTGTTCAACACCCTCTCTTAATCTAAACTAGAACAAAGGTTTATATTATGTTTGAACTCATCTAAGCCCTTAACAGGGAGGGCTTTAGTAAAGCCATCCGCAACCTGATCCTTACTAGGAATAAACTTAACCTCAAGTTGTCTATTTGCTACTCTTTCTCTTACAAAATGATAGTCTATTTCTATATGTTTGGTTCGAGCATGAAAAATAGGATTCGAAGACAAATAGGTAGCTCCTAAGTTGTCACACCAAAGGCATGGTCGTTGTGTCATTGTTACTCCAAGTTCATGGAGCAAAGCTTCAACCCATATTAATTCTGCAGTTGCATTTGCCAAAGATTTATACTCAGCTTCAGTACTAGAACGAGAGACTGTTGCTTGCTTACGAGCACTCCAAGAAATCAGATTTGGCCCAAAGAAAATAGCAAAGCCTCCTGTGGATCTTCTATCATCAAGACATCCTGCCCAATCTGCATCTGAAAAGGCACTCAAAAGTGTGGATGATGAATTCATGAAACTAATACCAAGGCTGACTGTGTTTTTAACATATCTCAGAATTCTCTTAGCTGCTGTCCAATGAGATGTTGTTGGTGCATGAAGATATTGACATACTTTATTAACTGCAAAGGATAAATCTGGACGAGTAAGAGTCAAATACTGTAGTGCTCCAACAATACTCCTGTACTGTGTACTGTCGTCAGGACCAAGCAGTGTTCCTTCATGCAAAGATAATGGTTCTGTAGAGGACAATGGTGTAGGTGCTGGTTTACAGCCTATTAAACCAATTCGAGCTATCAAATCATTGGCATATTTTTCTTGTGTCAAGAGAAGACCATTTTCATTTCTTTTAACCTCAATTCCCAGGAAATACTGGAGATCACCAAGATCCTTTATAGCAAAGTGTGCATTAAGATCCTTAAGCAATGCATGAACAGCTGTATCTGAAGAACTTGCCACTATAATGTCATCAACATAAATCAAGACAAACATGCTTACTTCTGATTTTTGATATAAGAATAATGAAGTATCAGCTTTTGATGGAATAAAGCCAAGATCATGCAGTTTAGAACTAAGCTGAGAATACCAAGCTCGTGGAGCCTGTTTTAAACCATATAGAGTTTTATCAAGTTTGCAGATATAATTGGGGTTAGCAGAATTTTCAAACCCTGGTGGCTGTCTCATATAAACCTCTTCCTCCAGAACACCATGCAAGAACGCGTTCTTGACATCTAGCTGCCTTAAACTCCATCCTCGAGATACTGCAACTGCTAAGACAAGTCTAATAGTTGCAGGTTTAACAACAGGACTGAAAGTGTCCTCATAATCTATGCCACACCTTTGTTTGAATCCTTTTGCAACCAGCCGTGCTTTATAACGATCAATTGTTCCATCAGCATGCTTCTTTATACGATAGACCCACTTACAATCAATCAAATTTTTGCTTGAGCTTGGGGGTACAAGGTGCCAAGTTTTATTTTGGAGCAAAGCATTATACTCCTCCTCCATTGCTTTGCACCAGTTTGGATCATCTAGAGCTTCAGACAATGAAGAGGGTTCACCTGTAGAAGAGAGTAAACCAAGTTTGGCAGCACCATATACATATTTTCCTGGTTTTCTATGCTTGTCATACCTGATAGTACCATCAGTATATTTCTTGGGCTTGCGGACTCCTTTTTGTAACCGTGTGCGAATTCCAGACGGAGCCACAGCAGAGTCTGCACCAGAAGAATCCGCAGAGGATCCGCCCGCCTGGATTTCCTGCGCATGCAGCTGGAGGCGATCCGCCTCGGATCGTGGTGCATGCACAGGGGAGCTGGTGGCCAATGGGAAGTGGCCAGCGGCCGGGCTGTCAGTGGCGCCTGACGCACCAGCAGCGGGGCTGTCGGGAGACAGCGGAGGGGCCCCTGACGCGCAATCATTGGCATCATCATCGCCGAAGTCGTGGCGCCCAGAGACAGGGCGAGACCGCTCGGGGGTCCCACCGGCTGATGCGCGGTCGTCATGATGAGGGCGCACAGAGAGAGAGCGGGACCGCTCGGGGGTCCCACCTGCGGGTGTGCGCGTCGCAGAGACAGGACGGGACCGCTCGGGGGTCCCACCTGCTGCAGCTGTGTCGGGGACGGGTGCGGGCATCTGCCTGGTGGTCGAGGGCGACGTGGCAGGCACGGAGAGGCGGGGCGCGGAAGACGCCCTGGCGCCAATGATTGCGCCACTGTCCGCGCCAGGGGAATCTGCATGGGGATCGCTGGGCTCCGGATCCGAGGCAGAATCAGCCTCGTAATCCGCTGATTCGCTGTCTTCTTCTAGGAACGAGTTTTCACTCGAATTTGCACTCGTTTCTTCAGGATTTTCGGCCCGATTTTCATCCGCTGCTTCTCCAATATCCTGCGCATGATTAGTGACCGGTACAAAAGGTATAGGCATATAGTCATCAACACTTGCATTTTTCTCATGGGGTGTAGTTGTGTGGAGAAGAAGAATTTGTTGTCGAAGGAGGGCACCCGCATTTTTATGCATAGAAGCAAATGGAAAAATTTGCTCATCGAATACAACATCACGAGAAATATATATGCGACCAGTAGAGGGCTCTAGACACTTGACTCCCTTATGACGAGGACTATATCCTAGGAACACACATCGTGTGGAACGAAAAGCTAATTTTCGTGTGTTATAGGGACGTAGATTCGGCCAACAGGCACAACCAAAAATACAAAGGGAGTCATAATTTGGTTTGGTGTTAAGGAGACGTGCAACAGGAGACTCAAAATTTAGAACCTTGCTAGGAAGTAAATTAATAAGAAATGTGGCTGTGAGAAAAGCTTCGTCCCAGAATTTTAAGGCATGGATGCATGTGCAAGAAGGGCAAGACCAACTTCTACAATATGACGATGTTTTCTTTCAGCGGAGCCATTTTGCTGATGAGCATGTGGACAAGAGACATGGTGGGAGATGCCAACTTGTTGAAAGAATTTATTTAATTTTTCATATTCTCCTCCCCAGTCAGTTTGCATAGTGATGATTTTGCGATCAAATTTTCTCTCAACAAGTTTTTGGAAATTTAGAAACACTTGATAAACCTCAGAGCGTTTCTTGAGCAAGTAAATCCAAGTAAATTTACTGAAATCATCAATGAAGCTTACATAATAAGTGTGCTTGCCAACAGAGGCTGGGGCAGGTCCCCATACATCAGAAAAAATCTGCTGAAGAGGAACAGTAGAGACACTAGTGGAAACAGGGTATGGTAATTGGTGGCTTTTAGCTAGTTGACAAGAATCACAAATGTAAGAGTTTATTTCTGGGGAATAAGCTAACTCATTTTTCCTAAGAACTTGTTGCACGATAAATGATGAAGGATGCCCTAAGCGACGATGCCATGTAGATGAAGACGGCTTTATTGTGAGAAAAGCATGCTTGGAAGACCCCGAAGAGAAAGGAACTAAGGGGTATAGTCCATCATGACAGGGACCCTTAAACAGAATTCTCCTTGTTGCCTGATCCTTGATCAAAAAGAAAAAAGGATGGAATTCAATGAATACATCATTTTCAAGAGCTAATTTGTGTATGGATAACAAATTTTTGCTTGCACTAGGAACATGCAAAATGTTGTTTAGTTGTAAGGATGCATGAGGAGTTTGCAATGTTGAATGACCAATATGGCTTATAGGCATACCTTGGCCATCGGCCGTGTGAACACGGTCGCGACCTTTGTACTTGTCATGCGTGGAGAGTTTGTTGAGGGAGCTGGTGATGTGGTCGGTGGCGCCAGTGTCCGAATACCAATTGGTATCGACACCGTAGGATGCAGCGTTTGCAGTTTTCTCCTGACGATCATCATCACTGTCGGAGTCGTCGTTCTTGTAGCGCCACCAACAATCACCTGCCGGATGGCCATGGATCTTGCAGATCTGGCAGGTGATGTCGACGTAGGGTGTAGGTTCTCTGTCGCGGCGACGTTCCCGGCGGCGATCACCATCGCGCCGATCACGTCCCCCATCATCGCGGCGTGCTGGCTCGCGACGAGTGTCATCGCGACGTCTCTGGTCATCACGGGGGCGCCAGGTATCGTCGCGGCGACGATTGTCATCTCTGTAGCGTCCTCCATCGGCACGATCACCGCGGTGATCGCGGTCACCACGCTCGCCTGCGCCGCGGTCACCGCGCTCGCCAGCACGGTCACCGCGTTCGTTGCCGCGGTCACCACCACCGCGGTCACCACCGGGGCGTCTGTCGTCGCGGCCACGCCTGGCCACGTTAGCGGAGGAGACAAACGAGCCCCCTGGCCGGTCTCGGCCAGCATGGCCTGGCGAGTGTCGTGGGCGCATATTTGACCGAAGAGGTCGTCGAGTGTCGTAGCAGCATTGGCGTTGGCGGAGGCGACGATCGAGTCGTAGGAGCCGTCGAGTCCGTTGAGGATATACCCCACGAGCTCATCCTCCTCTACACTTTTCCCGGCGGCGGCGAGCTCGGAGGAGAACCCCTTCATCTTGGCGAAGTATTGCGCAGCCGTGAGCTCATTCTTCTTGGTGTTGTTGAGGCTGCCACGGAGGCTGTTGATCCTGGAGCGAGAATGAGAGGAGAACATGGTGGTGATGACGTTCCATACCTCTGCGGTTGTCTCAAGACCAACCACATGCGCGAGGATCTCTGGCGAGAATGAGTTGAGGAGGAAGGTGAGGACCGACTGGTCCTTGATCTCCCAGGCAGTATAGGCTGGATTTGGCGTGGAAGTCTTCTGCCCCTTCTCGTCCGTGGACTCCAGGAGCTTCGGTGGCGCCACATCAGATCCGTTGAGCAGCCCGCCAGCTTGGGCGCTTCGGATCGCAGGAGAGACGAGGGTCTTCCAGAAGAGGAAGTTCCCTCGGTTGAGCTTCTGAGACGGCGGCGAGCCAAGGGTTGTCGTGAGGCCGGTTGGTGTCGAGGAAGCCATGGAGGGATCATCGATGCAGAGGCTTCAGATGTGTGGTTTTGTCGTGGTTTTGGCTTTTTGGATTCTGGCTTGTGGTTTTTGGGATCGTAGGTCGTGGTTTTGATGTGATTTCGTGGCTTGTGTTTGTGGTTTTGGATCGTAGGAGCTTCGGATCTCGAAGACAGAGATCGTATCGTGGGGTTTTTGGTTTTGAGATTGGATCGTAGGAGATGGCGGCTAGGTCAGGGAGAAGGTTCGCTCTGATAACATGTCGATGTTGTGGCGGAAACGGTGACCTGTTGGGGTCCCGTGTTACGTGTTAAATAGGGATGGAAAAGCCTCATCCGTGGCGGTACAGGATAGTTAGATAAGGTGGAGTACTTACTCCATAGTTATCCAACCAATACAAAGTGTTCAACATGTACTTGCACTTGGGATGTTATTGTTTTGTAAATAAAGTGCAAGATTGTAGGCACTTAGCACTGTGAAGATACCATGTTTTTCATGGTTCTAAGATATAAAATCATTCTCCTTGACTATAGGGAGGCGAATTTTGAGGATTTCTTCAACATCATGTGACAAGAACACATTTCTGATCAAGTCCTCATTCCAAGAGTGATCTTCCAAGTACTCCCTCCGCCCCGAAATACAAGGCGCGCTATTTTTTAGGTGGTCTTTGGTGGTCAACTTTGACCATAAATATATAACGAACTATATGGATTGGGAATGTATAAATGGTACCGTTGAACTCCTCTTCTAAAATTCTTTCATTTTATATATCTTTATACTATTTACGTGGACATATTATAATGATAAATCATGGTCAAAGTTCGACACCGTTGACCAGCGAAATTAAAGGGCGCCTTATATTTTGGAACTGAGGGAGTATATAAGTTAATCAACCCTTCCAACTCTTGAATTATTAACATTGCCTGTCACTTTCATATCCCCTATAGGAGTCCAATTGCCTCTCCAAATTATAACGTGTTTACCATTACCGCCAAACTATGCCTTTCTTAAGCATCTCAAGGCCATGCATGATTCCTTGGCAGCCAGGGGAGGTATTTTTAACGAAGGCCGTATCCATGAGTTCTCCAACAGTGTAGTATTTTGATTTTAACACCCTAGCACGAAGGCTATCTGGGTAAGCAATGATCCGCCAAGCTTGTTTATCTAGCATCGCTTGGTTGAATAAGAAAAGGTCCCGAAAACCCAATCCACCTTGACCTTTCCTTACAGTAATTTTGTCCTAGCTCATCGAGTGCATTTTCCTTCTATCATGCTCACCCTCACCAAAAGTCCTTAGTGAGTTTCATAAGGTCTTCACATAAATTAACTGAAAAGTTGAACACATTCATAGTGTAGGTAGGGATGGCTTGAACCACCGATTTAATAAATATTTCCTTTGCTCCGGCCAAGGAGTACTTTTCAGCATAATAAGAGAAACATTTTTCAATTTTCTCTTTTACCGGCTGGAATTTACCATCTTTCATACGGCCCTCTGGTACGGGGAGATCCAAATATTTTTGCCTCAAAGCCAACTGTTTGGATTTCCAAGATTGCAGCGACTTCATGTCCATCCTCCTCGAACACTTGTTCCCCAACAACCGCGAGCATTTTTCTGGGCCGAGGACCTGTCTTGTTGATTTCTCATATTTGCTTAGGACCATTTCAACCTCGTTTGCTTGGTCCATTTTTTCTTCCAAAACATGAGGATATTATCAACAAAAAGGAGATGTGAAATACCGGGGCTGCGTCTACATAGCTTGAGGTCCTTTATATTTCCTCCATCAATTTCAAGTAGCCTAGAGAGGACATCGTCGACAAAAACAAAGAGATAGGGCGGAAGAGGATCCCCATGATGAAGACCCCTACATGGGATAAATTTTCTCGGATCTTGCCATTGGAACGGACATAGTAAGACACCATTCTAACACATGCCATAACCCAACTTATCCATTTTTTTTTAGCAAAGCCCAGTTTAACAAGAATTTCTTCCAGATAATTCCAATCCACTCTGTCATTGGCTTTTGCTAAATCAAGATTGTAAGCACCAAACTTCCTTTTTTCCGAACTTTTTTGTAAAGAGTGAATACATTCAAAGGCAAGCAGTGCATTGTCCGTTATTAATCTTCCAGGGAAGAAATCACTTTGGGATGGTGCGATAATCTTCTTGCTGTATGTATAGAACTACATATTACATTGTGCACATGTAAGTTGTGATAATCATTCAACTTGAGAGCAAGGATACATGGCTAGGAGCCTAGGAGTAACCCAAGGGAAGACTGTTTGCGATTCTGGTCCTTGTATGCAGGTAGAGATAGTGGCAGTCAGAAGCAACACAGTTCCAACAAGCAGCAGCAGCACAGCCCAGCCAAACTGCAGGTAGTCATCACAAGGCACCGGTTAGCAGTAGCACAGCAGCAGGGCCTGACAAGCCCATAAGGCCATAACAATCTGTCATGTTCATTCACAGTTTGTTTCTGCTCATGAAAATGTTCTTTTATAGCCTCGGCGACTTCTCTTACTAATGTCGAAGAAATACACAAGTTATTTTAGGAATTATCGTACCATCCTCTCACGAAGGTGAAGCAGTCAGGATCGTCTTGGTAGCGGTACAGGTAAGGCCCGTGATCAGATGGAGGTCGCTGCTCTGACCAGCTGCTGTAGGGAGCGTTCGCTTCGCCTGGGTTGGTCTGGTAGCCCTGTGAGATGGGTGGCGGATACACCATTGCCTGGGGAGGGTCTGGGTACAAGTTGTGCACTGAAACAAATTTGGACAAGGAGATAACAGTGTATGATATCGGCTTCAGATTTCTTCAGAATAAATAATGCCAACTTTTAGAGAATCTTCTTTCTGAATTTTGAGTATAACTCCAACTAGGCATCAAAAGGCAATCATCAAACATAAAATTCTACTTACTATATAAACTACCTGCTAGCACAAAAAAATGAGAGAGAGAGAGAGAGAGAGAAAGAATGTTGAAGTTTTAATAATCGTTTTGAATACAACTCTATATATAAAAGAGGACGGGAATCATGAGGCACTTTGCAAGAACGGAAGTACCGACGACATCAGCACAAAGTTCCCTTGAAGGAGAAGGAGTGAAGGACATATTAAAAAAAAAAGAATCGACGAGTAGTAGACATTTGAGAAGGATGAATCTTGCCTTGTGATGAGTACGCATCCCTCGATCCTTGCATGCTGCACTGCGGTCTATGCTCTGTTCCTCTCTCTCGCGTGTGTTTGTTTGGCGTTCCAAGATTCAGTAAGAATACAAGAAAACTAGACACTAGAGGCTATTCTCGGTCGCTCGGCAGCTTGTTTCGACCGATGACTCAGCGGCACCGTTCCATTTTTGTTTTCTTATCATAGTGGTCTTAGGCGGTTGTGCCTATCCGGGTCTTGCCGACATGTCGACTCCAGGCTCCAAGCCTCCAAGGCTCCAACCTGTACTCATGAAATACATATTAGACATATCAATTGTACTAATTGTACTCAAGTCGGTTGACACATAAAACCGACTTGAAACCCTCTAGGACTGTTTCCTTGTAATTGCTTGAGCCGCAATGCTCCTCTAATATAAATAGAATCACGCGGCTCGGTATGTGGTATCGAGTAG
This sequence comes from Alopecurus myosuroides, assembly GCA_028641055.1. Lineage (NCBI taxonomy): Eukaryota > Viridiplantae > Streptophyta > Magnoliopsida > Poales > Poaceae > Alopecurus > Alopecurus myosuroides. The sequence goes on from CM054059.1 coordinate 251,191,492, forward strand.
AAACGCTTCCGTCGATTTGACATGGTATCAGAAGTCTAGCCTCTTCCGATCATCCAGATTGCATCTACCGGCCGAAACCCTAAAACCCTACCACACCCGATCCCCTATTGCAACCGATCACGGCAACCTCCACATCCTCGTCTGGTTCTTCCCTGGAGAAACCCTCGGAGAAGGTTATCCGGACGAACTACCCGCTATGGAGGGCACAAGTGCTACCGTCCCTGCGAGGGGCAACTCTTCGGGATCGCCGCCGACATCGAGGCTATGCCTCCCAAGGTGCTTTTCGACGGCAAAGATAAAACAGCTGATCGCGCAAATCCGGAGTACGAAGCCTGGTTCCTTCGAGATCAACAGGTTATCCGCTACCTCGTCAACTCTCTCTCGAGGGAGATTCTCACGCAAGTGTTTCACTACGAGCACGCTGCTCCAGTATGGAAGGCAGTAGAGGACATGTTTGCCTCGCAAAGTCCCTCAAAAATCACCAATTTGCGGATTGCCATTGCCAACACAAAGAAGCAGAATGTGACTACCCCGTCATACTTCTCCAAGATGTCCGGGATTGCTGATGAATTAGCCGCTGCAGGGAAACCATTGGATGACGAAGAACTTGTCTCCTTCATCCTTGCCGGCCTTGGATCGGAATATGATGGTCTAGTTGGTGCCACTAGACTCATGACCACACCAATCTCTCTCACTGATTTATATGCCCAGGTTCTTGCTCAAGATTAGAGGCAAGAGCTGCAAGGTGTCCCGCAAAACGGCGGGTTCGAGACTTCTGTGAACGCCGCCATGCGTGGCCGCGGTGGTGGCTATCGCCGCGGCAGTCATCAACCTACTCGCGGCAGATATCAGCAGCGCGATGAGCGCCCCGTGCGCTGTGAACAACAGCCCCGTCAGAATTTCAGAGGGGGTCGTGGCGCTCCTCCTGCCGGCGGCCGTGGACGTGGACGTGGACGACGCCGTACTTCTCCGTGGGTAGATGCCACCTATCAGATCCGTCAGCGTGAAGGACATGAAGCCAAGGACTGTTGGCATCGGTACCAGGAGGATCGCAATTATGATGATATGTATGAGGAGAAGGAGGTGCACAATGCCTCCTACGGAGTCGATACAAATTGGTATCCCGATACCGGTGCGACTCATCACATCACAAGTGAGCTCAATGTCGGGGGGTTACCCCCGAGTAGGGTAAAGGCAAGTGGTAAAGGCGGCTTACAGAAGAGAGGTTTGGTCGAGTAGCCGACTACCTGGTACTCGCTACCCGGTCGACTGCTACTCGGTCTCACCTCAAGATGACCAGAAGGAGATATCAATCAAGTTCTATCCTTTCGAGTAGAAGAGTTGGCCCGAGTACAATTGGCGGGAACAATTGGCGGGAACCTACTCGGGCCAGAAAGTCAAAGGAGCCGTTCTGACACAGGATCCCGCGTATCCTGGGTCCGTACTTGGCAGCATTCGAACTACTGTTCATCTGGGACCGGCCTGCCTGACAGTGACAGCATGGAAGCAGGCCGTGGCAGGATAAGGGGGGCCTACTCTGTGCCTAGGTACAGTGATACCAGTCTGTCCCCTAGTTTTGCCCAACGACTTTCCAGATGAAGCCAAGGTTAGGAACCAAAGCTGTCAGCGGGAACCCGGAAGAAGGACGGTGTGCACACTATGTTGACACTTGTCCATGTTTGGACGTATCCGGCTGGGCACCAGGTATATAAGGTGCCCCGCCGCCTCCTGCGCGAGGCATGCTCACATCGATCGCATACTGGGTCACGCATAAACCCTAGAACCCTAAGTTCTTGACCTAGCTCTACTCGGAGAGAGGAGAGTGGCTACTCGGTAGCGATATCATTTGTACTGTGGCTACTCGGAGAAACATCATAATACATATAGAGAGGCAGGAGTAGGGGTTTTACCTCCTCACGAGGGCCCTGAACCTGGGTAGATCGTATTGTTTGCAGTGTATTGTTCTTACCTCACGCGGCTACTCGTCGCGTGATCCCTCCCCAGACACCTCCAGCGTCCTTCGTCCCCACATCTTTAGCCATCCCATGTGATACGGGCATCTACTGGTTAGCACGCTAGGACAATAAACTACGATGTATAATGTCTAAGGCCTGCGAGCCGCATGTGTTGGCCGAGCCTTCTAAATGGGCCGGTTTGTATCCAGTTTGAGTCCAACTAGGTTTAGGTTCGAGTCAGTTTCGGTTTGGGTTTGTCCAACCGATTAGGGGTTGGCCTCTTATATAAAGAGAGCCAAGGCCTAGGGTTTTAGAGAGGTTGAAAATTATGTAGAACTAAAAGTTCCAGGTTACCACCGTCCCTAGGGGATCGGCGATAGGCGGCGTCTCGGACGTTCGTCAGTTATCTTTGAAAATAAAGGTGCGAGTGTTCTTGGATCTGCCAAGGGAGTTCGTTCGTGGCTAGGGGGCTCTTGGATCTGCCTAGAGTTGTCTAGCTTGGCGTGAAATAAAGGTGCGGGTGTTCTTGGATCTGCCAAGGGGGTTTGTGCGTTTCTCGCCTAAATCTATCCATGTTCTTCAGGTTACGTGTATCGCTCACGTGATTAGGAGAATAGTTATCTCAGTGGTTCTTGCGGTGAAAGATCGGGCAAACGTCTACATCATGTGGTATCAGAGCACCAGGTTGATCACCGCGAGGAAGTTCGTCCAGTTGAAGATCGATCTACAGCTAATTGGTAGATCCGTTTTTGCTAAGATTGTTTGGAAGGTGAGACGGCGGCGGCGGCGAGGCACGACAGGCAAAAAAAAAAATTCCGTCTCGCAAGGCAGTACGCTAGAGCGGAAAGTTTTGACGGGATTTGCGAGCTGGCTGGTGTCGCCTACAGATCCGATTGCAGGTTTCAAAAAAAAAAAAAATCCGTATGTAGGCCAGCCAAGGAGAGGAGCATCGGGGCTTTCACATAGATTTGATCAGCATATTGATATGTACGTGAAGTGTAGGCAGCAGAAGAAAAAAAAAGAGGGCAAAGCGATTCCTTGGATGTCATCACGTGGAGTGTCGCGTGGGCAGCTTTTTGCAAGAAAAAAAAAAGTGATCACGTATTGGTACATGAGATATAATTGGTACGAGGCAGCCAAGGAAATAAGTGGGTCCGGATTTAAAGGAAGTAGCGATTTGGACTTTTCTTCAGCCATGTGCGTGCAAGGAAACCTTCCGTGTACGTACGGGAAAAGAGGATCAAACGTTTTGCGAGCCAGCAAGGAAAGAAAAAGAGCAATTTTTGATACAGTTTACGGCGGACATGAAGACAAAAAAAAAAAAAGACACGAGTTTATATTTTTTATAGACGGTGAACTTGGTTCATTTGGATTCAAGGGGTGCAGGAATTTGTCCTGTTTGTCTTGAGTGATGCACTCAGTTGACCTCCACTATTTCAGATTGCATCCGTGAGCGTATTCAGGTTACTTGGATCCTTGGGGTACAGGAGTCTGTCCTGCTGTGTCAGGGGTGGTTTGCATGGTGCGTTTACGGATACAATTTGACAGATTATGTGTATAAATCATATTGGTAGTGCCAAACATGGATGGCGCCAAGAATAAGTCTAGCTAGCCGAGAGAGAGGATGTGGTGTGGCAGGCAAGCAAGACTTGAGGATGTAGAAGCGTGGCGATATGATAATTTGACGCCACAAGCGCCGGAGAAGACCTTCTGGCGTTGAGGACAACGCCTTTTGAAGAAAGGGAGGATGATACGGGCATCTACTGGTTAGCACGCTAGGACAATAAACTACGATGTATAATGTCTAAGGCCTGCGAGCCGCATGTGTTGGCCGAGCCTTCTAAATGGGCCGGTTTGTATCCAGTTTGAGTCCAACTAGGTTTAGGTTCGAGTCAGTTTCGGTTTGGGTTTGTCCAACCGATTAGGGGTTGGCCTCTTATATAAAGAGAGCCAAGGCCTAGGGTTTTAGAGAGGTTGAAAATTATGTAGAACTAAAAGTTCCAGGTTACCACCGTCCCTAGGGGATCGGCGATAGGCGGCGTCTCGGACGTTCGTCAGTTATCTTTGAAAATAAAGGTGCGAGTGTTCTTGGATCTGCCAAGGGAGTTCGTTCGTGGCTAGGGGGCTCTTGGATCTGCCTAGAGTTGTCTAGCTTGGCGTGAAATAAAGGTGCGGGTGTTCTTGGATCTGCCAAGGGGGTTTGTGCGTTTCTCGCCTAAATCTATCCATGTTCTTCAGGTTACGTGTATCGCTCACGTGATTAGGAGAATAGTTATCTCAGTGGTTCTTGCGGTGAAAGATCGGGCAAACGTCTACATCACCATGGCATCTGCCGTGACACCACCACGACAGTTGGCGCCCACCGTGGGGCAACCAGCGGCGCTGGCTGGAGTTTCTGTTCGGACGGGATCTTCTTCAGCGGAGCGCGTGGTCTGTGGCCTTGTCCACAGATTCGGCTCCTTCGACTTCGTCACCGACAACGCCGGCTGTTTCGGCGGCATGGCCATGCCCGAGGGCGGCTCAGTGATCTCCTTCGGCTCTCACCTTGTCTACGTCGCCACCGTCGCCAACCGCGCGTACCCCGAGCTGGTGCATGACGCGGAGGATCCTCCCGCGGTGATTGCTGCTCGCGGAAGGCCCGCGTGCAGCTCTGCGAGCTGCGCAGAGGTGATGGTGACGGGTTTGGCGGCAAACACTGGCGCAACTGCTACTGGCGCTGCGGCCGTCGTCGAGGAGGTTGACGAACCGCCTGCTGGTGGCAGGACTCACCGGCCCTACGAGAGGGAGAACAACTTGCCGCCTTCCACCTCTACGGTCATCCCCGCGTCTGCTGCGCGAGCCGGTATGCCCACTCCCACCGACATCGAGCTCCTAGCCGCGAGGGAGCAGCTCGAGCGGCAATGCCAGGAGCTGCTTGCCGAGCAGGCGGAGTTGGAGAAGATCAGGCTTGAGCTGAGTTTGGACCAGCTCGAGTACAACAAGGCTCACGGCTTCACGCCGGTCGCCAGGAGGCCTAGCAGAGTAGGCGCTACGCGGCGTAACTTGGGTGTCGAGATGGCAACAGTTGCGGAGGTGCCCGCTCAGTCCGCCACCGCGAACACCTTCACAAGGCCAAGGTATAGCACACCCGCCAAGACGCTCAGAGCTGCAGAGGCCGTGGCGGCCGAGTTGCCGCGCCTGGATGGAGAGGCGCGTCTCAGGCAGCAGGAGAGGCTCAACGAGTTGGTGTTGGAGGCCGCTAGGCAGAACGAGGAGTTCCGGAAGGCCAACCCGGGAGCTGGAGCTTCGCAGGTGGTTCACTCGCACGCGGCTAGATCTAACGATCAGGCCTCGTCTCCGCATCCCAGCCGCGAGAAGAGCCGCAGCGGGCGCTCGGGTAGAGACAGGCAAATGCAGGTGTATGACCCGGCTGCTGCCGCGAAACAGGTTGCTGTGCCGCAGCAGCCCGGGCGGGAACACAACGCTGCAAGAGCAGGCTCTCAAGCCCATCAAGCTCAAAGCCGTGCCCGAGATGCCGCGCGCCCAGGTTCTTCTCGGCAACCCGCAGCTCAGCCTACTCGGCAGAGGCAGCAGCCGCGCCCAGCGGTACCAGTCGCCAACCCGGTGGAGCAGCCCGCAGCTATGCAGGTGGATAGATATGATGATGGCTACTCGGCTATGGAGATGGCTGGTTATGACATCCATGACCGTGTCGGCGAGCGCGTGTTGGCGCCTGGAGATGCAAGGCACCAGCTGGACCGTATTAGCTTGTCGGCGCGGCTTGAGAGCACGGGTCCTCCTGGCCCCGAGTGCTTTGGCCCGCGCATCATGAACGAGCCTTCCGTGAAGGGCTTCCAGCTTGCAAGGGGCACCAAGAGTTACAATGGCAGCACCAAGCCTGAAGATTGGCTCAATGACTACGTCACCGCGGTCCATATCGCGAATGGCAACAGGAGATGGGCGGTGCACTATGTGCCGCAGATGCTAGAGGGTCCAGCTCGCACTTGGCTCAACAACTTGCCCAAGAACAGCATTAACTGCTGGCTGGACTTCTCGGATGCCTTCATCAGCAACTTCACGAGTACATACAAGAGGCCGAATAGGCCACAGCAGCTGTCAGCTTGCAGGCAGCGAGAAGACGAGACGGACCGCGAGTACCTTACTCGGTGGAGCACGCTGAGGAACATGATGAGGGGATAGTAACTCGGTATGCCAACCCCAGGTGTAATCCGGCCCAAACGGCGTATGGACCAAATCCGGCTAAGGACGCAGAAGCTTCTGGAAGGCCCAGGGCTTGTAAGGATCGTAACCCGGATTGTGGGTTACGATAAGGAAAGCTAGGATACGTATGTAGAGTTCGAGTAGGACTCAAGGAGCGCTTTGTATGGCAAGCCAAAGGGGGTATGAGTACTATATAAACCAACCCCTAGGCTTCGCCTGAGAGAGATTCAAGTCATAACTGTAACACCTATTATCGAGTATCCAGTATAATCATATCGAGATCCGGCGAGTTGTGTTCCGGCTCTTAGATTGCTTTTCGCCATGTCTTCCTTCAAGCTAAACCCTCTCCCAAATACCTGTGTCGACTTGCCCCTAGATCAGTTACCCCCGGTAACATCTGCCGTGATTATCCCACGACAGTTGGCGCCCACCGTGGGGCCTGCGTCCAAAGGTGTTTACATCACGGGAGAAGCTCGGAAGAACATGAGGAACCTCGTCGTCGGAGAAATCTACGTCAACAACCAAGGAGAGAAGATGGTAGACGATTCTGGCTGGGGGCCAGAGTCGGATCACCTCGAAACCGGATCCGTCGTGACAGTCGGCCGCATCAACGTCTTCATCGGTATGGTATGTGCTTCCAATTCAAGCCGTGATAATCTTGAATCTGATTCTGTGTCAGGGGAGGACACGCGTGTTCAATCGGAAAAAGAAGAATCGATCGGAACAACGGGTCCGACAGAGAGGGAGGAAGGTGCCGAGTCTATACGGGATTTATCGGAGGACCGATACGAGAAGGAAAATAGCGAAGAGGAAGAACGGTACGAATCTACGCCAAGCATTATGCGCCGGGTTGCAGTTTATGCGGCCCCCGCAATCAATACCAATCAAGGAAACGCAGCCGCGGCGCCAGTCGGGGCGGCGCAGGTGCTGGCTCAGCAACAAGGTACGGCTGGCCCGATCTTGGCCCAGGTCGATGGAGAATCGGCATCAGTCACCAGTCGCCCAGCGGAGGAGGAGCGACACGCAAATATGTTTGGGTTCCAAGCAAACCGGACACCGGGGGCGGGCCCCTCGAACCCGCGTCACCCAGCTCTGTTTGATAATAATTTGATCTTGGATCCCACAGTCCTAGCTACAGTTATCACCCCAGAAAACGCAGCAGAGCGTGTAAGAGATCTGGACGTGGCTCGTCGTGCATTGGAGCAGCAAAGAAGGCAGGTAGAAGCAGAAAAGCAGGGGATGGCAGCGCGGCAGCGGGAACTGGATGACCTAGAGACCCGGCTTCGGGAGGAAACGACGAGGATTCACCAAAGGCACCGAACTATGTTACCGGCAACAGGAGGGGTTATCAACCCGACTGCCCTGGTGTTCACGCCTCAAGATCAGCCAATCCCACCGGCGAACCAAGGGACCATACCGCAACCAGCAACGGGAGTGCAGCCGGTAAACGCGCCAGCCGGGTTACCCTTGCCTCGGACGGGGGCGACAGCCGGCAACACCATGCCGCCTCCACCATCGCGATTCCGTACCCCAGCAGGTCACTACAACAACCCCATGGACAACGTGTATGCAGCAACACTCGCATTAAACCAGATTCCTGTAAGAGACTCGCCGCACGCAGAAGAAACCCGGCGAGCGATAGATCTGCTGCACACCGCGGTAGCACAGCAAGTCAATTATCCAGATCACAGAAGTGGGATGCATGGGACGCCATACGTGAGTCAACAACAGGGCAACGTCCAAACAAGCGCGGCACGACGAAGGGAAGAGCAACAGCAGATGCCACCCCCACCGCGCGTCCAGACAGTACCGGCAGTATCAGCAGCACAGGCAGTAGTGGACAGCTCCAGGGCCAGAAGAGCCGGGGCCGGGTCTGCAGCACACGATCCACCGGTGGCTCCTCACCCCGTGGCACCCCCGGCCGGGTCACGCATTTCCCGGGCGAGACCAGCCCCAACCACCCTTGCGGGACCCAAGTGTCTCTCGGATGATATCAGAGCGGAACCTTACCCGGAAAAGTTCAAAGAACCGGGGAAAGTAGTGAATTACGAGCCAACGATGGATCCGGAAACGTGGTTAAGCAGCTACGAGATGGCAATGTCAATTCGCAACGCATCCGAGAATCTCCAAGCCAAGTTCATGTACTTAATGATGTCAGAGGGAGCAGCAAAGTTATGGTTCACCAATTTACCGGAAAAGTCGATCAAGTCGTGGGAGGAGCTAAAAACCGCATTTATCAAGCACTTCCATGGGACCTGTAGGAAGTTATTTACTATTGATGACTTAGAAAGGTGCGTCCAGAAGAAAGGAGAGTCAGCACGAAGCTGGGTACGCCGGGTTATGGAGATACTCCACTCATCTACAGATATCCAACCAAAGGACGCACTACAAGCTATGGCGAAAACATGTAAGTATGTTCCTTTAGTACAAAAGCTAACCCGCATGAAATCCAGCAGAAATGCAGCGGAGGTTACGATGGGAGAGTTAATGGATGCATGCAACAAACACGCTGCAACGGATACTACAGAAGAGGAAGTTGATGACAAGAAGGCAAAAGCAAACGCAAGTAGCAGTGGGAAGACCGGCAATGGATCGGCACCAAACAACAATGGAAATAGCCAGAACAAGCGCCCGTTTGAGGGGAGTTCCGAGTTTGTGGCCAATACAGAGGCCGGGTCTTCGAGACCTAGATCCGAAGGGAATTTTAATACCGGAAATCACAATGGGGGACACTACCAAGTACCCCCAAGACCAAGCAACAGTTGGGACATATTTAGGATGGCGTGCCCGAAGCATAGCAGGAATGGCAAGCCGGCCAATCATTCATTGGAGCAGTGTGCCGACTTACAAAGGTGGAAGAACGAGGAAGTGAACAGGGCCATGCGAGGTGCGGGCCGAGGAGGAGGTCCGGGTCTAGGTGGAAATTCGGGCAACGGGCCGCCCCCAGCCGGCAATCCGCCAGTTGGAAATCAAGGTAACAATCAAGGAGGAGCGGGAGGATTTCAAGCTAACCCCAAACAGCTGGGTCAGTATCATGTGCACACTACTGGAGGTTCTAGCAAGGACAAGAAGATACTGAAACAAGCAGTTAATTCAGTCTCCTCCGCTGTTCCAAGATATTTGAGGTGGTCAGAGCAAGAGGTAACATGGAGCAGAAGAGATCACCCGGATAGGATTGATCACCCGGGAGTCCTGGCTTTGGTAGTGGCGCCACAGGTCAATGGTTACGAGCTGAAGAAAGTCTTGATGGATGGAGGGAGTAGTATCAATATCCTATACTGGGAAACTTTTCTGCGCATGGGCTTAAAGGAATCACAGTTGCAAAAAAGTACAACAGTTTTTCACGGGATAGTGCCGGGTCATTCGGCATGCCCCGAAGGAAAAGTGGCATTGGAGGTAGCTTTCGGGGAGTCAAAGGACAATTATCGAATCGAGTGGCTTACCTTTGAGGTAGTAAAGTTGCGCAGCCCTTATCATGCATTGTTTGGAAGGCCGGCTTATGCCAAGTTCATGGCAAGACCATGTTATGTGTACCTACAGCTGAAGATCCCGGGTCCTAAAAAGACCATCACCGTACACGGAAACCGAGATATAGCAGCTGAGTGTGATGAAGGAGACGCGGCAATGGCCGAGCAAGCCTGTAGGAAGGAAGAGCTCAAACATTACCGTTCTCAGGTGGACCTAGAAGAGAGAGCAACGTCAAAAAAGCCAACTCCTGAGGGGGACAAAGCAAAAGTTAGGGCAGAACAAAACCCTAAGATGGTAGGCTTCATCGGGAACGATATTTTCAAAACTCTCAGTAGGGAAGAAGAAGACGTACCACCATCCGCAGCTGATCACGTGTCAAGGGCGATATACCCGGAATGGCTAGCAAATCCGGTACTCATTACGAAAGGGCATAGCAAGTGGAGAATGTGTATCGGCCGTACCAACGCGAGGCCGATTCTCGAGAATAACTAAAGCAGTGTAATGGGCGGCAGGTTTCATACGCACTCTTTTCCTATCCAGGGTACCTAAGGGGACTGGAAGGTTTTTAATGAGGCGGCCTGCTGATTCAAATAAGAAATTTTTATCAATAAAAGAAGATGGTTTCGAGTCTTATCATGATCCTTGCTTCAGTTACAAGTAAGTAACATTGTTATTATCAATACATCAATATCATCGAAATACATTACGTGAATATAGGTCTCCGGAGGGTTGATCTACTTCAATAAGTAATCACAAACCCGGAGACCCGGCCATGATGCCTATAAGTTATGGGGGCTGGTTACTCGTACAAACGGGTGCGGCTACAATCCTATAACTGGACGAAGGAGCCAATTTTCTTGATTATTCTTACTTAAGCTCGATGTGACTCGCACCAAAGTGGCATGATCTGTTCACTTACGATTACAATCAAACTATGCAGCCCAATGGAGCGTGCTTGATTTTGTTTTTCGTATAGATGCAACGACATGGTATCCACGCGAAAGCCGGCTTATAGTACAAGGTAATCAAAAGGGTCATCTAAACCACAAGTCCATGCAGAGTATAAGGCTAACATAGCCGGAAACTCAACAAATATTAAGCATGACTTCAGTATTTATGAGAACAGCTATTGGTCTTCAGCTTGGTAAACAGCAGTATGTCATCTGAGAAAGCCCACGCCCCCATAGCTCGTACTTTGGGTCATGGGGACTGGGGACTTCGAAACAGAAACAAACTATTTAACTACCAAGGTCTGTAAACCTTAGTTGCCGAGTATTGGGGACTTAAAGAAAAGTCCATCTATCAAAACCTACGATACTCGGTTAACCGAGTCTCAAAAGGAAATTGAAAGCAAGAGTTCGAAGTATCGAGAATAAGCTCATAAGTAACACAAGGATGGATATTATCAAAAGCCAGGGAAGGCAAAGAGTTATCATGAATTAACAAAGCATACAGTCATAGTATCAGCATCAATGGCGCACAGGCGCACTACAAAAATCACATCAGTATCGAGAAACGAAAAGCACAAGGTAGCATCCTACTCGGCATCCTGAGAGCGGCCCTCCGGGTCTAGATCTTGGACTTGCTCCTTGGCCTTGCCAGCAGTTTTGCTCGGGCTCTTCACATCTGGACGGACAGGCGGAGGCACGGCCGGTGTAGAGGTGGACGGCTTTGCGCCTAGCTCTGCTTCTCTCTTTGCGGCCTCTTCTTTCCTCCTGGCCAGGTCAGTCGACCATCTTTCCACCATATCAAAAGGAGGAGGTGCATCCACCAAAATAACTTTGCCCTCAGCGTCATATGAACTCATGATCTGGTCCAGCTCCATTTTGTCGGCCAAGGTAGTGGCTGAGGGGCGTACAGCACGTTGAATATCTTTGAAGTCCTTGGGCTCAAACTTGGACCCGTCAGCTTTGAATTCTGGAAACCCGGATGTTACCTTGGCCGGGTCAAGCTTAGGAAAATAAGCCTTCGCCAGTGTAAGGGCCCGGGTCATTCCAATCCGGCAAGCTGAGCGCTTCATTATCTCAATCCATCCAGGCACCGTTGAGAAGGCCTGCATAAGATTATCTTCTCCCGGGTATACCTCAGAAGGCCACTTGATAGCATCCAGCAAAAGTTTCGTGCCGGCAAAAAACGTCCGGAGCATAGTCTTCAGAGTTTTAACTTGAGTAATGGCATTCTCCTCCGGAGCAGCAAGGTTAGCACCTGCAATCGAAACATGCAAGAGCATATCAGTAATGTTGGTTATTACAGCAGCAAGATAGAGATACGCAAATTAATCGCAAATAGCAAACTTACTTAGCAAGATACGGTAAGTGTCCGTAAGCTGAGTCGACAGGTTATTCAGCGAAGACTGGGCAGTATTGTACTTCTTCTTGTAAATGGAGACATCTTTTTTCAATGTCTTTATCTCCGCTTCAAGGGCCTCCCTACGCTTAACTTCAGCCAGCAAGAGCTGCTCAGCTTTAAGTAACGCTTCATCTGACTGAGTAATCTCTGCCTGCAAAGGCCGGGTAAAGCTGTGAGCCGGATATCATGAGAGTGTTTCATCTGAGGAAATGAGTACCGGAAAGTACTATGCGAAGTACCGAGGATAATTAAAGAAAATTATACTCGGGACTTGGGGACTGGACGTATAATAAGGAGTATCACGTGAAAGTTACCTGATGTGCTGCAGCCATACGTTCTAAGACAGTCCCTTCTGAAGCTTTCATGGCGAGAAGAGCGCTCATAAGCTGGTTAAAGTCAGCGTTATCCGGGTTAGATGGCTCGGGTACCTGGAAAGTGGGAAAAGGAGCATTTCTTGTAACAGGAGGTGGCACCCGGGTCATTCGAATGTCGGAGTCTGGTCCCCCTCCCGCGCTTGAAGCTGCTCCCTTCTCCTTCTCGCTTGCGTGCGAAGCAGTTGGATACTCGGCGTCATGCCTAGCTGGCTCCGGTGGCGACACTTGCTCGTCGCCAGTCGTGGTGAAGGCATCATCAGCCGGCTCGCTCTCGACCCGGACCCTAGCCCCGGAGTCCTCCTGGTCGCTACTAATAACCGTGGCTCTGAAGAAGGCGCAAGGGCGCAATTAGTCTTTGATTTTAAAAAAAAAAAAGGATGAAAGTTCGGTGTAATATCAGGAAAAGGCGCTTACCCGGTGTTCACCGGGAAGTCCGAGGGAAAGCCGTCACTAGACCCGGAAGAGACTGGAAAATGGCAAGAAAGACCTGGGATTATGTTACAAAGGAACGATCGGAAAGAAATTTTGTTTACAACAAATACCAGGGTGTTGAACCGGGGGCGGCGAAGCGACCGGGTTAGGGGTCTCGTTGCCCGGATGATTCCGGGTTACTCGGCGCCTAGTCGCGGGCGGCTCCTTCAGTTACGATCAAAAGGGGTGGAGATGGGGTTAGCCCCGGAGTGACGTTATGGAAACAGAAAACCAAAGTGTGAGGAGATGAAGTAAAAACCTGGAGGGCTATCCTCTGGGATTTCCTCTTTGTTCCGGCTTTGGTGGCCGGCTCCGGCTCTTCCTCCTCGCTGGTGGACCCGCCCCTGCTGTCTGTTTCTTCTTCTTCGCTTTGGTCCTCTCGCTCTGAAAAATATCCGAGTTCCCGCATAAAGAAGAAGAAGTGGCAGGATATAACGTGTGCAAGGGAATCAAGTGTGTACCTTCATTCGAGTCAATGACATCGTCTTCCTCCTCCGCGTCTTCGGAACTAGGAGAGGTGTCGACCTTCCAGAAGGCGTCATCGGCCTGAGGAGAGAATGCCAGAGTAATGGTTAATATCAAGACAAGAGAAGCGGATAAAAGTAAGCTGTCAGAAGTCAAAATCAAAAGGCAGGGAACTTACTGCGGGGGCTGGATTCTCGAGGGTAAAAGGTTCTAATCCGGCTATGCCCCGGATTACCTCGAGTTTCTCTGTCAGGAAACCCTTAATCGTTTTGTTGATGTTACCCGGAGCGAGGGTGCTGGTAGAGAAGCGGATTGGGTCCGTGGTTTGACCCGAGTATTCGCACATCAGCTTCTCACGAAGGGAGTTTGGCTGAATGCGGAAGCTAACCCAGGTCTTCACCAGGTTTAGTCCGATGAGGCCTCGGGCGGACAAGATGGAGATCCTAGCTAACAAAGGCAAGATCGCCTCCCTGTCTGAGTCAGGGGCGAAGGCGTTGAATTTCTCGGAGATGTCAAGTTGACCCTCCGAGTAACCCGGCAACTTTTTTTCGCCGGGTGGAGAGGTATCCTGGCAGTAGAAGTAAGAAAGCTGCCAGTGCTTTACGTGAGAATTGAGAGAAATGGGAGGCATAAGGGAGTTCTTGCGGCGCTGGATAGAAACCCCGCCGCAAGTAAGAAGTGCGCCGTCGCCGCTTTCGCGACACGGCTTGCACTGGAAAAGTTCGACAAAAAGAGCCAGACTTGGCGGAGTGCACAAGTAAGACTCGGAAAGAACGATAAAATGGGAGATGTTTAAAATGGAGTTCGGGCCTATATCAAAGATACGGAGTTTGTAGTGGTCTAAGACGTCACGGAAGAAGGGATGACCCGGAGGCCTGAAGCCCCGGGTCACGTGTTCAACGAAGCATATTACCTCATCCGTGGCTGGAGAAGGCCGGGTTTCGTTGCCAGGTGCTCTCCAGCGGATGGATTCCTGTGGAGGTAGGATTCCAAGCTCTACCAATTCCTCCAGTTTGGTCTTGGTGATGGAGGACTTCCCCCAGTTGGCTGAAATGGCGTTTGTGGATTTAGCCTTAGCCGGCTGTTTCCCCTGCCTCTTGGGCGCCATGGGATTGACCTGGTGAAACATTGAAGAAAAGGACGTAAGAAACAAAAACTTGGAAGTTAGCAGGTAAGCAGCTATCGGCAATTTAAACGTAATCCGGCTATTGCCTCGCCGGGTTAAGTATGGTTCGTCCGGGTATCAAGTGACTTTACAAAACCCAAAGAGCTTTCCGCAAAAGCAAATGTTTGGAGAAGCTAGGGGGATACTTATACGCATACTATCTGCGAATGAGCCGGAGAAGTAAGATTTTCTGAGGAGGGAGAGCAAAGGCGGAAACTCTAGATGGCCCGAGCCTAGATTGGGGATCTTATTTCTAAATTTGTGACCAAATTAGTGATTACTGGAGTTAGGGGAGCAATACAAGCTATAAATCCTATCTATGGGAGTGATTATAGTGGAAATCGGTGAGTTAATTTGGCGCAGCCCGAGAAATCGCGGACCGCTCGATTCAGATCCAATCTGAGGAAGAACTAAGAAATTGCGAGAATAAGCTGGAGGGTGTAAGGAATTTACCGAAGAGGATTGGAGTAAGGCCTTGCGGAGACAGATAGCGCAAGATTCGTGCCCTTTCGTGACCGTTGGCCGGCGAATCGGAGGCTTGGCGGCGGATTCGGGAGCTGGAGCGGTTCGTGCGGTGGCGGAGCGCAAACGAAGTCGGATGGGCTCCGGCGAGATGCGTGGGGTTCCCGTGGTGGCACTCTGCGAGCTCGAGCTTGGGAAGAAGTGGAATGGGGGAAATGAGCCGTTAAGAGTTGGATTTGCTCATTGGTCTTTATTTATAACCGTCCGGGTGGAAAGGCTTGGCCTAACGGTCGAGACCCGGGGAATGCGGAGTAATTGGTGATTTCGAAATTTGAAAGGCACATTTTATGCGCAGGCCAATATGATCCAGAGAAAAAGGAAGGGGAAATTGCCTTCCCTGTATCAGCGGTAGTTATCAAGAAGGATGTGGAGTCAGGGAGTTTCCTATTGAGATTTAAGTTTGAGAGATTAAGGAAGAACCTAAAAAGAAGAGCCGGGTTTTTACCTGGCTTCCTTGGCGCCAGTCTCGGCTATTCATAGACGCGCTGCGTCTTAATCCTCATGTGTTTGCATCTGATATTTCTGTAGGGAATAGCCAGCGCTTCGAAGAGTAAATCTTGGAAGCCCAAGCTATTCTGGGGACTACTGATGAGGGGATAGTAACTCGGTATGCCAACCCCAGGTGTAATCCGGCCCAAACGGCGTATGGACCAAATCCGGCTAAGGACGCAGAAGCTTCTGGAAGGCCCAGGGCTTGTAAGGATCGTAACCCGGATTGTGGGTTACGATAAGGAAAGCTAGGATACGTATGTAGAGTTCGAGTAGGACTCAAGGAGCGCTTTGTATGGCAAGCCAAAGGGGGTATGAGTACTATATAAACCAACCCCTAGGCTTCGCCTGAGAGAGATTCAAGTCATAACTGTAACACCTATTATCGAGTATCCAGTATAATCATATCGAGATCCGGCGAGTTGTGTTCCGGCTCTTAGATTGCTTTTCGCCATGTCTTCCTTCAAGCTAAACCCTCTCCCAAATACCTGTGTCGACTTGCCCCTAGATCAGTTACCCCCGGTAACATCTGCCGTGATTATCCCACGACAGAACACCTGTGAGGGTGTGAATGAAGCACAGGCCATCACTTGGTTTGCGCAGGGTTGCCGACATGGCAGCATGCTTTGGCAGAGATTGCAGAGGGAGATGCCGAACACTCTGGCGGAGACCATCAAGATTGCGGATCAGTACGCACTCGGTGATCCCACTCAGCCACTGATGGACTCCTCTGAGCCGAGAAGAAACTTCAACAACAGCAAGCGCAACAAGTTCCGCAACAAGCGCCGAGTAGATACTCGGTATGATCCTGAGGAGGTGAATGCAGTGAATGTCGGAGGCGGTGGTGGCCAAAGGCAGAAACCTGCTGGAGCCTACGGGCAGAACCAGAACCAGGGCCAGGGCAACAAGAAACCGTTCCGCACTGCGCAGTCGGGTAGCGGGAACTCCGAGCAGCCGAAGAAGTTTGTCTTCGATGACATGAAGGATGGCCCATGCAGCTTTCACACTCATCATCCCTCGAGGCCCGCTAACCACACTACTCGGCAGTGCGAGTGGTGGGATGTGATCAAGAGTGATGGCTTGCCTCCTCCTCCTCCCCTGCCAGCCGCCAATGCTACTGTTCAGCCTACTCGCGCACCCGCAACTCGGCCGCCAGTGTACCCGAGAAGAGAGAATGTGAACCAAGTGGCTTTAGGAGCCAACCAGAACTTCAACAACGAGAGATACCGCAACAACAACAACAACTACAACCGCAACAACAACAACAGAGGCAACAACAACAACTATCAGGGCAACAACAACAATGGCAACAATGGGGGCAATGGCTCCAACCAGTACCAAGAGCACCATGAGAGCTATATGATCTTCACTTCTGAGGCAGTCGACAAGCAATCACAGCACAGGCGGGCCATGGAGGTCAATGCAGTGATTCCTGCTGTTCCTCATTACATGTACTGGTGCGACCAGGAGATCAGGTGGTCCCGAGTAGATCATCCCAAGGTGATGCCCAACCCGGGTACATATGCTTTGGTGCTGGATCCTACCTTCCTGGGTCCCGAGAAGAATGTGAGGTTCAGCAAGGTGCTAATCGACAACGGCAGCAGCATCAACATTGTGTACAAGGACACACTCGAGAAGCTTGGCCTGGCCGAGAACATGATGCTGCCTAGCAAGACCACCTTCCATGGTATTGTGCCCAGGATCTCGTGCAACCCGATTGGCCGAGTGTGGATTGATGTGCTATTCGGTACCCGGGAGAACTGTCGCACAGAGCGCCTGCAGTTTGAAGTGGTGGATCATCAGAGCCCCTATCATGCTCTACTCGGCAGGCCTGCTCTGAGCAAGTTCATGGCATCTACCCATGTTGCATACTTGAAGATGAAGATCCCTGGTCCCAATGGCATAATCACTATCGCTGGCGACTACAAGAAGTCTATGGAGTGTGCCTCAGCTAGCTCCAAGCTGGCAGAGTCGATGGTGATCTAGGCCGAGAAGAAGAAGATGTACGAGGTGGTGGCCATGGCTCAGTCCGCACAAGCTGGCGCACAAGGTGTGCCGAGTACCCAGCATGGTACTGCTTTCCAAGCTGCCAAGGAGACCAAGACAGTCCAGGTCGACCCCGAGTTCCCCGACCGTGTAGCCATCATTGGTTCCGGGTTGGCGGAGAAATAGGAAAGCGAGCTCATCCACTTCCTCCGTGAGAATCGGGATGTATTCGCCTGGACTAATGAAGATCTACCAGGGGTCCCGAGGGAGTTGGTTGAGCACTCTTTGCATGTGCGTCCTGACGCCAAGCCAGTGAAGCAGGCTATGCGCCGTTTCGGAAATGAGAGAAGGAAGGCCATTGGTGACCAGATCACCAAGCTGCTGATAAGTAACTTCATCATGGAAGTGCTGCATCCGGATTGGTTAGCCAACCCGGTCATGGTCGAGAAGAAAAAGGAGGATCCCAAGGCTGCTACCGCATGGCGAATGTGCGTCGACTACACCGACTTGAATAAGGCATGCCCCAAGGATCCTTTCCCGCTACCTCGCATCGATCAGGTGATCGATTCCACTGCTGGATGTGAACTGTTGTCTTTCATAGATGCCTACTCTGGTTTCCACCAGATTGCACTCAACCCTGCTGATCAAATAAAGACTGCTTTCATTACCCCGTACGGGGCTTATTGCTATCGTGTCATGTGTTTTGGCTTGAGGAATGCGGGTGCAACCTATCAGAGATGCATGCAGAAATGCCTGCACGACCAGCTCGGCAAGAATGTGCAGGTGTACGTAGATGACATTGTCATCAAAACGAATAAAACACATACTCTGCTTGCCGACCTGGAGGAAACCTTTGCTAACCTACGCAAGTACAAAATGAAACTGAATCCGAGTAAGTGCACCTTTGGTGTACCGGCTGGAAAGCTACTCGGTTTTCTGGTTTCTAGTCGGGGCATTGAAGCCAATCCTTCTAAGATAAAAGCTATTGAGAGCATGTCTTTACCGAGATCACTGAAAGATGTGCAGAAATTCACGGGTTGTTTGGCATCTCTGAGCCGTTTTCTGGGCCGAATGGGCGAGAAGGCCTTGCCTCTGTACCAGCTGATGAAGAAAAGTGACAAGTTTGTCTGGACTCCGCAAGCGGACGTGGCATTCAATGAGCTGAAAGCAATGCTGCTAGCGCTCCCGTCTTGGCTAGTCCGCTACCCAAGGAGCCTATGCTGCTGTACATTGCTGCGACTAACCGAGTAGTCAGCGTGGTGATAGTGGTGGAGCAAGAAGAAGAAGGCAAGAGTGTGCAGCGCCCAGTCTATTATCTCAGTGAAGTGCTGTCCAGTTCCAAGCAAAACTATCCGCACTACCAGAAGATGACATATGGTGTGTACCTGGGCGCCAGGAAGCTGAAACATTATTTCCAGGAGCACCCTATCACAGTTGTGAGCTCTGCCCCCATCTCGGATATCATGGGCAACAAGGAGGCAAGTGGCAGAGTAGCCAAGTGGGCGATTGAGCTAGCCGCGTACGCTCCCGCGTATGCGAGAAGAGAAGCAATCAAGTCTCAGGTCCTGGCAGAGTTTCTTGTGGACTGGGCCGAGATGCAATATGAACCTCCTGCTCCAATTTCCAACTATTGGAGGATGCATTTCGATGGCTCGAAAGTGAAGGAAGGCCTTGGTGCTGGTGTCGTGCTCACGTCACCCAAGCGAGATCAGCTCAAGTATGTGCTGCAGATTCATTTCAAGGCATCCAACAATGTAGCCGAGTACGAGGCAGTGGTGCATGGTTTGCGAGTAGCAAAGGAGGTTGGCGTGCAGCGCATTATATGCTATGGCGATTCAGATCTGGTGGTGCAGCAAGTCTCAGGGACCTGGGATGCTTTGGATGCCAACATGGCATCGTATCGTTTCCTGGTGCAGTCAATGACTGGGTTCTTCGAAGGCCGTGAGTTCCAGCACATTCACCGAGCAGAGAACGAAGCAGCAGACGAGCTATCCAAGTTGGGATCTTCTCGGCAGTCCATCCCGGCAGGGATTGCCTTGGAGCATTTGAGGAAGCCATCCATCAAGCCTTCCCCCAACTCGGAATCCATCTTTGTTCCTTCCCTGCCAAGTGAAGAATCTGACCCACTGGAGATTGACTGGGAGAGTGCTGCAGGGAACCCGGGGACTGCCGTCCTCTACTCGGGGACTGCCATTCCCTACTCGGGGACTGCCACTCCGTACTCGGGGACTGCCATTCCCTACTCGGGGACTGCCATTCCCTACTCGGGGACTGCCACTCCGTACTCGGGGACTGCCATTCCCTACTCGGGGACTGCCACTCCGTACTCGGGGACTGCCATTCCCAACCCGGGGACTGCCACTCCGTACTCGGGGACTGCCATTCCCTACTCGGGGACTACCACTCCGTACTCGGGGACTGCCATTCCCAACCCGGGGACTGCCACTCCGTACTCGGGGACTGCCACTCCGTACTCGGGGACTGCCGCCCTCAACCCAGAGGCTGTCGCATTCATTGAAGAAGTTCTCGCCAATCGGTCAGGGCTGCAAAGAAGCGCTCCTGCTCCTCCTGTGCAACCGCAAGAGCCTGTCCCAATGGAACTGGACGAACCAGTGTTTCCCATACGGGAGACACCGAGTTGGGCTATGCCCATATTATCCTTTCTAAGGGACGGCACTCTACCTGAAGATGAGGTGGCTGCGAGGCAGATTCAGAGAAGGTCCAAGGGCTACACCATAGTCCGAGATGTGCTGCACAAGAGAAGTGCCACCGGCGTGCTGCAACGCTGTGTGAGCCCAGAAGAGGGAGAAGAAATTCTGGTGGAGATACATCAAGGGGAATGTGGGCATCACGCCTCTTCTCGGGCATTGGTCAAGAAAGCTTTTCGGCATGGCTTCTACTGGCTCACTGCACTGCAGCAAGCTGAAGATATTGTGAGAAAGTGCAACGGCTGCCAGATGTTCGCAAGTAAGATTCACATGCCTGCTTCCGAGTTGAAAACAATTCCTATCACATGGCCGTTTGCTGTTTGGTGCTTGGATATGGTTGGCCCTTTCAAGCCGGCTAAAGGCAATATGACACATATCTTGGTCATGGTGGACAAGTTCACCAAGTGGATTGAGGTGAAGCCTATTCGGAAGTGCGATGGGGTCACAGCTGTGAAGTTCGTGAAGGATGTGATCATGAGATATGGCTACCCGCACAGTATCATCACCGACAACGGCACCAACTTTGCCGTGGGGGCAATGGTGCGATTCTGCAGAGATAAGCATATCCGACTAGACGTTGCGTCAGTCGCGCACCCTGCCTCCAATGGGCAAGTTGAGAGAGCAAATGGAATGGTATTGGCAGGCATAAAGCCAAGGCTGATTGAGCCATTGCTGAAAACACCTGGGTGTTGGCTAGAAGAGTTGCCAGCGGTGTTGTGGAGCCTAAGGACTACCCCTAACCGGTCAACCGGCTACATGCCATTCTTCTTGGTATATGGGGATGAGGCCGTGTTGCCAATAGACTTAGAGCATGACTCCCCCTGAGTAGCCCTCTACACTGAGGTGGAGGCGAGAGAAGCTCGAGAAGACGACGTTGACCTGCTTGAAGAAGCAAGAGAGCTGACTCTGTCACGTTCGGCTATCTACCAGCAAAACCTGCGGCGTTATCATAGCCGAAAGGTGAACCCAAGGGTTTTCCGAGAAGGAGACATGGTCCTTAGGCTGGTGCAGCGCACAGCCGGGATGCACAAGTTGTCTCCTCCTTGGGAAGGGCCTTTTATCGTGAGCAAAGCGCTGCACAATGATGCATACTACCTTGTAGATGTGCGCCCATCGCAGGCGAACATGGCAGATAAAGCTGGAGAGGAAACCAAGCGCCCTTGGAATGTAGCTCTACTTCGTCGTTTTCATTCGTAAGCAAAGATGTGTATGTACCCTCTTATCCGAGTTGAAATTCTACTCTGCAATCTGAAATTGTTCTCGGGGACTGCCCTCGTCCAAAATTGCTCTAAGTGTTTTTACTCGGCTTGACCCTTTGTCTATTCGGTTGCTCCACTTCAGAACTCATAAGTGCATTGAGTACTGTGTTTAAACCTATATGCCAACTCTTCGACTCTGCTGCTGTCCGAAACCCGGCTTCATGGCAAGCAAGAGAACAAGCAAAAGGTCAATGAGCACACGAAAATCGCTAAGGAAGAAAGAGTGCAGGAACCGAGTAGATTGTTTGTTACTTTTGTTCCCTGTTTTCGTCTTCTCGGCTAAGTGGTGGGCTGCGTTACCATGATTGTTTCTAGCGGCTAAGTATTTGCAGCCCTACTACTTGATTCTTGTGACTCGAATACCAAAAAAGCGACAAGTCGCGGGTAGAGCAGAGATGAAAAGATAGGGTGAATAAGAAATGCAACTCGGGGACTCGCATGGAAACGCAACTCGGCATTGAGCCAGCGTCGTTCAAATTGATTAATTTCGAAATAAACAGAGAGGGGATAAAAACTGTGTAGCAAGCAAAACAAAGATAGTCTATTACATCTGCTCCCGGCATCCCGGGGATCTGATAAGTTTTTGAGTAAAAAAGTTTGCAGGTAAAGTTATGTGGAGGTGGCAGTGTTGTCAGTGCTGGCATTGGCTGCTGCATCTTCTGTGGTGGCCCTGGCTGCCGCATCTCCCTCGGCGCTGGCATGGGTGGCATCCACCTCCGACTGGACGGTGACGGACTCCTCCATCACTATGTCCTGCTCGGTGGCTGCCAGGTCAGAAGTGGCCGTGGCCACCGAGATGGGCCCTGGAGCTGTAGAGGAACCGGAGGCTCGGCTGGGGGCGGGCATCGTGTCGTCAAGAGCGGCTCCTGAAGAGGTGCCGAAGTCGAGTGGGGCGGTGTCGATGTGCTCGGCCTCCTCATCGCTACTCGAGATGGCCGTGCCTTTCCCTTTCCCGGCCTTGCTCCTGGGGGAATCGAAGAGGCCCTCCAAGTCGGACTCCGTGTCGTCGTCTTCCTCCTCGTCCTCCTCCACTTCGGTGTCGGGCTCGGGGGGGCCGTCGATGTAGATCTCCGTCTCAGCGCACTCCGCCACTTCATACGCGATCAATTTGCGCGCGGCTACGCAGTCGGGGTCTGTCTCCCACTTGGAGTTGTCGCGCTTCCCGCGGATGCGTTGCATGTTAAGATTCTCATACCAGGAGGCGATGCAAAGAAGCATCAAGTCCGCGCCTGCCCGAGCTCCAGAAGCGCGCCATTTCTTCAACTCGGCCTTCACATTCTGTAGCTTGAGTGCAAGGCCCCGGATGGTTGTTGGCTCAGGATCCTCAGGCCAGAAGAGCTTGTGAAGCTCAAAGCCCACGCGCACGAGGTCTCTACCAACGCCGGCTAGGCGTTCGAACTGGCCTCGCATCACCAGCATACTGTCTTCAATTTCGGCCCTGGTGTCCTCTGGCTCGCCATTCGCAGCACGTGCTGCTTGGGCCTTGGCCAGAGCGGGCACGCAGGAAGAAATAATGGCAGGAAAGATTTCTAGGAAAGCAAGTAGGAAATTCAGAATCAGAGGAGAAAAGAACCGGGTAGAGGAAGAACCGAGAAGAAATTTGACCGAGAAGAGAAGGGTGCAGAGAAGAGAAAGCTTACTCTTAAGCTCGATGCGCAGCGCCTGCAGCTGGGTCTTCCAGGATTCTTCATTGGATATGTGCTTATCCTGAATCTGGCGCAGAGTATCCAACTGAGCGAAGTACCCAGCATTGGATTTCTTCAATGTTTCGCACTCCAGCTCTAGGGCCTTGATCTTGGCTTTGAGGGTTGTCTCCGCTTGGGTCTTCTCGGCAATCACTCTGTCCTTCTCTTCACTAACTGTAACAGCATCCCGGAGTGCTTTCTGCAGCTGGACTTGCAGCTGCTCCGTTTCCGTAGTGTGGTCCTTCACCAACTCAACAGCCTGGTCGGACAGCTGCTTCTGCACCTCTTCCGGTTTGACGCAGTCCTGGTGTTCCTCAACAAACAATTTGTGATCTTCTGAAAGGAGCAAGGCACGGTTAGCAGAGAAGCAAAGGAGATAGGCACAAGAATGATGCCGGGTAGACGGCTACTCACCTTCTAACTTCTTGATGGTGGCCTCGGCGTTCTCCACAAACGCACGGCACTTCTCGTGCTCCTCAGCCAAGTTCTTCAGGTTCTCTGCAGAGTAGGAAAGGTTAGCGCAAAAGAAAGCAGACGCGGGCGTAAACAAGAAACGCAGTAACCACATGGCTAAAAGCGTACCTTTCACTTCAGCCAGCTGCTGAGTGCTGTCGTTGGCATTCTTGCTCGCAGCCTCCGCAGCTGCCTTCTCCTTCTCCAATGCAGCGATTCGCCTCCTAGCGATAGAGTGATTCCAGAGAAGCACGCGGTATAAGTTGGTCCGCTTCAGGACGCTATCCTGAGAAGCGAGAAGAAAACAAGTTAGACAGAGCAGAAAAGATTCAACCCGAGTAGGAGGCTACTCGGAGAGTATCCGCCTACTCGGCCAGAATCTCGGGGACTGGGTGATGGTAAAGAAGAATGAAGGCGAATAGAAGAGAAGAAAAATTCAACTCAGAGAAGGACAAGTGAAACTTACTGCATAAGCTTGCTCGATGTCCTCGGCGTTCTTGCGGTGCAGGAACATCTTGGCGGCGAGAGTGGCAGTCTCGGTGGAGACGGTCATGGGCTTGTATCCCAGATCCACTTTGTTCCACTCGACGCGCATGTGGTCAATTGTGCCGAGACCAAGACCGTGCCAGTTGTCCGTGCCGAGAACCTTGCTGTCCCATTTGGCGTCGATATAGCCAATGGTATCCAGCACCTGCTCAAGGCTCCGGGATTTTATCGTTGGATCTTGGACTCCCCGAGAAGCAATAGTGACGGACTGGTTCTGGTTTGGATCTGGGGGAGGGGAGTTCACGGCTACGGCCTTTCTTCCCCTCAGAAGGGCAAGCTGCTTGTCCTGGGGAGAGAAGCCAATTGTGTTTTGCTGGCTAACCTTAACCATGTAATCCGGGAAGCAAGGTTGGCCAGCGGCGATGGCGGCGGCAGCGGTCGCAGTGGCAACCGGGCCGGACTCTCGAATCACCAGCGCCCCGCTCAAGGTTGGTGGCGGCATCTGATCCCTGGCCTGTTTCTTCGCCTTCTCTTTTTCGGCTCTCTGCTTCTCGGGATCTTCGAGTTTCTTTCCCTCAGCTCTCGCCTTCGCCTTCTCGGCGGCTTCCTTCTCGGCTGCCTCTTTCTCGGCCTCGGCCTTCTCGGCGGTTTCCTTCTCGGCTGCCTCTTTTTCAGCCTCGGCCTTCTCGGCAGCTTCTTTCTCGGCTGCTCTTCTGTCAACTTCATCCCTCAGGGCATCTAGGGCCTGTTGCCTGGCTGGGTCCCGGTTCTGTGGCACTGAGGAGGAAACTAGCGGTGCGGTGCCTTGAACGATTGGAGGCACCACGGAACCATCACCTTGCGCGGCATCGGGCTGGGCGCTAGTCGGTGCGGCGCCTGTGTGCGCGTCGCTCAGTGGATAGGCGTCCGCCATGATGGCATCCGTGGTGGTGGCGTCCTCTACCCGCTGCTCGCCAGCGGGATTCTCTTGTGCGGCAGCCCCGGTGGTGGGCTGCTCTTGCTCTGCGTCTGGCTGCTCGTGGGTGGCGGTGTCATGCATCTCCTGGTCCTGATCCTCCTCGGCATTGCTGGCCGGAGGAGAAGGCGCTCTGTCCTGATGAGCAGCAGTGTCCTGTGCTGCTGACGACGCACGGTTCTGCTGTTCTGTTTCTGCTCCTTGGATGTTGGTGGCGTCATCCTCCTCATCGTCGAGATTGATCAGAGGTACTGGTGCTTTGTTGGCTTGGTCGGGCGCGAGAACGGCATTCGCGTCCAATGGCAGGGCTGCCGAGAAAGAAAGTATCAGAAATTAGAAGGAGATTGGGGAAAACACCACAGCGCGGGAGGAGAGACGGTCGAGAAGAAAACTTACGCAGTGGTGGAAGGGAGCTTTCGCCTTAATCTCTTCACGACTGTCTTGGTCGGTGTCGGCTTCTCGACTGGCTTGTTCTTCTTGGCTGGAGGCCCTTGGGCGTCACTGCCAGTCCGCTTGCGGGTGTTGGGGGCTGCGACGGACAGAGGTTTGACGACAAGGACCGCATCGTCCTTGTCCTCGTCATCGTCCTCGTCCTCGTTCTCGTCAGCAGCTTCATCTACGAGTCCGAGAAAAGAAAAGAAGAAAATTAGGAACAGCAAGCAAGGGATTGACGCTTCTCGCAAGCAAGCAAAGTGAGTACGTTGTTACCTTCGAAGTCATCTTCAGACCAATCGCGAAGAGACGATTCGGCCTCGCGTTTCTCCGTCGTTGGGGAGCGTGGGAGATTGATCTGATCCGCGGCATCGAAGGAGGGCACATCGTCCTCCTCGCGATCGGCAGAGAAGTTGCCATCGAAGCGCTCGCAGCTTTCAATTTTCTGGCGAGTAAGGATCTGAAAGACAGAGAAGGGTCACAGATTAGCCGAGTATCGAGAAGGAATTCTACTCGGATAGGCGTGCAAACACGAAGCACACTAAGCCTAGGCAGCTCGCTGATTGTTTCTACCCGGATAGGCGTGCAAATACAAAGCATACGAGGCCTAAGCATGATTGTAGAGTATCCTACACGGAAAGGCGTGCAGGCGCAAAGCACACTAAGCCTAACAATCGTTCCCGAGTAGGCTACCCGACAAGGCGTGCAAGTACAAAACACATTAAGCCTAGGAGATTCGGCTAAGTATCCTACTCGGTGCAGAAGGCAATTGCTACTTGCGGCAAGAAGAAGAGTTATCTACTCGGAAAGCATATGCAAAAACAGAGTAAGGAGAACGTACCCGCTCAATCGGCTTCGTGCGGCTGTACGGGACGAACCCGTACTGCCAATGGTCGCCGAGGCTCGTCATCAAGATGGCCCTTGCGTGCCCGGGAACATCAATGTTGTCGATCTCGATGGTTGTCGTCCTGGTGCAGTCGCGGGGGCCTCCCATGTAGCACATGAGATGGCAGCGCTCCTGCAGAGGCAGCACTCGGCGCTGGATCCAGCAAGCCACCGGATCATCATTCTTGAGGCCTTGCTCTATCAGCCAGCCAAGCCTGTTCTCTATCTCGATGGCGTTGTCGTCGTTGGCGGGCTTCTCCTTCCAGTTCTTCTGAGTGGGAGCACGGAGGCTCCAGGCGGGAAGGTTGATCCTGTCGTTTACCTGGGCTCCTCGGCGGCGGGGATGTTCTTGACATAGAAGAACGTCTTCTGCCACAGTCGAACGGAGTCCAGCCCCTTGATACGGGGGTGGTTCGTCCCGGTCCGCTGCACCATCATGGCGCAGCCGGTGTCGGTTGCGCGGCCGGCCACGCCCGCGCTGTCCTTTTTCCCGACGGTCTGCTGGCGGAGGTGGAAGTACCTCAGCCAGGTCTCCGACGTCGGGTGGATGCCGAGGAAGGCCTCGCACACCACGGCGTGGTAGGCGAGGAAGACGACGGCATTCGGCGGCAGATGATGCATCTGAAGGCCGAAGTGGTCAAGAAACTTACGGAGGAACTCGGAGGCCGGCAGTCCGAAGCCGCGCTCGAAGTGCGACATGAAGACGACGCGCTCACCCTCCCGCGGAGTTGGCACGACTTCATCGTCAGGCGCCCGGCACTCCACGCCGGGAGGAACTCGCCTGGTATTAACGAGCCAGGCGAAATCCTCACTGGTAACGATTGAGCCCGCCCAGCCGGCTTTGGCCATTGTTGCGAGTAGGAGGAGTGGAAGAAATTGGACGGAGTTGGTTGGGCGAATTGAGTCCGCGGCGGCGCGAAAGCTTGCGCGGCGGCGGAGAGCTCGGTGGCGGAGGAAAGCAGAGGACGAAAGAGGAATAGTGCAAGGAAAGGGGAAAAGGAAGTTACCGGCGGGGGTATTTATACCCTCTCCGCGATTTTACCGTTACCATCGGCGTAGTGGGATCAATCGTGGCCATGATTGCTGTGTGGTGGGGCCTGTGGCCGAATAGAAACGCACGTAAGCGCGGAACGCGCGCGTAACGGCCACAGTAGATCCCACGATCAGATCGTGGCCTATTATTACGATTGATGGGACATAACGAGCCGGTGGGCCCGCCCCGTGAAAACTGGGCGCGTGGCACGATGTGTCGTGGGCAGCGAAACGACAGGGTCGTGGATGCTTGACACGCGTCCGGCTGCGGCACGGACGGCTGGATGGTGCTCTGCGCCACAACGGCTCAATTCAAGAAAATTTTCTAAGTCTTTTTACTCGGTTACAGAGTAGAAAGCAAGTGCTACTCGGAAGACAAGAGACAGAAGATACTTGTCAGAGTGCTACTTGGAGGCCGTTTACTCGACATCTTGAGGTTCAAGGGCTATGAGACAAAAATTGGTTTTAAGCTGGCAGAGCCTAGTGAACGAGTTCGCAAGACTCAACCAGCTTCGGGGACTGCTGTCGGGGGGTTACCCCCGAGTAGGGTAAAGGCAAGTGGTAAAGGCGGCTTACAGAAGAGAGGTTTGGTCGAGTAGCCGACTACCTGGTACTCGCTACCCGGTCGACTGCTACTCGGTCTCACCTCAAGATGACCAGAAGGAGATATGTAACATCCCTGATTTTTGGAAAACTCAAAAATCACAAAAATTTTAAACTTTTTGTTTTCTATTAAAGCAAGCCACCAAAAACAAATAAAACTCAAAACACAAAGGTCATATTAATTGTTTTACAATGCTACTGGAATTAATATAATCTTAACATACCTCTGTTTTCTAAAACCCCTAAATAGATTTCACCTAATCAAAGATAATCTTTCACTTTAAACAACATACCTCATAAAAGGTTTTTCATATAATCCTTACCTTGAAAATGTTTTCATAGCATTTGAAACTTGAGGATTATAAAACCCTAACAATTGTTTTCACCATCATTAATATTATATCAACTTGAGAATTGTTATGTGACCACATAATGTCATATCAAACCTTAAAAAAATTGTTAAGTTGTTTTACTAGATATATGTCTTCCAATTATCCCTCAACTCCCAAATTTTTATACTAATCATTTTTATCCAACAAATTGGATATTGAAAATATATATTCAAAGAAAAGAATCAATTATATCATTTTAAACTAATGATACAGTACCAAAATGGTTGCCACAAATTTCCTTCTTAGAAAATAAACATGTTTTCAAATGGTTAAATATCAAATGTCTATCTTCCTATTTATTCACTTTAATTATTTTCTATAAAAAAAATGACATAAGTTGCTATTAGGGTTTACCCCTATTTTAAAAATATAAAATTTTGAAAATAAGTAGTGATGTCTTTCAAAAATAAGTTTTCAACATATATTATGCCACTAAAAATTTTATTGGACTAATAATTATATTTTATAATTTTCTAAATTAAAAATCACCTTAAGTTACTATTAAGGAATTATACAATTTTCAAAATTCAAAAATAAAATTATGTTGAAATGTTTACAAAAATGGTTTGGGTTTAAAGATATTAATATTACAGGAATTTAGAAATTTAATTGAGCTCATTTGGATTATTTAAACAGAAGTTATAAAATAAATAAGAAAACAGAAAATAAAAATTCTTTGATGATGTCATCAAATGACGTCATCGTCTTCAACCTTCCGTTCCTGGAGAAAACTGCCCCTACCGAAAATAAAATCCATTGATTGCGGGTGTTTTAAACCCCGAATCAATGTGATGATTCCTCCCCATTAAAGGCGTCCGTTTCCTCCTCGTTTCCCCTCTGGTCTATCCCTATATTTTGCCCCGAGACGAGAGAATTTCCTCGCCGGAAAACCTTCGGCCGCCGCGGTCTCCGTTCGATTCCGGCCACGGTAAGGGGTAAAACCGCCTCCCTTTTGTTCCTGTCTGTTCCTCCTGGACGTGCGACCGTCTCAAACATTTTTCCCCGTGCTTTTCCTGTCGCAGAAAGCCGCGCCAACATCTCCCGAGGCTCACCGGAGTCGAGCCATCTCCGTTCGCCCCGCGCCACCAACCCAGGAAGCGGTACCCGTAGCCTCTGTGGTTATCCGATTCGCCACGTCGCGCTCGTCGTCGTCGTCATCTCCGTTGAGCTCGAGGACCCCTGGAGCGCCATCTTCGTCATTTCCCGAGCATCTGCGCCGCCGCAACGCCATTCTCCGGCGACCTAACCGCGCGGTAAGCCCCTCCTCTCTCCTGGACCGTTAGATGTGATCAACGGTCAAGATTAGATTAGAAGGGGTACGAGATCTGATGCGTTAGATCTAGATCTGACGGCCCAAACGAATTCACTTATCCACGTCAGCGTGTGCCACTCAGCAGCCCAGTCATCAGCCTCGCCCAATCAGGATCAGCCACGTGGCACAGCCTTATTTGAATTTTTCTCCCGCTGGAATTAATTGGCAACTTTGCAGAAACACCCCTGCACTTTTGAACCATCATAACTTTTGATCCATGAAGCCAAATTTAGCAATCTTGGACTTTTTGAAAAGCCCTTGACATTTAGAATCTTTTGGCACTGGCCAAATTTAAATTTCACAAACTTAAATTTGTTCAAATTCAAATATGCTTGTTTGATGAGATTTGGCATAATTCAAATTCTACAAATCCAAAAATTGTAAATAAAATATATTTGGAAACCTTAGGATGTGTACTTTCATATCCTCTGTCCCAAAATAATAATTGAACAAATTGAATTTAGAATTAAGTTGTCTATTTGAGTATTTTTGGCATAGATTAATTTGTATAAATAATTTCAATATAGTTCCTTTTGCAAAATTGTTCCATTTGATAACCTTAAACCAGAAACAACCTTGCCCAACCATTTTGGACACCCTTGGACCATGACCATGTATTTTAGCCAAAAATCCATCATAGTAGTCCATCTAGTTATTATGTCTTACATTTTGTTTCTATTTCTTTCTACCATTGTTTGTTGTGGCCATTTTGAATCCAAGACCAAGTCCCTTGTATGTAAACCATCTAAGAGACCAAGTAGTGAACCTCAAACACTAGAACTATAGGTTTCTATCTACTCCTCCATCCCCCTATTCTTGCTTCAAGAATTCACCAAGTCAGCAAAATGGAGATCAAGACTCAAGCACAAGAATGGAACTTCAAAATCAACTTGGTGGCAACATGAAGAGCTACAAGGAAGATCAATGAAGAAGTTTTGAAGAAAATACATGGACTCCACACCTAGAAGAAACTCAAGGAAGTACAAGTGTGAAGAAATTTAGAAGAAAACATCTCCCCCTCTCTTTCTATCTTTCTTCTTATATTCTTTCCAAGTTGACTTAGTGGTATTTGTGACCATCCCATACCTAAACCAAGTAGTGAAGTGAAGATCATGAAGATTTATCAAGAACAAGAGAAGATTCACAACAAGGAGGAAACTACATGAAGGTGAACTTCCAGAAGACAAACATGTGAAGACTTGGAGCAATTCACACAAGCTGAAGAATAACAAGTTGTTTATGTCCAACCATTGACCCAAATGGAAAACCCAAGACTTAGTAATATTCTCCCTTTGATGATGAAGTTAGTAGACCTACCCTAGCCACAATGGAAAATACTAACATAGTCACTCAAATATTTTTGAAGGTGAATATGACCAAGTGCTTGCATGTATTACTTTAGTTGAAAAAGTAATATGTTTATTCCTAGTGAACTCTTGGAACTTCCTCGACAAGTAT
Source organism: Alopecurus myosuroides (assembly GCA_028641055.1). NCBI lineage: Eukaryota > Viridiplantae > Streptophyta > Magnoliopsida > Poales > Poaceae > Alopecurus > Alopecurus myosuroides. The sequence continues at coordinate 251,222,596 of CM054059.1, forward strand.
GGTTATAATAAAGTTAGATCACATCAAGCTCAACCTAGTCCATCCCAAGTAAACTCTTGGAAATCCCTTAACAAGTATGGAACCAGGAAAGAATAAATATTTCAAACCCAAACCTTGTCCTAACCAACTTGGTTAAGCCCCTTTTGATATGTTAGTTGCTATGTATGTTTTCTACACTTGTATGATTGTTTGGTAGAATGTTTGTTTATTTTGTTATTGTGTTTTCAATGAATAGATTGTACGGAGAGCAACGATCTTTTGTGAAGAGAGTGTGATATCTTCACCAACTTAAACAAGGCAAGTAACACACCATCAACTACCCATTATTTTCTATATGCATTAGTTGATTTTGAGTAGTATGCATGATAGGAAATTTTACTAAGTTATACTATGCTATGCTATTATCCTAGTAGTGTGTAGCCATCCCTTTTACCCTTGTTATTTTGATAGCCTTAGAACTTAGTGGATGCTATGCAATATTACAAATTGTTTTACTAGATGTTGAGGAAAAATTCTAAGTATAACTAAAGAATGAACCACCTGGGTGGAAGTGGTAAGACTGGGTTATGTTGAGTGTTGCCTCAGGGCCCTTGTCTAAGGGTTATTCCCCTTGAGGTTGTCACTTGAGGATGGCCACCCAGGAACAAAGAGATTACTATGTCCCTCTAAATCTAGTAGCTTCCCGTGCAGCCTTTTGACAATATGGGCTCTGTCTTGATCAATTAAGTTGTGAGGGTTCAGCCCAGGCTTGACAAGCAGATGTAGCAAAATTATAGGTGGAACGGGTCTTGCCGGTGGGTTTGGACTTCTTCTTCTGAAAGATCTCGTCTCAATTCTCTCCTTTCCATGATGCACTCCGCGTGTATAGGATGTTTGGGCTAATTGAAGACAAAGGGTGAAAGTGCACAACCTCTGCAGAGTCAACAAACTAAGATCTTAGCCGTGTCCCCGGTTATGGACAACTATGAGCAGCTGGACAAGGATTGACAGAAGAATCTCATCATCAATTTCAATAAGTAAAATTTTGACCAAGTGAAGAGTATTGTGGTGCTTAGATCTTAATCCAATGTTGCCACCCTTTTTGAAAAGAAAATTTGGTTTTACAAAAGTGATAGGAGAAAAACTGGCTTTATGCAAAACTTAGCCAAAACTCCACTTAGCCAAATAAGCATGTAGTATTAGTCTTGCCATTTATATCCACCATAGTGTTACTTGCCAATACATTAAAATTGTATTGACTCCCTTGTGGCTGCATATTCCATATTGCAGATGTTTCTGAAGACGAGTGAGGATTTCGTTTAGGATCTCGAGACTATCGCCAACATGTTTTGCCTGTGGCACATGAAGAAGATGGGCTCAATGTTGTACTATGTTTTCCGTTGTATTTCTTTCTTCTCTGCTAATCTTCTAAGACTATGCAAATTGTAATCCTATTTTGTAAAGACTGGATCATGCGATGTAATAGAATTTGATGCATTTGCATGATATTTCATTTTGTACTGTGGTGCTAGCAATTGATCCAGGGACTAGCACAAGAACACAGGTATTCCATCCTTATTAAAAGTTGGGATGCTACAAAATGGTATCAGAGCATTGTGTTTCCCATAGAATTCGAGACCCTAAGTTTGGAAAAGACCCTAGGATTGAAAATTTTCTATGTTCAAACTTTCTGGAAACAAAACAATCATATTAATTCTTCTCATATCATCTCATCTATTATTCACCTTCAAAATTTTCTAGATGACCTACCTCTTGAATACCCTCAAGGCAAGATTGTTGATGACCATACCATGAAGTGCAAGAAGTGTTCTCACCACATGGAGACCTACACTCAAGACAATTGAAGAAACTTGGAGATATACCCAGACTTCACAACAATCAAGAACACCTCATGACATGGAGAGAAGAATTTGAAGAACTCAAGAAGATATAGATGAGACCACCAATCTAGTGACCTTGTTAGAACAAACCTTAATGTGTTAGTGTATTGATCATACCAGTGAGTGTTGTATGACAATACTAGATGTTTTCCTAAAACTATGTTGTTTGGTGTGATGAATGTGTTGCTATATGTTTGTTATGTGTTGTTTGTAAGATGAGTTTCCTTGATATGCTATTTTGGATAAGTACCTTCCTTAGCCATCCTTCTAAATCTCTACTCATCCCTACTAGACCAAATCCAACACCATACTCATTCACCACCCATAGTGAGAACCATGTGGAATCATACAACCTTTACCATATTGATACACAAGCCATCCCATTTGAGGAATGCTAGTATCAAATTTCTTTCTTCTGTGTGAAGGAACAATCACATCCATGATCAATGCCAACTACCTAATAAGGACTGTCCATCCAATCAACAAGTGAAGAAAGACATGTGAACCCCAAGTTGCATGAGCTATGAAGATTTCAGAGCCAACTACACCAAGAGAAGAAATAATGAAGAAACACACCTATACAGTTTGTGTTACACAAGAGTTTTATGCAACCCACTAGTTGAGAAATGATAGTAGCTCAAGTTTGTCTTACAGATTGGAAACTTTCTGTTAGACAAGTGAGGTGTCCTAGTGTTATTAAACAAGATTCAGCAATCCAAGTACAAGGTAATGATTGAGTGCAACATGGATTGGCCCCCATGGTGACTACTCACATTATTTACTTTTTCTATGAGGAATGTTAAATCTCAGTGACATACCTATTAGAGAGACGACGATGTTAAGCCTAAACCATAGAATGGTAGAATACAATAATGACCCTATGTTAGTGAAAACATACTATTTTCGATGAGGATCAAGCCAACCTTGGAGCTATCAAGCAATGGAAGATTCTGCCTACCATGAGAGTTTCTTTAGAAATAGCATGGTGTTTGCCTTCAAGGATGAAAACAAGAAGATGGAAGATTTCCAAGGACATTAAAAGACAAAGTTGAGAGTGAACCAAGGACTTTTGATTGACCCAAAGAGTGACCCCTCAGTGTCAAAGGTAGTCCAACAGGCCTATGTTGGTCTACAGCTCTACCACGAAGGAAAGTTCTACTCAAGCCAATTCCAGATCAATCTACATTCCAATCTAATGAATTTAGACTACCCACAAAAGTTTCTTTTAAGGGTGGTAGCCCACCCAGTTGTTTTGGAATCCAATTACCCAAATCTTTCTTTCTAACCTTCCCAAATCTCGGGACGAGATTTCTTTTAAGGGTGGTAGTCTGTAACATCCCTGATTTTTGGAAAACTCAAAAATCACAAAATTTTTAAACTTTTTGTTTTCTATTAAAGCAAGCCACCAAAAACAAATAAAACTCAAAACACAAAGGTCATATTAATTGTTTTACAATGCTACTGGAATTAATATAATCTTAACATACCTCTGTTTTCTAAAACCCCTAAATAGATTTCACCTAATCAAAGATAATCTTTCACTTTAAACAACATACCTCATAAAAGGTTTTTCATATAATCCTTACCTTGAAAATGTTTTCATAGCATTTGAAACTTGAGGATTATAAAACCCTAACAATTGTTTTCACCATCATTAATATTATATCAACTTGAGAATTGTTATGTGACCACATAATGTCATATCAAACCTTAAAAAAATTGTTAAGTTGTTTTACTAGATATATGTCTTCCAATTATCCCTCAACTCCCAAATTTTTATACTAATCATTTTTATCCAACAAATTGGATATTGAAAATATATATTCAAAGAAAAGAATCAATTATATCATTTTAAACTAATGATACAGTACCAAAATGGTTGCCACAAATTTCCTTCTTAGAAAATAAACATGTTTTCAAATGGTTAAATATCAAATGTCTATCTTCCTATTTATTCACTTTAATTATTTTCTATAAAAAAAATGACATAAGTTGCTATTAGGGTTTACCCCTATTTTAAAAATATAAAATTTTGAAAATAAGTAGTGATGTCTTTCAAAAATAAGTTTTCAACATATATTATGCCACTAAAAATTTTATTGGACTAATAATTATATTTTATAATTTTCTAAATTAAAAATCACCTTAAGTTACTATTAAGGAATTATACAATTTTCAAAATTCAAAAATAAAATTATGTTGAAATGTTTACAAAAATGGTTTGGGTTTAAAGATATTAATATTACAGGAATTTAGAAATTTAATTGAGCTCATTTGGATTATTTAAACAGAAGTTATAAAATAAATAAGAAAACAGAAAATAAAAATTCTTTGATGATGTCATCAAATGACGTCATCGTCTTCAACCTTCCGTTCCTGGAGAAAACTGCCCCTACCGAAAATAAAATCCATTGATTGCGGGTGTTTTAAACCCCGAATCAATGTGATGATTCCTCCCCATTAAAGGCGTCCGTTTCCTCCTCGTTTCCCCTCTGGTCTATCCCTATATTTTGCCCCGAGACGAGAGAATTTCCTCGCCGGAAAACCTTCGGCCGCCGCGGTCTCCGTTCGATTCCGGCCACGGTAAGGGGTAAAACCGCCTCCCTTTTGTTCCTGTCTGTTCCTCCTGGACGTGCGACCGTCTCAAACATTTTTCCCCGTGCTTTTCCTGTCGCAGAAAGCCGCGCCAACATCTCCCGAGGCTCACCGGAGTCGAGCCATCTCCGTTCGCCCCGCGCCACCAACCCAGGAAGCGGTACCCGTAGCCTCTGTGGTTATCCGATTCGCCACGTCGCGCTCGTCGTCGTCGTCATCTCCGTTGAGCTCGAGGACCCCTGGAGCGCCATCTTCGTCATTTCCCGAGCATCTGCGCCGCCGCAACGCCATTCTCCGGCGACCTAACCGCGCGGTAAGCCCCTCCTCTCTCCTGGACCGTTAGATGTGATCAACGGTCAAGATTAGATTAGAAGGGGTACGAGATCTGATGCGTTAGATCTAGATCTGACGGCCCAAACGAATTCACTTATCCACGTCAGCGTGTGCCACTCAGCAGCCCAGTCATCAGCCTCGCCCAATCAGGATCAGCCACGTGGCACAGCCTTATTTGAATTTTTCTCCCGCTGGAATTAATTGGCAACTTTGCAGAAACACCCCTGCACTTTTGAACCATCATAACTTTTGATCCATGAAGCCAAATTTAGCAATCTTGGACTTTTTGAAAAGCCCTTGACATTTAGAATCTTTTGGCACTGGCCAAATTTAAATTTCACAAACTTAAATTTGTTCAAATTCAAATATGCTTGTTTGATGAGATTTGGCATAATTCAAATTCTACAAATCCAAAAATTGTAAATAAAATATATTTGGAAACCTTAGGATGTGTACTTTCATATCCTCTGTCCCAAAATAATAATTGAACAAATTGAATTTAGAATTAAGTTGTCTATTTGAGTATTTTTGGCATAGATTAATTTGTATAAATAATTTCAATATAGTTCCTTTTGCAAAATTGTTCCATTTGATAACCTTAAACCAGAAACAACCTTGCCCAACCATTTTGGACACCCTTGGACCATGACCATGTATTTTAGCCAAAAATCCATCATAGTAGTCCATCTAGTTATTATGTCTTACATTTTGTTTCTATTTCTTTCTACCATTGTTTGTTGTGGCCATTTTGAATCCAAGACCAAGTCCCTTGTATGTAAACCATCTAAGAGACCAAGTAGTGAACCTCAAACACTAGAACTATAGGTTTCTATCTACTCCTCCATCCCCCTATTCTTGCTTCAAGAATTCACCAAGTCAGCAAAATGGAGATCAAGACTCAAGCACAAGAATGGAACTTCAAAATCAACTTGGTGGCAACATGAAGAGCTACAAGGAAGATCAATGAAGAAGTTTTGAAGAAAATACATGGACTCCACACCTAGAAGAAACTCAAGGAAGTACAAGTGTGAAGAAATTTAGAAGAAAACATCTCCCCCTCTCTTTCTATCTTTCTTCTTATATTCTTTCCAAGTTGACTTAGTGGTATTTGTGACCATCCCATACCTAAACCAAGTAGTGAAGTGAAGATCATGAAGATTTATCAAGAACAAGAGAAGATTCACAACAAGGAGGAAACTACATGAAGGTGAACTTCCAGAAGACAAACATGTGAAGACTTGGAGCAATTCACACAAGCTGAAGAATAACAAGTTGTTTATGTCCAACCATTGACCCAAATGGAAAACCCAAGACTTAGTAATATTCTCCCTTTGATGATGAAGTTAGTAGACCTACCCTAGCCACAATGGAAAATACTAACATAGTCACTCAAATATTTTTGAAGGTGAATATGACCAAGTGCTTGCATGTATTACTTTAGTTGAAAAAGTAATATGTTTATTCCTAGTGAACTCTTGGAACTTCCTCGACAAGTATGGTTATAATAAAGTTAGATCACATCAAGCTCAACCTAGTCCATCCCAAGTAAACTCTTGGAAATCCCTTAACAAGTATGGAACCAGGAAAGAATAAATATTTCAAACCCAAACCTTGTCCTAACCAACTTGGTTAAGCCCCTTTTGATATGTTAGTTGCTATGTATGTTTTCTACACTTGTATGATTGTTTGGTAGAATGTTTGTTTATTTTGTTATTGTGTTTTCAATGAATAGATTGTACGGAGAGCAACGATCTTTTGTGAAGAGAGTGTGATATCTTCACCAACTTAAACAAGGCAAGTAACACACCATCAACTACCCATTATTTTCTATATGCATTAGTTGATTTTGAGTAGTATGCATGATAGGAAATTTTACTAAGTTATACTATGCTATGCTATTATCCTAGTAGTGTGTAGCCATCCCTTTTACCCTTGTTATTTTGATAGCCTTAGAACTTAGTGGATGCTATGCAATATTACAAATTGTTTTACTAGATGTTGAGGAAAAATTCTAAGTATAACTAAAGAATGAACCACCTGGGTGGAAGTGATAAGACTGGGTTATGTTGAGTGTTGCCTCAGGGCCCTTGTCTAAGGGTTATTCCCCTTGAGGTTGTCACTTGAGGATGGCCACCCAGGAACAAAGAGATTACTATGTCCCTCTAAATCTAGTAGCTTCCCGTGCAGCCTTTTGACAATATGGGCTCTGTCTTGATCAATTAAGTTGTGAGGGTTCAGCCCAGGCTTGACAAGCAGATGTAGCAAAATTATAGGTGGAACGGGTCTTGCCGGTGGGTTTGGACTTCTTCTTCTGAAAGATCTCGTCTCAATTCTCTCCTTTCCATGATGCACTCCGCGTGTATAGGATGTTTGGGCTAATTGAAGACAAAGGGTGAAAGTGCACAACCTCTGCAGAGTCAACAAACTAAGATCTTAGCCGTGTCCCCGGTTATGGACAACTATGAGCAGCTGGACAAGGATTGACAGAAGAATCTCATCATCAATTTCAATAAGTAAAATTTTGACCAAGTGAAGAGTATTGTGGTGCTTAGATCTTAATCCAATGTTGCCACCCTTTTTGAAAAGAAAATTTGGTTTTACAAAAGTGATAGGAGAAAAACTGGCTTTATGCAAAACTTAGCCAAAACTCCACTTAGCCAAATAAGCATGTAGTATTAGTCTTGCCATTTATATCCACCATAGTGTTACTTGCCAATACATTAAAATTGTATTGACTCCCTTGTGGCTGCATATTCCATATTGCAGATGTTTCTGAAGACGAGTGAGGATTTCGTTTAGGATCTCGAGACTATCGCCAACATGTTTTGCCTGTGGCACATGAAGAAGATGGGCTCAATGTTGTACTATGTTTTCCGTTGTATTTCTTTCTTCTCTGCTAATCTTCTAATACTATGCAAATTGTAATCCTATTTTGTAAAGACTGGATCATGCGATGTAATAGAATTTGATGCATTTGCATGATATTTCATTTTGTACTGTGGTGCTAGCAATTGATCCAGGGACTAGCACAAGAACACAGGTATTCCATCCTTATTAAAAGTTGGGATGCTACAAGATATCAATCAAGTTCTATCCTTTCGAGTAGAAGAGTTGGCCCGAGTACAATTGGCGGGAACAATTGGCGGGAACCTACTCGGGGCAGAAAGTCAAAGGAGCCGTTCTGACACAGGATCCCGCGTATCCTGGGTCCGTACTTGGCAGCATTCGAACTACTGTTCATCTGGGACCGGCCTGCCTGACAGTGACAGCATGGAAGCAGGCCGTGGCAGGATAAGGGGGGCCTACTCTGTGCCTAGGTACAGTGATACCAGTCTGTCCCCTAGTTTTGCCCAACGACTTTCCAGATGAAGCCAAGGTTAGGAACCAAAGCTGTCAGCGGGAACCCGGAAGAAGGACGGTGTGCACACTATGTCGACACTTGTCCATGTTTGGACGTATCCGGCTGGGCACCAGGTATATAAGGTGCCCCGCCGCCTCCTGCGCGAGGCATGCTCACATCGATCGCATACTGGGTCACGCATAAACCCTAGAACCCTAAGTTCTTGACCTAGCTCTACTCGGAGAGAGGAGAGTGGCTACTCGGTAGCGATATCATTTGTACTGTGGCTACTCGGAGAAACATCATAATACATATAGAGAGGCAGGAGTAGGGGTTTTACCTCCTCACGAGGGCCCTAAACCTGGGTAGATCGTATTGTTTGCAGTGTATTGTTCTTACCTCACGCGGCTACTCGTCGCGTGATCCCTCCCCGGACACCTCCAGCGTCCTTCGTCCCCACATCTTTAGCCATCCCATGGCATCTGCCGTGACACCACCACGACACTCAATCATCTCACCCTCCGAGACAAGTACAAGGGTCAATATAAAGTGAACACCACCAACAGACAAGGTATGAATATTTGTCACATTTTCATTCAGTTGTTCGCACCCCACCTCATAATTTTCATCTTCGAAATATTCTGCATGTTCCTGATGCACCCAAAAACTTGCTATTTGTCCATCGTTTTACACTTGATAATCATGTTTTCATTGAATTTCATCCTTCCTTCTTTTTGATCAAGGATCAGGATACGAGGAACATAATTCATAGAGGATGTTGTGTTGGCGGTCTATACCCACTTATTTCTTCATCAGTATCATGTACTCAGAAGTATGCGTTTTCCGCCACGAAGCCATCTCATTCCAAGTGGCATAGTAGTTTAGGTCATCCCTCTTTTGCTATTGTTAGGAGAATCATTAGTAAAAATAAACTTCCTCATGTTAGAACCAAGAGTCTTCAGTCTATTTGTGATCCTTGTCAACAAGCTAAGAGCCATCAATTACCTTATCCTATCTCCACTAGTGTTTCCACAGTTCCCCTTTAATTAGTCTTTTCTGATGTATGGGGACCTGCACCCACTTCTGTTGGTAGGCATGATTACTATGTAACCTTCATTGATGATTATAGTAAGTTTACATGGATTTATCTTCTGAAAAAGAAATTTGATGTGTTTTCTGCCTTTGTCAATTTCCAAAAACTTGTTGAAAGGAAACTTGATAGCAAGATTCTCACCATTCAATCAGATTGAGGAGGAGAGTATGAAAAGTTGAATTCTTTTTTCGAAACACAAGGCAATGCACACCATGTGTCTTGTCCTCATGCTCACCAACAGAATGGCTCCGCTGAAAGAAAACATAGACATATTGTAGAAGTTGGGCTCGCTCTTCTAGCACATGCATCTATGCCTCTCAAATTTTGGGATGAAGCATTTCTTACAGCAACATACTTGATTAACATGCTCCCTAGTAAAGTCATAGACTATGATACTCCAGTTCATCGGTTGCTTAACACCATGCCAGATTATTCATCTCTTCGAGTCTTTGGCTATGCATGTTGGCCCAACCTTCGCCCCTATAACAAACGCAAACTCGCTTTTCTCTCTAAACGTTGCGTTTTCCTAGGATATAGTCCTCTTCATAAGGGTGTTAAGTGCCTCGATGTATCAACTGGTCGTGTCTATATTTCTCGTGATGTAGTGTTCGATGAGTCTATCTTTCCCTTTGAACATCTACATCCCAATGCTGGATCCCTACTCCGCAAAGACATTCAACTTCTTGATTCCTCTTTGCATTCTTTTGAGCATGGGGCCGAACAAACTAATGATTCCATATTGACTAATATTCCATCAAGATATGTTGTTCAGCCTATGCAGGAAACATGAGAAATTTGATGCAAAATGATGAAAACTTGAGCCAAAACACTAATCAAGATTTTATGTCACAAGATGACGAAAATGGCTCTGAAAGCGATGCAGATTCTCTGCCAGAATCTGCCTCAGATCATGTGCAGTAGCAGGAAAATCAGGGGCAGGGATCCCCCTCGGATCAGCCGCCCGCCTCGCCTTCAGCGCCCCGACCACCTCTGCCGCGCGCTCTGCGCCCCGCCACACGACAAACCGCGCGGGCCACCCGATCAACCGCGCGGGATCTTCTGCATCGCCTCCCCCCGCCTCAGCCGGCCCCATGGCGGGGCACACAGATCCAACCGGATCTTCTGCGGTCCACCCGACCGGATCTCCTGCGCAGCTGACTGGATCTTCTACGCCTGCGCGCCGTGTCAACCCCCATGCACGTGATGCGTCTGTCAAAGCTATTACTCGCGCTGATCGTGGGATTTCTTAGCCAAGAATTTACAAAGATTGTACGGTTCGATGGTGTTTGTCAGCCTCAACAGAAGAACCAGTAAATCTCACAGATGCTCTAGCTCACAAATATTGGAAACATGCAAAATATGCTCGCAGATCAGCGCGTTCCTGATGGTCTTGAAAAATAAGACATGGCACTTGGTTCCTGCAAAATAAGACATGGCACTTGGTTCCTGCATGTTCCGGAACAAATGTGAAAGATTGTCGTTGGGTTTATAGGATTAAAAGGAAAGCAGATGGCACAATTGATCGTTACAAAGAAAAATTGGTTGCCAAAGGATTCAAACAGAGATATGGCATCGATTATGTGGATACTTTTAGTCCAGTTGTTAAAATTGCGACTATACATCTCGTTCTATCCGTGGCTGTTACACGTGGATGGAGTCTTCGTCAGCTGGATGTAAAGAACACGTTCTTACATGGTGTTCTGGAAGAGGAGGTCTATATGCGTCAACCACCTGGGTATGAGGACAAACAAAAACCAGATCATATATGCAAACTAGACAAAGCACTCTATGGGTTAAAACAAGCACCTCGAGCATGGTATTCTCGTCTTAGTTTTCAGCTCACCAAACTTGGATTTATTGCCTCCAAATCGGATACATCTTTATTCATATATCATAAGCCACATGTTACTATCTACATGCTTATCTATGTTGATGACATTATAGTTTCCAGATCTTCAGATGATGCCACTGATACTTTGCCTAGTGTTTTGAATACAGAGTTTGCTCTCAAAGATCTTGGAGAGCTTTACTTCTTTCTTGGCATGGAAGTACAAAACACTCCTGATGGTCTTGTTTTGCACCAAGAAAAATATGCTCGAGATGTGCTTGCACGTGTCAACATGACACACGCAAAACCCGCTCCAACTCCTTATCCTCCTCAGAAAAGGTCACAACTCATGAAGGTACATTATTGAGACCCGAGGATAGTACACATTATAGAATCATGGTTTGAGCATCGCAATACTTGACTCTTACACGTCCTGATATCTCATATGTTGTCAACAAGGTTTGTCAGTATTTACATGCTCCTACTACACTCCATTGGACTGCTGCTAAGCGTATATTACGTTATATCAAAGGCATAGTTAGTGTTGGTTTGACTTTTAACAAGTCTTCCTCCATGTTGGTTAGTGTATTTTCTGATGCTGATTGGACATGCTGTCTTGATGATAGACGGTCAACAGGAGGATTTGCAATTTTTCTTGGTCCTAATCTCATATCTTGGAGTGCCAAGAAGCAAGCAACAATGTCGAGATCAAGTACTGAAGCTGAATATAAATCACTTGCCAATGCTACAACAGAAATTATTTGGGTGCAATCCCTTCTTGAGGATCTTGGGATTAAGCTGCAACAAGCACCGTGTTTATGGTGTGATAATTTGGGAGCAACATATCTATCAGCCAATCCTGTTTTCCATGCACGAGCTAAACACATTAAGATAGGTTTCCATATTGTTAGAGAGAGAGTCTTAAAGAAGCAATTAGAGATTCGTTTTATTTCTTCTAAAGATCAAGTGGCTGATGGGTTTACTAAACCATTGCCACTTTAAATTTTTTAGGAATTTAAACATAATCTCAACTTGAGTATGTTGTGATTAAGGGAGGGTATTAGACATATCAATTGTACTCAAGTCGGTTGACATATAAAACCGACTTGAAACCCTCTAGGACTCTTTCCTTGTAATTCCTTGAGCCGCAATGCTCCTCTAATATAAATAGAATCACGCGGCTCGGTATGTGGTACCGAGTAGAAACACTTCCGTCGATTTGACATTACATATATTAATTAATAAAGATAGTTTCCTAAATATTAAACTAAAAGAGGGAGAGTGCAAAGAAAATCATGCTCGTCCTCCCACTCTATGAGATATGGAATAAGTCAAAAGTTTGCATGTAATTGTGGTATAAAAAATGCTCCGATTTTTTTTGACAATTAATACCATGATATATTTTAAGTTAGTCACATGATAGAGATACATGAGCTGACTACAATAATTACAAAATAAAGTCTAAAAGATATTAGGAAATCTTCGAGATCTTCAAACTATTTCTTCTTCCATGAAAAATCTTGTATTTTTCTGAAGACGACCATTAAACATAGAACAAATCATAAACCTATAAACACCAACGAGGGTTCTCTCATAATTTTCTTGACCTGCAATGCGAAGGCCGTGAGCATGAAAACAGGAATCAAAGTAATCAACCAACATCAGCAGGAGTACCAACACCAGTATTGCAGGAAGAAAACAACCGAACAATCTGATCAGCATCGCTGGAAGCCGAGAGTACGGATCACCACTGTCGAGGACGTAGCAACCGGGACAAATATTGCAAGGACAATCCTCCTCACGACAACCATGAGAAAATATCCAAAACCGATCCGATGAAGCAAAATCTAAAGGATCATATCTAGACAAAATGAATCTTCTAATACCACCGTTGACATCAAGAAGAAGATCTCGCCGTCGAACAACGGGCAAGAGATCACTTATTGCAAACGATACCAACTCCATTGATGAAGAAGACGACTAACAAAAATCCTAAACTAATCTATTAAAAACTACTCCCTCCATTCCTGAATGTAAGGCCTATAGTTTTCTGCACGAATATTAAGACATGGGTATTTGGCACACGATAGACTCATTTTCTCTTACAAAAAAATCGCGAGAGGGAGTCCCTACTTCACAAATTGAACACAATATGTCAAATACCTATGGAACACATTTGTGGATGGCTAATATTGTCCTTAAATCGTAATAAACCATATATTTTGGAAATGTTCTCAAAAAACTATAGTGCTTACATTCAGGAACGGAGGGAGTATATTTTTAGTGAAAACTTAACTCATAGACAATTTCTCCAACAAACCCGGACGGAGGAGAGAGGAACCAACTATGGAATATGGAGGAGGAACAAGCGGCGGTCGACGGAGCTCTCTACAGAGACGTTGCGTGTTCTCGATACACTCTTTATTTAAAAAATGTTCAGGATCTCGTTGCTGCGAACATAGTACATCTCGGTCGTTTGTGATGTATAAAATCCCTTTTATACTCCACCAACCCATGTGGATGTGGGCTTCAACCTTTGTGTGGGCTTGTGTGTGGGCGTAGACTTTGTGTGGATTTGCATTTTATATTTGTAATTGTGAAAAATGTAAAGCACGTTGGTATGTGGTGCCGTGGACTGAGCGGCTGCGGGTAATTTTCGTGGTAACTATGGTGTGGTAAAAAGTATGACCTATATAAATAATCATACCAAGAAAATGATAAATACATATGGAATCTTGATGGTATTTTTCTCGATGAGCAAAAATATGCAAGTACGGTCGCACAAAAAATGCTAACCAAACAAGGAAAAAATAGAAATATATACATATAATCCAGATTTACACTTTTAATAATGAGGTAGTGGAAATCAACGCATCGATTATTATTGGTCCAGCTCATTTTACCAAAGATGAAGAATTGAGATTATTACTTGTTATTTTGTGGTGATCCAAATTCACTTATGCTGATAAAAGGCCGAACTTCTGACGAGTAGAGTGGAGCGTCTCGAGTTGGAGTTGGATTCACCCTTGCCGACCTAGTTAGGTCAGGACCGCCTTTATATACCTCATGTAAGCCGCCGGTTTGGAACAAGTGCAAGTTGTAAATCCCCGGCGTATGAAACACACCCAAAAATAGTGATGTTCTGCTGGCTGGCGCTCGTGGTATAAACACCGGGACCAGAAATCTGATGGAAAAAGCACGGTCAATATACACTATTTCAGAAGATCATAAGAACAAGAGGGGCATCGAGGAAGTCTTATAAGTCCAGAAGAGGGAGATAGCCATGAGGAAACCCGGAGGGAGGCCACCAGGGGCCCACACCATGCCTGCCCCCCCCTTGGACGCACCTAGGGGTGGTGTGGCCACCCTGGCCCACCTATGGCCGTATCCTTTCGCGTACTTGACCCCCCGGGAACCCTAAGACTCGCAGAACCATCGAGGAAATATTCCGCCGCCTCCTCGGGACGGAAAACAACAAAGAGAGAAAAGCTCTCTGGCAGGGAGAAATCTGTCGGGGAAATTCCTCCCCGGAGAAGGGAAATCATCGTCATCGTCACCGTCATCGCTCCAGGAATCATCAAGATAGTTGTCGTCATCATCATCATCACCAACACCATCACCCTCACCATCCATCTCCATCCCGCTGTAACAATTAGGGTTCTGTATCGTTGTTCTTCATTAGATATCTCTCCCGGTGTGTGTTACTTGTTATTAGTTTATGCTTGTGAGATTTATCGGTGTTTGCACTTTATGACCAGATTGTTATTCATCATTATATGACCTCTGATCATTATCCATATGGTGTCTTGTGAGTAGTTCGTTTAGTTCTTGAGGACATGGGAGAAGTCAAGATGTTAGTAGTAGAAATTATGTTGAAGTAATACCTAGTGGTTTGATATTTAAGTTGTGGTGTTATTCTTCTAGTGGTGTCATGTGAACCTCGACTACATATTACTTCACCTTTATGGGCCTAGGAGGATGCATTGTGTATTTGTCTACTAATTGTGGGGTTGCCGGAGTGACAGAAACCTAAACCCCCGTTAGGAAACCGATGCACGAGGGAGTGTAGGATCCCAAAGTTTAAGGTTGTGGTTAGATTTATCTTAATTACTTTCTTATATTTACGGATGCTTGCAAGGGGTTTAATCACAAGTATGTATTAGTGCTAGTTGGGCGGTGCATTAGCATAGGTTCACCCACACAACACCTATAAAAACAATAAATATTAATCAACTGTATGAAATGAAAGCGCTTGACGAAATTCCCACATGTCCTCGAGAACGTTTGGTAATCATAAGTAGAATAACCGGCTTGTCCTCTGCTCTCAAAAGGATTGGGACACTTGCTGCAATTATATTTACTGTCTTTTATTTACTCGCACTTTATTTATGTCGCACCCCGGTTTCTAGAGGATACTCATCGCACGAACTAGAAGTCAGGTGCTTGGATTATGGGGCATACCTGCTCCCACGTCCCAGCTTCCTGGTAGGCCTGCGCTTATGCGCGACAACACAAGCCCTGCTCCCACCGTCGAAGTAAACTATCCGCTAGGAACCTAAGGCACTACTGTCGACGTACTTCATATTCAAGCACGCACTGTACGTCAACAGCTTTGAACGAAATGATAGCACAAACTGTCTCTAAGACACAAAAGAATGAAATAAGTTTGCAAATAGCCTTCACTAAGGCAGAGATAGCAAAACACTCATCCAGAGGACACATGTCCCAACATATCATCCATTACATCAGCGGAAGCAATCAAATGGGTCTGAGTACAGACAAATCCAAGGCTTAAGAAGCCGGAGAAAATAACGAAAAACGAGGCCCATCCACGTAGGTCCTGGATCCTGCCCGGGGTCCAGCCAACTACTCGTCTGCAGTGTCGTCGAACTCCACAAAGTAGCCATCCTGGTGATCATCGTAGCCGTAGTCGTACTCTGCGTAAACCACAGCCCCAACGGGGTCAGTACATCCAAGTACTGGCAAGCAAGACTCACACTTCATCAAGGAGTTACCCGTCAACACAAGCATTGATGCTTGGGGATCAACGGAAGAAGATAGGTATAATAAAAGCTGCAGCGGACTGCTCTAACCAACTACAGAGATAACTACTTGTGTCCGGCTAATAGAAAAGATAAGATCGAGGAATTGTAACCAACTGAAAGATAACTTCAAACAAACCCATCCTGGATCTCGCCCCTTATCCGAAGAAGCAATCCGAGGATAACTCACGCGGTTGTAATAAGGTGAATCAAGTTATTGTGTGAATAACCTATTACTAGTCAAGTTATTAGTCATTGGGTGAAACATGGTTATCATTATGTTTAAGTTGTCCTGAGTACTTGTTAGCCAGTACTTTCACCAAGTAATCCATAACCGCGGAAAACACGGCTTCTCGAGAAGATTTATCCCTGCAGGGGTGCACCATAGTAACCGTACACGTAAGAATATCCCGCCAGATGGGAATCAAACCCACCAAGCGAGACACTCAACACAACCAACTGTTCTTCGCATCAAGCCCAAAGCACCGCGTGCTGTGCGTGCGCGGCTAATCGAGCCCCCCGAAGAAAAGGAGGACCCTCATAGCACTGGAAGACCACGCCGCCCTAAATGCCGACTACAAAAGTTCCACCCTGGCCTCGGGTTCGTACCTGCATATGATGCAGCAAATGGAAAGCCCGAACTAGTACGGCGATTTGGACGAGATGCGAATCGAGTCAAGTTGAGGGGGGCGCCCATACTCGCTTCCCACATGCGGGTAGTGCGCTCATCATGGATCAGTAGACAAGACCCTTTTCCTATTAGGGTCGACACTAGCAGGCCTCAAAACCACAAAGGGCCTCCTGCCGGTGCCTTATCATCAAGTTATTATTAATAGCAGCATTGACAGGATTGATTGATTAACATTCGAGCCCCCGGAACGGTAACAGATAATAATAGCACGATAATAAAAGAAGTAACCGACAACAGGCTCGAGCAAAAGCAACCCTAAGCATGCTAGATAAGAACAGGCACAAACAAAGGCTGTGGGTATGGAGGTGAGGCAATATCATTGGCTCAGGGAATCATGTGATGGGTTCGGAGAATAGCAACGATACATAGGGCTAGCAATAGTAGACAAAAGGATAGTATCGACAACAAGTGTGGAAGAGAACTCGATGATTCATGTGAGTGATAACTTGCCTGGAAGCTCAGCAGCCGGGTACTGGGCTAGGTCCTGGGTAGTGGTGTCGTAAGGCTCGTCGGTACCAACGTCGTCGTCTAAGCGAGAAGAAGCAAAAACAACAACGAAGGAAGACGGGCAATCAATACATGGCATAGGTGCACAAACATGGGATGATGCATGTCATGTTCAATGGATGCACCAAAGTAAACTACTTGATATGAAACACAAGTTTAAATGATTCCATATGCAAAGGTTGCATATGGAAGCCCATGCTTTAGAGTTGAATTAATTGTTCTATCACTAAGCATCATGTGTAAGTGACTTAGTATGATGCATGCATGATGAAGAACAAGAATATAACAAGTTTTAAATGCAATTAGAATGATAGTTAACCATTTTAGAAAACATTAATAAGTTTGGAAAAATATTGTTACTTAATGGTGTTGAACAAGTAATTGTTGTTTTCATCAAGTTAAAGTGTGCAAAACAAATAACAAAGTTGATATTTCAAAAGGTTATCAAATTTTAGTTGGATTACATGTTTCACATTTTGAAATTGGACTTTGGATTAATTAATTATGAATTAAACAATTTTTAATTGCATTAATCAAGATTTAAATTGTTTAGGCAATTTAAATTATTCAAACCAGAAAACAAAATTTATATTTGGAAAGTACATGAAAAGTTGATTGAAAAACATATTTGGTTTGTGAAATTTGGAATTTTTATGAACAAGTTATGAATTTTGCAAATTTAAGGGAATTTGACAAGAATTCAAATTTTGCACCAATTTAAAATATTCAAAACAGTAAACAAATTTTATATTTGGATAGAACATTTAATTTGGTATTGAAAACATATTTAAAAAGTTAATTTTGGAGTTAAAATGAATTTGTTATGCATTTTAGAAGTATAGGGTGCAATCTGCCATTTTAATGCCTCTAGGGACTTAGGAAAAAAATTTCCAGGGGCTAGAAATAAGGGCCAGGGGCCTAGTGGTGATTTGCTAAACATTCCAGCACCAAACCATTGTAAAAATAAAACTTGGTTTTATTTGGGAGAGAGGGGACTTGATCCCTCCACCTCCTGGTTGATGCAAAGGAACACCACCACTAGGCTAATGCGGTTTTTGTTGGTGGGACTGCACCTCTGAACAGGTTAAGGTGTTGGTACTGGCTGTACCGAATTAAAACAGAAAAAGAGCAGGAAAAGAGTGGGGCTGGGAATCGAACCCGCAACCTCTGGCTTCATTGCGCGCGCATCAAACCAGCAGGGTATCGCTGCGTCTGTTGATGGTTAAGGTGCTGGTGGGGTTTTGGAGTTTGCAAACGCTGTGTTAACTGAACCTGCAAGCACACGATCTTCAGATCGTTACAGACATGAACGAACAGAGGGCACTCGAGGTGATCTTCCTGGAAGAAATCGGTGACCGATCCGCAGGAAAAAGGAGAGGGAAGGAGTGGGAATGGAAAGAAGATGGTACCGGCTTCGCGTGGGGGTCCTCGGGATGGCCGGAGGCGGACAGGTGCGACGACGATGTGCTCCGGCGGCGATGGCCGTGGCACAGCAGCCGAGGATGATCTCCTCGAGGCGGCGGCGGCTGGGGAAGATAGGAGGGGGAGAGGAGCGACTAGGGTTAGGGTTTAGCTCGGGAGGGGAGAGGAGGAGATAAATAGGAGGGGGGAGGACCATCGAGTGGTGGAGGGAGGGGCTCCTGTCGCTGTCCTCCATTGCGTCACCTCCTGTACGGAGGTAGAAGAGGAGGTAACGGGCCAACACAGGTGGGCTGGGCCTAGTTGCTGCTGCTCCTCTCCTTTTCTTTATTCTTTCTATTTTTTTTTGTAGCAAATGCTTTTGGAAGAAATAGATAGGTTTTAACTTAGATAAAATTTTGGAAAAAATTGGATAAGCTTCTTAGGTGAAAAGAAACCACTTGGTAGTTTTGGTTTTCAAAATTACAAATGTTTGATTGCTGTTTCAAAATTGAACCAAATTAAGTGAAAATTGCCATAGCAATTAATATTTAGAAAATAGGGTGTTTTCAATAGGGTTTCCCCTAGGGTTTAGTATGTTTTTGAAGAATACCAAGTTGTGATAACTTCATGGATTCAAAGGATTGATGATTTGAGAATTGTTTTGAGTTTGGGAAAGACTTGGAAATAATTGATTAAATTGAGCAATTGATTTTAGCAACAACTTAAAAGGTGAATTATAATGAGTTGCTTGAAAACAAAAGAGGTTTTTAGTTTGCACTTCTTTATTTGAAAGGTTGTAATAGACAAGTGTGAAAACAGAAGTTGATAACAAGTTTAAATTTCATATGAAAACAATGCAAACAGAAATAAATATGAGGATGATGATATGATGCATTGCTTAAATAAAAACAACAAGTAAAACAACTAAGGGTTTTCACACTTGGATGTTACAAAACGCCCCCCCTTGAAGGAATCGCGCCCCGAGATTCCTACGGAGAAGTGAAAAGGTCCGGATACTTCTTGCGAAGATCCTCTTCGGTCTCCCACGTTGCCTCTTTATCGGAATGATGCGACCATTGGACTTTCAAGAACTTGGTGCTCTTGTTGCGAGTCTTACGCTCGGTCTCATCGAGAATTCGAATAGGGTGCTCCTCATAAGATAGATCATCTTGCAGTTCAATGGAATCATGATCAACTGCACGATCTGGATCTTTGAAACACTTCTTGAGTTGTGACACGTGGAACACATCGTGCACTTTGGATAGTTTTTCTGGAAGTTCAAGACGATAAGCATTCTCTGCACGTCTTGCGAGGATGTTGAAAGGGCCAATGTATCTTGGTGCAAGCTTTCCTTTCACACCGAAACGATGAGTACCTCTGAGGGGAGTTATACGGAGATATGCCTTGTCACCAGGTGCATAGACCATATCCCTGTGCTTGCTATCATAATAGCTCTTCTGACGAGATTGAGCAATCCTGAGATTGTCACGAATGATACGAACTTTCTCCTCGGCTTCCTTAACAATGTCAGGGCCTAAGAGTGAACGTTCACCAGCTCCAGACCAATTGATTGGGCTCCTGCATCTGCGACCATACAGTGCCTCAAATGGTGCCATGCCTAGGCTTGCCTGGTAGCTGTTGTTGTAGGAGAATTCAGCATATGGAAGGCAATCCTCCCATTTCATGCCAAAGGAGAGACCACATGCTCTGAGCATATCCTCGAGAATCTGATTGACTCTTTCGACTTGCCCCTGAGACCGAGGGTGGTAAGCTGTGCTGAACAGAAGTTTGGTGCCCAATGCTTCTTGAAAGCTCTTCCAGAAATGAGAAGTGAAGATACTTCCACGGTCTGAGCTTATTTCCAATGGAACACCATGAAGGGGAACAATCTTTGCTGTGTAGAGCTCTGCTAACTGGCTAGCTGAGATAGTTTCCTTTACAGCATAGAAGTGAGCAACCTTAGTGAGACGATCAATAACAACGAAGATTGCATCGTTGCCCTTCTTGGACTTTGGAAACCCAGTAACGAAGTCCATTTCAATCATGTCCCACTTCCACTCAGGAATTTTCAGAGGTTGGAGTAGACCTGCTGTCTTCTGATGGACTGCCTTAACACGTTGACAAACGTCGCATTCAGAAACGTATTGAGCAATTTCACGTTTCATGCCAGACCACCAATACAGAGTCTTGAGATCCTGGTACATCTTTGTACTTCCAGGGTGAATGGATAGGGGAGTTTCATGAGCCTCCTTGAGAATGATATCCTTGAGACTTTGAACCTGAGGAACTGCAATGCGTCCTTCAAAGAACACAGTTCCTTTGTCATCAATAGAGAAGGACTTGAACTTATCACTGCCCTCTTTGATTTGCTCTACCATCTTCTTGATTTCATTATCACGAAGTTGTTCAGAACGAATCTTGTCCTCGAGAGTTGGACTGGCTGTCAAGCTAGCAAGATAGCCTTGAGGAACAAGACCAAGGTTCAGCTTCTGGAATTCTTCATGAAGTGGAGGTTGGCTTTCCATGATCATGAGATTATTGCAATAGGATTTGCGACTGAGAGCATCGGCCATAACATTAGCCTTGCCTGGAGTGTAAGAAATGGTGAGATCAAAGTCTTTAATCTTCTCAATCCATCTCCTTTGCCTGAGGTTCAGATCTGGCTGAGTGAAGATGTATTTCAGACTCTTATGATCGGAAAAGATTTCAGTTTTGTTACCCAACAAGTATTGTCTCCATTTCTTGAGGGCAAACACAACTGCTGCAAGTTCAAGATCATGTGTGGGATAGTTTTGCTCATGTGGGTTCAACTGACGTGAAGCATAAGCCACAACTTGACGTTCTTGCATAAGAACTGCTCCTAGACCTTGAAGAGATGCATCGCAGAATATCTGGAAAGGTTTGGTAGTGTCGGGGCCAACTAGAACAGGTGTGGAAGTGAGTTTAGTCTTCAGGTGGTTGAAACTCTCATCACATTGTGGAGTCCAAACGAACTTTTTGTCCTTCTTTGTGAGATCAGTGAGAGGTTTAGCAATCTTGGAAAAGTTTTGGACGAAACGACGGCAATAGCTAGCCAAGCCAAGAAAGCTTCTAACTTGCTTCACCGTCTTAGGGGGTTTCCAATCAACAATTGCCTTAACCTTTTCAGGATCAATGGCAATGCCTTTGGCAGAGATGATATGACCAAGATATGCAACTTCTGGAATCCAGAACTCACATTTGGAGTATTTGGCATATAGACGATGCTCGCGGAGTTTCATGAGAGTGAGACGAAGATGTTCTCCATGCTCCTCCTCGGATTTGGAGTAGACTAGAATGTCGTCAAGATATACCACAACGAACTTGTCGAGGTATTCGTGGAAGACAGAATTCATCAGTCGAGAGAAGGTCGCCGGTGCATTGGTGAGACCAAAGGACATGACGGTGTATTCATATAGACCGTAGCGAGTGGTGAAAGCTGTCTTAGGAATATCTTCCTTTCTGATCTTTATCTGATGGTACCCCATCCTCAAATCCAACTTTGAGAATATTGAGGCTCCAGCAAGTTGATCAAAAAGATCATCGATACGAGGAAGTGGATACTTGTTCTTGATGGTTTTCTCGTTGAGAGGACGATAGTCAACCACGAGTCTCTTAGTTTGGTCCTTCTTGGCTACGAACAGAGTTGGGCAACCCCAAGCGGAGGAATTAGGCTGAATGTAACCTTTCTCCATATACATATCGATTTGCTCCTTCAACAACTTCAGTTCAGGAGGAGCTATCTTGTATGGATGCTTAGAGATTGGAGCAGTACCTGGTTCAAGCTCGATCACGAACTCAACTGCTCTGTCCGGAGGCATCCCTGGCAACTCTTCTGGAAAGACGTCAGGGAATTCACAAACCACCGGAACATTTTCAATTGCAGGAAGGGGTTTGGCATCGAGGTTGAACAGCTGAACAGAACTTGATCCATATGGAGAATAGACTATCTGGCCTGAAGTGTGGGAGAGAGTTATTGACTTTTGAGCACAGTCAATCGTAGCTTTATTGGCCTTCAACCAATCCATGCCAAGGATGACATCAATGTCTGAATTGCCAAGCAGAATGAGGGAAGCAAGGAATATGTGACCTCCAATTAAGATCTGATTCTCATGACTGATCTTGGAAGTTTGCATAGTTGCTCCAGGAGAGTTTACTACTAGCGGGGAACCCAAACCAACAAAAGGTAGTTTAACTGCTGTAGCAAAGATCTTTGACACGAACGAATGCGATGCTCCGGTATCAAACAACACTTTAGCTGGGTTAGAGTTTACGGGTAATGTACCGAGAACAACGTCGGCAGATTCCTCAGCTGTGTCAACCTTGACGTGGTTCACCCTTGCGGTCCTCCCAACAGGCCTGTTGTTGGTGTTGAAGGCCTTATGCGGAGGAGCGCGGACCATCGCCTGGTTGGTGTTGGGGCGAGGTGGTGGAGAAGGCAGCATCCTCTGAGTGCACTTATCTGCGTAGTGCCCAGTCTCCTTGCACTTGAAGCAAGTGACGACACGCGGAGGATCTGGCCTTGGCTGCGCCACTGGAAACCTCTGCCCATGCATCTGAGCTGGGTTGGGTGGGCGGGGACCAAAGCCTGGAGAAGCTTGGGCATTTGGAGCCCTAGTGACAGCACTGTTTGGCACCCAGATGCGGCGCTTCTGCGGAGGGGTGGTCATGTTGGAGGAGGAACCACCCTCACGCGAGTGCTTGCGCGACTCTTCGAACGCCTTGCGCCCATTCTCCTCATTGAGCGCGGTGTTCACGAGCTCGACGAAGTCCTTGCACTTGATGTTTGTGAGAGCGTACTTCAGTTCCGGGTTAAAACCTCGGCGGAACCTTGCCATCTTCTTGGTCTCAGTAGACACCTCGTCTCCAGCATACCGAGCGAGGCGATTGAACTCGTTCTGGTAGCCGATGACGTCGAGCTTGCCCTGCTTCAGCGAGCAAAACTCTTCACGCATCCTCTCCATGAGACCATCGGGGATGTGGTACTTCAGGAAAGCCTCCTTGAAGCAACCCCAAGTGATAGGATAGCCAGCTCTCATGGCCTGGTAGTTCTCCCACCACGAGGCTGCCTGACCCTTCAGCAGGTAAGCAGCATAGTTGACCTTGTCCTCTTCCGCAACATGAGCAATCTCCAGGGCTCTTGCTACGTCACGGATCCAGTCATCAGCATCCAGCGGCTCGCGTGTTGCCACGAAAGCCTTGGGACCCACACTGAGGAAGTCCTTGATGGTGACCCTTGGAGCAGTCTGGTGGTGGTTGTTCTGGTGGTTCTGAACCTGGACCATCTGAGCCATGACCTGAGTCATCTGAGTCAAGAGCTCAGCGATCGGCGGTGGCTCAGGCGTGTTCCTTGTTGGAGGCATCCTGAACAGAAATGCATTTTAGCACAACAATAGGAAGGGATAAACTCAGCAACCGAAAGAGAGATTATTCCGACGCATGAATAGATAACCAACAGGTACATCATGAGTTCAAATACATCAGAATATCCAACAGACCAATACATGGTTCGAAAACGAAAGGATAAACTAGACACAGCTAGTAACGGATACATCGGTACTCCCATGCTCATCACGCAGGACGGCGGTGAGTAGTACGACGAGAGATACGGTGAGGAGGAACCCCACGGAAGTAGGTATCACGACGATCCATGTAGATAGGAACTGCTCTGAGAGCAACTCTCGGTGTGGTGAAGTAGAAAGCGTCCTCTCCCTGTGCTCCATAGCGGGGAATCCCTGCGTAACCAGCTCCGAGGTCGAGAAGTGGGCCTCTGATCGGCTCGTAACCTCCAGCATCTGGCAGAGGAAAACCCAGTGTCTGCTGGAAACGTGCAAAGCGCTCGTCTCCAACGAAGTCCGTGGTGTACGTCGCCAGACGAGTCAAAGCCAGACAGAGCTGCTCCCTGACTGAGGCTAACTCCTGAGCAAATGTGGAAGCAACGGCATCACTGTGACTAGCGAACTGTGCAGTGGTCTGCAGCCTGGAGCTATCAGTCTCGTAGGTATCCAGGTCGCGGTGGACAGTGAAGTGAACTCCCGCTGCCGTGATGTAACCACGGGGGATGTGACGAAAACTGGACTTATCAAACCCCCAGTAGTCAGCACGGAGGACGGTGAGACTCACGTACGCTGCCTGCTGCACTGCCATATCCACTGTGGACCCTACTGCCTCGTACTGGTGGACAATGCTCCTGCCATCATCCGACAGAATGTAGACGATGGCCCGGTAGAAGGTCTGGTCAAACTCTCGCTGGTGCTCGTAGACCTGGTACTCTGGTGCCCAACGGAACCCTAGATAGGTAACCATGTCTCTCAGCATCTCCGGAAAACCGGCGGTGCTCTCACAGCGAGTCATGCGAACCACCTGCGGGTAGTAGCTGAGACCCATCTGCAGATGATTGGGAAAGGTTTTGATTAGACTCCGGTAGAAGAAAAAGGATGTGGAAAAACAACAACAAGGTTTGAACGGACGAAAGGTTCTTTGGAAGAACATGATAACGAAGCAACATCGGGAAAACGAGACCAAAAGTCCTGAGGTACTAAGGAGAACCCAAAACACGTGAAATCCTAACTTGAAAGTTTAGGTGAGAACAGAAAACAACGTTGCACTTCCTTACCAGAAAAGGGTGGGTGGGTGGGGAAAGAAGAAAAATGGCAGAATTCCTACTCTCACGTTTCATTTTTCCTATATAGCTACAAAATAGTTTCTAGACTCAACTGCGACCAGTAAAAGGGGATCCTACAGGCAGACAGGCTCTGATACCATTTGTCGCACCCCGGTTTCTAGAGGATACTCATCGCACGAACTGGAAGTCAGGTGCTTGGATTATGGGGCATACCTGCTCCCACGTCC
Organism: Alopecurus myosuroides; assembly: GCA_028641055.1. Classification (NCBI taxonomy): domain Eukaryota; kingdom Viridiplantae; phylum Streptophyta; class Magnoliopsida; order Poales; family Poaceae; genus Alopecurus; species Alopecurus myosuroides. Next base: position 251,248,176 of record CM054059.1, read on the forward strand.
CAGCTTCCTGGTAGGCCTGCGCTTATGCGCGACAACACAAGCCCTGCTCCCACCGTCGAAGTAAACTATCCGCTAGGAACCTAAGGCACTACTGTCGACGTACTTCATATTCAAGCACGCACTGTACGTCAACAGCTTTGAACGAAATGATAGCACAAACTGTCTCTAAGACACAAAAGAATGAAATAAGTTTGCAAATAGCCTTCACTAAGGCAGAGATAGCAAAACACTCATCCAGAGGACACATGTCCCAACATATCATCCATTACATCAGCGGAAGCAATCAAATGGGTCTGAGTACAGACAAATCCAAGGCTTAAGAAGCCGGAGAAAATAACGAAAAACGAGGCCCATCCACGTAGGTCCTGGATCCTGCCCGGGGTCCAGCCAACTACTCGTCTGCAGTGTCGTCGAACTCCACAAAGTAGCCATCCTGGTGATCATCGTAGCCGTAGTCGTACTCTGCGTAAACCACAGCCCCAACGGGGTCAGTACATCCAAGTACTGGCAAGCAAGACTCACACTTCATCAAGGAGTTACCCGTCAACACAAGCATTGATGCTTGGGGATCAACGGAAGAAGATAGGTATAATAAAAGCTGCAGCGGACTGCTCTAACCAACTACAGAGATAACTACTTGTGTCCGGCTAATAGAAAAGATAAGATCGAGGAATTGTAACCAACTGAAAGATAACTTCAAACAAACCCATCCTGGATCTCGCCCCTTATCCGAAGAAGCAATCCGAGGATAACTCACGCGGTTGTAATAAGGTGAATCAAGTTATTGTGTGAATAACCTATTACTAGTCAAGTTATTAGTCATTGGGTGAAACATGGTTATCATTATGTTTAAGTTGTCCTGAGTACTTGTTAGCCAGTACTTTCACCAAGTAATCCATAACCGCGGAAAACACGGCTTCTCGAGAAGATTTATCCCTGCAGGGGTGCACCATAGTAACCGTACACGTAAGAATATCCCGCCAGATGGGAATCAAACCCACCAAGCGAGACACTCAACACAACCAACTGTTCTTCGCATCAAGCCCAAAGCACCGCGTGCTGTGCGTGCGCGGCTAATCGAGCCCCCCGAAGAAAAGGAGGACCCTCATAGCACTGGAAGACCACGCCGCCCTAAATGCCGACTACAAAAGTTCCACCCTGGCCTCGGGTTCGTACCTGCATATGATGCAGCAAATGGAAAGCCCGAACTAGTACGGCGATTTGGACGAGATGCGAATCGAGTCAAGTTGAGGGGGGCGCCCATACTCGCTTCCCACATGCGGGTAGTGCGCTCATCATGGATCAGTAGACAAGACCCTTTTCCTATTAGGGTCGACACTAGCAGGCCTCAAAACCACAAAGGGCCTCCTGCCGGTGCCTTATCATCAAGTTATTATTAATAGCAGCATTGACAGGATTGATTGATTAACATTCGAGCCCCCGGAACGGTAACAGATAATAATAGCACGATAATAAAAGAAGTAACCGACAACAGGCTCGAGCAAAAGCAACCCTAAGCATGCTAGATAAGAACAGGCACAAACAAAGGCTGTGGGTATGGAGGTGAGGCAATATCATTGGCTCAGGGAATCATGTGATGGGTTCGGAGAATAGCAACGATACATAGGGCTAGCAATAGTAGACAAAAGGATAGTATCGACAACAAGTGTGGAAGAGAACTCGATGATTCATGTGAGTGATAACTTGCCTGGAAGCTCAGCAGCCGGGTACTGGGCTAGGTCCTGGGTAGTGGTGTCGTAAGGCTCGTCGGTACCAACGTCGTCGTCTAAGCGAGAAGAAGCAAAAACAACAACGAAGGAAGACGGGCAAATCAATACATGGCATAGGTGCACAAACATGGGATGATGCATGTCATGTTCAATGGATGCACCAAAGTAAACTACTTGATATGAAACACAAGTTTAAATGATTCCATATGCAAAGGTTGCATATGGAAGCCCATGCTTTAGAGTTGAATTAATTGTTCTATCACTAAGCATCATGTGTAAGTGACTTAGTATGATGCATGCATGATGAAGAACAAGAATATAACAAGTTTTAAATGCAATTAGAATGATAGTTAACCATTTTAGAAAACATTAATAAGTTTGGAAAAATATTGTTACTTAATGGTGTTGAACAAGTAATTGTTGTTTTCATCAAGTTAAAGTGTGCAAAACAAATAACAAAGTTGATATTTGAAAAGGTTATCAAATTTTAGTTGGATTACATGTTTCACATTTTGAAATTGGACTTTGGATTAATTAATTATGAATTAAACAATTTTTAATTGCATTAATCAAGATTTAAATTGTTTAGGCAATTTAAATTATTCAAACCAGAAAACAAAATTTATATTTGGAAAGTACATGAAAAGTTGATTGAAAAACATATTTGGTTTGTGAAATTTGGAATTTTTATGAACAAGTTATGAATTTTGCAAATTTAAGGGAATTTGACAAGAATTCAAATTTTGCACCAATTTAAAATATTCAAAACAGTAAACAAATTTTATATTTGGATAGAACATTTAATTTGGTATTGAAAACATATTTAAAAAGTTAATTTTGGAGTTAAAATGAATTTGTTATGCATTTTAGAAGTATAGGGTGCAATCTGCCATTTTAATGCCTCTAGGGACTTAGGAAAAAAATTTCCAGGGGCTAGAAATAAGGGCCAGGGGCCTAGTGGTGATTTGCTAAACATTCCAGCACCAAACCATTGTAAAAATAAAACTTGGTTTTATTTGGGAGAGAGGGGACTTGATCCCTCCACCTCCTGGTTGATGCAAAGGAACACCACCACTAGGCTAATGCGGTTTTTGTTGGTGGGACTGCACCTCTGAACAGGTTAAGGTGTTGGTACTGGCTGTACCGAATTAAAACAGAAAAAGAGCAGGAAAAGAGTGGGGCTGGGAATCGAACCCGCAACCTCTGGCTTCACTGCGCGCGCATCAAACCAGCAGGGTATCGCTGCGTCTGTTGATGGTTAAGGTGCTGGTGGGGTTTTGGAGTTTGCAAACGCTGTGTTAACTGAACCTGCAAGCACACGATCTTCAGATCGTTACAGACATGAACGAACAGAGGGCACTCGAGGTGATCTTCCTGGAAGAAATCGGTGACCGATCCGCAGGAAAAAGGAGAGGGAAGGAGTGGGAATGGAAAGAAGATGGTACCGGCTTCGCGTGGGGGTCCTCGGGATGGCCGGAGGCGGACAGGTGCGGCGGCGATGTGCTCCGGCGGCGATGGCCGTGGCACAGCAGCCGAGGATGATCTCCTCGAGGCGGCGGCGGCTGGGGAAGATAGGAGGGGGAGAGGAGCGACTAGGGTTAGGGTTTAGCTCGGGAGGGGAGAGGAGGAGATAAATAGGAGGGGGGAGGACCATCGAGTGGTGGAGGGAGGGGCTCCTGTCGCTGTCCTCCATTGCGTCACCTCCTGTACGGAGGTAGAAGAGGAGGTAACGGGCCAACACAGGTGGGCTGGGCCTAGTTGCTGCTGCTCCTCTCCTTTTCTTTATTCTTTCTATTTTTTTTTTTGTAGCAAATGCTTTTGGAAGAAATAGATAGGTTTTAACTTAGATAAAATTTTGGAAAAAATTGGATAAGCTTCTTAGGTGAAAAGAAACCACTTGGTAGTTTTGGTTTTCAAAATTACAAATGTTTGATTGCTGTTTCAAAATTGAACCAAATTAAGTGAAAATTGCCATAGCAATTAATATTTAGAAAATAGGGTGTTTTCAATAGGGTTTCCCCTAGGTTTTAGTATGTTTTTGAAGAATACCAAGTTGTGATAACTTCATGGATTCAAAGGATTGATGATTTGAGAATTGTTTTGAGTTTGGGAAAGACTTGGAAATAATTGATTAAATTGAGCAATTGATTTTAGCAACAACTTAAAAGGTGAATTATAATGAGTTGCTTGAAAACAAAAGAGGTTTTTAGTTTGCACTTCTTTATTTGAAAGGTTGTAATAGACAAGTGTGAAAACAGAAGTTGATAACAAGTTTAAATTTCATATGAAAACAATGCAAACAGAAATAAATATGAGGATGATGATATGATGCATTGCTTAAATAAAAACAACAAGTAAAACAACTAAGGGTTTTCATACTTGGATGTTACAATTTATCTGCTATATCAAAAACCACCAAAAACCGGTTTGCTAGTGTTTATAGTGAATCCTCTATCCAACCTACTTGTCAACACCTTCTCCTTCTCGTTGGGTTCGACACTCTTATTTATCAAAAGTACTACGATACACCCCTTATACTTGTGGGTCATCAAGACTATTTTATGGCGCTGTTGCCTGGAGGGAAGCGCTATTGGTAAGTGGAATTGGTAAGAGGAACTTTTACTGTGAGTGTTGTTTTTATTTCTGCCTGTTGCTTTATTTCATTATGGAGAATCCTTTTGGTTCTCATTTTAGGGGTACTACTACTATTACTGCTCCCTAGCAGATGACCCCTTATCTGCTGAATTGGATCCTTCTAAAATACCTATGAAAATTGTTGGACCTGTTATGGATAACTGCTATTTTGGAGATGGAACTGTCCATCCCGGTGATCATTTGCTCTTTATACATGAATTATGCGAGTTATTCAGGTGTGCAGGTATTATAATGGATCAAGTTAAAAGTAAATTATTCTCTTTATCGCTCAAAGGCAGAGCTGTTGAATGGTTTAAAATGCTGAGGAATGGTGAATCTATTGGATGGGAGGAAATTATACCTCTCTTTTATTCTAAATTTTATCCTCCCAGTGAGATTCATAAATACCGGAATAAAATATATAATTTCTGGCCTCATGATGGAGAGAGTATTGCTCAAGATCGGGGGAGAATGAAGTTATTAATGCTTAATGTCCCGTTCATGAGCTCCCGAGTAATATTGTTATTAATAATTTTTATGCAAGGCTTTCTCTTCATGATAAGCATTTATTGGATGCTTCTTGTTCTGGATCATTCACACGTATGAAGGAAGAAGCTAAATGGGATCTTCTTGACCGTATTCAAGAAAATACTGAAGGATGGGAGAATGACAAAGGTAGAAAGCCAGATATAAATTATGATTATGAATGCATTAAATCTTTTATGGGAACCGATGATTTCTATAATGTTAGTGATGTTTGTTGTCTTGATTCTCAAATCTTTGCAAATTGTCTTAAATCCTTTGCTTCCTATCTTGATATTCCCAAAAAAGAGTTGAGCAAGTATCATGCACCTTATAAAGATATTGTTCCTGCTAGAAATATAGAAGTGCATGTTGTTAATCCTGTTGTGCCTGGGCCTTATATTGAGAAAGTGCATTTCCCTGCTAAGGTAAAGGAACATTCTATTGTAGCTAGTGTGGTTAACAAAAGTATAAGGACATCTATTGAACCTGATGGGCAAATAACTGTTGAACCTACAGTAGCTATACTTAAAGACATTGTCTCTGGAAATGTAGAGGATGAACATATTGTCTTATATTGTCTTCTGTGAGGATGCTTCTAATATTGTCTCACATCCAAATAGACCTAAGAAAATTAGTGTTCCCGCGCTTTCTGTGAGGATTGGTGATCATTGCTATTATGGTTTGTGTGATATTGGTGCAAGTTCTAGTGCTATTTCTTATGAGCTTTATAAAGAAATTATGCATGAAATTGGTTCTTGTGAACTTTAAGATAATGACGTGGCTATTCACCTTCTAATAGAGATACTATCTTTCTGATTGGTATTGTTAGAGATGGGGAAGTTTTATGTGGTAAAACTAAATATCCTGTTGATTTTCCAGTATTGGGTATGGCTGCTAGTAAAACTTGTCCTATTATTTTTGGTAGACCTTTCTTGAACACTTGTGGAGCTGTTATAGATTGTTAGAAGGAGAAAATATTGACTAAATTTGATGGAAAATCTTATGAGCTTAATTTTTTCAAATTTCCTAGAGCTCCTTATGAATCTGAACTGCATAATGAAAATTTTAGAGTTTAATAGCTTGCCTCTATTGCTCTTGCTCCTAAAAATGCTTTGCAGCAATATATGGAGGACCATGAAAGTGAGGTCTTTATGGAAGAAAGAAATGCGATTGATGATATTCTTCTTCGTCAACCGATGATACTGAAACATAATTTACCTGTGGAAGACATGGTTACCACATTACCACCCAAGGAGGATCCTGTTTTTGATTTAAAACATTTGCCCGATGATCTTAAATATGCTTATATCAACGATAAGAAAACATATCTTGTCATTATTAGTTCTAAACTTTTAGGTGGAGAAGAGCAAAGGTTATTGAGAATATTAAAGAAACACCGTGGAGCTATTGGATATACTCTTGATGATTTGAAAGAGATTTCTCCTACTATATGTCAGCATGTTATTAATATTGACCCTGATGCAAAGCCAGTAGATGAACATCAACGTCGTTTAATTCCTAAGATGAAGGAAATGGTAAGAAATGAGGTATTAAAACTCCTTGATGCTCGTATTATTTTTCCTATTGCTGATAGTAGATGGGCCGGCCGGTCGGCCTTGTGCATTGTGTTCCTAAGAAGGGAGGAATGACTGTTGTACCTAATGAAAATAATGAGCTTATTCCTCAAAGAGTAGTAGTTGGTTATAGAATGTGCATTGATTTTAGAAAAGTTAACAAGGTTACTAAGAAAGATTATTATCCTTTGCCTTTTATTGATCAAATGCTAGAGAGGTTCTCTAACAAAACACATTTTTGCTTTCTTGATGGTCATTCTAGGGTTTCCCAAATTGTTGTTATGGCAACTTATCAAGATAAAACAACCCTTACTTGTCCTTATGGTACTTATGCTTATAGACGTATGCCTTTTGGTCTGTGTAATGCTCCTGCTATGTTTCAAAGATGCATGTGTGCTATTTTTCATAGTTTTTGTGAGGAAATTGTGGAAGTATTCATGGACGATTTCTCCGTCTATGGAACTTCTTTTGATAATTTTTTGCACAACCTTGATAAAATTTTGCAGAGATGCGAGGAAACTAATCTTGTTCTTAATTGGGAGATGTGGTGACCCAGCACACCACTGCATGTGTAGTGCGCAAGTCGATGACATAATACTCACAGAAGGACTTATCCGTGAATATTACATCCCTCAGAGTAGTACAACAGAAACACAGCGGGACCAGGCAAGACTAAAGGATACAAACCTCACTACAAAGTCTTGAGAATCTCCTTAACGAATCAAGAATATCTCCTGCAAAAGAAACATAGGAAGAAGCAATTCGAAGCTCCAAGCCGGAGAAGAACTCTAGCTCAGAACTAATCCACTACGGCTGATGTCAGCCCTAATCTAAAGCTAGTAAATGCTAAGTCCAAGAATGGTCTCTACCTACACCTTGATAGCTTCTCCTCCACCAGCGTTGTTGATGACGATACTTTATCGACTAAGTAGTATAAGACTCCACCTAGCTTCATGAGGTAAAGATGGCTTCACGGTGACGACTTCCATAGGCTTCAACTCTAAGCAGGGGGTCAAACGGGATAGAATGAGTAACGAGCGTTACTCAGCAAGTTCATGATATATAGTGGGTGGTTGATGCACTAACTACAGCTTTAGACTCGAAAGAGTCATAAAGTAATGCAAGGTTTTGTAAAACTTTCTTCAAGAGGTTGCTTTTAATTCTGAAAACTATGCCCGCCATTCTTCACAGGATTAGAACTTTCATGGAGTTGCCTTTCCTGCGGCGTTCGCAGCTCCTTCCCGGAACAGGGGGTAACATGCCACATCCTTTTACACTCTGCAGAGGTGCGTTACTTTACCCATGGACGACCAAGACCATGTTGCACAACCAGGCGATCGTTCCTGTCCACGCCCACTCAGGTGTGGGGCCCGGTAGTTGGTCCAAGCCAAACCGTGCTTCTCCGCACAACGCATGCCCACCCATTTCTGCCAGTAGGTTGAACGCCTGATTCCACCCCTCACGATGGAGATCTACGCGCCCCTGGCAGACACTCATAGACCCCAGAGTCCGTGGGACGTAAGGGCTCCCACCCATGTGCATGTAGTCCCGCAAGACCTACAGCGTACGTCTCTGGCGCGTCCGTTGACATGCGAACGAGAAAAGTATCACGGTTGACTTACTCCCCCCATAGAAGATCCATGGTCAACGCGAATTTACGGCGCAAGAATCCTGACGACAGTTGTTGTTAATTCCTAGGTAATACGTTCCCGTGCAGATGGAACCTTCCTTTGACCTATTCATCTTACCATGGTTCCATCCGCCCACCAAACAGAACACTACCACTCGGGTAGCCATTCAATTAGTCATATTATTATAAAAATAGGATCATGCATTCTTTTGAGAACATGTGATAATATGATAGGGTTTTTGCAATTAGTTTGTTATGAAGTACTGCAAAGGATATGAACAAGTGATGAACTTGCCTGAGATTGAAATAACCAATAATGATCCAGGTCTTCGGGGTTCGAGGGTCTCGTAGAAAATCCAAATATCTGAAAGATAGCAAAGTAGTCCCGGTAAGGACTACAGAAAACACTGGCAAGATGATACATGCATAGTAATGAGATGCATCGCGAAATACCCTGGAAAACACCCCAGCTTACAAGTGTAAGCCATGTTTGATACGGTATCGTAATCACACAGGTTTTAGGTGAATGGTTTCATTATTTGTAGTGATGTGGTTATTAGTTCTTTTAGACTTACATGTGTTTCAGTTTTACTTAGCAAATCATTGTTATCATGTTGAGGTAGAAGTGTTTATTACTTGATTAGATAACAAAATAATAACACATGGAAAAACAACTAGTGAAAAGATAACAGTCACATTTTATTTAAAAAGTGTAGAGCTAGTGCCAAGGAGTTTTATTGAAAACGATGAACGATTATAATTAATCTATCATCACCTAACTTGCTAATGCTTGGTGATAATAGGTTTATTATGTTTGAGAATATTTGAGGGTTTTATTATTAAAGAAAATAATTTGTGGCAGCTATTTCTTGTCATAATGAAATATAATAGAGTTCTGGTAGATATTTGGAAACAAGTTTATAATTTAATCACAACGTTTTATGTTTGACATATTTGAATTGGTTTTGCTTTTCTCTTTGATTTGGTATATCATTCAATGCCTTTTGAAAATATTTGAATAAATGATTAATTTATTAATTTTAAATGAATTAAATGACTAGGCAAATATTGCACTCATGAAATCTTGGTCAAATGGTTTTGCAAACATCATAGATGAGTTGCATTTGTCATTTTAAGCACTTTGGTATATAACTTGTATTTTTCTGATTTTATGAATTATTTATTATTTTTCTCAATTTTAAATGATTTAATTTAATTAAAAAAATGTTTAATTTTAAATTCATCAAACATATATGAAAAGTTGATAAACATTTAGATTATATTTTTCTAATCAATTTTGTATATTATTTATATTTTTCTGATTAACTAAATAAGAGATATGAATTTTTCAAATATTCAATTTTTTCTGGAATTTTGTAATCATTTTCTCAAATTAATAAAACAAGTTTATTACGTCACAGTGATGTCATGCTGACATCACACAGAGAGGAATCTCTCTGATGCTCACGAAATTGGTTGATTCTCTGTTTGAATCGTGGAATTAAGGGGATGGTGAGCTTGAACGATTCGAGGCGAACTCAGGGGTGGTTGCGGCTTGACCATTTGGTCGCGGGAGCATCGCCGGCGGCGAGCTTATGCGGCGGCGGTGGCAGTGCTTCGGTGGCAGAAGAAATTCGTCGACAAAAATTAAAATTAAAAGGACCACGAGGTCCAGCGCCTCACCAGGAGTACGATGGTGATGCCTGTTGAGGACGGCGAGCTTCCAATCACCGGCGGCGTGCGATTTCCGGCGGCGGCCGTGGTGAAGAAGACGGCCACGATTCGGCCAGCTCAATCCCTCCCAGCTTGCGTGCCTTCTGGAGGAGGGAGAGGAGTTCATGGCGCACCAGAGGGTGGCCTCAGCTCATCCCGAGGTGGCCGGAGTTGACGGCAATGGCCGGCGGCCATTGATTAGGGTTTCGGGTTTCTCCGTTCTACTACAGAGAGGAAGGCAGAGAATGAGCGAGAGAGAGAAGAGAGGAAGAGGGCGAGTTGGAGGCTCCTCCTCCTACTTATCCGCACGGAAGAGCGGCCACGGGAAGGTGGCAGTGGCCACGCCACGGTATCCTTCTCCTCTGCCTTCTGGCCGAGGAAGAAGAAGAGGAAAAAGAAATGGCGATTTTTGATAACCCCTTGGAATTTCTGTAATTTGCGTATTAGTCCTTCTGTCACTTAAAACTGAGAAGAAAAGCTTGTTTTCTGGGCTTTTTTGTGAACCTAAAAATTATTAAAAAATATATTTGGAAAGCTTATCAAATTTGCAATCTCACCATATTTTGTTTTGGTGAATTGGAGCAATATTTGTATTTTTTATTTAGGGTGCTAGATTAAGTGATTTTTGTTGTTTTCCCTCTATTTAATTTATTAGATGTCTCAAAATCCATTTTAGGCATAGATATCATCTTCACACCAAACACATGGGGTTCACCAAGTGGTGTGTTCCCATTGGAAAATTTATATACAAATTCCTTATAGAAAGTAATTAAGTAAAACTATTTAGTACTGGTTCTATGCACTGTTATGAAAACCATTTAATATGGAATTTTATTCCATGTCAAACCAAAGGGTGTTAGGTAATGAATAGATTCATTTTCCTTTGTGTGGATTTGTTATTTTCATCTTTAGGTTTCTTATCAAGCCTGGTGGACAGCTCCTTATATCATCTGTAAGTTATGTTGCTGCTTTTAGTACTGGCTTAAATAGAAACATGTGTGGCTTTGGAATCTCATTTGTCTGTTTTCCACATAGGTTCCACTATGGATATTATCCTTTGTTAATTTTATAACATGTAGTAAATTGTATGATTATGTATGGATGGATTTTTGTTATTATACATTGGTCTTATGGATGAGGTTGATCTGGAAAACAAGGTGTTAAACTTGTTTCCATTAACCTCCACATATCATAAGACATGTGGATGCAATGGTTGGTTATCATTTTATACTTGATAATTATTTCCATTAAGGATATCATTATGAGTTCCTCATCTCAGATGAGCTTGTCAAGGAATAGAAATTATAGGTTCTCTAATAATACCTAATCATTCACTAGGTAATTTATTATGCTTCCTTTCTGAGGCAGTGTTGCTTCTTGTAGTCTTCTGTTATCACCTTTGTCCATTGCAGGTAGGTTCCTCTCTTGGTTTCCAACTTCAACTATCTCACCATTGTGGTGAAAACATCCAGTTGTTCCAAGCAAAGATTTTACTTACAAGATTATACAAGAATGTAGGTTTATTTTATGACATCAAGTTACCATATGCATATAAGAAGAATTTGTTAACAAGTGGGCCAGACTTGCCTCCAAATTACTACTCATATACAATAGGCTGAGATGTACCAGGTTATTCAATCTTCTGTTTGTTTGTGTATGACACTCAATTGTTTGAGTATACAAAAGTTATCTGTTAACAAGGTAATTACTCTTGTTACCAAACTACTTCTATATAACACTAACATTGGAATATCACACTATTTCAAGATAGTTACTAAGATCATATCAATCTATAAGAGTTTCCAAGTACTCTTATGATAGATTGGAATAACACTCCTAGAACACTCTAAATAATCTTCTTGAAGATCTTCATGGGATAGTTCCTCCTGTCTTGTGGTTTCTTCTCTTGCAGAATAACTTGGAGGAGATTGGGAAAACAAGATGATCTAGACAAGGTCGAAAGATCTTGATTTAAGAGTTAATTCATGCTTTTATTATTCTTCCATAAACTTCTTATTTTATTTCCCATAAGATAGATACTTACCTCATACATGATTGGTTTTATTTAGCTTTCAATCCAATTCCTCTAATAGAGGTTATATCTAGTTGTTATTCTTTACTTGTATCCAGTGATACTTTAGTTGTTGAATATTGGTAAGGATAGAAATGTGGAGTGTTTGTGAAATGGAAACTTAAGATTATAAGTTAATCAAATGGTTCATTAATGTGTTGAGCTTTCATATGCTCACTTGTTTGAGATTATAGAAACATTGAGCATGATAAAGTGATTGAACTTAATGGCTTTGATCATGGTTGTTACTTGGTTACTCAGAGTGCCATGTTTTGATTTTATATCCTTGATTTGTATTCATGGTGCAGGCATAGAGGTTTGGAAAGATCATATGTGATGATCAAGGTTTTAACAGTGGTTGAAGAAGATTTGATTCATCCCTTAAGTACTTCTTTTATAATTGAGGAAATATGTACATATTCGATAGATATATTATTAATGATAATTAAGTTACTTCCCGCTTGTGGGACTTGGGTTAACACTTGTTTATATCACTTGTGTTCTGTTGAACCTTGGTTATTTACTTTGTGAAGGTTCACTTAGTAGTTACTTAGTAATTTGAGCAGATGTGGTGTGAATGGTTGATAACTTAAGAGTTGTTGTTTTATAGAAGATAACATCTCTGTTAATGAGATGGTTCAATTAGGTATTACTTAATTGGGGAAGTATGATCATCAGATATGGGATTTGGACACTCACCCCTCTTTGAGTTCTAGATACCTAGTGAATTATCCCAAGTCACTTATAGACTTGAGGTTAGACTTGTTTAGGTTTTGTGTTGGTCACATCCAATTATGGTTTGTGTAATCAGATGATTTGGTTTGTAGATATACTATGTTATAAAGATCACTCCAAATGTACTCCTGACTAGATGAACTAGACCTATTTCATCATGTCAAGTGAAACTTTGGTCACTTTGATTCGTTTAAACTTACGCGCCAAAATTTCCCGTACTTTTAGATGCATGCTTTGTAAATGCACATATTATATTTAGATCCTTATAACTTCCCAAACACTGGGATGTTACAGTATCTCCCCCTTAACAAGAACTTCGTCCCGAAGTTCAACCTCTCTTACGTAAAGATAGGTAGAGAGAACTTCTGTAGACCATTGAATCTTCACATATGTTTCTTGTGTTGACCTTGGCATGTGTATCCTCTTGTCTTGACTGTTCACCTTCCACTGTCTTGTATGATAATCTAACAGTATGCCAGTTGTTAGGACAACTCTGTCTTGTTACTAGACCTTCCTAATGGTCTCACGAAGAACACGTGGTATTTCCACCATATAGTGGATACCAAGTTTCATTCTCCGATGAATAGGTATGGTTTCCTACCTCTCACAACTTTCTGAAGAACATTTGGTCTATCCACCAAGTGATGAATAACCAATTAACTTCTTCCGGTATACAGGATATTGACTATGTTTAGGACTCCATTTGGTTCAGTCTAATGGTCTCAAGAGGAATACTGCTCAAAGGAATTTGTACGATGTAGTGTATATTGACTTAGACTCAATAATTAGTGAAAATATCTTCGAGTTTCCTCGAGTTTTGACTCTTTCCTATAGGTGATTATAACCTATTCCACTAGTTACTTCCTATGGTCCTTCTATATCTTTGGGTTTTTACTTCTATTGGACAACTCTATAAGTTTATTTATCAAACTTGTACATGTTTCCTTCTAAGATATCACTACCCATGTTATTTTGCTGGCATGGTTTGTGGTAGCTCACCATGTGTTGATGTAGTAGCTCACCAACTCCAAACAAGATGTGGAATGTGGTCCATTCCCATCAGTGTCTTCATTGACTTCTGCCTTCTTGACTTTCTAGTCTTCAAGAGCTTTGGTGGTTGCTTCAATCAGCTGATATTTCAGACCGCTCTCATCCTAATCATATCCCCTCTAGACCAGTAACATCAAGATAGAACTCAATGTTTGCACATGCATATGCACATCAGGTTCCAACTTCATGCACAGATCTAGTCAATCAAAGATCCAAATAAAATCCAATAAATCCCAAATGCATTTATTTAACACTCATGCATCAAAAGCCTATGAAATAATTGTACTTTGAGTAAAACATCTCAAGTACCAGGCTCTTAAATGCTATACACTACAAGTAGGTATATATTACCTTGTAATCCTAGTCTACACAACCACTCTTTGCCTCGGTAATTACTTCACTTGCATGCCTTACTGCAATGGAATAAACCAAGACCAAATGATCCTATAGTAGTTGTCGTCTAACTTGGTTCCATATAGGACTAAGTACCATGTCAATTGAAGTACTTCATCTTGATTATGATCAGCTGCTGATGGTATATGTTGATCCTTCATGTTGTTGATCACATCGTAGGAGTAGTAATATATCTTCCATCAATTCATATGTCTTCTCCTAGTGCTATACTATACTATAATGATTCACCTCTTGACTTGATAACTAAGGATATGGTATATACCATGTAGTTACCATGGTTTATAATAACTCTTAAGGATTCTCAACATCCATTCTTGATGACTCCTATACTTAACCTATACCATATTCTACTCCATCCTATTCATTCATAGAATGGGGTAATCATCACTTTGATTTAATCATCTCTGACTATGTCAGATCTCTGTTTCTCACAATAACACTTCTACATGATAAACTTCTAACTATCCATGCCTAGGTATAAAGATAATAGATAAGTATATTTACTCAGGTTGAGTAAGAACATTCTATACAAGTATGATCATATCATTCCCAAGTGAATGATTCTCATAGTTGTAGGAAATATGGTTTAGATAAGATGGCTTCCTATAGACTTTACCAACCTACAGATCTCCTAAAAGGTTTTAAACCTAAGGTCGCTTCGCTCTGATACCACCTGTGGTGACCCAGCACACCACTGCATGTGTAGTGCGCAAGTCGATGACATAATACTCACAGAAGGACTTATCCGTGAATATTACATCTGAAAGTGCATGGTCCCCCCATATGTGGTTTTGGTAATTAATGACAATCCTTATGGACTAATGTTTGCATTGAGTTATCCTTGTAGATCTTGTCCATAGGAAATAATGGAGTTCATGTGTTGAACTCTATTAGCTTCCTTGATGGCCATTGTTACATTCGAGGATTTATATCAAGAATGGTCATGGTTTGAGTTGAGCTTATTGCTAGTGTGTCTTGAAGAAAAGGATTAGGTGATCTTTCATTATCATGTTCAAGACATCATCTTTAGAAGTGAGAAGCAAAGATACAAGGTTGATCAAGCAAGCGATCAACACACAAAGCTACAAGTTGTACCAAGTGGGATTGTGTATCTCATGGTATGGTAAGCAATTGTCAATATAGCTTTGTGAACTAACCCATGATATGTGTGTGTCGCATCTCTATGTGTGGTTAGGTATCTTTCTATGGGCATGAACCAAAAGGAAGATTTCTTATAGCCCATGGTCTATGTCGTCGTCAAGCGGTGTTTGTCATCTAGCTTGACGTGGAAGCTCAAGTGAAGCATCTAGAAGATATCCTATGCTTGATGCTTGCCACCCTTTTGGAGATTGTGGCCTTGTGAAGATTTTCCGAAGGGTCTCTCCCATAATGGTGTATGGGGGAGCTAGTCTCTCCCATAATGGTGTATGGGGGAGAAACTTGCAAATCTTCATCAAGCAGAGTTTGTGCTAGCTAGCGCAATCAAGAAAGAAGATCCAACTTGAGAGAGTCAAGATAGTCATCATCTAGCTCAAGTGGAATGCTCAAGGCAAAGGTATAATCTTGATAGGTTTTCTATTTTACCGGTCTCGTGTCTTTGGGAGACCGGGTTATAGGATAGATAGTCGTACTATCAAGAGGGGCTCTCAAGTGAGTAACGTGATCGAATTGTTGTGGAGAGCTCAAACCTTTGCATACTTGCATATCATCTTTCTTGGTTCTTATTTGGGTTTTGTCTCCTTTGGGTTTTAGTGCTTGTCATGATCTTCATGGCAAGACAAGGTTTATCGAAAACGGTTTTGGTAAGAAAAACTTGTTGCGATTTCGGTGGTGAAAATATCCGGTTCAGTTTTTAGAATGTTTCCACACCTTCCATGTGTGGTAACTTCTCAATTCCTTTTTGTTTGGATAATCCTTGTTATTAACTTTCCAACCCATTTGGATTCACCTTATTCGAAGTTCATTCGCAAAAGTTATGCGTGTTTTCGTGTTGGAGGTTTTACCGGGTGTTCCTATTTGAGTAGTCTAAACCTTTACCAATTTGGTTTTATCTTCCATTTATGTACAATGATGTTTCTCTGCATATTCTTGTAGTGCTCGTCGTTGCGATTCCAACGAGCCCAAGAACATCGAAAACGGAGTTCATATGCAAAAGTTATTGCATTTCTCGTATCGGTTTTCTGTCTCCGGTTTGCAATCCGGAATATTCCGGATGATTCCGGAATCCGGATTTTTCTGGGCTCCGGAATATTCCGGGGATCCGGAATATTCCGGCCAGAACGGGAAAAGGCTCTGTTTCCATCCGGAATCGCTCCGGAATCGATTCCGGGCCATTCCGGGTCATTCCGGGGTCCGGAATATTCCGGACCATTCCGGAATGGACGGAAAAAGTGGCAAACGGCTAGTTTTTTTGAGCACCTATTTAAGGGGCTTTCTTCCCCAAAGTCCCCAAGTCTTTCCCAGCCCGTTTTCCCTCTCTCTCCACACCATTGTTGACTTTGGAAAGCTTGCTCCTCTCTCAATCCCTCCAATGATTCTTGCATATCTTTGAGGGAGAAGTTAGAGGAGATCTAGATCTACATTTCCACCAATCCATCCTCCTTCTTAGTGAGGGAAACCTAGTAGATCTTGATCTTGGAGTTCTTGGTGTTTCTCCTTTGTTCTTCCTCTCTTATTCCCCCATAAGCATTAGTTGCTTTGTTGGAATTTGAGAGTGGAGGATTTGAGCACTTGTGCTCTTGCCATTTGCATCGGTTGCATCGGTTTGGTCTCTCCACGAGGATTCGTGGAAGTGAAAGATTGTGAGCTTGTTACTCTTGGGTCTTGGACCCTAGACGACTTGTGGTGTTCTTGGGAGCCTCCAATTGAGTTGTGGATGTGTGCCCCGAGATTGTGGTGACACCGAGAGCCTCCAATTGAGTTGTGGATGCGTGCCTCGGGTTTGAAGGTTACCAATAGTGGAAGGTGAACTAGGCCTTTGTGGCGGGGTTCATCGGAGAATAGGGTGAGGCCTTTGTGGCGTTGAGTAGGCCTTCGTGGCGAGCTCACACCCCTCCAACGAGACGTACTCCCCTTTGTGGGAGGAACTCGGGAATACATCATCGTCTCCGTGTGCCTCGGTTATTTCTATATCCGAGCTTTTTACTTATGCAATTTACATTGTGATAGCCTTCGAGCTTGAAGTTATATATCTTGCTATCACCTTGTTACTTGTCTTGCTTAGCATAAGTTGTTGGTTCATCTAGTTGACCCTAGAATATTTAGGTTGTATGCTTGTTAATTTTAAACACCTAGTTTATTTCCGCATTTAGCAAGCTTTAACCGGAAAAGTTTTAATCGCCTATTCACCCCCCCCTCTAGGCGACGTCGTTGTCCGTTCAATTGGTATCAGAGCCTCGTCTCTCTTTATTAGGCTTTACATCCTAGAGAGTACGATGTCGTTTAGAGAAATAGAACATGATTCCGCTTTTATATTCTATGGTAGAAACTTTGATGTTTGGAAAATTCGCATTCTTAAATTTCTTACGGACATGGGTCCAAAGTATGTTAAGAGAATTGTAGATATGGATTTTCCTCCTCCTAAGGATTCTCAAGATTTATCTTTAGAGGATAAGGAAAACTCTTATCTCGATACTTTTGTATCTAATGGTCTCTTGTCCTTTTTGAGCGATGTAGTTATTGAATCAATCATGCCTTTTCGGAACGCTCATGAGCTATGGACAAAACTTCAAGATATATATGATGTGTCCAATATTATTGAGGATGATTGTTCTCCATCCACTTCCGGCCGTGATGAGTTCACATCTTTCTCCACTCCACCAACATGTGATTTGTCACAAGGTAATGATATGGTGAGTGGTGATAGAAATTGCATTGTGAATAGTGAATTTGCTATTGACTATACTTCATCTCTATCCCATTGCAATGATCTATCTTTGGACTTAATATCTTCTAGCACTCAAAATTCCATACATGCTAGTGTTGATAGTCCTTGCATATCATGTAATAGTTGTTTAACTAAATCTCATGATGATATGCTTCCTATGTATTGTTTTCATGAAAATAATGCTTCCATTTCCTCTAGTACTTGTGTGGCTAACAATGTAGAGGAATCCCACTTTTTTGTGGAACAAGACATGGACCTTAATGGCTCTTCTAGTATATCTTCATCATCGCCATCCATTTCTCATATGTGCCTTATGGCTAGGGATTCAAAGGTATCACCACCTTTGGAACCCACTACATCTTGTGATGATGAGGATGAGGATATATTTTATGGAGAGTATGAGGACGAAGACTCTTTAATGGAGAAGGGTGAGTTGGTTCTTCTTGATCTCCCTAAAGGTAGTAAAGCTATCACTCCTTTTAGTGAAATATTGGCTTTTGCTATTTATAGCGCTAAAATCATTGAAAAGAAAGGTGAGATTGAAAGAAGTGATGCCAATGAAAAGGCATCCCTCACTATGTCTCTTGAGGAAGAGTATGAGCTCCGAGTTACTCTTGAGGAGAAACTTGAATCTATTGAGGAGCTCTATAATGAACAAATAGCCTATCTCACTAAAGCACGTGACCATACCCATGCTAAATATAAAGTGCTTAAAAATGAAAAGGTTGAATTTGTTGTTGGCAATGCTAATCTAATTGAAGAAAACTCTAGGTTAAATAATGAGCTTGCCAAGTTATCTTCTTCTATTTCAATTGATGCTTGTGCTACTAACTCCACATCTTGTGAAGCATCTATTTTGAAGGAGAATGTTGAGCTAAGGGCTCAACTTGAGCTAATGACTAGCAAGTATGGGAAATTGGAAGAAAGTCATGAAAAGCTATCTAGCTCTCATGAGGATCTTCTAGAATCTCATACCAAGCTAAAATTAGCTCTTGAGGCTATCACTACAAAGGTAACATCTCGTGAGCCTCATGTGGTTACTAGCACAATATCTTCTAATAATGCTATATTGACTTGTGCTCGTATTAGTAATTCATCCTCCCATAATGTTTCTACATCTTGTGATGAATTGCTTTCCTTGCCTTGTTGCTCTAACAATGAAGCATCTACTTCCTCTAGCTCTTGTGTTGATTCTAACCATGTAGAGGAAATTAAAGAGCTCAAGGCCCAAGTCACTTCTTTGAAGAAAGACTTGGGAAAGTGTCATGAAGGGAGTTCCACACTTGACAAGATGTTGAGAGTGCGAAGACTTCCCAATGACAAGAGTGGACTTGGATTCAACTCCAATCTCAAGAACAAGTCCATTATTGACAAGAAGAAGGGCCAAGAACAAGTCAAAGATTCGGCCAAGATTATTTGCTTCAAGTGCAAGATTGAAGGGCACCATGTTAGATCTTGCCCTTTGAAGAAGAAGCCTCTTAGTGAGAAGCAACTAGGGAAGAGGCCTCTTGTTCAATCTCATGCTCAACCACGAGTTGAACAACGGCCACCTCCTAAGAAGACTCAAGCCAATGCTCCTCTTGTTGAGAAGCCTATTGAGAAGAAAGAAAAGAGTCGATGTTGCTACCTTTGTCGCAAGAAGGGACACTTTGCTTCTTCATGCACTAATGGTACATTATCCAACCCTATCCTTGTTTATGATGTTTATTCTATTAGGAAGGATAATGTGGGCAATGTGTTTGCCAAGTATGTTGGTACTCCAAGTGGTGTCAAGAAAAGAACCATTTGGGTTGCCAAACCTATTGTGACTAACCTCTTAGGACCCAACTTGGTTGGGGACCAACAAGTTCAAACTTGATCAATAGGTGTTGTTGGAGGGCATTGGAGACTTGGCTATTTTATGAAGAATTAAGGGATCTTCATCAATTATATTTCCTCAAGCCAAGTCACTTGGATTTTATATATCTCTTACCCTATGTTCCTCCAAGCGGTAACTTGTATTTAATTCTATATACTTTGAAAGTTGCTTGCTCCCTTGCATATGTTAGTTTTGTTTCTAGCATGTGTTTGTATATGTTGTGCTTCCTACTTACCTATCTTGAGTAATCTAGTTATGTTTGTTGGTTTGCACTCCATGTACTTGTGTTCTTTGTGTTGAGCCTTCATTGCTTTCATTGCTTATCTTAGTTGGCTCTTTGGGAGATTAATTGACTATCCCATTTTGGGGGAGTAATATGATTTGCACTTTACTATCCTAAAATGTGTGTACATGAGGAATACCACTTAGTGTTGATATATCATATTATCTATTCTCTATGTGGTATGTCATTCTCATGAGAAATTCATTTCTAAATGTCCATTAACTTTCTCTAGTTGAATTTATTTTCTTTGCCTCTTGTTAAAAAAAAATGGATTATCACATTATGGGGGAGTAATAAGCTATGTGAATATTACAAGCCTAGAAAATGTGAACATGTGAGGTATTGCCACCTAGAGTTGATATTCTAGTTATCGTGTTCCTAAGTGGCATGTTTCTCAAACAAGTTCCATATTTTCTTAAAATATCTTGTGTCTCTCTTCTTTGGTATCTTGTTTGTAAGAGAGTTCTTGTTGCCTTGCTTTTTCGAGTTTTATTTGAAGCCTTCAAGAATCTCTATCTAAGCATGTTTTTTTATTCCTATTTTTTACCACATGCTTATGTTTTGTGAATATGATTGTGAACAAATCTACCACCGAGAAATATCTCCATACATCTCTTGTCTTTGACAAGTTATAATAATTTGTGGTAAGTTTATTGATCATATTTACTTTGGCCATTGCTCTAATATTGCCTTGTTTCTTGCCAAGGATTTGTTCGGTTCAAACTCCTTTGTTTCTTCCTTGCTCTACTCAAAGATTTGTTTTATGCTTTCTTGAGTTAGGAAAAGCAATGATCCCATACTTGTGCACTTGTGTTCAAAGTCATACTTCTTTGGGTTGCACTATTCTTGGGGAAGCTATCCTACATTGAGTAGATCACCATTCCTTTAATTGGTATTGCATCTAATTGTTTTTATTTAAACATGACTAGTGTTTGAATAATATATATGGAGAGTAATGATTCCATTGTGTGCATTTTGTATTCAAATGCAAGATCATAAATAATGCACTATTATTGGAAGAACTATCCTATATGTGTTTGAACACGTGTTGTCTTTAAATTTGTTTGTTATCCCAATGACTTGTCTCTTTGGAAGACAAACACTTTTCGTCTTGGTACTTTGTGTGCTATCATGAAAAGTGTAGAGGGTTTGTTCACTCTTTTATGTTTTTTTTTGGTATCCTCTCTATGTTGGTTTCCTCAATCATGTGTTGATTTGGGTCTTGATATATTTTGGACAATTCTCTTTCTTTTCACTCTTGTGAGTGGCTTCTTGGTTTAATTAGTTCTTTGTCCAATTTGTATCTTGTTTTGGTTCTTGAAAGTTTTGTGCATGCATATTTACTATATATATCTTTTGGCATGCTTACTTTCGTTGATCCAATATATAGGATAAACTCCATCAAATCCTAAATGGCTAAGATGTGCATGAAATTCAAATTCATATTAATATGCACATAGTTATTTGGAGTTTGTCCTATGTATTGTAGTTGTTCTAACTACTTCGGACCCAATGAGTTTGGGTACCATTTTGTGCTTGAATTTTGTTTTTAGGTACAATGGAGATACATTGGTTGCTTGCTCCATTCATAAGGAAGGTGTTCTCAACAATGGTTTTATAGGAGTCAAGCTTCGATGATTATCAAACTCGCATCCTCTTCATCACCAATGTCGTCTCGGTAACAAGTATCTATCTCATGCATACATTTCTAGCTTTCAACCTTGTGTAGGTTGCATCTTCGCATGATTTCCCTTTGTTGCATTTCATTTGGTTTTGCAAATGTCTTATCAAAAGCATCTTTATTGCAACTATGAGTAAGCCGGGATGATTACATACTAAGGGGATATTTATAATCATTTCCATGATTCACCAATCCCAAGTAGTTTAATCTAGCAACTTCTTCTTGAAGTATCTCATATGCAATATTGATTAATTCTCAAAAACCATTTGAATCTTTTGTGATATGCGTTACCTTTCTCGAAGCATTCCAACTATCACTTTTCCCTTGTGATATTTGTCATGCTTTGATGAGTTTTGGTTGTTCATATATATCCCTTTAAGACAAAATTAAGCTTAGTGCTTTGCTTTCAAGCAAAAATCTTATTGGTATATTAATGAACCTATCTTGGATATCATGTTCTTCACTTTTGTATCTATTTTGTGTGTGCATGTTTCTTTGTGGATATATATCTTTGTGATTGTTGTCCACTTAGAAACTTATACACACGATAATAGTTACATCTTTAATTGATATTCTATTTCTTTAGTGACCACTTTTTATTGCTTTATATTCCTTGGTGGTTCCTAAAAGGCACAAGCTTTGCTTTTGTTTTGGTATTCCTTTTGCATCTTAATAAGCTTGTGGACCTATGTGTTTTATCATTTGATGGTTTGTGTGTATGGGAAAGACATGATATGCACTAGGTGCTACTTATATTGAAAGACTATGTTGATGATTCTATCATTCTATTAGTCTCCTAAAAATGTTTTTCCTTGTCACACGCATCTATTTCGGTCACTCTATGAGTAAGTCTTAATTTGTCACTTCTTGATCCTTTTGCTCAACTTTTGTTTGTTTGCAAGTTGCTTTGCTTCTTTTCCAATCTATTCGGTTGCACTTGTTTGTGTTCAAAATTATCTAGAAGGGAGTGATGATTCCATGTTATTCACACTATATAGTAATTCAAATCTAACATTGTGCATGTACCTTGGGGAGTTCCCTCTTGATTTTCTAGAACACTTGGTTGATGCTATCAAAATATTGATGTTGGTCAATCGGTTTTTCGGATCCTTTGGTTGGTTGCTTCTTTGTGAAAGTATCCTTTAATTTGACTTTCTTGTAAATCTTTGGATCCTCAATATAGTTTGATCTCCCTCCATATATTCATAAGTTGGAGATATGCACTTGATTTCACTCATATCATGAGGAATGCATACACTATGGGGGAGCTCTTACTATATTGGCTTTCTAATCTTTTTTCCCATTTCGGCAATGGATGCCAATGGGGGAGAAGTTTAGAGGGTTTAAGGAAATTTGGTTTATGCTTTAGTTTCGTTCTTAAGCATTTTCCTTTCCATGCTATTGCATCCTTGCTCTTGTTTAGCATGTTTGCTTTATTCATCATATAAACCCTCGTAAAAAGGGATTGTCATCAATTACCAAAATGGGGGAGATTGAAAGTGCATGGTCCCCCCATATGTGGTTTTGGTAATTAATGACAATCCTTATGGACTAATGTTTGCATTGAGTTATCCTTGTAGATCTTGTCCATAGGAAATAATGGAGTTCATGTGTTGAACTCTATTAGCTTCCTTGATGGCCATTGTTACATTCGAGGATTTATATCAAGAATGGTCATGGTTTGAGTTGAGCTTATTGCTAGTGTGTCTTGAAGAAAAGGATTAGGTGATCTTTCATTATCATGTTCAAGACATCATCTTTAGAAGTGAGAAGCAAAGATACAAGGTTGATCAAGCAAGCGATCAACACACAAAGCTACAAGTTGTACCAAGTGGGATTGTGTATCTCATGGTATGGTAAGCAATTGTCAATATAGCTTTGTGAACTAACCCATGATATGTGTGTGTCGCATCTCTATGTGTGGTTAGGTATCTTTCTATGGGCATGAACCAAAAGGAAGATTTCTTATAGCCCATGGTCTATGTCGTCGTCAAGCGGTGTTTGTCATCTAGCTTGACGTGGAAGCTCAAGTGAAGCATCTAGAAGATATCCTATGCTTGATGCTTGCCACCCTTTTGGAGATTGTGGCCTTGTGAAGATTTTCCGAAGGGTCTCTCCCATAATGGTGTATGGGGGAGCTAGTCTCTCCCATAATGGTGTATGGGGGAGAAACTTGCAAATCTTCATCAAGCAGAGTTTGTGCTAGCTAGCGCAATCAAGAAAGAAGATCCAACTTGAGAGAGTCAAGATCGTCATCATCTAGCTCAAGTGGAATGCTCAAGGCAAAGGTATAATCTTGATAGGTTTTCTATTTTACCGGTCTCGTGTCTTTGGGAGACCGGGTTATAGGATAGATAGTCGTACTATCAAGAGGGGCTCTCAAGTGAGTAACGTGATCGAATTGTTGTGGAGAGCTCAAACCTTTGCATACTTGCATATCATCTTTCTTGGTTCTTATTTGGGTTTTGTCTCCTTTGGGTTTTAGTGCTTGTCATGATCTTCATGGCAAGACAAGGTTTATCGAAAACGGTTTTGGTAAGAAAAACTTGTTGCGATTTCGGTGGTGAAAATATCCGGTTCAGTTTTTAGAATGTTTCCACACCTTCCATGTGTGGTAACTTCTCAATTCCTTTTTGTTTGGATAATCCTTGTTATTAACTTTCCAACCCATTTGGATTCACCTTATTCGAAGTTCATTCGCAAAAGTTATGCGTGTTTTCGTGTTGGAGGTTTTACCGGGTGTTCCTATTTGAGTAGTCTAAACCTTTACCAATTTGGTTTTATCTTCCATTTATGTACAATGATGTTTCTCTGCATATTCTTGTAGTGCTCGTCGTTGCGATTCCAACGAGCCCAAGAACATCGAAAACGGAGTTCATATGCAAAAGTTATTGCATTTCTCGTATCGGTTTTCTGTCTCCGGTTTGCAATCCGGAATATTCCGGATGATTCCGGAATCCGGATTTTTCTGGGCTCCGGAATATTCCGGGGATCCGGAATATTCCGGAATATTCCGGCCAGAACGGGAAAAGGCTCTGTTTCCATCCGGAATCGCTCCGGAATCGATTCCGGGCCATTCCGGGTCATTCCGGGGTCCGGAATATTCCGGACCATTCCGGAATGGACGGAAAAAGTGGCAAACGGCTAGTTTTTTTTAGCACCTATTTAAGGGGCTTTCTTCCCCAAAGTCCCCAAGTCTTTCCCAGCCCGTTTTCCCTCTCTCTCCACACCATTGTTGACTTTGGAAAGCTTGCTCCTCTCTCAATCCCTCCAATGATTCTTGCATATCTTTGAGGGAGAAGTTAGAGGAGATCTAGATCTACATTTCCACCAATCCATCCTCCTTCTTAGTGAGGGAAACCTAGTAGATCTTGATCTTGGAGTTCTTGGTGTTTCTCCTTTGTTCTTCCTCTCTTATTCCCCCATAAGCATTAGTTGCTTTGTTGGAATTTGAGAGTGGAGGATTTGAGCACTTGTGCTCTTGCCATTTGCATCGGTTGCATCGGTTTGGTCTCTCCACGAGGATTCGTGGAAGTGAAAGATTGTGAGCTTGTTACTCTTGGGTCTTGGACCCTAGACGACTTGTGGTGTTCTTGGGAGCCTCCAATTGAGTTGTGGATGTGTGCCCCGAGATTGTGGTGACACCGAGAGCCTCCAATTGAGTTGTGGATGCGTGCCTCGGGTTTGAAGGTTACCAATAGTGGAAGGTGAACTAGGCCTTTGTGGCGGGGTTCATCGGAGAATAGGGTGAGGCCTTTGTGGCGTTGAGTAGGCCTTCGTGGCGAGCTCACACCCCTCCAACGAGACGTACTCCCCTTTGTGGGAGGAACTCGGGAATACATCATCGTCTCCGTGTGCCTCGGTTATTTCTATATCCGAGCTTTTTACTTATGCAATTTACATTGTGATAGCCTTCGAGCTTGAAGTTATATATCTTGCTATCACCTTGTTACTTGTCTTGCTTAGCATAAGTTGTTGGTTCATCTAGTTGACCCTAGAATATTTAGGTTGTATGCTTGTTAATTTTAAACACCTAGTTTATTTCCGCATTTAGCAAGCTTTAACCGGAAAAGTTTTAATCGCCTATTCACCCCCCCCTCTAGGCGACGTCGTTGTCCGTTCAACATCCCTCAGAGTAGTACAACAGAAACACAGCGGGACCAGGCAAGACTAAAGGATACAAACCTCACTACAAAGTCTTGAGAATCTCCTTAACGAATCAAGAATATCTCCTGCAAAAGAAACATAGGAAGAAGCAATTCGAAGCTCCAAGCCGGAGAAGAACTCTAGCTCAGAACTAATCCACTACGGCTGATGTCAGCCCTAATCTAAAGCTAGTAAATGCTAAGTCCAAGAATGGTCTCTACCTACACCTTGATAGCTTCTCCTCCACCAGCGTTGTTGATGACGATACTTTATCGACTAAGTAGTATAAGACTCCACCTAGCTTCATGAGGTAAAGATGGCTTCACGATGACGACTTCCATAGGCTTCAACTCTAAGCAGGGGGTCAAACGGGATAGAATGAGTAACGAGCGTTACTCAGCAAGTTCATGATATATAGTGGGTGGTTGATGCACTAACTACAGCTTTAGACTCGAAAGAGTCATAAAGTAATGCAAGGTTTTGTAAAACTTTCTTCAAGAGGTTGCTTTTAATTCTGAAAACTATGCCCGCCATTCTTCACAGGATTAGAACTTTCATGGAGTTGCCTTTCCTGCGGCGTTCGCAGCTCCTTCCCGGAACAGGGGGTAACATGCCACATCCTTTTACACTCTGCAGAGGTGCGTTACTTTACCCATGGACGACCAAGACCATGTTGCACAACCAGGCGATCGTTCCTGTCCACGCCCACTCAGGTGTGGGGCCCGGTAGTTGGTCCAAGCCAAACCGTGCTTCTCCGCACAACGCATGCCCACCCATTTCTGCCAGTAGGTTGAACGCCTGATTCCACCCCTCACGATGGAGATCTACGCGCCCCTGGCAGACACTCATAGACCCCAGAGTCCGTGGGACGTAAGGGCTCCCACCCATGTGCATGTAGTCCCGCAAGACCTACAGCGTACGTCTCTGGCGCGTCCGTTGACATGCGAACGAGAAAAGTATCACGGTTGACTTACTCCCCCCATAGAAGATCCATGGTCAACGCGAATTTACGGCGCAAGAATCCTGACGGCAGTTGTTGTTAATTCCTAGGTAATACGTTCCCGTGCAGATGGAACCTTCCTTTGACCTATTCATCTTACCATGGTTCCATCCGCCCACCAAACAGAACACTACCACTCGGGTAGCCATTCAATTAGTCATATTATTATAAAAATAGGATCATGCATTCTTTTGAGAACATGTGATAATATGATAGGGTTTTTGCAATTAGTTTGTTATGAAGTACTGCAAAGGATATGAACAAGTGATGAACTTGCCTGAGATTGAAATAACCAATAATGATCCAGGTCTTCGGGGTTCGAGGGTCTCGTAGAAAATCCAAATATCTGAAAGATAGCAAAGTAGTCCCGGTAAGGACTACAGAAAACACTGGCAAGATGATACATGCATAGTAATGAGATGCATCGCGAAATACCCTGGAAAACACCCCAGCTTACAAGTGTAAGCCATGTTTGATACGGTATCGTAATCACACAGGTTTTAGGTGAATGGTTTCATTATTTGTAGTGATGTGGTTATTAGTTCTTTTAGACTTACATGTGTTTCAGTTTTACTTAGCAAATCATTGTTATCATGTTGAGGTAGAAGTGTTTATTACTTGATTAGATAACAAAATAATAACACATGGAAAAACAACTAGTGAAAAGATAACAGTCACATTTTATTTAAAAAGTGTAGAGCTAGTGCCAAGGAGTTTTATTGAAAACGATGAACGATTATAATTAATCTATCATCACCTAACTTGCTAATGCTTGGTGATAATAGGTTTATTATGTTTGAGAATATTTGAGGGTTTTATTATTAAAGAAAATAATTTGTGGCAGCTATTTCTTGTCATAATGAAATATAATAGAGTTCTGGTAGATATTTGGAAACAAGTTTATAATTTAATCACAACGTTTTATGTTTGACATATTTGAATTGGTTTTGCTTTTCTCTTTGATTTGGTATATCATTCAATGCCTTTTGAAAATATTTGAATAAATGATTAATTTATTAATTTTAAATGAATTAAATGACTAGGCAAATATTGCACTCATGAAATCTTGGTCAAATGGTTTTGCAAACATCATAGATGAGTTGCATTTGTCATTTTAAGCACTTTGGTATATAACTTGTATTTTTCTGATTTTATGAATTATTTATTATTTTTCTCAATTTTAAATGATTTAATTTAATTAAAAAAATGTTTAATTTTAAATTCATCAAACATATATGAAAAGTTGATAAACATTTAGATTATATTTTTCTAATCAATTTGGTATATTATTTATATTTTTCTGATTAACTAAATAAGAGATATGAATTTTTCAAATATTCAATTTTTTCTGGAATTTTGTAATCATTTTCTCAAATTAATAAAACAAGTTTATTACGTCACAGTGATGTCATGCTGACATCACACAGAGAGGAATCTCTCTGATGCTCACGAAATTGGTTGATTCTCTGTTTGAATCGTGGAATTAAGGGGATGGTGAGCTTGAACGATTCGAGGCGAACTCAGGGGTGGTTGCGGCTTGACCATTTGGTCGCGGGAGCATCGCCGGCGGCGAGCTTATGCGGCGGCGGTGGCAGTGCTTCGGTGGCAGAAGAAATTCGTCGACAAAAATTGAAATTAAAAGGACCACGAGGTCCAGCGCCTCACCAGGAGTACGATGGTGATGCCTGTTGAGGACGGCGAGCTTCCAATCACCGGCGGCGTGCGATTTCCGGCGGCGGCCGTGGTGAAGAAGACGGCCACGATTCGGCCAGCTCAATCCCTCCCAGCTTGCGTGCCTTCTGGAGGAGGGAGAGGAGTTCATGGCGCACCAGAGGGTGGCCTCAGCTCATCCCGAGGTGGCCGGAGTTGACGGCAATGGCCGGCGGCCATTGATTAGGGTTTCGGGTTTCTCCGTTCTACTACAGAGAGGAAGGCAGAGAATGAGCGAGAGAGAGAAGAGAGGAAGAGGGCGAGTTGGAGGCTCCTCCTCCTACTTATCCGCACGGAAGAGCGGCCACGGGAAGGTGGCAGTGGCCACGCCACGGTATCCTTCTCCTCTGCCTTCTGGCCGAGGAAGAAGAAGAGGAAAAAGAAATGGCGATTTTTGATAACCCCTTGGAATTTCTGTAATTTGCGTATTAGTCCTTCTGTCACTTAAAACTGAGAAGAAAAGCTTGTTTTCTGGGCTTTTTTGTGAACCTAAAAATTATTAAAAAATATATTTGGAAAGCTTATCAAATTTGCAATCTCACCATATTTTGTTTTGGTGAATTGGAGCAATATTTGTATTTTTTATTTAGGGTGCTAGATTAAGTGATTTTTGTTGGTTTCCCTCTATTTAATTTATTAGATGTCTCAAAATCCATTTTAGGCATAGATATCATCTTCACACCAAACACATGGGGTTCACCAAGTGGTGTGTTCCCATTGGAAAATTTATATACAAATTCCTTATAGAAAGTAATTAAGTAAAACTATTTAGTACTGGTTCTATGCACTGTTATGAAAACCATTTAATATGGAATTTTATTCCATGTCAAACCAAAGGGTGTTAGGTAATGAATAGATTCATTTTCCTTTGTGTGGATTTGTTATTTTCATCTTTAGGTTTCTTATCAAGCCTGGTGGACAGCTCCTTATATCATCTGTAAGTTATGTTGCTGCTTTTAGTACTGGCTTAAATAGAAACATGTGTGGCTTTGGAATCTCATTTGTCTGTTTTCCACATAGGTTCCACTATGGATATTATCCTTTGTTAATTTTATAACATGTAGTAAATTGTATGATTATGTATGGATGGATTTTTGTTATTATACATTGGTCTTATGGATGAGGTTGATCTGGAAAACAAGGTGTTAAACTTGTTTCCATTAACCTCCACATATCATAAGACATGTGGATGCAATGGTTGGTTATCATTTTATACTTGATAATTATTTCCATTAAGGATATCATTATGAGTTCCTCATCTCAGATGAGCTTGTCAAGGAATAGAAATTATAGGTTCTCTAATAATACCTAATCATTCACTAGGTAATTTATTATGCTTCCTTTCTGAGGCAGTGTTGCTTCTTGTAGTCTTCTGTTATCACCTTTGTCCATTGCAGGTAGGTTCCTCTCTTGGTTTCCAACTTCAACTATCTCACCATTGTGGTGAAAACATCCAGTTGTTCCAAGCAAAGATTTTACTTACAAGATTATACAAGAATGTAGGTTTATTTTATGACATCAAGTTACCATATGCATATAAGAAGAATTTGTTAACAAGTGGGCCAGACTTGCCTCCAAATTACTACTCATATACAATAGGCTGAGATGTACCAGGTTATTCAATCTTCTGTTTGTTTGTGTATGACACTCAATTGTTTGAGTATACAAAAGTTATCTGTTAACAAGGTAATTACTCTTGTTACCAAACTACTTCTATATAACACTAACATTGGAATATCACACTATTTCAAGATAGTTACTAAGATCATATCAATCTATAAGAGTTTCCAAGTACTCTTATGATAGATTGGAATAACACTCCTAGAACACTCTAAATAATCTTCTTGAAGATCTTCATGGGATAGTTCCTCCTTTCTTGTGGTTTCTTCTCTTGCAGAATAACTTGGAGGAGATTGGGAAAACAAGATGATCTAGACAAGGTCGAAAGATCTTGATTTAAGAGTTAATTCATGCTTTTATTATTCTTCCATAAACTTCTTATTTTATTTCCCATAAGATAGATACTTACCTCATACATGATTGGTTTTATTTAGCTTTCAATCCAATTCCTCTAATAGAGGTTATATCTAGTTGTTATTCTTTACTTGTATCCAGTGATACTTTAGTTGTTGAATATTGGTAAGGATAGAAATGTGGAGTGTTTGTGAAATGGAAACTTAAGATTATAAGTTAATCAAATGGTTCATTAATGTGTTGAGCTTTCATATGCTCACTTGTTTGAGATTATAGAAACATTGAGCATGATAAAGTGATTGAACTTAATGGCTTTGATCATGGTTGTTACTTGGTTACTCAGAGTGCCATGTTTTGATTTTATATCCTTGATTTGTATTCATGGTGCAGGCATAGAGGTTTGGAAAGATCATATGTGATGATCAAGGTTTTAACAGTGGTTGAAGAAGATTTGATTCATCCCTTAAGTACTTCTTTTATAATTGAGGAAATATGTACATATTCGATAGATATATTATTAATGATAATTAAGTTACTTCCCGCTTGTGGGACTTGGGTTAACACTTGTTTATATCACTTGTGTTCTGTTGAACCTTGGTTATTTACTTTGTGAAGGTTCACTTAGTAGTTACTTAGTAATTTGAGCAGATGTGGTGTGAATGGTTGATAACTTAAGAGTTGTTGTTTTATAGAAGATAACATCTCTGTTAATGAGATGGTTCAATTAGGTATTACTTAATTGGGGAAGTATGATCATCAGATATGGGATTTGGACACTCACCCCTCTTTGAGTTCTAGATACCTAGTGAATTATCCCAAGTCACTTATAGACTTGAGGTTAGACTTGTTTAGGTTTTGTGTTGGTCACATCCAATTATGGTTTGTGTAATCAGATGATTTGGTTTGTAGATATACTATGTTATAAAGATCACTCCAAATGTACTCCTGACTAGATGAACTAGACCTATTTCATCATGTCAAGTGAAACTTTGGTCACTTTGATTCGTTTAAACTTACGCGCCAAAATTTCCCGTACTTTTAGATGCATGCTTTGTAAATGCACATATTATATTTAGATCCTTATAACTTCCCAAACACTGGGATGTTACAGGAGAAGTGCCAATTTATGGTGAATGAAGGAATTGTTATTGGGCATAAAATTTCTGAAAAGAGGTATTGAAGTTGACAGAGATAAAGTGGAAGCAATAGAGAAAATTCCCTGTCCTAGGGTTTATAAACGTATTTGTAGTGTTCTTGGTCATGCTGGTTTTATAGGAGGTTTACTAAAGATTTACCTAAAATATCAAAACCTCTTACTAATCTTCTTCAAAAAGACGTACAATTTGTTTTTGATGATGATTGTAAGGAAGATTTTGAAACTTTAAAGAAGGCTTTAACTACTGCTCCTATTGTTCAACCACCTGATTGGAATTTACCTTTTAAAATTATGTGTAATGCTAGTGATTTTCCTGTAGGTGTTGTTCTTGGACAACGAGTAGATAAGAAGTTGAATGTTATTCATTATGCTAGTAAAACTCTTGATGCTGCTCAAAAGAATTATGCTACCATTGAAAAAGAGTTCTTAGCTGTAGTTTTTTTGCTTGTGACAAGTTTAGACCTTATATTGTTGATTCAAAAGCTACTATTCACACTGATCATGCTGCTATTAGATACCTCATGGAAAAGAAAGATGCTAAGCCTAGGCATATTAGATGGGTGCTACTTTTACAAGACTTTGATTTGCATATTATGGATAGGAAGGGTGCTGAAAATCCTATTGCTGATAACTTGTCTGGATTGGAAAATATTGCTTATAACCCTATTCCCGTTAATGATAG
Organism: Alopecurus myosuroides; assembly: GCA_028641055.1. NCBI lineage: Eukaryota > Viridiplantae > Streptophyta > Magnoliopsida > Poales > Poaceae > Alopecurus > Alopecurus myosuroides. The sequence continues at coordinate 251,280,628 of CM054059.1, forward strand.
TTTTCCAAATGAACAGTTGGCTGGAATAAAGGTAAACTCCCAAGATAGTCCATGGTATGCAGATTATGCTAACTTTATTGTTTCCAAGTATTTGCCTCCAATATTTATAGCTCAACAAAGAAGGAAATTCTTTTACGATTTGAGGCGTTATTTTTGGGATGACCCACACTTATATAAAGAAGGATTAGATGGTATCATGCGAAGATGTGTTCCAGATCATGAACAATGTGAAGTATTAAGAAAGTGCCATGGTAGTGCTTATGGAGAACATCACGTTGGAGATAGAACCGCACAGAAGGTTCTACAATCAGGTTTCTGTTGGCCTACTCTCTTTAAAGATGCACATAAATTTGTTTTATCTTGTGATAAATGTCAAAGAGTTGGTAATATTTCTAGACGTAATGAAATTCCTATGAGTTATTCTCTTGTTATTGAACCTTTTGATTGTTGGGGATTTGACTTTACGGGTCCGTTTCCTCCTTCGAATGGTTACACTCATATTCTTGTTGTTGTTGATTATTTTACTAAATGGGTAGAAACTATACCTACAAAAAGTGATGATGGTGAGACCTCTTTAAAAATTCTTAAAGATGTTATTTTCCCTAGGTTTGGTGTGCCTAGATATCTTATGACTGGTGGAGGTTCTTACTTTATTCATGGTGGTTTTAGAAAAACCCTTGCTAAATATGATGTTAATTCTACAATCGCTTCAGCTTATCATCCTCAAACTAGTGGGCAAGTAGAATTATCAAATATAGAAATTAAATCTTTCTTGCAAAAGATTGTTAATAAATCTAGGAATAATTGGCCTGATAAGTTGAATGATGCTTTATGGGCTTATAGAACTGCTTATAAGAATCCTATGGGTATGTCTCCTTATAAAATGGTTTATGGAAAATCTTGTCACTTGCCTTTAGAATTAGAACACAAAGCTTATTGGGCAGTGAAAGAACTTAATAAAAGATTTGAAACTTGCTGGTAAGAAAATAATGCTTGACTTGAATTCTTTAGATGAGTGGAGATGTGAAGCTTATGAAAATGCTAGACTCTTTAAAGAGAAAGTTAAACAATGGAATGATAGGAGAATTCTTAAAAGAGAGTTTCATGTTGGTGAGAAAGTTCTATTATATAGGTCTCGTCTAAGCTTTTTTGCAGGAAAATTACTCTCAAGATGGGCAGGACCTTATGTTATTTAAGAAGTGTATCGTTCGGGTGCAATCAAAATTGCTTCCCTCAAAGATAACACTACACAAGTGGTGAATGGGAAAAGTCTCAAACATTATATTTCGGAGATTCTTATGATGAAGATGTTGATATTATTCAAGTGATGACTCCAGAGAAGTTTATTAGAGGGAAGATTCCAGAATCTGCAGAGTCCGTTTTCGAATAGGTAACAGTTCTGTTAAGAAAATTTCGCGTATCTCTTTCACTTTTATTATTATCATATATGGAAATATGAAAAATATTGAGCCGAAGAGGGGTAGAAGACGGTGCCCGAGGGCACCACACCATGCCTAGGCGTGGACCCACCCCTGGCCGCGCCTGCCCATGGTGTGGGCGCCCCGGAGCCCCTCTCCGACCCGTTTTCGACTTGCACCTTCCTTTCGTTACGTATATTTTTGCTATATAATCCCCTGGACCCCCTGAGGTCCGTATATCGTTTTCTCGTCGTGTTTCTGTTTCGACCTGTTTCTGCCAGTATCTGTTTTCAGTTTTAGAAGTACCAGGGTCTCCGCCAACAACAACAAGGGCAAGGTATCGCTGAAAGATGATCTCCAAGACCGGAAGCCGGAGGATGAGATCGAGAGTGGAGCTGAAGAAGATGTAGAAGAAGACCCGCGCGTGCACCCACGCGCCACCGTCGCAAGCATTGGGGTGGTTGCAAAACCTTTCAAGCAAACAACAAGGATGAGCACTAGAGGGAAGGCCCCACGTCACTGCTTAGCTTCAAGGACACCACTTCCAAGCATTAAAAAACCTTTACATATCTTAATCCATGAGTATCAATCTATGAGGGTACCCGAGTCAAAGTTGCCTTCTCGCTGGGATATGGATCGTTCTAACCGTGCAGGTGAGGAAAGCCCCCGATCTGGTATAGTGTGGGGGAATAATTCCAAGAGTTGTGATTCACCGTCGAACAAGTTCCAGAACCGTATTGAGAGAAATACTGAGCTGATATGCAGACTCATCTATGTGATTGATGATTTGAAGGAGTCAACACCACCACCAAATAAATAATTCATCATTGGTATTTGCATCCCCTTGGCTTGTTCCAAGCTTGGGGGAGTGCCGCGGTATCACACGTTTATCTTTCACCTTCTTACCTTTTAGAAGAGTCATATAATGAGTAGAGAAGTTATCATATAGAATGGTTTGCGATATGGAAGTATCTCTCCTTTAGTTGGTTATCGATGTATCCCTTGGTTTGAGTTGCCGTAATGGAATATTAATGAGAAGTTTCATCATTTACTTTCTACACTTTATTTTAGTTTGCAATTTTTGTTATATGGTTGATCTTGTTATTTGTGTTGGTATCAGTATTGGATAATCAAGTTAATCTAGTTGGTTTTGGCAAACTTAACATTGGTCAGTAGCAACAATACATTGAGACTTAAGTAGAAAAGAGGGAGTTGCATGTAGGATATATTATTCCATGATCTTTCTTTCTTGTTAGCTCATAAGCTTAGTATTCTCAAGTAAGATTGTTTGTACCTCCAAGGAAGATTGCATGATTGGTTCTATCATATGTATATTTGTTTGTTTCCCCTCAACTCTTTTGCTTGCTACCCAGCCTTGCTAGCCAAAAACCTGTACTGAGAGGGAATGCTTCTCGTGCATCCAAACCTTGAGCCCCAAAACCATGCCATTTGTGTCCACCATACCTACCTATATGTGGTATTTAATCGCCACTCCAAGTAAATTGCTTGTGTGCTACCTTTAAACCTTCAAAATTACACATGTTTTGTGCCCCTGTTTTAGCTCATGAGGACGCAAATAGAGAATTTTTATCTCACTTGTTGATTGGACTTTACACACCTGGACTAGTGGCTTCATCCGCTTATCCAATTCATAGAAGAGCTCGCAGCGGGGTGCCCGTCCCCAAACTTAATACTATAAATTCTCTTCACTATTTTTGCCCCTGATTTACCAGCCAAAGCATAATTTTGTAAACAAAAGATAAACAAGGATGTCCTTCTATACCAGTTGTGTCCTTCAATGGGAGCCGCTCTTGTGAAGTTTAGTTGGCTTGTGACGTACTGTTTTTTCTGTTTGCAATTCGTTGACATAAACATACACAACTATCAAATTTGTTTTCAATACCTCTGTTTATCAAATGAAAAGCTCTAGCACATGAGTTAATCCCTGTTTCCCTCTACGAAGAGCCTATCTTTTACCTTTATGTTGAGTCAGTAAACCTACTCGTTTCTGTCTTAAGAAAACATTTGAGTTGTTGTGACCCATCCATCTATGTGTTGATTTACTCAATCATGTCCTTTATTCTTCCTTGTTTAATACAAATGTTTTTATCTGTTTGGATACCACTTGGAAAGTTATCAATGACTGCAAAGAGACTGTTATGATTGAGCATGATAAACTCTGCAATATAAGATCTAATATAAAGACTTTGATCGAAAGATAAGTACAATCTGTTAATTGTTCTCTGACCAAGAACGAAGTTTGCCTTCACCAATTATGATTTTATTTTGCACCTTTATTGTGATTTCCTCTACTTGTTTCAAGTTGAATTATATGAGAGGAAGTTGTTGTATAAAATGACTTGTGCATTGATAGATGTGATGCTTCTTGTCCGTATTTTATTTATCGACACCTCACTCCATAAACATGTGGTCATGTTTACTGAATTCAGTTTCGCTTGGGGACAAGCGAGGTCTAAGCTTGGGGGAAGTTGATACGTCCATTTTGCATCACTATTTTATATTGTATTCTATTATTCATGGATATATTTCATATTATGAATTTATGATGCATTACTTATGTTATTTCATCTTATTTTGCATGTTTCATAATTATTGGAGAATAAACATCGGGACCAGAAATCTGATGGAAAAAGCTCTGTCAAGATTCCCTATTTTATAAGATCAGAAGAAGAAGAGGGGCATCCGGGAAGTTTTAGAAGTCCAGAAGAGAGAGCTAGCCACGAGGAGATCCGGAGGGGGCCCACCAGAGCTCACACCATGCCTGGGCGCCCCCTTGGCCGCGCCTGGGGGTGGTGTGGCCACCCTGGCCCACCTCTGGCCGTTTCCTTTCGCGTACTTGACCCTCCGGGAACTATTCCGCCATCGAGGAAATATTCTGCCGCCTCCTCGGGGCGGAAAACAACAGAGAGAGAAAAGCTCTTCGGCAGAGAGAAATCTGCCGGGGAAATTCCTCCCTGAAGAGGGGAAATCATCGCCATCGTCACCGTCATCGCTCCGGGCATCATCAAGATCGTCATCGTCGTCATCATCATCACCAGCACCATCACCGTCACCATCCATCTCCATCCCGCTGTAACGATTAGGGTTCTGTATCATTGTTCTTCACTAGATCTCTCTACCGGTGTGGATTACTTTTAGTAGTTGATGCTTGTGAGATTTATATGTGTTTGAACTTTATGACCAGATTGTTATTCATCATTATATCACCTCTGATCATGATCCATATGATGTCTTGTGAGTAGTTCGTTTAGTTTTTGAGGATATGAGAGAAGTCAAGATGTTAGTAGTGGAATTATGTTGAAGTAATATCTAGTGGTTTGATATTTAAGTTGTGGTGTTATTCTTCTAGTGGTGTCATGTGAACGTCGACTACATGATACTTCACCTTTATGGGCTAGGACGATGCATTGTGTATTTGGCTACTAATTGTGGGGTTGCCGGAGTGACAGAAACCTAAACCCACGTTAGGAAACCAATGCACGAGGGAGTTTAGGATCCCAAAGTTTAAGGTTGTGGTTAGATTTATCTTAATTACTTTCTTGTATTTACGGATGCTTGCAAGGGGTTTAATCACAAGTATGTATTAGTCCTAGTTGGGCGGTGCATTAGCATAGCTTCACCCACACAACACCTATCAAAACAATAAATATTAATCAACTGTATGAAACAGAAGCGCTTGACGAAATTCTCATGTGTCCTCGAGAACGTTTGGTAATCATAAGTAGAACAACCGGCTTGTCCTTTGATCTCAAAAGTATTGGGACACTCGCTGCAATTATATTTACTGTTCTTTATTTACTCGCACTTTATTTATCTGCTATATCAAAAACCACTAAAAATTTGTTTGTTAGCGTTTACAGTGAATCCTCTATCCAACCTGCTTGTCAACACCTTCTGCTACTGTTGGGTTCGACATTCTTATTTATCAAAAGTACTACGATACACCCCATATACTTGTGGGTCATCATTCCCCGTGTGTCGATATCTTACTTTCATCGCTTATTTGTACTATCGTTTATAACACTACTGGTCCAGCTCGTTTCTAGGTTCACAAGTTGTTCCCCATCACCAAAGGCTACACAATTGGCCCACCACGGGCTTTTTGAATAACCACAGTCTATATAGTTGTGCTCCACTTAGTCAAGTGCCCATAAAACAAATCATAATCCCAATTCCTATCTATATTCTTATAATGCAAAACTCCACTAATTGTAATTAATATTTTTATCTCAACATGCAAGTTATCCATATCATTTGATTTTTTTAGCCAATCAATTATCCACATAATCCCACTAACATTCCACATGCAACCATTCATCGTCGTCTTTTTTACTTTTTTTTAGCCATCAAATTGTCCAAGTTATACTTTTTTAAATTGTTTCATTGAAAAGATCACACCATCCCGTTATGTAATTACACATTTAAATTATGTGCAAGTAAAATATGAGAATCATTTCCCCAGTTATTTTAAAAGATAAAACCCATTTAGTTGTTATTCAAAATTATGTGGCCTTCTATATGTAAATATTCAAAAAGCTTATAAAACACTACACGAACATTGGCGCTTCGTCGCGCCGCCTACATGGCATTCTGGCATAGCGTGACCCATGCACTATACTTGCACGCGCTTTGTTTCGTGACATCGTTATGATGTGTTTATGTACAATTGTCGATAAGATTTTCTTTTTACGTCATGTGTATCATTAAGATTAAATACATACATTTGTTATAAAATGGATTACATCCTTGTGTTATTTCTAACATTTAATACTTGCATACTCCAAAAATTATGAAGCGCTTAGTGTAAGTAAGAGATGACATGTTAAAAAATTATGCTAAATCTAGAAAGTTCCTAAGAATGACACAATAGCGGTGAAATTATGGAAGAAATTATGGAATCATAATCACTTGGTCCCACAGGCAGCCACATAAAGGATTTAGGTGGGGTAAAAATCTCTCACAAGGTTTTCCTTCCACCACTTGGTCCCATAGGCAGCCACATAAAGGATTTAGATGGGGCCAAAAGCTCTCACAAGGTTTTTCTTCCATCCCACTTAAATAGTAGAATAATTACGCCACAATGTGCATTGCATCTTAATGCAAGCTATCCACATCATATGTCTCTTCACCTAGCTGATTTCAACTTATCTATATCAATGAGTTGATCACGATAGATTAAATGGTGGCATTGATCCTTTAGAAGACGAGAACATCACGTCGTTGCGGTAGAGGTGTTGACAACGGTGTGAGGCTATCTGATCCCTTAAAATCCAGTCTGTCATATGTCTCCAGAGTAAATTTGCTTCTCTAAAAAGGTGTTATTTCTAATCGAACCGCTAAAACTTAACTACTTCATTTATGTTTTGGCTCCTTAGTTAAACTTCGTCTACTCATTAGTTCATTGTTTCATGTATTGTTCACATACTTCACCAACTTTTTTGCTAATAGAATTGATCCAAAGGAAAAACATTACACATTTTAATAGAAACACAACTTTCTTGATTGCTCCTACAAGCCCGATCAATACTTTCGCCATCTCCTTATATTTGGAGATTGTGTCATCCGTAATCTCATCCAAAACACACAACCTTCTACATAAACAATAAAGCAAACGTTGAGTTCCAAATTGCATCAAATTGAAGAATGTAGGCATAAAATTGCACTAATTTTGTCCATTTCACACTTGAAAAAAAACATTTAGCATGTTCCTTGATGCTCGAAATACACCACTGCACCAATCGGCCGCAGTTGTCACAATTGATGATTGGCAAATGCTGGCAGACAAGCTGCTGGGCGAGGGCTGAGCCCGTGGATCTTCCGGTGCAAATTATCTGCAACTTCTAGGCCATTTTCATTGTACGCAAGAAAAAAAACATTGATGTCTAACGAGATTAAAAACATTTCAATACAGTTTAGGCTGAGATAACAGCAAAAACACGTATATACCCACTAAACATTACAAAACTGAAGAAAGCATGAACTGCAGAACACATGGAAGCATGCATTGAACAATGTAGGCACAAAATTGCATTCACTTTGTCCATTTCACACTTGAAAAAAATCCATCCAGGATGTTTCTCGATGCTCAAAATCTGCACCAACTGGCCGCACTTATCACAATTGATGATTGGCAAATGCTGGCCGGCGAGCTGCTAGGCGAGGGCTGGATCTATCGCCAGCTGAGCCTTGACAATTGGCGGTTGTGGATGAGCCGGCGGCCGGTTTAACATCAAGACAACACCTAGAGGAAGAAGACCTACCCAGAGGCGGCGGGAAGCGGTCGGGGTGGGTGCATGGGTTGGTTCCTGATGAATCCCGCTGAAACGTGTATAGATTCGTCGATTCTGGTGACGACGAGTAATAACGACCAAAGCGAAGTGGGGGAGGAGGTCGGCGGGTGCTACGGGGGTGTCGGCGGTGGCGCGCGGAGGTACGCACAACGGCGTCGGAGTGGTCGGGTGGACAGCGGGCAGTCGCGGGTGTCGGGGTGGAAATATTTTTTTCTCCATGCGGCCGAGATCAACTATATTTAAGAGTCGGTGTCCACTAGCATGCAACACGGATAAGTCTTCTTGACCACCGGAGCCGCATGGAGAAAAAAATATAGTTGCCGCTATTTAGGAGTCGGTGTCAACTATATTGGACCCGTGGGGGTTGATGTTGCCGCGGCTCCGGTGGTCAAGAAGACGAGGTGCTGGAAATGCGAGGTTGACACGCATGCAACACGGGACTGTCCGGTGGATCATTACTGCTATGTGTGTGACACCAAGATGCATCCCATGAAGAAGTGTCCCACTCTCAGGCTTCCTAAGCCAACAGTGTTTATTGGTGGGATCGGCAGCTTGCACACCATGTTCTCGCAGTTCCCCGATAGCCTGTTCCAGGAGGTGGATGCGTCTGGTGGACCTGTAGCGTTGGTCACGGTGGTGGGCACTGCCGCTACGGCGAAACAGGTGGAGATGACAGTTGCTCGCATGTGCTCCACTCCGCGGTGGAAGTGGGAAGCGTTGCCTAGCGGAGATAATTGCTTCAAGGTAGTGTTTCCGTCGGAGACCGAGTTGGAGAGGTTTGATGGGATGGACTTCGGGGTACCGGCTCAGTCCACTAGGCTCCTTTTCAGCAGATGGAAGCCGGAGGATGTTGAGCCTAAGCTTGAGTTCTACCAGACTTGGGTGCATGTGGAGGGGGTGCCAAACCCGCTGAGACACTTCCTAGGTCTGTGGGCGGTCGGTTCTCTCATCGGTATTACCCTGGATGTGGATCTGTTGGCTCTACGTCGCAGAGGTATTGTTCGCTTGAGGCTGGCGCTATCGGACGATGAGGTGTTCAACAAAGTGGATGAGGTGGGTCCTTACACTTCAACAGATGGTGTCTTACGTCTGAAGGGGTATGGTTTCACTTTTCGCCCAGAGCCGGAGGATTTTGTGCCCGAAGCAGACTTCGTTCCTTATGTGTGGGATACGAAGGTGCCGTCGGAGTCCTCTTCTAGAGGGGTTCGAGATTCTGGTGTTCTTGACTCTGCTGCTGTGGATGGTGAAGCCGAGGGTGCAGTGAACATGGCTATTGATCCGACCTCTGCTGATGGTGCTGATCAGGTTCATACACATGCGTTGGAGCTGCTGAAAAATTATGCACTAACGCCGATTAATATGTCTCCTGTCACTCCTAGAGGAAAGGAAATAGTGCGTTCATTGCATTCTGCAGGTGGTTTTCTCGCCAAGCTTTCATCGGAGGGGGCGCTGTCGGCTGAGGAGTCTGCTGGCGGGTCGCAGGGTGCAGGCGGCATCCAGCTACCCGCTGCGCAGGCGAGATGCAGCGGCGGGCGGCTACTGTCCGCGGGGTTGGGCGACGCCCGGCAAACCACCACCCAGGCGGCTTCCACAGGAGGCAGCGACCAGCTGGGCTCGGCCCATTCGCCGGCGAGGCCTGGGGCTGGTACTGGCTGCCGGCCGGCTGTTGGGCCGGGCGGGGCTGTGCTATCCGACGCCCAGGCGGCACGTTCCGGCGCCAGCAACCAGCTGGCCAGCTCGCCTAGCAGGCTGGCAGGAACCGAGCGGGGCGGTCTGCTGACTGTCGCCCAGGCGGTGTCCAAGGGCGATGGCGCGCGGGCGGTGGCTGGGCGTGGCGGTATGGTGCTAGCTGTTGCGCCTGGCGTGGCTGGGCCGGGGACGCGCTCGCCGTCTCCGGTGCAGCCGGGGTCTTCGAGCACACCAGCGGTGACGACGAGGCGACCGTTTGTGTCCGCCGTGACACGGGCGGAGCACTTGGAGACTGCATCGACACCAGTGACTCCGTCACCCACTTCTGGCGGCATCGACTCTACGGTACCTGCCACGACAGGCAAGGACATGGTGGCCGGGGGGTATCTCCCTCGTCATTACCCCCCTCCGCCGTGGCGCCTACCGTGGAGATGCATGGGCAGCCTAAAGGGGGGCTGAGGCGCAGCGCTCGTCATCTAGTCGCAGCGGACGGGGCTTCATCGACGGACGAGGATGCGCTCACCAAGGCCATGCGACGGAAGGCGGCTTTGTACTCGGCATCACCACTTGGTACGGGCACCAACCTTAAATCATTCCTTTCTTTTTCAAATACCAAATTATCCTCTAGTCTAGGTGCCGTTGGTGTTTCGTTAGGGAAGAATGATAAGGAAATCACGATGTCCACCAATGTGTTAAAGCATATGGAATTTGATCGTTTAACGGTCAATCCGAGTGCTTCACACATGGAGGACTTACCTCACATGGATGATGATTCAGCGTATGCCTCTTCGGATGGACAGCTTTTATCACATCTAGTGGGGGAAGTGACTGAGGTGGGAATGGATGAGGACGGGCTAGGATCATTATTTGATCTTTATGCTTCCGGCCGGAAATCCAAAACCGCCAAACTTAAGAGGAAATACTCACCACGAAATGTTGCGAGACCGCCTAAAAACCCAACTGTTTCCCGATGATTGGCTTATTCACTAATAGCAGAGGTCTTGGAGACTTGGCTAAACATTTGAATATTGCACAATACGTCAGGGAACATAAGTTGGACTTTGTGGCTATCTCCGAATCAGGGAGGAGAGAGTTTCCAGTGAGTGTTCTGAACCGCCTTTCAGGGGGTATCGATTTCACTTGGCACTCTATTCCTCCACGTGGCAGATCGGGTGGCATTTTACTCGGCGTTAAAACGGACTCATTTGATGTGTTAGCAAGGTCGGATGGTGATTTTCATATTAAATTACACTTCCGTAACCGCGCAGACAATTTCATATGGAGTTTGGTTGCTGTGTATGGTGCTGCCCAGGAAGAGTTTAAAGAGGCTTTTCTACGTGAGCTGGTTAACTTGGCTAATAATAATCCACATCCATTGCTAATTGGAGGGGATTTCAATTTGCTAAGGTTTCCACATGAGAAAAGCCGGGGACGGTTCGATGGTCACTGGCCTTTCTTGTTCAATGTTGTCATTGATAGCCTGGATTTGAGAGAGGTGTACATGACCGGGCGACAGTTCACCTGGGCAAATAGTCTACCGGAGCCTACATATGAAAAGTTAGATCGCGTACTAATGAGTACCGATTGGGAAGACAAGTTCCCCTTGGTAACGGTACGCGCTCTAGAACGTATTGAGGCTCTATCGGACCATGCCCCTCTTCTACTTTCAACTGGCACATCAAAACCACAAGGCCAGACACAGTTCAAATTTGAACTAGGTTGGTTTTTGCGCGATGGTTTTGATGAACTAGTTAAGAAAGTATGGCAAAAACCGGTCTTAGGGGATAACCCAATACGGAGATGGAATAATAAAATGCGCAATTTGCGTAAATATCTCCGTGGTTGGGCTAGACATACGACCGGGATGCTAAAAAAGGAGAAAGAGCGTCTTTGTTCCATTATTGATGAGTTAGATCGACTCGCAGAGACTAGGATGTTATCTTCGCAAGAGGTTGAACTTAAAAGTCAATCCAACGCGAAAGTAGCACAAATGTTGCGAGAAGAGGAACTCAAATGGTATCAAAGATCGAAAGCTCAATTCATCCTTGAAGGAGACTCGAATACTCGGTATTTCCATAATGTTGCCAATGGCAGACATAGGAAAAAAAGGATTCACTGTCTCCATCAGGATGAAGGTCTCATTGAGGGACAAGAATATCTCAAGACCTATATCACAAAGTTCTATAAAGATCTGTTTGGACCTCCTGAAGTAGGTAATATTACTATGGACGAGGGCCGAACAGATGATATTCCCCAAGTTTCAATGGAAGAAAACGCTTTTCTAAATGCTCCCTTCTCTGAAGAGGAGATAAAGAAGGCGATATTCCAAATGGAACATAATAAGGCACCTGGCCCAGATGGCTGTCCGGCTGAGTTTTATCAGCATTTTTGGGAGATCATTAAATATGATCTCATCGAGATGTTTGGTTGCTTACAGAGTGGACATCTGGAGTTGTATCGTCTTAATTTTGGGGAAATCGTTTTGTTACCTAAGGTTTTGAATGCAGAGAGGATACAACTGTAACGACCAATCTGCCTTCTTAACGTTAGTTTCAAAATCTTTACAAAGGTTGCAACTATTAGGCTAAATTCAGTGGCAGACCATGTGGTAAAACCTACACAAACTGCATTTATGCAGGGTAGGAATATCCTAGATGGGGTCGTGACTTTACATGAAACCGTCCATGAGTTGCATTCGAAAAAGCTTAATGGGGTAATTCTTAAAATAGACTTTGAAAAGGCCTATGATAAAGTGAACTGGGAGTTTCTCCAACAGACTCTGAGAATGAAAGGATTCTCAGAAGAGTGGTGCACCCTAGTTCACAATTTTGTAGTTGGAGGTAGCATGGCTATCAAAGTCAATGATGACGTTGGCCGGTACTTCCAGACTAAGAAAGGCTTGAGACAAGGTGATCCGTTATCGCCCGTATTGTTTAATATTGTGGCTGATATGTTAGCGATCATGATAGATCGAGCCAAGGAAAATGGCCTAATTGAGGGAGTAATTCCACATCTTGTAGATGGGGGATTGTCTATCCTTCAATATGCAGATGATACGATTCTCTTTATGGAACACGATCTGGAGAAAGCGGCGAACCTGAAATTAATTCTTTCAGTGTTCGAGCAACTATCCGGATTAAAGATTAATTTCCATAAAAGTGAATTGTTTTGCTTTGGTGAGGCCCAAGATGCAGTTGCTCAGTATACCGAGCTATTCGGTTGCGAGCAAGGTCAATTTCCTATTAAGTATTTGGGGATACCAATACATTATAGGAGATTGACTAATGCAGAATGGGGGCACGTCGAAGAGCGTCTGCAGAAACGGCTGGCTAGTTGGAAAGGAAAATTGTTGTCACTTGGTGGAAGATTGGTACTCATTAATTCAGTCCTAACTAATATGGTACTGTACATGATATCATTCTTCCAGTTGCCTAAAGGAGTCTTAAACAAATTGGATTATTTCCGATCAAGATTCTTTTGGCAGGGTGACAACGAGAAAAAGAAATATCGATTAGCCAGATGGGATGTAGTTTGTCGTCCACGAGATCAGGGGGGCTCGGCATTCATGATCTACAAATCAAGAATTCAGCTCTACTTGGTAAATGGATATTCAAATTACTAACCGAAGATGGCGTATGGCAAACCATGCTGAAACGAAAATACATAGGCTCGAAAGCAGTATCACAGGTTATGTGGAAACCTGGTGATTCACACTTTTGGGCTGGACTTATGGCGAATAAGAACAAGTTCTTTCGCTAGGGGGTATTTAAGATTAAGGATGGATCACAGATACGGTTCTGGGAGGACAAGTGGTTAGGTAATACCACACTTCGAGAACAATATCCGGCTTTGTACACGATAGCGCGACAGAAGGATGATACGCTGGCTACGGTCATGCAAACATCACCTCCTAATGTTACGTTTAGACGAGACCTAATCGGGCCTAGACTAACGTCTTGGCAGAACTTGGTTGATAGATTAACTATGGTTACTCTTATACCAGGCGCTGATGAGTTTCGTTGGAAGATCACTAAGAATGGTTTGTTCTCGGTGGACTCCATGTATAGAGCTTTGATCCAATCGGATTTGCCAGTCGATATTTTCAAAAATGTATGGCGTATGAAGGTACCGCTAAAGATTAAAATCTTCGCGTGGTACCTTCGTAAGGGGGTCATACTTACTAAGGATAATCTTGTCAAGCGTAATTGGCATGGAAGCTCTAAGTGTGTTTCTTGTTCTCATGATGAGACAATTAAACACTTATTCTTTGAGTGCACATTTGCGCGTTCTATATGGTCCGCTATCCATATGGCTTCGAATCTTTATCAGCCTACTTCCGTTGCGAACATATTCGGCAACTGGTTAAATGGGGTTGATAAACGTTTTAAGACTATTATTAGGGTAGGAGCGCTTGCCGTTATCTGGTCGCTCTGGCTATGTAGAAATGACAAGATTTTCAGTGATAAGAATTTTTCTCGTATGCAGGTTCTATTCAGGAGCACAGGTATTCTCCGTTCGTGGTCCACATTACAGCGAGGGGAGTTACGAGGCCTTTTTACGGAGGCATGTGCACGACTGGAGCAGGTGGCGAGGGATATTTTTATCCCACATGGATGGCCACTTGATCTACGGATAGCGGCTCCATAGCATCGACAGTCTACAACAGATGTTTTGTAGTAGTGTCGCTCTGTTTATTTTATGTTTTTGATTTCGGCTGTGTGCATTTAACGATGCAGAGGCCGGGTGTAATGCTTGAACTTTTTTGAGTAATAAAGCCCTTTATCAAAAAAAAAGTTACCTTTGTTATTGATCAAGTAGTTTCTTTCCTCGGCTTCTAGGCTAGGCAATCCCTTCTTCTTCGCTTTAGCAGCAGGCTGTTAGTTGAACAAGACTGCCGCGGCACTGGCATGTAGTATGGCATGTGGATCTTTCGGTGCAAATTATCTTCAGCTTCTAGGCAATTTTCATTGTACGCAAGAAAAGCCTTTGATGTCTAACAAGATTAAACACATTTCGATGCAGATTAGGCTGAGACAACAGCGAGATCAGGTATATACCCAGCCCGCTAAACATTACAGAACTGAAGAAATCATGAACTACAGAACACATGGAAGCATGCATGGCAACTGATTCATATACGTGTCAAGAACAAACCAAGCATTGCACAGAACCTGAGATAATATAGCCGAGAATGAGAAGGAGAGGCCTTCCATGACAGACAAGAGCCAGTCAGGCTAGCCAAGGTGACCGCCTATCATAACACTCATCTGAAACCAGCCATGTAATATAACAGGGGCTTCTGAAGGAGCATATAGGCAAGTCATCCTTGGCTACCAGAGGAGGCAGGCTCTGGCCCTCATGCAAGGCCCCTCTTCTTCCTAGCTTCTTATTCCTGCCAATGGTCGGTGAGGGGTTGCCGCTTGTGTTTCGTGCTATTTATAGCGAAAATGCGAAAACCGGGATGCAGACTTATTAGTTTGCCGCCATCCACAACTTTGCGATATACGGATGAGTGATCGTTGACGCATATATATATTTCGTGGTACCGGAATATATTCAGTTCACTAGGCCAAGGGGGGCAGACTAGAGAGGCCGAGGCCCCAAATGGCGAGAGATTCACACAGTTGCGGCACAGCACCAATGCCACAGCTATCGCCCCCAAAATTTCCGTTTTTGATAAAGGAAAAAGTATACGGTGATCCACGCAATCCAAGGCAAATCTAGATATATTCCATTTTGATATGTTGGTATCATTTTGGAGAGGAATTCATCTCCCTTGCACGCCCCCTTCTGCTTTTTTTGGTGCGAGGACGAGGAGACGGTGTCGTCCCCGACTATCTAAAGTTATTTGTTCCCTCCGGTCTGACTTTGGGTAATTCATACTGTACTAGTTAAGTTAAGAAGGCTAGTTCGATCCAAATAAATGTGTTCCTTCATTTGTTTGGGCTAATGTAAAATGACACTAGGATGTATCAACTGGTGAAACATGTGGCATTTGGAGGAAATTCACGTTGCCATGTAGCTGTTCTTGCAACTCCAGAGCATCCCACTGTTCACATTCAGGCTGGAAGTCACATTAGGCTTTCGGCGATCGGTTTTCTCCTTCACACACAGAGAGAGCATCTTGGCCTTATCAAGTCGGTAAGGGGTAGTTGACCTGAGATAACTTTCTGTCCATTCCTCATCTTCTACGTCTGTCAATCAACGTACTGTGATGCTTGCAACGGGAAGGAGACAGGAACCGAAGTATTTGGATGCAGAATCTCAGAACTTTTGATGGGCGACATGGCTTTCATGCCGGCAAAAGTTCTTCTTTAGTGCCAACGATATCATGCAGCGCAAAGTTGGGCATTGATGCTGCACTAGCATACAAGTACATAATTTACCCTAAATTAACGGGATTTTGGGGAAACCGGTTATCATGATGCGAGCCTGTGCATTTCAAGAAAATATTAAGACTATAGTTTGGACATACAGCAACGCTGTATTTTGTAAACAACATTTCCGCAAGAGTTCAACATTTTGAAATGTGAAAAACTCGAGAGACTTGGAGTTAGAGTATCTCCAATCGAACTGGACAAATTTGACACTCTATATGTCCACGAACGTGTCCGGGAATAGTAGCGAGCCACCCCTATATGTCTGTCCGCCTGGGAAAACATCACCCTCATATCCAGAACCTTATTTTTGTTCAACCACATGCAAGTAGATCATATAGCTATAGCATAAAATCACCAATTCGACAATTCAACGTTAACCTAATTAAATAAATCACAATTTCAACAATTCATACATGGATGAATCAGTCGCCCCCCTTGTTGCACTCGTTAATCTCCTTGTCATCATCGAATTCCGTTTTGCCTTGCCTTCCCCTTGCCATTTACGAGGCGGGGTATCCCAATCAATATGTACCAGCAACGGGTCATAGTGAATGGCTTTTTCTCAAGGTGATGATACAATCTGACGGGCCAACTTCATCTAGCAAGCAAAAACCACTCAACAATTCTCTTTTGTTTTGCATGGTTACGCCCAAGAATTACGTTTAGGCACTCCTAAGCATTAAATTGTATATACACCTATGTTAAGTTGCAAGGTGCAGACCACGCTCATGGTGTGCCGTGAATATTGTGCTCGTCGAGCCCCATCATGTACTATTTGCTTAGAAACAACTCGCAAATTCAGTTGAGGACCAATAGAGCATACTATGTTAGGAGAGTATCAGAGCATTTTCATGTGCGTTGTTAGTAAGCCAACACAATTCATGCTTGATGTAAATGACAGCACATAATCGTTTCATTTTGTTGAATAAATGTTTAAAAAAATGTTAAATATATTTGAGTTGATTTTTAGAATATAATTTGGTAAGAAAAAATATTAACCATTCAAACTACCTATATTATCTAGCTCTTTGAACAACAAAATCTCCGCCCAAACAAGTACAATGGTGGAGATAATACACCTGAATCCAATAAATAGTTCAGATAAGCAAAACAAGGAGTCAAATCTTCCATTAGTGAATGGTGATGAACTGAATTAATTCCAAATATAGTTCAAATAAATAAGCCAAGGATAAAATCTTCCATTAGTGAACCGAGGTAAAATATTGCTCTTTATTTCACCTTTCTGTTCCACAAAAAACACCAACACTGCTGAAGGAAGCCTATACTGCAAACTAACTACATACAAAATTACCTACAATTATAAACAGGTATGGATGTGTGAGTGCTCACGAGGTTTCTGCAATTGAAGGATAAAATACAGTTAGATATAGCATCAGAAACTGCTTGTAGTATTTTCTGAGTAAAAATTGAATGTCTAAATGTTGAAAACTTAAAAAAGAATGATAATAAGGTGCCTTGCAGATGCTTTCCCTAAAAGTACTCACAATGCGATAATTAAAATCAATAATGAAACAAAACGGAGGAAAATCAAAACGACATGCGAAGACAATAATGGGATGAACAAACATTTCATGCATAGTTCAGGACAGATTGGTTCTTTCGGAATATGGAAAAATACGTGGTGGAGATTTATAGATGCAATCACTATTAACAGACAGATTTGTAAGAAAACACATTATTTAGCAGTTCCCACTTACCCTTTATCTTTCTGTTATCTATTGTTGTTTCTGCTGTTGATTTGCGGGAAACGTCTGCCAAAGATATAGGTGTCAGTGGGGGTGAGGAAACTTCGCTGCTCTCTCTGCTATGCCTGGACTCCAACAACTTATTCACAGTAAGAATAGGTGTTCTTTGGCTGTTTGAAGGTATCGAGTAACTGCGAGTCATGGAAGCAGGTGGCCGTGGAAGTGGTGATGCTGTATGTGATGGTGGGGAGGCACGAGTTGGTACATTAGGCATCTGCCGCCTTGACACCAAAGGACCAGAATATCCAACCAAACCAGGACGGACAGTGTCTACAGATGCAGGAGGCCTAGGCAGCTCATGAAGTTCACTAATTCTGGGGGATGTTGCTGGGAGTGAAGTAATCCTAGGAACTTTTGGAGCCACGGATGACTGCCAACCTGGCCCATGTGATTTTGTTGACATAACACGAGGAGGATAGTTTATTGATGCTCTGTGACCAGCAGCTGAAAACATGGGCTTGCTTAATCCTGCTTTGCTTGGAATTGGGCCAGAAAATGATTCCCTCTTCATTTTCTTAGAATCAGAAGTTGAGTAGGAATAAACTAATGGTGATGACATCCCCTCAGTACTTGATGGCTTCTTAACAGGCCCGCTGTACAAGGAGCTCGGCTTAAAATCTTTCACCAGTGGAGACGAATGCCACAAATTTGCTGCCATATGTGATTTACTCTCAGGTTTATCTGGTGGAGGTGATCTGTCGGTGCCTGCTGAATTGGAATTCTTATCATCCGCTGGTGTTGGGAGTTTGTAGGAATAATTTGTTCTTGAATGTAGTGGACTTGAGAACATAGGAGAATTCAACTTTCGAAACCTCGCAGATGGATCAAGGACATTCTCCGCAAAAATTGGTGCTGACTGAGTACCAAACTCAGGTTTCACTCGGGGAGCTGCAAAATCTGTATCTATTTGCTCAGCATCTTCCTGTGTATGAACGAAATAAATCAAATAACTTCATGAAATGCTCAAAATATAGCAACCTACGACTTAAATAACAAAAGAGCAGGAGTATGAAATATTCAAGCATCAAACAAGGACTGGGACCAGCCAAGGAAGCAAGGACCATAAACAAATCCCAATTTAATTATCATACTGTTATTTAAAACGTACAAATAGCAAGAAAATTAATATTAGCGTGCTCCATCAAGGTGATATTATACCAACTTAGTAGGTGGAGTGAAATTTGGTGCAACTACAATTAAAAGGTCACAGTCGAGGCACACACCATTGACAAAGGGTGTTAATCTGTAAAGCTAAAATAGATAGTAACACCTCCGTTCAAACAAGTGGTCTAGACAGATACTATAGCCATATCAGAAAGATTTATCCCCCAGAATGCGTGAATTTGCAAACTAAGCTTCATTTCAACCAGAGAATCAATGCCCCCAAACACTCGTATCCAAACAATACCTGATAAGGCAGTTAGCTTGACACGGAAACGGATCCACTTCATATTCACCTAAACTATACCACGTGGAAGATTTTTCTCTTGCTACATGTTTGAGAATGCTTGTAACCATGCCTGATAATAGACTCATTGACCAGCAATGGCAGGTAACGTAACAAGAAGTTGAAGGGGTACCTGCTCATGTTCCTTCTGAGGTTTCGAGGGGCTCGCCATACTAGACTGATCCAACTACACACAAAACAAACTGTTTAGACTGAGGATAAGAGAAAAGGAAGATAGAACAGGAATTTTTACATGCTTTAATCAAAACATGAAACATGGAAATCAAAAATCCAGGTAATCAACTGTTATACAACCACCCAGAATCAACTGTCATACAACCACCCCGAAATAGAATTGAGCTGGGATGGCATAAGGACTTGGGGATCGCTGCGCTGGGTGCCTATTCAGGCCTAAAATTGGGACTTGGTTCCCATTTAACCAATGGTTAGGTTAACCTAACCTAAAAAAGAACCCAATGGTCCTAATGGTTAACCTAAAAATCCATTAGGTTATTTAGTTTCGATCCAAATTAACCAAAGGTTATCCCGTCACGAACCTAATCCCGCACCTATACATGTTTACCGAGTGATGCTTCCGCGTGCGGAAGAGCCGTTTCGCCGCTTGCGCCTTCTTCTCTCGTGATATCGTGTCGCACTTTCTGGCCGGCAAGTGGATCTGCCTCCCCGCCTGAGACTTCGTGCCTCTGTGCAAGAGCTAGCACCTAACTGCCCCATGGTCACTGCCAATGCCTTCATAGACGCTCCCGAGACGGTTGCTATGGATGCGGTGGAAAACATGTTGGCACTGCTTGACATGGATGCGGTGAGGCCACAGATATGTTTCCTAATGCTTGTCGTGCCGCTGCACTTCACGTACTACTAGTGCTGAGCAGAGGAGTATCGACTCTCTTTCTGATTTTTCAGTGGCAATATTGGGAGTTGATGACGTGATTTTTATTTTGACCGGTCAATTAATATAGTTGGTGCTTGTTAAAAGCTAATAAAAATATTATATACTTCTAATCATGTAACGTTTGCCAAATAGCAAAGTACCATCATTTTGCATAAAGTTAAAAAAGGTTCAAACCTTAATAACCAACGGTTAACCATTTATAACCTTAATAACCTAATGGTTAACCTATTTGGTCCCTTTAGATAAAATGGTTAATTAGGTTTGAAACGGAAAAATAAATGGTTAACCAAATCCCAACATGATTCAGGCCCCTAAAGCAGTTTTTGGGACCTAAGAGCATCTCCATCAGGGCCCCTAAAGCTTTTTTGGGGATGAGGACAAAAAACTTGCTCCATCAGGGACCCTATACCATCCCAGGACTGAGCAGCGCCAGGAGTTGGTGTTTGAGTCGGCTAACAGTTGGATCCGATAGTCCATAGATTACAAAAGACAGTGTTATCCGTAAGTAGAAGTCCTAGTTGGTTTTGTCAGTCTAAACAGAGTCGTGCCTCTCTCTAGAAAATGTGCACTACATGAAGAGGAAGACCGTAATCTTTTGTTCTGAAGCAATAAGTAACCAAATTCCCATCCCATTTCTCCATTCTCGCTCCATTATCTAATTGTGTGCCACTCTTCACAATCACGGCATCAAAACCTCATGGTAAGTAGCTGGCTAAGGAGAGGGTGTCAATCTCCCACAACTAACTGAAAACATCTAAACTGAGCAGACCATGCTATCAAACAAAACCTGAGGATTGACCCAGCATAAATAACTCTTTCAAAGTAGTTATATTGCGGGGTACTGAATACTGATCTAACACTAAAAGTGACAATTGACTATGATTAAGTGAATAAGACAAAATAACAATTGAATGGACCGGCTGGAAAAAGCAGAGCTTACATCCATTGAACTTCTGGAAGCAGGAAAGTTTACCCCATAGTCAAAACTCAACTCACTGCCATCACTATGATTGTCATGGTAAGAACTGTAATCATCATTGTCAGTGTCATCATCCAGTCCACTAAAGTGATAATCAATGTGCTGCTTCTCGGCAACTGCTTTTACATGAGGTTCTAGAGCCTCTAGGTACTTCACCCCTCTCCTGAAAAAACTCAACTGAAAGTTCGAAGAATGATGAGATGGTCATAGCACATACCACTGTATAAATCGGTAAATCCATATTAATAGTTTCATGAGGAAGATTTAACGTACCTGAGCAGCATGATGGCGAGCAGCCTGTGTCAAAATACTTAAGAATTGACCTTGCTTCAATGATTTCAAGCGAAATATGAATAATGCTGCATCCTCTTGGTACTCGAGAAAGGACGCTTGCAGTTGTTCTGGGGAAAATGTTTCAACTTTGGAATGCCTTGACCGCCCTTTCTCTCTGTAAGCTGCCCGAACGGTTTCATATTCCTCTCTGAAGCCAAAATAAAAGGCAGCATTTACCATTACATGGGCACAATGGAATGATAAGATAAATATGATAAAATCAAGGTAAAGTTTGTACCTTTTCTGATCACATTGGTCCTTCATTTCCTGCATCAGTAGGAATCAAATATAAGGGACACTGCGTCATGGTCGCATAAATTTGAGAAAATGAATGCACTTTGTTTGTTTTCATAAATGATGATAATTACAATATGAACAGAAAATTACCAATAATATTACAAAATTGGGACATACGAATTTTATCTATGAGGTCGAAAGAACCAGAGTTAAAAAGATCAAACCTCTACAACTTGTAGCTCCTTGAGAAGTGACTCTGATGGGTTTGTGATTGTACTTATAATATTTGTACGCTAGAAAAACAACAAAGTACTAGTCAGAGTATAATAAAATTAAGTACATGGAACAACTACGGTGACTTCCGAGACATTTTAGTTCGGTTTAAGGTAAAAAGGGAACTTACATAGCTATCCACAAACTTTTGTAGTTCAAACTGGGCCTTTCCTAGCATCACCAGCACTCTTCCTGCAGGTAAAGCCACATGAATAGAGCAAAGAACACCAAATATTTATATGACTAAGGAAGTAGACTTCCAAAACAAGCAACAGAAAAAAAATTGCTCTCGGTGTTTATTGAAAACCTTCCTTTTATGGATGACAGGAGCTCTGCTCATTCTATTATAAGTAAAGCGCGCACACACACAGGCAAGACATCTTCAACCACCCTAAAGAACCCAAGGACCCTAGCTACTGTGACGTCCTTAATCAACCCAGTCACCTTCCACGATGGTGTTGTATCTCCTCTGCTCGAACACGCGCCTGTTTCTCCTTATTGAAAATCAGACTATCGTCTTGTTCGATAAAAAAAATATAGGCATAAATTTAGAAGAACTTATGTGTAGAGAAAGCAGTATCAACAAACAAAAGTTTTTCTCCTGAAGGATCTCGCATATTTTTCAAAGAAAAAATAAGTACCATTAAAACATAATAGATGTGCTTGGTTAGGCTTATTTTTGGCATTTGGATTTTGGGTTATAAGCCACAAATGGCTTTGTCTTTGGGCTTATACCTGTTGAAGTGTATATGTGGATTTCCTAGCATTCCATCAGTTTGGACTTTTAGTTGCGTTGGCTAGTGCATGGAACATGACAATACCGTCGTGCAACTATACAGTGAAAAGACAAAAGCATATATTTAGGTGCTTTTTTGGCTTATAAGCCAAAGTCCAAAAAGGCAGAAATAAGCCTAACCAAACACACCTAGCTTTAAATCAAGAAATGCCCTCTGCTGCAAGTTTTCTCAAGTAACAATATATGCTGGCATGCAAATTTATAGATCCAGACAACTCACCACTGTCATCATCATCGTGATCAATTGCAGTTTTCTCAAGTAAGCAAGTTCCCATTTCTTCCATAGCTTCTGCAAACTCTGCGTACATTTGATCACAACTAATTATAAAAGTATTATGCGAGCACACGCTCTCTAGTAGTATGCTGTGGGCACGGCTGCTCCATTGAAAATTACTTACTCCACGAAATGTTAGGACATACCATATACACTATTTGTTGTTGCAGCTGCAGCGGACAGCAAGCTATCATAACAATTCCTCATCTCTTCCATCTCCTACAGAATAATAATCTTACATAAGTTTAAAGTACAGCACGGCAAAGGGTGCGTTACAGAAATTTTATTTCATCAGATTGATAATATTTGCACTTATTAGTGACGCGTAAACCGTAGCACTATCAAATAGAAGGAAAAACTATTCTGACAGGAGTTTGGCAGTCTACATCCATTTGAACACGTAGAATAAAATTTGAACCTACAAGGGAAAAGCAAATACTACATCATACTACTGTTATAGGATCCACTGCTTGATAGCAACATGCCCTATCGGCGAATGAAATGGCAGTTGCAGCGTTGTAGCAAAAAGAGTGGGCACCCAAAAAAAAAAACCAAACCTACATTCATCATACTTAAATCGTCTCCGTCATTATCAATTTTCACATGTAAAATTTCACCTTGTGATTCCTACCCCCAAAACATTTTAAAGAAGAAATAAATGAAACGGAAGACTTCTTAAAGATTAAAGAGAGCACTGCCCTCTCCTCCAACGAAGTGCTGTACTGTAGCCATGACTAAAAGTCCATAGTCCCTTTCAAGCACCTGTTAATGCTTCGATCACTTTCCTCTAACTTGCCTACATCACTACATTGCTGTTGTAACGGATGCCGGCATGACTCAGCTCTCCTAATATACAAAATGTATTTTGACAGTGATCTTGAATATAACAACTAGCGGCCAATGATAACATATATACAAACTTAGTCCATTAACGACTTTGAATTGCTGACTCTGAGACGTGTTCCCGATACCACCTTTCTCCAATCCAAGCTACCTGCCGTAGACTTTGACCAGCTGAACCGAGCCAAGCCACAAAAATCAAATGCTTGTGACAACCACAATAACACATAAAGCAATCAACTCCCACAAAAATTTCACATATTATAAGAATGAAATATTGTTATTAAATGGTTCCAGAATTTCATTAACATAGTATTGCTGTTTTTTCATCCTCACGGGTAACAGGGAAAAAACAAAAAAAATCGTTTGGCCTATGTATCCCTATCTCGAGTTTAATCCCCTTCGATCCCACATAATGTCTACGAACACGAACAATTCACCGCAAACCAAAAAGGACCGAGAAAATTCATACACACAGAAAAATCAAATAAAACAAGCGGCAACTTCTCGATCGGCAGACTCCTCGTGATCCGATTTACGCGGGTAACCACATCTAGCGGCGCGCCATAATTCCAGGAAAAAAATTCCGTAATCAGAAAAGGGAGTCGGCAAAACCTGGCCGGCGTCGACGAGGTCGTCGAGCTTGGCTGGCGGCGGGCGCTGGTCCTTCCTCTCCTTGTGGTTGTGGGGGAGGGCGAGGCCCCGAAACTTGCGTAATGGCGATTTCATCTCCTTGTCGTCGATTACTATCTCCAATTCGTGGCCGGACTGCGCCGGCGATGATTCGGAAGAGGGGAGGGAGGGGAGGAAGAGGAGGAGCTTTGTTTGACGGAATGGAATTTCGGAAGACTGGAAAATGGAGGAGGGAGAATATGATGTCTTCCCGATGCTACCGCTGTTTTGGGAAGAGAGCTGATTAATAATTTTTGGTCCATGTTTGACCCGACGTAACGACTTTGACCATGGAAAGCGAGAGGATACCCTCGCTGAATGAATGATATGGAAATAAACTCCAAAAATTACCTAAATGGAAGTCATTCGAATTGGAACATGCACAGTCATATTATCGTAGGATGATTATTAAGTTAAAAAAACAACAGCAACAGCGGTAAAAACATGTTTGTTTTCATTTAGAACAGTGCTGGGCTGTCCCGGGATCAAACTTTTCCATCCCCGGGTCCCCAAGCTGACACGTGTCCTTTTTCCCATCTAAAATCCCACATTTGCTCTGTGTAGCAAAAAAAAAATCCCCGCTTTTGCTCCTCTGTAGCAAAAAAAACGTTTCATGAAAAATTAAAAGAAAATGTCAGACCTCGCCGGAGACTTCGCCGGAGTTATTGTAGCAAAAAAAATGTGCTACTGAAGCAAAAATCAACTTCGCCGGAACATCGCCGGAGAACTCGTCGGGAGACTCTCGCCGGAGAACTCGCCGGACGATCTCATAGCAATAAATTTATACTGTTGTATCAAAAAAAATAGCAAAAATTTTATCGTATTGTAGCAAAACAATGACCTCGCCGGAGATATTGCTGGAGGTCTCGTAGCAAAAAAAAAATGTACAAAAAATGCAACAAAAATACATGATTGTAGCACCACCGCATACTACTCCACGTAGCACCTCTGTGCTGCGGGAAATGGAAGGGCGCCCGGAGGAGATGCACGGTGGCTCGCCGGAAAAAAGGTGCTGACACCTGCTCCCGTGCGTGTAAAACTGGTTAGGTGGGAGGAGCTGCTGGTGCCTTCCCGGATCCGGCCAAGGCGACGAGGCGTTGCGCGCGGCGGCGGGAGCATCCGAGGTTCTGATGGTGCTGCGAGGCCGGCCATGGCGACAAGGCGTTGTTGGTGCTGCGAGGCCGGCGCGGCGGAGGTCGGCGCGGCGGCGGGAGCATCCGAGGCGGAGCTGCTGGTGCTGCGAGGCCGGCGCGGCGGCGGCGTGGCGGTGAGGTGGGAGGAGGCGAGGGACTCGTGCCTGCTGTGTCCACGTCGGTCTGGAGGATGGCGAGAAGGGATCCCCCGGGTGATCCTAAACCTTTTCCTTTCATTTAGCTAAGAGATAATTAACCCATGTAAGCAATTGTAAGCCTCCGCAACTATAAAGGAGTAATTAAAATAAAATCTAACTACAAACTTAAACTCTTGGATACTAAGCTCCCTTTTACAATAGCTTTTGAATTGGGTTAAGATTTCTGTTACTCCATCGACCCTACCATAAATAAACTAAATACACAATACATTTCTCTAATCCAATAAAGATAAATTACCATATAGCTGACGTTCACGTGATATTAATAGAAGAATAACACCACAAACTAAAAATTAAATTATTAAATATTACTCAACATAACGCGACTACTGGTAACAAGACTTCTCACATGTCCTCAAGAACTAAACGAACTACTCACAAGACATCATATGGATCATGGTCAGAGTTGATTTATGAATAAATAACAATCTGATCATAACAAGAATTCACGGGTAAAACTCGATAGCATTAACTATAATGGGGTAATCAACACCGGGAGAGAGATCTCAATGAATAGGACAAGTTACAACCCTAAATGTTACAACAGAGTGAGATGAGATGAAGGTGATGATGGTCCTGGTGGTGGAGATGATGATCCCAATGATGTCCGACGTGATGATAATGACGAAGTGAAGATTTTCTCCTCCGAGACGGAATTTCCCCGACAGATTTCTGCGTGCCATAGAGCCTTGTTCTCTCTATCTCGTCTCCACCCCGAGATGGCAGCAGGAAAATTATGCGAAACTTCCCATGATTTTTGCAGGTTAGAATGAAGAAGTACGCCAAAGGGGATCCGGAGGGGGCACAGATTGGGTAGGCGCGCCTACAGGTCGCCACACTCCTCAAAGCTCCTCTCAAGGAGATTTTGGCCCACCTGGCTTACTCCTTGAAATATTTTCTTTCTCGTTTTTTTCGTATTTTTTGGGGCTCCAGATGCAGTGTATCTTGATGGGTGTTTTCCCTACTGTTCCTGACTCTGACGGATAATTCTCGAAAAGTGTAGAACATGCAAAATAGGATGAATTAACATTAGCAGTGCACTTCAATAAAAAATATATCGATGAACAAGGACAAATTATGATATAGAATAGTGATGGAAAATGTACGTATCAGCTCCCAGAGCTTAGACTCCGCTTGTTCCCAAGCGAAATTGAGCTCGGTAAATTTGAACACGGGTTTATGGAGTGAAGTATGAATAATAAAGAATATGAACATGAAGCACCGGTATTTACTTAGCAAATACAAATGCATTCAACACAGCAATCTTCCCTTATAAAAATTCTAGAGAACAAGTGATGGATCAATAACATGTTAAGGTATAACAAGTAAAAACTCATTGAATGGTCGAAACTATGTTCTTGGTCATTGAACAATTAACTTTTAAATCTTGTATTTCCCAAAGAATCTATATAAGAGCTATTCGTTCAGCAAATAACACATGCTTCAACTATCGAACAATATTTTACATGAATTGGAAACTCTCAAGGTTATATTCTCATAATAGAAGTGTTGGTACCAACACAAAGGAAGATGCTCGTTTATCAAAGCTCAACTTTTAACTTGTTTATCTCACTGGTAATGTCAACTGCCATGAAACATGATCAAACATATCGTTAAAATATAAATGATTGTATCTCAAATAGACACTATAAGTTTGCTTATGGAGAATATGATGAATAGGTGAACCGACTCAAAATAAAAGTAAAAAAGATAGACCCTTCACCGAGTGAAGCATGCATTATCATACAGTAGAGCTTTTCAAGTTTTCAAAAGCATAGTTATGTAAATAATTTTGAGATGTGTATGTTTCGCCAACGACTGGCAGCAAGAACTGGAATCTTCCATGCTAAACTTTAGTTTTTTCTTTTGAGAGCGGTTGTTTTATTCTTATTGACACTCCTCCTCAACTTATCTTACACAAACCATGGCTAACTGAATTCACGGGTGCCTGTCGGCTATCATCAATCTATGGAGGAGTGTCTTTATTTATTCATTCATTTAATTATTAAGGACTTGAAGTCATGTTTGTCAGCTCTCTTACAGATTTAAATGAGCATAGATTCTGTACTTTTTGGATGAAGAAGGTAAAAGAACATGTTTGGCATGTAAGATAAATAATGTCTCACTGATTCCTCGTGAGCTGAGAACAAAGGCACAAATAGGAATACTTTTGAAGGTTTTAAAGGTATCACATGAAAATTTATTTGAAGTGGCGGTGAAATACCATGTATAGGAAGGTATGGTGGTGAAGGGATTCGTAGCATAGAAAACAAAAAAGTTCCTACGCGGAGACCAACCAACGAGACAAGTTCTAGTCTAGAGGATGCAAGCAGTGAGTAGATAGAGTGCTAGATGAACTTACCCTTGAAGACCAAAAAGCGTTACAGGATCAAATCTCGTGGATGATGAAGACGATCACTTTCCAATCTCAAGATCGCGAAGAAGAGTGATGCAATCCAACAGCGCTTTCGCACTCGGTCAAACATACAACTTGAAGATGACCTATGTTCCCTCAATCCAGCGGGTGATGACCCATAAGTATAGAGGGTGTATCGTAGTACTTTCGATAAATAAGAGTGTCGAACCCAACGAGGAGCAGAAGATGTTGACAAGCAAGTTGGATAGAGAATTCACTGTAAACACTAGCAAACAGGTTTTTGATTATTTTGGATATAGCAGATAAATAAAGTGCGAGTATATAAATAACAGTAATAATAATTCCAGTGAGTGGCCCAATACTTTTGAGAGCAAAGGACAAGCCGGTTGTTTTACTTATGGTGACTAAACATTCTCGAGGACACATGGGAATCTCGTCAAGTGCTTTCGCTTCGTATAGTTGATTTATATTTATTGGTTCGTAAAGTGTTGTGCGGGTGAAGCTACGCTAATGCACCGCCCAACTAGGACTAATACATACTTGTGATTATACCCTTCATAAGCATCTGCAAATACAAGAAAGTAATTAAGAGAATTCTAACCACAACCTTAAAACTTCGGGATCCTACACTCCCTCGTGCATTGGTTTCCTAACGGGGGTTTAGGTTTCTGTCACTCCGGCAACCCCACAATTAGTAGCCAAATACACAATGCATCCTCTTAGGCCCATAAAGGTGAAGTATCATGTAGTCGACGTTCACATGACACCACTATAAGAATAACACCACAACTTAAATACCGAACCACGAGATATTACTTCAACATAACTTCACTACTAACATCATGACTTCTCCCATGTCCTCAAGAACTAAACAAACTACTCACGAGAAATCATATGGATCATAATTATAGGTGATATAATGGATGATAACAATCTGGTCATAAAGTGCAAACACCGATAAATCTCACGAGCATCAACTACTAACAAGTAATCCACACCGGGAGAGAGATCTAGTGGAAAACAATGATAAAGACCCCTAATTGTTATAGCAGGATGAAGGTGGACGGTGGCAGTGATGGTGCCGGTGATGAGGATGATGATGATGATGATCTCGATGAAGCACGGAGTGATGACGGCGACGATGGCGATGATTTCCCCTCTCCGGGGAGGAATTTCCCCGACAGATTTCTCCTTGTCGGAGATCTTTTCTCTCTCTAGTGTTTTCCGCCCCGAGGCGGCGGCGGAATAATTCTTCGATGATGTTCTGGGGCTTAGGGTTCCCTCGGGGTCAAGTACGCGAAAGGGGGCGCCCAGGAGTGGGCCAGGGTGGCCAGACCACCCCCAGGCGCGACCAGAGGGGGGCGTGCCACCTGGTGGTGTGGGCCCTAGGTGGCCCCCCTTCGGGTGTCCTTCTGGCTGGCTTCCTCCTCGGGACTTCTAAGACTCCTCCGGTGTTCCCCCCCCCCTCTTCTTCTGATCTTCTAAAATAGGGTGTCCTGATGGTGCTTTTTCCATCAGATTTATGGTTCCGATGTTTCTTCTCCCATAGTTGTTAAACATGCAAAATAACATGAAATAACATAGAGATAATTCCTTATTTGGCCTTTTTTTTAAATTCGTCTTCCTTATTTGGCCCTAAAATAAAATATCTTCCCAATTTGACACGTAAATTTTGTTTTCTTCCTAATTTGACACAAACGCTGGTTCCGTTTGGTGTTCCTGTTAGTGGACATTTTATTAGACAAAAATACCCACACCTAAGTTGATCGAACCGTTTTTTTTTGCCTCAAAGCTAAGCGAATCGTTTTTTTCTTTTTGCCTAGAAGTGTTCTGTCGTGGGATAATCACGGCAGACGTTACCGGGGGTAACTGATCTTGGGGCAAGACGACACAGGCGTTTGGGAGAGGGTTTAGCTCAGAGGAAAACATGGTGCAACTCGATCTGGTAGCCGGCAATCAAAGTCGCCGAGTCTCCGATCTTGATATAATAACTCAACTCTGGGATTACACTAGATGCTCGATATCAAGCGATATTGCTAGGGTTCTTAGATCTCTGTCTAAACTAGACATGGGGGTCGGTTTATAAAGCACCCGTACCCCCTGGCTTACCCTCCAAGGCGCACCCTGGATCCTACCCGGACACGGCGCCCAAACCCTAACTTTCCTTTGCCATAGCCCACAATCCGGGTTACTGGGCCTACAAGCTTGGGCCTTCTACAAGTTTCCTTATCCTTAGCCAGATCCTGCGCAGCGTCCTTTGGTCCGGGTTACTCCTTGGAGTTTGACCTACCGGGTTATCATCCCCCCATCAGTAGTCCCCAGAATAGCCTGGGCTTCACGGATCCTTCCTTGAAGCGCTCGCTATTCCCTGCAAGGATATCAAACACGCGAGTATGTGGAGGCCGGGTTAAGGTGCCTCAATAGATAGCTAGGCCTTACTCCATGGTGGCCATATAGTAACCCGGCTCTTCCCCAATTACCTAACTTACTTTCCCAGGTAAAACCCCAAAATGTCAAGATTCTATACTTGATAATTGACCTGATATCACGAGATGGATCTCTTTCTCCTTTTCGCTCAGATCCCCTGCTCAACATTTAAAGCGCATCTCGCCAAAACTCAAATAAATAGCCGTTTACTTCCGCAACTCCCGGCTCCCGCTCGCTGAACCGGGCTTATCCACTCGCGCTATAAATAGACTCCTTGGGGGTAACCCGAACCCTAACGGCTCATTTCCCCCCACTCTGCTTCCTTTCTTCCTTCGCGCTCATCCTCATTGAGCGCCACCACGGAAATCCCGCGCGCATCACCGGAGCCCATTGGCCGGAGGCTGCGCTCCTCCACAGCTCGCCCCGCGCCGCCGCCAAGATCCACCGGCAAATATCCATCCGGCCCGTCAGGAACCGCGAAAGGACACCAGGCTTGCGCCATCTGCCTCCGCAAGGCTTCACTCAGATCTCCTCCGGTAAGCCTCTTGCACCCATTAATTTGCCCTTGCAATTTTTGATTTCACCTTAGATTAGATCCAAATCGACCCGCCAATGATTTCTCGGCCATGCCGAATTAGGTTGCTAGTATTCTTTCTAGCTCGCCCAATAGATAAGTTATGGACTCCAATCCACTCTCCTACTACCTGCAATTATTAATTTCGCCACAAATCTGAAGATAGAATTCCCAATCTGGGCCCGAACCACTCAAAATTTCCGCCTTGGCCTCAATCACCCGGCTAGTCCTCCCCTTTCCAGTTCCTTTTATTCGCGCTAAGTACCCGTGCAGCCATCCATCGTCCTCAAGAGCTCCTTCAACGCTTAGACCCCCATAATTTTTGCTATAATACTTGATACCCGGACAGTTCGAACTCCACTCTGCACACTGACACCCGGATAATATCCAATTTTCATGCCTCAATATTACCTTGCCGATACTTGCCGGCTCACAGCTTCCGTGTCTCATTCCTTTTATCCTCCTACCTTGTGCTTTGCAGGTCAACCACATGGCTCCCAAGAAGCAGGGAAAAACTCCGACTAAAGCCAAGGCCACCAACTCTATATCCGCCAACTGGGCGCGGTCTACGGTCACCAAGGCCAAGTTAGAGGAGCTGGTCGAGCTGGGAGTTCTTCCTCCTCAAGAGGACATCCAGTGGAGGGTGCCGGGCAAAGAGACCCGGCCTACCCCGACGAAAGACGAGGTAATCTGTTTCGTGGAACATGTGACCCGGGGCTTCCGTCCGCCGGGTCATGTAACATCCAAGTATGAAAACCCCTAGTTGTTTTACTTCTTTGTTTAATTTAAAGCAATGCATCATGTCATCATCCCCATATTTATTTCTGTTTGCATTGTTTTCATAATGAATCAAATATTGTTTTCACACTTGTCTGTTACAATCTTTCAAATAAAGAATTGCAAATCAAAACATCAATTGCTTCCAACTAATTCCTTTATAATTCCTCTATTAAATTGTTGCTTAAATCAACTATTCAATTAAACACTTATTTCCAAATCATTTTCCAAACTCAAACCATTTCTCAAACCTTCTCATTCTTGAATCCATAAAGTTCACCACTATTGGAATTCTTTGAATCACTTTTAAAACTATAGGGGAAACCCTATTGATTTTGCCTTGTTTTTCCAATAATAACTAATATTGCAATTTTCAATTAAATTGGTTCCTTTTTTAAAACAGCAATCAAACTTTCAACTTTTTGGAAACCAAGCCACCAAATGATTGCTACTAACCTAGGGAAGTTATCCAAATTTTTCCAGAATTTTCCATCAACAAAAAGCCATGTTTTTCTTCCAAAAGCTTCAGCCACAAAAAAAAAGAAAAAAAAAAGAAGAACATCTAATAATAAAAAGGAAAAACGTTTCAGCAGGTGGGGGAGAAGGCCCAGCCCACCAGTAGCCCGCTCGGTCTATCCCCTACCTCCGTACAGGAGATGACGCACCATGGAGGAAAGCGACAGGCTCCTCCTCCTGAACCACTCGATGGTCCTCCCCCTCCTTTATATCTCCTCCTCTCCCCTCCCGAGCCAAACCCTAACCCTAGACGCTCCTCTCCCCTCCTATCTCCCCCAGCCGCCGCCACCTCGAGGAAGATCTCCTCTGTACCTGGTGCCACGGCCACCGGCCGCCGGCGCACGTCGCCGCCGCACCCGTCCCCCTCCTGCCGCGCCGAGGGCGTCCCTGCGAAGAGGGTAAGCCCACCTCTCCTACTCCCTCCATTCCCTGATGTTTGGGTCATCAATTTCTTGCCGAAAGATCGCCATACTGCTCCTGTTCGTGACTGAAACCAACGCTGCTGTATGGTACGTGCGCTTGCAGGTTCAGCTAACAGCGTTTGCAAGCTCCAAAACCCCACCAGCACCTTAACCATCAACAAACGCAGCGATACCCTACTGGTTTGGAGCGCGCC
This sequence comes from Alopecurus myosuroides, assembly GCA_028641055.1. Taxonomy (NCBI): domain Eukaryota; kingdom Viridiplantae; phylum Streptophyta; class Magnoliopsida; order Poales; family Poaceae; genus Alopecurus; species Alopecurus myosuroides. The sequence goes on from CM054059.1 coordinate 251,313,594, forward strand.
CAGCTAACCCGCAGGTCTCGAGTTCGATCCCCAGCCCCAACACCCTTTTTCTCGTTTTATTTCAGTACAAACCGCACCCAACACCTTAACCTATTCAGAGATGCAGTCCCACCAACAAAAACCGCACTAGCCTAGTGGTTCTGTTCCTTTGCATCAACCAGGAGGTGGAGGGATCGAGTCCCCTCTCTCCCAAATAAAACCAAGTTTTATTTTTACAATGGTTTGGTACTGGAACGTTTAGCAAATCACACATAAGCCCCTGGCACTTATTTCTAGTCCCTGGAAAATTTTTCCTAAGTCCCTAGAGGCATTAAAATGGCAGATTGCACCCTATAATTCTAAAATGCATAACAAATTCATTTTAACTCCAATTTTCACTTTTTAAATATGTTTTCTGTCCAAAATTAAATGCTCTATCCAAATATAAAATTTGTTTACTGTTTTGAATATTTTAAATTGGTGCAAAATTTGAAAACTTGTCAAATTCACTTAAACTTGCAAAATTCATAACTTGTTCATAAAAATTCCAAATTTCACAAACCAAATATGTTTTCCAATCAACTTTTCATGTACTATCCAAATATAAATTTTGTTTTCTGGTTTGAATAATTTAAATTGCCTAAACAATTTAAATCTTGTTTAATGCAATTAAAAAATTGTTTAATATTGTTTAATTCATAATTAAATAATCCAAAGTCCAATTTCAAAATGTGAAACATGTAATCCAACTAAAATTTGATAACCTTTTCAAATATCAACTTTGTTATTTGTTTTGCACCCTTTAACTTGATGAAAACAATCACTACTTGTTTAACACCATTAAGTAACAATAATTTCCAAACTTAGTAATGTTTCTAAAATGGTTAACTATCATTCCAATTGCAATTAATTTGTTTTCTTATTGTTCCTCATCATGCATGCATCATGCTAACTCAACTACACCTAATGCTTAGTGTTAGAACAATTAATTCAACTCTAAGGCATGGGTTTGCCATATGCAATCTTTGCATATGGACTCTATTTAAACTTGTGTATCATATCCACTAGTTTATTTTGGTGCATCTATTAAACATGACATGCATCATCCCAATGTTTGTGCACATATGCCATGTATTGATTGCCGTCTTCCTTCGTTGTTGTTTTTGCTTCTTCTCGCTTAGACGACGACGTTGGTACCGACGAGCCTTACGACACCACTACCCAGGACCTAGCCCAGTACCCGGCTGCTGAGCTTCCAGGCAAGTTATCACTCACATGAATCATCGAGTTCTCTTCCACACTTGTTGTCGATACTATCCTTTTGTCTACTATTGCTAGCCCTATGTATCGTTGCTATTCTCCGAACCCATCACATGATTCCCTGAACCAATGATATTGCCTCACCTCCATACCTACAGCCTTTGCTTGTGCCTGTTCTTATCTAGCATGCTTAGGGTTGCTTTTGCTCGAGCCTGTTGTCGGTTACTTCTTTTACTAACGTGCTGTTATTATCTGTTATCGTTCCGGGGGCTCGATGTTAATCAATCAATCCTGTTAATGCTGCTGTTAATAATAATTTGATGATAAGGCACCGGCAGGAGGCCCTTTGTGGTTTTGAGGCCTGCTAGTGTCGACCCTAATAGGAAAAGGGTCTTGTCTACTGATCCATGATGAGCGCACTACCCGCATGTGGGAAGCGAGTATGGGCGCCCCCCTCAACTTGACTCGATTCGCATCTCGTCCAAATCGCCGTACTAGTTCGGGCTTTCCATTTGCTGCATCATATGCAGGTACGAACCCGAGGCCAGGGTGGAACTTTTGTAGTCGGCATTTAGGGCGGCGTGGTCTTCCAGTGCTATGAGGGTCCTCCTTTTCTTCGGGGGGCTCGATTAGCCGCGCACGCACAGCACGCGGTGCTTTGGGCTTGATGCGAAGAACAGTTGGTTGTGTTGAGTGTCTCGCTTGGTGGGTTTGATCCCCATCTGGCGGGATATTCTTACGTGTACGGTTACTATGGTGCACCCCTGCAGGGATAAATCTTCTCGAGAAGCCGTGTTTTCCGCGGTTATGGATTACTTGGTGAAAGTACTGGCTAACAAGTACTCAGGACAACTTCAATATAATGATCAATCATGTTTCACCCAATGAATAATAACTTGACTAGTAATAGGTTATTCACACAATAACTTGATTCACCTTATTATAACGGTGTGAGTTATCCTCGGATTGCTTCTTCGGATAAGGGGCGAGATCCAGGACGGGTTTGGTTGAAGTTATCTTTCAGTTGGTTACAATTCCTCGATCTTATCTTTTCTATTAGCCGGACACAAGTAGTTATCTCTGTAGTTGGTTAGAGCAGCCCGCTGCAGCTTTTATAATACCTATATTCTTCCGTTGATCCCAAGCATCCCTGCTTGTGTTGACGAGTAACTCCTTGATGAAGTGTGAGTCTTGCTTGCCAGTACTTGGATGTACTGACCCCGTTGGGGCTGTGGTTTACGCAGAGTACGACTACGGCTACGATGATCACCAGGATGGCTACTTTGTGGAGTTTGACGACACTGCAGACGAGTAGTTGGCTGGACCCCGGGCAGGATCCAGGACCTACGTGGATGGGCTTCGTTTTTCGTTATTTTCTCCGGCTTCTTAAGCCTTGGATTTGTCTGTACTCAGACCCATTTGATTGCTTCCGCTGATGTAATGGATGATATGTTGGGACATGTGTCCTCTGGATGAGTGTTTTGCTATCTCTGCCTTAGTGAAGGCTATTCGCAAACTTTATTTCTATCTTTTGTGTCGTAGAGATAAGTTGTGATAATCATTCGTTCAAAGCTGTTGACGTACAGTGCGTGCTTGTTATGAAGTACGTCGACAGTAGTGCCTGTGACTCCTAATGGATAGTTTACATCGACGGTGGAATAGTAGGGCTTGTGTTGTCGCGCATAAGCGCAGGCCTACCAGGAAGCTGGGACGTGGGAGCAGTTATGCCCCATAATCCAAGCACATACTATCCAGTTCGTACGATGAGTATCCCTTAGAAGCCAGGGTGCGACAAATGGTATCAGAGCCTGTCTGCCTGTAGGATCCTTTTTACTGGTCGCAGTTGAGTCTAGAAACTATTTTGTAGCTATATAGGAAAAATGAAACGTGAGAGTTGGAATTCTGCCATTTTTCTTCTTTCCCCACCCACCCACCCTTTTCTGGTAAGGAAGTGCAACGTTGTTTTCTGTTCTCACCTAAACTTTCAAGTTAGGATTTCACGTGTTTTGGGTTCTCCTTAGTACCCCAGGTTTTGGTCTCGTTTTCCCGATGTTGCTTCGATATCCTGTTCTTTTAAAGAACCTATCGTCCATTGAATCTTGTCGTTGTTTTCCACTTCCTTTTTCTCTTACCGGCGCCTAATCAAAACTTCCCCGATCATCTGCAGATGGGTCTCAGCTACTACCCGCAGGTGGTTCGCATGACCCGTTGCGAGAGCACCGCCGGTTATCCGGAGATGCTGAGGGACATGGTTACCTATCTGGGGTTCCGTTGGGCACCAGAGTACCAGGTCTACGAGCACCAGCGCGAGTTCGAGCAGACTTTCTACCGAGCCATCGTCTACATTGTGTCGGATGATGGCAGGAGCATAGTCCACCGCTACGAGGCAGTAGGTACCACTGTGGACATGGCAGTGCAGCAGGTCGCGTATGTGGGTCTCACTGTACTACGTGCTGACTACTGGGGGTTTGATAAGTCCAGTTTTCGTCACATCCCCCGTGGTTACATCACGGCAGCGGGAGTTCACTTCACTGTCCACCGCGACATGGATACCTACGAGACTGATAGCTCCAGGCTGCAGACCACTGCTCAGTTCGTCAGGCACAGTGACGCCGTTGCTTCCACACTTGCTCAGGAGTTGGCCTCAGTCAGGGAGCAGCTCCACCTTGCTCTCACTCGTCTGGCGACGTACACCACAGACTTCGTTGGAGACGAGCGCTTCGCGCGTTTCACTCAGCCAGCGGGTTTTCCTCTGCCAGATGCTGGAGGTTACGAGCCGATCAGAGGTCCACTTCTCGACCTTGGAGCTGGTTACACGGGGATTCCACGCTTTGGAGCACAGGGAGAGGATGCTTTCTACTTCACCACACCGAAGGTCCCTCTCCGAGCAGTTCCTATCTACATGGATCGTCGTGATACTTACTTCCGTGAGCGGACTCCTCCTCGCCGTACCACTCGCCGTACTCGCCGCCGTCCTGCGTGATGAGCATGGGAGTACCGATGTATCCGTTACTAGTTGTGTCTAGTTTATCCTTTCGTTTTCGAACCATGTATTGGTCTGTTGGATATTCTGATGTATTTGAACATGTGAGATTCTGATGTACTCGAATCTATGATGTACCTGTTGGTTATCTATTCATGCGTCGGAATAATCTCGCTTTCGGTTGCTAAAGTTTATCCCTTCCTATTGTTGTGCTAAAATGAATTTCAATTCAGGATGCCTCCAACAAGGAACACGCCTGAGCCACCGCCGATCGCTGAGCTCTTGACTCAGATGACTCAGGTCATGGCTCAGATGGTCCAGGTTCAGAACCACCAGAACCACCACCACCAGACTGCTCCAAGGGTCACCATCAAGGACTTCCTCAGTGTGGGTCCCAAGGCTTTCGTGGCAACACGCGAGCCGCTGGATGCTGATGACTGGATCCGTGACGTAGCAAGAGCCCTGGAGATTGCTCATGTTGCGGAAGAGGACAAGGTCAACTATGCTGCTTACCTACTGAAGGGTCAGGCAGCCTCGTGGTGGGAGAACTACCAGGCCATGAGAGCTGGCTATCCTATCACTTGGGGTTGCTTCAAGGATGCCTTCCTGAAGTACCACATCCCCGATGGTCTCATGGAGAGGATGCGTGAAGAGTTTTGCTCGCTGAAGCAGGGCAAGCTCGACGTCATCGGCTACCAGAACGAGTTCAATCGCCTCGCTCGGTATGCTGGAGACGAGGTGTCTACTGAGACCAAGAAGATGGCAAGGTTTCGCCGAGGTTTTAACCCGGAACTGAAGTACGCTCTCACAAACATCAAGTGCAAGGACTTCGTCGAGCTCGTGAACACCGCGCTCAATGAGGAGAATGGGCGCAAGGCGTTCGAAGAGTCGCGCAAGCACTCGCGTGAGGGTGGTTCCTCCTCCAACATGACCACCCCTCCGCAGAAGCGCCGCATCTGGGTGCCAAACAGTGCTGTCACTAGGGCTCCAAATGCCCAAACTTCTCCAGGCTTTGGTCCCCGCCCACCCAACCCAGCTCAGATGCATGGGCAGAGGTTTGCAATGGCGCAGCCAAGGCCAGATCCTCCGCGTGTCGTCACTTGCTTCAAGTGCAAGGAGACTGGGCACTACGCTGATAAGTGCACTCAGAGGATGCTGCCTTCTCCACCACCTCGCCCCAACACCAACCAGGCGATGGTCCGCGCTCCTCCGCATAAGGCCTTCAACACCAACAACAGGCCTGTTGGGAGGACCGCAAGGGTGAACCACGTCAAGGTTGACACAGCTGAGGAATCTGCCGACGTTGTTCTCGGTACATTACCCGTAAACTCTAACCCAGCTAAAGTGTTGTTTGATACCTGAGCATCGCATTCCTTTGTGTCAAAAATCTTTGCGGCAACAAGTAAGCTCCCCTTTGTTGGTTTGGGTTCCCCGCTAGTAGTAAACTCTCCTGGAGCAACTATGCAAACTTCCAAGATCAGTCATGAGAATCAGATCTTAATTGGAGGTCACATATTCCTTGCTTCCCTCATTCTGCTTGGCAATTCTGACATTGATGTCATCCTTGGCATGGATTGGTTGAAGGCCAATAAAGCTAAAATTGACTGTGCTCAAAAGTCAATAACTCTGTTCCACCCTTCCAGCCAGATAGTCTATTCTCCGAAGGAATCAAGTTCTATTCAGCTGTACACCCTGGATGCTAAACCTCTACCTCTGCTTGAGAATGTTCCGGTGGTTTGTGAATTCCCTGACGTCTTTCCAGAAGAATTGCCAGGGATGCCTCCGGACAGAGCAGTTGAGTTCGTGATCGAGCTTGAACCAGGTACTGCACCAATCTCTAAGCATCCATACAAGATAGCTCCTCCTGAACTAAAGTTGTTGAAGGAGCAAATTGATATGTACATGGAGAAAGGTTACATTCAGCCTAGTTCCTCCGCTTGGGGTTGCCCAACTCTGTTTGTTGCCAAGAAGGATCAAACAAAAAGACTCGTGGTTGACTATCGTCCTCTCAACGAGAAAACTATCAAGAACAAGTATCCAATTCCTCGTATCGATGATCTTTTTGATCAACTTGCTGGAGCCTCAATATTCTCAAAGTTGGACTTGAGGATGGGTTACCATCAAATAAAGATCAGAAAGGAAGATATTCCTAAGACAGCTTTCACCACTCGTTACGGTCTATATGAATACACCGTAATGTCCTTTGGTCTCACCAATGCACCGGCGACCTTCTCTCGACTGATGAATTATGTCTTCCATGAATACCTCGACAAGTTCGTTGTGGTATATCTCGATGATATTCTAGTCTACTCAAAATCCGAGGAAGAGCATGGAGAACACCTTCGTCTCACTCTCATGAAACTCCGCGAGCATCGTCTATATGCCAAATACTCCAAATGTGAGTTCTGGATTCCAGAAGTTGCATATCTTGGTCATATCATCTCTGCCAAAGGCATAGCCATTGACCCGGAAAAGGTTAAGGCAATTGTTGACTGGAAACCCCCTAAGACGGTGAAACAAGTTAGAAGCTTTCTTGGCTTGGCTAGCTATTGCCGTCGTTTCGTCCAAAACTTTTCCAAGATAGCCAAACCTCTCACTGATCTCACAAAGAAGGACAAAAAGTTCATTTGGACTCCACAATGTGATGAGAGTTTCAACCTCCTCAAGACTAAGCTCACTTCCACCCCAGTTCTGGTTGGCCCAGATACTACCAAACCTTTCCAGATATTCTGCGATGCATCTCTTCAAGGTCTAGGTGCAGTTCTTATGCAAGAACGTCAAGTTGTCGCTTATGCTTCACGTCAGTTGAACCCACATGAGCAAAACTATCCCACACATGATCTTGAACTTGCAGCAGTTGTGTTCGCCCTCAAGAAATGGAGACAATACTTGTTGGGTAACAAAACTGAAATCTTTTCCGATCATAAGAGTCTGAAATACATCTTCACTCAGCCAGATCTGAACCTCAGGCCAAGGAGATGGATTGAGAAGATTAAGGACTTTGATCTCACCATTTCTTACACTCCAGGCAAGGCTAATGTTATGGCCGATGCTCTCAGTCGCAAATCCTATTGCAATAATCTCATGATCATGGAAAGCCAACCTCCACTTCATGAAGAATTCCAGAAGCTGAACCTTGGTCTTGTTCCTCAAGGATATCTTGCTAGCTTGACAGCCAGTCCAACTCTCGAGGATAAGATTCGTTCTGAACAACTTCGTGATGCTGAAATCAAGAAGATTGTAGAGCACATCAAAGAAGGCAATGATAAGTTCGAGTCCTTCTCAATTGATGACAAGGGAACTGTGTTCTTCGAAGGACGCATTGCAGTTCCTCAGATTCAAAGTCTCAAGGATATCATTCTCAAGGAGGCTCATGAAACTCCTCTATCCATTCACCCTGGAAGTACAAAGATGTACCAGGATCTTAAGACACTGTATTGGTGGCCTGGCATGAAACGTGAAATTGCTCAATACGTTTCTGAATGCGACGTTTGTCAACGTGTTAAGGCAGTTCATCAGAAAACAGCAGGTCTACTCCAACCTCTGAAAATTCCTGAGTGGAAGTGGGACATGATTGAAATGGACTTCGTTACTGGGTTTCCAAAGTCCAAAAAGGGCAACGATGCAATCTTCGTTGTTATTGATCGTCTCACTAAGGTTGCTCACTTCTTCGCTGTCAAGGAGACTATCTCAGCTAGCCAGTTAGCAGAGCTCTATACAACAAAGATTGTTCCCCTTCATGGTGTTCCATTGGAAATAAGCTCAGACCGTGGAAGTATCTTCACTTCTCATTTCTGGAAGAGTTTCCAAGATGCATTGGGCACTAAACTTCTGTTCAGCACAGCTTACCACCCTCAGTCTCAAGGGCAAGTCGAAAGAGTCAATCAGATTCTCGAGGATATGCTTAGAGCATGTGGTCTCTCCTTTGGCATGAAATGGGAGGATTGCCTTCCATATGCTGAATTCTCCTACAACAACAGCTACCAGGCAAGCCTAGGCATGGCACCGTTTGAGGCACTGTATGGTCGCAGATGCAGGAGTCCAATCAATTGGTTTGGAGCTGGTGAACGTTCACTCTTAGGCCCTGACATTGTTAAGGAAGCCGAGGAGAAAGTTCGTATCATTCGTGACAATCTCAAGGTTGCTCAGTCTCGTCAGAAGAGCTATTATGATAGCAAGCACAGGGATATGATCTATGCACCTGGTGATAAGGCATATCTCCGTGTAACTCCCCTCAGAGTTACTCATCGTTTCGGTGTGAAAGTAAAGCTTGCACCAAGATACATTGGTCCTTTCAACATCCTCTCAAGGCGTGCAGATAATGCTTATCGTCTTGAACTTCCAGAAAAACTATCCAAGGTGCACGATGTGTTCCACGTGTCACAACTCAAGAAGTGCTTCAAGGATCCAGATCGTGCAGTTGATCATGATTCCATTGAGCTGCAAGATGATCTATCTTATGAGGAGCACCCTGTTCGTATTCTCGATGAGACCGAGCGTAAGACTCGCAACAAGAGCACCAAGTTCTTGAAAGTCCAATGGTCGCATCATTCCGATAAAGAGGCAACGTGGGAGACCGAAGAGGATCTTCGCAAGAAGTATCCGGACCTTTTCATTTCTCAGTAGGGAATCTCGGGGCGCGATTCCTTCAAGGGGGGGCGTTTTGTAACATCCAAGTATGAAAACCCCTAGTTGTTTTACTTCTTTGTTTAATTTAAAGCAATGCATCATGTCATCATCCCCATATTTATTTCTGTTTGCATTGTTTTCATAATGAATCAAACATTGTTTTCACACTTGTCTGTTACAATCTTTCAAATAAAGAATTGCAAATCAAAACATCAATTGCTTCCAACTAATTCCTTTATAATTCCTCTATTAAATTGTTGCTTAAATCAACTATTCAATTAAACACTTATTTCCAAATCATTTTCCAAACTCAAACCATTTCTCAAACCTTCTCATTCTTGAATCCATAAAGTTCACCACTATTGGAATTCTTTGAATCACTTTTAAAACTATAGGGGAAACCCTATTGATTTTGCCTTGTTTTTCCAATAATAACTAATATTGCAATTTTCAATTAAATTGGTTCCTTTTTTAAAACAGCAATCAAACTTTCAACTTTTTGGAAACCAAGCCACCAAATGATTGCTACTAACCTAGGGAAGTTATCCAAATTTTTCCAGAATTTTCCATCAACAAAAAGCCATGTTTTTCTTCCAAAAGCTTCAGCCACAAAAAAAAAAAGAAAAAAAAGAAGAACATCTAATAATAAAAAGGAAAAACGTTTCAGCAGGTGGGGGAGAAGGCCCAGCCCACCAGTAGCCCGCTCGGTCTATCCCCTACCTCCGTACAGGAGATGACGCACCATGGAGGAAAGCGACAGGCTCCTCCTCCTGAACCACTCGATGGTCCTCCCCCTCCTTTATATCTCCTCCTCTCCCCTCCCGAGCCAAACCCTAACCCTAGACGCTCCTCTCCCCTCCTATCTCCCCCAGCCGCCGCCACCTCGAGGAAGATCTCCTCTGTACCTGGTGCCACGGCCACCGGCCGCCGGCGCACGTCGCCGCCGCACCCGTCCCCCTCCTGCCGCGCCGAGGGCGTCCCTGCGAAGAGGGTAAGCCCACCTCTCCATTCCCACTCCTACTCCCTCCATTCCCTGATGTTTGGGTCATCAATTTCTTGCCGAAAGATCGCCATACTGCTCCTGTTCGTGACTGAAACCAACGCTGCTGTATGGTACGTGCGCTTGCAGGTTCAGCTAACAGCGTTTGCAAGCTCCAAAACCCCACCAGCACCTTAACCATCAACAAACGCAGCGATACCCTACTGGTTTGGAGCGCGCCCAGCTAACCCGCAGGTCTCGAGTTCGATCCCCAGCCCCAACACCCTTTTTCTCGTTTTATTTCAGTACAAACCGCACCCAACACCTTAACCTATTCAGAGATGCAGTCCCACCAACAAAAACCGCACTAGCCTAGTGGTTTTGTTCCTTTGCATCAACCAGGAGGTGGAGGGATCGAGTCCCCTCTCTCCCAAATAAAACCAAGTTTTATTTTTACAATGGTTTGGTACTGGAACGTTTAGCAAATCACACATAAGCCCCTGGCACTTATTTCTAGTCCCTGGAAAATTTTTCCTAAGTCCCTAGAGGCATTAAAATGGCAGATTGCACCCTATAATTCTAAAATGCATAACAAATTCATTTTAACTCCAATTTTCACTTTTTAAATATGTTTTCTGTCCAAAATTAAATGCTCTATCCAAATATAAAATTTGTTTACTGTTTTGAATATTTTAAATTGGTGCAAAATTTGAAAACTTGTCAAATTCACTTAAACTTGCAAAATTCATAACTTGTTCATAAAAATTCCAAATTTCACAAACCAAATATGTTTTCCAATCAACTTTTCATGTACTATCCAAATATAAATTTTGTTTTCTGGTTTGAATAATTTAAATTGCCTAAACAATTTAAATCTTGTTTAATGCAATTAAAAAATTGTTTAATATTGTTTAATTCATAATTAAATAATCCAAAGTCCAATTTCAAAATGTGAAACATGTAATCCAACTAAAATTTGATAACCTTTTCAAATATCAACTTTGTTATTTGTTTTGCACCCTTTAACTTGATGAAAACAATCACTACTTGTTTAACACCATTAAGTAACAATAATTTCCAAACTTAGTAATGTTTCTAAAATGGTTAACTATCATTCCAATTGCAATTAATTTGTTTTCTTATTGTTCCTCATCATGCATGCATCATGCTAACTCAACTACACCTAATGCTTAGTGTTAGAACAATTAATTCAACTCTAAGGCATGGGTTTGCCATATGCAATCTTTGCATATGGACTCTATTTAAACTTGTGTATCATATCCACTAGTTTATTTTGGTGCATCTATTAAACATGACATGCATCATCCCAATGTTTGTGCACATATGCCATGTATTGATTGCCGTCTTCCTTCGTTGTTGTTTTTGCTTCTTCTCTCTTAGACGACGACGTTGGTACCGACGAGCCTTACGACACCACTACCCAGGACCTAGCCCAGTACCCGGCTGCTGAGCTTCCAGGCAAGTTATCACTCACATGAATCATCGAGTTCTCTTCCACACTTGTTGTCGATACTATCCTTTTGTCTACTATTGCTAGCCCTATGTATCGTTGCTATTCTCCGAACCCATCACATGATTCCCTGAACCAATGATATTGCCTCACCTCCATACCTACAGCCTTTGCTTGTGCATGTTCTTATCTAGCATGCTTAGGGTTGCTTTTGCTCGAGCCTGTTGTCGGTTACTTCTTTTACTAACGTGTTGTTATTATCTGTTATCGTTCCGGGGGCTCGATGTTAATCAATCAATCCTGTTAATGCTGCTGTTAATAATAATTTGATGATAAGGCACCGGCAGGAGGCCCTTTGTGGTTTTGAGGCCTGCTAGTGTCGACCCTAATAGGAAAAGGGTCTTGTCTACTGATCCATGATGAGCGCACTACCCGCATGTGGGAAGCGAGTATGGGCGCCCCCCTCAACTTGACTCGATTCGCATCTCGTCCAAATCGCCGTACTAGTTCGGGCTTTCCATTTGCTGCATCATATGCAGGTACGAACCTGAGGCCAGGGTGGAACTTTTGTAGTCGGCATTTAGGGCGGCGTGGTCTTCCAGTGCTATGAGGGTCCTCCTTTTCTTCGGGGGGCTCGATTAGCCGCGCACGCACAGCACACGGTGCTTTGGGCTTGATGCGAAGAACAGTTGGTTGTGTTGAGTGTCTCGCTTGGTGGGTTTGATCCCCATCTGGCGGGATATTCTTACGTGTACGGTTACTATGGTGCACCCCTGCAGGGATAAATCTTCTCGAGAAGCCGTGTTTTCCGCGGTTATGGATTACTTGGTGAAAGTACTGGCTAACAAGTACTCAGGACAACTTCAATATAATGATCAATCATGTTTCACCCAATGAATAATAACTTGACTAGTAATAGGTTATTCACACAATAACTTGATTCACCTTATTATAACGGTGTGAGTTATCCTCGGATTGCTTCTTCGGATAAGGGGCGAGATCCAGGACGGGTTTGGTTGAAGTTATCTTTCAGTTGGTTACAATTCCTCGATCTTATCTTTTCTATTAGCCGGACACAAGTAGTTATCTCTGTAGTTGGTTAGAGCAGCCCGCTGCAGCTTTTATAATACCTATCTTCTTCCGTTAATCCCAAGCATCCCTGCTTGTGTTGACGAGTAACTCCTTGATGAAGTGTGAGTCTTGCTTGCCAGTACTTGGATGTACTGACCCCGTTGGGGCTGTGGTTTACGCAGAGTACGACTACGGCTACGATGATCACCAGGATGGCTACTTTGTGGAGTTTGACGACACTGCAGACGAGTAGTTGGCTGGACCCCGGGCAGGATCCAGGACCTACGTGGATGGGCTTCGTTTTTCGTTATTTTCTCCGGCTTCTTAAGCCTTGGATTTGTCTGTACTCAGACCCATTTGATTGCTTCCGCTGATGTAATGGATGATATGTTGGGACATGTGTCCTCTGGATGAGTGTTTTGCTATCTCTGCCTTAGTGAAGGCTATTCGCAAACTTTATTTCTATCTTTTGTGTCGTAGAGATAAGTTGTGATAATCATTCGTTCAAAGCTGTTGACGTACAGTGCGTGCTTGTTATGAAGTACGTCGACAGTAGTGCCTGTGACTCCTAATGGATAGTTTACATCGACGGTGGAATAGTAGGGCTTGTGTTGTCGCGCATAAGCGCAGGCCTACCAGGAAGCTGGGACGTGGGAGCAGTTATGCCCCATAATCCAAGCACCTACTATCCAGTTCGTACGATGAGTATCCCTTAGAAGCCAGGGTGCGACAGGTCACCCTTTTTTCCGTGATGTTCTAAGCCATTACGGCCTTCGCGTTTTTGACATCGGGCCTAATTCTATATTAAACATATCCCATTTCATCGTCCTTTCCGAATCATACTTGTGCACTCCGTCAAGTCTAGCTCTTTTCGTTGAGCTTTTCCAATGCAAACCGTGCCGCGAAAGCGGTGACGGGGCGCTTCTCGCTTGCGGCGGGGTTTCTATCCAGCGCCGCAAGAATTCTCTGATGCCACCCCTCACTCTTAACTCCCATGTCAAGCACTGGCAGCTCTCATACTTTTACTGCCAAGACACCTCCCCACCCGGCCAAAAGAAACTGCCGGGTTACTCGGAGGGCCTTCTTGACATCTCCGAAAAGTTTAGTGCCTTCTCCCCTGACTCGGACAGGGAGGCCATTCAACCTCTGCTAGCCAAAATCACCACTCTCACGGCCCAAGGTCTCATCGGGCTCAACCTGGTGAAGACTTGGGTCGACTTCCGGATCCAACCCAACTCCATCTGCACAAAGTTGATGTGCGAGTATTCGGGGCAATCTACAGACCCACTCCGGTACTCTGACAACATCTTCGCGGCTGGTGACACTCATAAGACTATCAAGGGTTTTCTGACGGAAAAGCTTGAGGTAATCCGGAACATATCCGGATTGGAGCCCTTTACACTCGAGAATCCAGCCCCCAAGGTGAAAACCTAATTTTGACGTCTTTACCTTTGCTCTTTCCACTCGATACGGTTGATGACCCGTATACTGACACTTTTCAGGCTGATGATGATTTTTGGAAGACCAACACTTCTCCTAGTTCCAAAAGCCCAGAGGAGCAGGAAGAAGCCGTTAATTCGGACGAAGGTGCCCTCCGGCTTTTACTTAGTTCCCTTAAGCTCATCATAACCCCTTCATTTTCCAACTATAACTTTGATGATATCCAGAACAAGAAGATGACGAAGAAGAAAACTCTGACGGCAAAGTAGAATCCGCCAGCGACGAGGAGGAACTGGAGCCGACAGTCAAAGTCGGATCAAAGAGAACGACTCGAGAGGCCTCCTCCAAGGTTTCATATCACCTCCTCGCATTCAATTCGCATTCCTTTAATGATATACACGAGCTATCTTGACGCTGTTTCACTGGCACTACTTGAAGGAGTCGCCCATGACCAAGCGCAGGTCAACTCGAAATCACCCGGGTGATGGTGCTCTTAACCCGGGTATTTCATTGACTCCGACTCGGCGGGCGGGTATTTACCCTATCCTTTCTCGAACGAAACATTCACCTTGAACCATTCTTTTACGAAATCTTACTTGATACTTTCCAGCCTCTCCCGAGTCCAGCGACGGATTTCCTGTGGATTTCGCGGTGAATACCGGGTAAAATCCCTTTCCTGATGCTCTACCGCGCTTCATCATCCTTTCCTGATTGTATACTAGCTGCTTACTCATAACATCTATAGGGCCACGGTCGTTACCAGCGACCAAGAGGATATGGAACCCGAGGGCCCGGGTAAGGGAAGCCCGGCTGATAAGACTACGGCCGCGTCTAACGACGAAGAGCAAGCGTCGCCGATAAACCCGGACATACAAGAAGCCGAGTATCCGATTGCCTCCCATGCAAGCAAGAAGAACAGAGCCACAACCTTGGGTGCAGAAGAAGGAGCATCGGATTCGGACATACAAATGACCCGGGCGCCGCCTCCCACTAAGAAGAAAGCTCCTTCTCGGAATTTCCAAGGCCCCGGGTCCTCTGATACGGGTAAAGACACTTTTGATCAATTAATGAACACTCTCCTCACTATGAAGACTTCGGAGAGCAAGATCTTGGAGCGCATGGCTGCAGAGCACCAGGTAGTGACACTTGATATCTCATAGTGCATACCTAGTCCCCAAGTTCCGAGCATGACTTGCCAAAGTTATGCTTGGTACTTTACGCAATATTCAGCTTACCATAATATCCAACTGACACCTGCGTTCCTTGCTTCTTACAGGCGCAGATAACCCGGTCTGATGAAATGTTACTTAAGACCGAACAACTTCTTCTTGCCGAGGTAAAACGAAGGGAAATCCTTGAGGATGACATGAAAACTTTGAAGAAGGATGTTTCCAAATACAAGAAGAAGTGCAATGCCGCTCAGACCGCACTGAAGAAACTATCGGACCAAGTCGCTGATACTTATCAGATCTTGCTTAGTAAGTTTTTGCTGCCGATCGGCTTCATGTCTTTGCTTTATCATATGATACTCGGGATTACTAATACGTTCTTTATTTTTGTTTCAACTGTAGGTGCCAACCTTGCGGCCCCAGAGGAGGATGCCATTGTCAAGGCTAGAACCCTAAAGACCGTGCTCCGGACTTTCTTTGCCGGCACAAAATTTATACTGGATGCCGTAAAGTGGCCTACGGAGGTGTACCCGGGTGAAGAAAATCTCATTCAAGCCTGCTCCACTGTGCCTGGCTGGATTGACATCTGGAAACACTCGTCATGCCGGATTGGTATGACCCGGGCCTTTACCCTGGCCAAGGCTTTCTTTCCGAAGCTTGACCCGGCAAAGTTAATATCCGGGTTTCCCGAATTCAAGGCGGACGGTTCCAAATTTACACCCAAGGATTTCAAGGCCATACAATCCGCAGTGCGTCCCTCGGCTACCGCCTTGGCCGATAGTTTGGATCTAAACACGATTATGAGTGCATACGACGCTGATGGCAAAATTGTTACGGAGGAAGCACCCCCGCCCTTTGATATCTTGGAGAAGTGGGTTGCTAACTCGGCCAGGAAGAGGGAGGCAACTGCGAAGAGAGAGGCCGAGTTAGGATCAGGGCCGTCTGCCTCTACACCAGCTGTCCCTCCACCTGTCCGCCCTGGTGCAGTGAGTCCGGGTAAGGCTGCCGGGAAAGCTAAGCAGCAAGCCCAGGACCCAGACCCGGAAGACCGTACTCAGGAGGCCGAATAGGGCAGTACCATCATAATACCTTGTTTACGCGATGCTTTGTATTCAAACTATTATGCTTTTGATGGTGCGCCTGTGCACCCCTGATACTGATGTCGTAACTTGTAACGTACTTTTAGTCCGTGACATACTTTGCGGCTTTCCTAGCCTTTTGATAACCGTGTTGCTTGTCTATTCTTTGAGCTTGTTCTCGATACCCGACTCTCTTTTTGGCTCCCTTCGTAAGACTCGGTTTTCCGAATACCAGGGGCTTTGATAAGTGGACTTTTCTTTAAGTCCCCAAGACTCGGATGGTGAGGTCTTTCGAACTTCGATAGCCAAGTAGTTTGTTTCTGTTTCGAAGTCCCCAGTCCCCATGACCCAAAGTCCGAGTCATGGGGGTGTGGCCTTTCTCAGAGAACAAATTGTTTTTTACCGAGTCGCAAACCTAAAGCCATTCCGTGTAGGTACTAAAGTTATGCTTGATAGTTGTTGAGTTTCCGGCTATTAGCCTTGTACTCTGCATAAACTTGTGGTTTAGATGACCCTTTTGACTATCTTGTACTGTAAGCCGGCTTTCGCGTGGATACCATGTTGTTACATCTATACGAAAACAGGGTCAGGCAAGTCCCATTGGGCTTCATGGCTGATTGTAATCGTAAGCGAACGAATCATGCCACTTTAGTGCGAGTCACATCGAGCTTAAGTAAGAAAAGTCAAGAAAATTTGGCTCCTTTGTCCAGTTATAAGATTGCAGCCGTACTCGTTTGCGAATAATCGGCCCTTATAACTTATAGGCATCAAGGCCGGGTCTTTTGGGTTTGTGGCTGGGCTACTTGAGCAACCAGCCCCCGAGACCTATATATACTCAACGTTCTTAATGATACTGAATGTCACATGGATACTACTTACTTGTAATCAGGCTGTAACGAAATAGGACTTGATAACCATCTCTTTATTGATGCGAGAAAGTTTGGATCAGCAGGCCGCCTCATTAAAAACCTTCCAGTCCCCTTAGGTACCCTGGGTAGGAAAAGAGCGCGTCTGAAACCTGCTGCCCGTTACATTGTTTAGTTCTTCATGGACACCGGTCCCGGACTGGCGTGACCGATGCACATTCTCCACATGTTGGATTTTTTCATGACGAGTACCGGGTTTACTAGCCAACCCGGGTGAGGTGTTTCCATGACGTGGCTGGTTGTGAGCGGCCGTGCAGCTTCTTCTTTTATGGCGGATTGCTTGGAGGAGTCATCCTCGATAAAAGCCACCATTTTAGCATCTTGTGCTACCTTGAATTTTGCTCTTTCGCCTTCAGTACTCGGCCTTTTTGATGTGGTTCTGTCCTCCGGGTCTGCTTGAGACCGGTAGTGCTTGAGTTCTTCTTTTCTACAGGCCTGCTCGGCCATTGCTGCGTCTCCTTCATCGCATTCAGCTGCTATGTCTCGATTTCCATGTATGGTAATGGTCTTCTTGGGACCCGGGATTTTTAGCTGTAGATACACATAACAGGGCCTAGCCATGAATTTGGCGTAAGCCGGCCTTCCAAATAACGCGTGATAAGGGCTGCGCAATTTGACTACCTCAAAGGTAAGCCACTCAACTCGATAGTTATCCTTTGACTCCCCAAAGGCTACCTCCAATGCGATTTTTCCCTCGGGGCACGCTGAATGACCCGACACTATCCCATGAAAAACTGTTGAGCTTTTTTGTAGCTGAGACTCCTTGAGGCCCATGCGTAGGAAGGTTTCCCAATACAGTATATTGATGCTGCTTCCACCATCCATCAAAACCTTTTTCAGCTCATACCCATTGACCTGTGGTGCGACTACTAATGCCAGGACTCCCGGGTGTTCCACTCTTTCTGGGTGATCCCTTCTGCTCCATGTTACCTCCTGTTCTGACCATCTTAAGTCTCTCGGGACAGCTGACGAAACTGAGTTGACCGCTTGCTTCAGCATCTTTTTGTCCTTGCTAGAGCCTCCTGTGGTATGCACATGATATTGACCCAATTGTTTGGGGTTAGCCTGGAAACCTCCTGCCCCCCCTTGGTTATTACCTTGATTTCCAGCCGCCGGGTTACCAGCTGGGGGTGGGACGTTGCCCGGGTTTCCCCCTGGACCCGGTCCTCCTCCCCGTCCTGCACTTCGCATAGCTCTGTTCACTTCCTCATTTTTCCATCTTTGTAAGTCGGCGCACTGCTCCAGAGAGTGGTTAGCTGGCCTGCCGTTCCTGCTGTGCTTCGGGCATGACATCCTGAATATGTCCCAGTTGTTACCCGGCCTTGGCGGTCCTTGATAGTTTCCTCCATTGTGATTACCTCCGTTGAAATTTCCTTCTGCTCTGGGCCTCGAAGACCCGGCTTCTGTGTTGGCGACAAACTCGGAGCCTCCTTCAAACGGGCGCTTGTTCTGGCTATTTCCGTTATTACCCGGTGTTGATCCATTGCCGGTTCTTCCGTTATTACTTGTGTTTGCTTTTACCTTCTTGTCATCAACTTCCTCTTCTGTAGTATCTGTCGCAGCGTGTTTGTTGCACGCATCCATCAATTCTCCCATTGTAACTTCCAATGCATTTCGACTAGACTTCATGCGAGTTAACTTTTGCACTAAAGGTATATACTTGCATGTTTTTGCCATGGCTTGTAGTGCATCCTTGGGCTGAATATCCGTGGACGAGTGAAGTATCTCCATAACCCGGCGCACCCAACTGCGCGCCGATTCTCCCTTCTTCTGGACGCATCGCTCTAGATCATCAATAGTGAACAATTTCCTGCACGTCCCATGAAAGTGCTTGACAAACGCGGTCTTCAATTCCTCCCAGGACTTGATCGATCCTTCCGGCGAATTGGTGAACCACAACTTTGCTGCTCCTTCTGACATCATCAAGTACATGAACTTGGCTTGGAGATTCTCGGATGCGTTGCGAATCGACATTGCCATCTCATAACTACTTAGCCATGTTTTTGGATCCATAGTTGGCTCGTAATTCACTACTTTCCCTGGCTCTTTGAATTTTTCCGGGTAAGGTTCAGCTCTGATATTGTCCGAGAGGCACTTGGGTCCCGCAAGGACGGTCGAGGCTGGCCTTGCTCTAGAAACGTGTGATACAGCGGGGGGCGCGGCTGGGCGCGGTGCAGCGGGAAGTCCATGCGCTGCAGACCCGGCCGCGGCCCTCCGAGCTCTGGAACTATCCACAACAGCCTGTGCTGCTGATGCTGCCTGAACGCGGGGAGGAGGCGGCATTTGTTGCTGCTCTTCCCTCCGCCGTGCTGAACTTGTTTGGATATTCCCTTGTTGTTGACTGACGTATGGCGTCCCGTGCATACCGCTTCTATGATCCGGATAATTGGCTTGCTGTGCCACCGCAGTGTGCAACAGATCGATGGCTTGCCGGGTCTTCTCTGCATGGGGTGACTCTCCCACAGGAATTTGATTTAACGCGAGTGTCGCCGCATACACATTGTCCATTGGGTTATTGTAGTGACCAGCTGGTGTGCGAAATCGTGATGGTGGCGGTGGTGGTAGATCGTTGCCGGTTGTGACTCTAGTCTGTGGGAGGGGTAACCCGGCCCGCTCGTCTGCCGGATGTGTCCCTGCTGTCCCCGGTTGGGGTGTGGTTCCCTGGTTCACCACTGGTATCGGCTGATCCTGAGGTGTGACAAATAAATTAGCCGGATTAATAACCCCGCCCGTTGCTGGTAACCTAGTTTGATGCCTTTGATGTACTCTAGATGTTTCCTCTCGGAGCCGAGTTTCCAGCGCATCCAGCTCACGCTGCCGCGTGGCCATCCCTTGCCTTTCTGCCTCTACCTGCCTTCTTTGCTGTTCCAGCGCACGACGAGCCACATCCAGATCCCTGACACGTTCCGCTGCGTTTTCCGGAGTGATAACCGTTGCAAGAACCGTGGGGTCTAGAATCAGATTATTATCGAATAAGGCCGGGTGGCGCGGGTTCGAAGGACCCGCCCCTGGTGTCCGGTTTCCCAGGAATCCGAACGTATTTGCATGCAACTCCTCATCTGCTGCACGGCTGGTTACTGATGCCGACTCTCCATCAACCCGGGCCAAAACCGGGTCTCCGTTAGCCGCGCCCTGCTGCTGGGCCAATGCCTGAGCCGCCCCGACTGATGCCGCGGTTGCGTTCCCTTGGTTGAGATTGGCCGCGGGAGCCGCATAGACTGCAACTCGGCGTACGATACCCGGTGTAAATTCATGCTGTTCTTCCTCGCCGTTCTCCTCCTCATACCGGTTTTCCAGCAGATCCAGGATAGACCCGGTATCATCTTCTCTTTCGACCCGGTCGCGCGGGGTCCATGCCGGCTCCTCCGGCTGTTCCCACTCCGCGATGGGTTCTTCTGTCGGATGTGTCGTTCCAGTCGATTCTTCATCATCTGATCGGATAGAAGTGGCTTCTCCTGGCACAGAATCAGATCCAATATTGTCAGGGATCGAACTGGAAGTACATACCATACCAATGAAGACGCTGATCCGGCCGATTGTCACGACGGATCCGGATTCGAGGTGATCCGACTCTGGCCCCCAGCCGGAATCGTCCACCATCTTTTCTCCTTTGTGGTCGATGTAGATTTCGCCAACGACAAGATTCTCCATGCTCTTCCGAGCTTCTCCCGTGATGTAAACACCTTTGGACGCAGGCCCCACGGTGGGCGCCAACTGTCGTGGGATAATCACGGCAGACGTTACTGGGGGTAACTGATCTTGGGGCAAGACGACACAGGCGTTTGGGAGAGGGTTTAGCTCAGAGGAAAACATGGTGCAACTCGATCTGGTAGCCGGCAATCAAAGTCGCCGAGTCTCCGATCTTGATATAATAACTCAACTCTGGGATTACACTAGATGCTCGATATCAAGCGATATTGCTAGGGTTCTTAGATCTCTGTCTAAACTAGACCTGGGGGTCGGTTTATAAAGCACCCGTACCCCCTGGCTTACCCTCCAAGGCGCACCCTGGATCCTACCCGGACACGGCGCCCAAACCCTAACTTTCCTTTGCCATAGCCCACAATCCGGGTTACTGGGCCTACAAGCTTGGGCCTTCTACAAGTTTCCTTATCCTTAGCCAGATCCTGCGCAGCGTCCTTTGGGCCGGGTTACTCCTTGGAGTTTGACCTACCGGGTTATCATCCCCCCATCATGTTCATTTGTGGTGAGGTCACGCGCACGCACGGCCAGATGAGGCAAGCGGCCGCACGCACGGCCGACAAGAAAGGTTGACCAGTGCTTCATTATTCTCTTGTTCCTTTGTTTCTTAGCTCACCTAAAAACTTGAAGTCGATGCCTCTTGACATCTCGAGCTGGCATGTGCATTTTTTAATATTTGAGAAGCTCTTTCACTCTGCTTACACTTTCCATTGTGTTCACTTTTTTACTCTAGGCTTATTATTACATCGTAGATTAGTCCAGAAGCTTAGCATGGATCGTGTCTCCGCTCTGGCAGCTGGAAAGTTTAGGTTGCATCCTTCCTCTTACCGCTGAAGGCTTGGCGCAACAAAGAATCGGTGGGCCACATGTTCCTCAGTCGCCCGCTGTGCACGATGGCGATGCAGGCCTGCCAGATTTTGTCCAGTCGCGCCTGCTAGAGCAAATTGAAGGGGGGCAGGGTCGTCCATCACCTAACTGATTTAGTTAACTAAACATGATTAGTTTGAATGGTCAAATTCTATGGGAGGTTTCATGTTGGTGGCTTTCAGCAATAATTGAGCTGACCGTTACGTTTCTTATTTGCTTAAACATGTCACATACATTAGAGAGTAACTTTTGGTCACACAATTTATCAAGGGAAAAAGAGTCTTTTTACATCTCATTTAACACCGTTAGTGTTTAGAATGCACTGTAGGGCTATGTTAGGAAGGAAACGAAGTTTATGTGTCAAATAGGGAAGATTTTTATTTTTAGGGCCAAATAGGGAAGAAGATTTTAAGAAAGGGTCAAATAAGGAATTCTCTCAATAACATAAGTAATGTATCATAACATAAAATATATCGATGAATAACAGAAAATAACGATATAAAATAGCGATGCAAAATGGACGTATCAATTCCCCCCAAGCTTAGACCTCTCTTGTCCCCAAGCAAAACTAAAACTCGGTAAACATAACCACATGTTTATGGAGTGAGGTGTCGATAAATAAAATACGGACAAGAAGCATCACAACTATCAATACACTAGTCATTCTAGCAAGTAACTCCCTCTCATATAATTTAACTTGACACAAGTAAATGGAGTCATAATAAAGGTGCAAGAAGGAAATCAGAATTGGTGAAGGCAAACTTCGTTCTTGGTCATAGAACAATTAGAATGTACTCATCTTTCAATTAGAGTCTTTATATTAGAGCTTATATTTGCAAAGTTTAACATGCTCAATCATAACAATTTCTTTGCAATCATTGATAACTTTCAAAGTGGTATTCAAACAGATAAAACATTGATACTAAACAAGGAAGAATAAAGAGCATGATTGAGTAAATCAATATATAGATGGATGGGTCACAACAACTCAAATGCTTGCTTAAGACAGAAAAAAGTAGGTTTACTGACTCAACATAAAGGTAAAATATAGGCCCTTCATAGAGGGAAGCAGGGATTAACTCATGTGCTAGAGAGCTTTTATTTAATAAATAGAGGTATAAAATGTTTGACACTCCTCCCAACCTTTCTTACACAAACCATGGCTAACCGAATCCTCGGGTGCCTGCCAACAATCACATACCATGGAGGAGTGTCTAATTTTTAGAGAGGTGTGTATGTCTATGTCAACGAATGGCAAACAGAAAATACAATACGTCACAAGCCAACTAGACTTCACAAGAGCGGCTCCCATTGAAGGACGCAACTGGTGTAGAAGACCATCCCTCTTTATCTTTTGTTTACACAATTATGCTTTGACTGATAAATTAGGGGCAAAAATAGTGAAGAGAATTTGTTGTATTAATTTGGGGTTGGGCACCCCGCTGCCAGCTCTTCTAGCATTTGGATAAGCGGACGAACCCACTAGTCCAGGTGTGTAAAGCCCAATCAACAAGTGA
The DNA here is from genome assembly GCA_028641055.1 of Alopecurus myosuroides. Classification (NCBI taxonomy): domain Eukaryota; kingdom Viridiplantae; phylum Streptophyta; class Magnoliopsida; order Poales; family Poaceae; genus Alopecurus; species Alopecurus myosuroides. Next base: position 251,336,666 of record CM054059.1, read on the forward strand.
GATAAATATTCTCTATTTGCGTCCTCATGAGCTAAAACAGGAACATAAAACAGGTGTAATTTTGAAGGTTTTAAAGGTAGCACACAAGCAATTTACTTGGAGTGGCAGTCAAATACCACATATAGGTAGGTATGGTGGACACAAATGACATGGTTTTGGGATCAAGGTTTGGATGCACGAGAAGTATTCCCTCTTGATATGTTATAAACGTATCCTTAATTTCTGATGTTGCGTGTTGTTTTCATGCCATATGCTACATGTTTTCCTAACACTTTATGTCATTTTTATCGATTTCCCAGGACTAACCTATTGACAAGATGCCATAGAGCCAATTCATGTTTTCTGCTGCTTTTAGTTTAAGAAAAGTTGTTCTAGAAATATTCTCAGAATTAGACGATTCAAAAGCGAGAAGTCTTAGAATTCCCGGAGGGTCCGCGGAGTCCCGAAGAGACCCGGAGGGGGGCCACAGGGTGGCCACACCATAGGGTGGCGCGGCCTAACCCCTCGCCGCCCCACCAGGTGGTGTGGGCCCCCTGTCCACCCACTGACATCGCCATTTTGCCTATATATGCCCCCCGATACATAAACCCTAAAAAATCGCCTTTTTCCACCAAAAACATCCATAGCTCCGCCGCCGACAAGTTTCGGGGGACAGAGATCTCTATTCCGGCACCCTGTCGGGACGGGGAAGTGCCGCCGGATCCATCTCCATTGACTCCACCGCCATCTTCATCGTTGTTGCTGTCTCCTATGATGAGGAGGGAGTAGTTCTCCCCCGGGGCTGAGGGCTCTACAGGTAGCTATGTGTTTCATATCTCTCTCCCATGGTGTGATCTCTATGTGATCGTGAGATTTGTAATCTAGTTGAATTAGTAGATGTTACTCTTCATCTGTTATGCTAATCGAGTGGTTTTGTTATGAGATCTCCGTAAACATTTTGATTACGGTGTAAAGGTGACAGTGTGTGGACCGTGTGGTTTAGCATGATATTTATATCTTGTGTTGGATGACCCTATGAAATTGTGGTGTTTGTCTAGTACCTTCTGGGGAGCTCATAGTGACAGCGTGGGGTTAACTAGACATGGGAATGCGACTTTGAGGAGTTCTGTTACAGCCCTACGCAATGAATTGGTGTTTGTTATTCGACCGGAGAGTGGTTCGGAGTAGCATAGTCAAGAGAGATATTTATGCATTCAATTATGTTATCATTGTTGAGAGTGTCCACTCGTGAAAGTAGGATCTCTAGGCCTTGTTTCTAAGCATTAAAACACCTTTACATTCACTTATGCTACATGTTTGCCTGCTTCCATTTTTATTTTAGATTGCTATTGTCACTTATAAACATCCATATTACTTGTATTTAACTCTCTCTTTGCCGAACTAGTGCACCTATACAACTGACAATTGTATTAGGTGTGTTGGGGACACAAGAGACTTCTTGTATCGTAATTGCAAGGTTGCTTGAGAGGGATACCTTTTACCTCTTCCTCCCTGAGTTTGATAAACCTTGGGTGATCCACTTAAGGGAAACTTGTTGCTGTTCTACAAACCTCTGCACTTGGAGGCCCAACACTGTCTACAAGAATAGAAGTGTGCGTAGACATCAAGCTCTTTTCTGGCGCCGTTGCCGGGGAGGTAAGGTAAAAGGTACTCACATCCTCGGGTGTGAGTGCTCGAAGTTATTTCCTTTAGATTATGCAATTATATCCGTTTTTTTCTTGTTTTCACTAGTTAGGCTTATTTTTACTTGTTCCTTGTTTTTATTTTTACTAGTTAGTCTTAATGGAAAACAACCAAAATATGAGAGAGCTTTATTTGCATGCTAGTAGCAATGTTATTAGCATTAATTCTTTGGATACCATTATTTCTAATGCTATGGGAAAATCTAGGCTTAGGGAAGCTTGCTTTGATGAATATGATATTTTTAGTCCCCCAAGTTTTTAGGAGGAAATTTTCTTTGATGATACTTTTCCTCCAATATATGATGATTATAATGATTGTGGTATTCTAGTTCCATGTACTATTGATGATAAATTTTATTGTGATCATGATCATTCAACTTATCAGACCAATTCTTCCTAGATTTATTAACAGTCTTTTGCAAAATAGATTTAATTTCTCTATTTGATAATTCTACTTGCCCACTGGTTTGAGGATGATAAGCTCAGGCAATTCTATGATTAACATCATATTTAGCAAGGGTTTTTCTAAAACCACCATGAATAAAGTGAGAACCTCCATCAGTCATAAGATATCTAGGCACACCAAACCTAGGGAAAATAACAGCTTTAAGCATTTTTTTACGAGGTTTCACCATCAAAAATTTTAGTAGGTATAGCTTCTACCCATTTAGTAACATAATCATCAACAACAAGAATATGCGTATAAACATTTGAAGGAGGAAAAGGACCCATAAAGTCAAATCCCCAACAATCAAAAGGTTCAATAGCAAGAGAATAACTCATAGGCATTTCATTATGTCTAGAAATATTGCCAACTCTTTGACATTCATCACAAGATAAAATAAATTTACGTGCATCTTTAAAGAGAGTAGGCCAATAGAAACCTGATTGTAGAACCTTTTGTGCGGTTCTATCTCCAACGTGATTTCCTCCATAAGCACTACCATGGAACTTTTTCAATATTTCACATTGTTCATGATCTGGAACACATCTTCTCATTATACCATCTACTCCTTCTTTATATAAGTGTGGGTCATCCAAAAATAATGCCTCAAATCATAGAAGAATTTTCTTCTTTGTTGAGCTGTGAATGTTGGAGGAAAATACTTGGAAACAATAAAGTTAGCATAATCACCATACCATGGACTATCCTGGGATTTTACTTTTATTGCAGCTAGTTGTTCATTTGGAAAACAATCATTTACAGGAATAGGATCAAAAGTGATGTTTTCCAGTCTAGACAAGTTATCAGCAACAGGATGTTCGGCACCCTTCCTATCCACGATATGCAAATCAAACTCTTGTAAAAGCAACACCCATCTAATAAGCCTAGGCTTAGCATCTTTATTTTCCATAAGGTATCTAATAGCAACATTATCAGTATGAATAGTAATCTTTGAATCAACAATATAAGGTCTAAACTTATCACATGCAAAAACTACAATGAAGAACTCTTTTTCATTAGTAGCATAATTCTTTTGAGCAGCATCAAGAGTCTTACTAGCATAATGAATAACATTCAATTTCTTATCTGCTCGCTATCCAAGAACAACACCTACAACAAAACCAGGTGGTTGAACAATAGGAGCAGTAGTTAAAGCCTTTTTTTTAAGTCTCAAAAGCTTCCTTGCAATCTTCATAAAAAAACAAAAGGTACGTATTTTTGAAGAAGATTAGTTAGAGGTTTTGATATTTTAGAGAAATCTTTAATAAACCTCCTATAAAAACCAGCATGACGAAGAACACTACGAATACCTTTAACATCCCTAGGACGGGGCATTTTCTCTATTGCTTCCACTTTAGCTCTGTCAACTTCAATACCTCTTTCAAAAAATTTATGTCACAGAACAATTCCTTCATTAACCATAAAGTGGCATTTCTCCCAATTAAGAACAAGATTAGTTTCCTCACATCTGTGCAAAACTTCATCAAGGTTGTGCAAGCAATTATCAAAAGAAGTTCCATAGATGGAGAAATCGTCCATGAATACTTCCACAATTTCTTCACAAAAACCATGAAAAATTGCAGAAATGCATCTTTGAAATGTAGCAAGAGCATTACACAAAACAAAAGGCACACTTCTATAAGCATAAGTACCATAAAGACAAGTAAAGGTGGGTTTCTCTTGATCCTTTGCCCTAACAGGAATTTGATAAAACCTTGACTAACCATCAAGAAAGCGAAAATGAGTTTTCTTAGACAACCACTCTAGCATTTGATCAATAAAGGGTAAATCATAATGATCTTTTTAGTGACTTTATTAACCTTTCTAAAATCAATGCACATTCTATAACAAAGAACTACTCTTTGTGAAATAAGCTCATTGTTTTCATTAGGCACAACAGGCATTCCTCCCTTCTTAGGGACACAATGAATGGGGCTCACCCATCTACTATCAGCAATAGCAAAAATAATACCAGCATCAAGGAGTTTTAATACCTTATTTCTTACCACTCCCTTCATCTTAGGAATTAAACAACGTTGATGTTCAACAACTGGCTTTGCATCAGGTTCAATATTGATAGCATGCTGACATATAGTAGGGGAAATCCCCTTCAAGTTATCAAGAGTATATCCAATAGCTCCACGGTGTTTCTTCAGTATTCCCAATAATCTTTCCTCTTCTTCACCTTAAAGTTTAGCACTAATAATAATAGGATATATTTTCTTATCATCAATATAAGCATATTTAAGATCATCGGGCAAAGGTTTTAAATCAAAGACAGGATCCTCCTTGGGTGGTAATGTGGTTCCCAAGTCTTCCACAGGTAAATTATGTTTCAGTATCACCGGTTGATGAAAAAGAATATCGTCAATCTCTTTTCTTTCTTCCATAAAGACCTCTCTTTCATGGTCCTCCATATATTGCTGCAAAGCATTGTTAGGAGCAAGAGCAATAGAAGCAAGTTGTTCAACTTTAAAATTCTCATGAGGGAAATTTGGAGAAACTGAACTCATAATATTTTCCATCAATTTTTTTTCAATATATTCTCTCTCTTACAATCAATAATAGCACCACAAGTGTTCAAGAAAGGTCTACCAAAAATAATAGGACACGTTTTACTAGCAGCCTTACCAAGTACTAGAAAATCGGTTGGATATTTAGTTTTACCACATAAAACTTCCACATCCCTAACAATACCAATCGGAAAGACAGTTTGTCTATTAGCAAGCCGAATAACCACATCAATATCTTCAAGCTGACAAGAACTAATTTCATGCATATTTTTTTTATAAATCTCATAAGGAAAATCACTAGAACTTGCACCAACGTCACACAAACCATAATAGCAATGATCACCAATCTTAATAGAAAGCACAAGAACACTAGTTTTCTTAGGTCTATTGGGATGTGAGACAATATTAGATGCATCCTCACAAAAGACAATATGTTAATCGTCTATGTTTCCAGAGATAAGATCTTTCACTATTGCTACAGCAGGTTCAACGGTTATTTGTTCATCAGGTTCAACGGATTTCTTAATGCTCTTACTAACCACACTAGCCACAATAGAGTGTTCTTTCACCTTAGCAGGGAAAGGCATTTTTTGAATATAAGGCTCAGGAACAGCAGGATTAACATCATCCACTTCTACATTACTAGTAGGAACAATATCTTTATAAGGTGCATGGTACTTGTGACACTCCTTTTTAGGAATATCAAGATAGGAGGCAAAAGCATTAAGACATTTTGCAAAGATTTGAGAATCAATACCACAAACAACACTAACATTATAGAAATCATTAGATCCCATAAAAGATTTAATGCATTCATAATCATAATTTATACCCGACTTTCTAACTTTGTCATTCTCCCACCCTTCAGTGTTTTCTTGAATACGATCAAGAAGACCCCATTTAGCTTCTTCCTTCATGTGAATGATTGATACGTCTCCAACATATCTATAATTTCTGATGCTCCATGATCATATTATGTCAATTGCTACTTGTTTTCTCCCTTATTTATAGCATTTTTATACGTTTTCCAGGACTAACCTATTGACAAGATGACAAGTGACAGTTCCCTGTTTTCTGCAGTTTTTGGTTTCAGAAAAGTTGTTCTGGAAACAGTCTAGGAATTGGACCCCACAAAGCCCGAAGTTCCTATTTTCCCCGGAAGCATCCAGAACACCGAAGAGGAGTCGAAGACGGGCAACAGGGGGGCCACACCATAGGGTGGCGCGGGCCCCCTGGCCGGGCCACCTATAGGTGTGGGGCCCTGGAGCTCCACCTCCTTTGCACTTTCGCCTATTTAATCCCCCGGATGGAAAAACCTAGACACCTGATAAAAATCCCCGAAAAGTTCCGCAGCCGCCATCACCATCAACCCTAGATCAGGGGGATCTGAAGCTGTTTCCGGCACCCTGCCGGAGAGGAGATCATCACCGGAGGCTTCTACATCACCATGTCTGCCTCCGGAGTGATGCGTGAGTAGTTCATCCTTGGACTACAGGTTCGTAGCTGTAGCTAGATGGTTGTGTTCTCCTCATATGCCTCCATGTTTAGATCTCGTGAGGTGCCTATCATGATCGAGATTGATCTTATGTAATTCTATATGTTGTGTTTGTTGGAATCCGATGAATATTGACCTTATGCCAAGTTGATTATAGTCTTTATTTTCTTATGCTATTTGTGATCTTGCATGCTTTCCATTGCTAGTGGTTTCTCTGGCCAATTAGTTGCTAGTGACTCCAAAAGGGAGTATTTATGCTCGATAGTGGGTTCATGCCTCCTCACCACCTTGCTCGAGTGACAGAAACATGAAGGAGGGATGTGTGTTGCCATTAGGGAGAAAACATCGGTGAGAGTGCCTGCGTTCATAATCATTGCTTACATTACACACTTTGTTTAATGCAGTTATCTGTTGCTTGCAACTTAATACCTAAGGGGGTTCGAATGATAACCTGAGGGTGGATTATTAGTCATAGATGCAGATGGTTGTTGGTCTATGTATATTGTTGTAATGCCCGCATTAAATAATCATCATGTCATATTTGTGCACCACGGTCCAACCTCTATTTGTCAATTGCCCAGCTATAATTTGTTCACCCAGCATGCTATCTTTTATGGAGAGAAACCATAAAACTATTAAACAAACCACAACTATTTACTGCTTTCTTTACTTACTGCAAGCATACATCATTTTCCACACTATACGTCTAATCTTTGTTTTCAGCAAGACCGGTGAGATTGACAACCTCACTGTACCGTTGGGACAAAGTATTTTGGTTGTGTTGTGTGCAGGTTCCACGTTGTTGCTGACATCGGTAAAGCGCCAGCACCACCTTCAGTGGCATCAACCTTCCTGAGATCCTCTTCCTCCTACTGGATTGATAACCTTGGTTCTTAACTGAGAGAAATTCTTGCCATTTTCTCATCACACCTCCCCTCTTGGGGTTTCCAACGCACCATCAAATGGCATCAAGAATTTATGGCGCCGTTGCCGGGGAGGAAGAAGTCTTCTAGAAAGGGGAGTCTCTCACTCTCAACCTTTTTATTTTGTTTATTGTCTTGTTATTATTTGTGTGTTGTTTTTCTTCTCTATATCAAAAACACACACAAAAAAATAGTTCTCATTCTAGTTGTTATTTATGTCTCTACGTTGTTATTTCTCATCATGTTGTTCCCTAAGTTTACCTTGAATGATTTGCCGGTAGGAAGTGGTTCTATACTTTGAAAGGACACTATTAAAGAATTGTTTGATCATGTTAGTAAGCATGATAACGTTGAGGAAAAATCCATAGTAGAACTTGCTCCCAATTACAAGACTGCTGCAACTTCTTTAGTTCACATGCTAGAAGCTAGTTTTGTTAACCTCCATCCCATAATACAACATATGTTCATCAACTTGAATAACATTGAAGATGTTGAGAAAAGAAACTTCATCTTAGAAACTATGCTTAAAGAATTTGGAGATGTTGCTATAGAAGCTAGAAAAGTCTTTGATCGTTTTAATATGCTTGGCTCATGTGTAGACATTGTTGGTGCTCTAGAAAAAACTGAATCTAATAATGAAAACGAGGATAAAATACCAATCCCCTTTAAATTAGTGGCACTGCACGAAGCCCAAGAAAAGAATTTTGATTGGATTGTTCCTGAGAATTTATTCGATGAAGATAGTAAGCCTAAAAGTACTAAGAGAGGAGCCTCTGAAACTAACTTAGATAAAATACAATGCATTATTAAAGAATTTCCAAATCTTGATTTGAATGCCTCACCTGAAAATACTTGAGTTTCCCTTTTATGCCTAGCTGAAAGGCGTTAAAGAAAAGCGCTACCGGGAGACAACCCATTTTATTTCGCCGTTTTCAACCCGTTTTCCTTCGTTTTATTTGGTGTGCTTTGCACCTGGGTGTTGTCTATTTCCTTAGCAACCCCATTGTATCTTTTATTTTGAGTTTTTTTTATCCAAGTAAATCCTCTAGTGGAAAGTTGAGCCTATATTTCGGATTTCTGCGCAGGAAACAGATTTCGGCTGTCCACTGTTAATTCCGTTAAAAATCACAGAAAAATCAAAATGACCTGATTTTTTTCTTCTTAATCCTGAGTTATATACTCAACCTTTCTTAGTTTACCACTTTTTTTATTTGAGCAACAGAAGATTTTTGAAAAAATCGATCTTTACCTGCTGTTCTGTTTTGACAGATTTCTGCCATTTATCGCATTTGCATCTTAATCTCTTTCTTTTGGTGTTCTTCTGAGAAAAAGAGTGTTAAAATAAGTTGTGACATTATCTAATGTGTTTTTGAGTGTTAGACTTGTGTTGAAACTTAACCATGTGAATTTATTATTTGAATTGCACTAACGTTGCTAATGAAGATTGTGAGAATTTTGATGTGAAGGAAGTTTTCAAGGGTCAAGAGAAGAGGATAATATGATGTGATAGAGAAGAGTGAAAAGCCTAAGCTTGGGGATGCCCAGGTGGTACATCCCATCAAATTCCAAGAAGACTCAAGCATCTAAGCTTGGGGATTCCCAAGGCATCCCCTTCTTCATCAACAAATTATCAGGTCACTTCTAGTGAAACTATATTTTTATGCGGTCGCATCTTATGTGCTTTACTTGGAGAGTCTTTTATTTTTGTTTTAAGTTTGTTTCTGTTTTTTGCTTTTAGATTTTTTTTCTTTTTGAAAAAGATTGGTTGGACCCCAACATTCTTTTGTTGGAGAGTGACACGCTCCGCTTTTTCATGAGACTACTTTGTATTCTTAATCTATGTCTAGCTGCTACATTTATTTAGCTCCTGTTTTGCATGCATCTCTTATTAGAGTTGTTAGTTTTAGTGGTGTTATGTGAGTACTCTAATGTTTGCTTGCTGTATCATAAAGAGTATTTTTGTTAAAGCATGTTTTGTATGGTGCTTGTTGGGAGAAAGAAAATTGTTGCTTGAAGTAGAATTTATAACAATACTAGTAGAAGCTTGTATAGACTGTGGCTAGGAATTTTTCATGGCATGTTAAATGCTATTTTAGTTTTAAAGCCTTGTGGTTATTGAGTAGCATGATTAGACTCAAATAGATGAGAGTGTTTAATATGTCTTGAAAGATTCATGAGTTGTTCTTGTCATAGTAAAGCATCAATATATGGTATTCTCTTTCAAATGTTTTATTTGGTTGACTTGGTGCATGCTCACACCATGTTTATGACTAAAAACCAGTCACGGATAGCCTCCATGACCACTTAGTTTTTGAACTTGTGATACTGATTATGTTTTAATTAATGATTCTTATGTCGCTATGCATGATTATGGCTCTTATGCTCTCTTGATTTGTCGCTCCCAGTCTTTTGCTAGCCTCCACCTGTACTGACTATGAGCTCTACTCGTGCATCCAAACTCCCTTAAACCAAAGTTTTTCCCATTGTGTACACCATACCTACCTACATGTGGTATTTAACTGCCACTCCAAGTAAATTTCTCATGTGTTACCTTTAAAACCTTCAAAATTACTCCTGCTTTATGTTCCTCTTTTTGCTCACGAGGACGTAAATAGAGAATCTTTATCTCACTTATTGATTGGATTTCACACCCTGGACTAGTGGCTTCATCCGCTAATCCAAATGATAGAAGAGCTGGCAGCGGTGTGCCTAGCCCCAAATTAATGCAAACAAATTCTCTTCACTATTTTTGCCCCTGATTTATCAGTCAAAGCATAATTGTGTACACAAAAGAGAAAGAGGGATGACCTTCTACACCAGTTGCGTCCTTCACCATGGGATCCGCTCTTGTGAATCCAGTTGGCTTGTGACATACTGTATTTTCTTTTTACCATTTGTTGACATTAGCATACATCTCCCAAAATATAGACACTCCTCCATGGTATGTGATTGTTGGAACACACCCAAGGATTCGGTTAGCCATGGTTTGTGAAAGATGGATGGGAGGAGTGTCAAACTTTTAATACCTATGTTTAATAAAATAAAAGCTCTAGCACATAAGTGATCCATGCTTCCCTCTGCGAAGGGACTTTCTTTTACTTTTATGTTGAGTCTCTATCTTCTAACTTTATGCATAGTTGAGAGAGCATTTTTTCCATTCTGAGTTCTATGTGCATTTGTCCCATAAGAATCAATAATTACTTCATGATGTGTTATCATTTATTTTTAAATTATTTGTTCTAGTCTTCCTCATGAACATTGAAGGTGTCCTGGCATTTATGTTTTGCCCCACTCTTAAGGACTAGCGAAATATCACTTTGCCATGCTTTATCTATACCTGAAACAAACGTCTACCTTTCTTTGCATTATTATTCATGATCCTTTATTTGAGATACTCTTCGTGATGCAAAGTAATTGCTATGCTTTATTATTAAAGTTCTATTTATCATGTTTGTGTTTGAAGTTCTATGATATCAGCGTGCATATGCTTTTACATTAGATTGATCAAGTTTATGTTAGTAGCATGTCACCTCGGAAATTATTGTGTTTTATCATTTACCTACTCGAGGATGAGTAGGAATTAAGCTTGGGGATGCTTGATACGCATCCAACGTATCTATAATTTCTGATTCTCCATGATCATATTATGTCAATTGCTACTTGTTTTCTCCCTTATTTATAGCATTTTTATACGTTTTCCGGGACAAACCTATTAACAAGATGCCAAGTGCCAGTTACCTGTTTTGTGTTGTTTTTTGTTTCAGAAAAGTTGTTCTGGAAACATTCTCGGAATTGGACCCCACAAAGCCCAAAGTTCCTAGTTTCCTCGGAAGCATCCAGAACATCGAAGAGGAGTCGAAGACGGGCAACAGGGGGGGGGCCACACCATAGGGTGGCGCGGGTCCCCCTGGCCGCTCCACCTATAGGTGTGGGGCCCTGGAGCTCCACCTCCTTTGCCATTTCGCCTATTTAATCCCCCGTATGGAAAACCCTAGACACCTGATAAAAAATCCCCGAAAAGTTCCGCCGCCGCCGTCACCATCAACCCTAGATTAGGGGGTTCTGAAGCTGTTTCCGGCACCCTGCCGGAGAGGATATCATCACCGGAGGCTTCTACATCACCATGCCTGCCTCCGGAGTGATGCATGAGTAGTTCATCCTTGGACTACGGGTTCGTAGCTGTAGCTAGATGGTTGTCTTCTCCTCATATGCCTCCATGTTTAGATCTCGTGAGCTGCCTATCATGATCGAGATTGATCTTATGTAATTCTATATGTTGTGTTTGCTGGAATCCGATGAATATTGACCTTATGCCAAGTTGATTATAGTCTTTATTTGCTTATGCTATTTGTGATCTTGCATGCTTTCTGTTGCTAGTGGTTTCTCTGGCCAAGTAGTTGCTGGTGACTCCAAAAGGGAGTATTTATGCTCGATAGTGGGTTCATGCCTCCTCACCACCTTGCTCGAGTGACAGAAACATGAAGGAGGGATGTGTGTTGCCATTAGGGAGAAAACATCGGTGAGAGTGCCCGCATTCATAATCATTGCTTACATTACACACTTTGTTTAATGTAGTTATCTGTTGCTTGCAGATTAATACCTAAGGGGGTTCGGATGATAACCTGAGGGTGGATTATTAGTCATAGATGCAGATGGATGTCGGTCTATGTATATGGTTGTAATGCCCGCACTAAATATCATAGTAATCATCATGTCATACTTGTGCACCATGGTGCAACCTCTATTTGTCAATTGCCCAGATGTAGTTTGTTCACCCAGCATGCTATCTTTTATGGAGAGACACCACTAGTGAACCTATGAACCCCGGTCCATTTTTCCACACTGTTAAACAAACCACAACTATTTACTGCTTTCTTTACTTACTGCAAGCATACATCATTTTCCACACTATACGTCTAATATTTTTTTTCAGCAAGACCGGTGAGATTGACAACCTCACTGTACCGTTGGGACAAAGTATTTTGGTTATGTTGTGTGCAGGTTCCACGTTGTTGCTGACACCGGTGAAGCGCCAGCACCATCGTCAGTGGCATCAACCTTCCTGAGATCCTCTTCCTCCTATTGGATTGATAACCTTGGTTCTTAACCGAGGGAAATTCTTGCCACTTGCTCATCACACCTTCCTCTTGGGGTTTCCAACGCACCATCAAAGGGCATCAATGATCCAGAACAAGAAGCATCCAATAAATCCTTGTCATGAAGAGAAAGCCTTGCATAAACATTATTGATAACAATATTACTCGGGAGCTCATGAACGGGATATTTGAGCATTAATAACTTCATTATCCCCCCCGCTTGGGCAATACACTATCCATCATGAGGCCAGAAATTATATATTTGATTCCGGTCTTTATGAATCTCACTAGGAGGATAGAATTTAGAATAAAAGAGAGGAACAATTTCCTCCCATCCAATAGATTCATCATTCTTCAGTCATTTGAACCATGCAGCGGCTCTTCCTTTCAGCGATAAAGAAAATAATTTCCTTTTAACTTGATCCATTGTAATACCTGCACACCTGAATAACTCGCATAATTCATGTATAAAGAGAAAATGATTACCGGGATGGACAGTTCCATCTCCATAATAGCAGTTATCCATAACACGTCCAACAATTTTCATAGGTATCTTATAAGGATCTAATTCAGCAGATAACGGGTCACCTACTACCCTAGTAGTAACGGTAGAAGTACCCCTAAACAGACAACCAAGAGTATTCTCCATAATGAAATAAAGCAGTAGACAGAAATAAAAACAACACTCGTAGTAAAAGTTTCTCTTACCAATAGCATTTGACTCCCCGGCAACGGTGCCAGAAAATAGTCTTGATGACCCACAAGTATAGGGGTGTATCGTTATAGTTTCGATAAAGAAGAGTGTCAAACCCAACGAGGAGCAGAATGTGTTGACAAGCAGGTTGGATAGAGAATTCACTGTAAACACTAGCAAACAAGTTTTTCGTTGTTTTGGATATAGCAGATAAATAAAGTGCGAGTAAATAAATAATAGTAATAATAATTGCAAAGAGTGGCCCAATACTTTTGAGAGAAAATGACAAGCTGGTTGTTTTACTTATGATGACTAAACGTTCTCGAGGACACATGGGAATCCCGTCAAGTGCTTTCGCTTCGTATAGTTGATTTATATTTATTGGCTCGTGAAGTGTTGTGCGGGTGAACCTACGCTAATGCACCGCCCAAATAGGACTAATACATACTTGTGATTATACCCCTCATAAGCATCCGCAAATACAAGAAAGTAATTAAGATAAATCTAACCACAACCTTAAAACTCCGGGATCCTACACTCCCTCGTGCATTGGTTTCCTAACGGGGGTTTAGGTTTCTGTCACTCCAGCAGCCCCACAATTACTAGCCAAATACACAATGCATCCTCCTAGGCCCATAAAGGTGAAGTATCATGTATTCGACATTCACATGACACCACTAGAAGAATAGCACCACAACTTAAATACCGAACCACGAGATATTACTTCAACATAACTTCACTACTAACATCATGACTTCTCCCATGTCCTCAAGAACTAAACAAACTACTCACGAGACATCATATGGATCATAATCAGAGGTGATATAATGGATGATAACAATCTGGTCATAAAGTGCAAACACCGATAAATCTCACGAGCATCAACTACTAACAAGTAATCCACACTGGGAGAGAGATCTAGTGGAAAACAAGGATGAAGACCCCTAATTGTTATAGAGGGATGAAGGTGGACGGTGGCGGTGATGGTGCTAGTGATGAGGATGATGATGATGATGATCTCAATGAAGCCCGGAGTGACGAAGGTGACTATTTCCTCTCTCCGGGGAGGAATTTCCCTGGCAGATTTCTCCCTACCGGAGAGCTTTTCTCTCTCTGGTGTTTTCCGCCCTCAGGCGGCAGCGGAATAATTCTTCGATAATGTTCTAGGGCTTAGGATTTGATGTGTCCCTCGACGGGAGGCTAATGTTGGTAAACCCCAAGAGAAAGGTTGTGAAGAGTGCAACGACAAGTTTTTCCTCAGAAAAGAAATCGAGGTTGAATCGACCAGTCGGAGGACAAGCAATCTCTGAAGGTTGATCCAGCTGAGGTGGCAGGACGCGCTGCCGGTTCAGCAGCAACGTGGAACTTACACAACACAATCAAATCACTTTGCCCCAACGAAGCAGTGAAGTTGTCAATCTCACCGGTTTTGCTGAACACAAAGAGGTTAAATGTATGGTGTGGAAAACAATATGAGAACAGTATGAAAGCAGGAACATCAGTGTAAAAAAGTGGAAGCAGTGTGTGTACTATCAGTATGAGAAAATGGACCGGGGTCCACAGTTCACTAGTGTTGTCTCTCTGTGAAAGATAAATAACATGTGTGCTCAACAAATTACAGCTGGGCAATTGACAGAAATGAAGGTTGCACTATAGTGCATATGCAAGATATAAAGATTACTATGTGATTCATGCGGGTATTACAACAAAACGCATAGACCATCATCCAACTGCATCTATGACAAATAATCCACCCTCCGAATATCATCGAATAAACATTGGGTATTAAGTGGCAAGCAACAGATTATCGCAGTAAGCAAAGTGTGTAATGTAAACAATGTAAACTAAGTAAACACCGTTGTTTTCTCCCTAATGGCAACAACACATCCTCCATCAGTCACGTTTCTATCACTCGAGAATAGATGAAAAGGAGGCATGGACCCACTATCGAGCATAAATACTCCCTCTTGGAGTTACTAGCATCTACTTGGCCAGAGCATCTACTAATAACGGAGAGCATGCAAGATTATAAATAACATATGCATGAAGATAACATGATAGATTGATAATCAGAAGACATAACATTCAACATTCATCAGATCCCAGCAAACACACATGTAGAATTACATAAAGATGATCTCGATCATGTAGGGAAGCTCACGAGATCTAAACATGAGGTACAATGTGGAGAAGACAACCATCTAGCTACTGCTATGGGCCCGTAGTCCAGGGATGAACTACTCACGCATGACTTCGGAGGAGGGAATGGTGGTGTAGACCCCTCCGGTGATGAATTCCCCTCCCGGCAGGGTGCCGGGGAGAGCTCCAAAACCCTCCGGATCTCGGGATGACGATGACGGCGGACTTAGGTGTTTCTTGGGAAAAAGTGGTATATTTTTAGGGTTCACGTATCGTGGGGATTATATAGGTGAAAGGGCGATGGCGGTGGACGCCCGAGGGGCCCAAACCACCCCCAGGTGCGGCCAGGGGGTGCGCCGCCCTATGGTGTGGCCCCCTCTGGGCCTCTTCGGGACTCCATGGAACCTTCGGGAATTCTAAGACTTCCGGGTTTTGAATTTTCCAATATCGAGAATATTTCGAGAACAACTTTTCTGAAACTAAAAACAACATAAAACAGAGAACTTGCTCTGTGGCATCTTGTCAACAGGCTAGTCCGGATAATCGATAAAAATAACATAAAGTGTATAGAAAACATGTAGGAAATAACATGAAAACAACATGGAACAACATAAATTAAGGATATGTTTATGGCGTGTCAAGATCCCCAAGCTTAGTGCCTACTCGTCCTCGAGTAGGTAAACGATAAAAACACATAATTCTTGAGGTGACATGCTACCAACATAAACTTGATCATCAATAATGTAAAATCATATGTAAGCTGAGATCATAGAACTTCAACACAAGCATGATAAGTAAAATTTTAACAATAAAACATAACAATCACCTTTCATCATGAGAAGTAACACAAATAAAAGATCATGAATAACAATGCATCAAAAGTTATACGTTTGTTTCAAGTATAGAGAAAGCATGTCAAAGTGATATTTCGCTAGTCCTTAAGAGTGGGGCAAAACATAAATGCCAGGACACCTTCAAAGTTTACGAGGAAGACTAGAACAAATAATTAGAGAACAAACAATAACACATCATGAATCAATTAATAATGTTTCTAGGACAAATGCACATTAAATTCAGAATGGCAACTATGCTCTCTCAACTGTGCATTGTCGGGGGTTACCCCGAGTAGGGGTAAGGCAAGTGCTAAAGTGAAGGTCAAGGTGTTGTTGACCGGGTAGACGGCTACCCGAGTATTTGCTACCCGGTAGGTTCTATCCGGACATGTTCACTAAAGGCCAAGAGAACATATCAAGGAAGTTATATTCGTCCGGGTAGCGGTCAAGTGGTCCGAGTAGATGGATTGCTTTCCTACTCGGGCAAGAAGTCAATGGAGCCGTTCTGACAGGATCTCGCGTATCCTGTAGCCGCACAGGCGTGCGGTTCAACTTACGGAGCGCGTGATTATCCGCGCTACGGCGTGGCTACAGTGAAGTAGGCGCCTGTCAAGTCCTGTCACTGATAGAGGGGACATGACAGGTCTAGGGGCCTACTCTATCGGACTGACAGGATGGACATGTCCCATCTCCCGAACGACGCGACGACTTCCCACACCCGCGTCAGCGAGAAGCCGGAGGCGTGCGCTGTCCTGCAGTGGGCATGTCCCGTCAAGTGTACCTTATAGTCTTTTTTATTCGGTTGGGCACCAGTATATAAGGTGCCCTACCCCCTCCTGCGCGAGGGACGTTGCTTCACTTCGCATTTATTGCAAGAGCCAACACTAGAGCTAGAGAGAACAGCCGAGTGGCTACTCGGCCAAGAGGCAAACATTGTACTGTGGCTACTCGGAAAACACACATATAGAGAGAGAGGCAGGAGTAGGGGTGTTACCTCCACACGAGGACCCTGAACCTGGGTAGATCTTGTTGTTTGCAGTGCTAGAGATTCCTACGCGCGGCTACTCGCCGTGCGATACCTCCCCGGATACCTCCAACGTCCATTGGCCCCAACACTTTAGCCATCCTATGGCATCTGCCGTGATACCACCACGACAGTTGGCGCCCACCGTGGGTCCAGCAGCGGCGCTGGCTGGAGTTCACATTCGGACGGGACCCGTTTCTGCTATGGGGGAGCGTGTGGTCTGTGGCCTTGTCCACAGATTCGGCTCCTTCGACTTCGTCACCGACAAAGCCGGAGATTTCGGCGGTAGGCCCATGCCGGCAGGCTGCTTGGTGCTCTCCTTCGGCACGCATCTGGTCTACGTCGCCACCACCGTCATCCGCGAGTCCCCGGAGGAGGTGCTCGTCTCTGAAGATCCTCCTGCTGTACTCGCTGCCCACGGGAAGCCAACCGGCTGCTCTGCGGACAACGTGGAGGTGATGATGACAGGCCCGGCTATCGATGCCGGGAAAGGCGCGACCGCTACCGCGGGAGTCATCGATGTAGGAAATAACATGAAAACAACATGGAACAACATAAATTAAGGATATGTTTATGACGTATCAACATCTCCAAGCTTAGTTCCTACTCGTCCTCGAGTAGGTAAACGATAAAAACACATAATTCTTGAGGTGACATGCTACCAACATAAACTTGATCATCAATAATGTAAAATCATATGTAAGCTGAGATCATAGAACTTCAACACAAGCATGATAAGTAAAATTTTAACAATAAAACATAACAATCACCTTTCATCATGAGAAGTAACACAAATAAAAGATCATGAATAACAATGCATCAAAAGTTATACGTTTGTTTCAAGTATAGAGAAAGCATGGCAAAGTGATATTTCGCTAGTCCTTAAGAGTGGGGCAAAACATAAATGCCAGGACACCTTCAAAGTTTACGAGGAAGACTAGAACAAATAATTAGAGAACAAACAATAACACATCATGAATCAATTAATAATGTTTCTAGGACAAATGCACATTAAATTCAGAATGGCAACTATGCTCTCCCAACTGTGCATAAAGTTAGAATATGGAGACTCAACATAAAAGTAGAAGAAAGGCCCTTCCCAGAGGGAAGCATGGATCACTCATGTGCTAGAGATTTAATTTTAGTAAACAGAGGTATAAAATGTTTGACACTCCTCCCAACCATCTTACACACACCATGGCTAACCGAATCCTCGGGTGCCTGCCAACAATCACATACCGTGGAGGAGTGTCTATTTTTTTAGAGAGGTGTATGTGTGAGATCCTGACGCAGGGCTCAATAGGATTAATAGGATACTCATATAACCAAGTTGCAACTTCTTTTCCGGAAGCTCATCTTGAAAGAACTCCAGTGTTAAGCGTGCTTGGCCTGGAGCAATTTGAGCATGGGTGACCGACCGGGAAGTCCTTCCCAGGTGCGCATTAGTGAGGACAAAGTGCGCAGGAAAGGCTAGTGTTGGTCTGTGGGGCCAGTCTAGAGATCCTAGAGAGCTACCAGGGATGACAGCCGCTGGCTACGAGGTGGCCGGGGTGTTACATTTGGTATCAGAGCCGGCCCTCGCGGTTACACGGGCGTGTGCGGGTCAGTGGGCGGACATGTGACGGCACTAGGCGCACAGACGAGTGCTAAGAGGGGAAGTTCCTGGACTGTAGGTTGACCGACGAGGGCGTCGGTCTTCTAAGGGGGGGGGGAAGGATGTGAGATCCTGACGCATGGCTCAATAGGATTAATAGGATACTCATATCAACAAGGTCCAACTTCTTTTCCGAAAGCTCATCTTGAAAGAACTCCAATGTTAAGCATGCTTGGCCTGGAGCAATTTGAGGATGGGTGACCGACCGGGAAGTCCTTCCCGGGTGCGCATGAGTGAGGACAAAGTGCGCAGGAAAGACTAGTGTTGGTCTGTGGGGCCAGTCTAGAGATCCTAGAGAGCTAACAGGGGTGACAGCCGCTGGCTACGAGGTGGCCGGGGTGTTACAGTATGCTTATGTCAATGAATGGTAAACAGAAAATTGCGTACGTCACAAGCCAACTAGACTTCACAAGAGTGGCTCCCATGAAGTACGCATCTGGGTAGAAGGGCATCCCTCTTTCTATTTTGTTTACACAATTATGCTTTGACTGATAAATCAGGGAAAAAAATAGTGAAGAGAATTCGTTGTTATTAATTTGGGGTTGGGCACCCCGCTGCCAACTCTTCTATCAATTGGATAAGTGGATGAAGCCACTAGTCCATGGTGTGAAAGTCCAATCAACAAGTGATATAAAGATTCTCTATTTACGTCCTCATGAGCTAAAACAGGAGTAATTTTGAAAGTTTTAAAGGTAACACATGAGTAATTTACTTTGGGGTGGCGGTTAAATACCACATGTAGGTAGGTATGGTGGACACATTTGGCATACTTTGGTTTTTGGGAGTTGGATGCACGAGTAGAGCTCATCCTCAGTACAGGTGGAGGCTAGCAAAAGACTGGGAGCGACAAATCAAGAGAGCATAAGAGCCATAATCACGCATAGCGACATAAACATCATTAATCAAAGCATAAGTGGTACCACGAGTTCAAAAATTAAATGATCATAGAGGCTCTACGTGACTGGTTCGTAGTCATAAACATGGTGTGAGCATGCGCCAAGTCAACCAAATAAAACATTCAAAGGAGAACACCACAAATTTATGCTTCAATATGACAAGAACAACTCATGATTCTTTCAGTGGCACATTAAACACTCTCAGATATCTGGGACTAATAATGCTACTAAATAACCACTAGGA
Organism: Alopecurus myosuroides; assembly: GCA_028641055.1. Classification (NCBI taxonomy): domain Eukaryota; kingdom Viridiplantae; phylum Streptophyta; class Magnoliopsida; order Poales; family Poaceae; genus Alopecurus; species Alopecurus myosuroides. Next base: position 251,356,304 of record CM054059.1, read on the forward strand.
TTTAGAATTAAAATAACATCTAGCATGATACGAAAAATTCTAGCCACAGTCAATACAAGCTTCTACTTGTACCGTTATAAATTCTACTTCAAGGAGCAGTTTCTTTTCCCAACAAGCTCCATACAAAGTATGTTTTAACAAAAACTCTCTAAATGATACAGAAAGAAAACACAAGATTACTCACATAACACTACTAAATCTAACATCTTTGAATAAGAGATGCAAAGAAAACAAGAGCTAAACAAGAATTTTGCAGGAGCTAGAAGAAAAACTAAGAATACGAGCATAACGATTATCCAAACAAAAAAGCAGAGCGTGTCTCTCTCCCAAACAAGGAATGCTAGGGTCCAACTATATTATTTCAGCAAGTAAAAAAAAACAAGAGAAAACAAAAGAAAATCAAACAGACGCTCCAAGTAAACTTCATATGATGTGACCGAATAAAAATACAGTTTCACTAGAAGTGACATGATAGATTGTTGATGAAGAAGGGGATGCCTTGGGCATCCCAAAGATTAGATGCTTGAATCCTCTTAGAATTTCCTGGGATGAACCACGGGGGAATCCCCAAGCTTTGACCTTTCACTCTTATTGATCACATATATCACCCTCTTCTCTTGACCCTTGAAAACTTCCTCCACACCACATTCAAGGAGTAATTCGCATTAGAGGGTTAGTGCAACAATCAAAAATCCATCGGTTATGTATGGGAACAAGTTATATTTATACTTTTAAACATTAGCTACATCCACTGATGTTTAGGGAAGCAAAGAAATCCACTTGACATCGTAAAAAAGCAAATGAAACAAAAATGGCAGAATCTGCCAAAACCAGAATAGTCTGTAAAGACGATTTTTTTTGGGGCACTTACGTTGCTCAGATCGAAAAACTTAAAGAATGAAAAAGTTGCGGAGTTATCTGAGGAACGAGTACAAAAAATGTCAGGTCGTTCTGATCTTCCTGTGAATTATATAATTTTTTACGATGGACAGCAGAAATCCGTTTCCTTCGCAGAAATCCAAAACCAACTCCAACTCTCGTCAGAAACTTTACTTGGAACAACTAAAACCTGAAAATAAAGATACAAAGGAGTTTCTACATAAGTATACAACCTCTTCAATCAAATAAAACATAGAAAAACAAAGCAAAAATAAAACCATGGGTTATCTCCCAAGAAGTGCTTTTCTTTAACGCCTTTTAGCTAGGCCCAGAAAAGTGGAATCAAGTAGACTGCTCACATAAGAAATTTGAATTGAAGCAAAAGAGAGCATCAAGAAGCAAGTATAAAAAAAATCAAGTCTAACTCGCTTCCTATGCATAGGAATCTTGTAAAGAAATAAATTAAAGAAGCTCAAACTAGAAATCATGGAAAGGTAGAACAAGAGAAACTTCAAAACTTTTAACAAAAAGAGAGGTGTTTTAGTAACATGAGAATTCTTACAACCATATTTTCCTCTCTCATAATAATTTTCAGTAGCATAATGAAAAAAATCAACAACATAAATATCACATAAAGCATGTTTTTCATGGCCTAAAAGCGCACAATTCATATCAAGCTCAAAAACAGTGGGATCAAAATTTAAAATCAGCTCCTCTTTTTCCCCACTTTTAGCAATATCAAAACGAGATGATTGTTCACTCTTAAAAGGTATAGAAAACATTATAGCAATTTTCAGTAGCATTATAATTTATAACATCAAGTAACATAGGTCCATCATCTAGAGCATTATCATATAAATTTTCTAAGCAAACTTCCTCACTATCATGCATATCTATATTTGGAATAAATAGAGGATTCTCATAGGATTTATCAAAGTAGCATGGATTATCATAAATAACAGTAGCAATATCATTCTCACAAGTTTCATTCATAGTAGTATCAAGGTCACAAGTATAGCAAGTGTCAATTTCATCAAAAAGGATATTTCAAAAGAATTAATAGGATCATCACTTCCATCAAATAATGTATGAGTTAAAGAGTTACTCTCATTGGGAGGTAGACATGGGTAGATCCATTCTTACTCCTCTTGATCATCACTCTACTCCTCTTTTTCATCCAATGAGCTTCCAGATTCAGCAGTTTTGATGGGGGGATGCTAACCCGGTATGCCAAGATCCGAGGAATAACCCGGCCCAGAGACAGTGAGTAGGATACAGCTAGGGATAAAGATGTTTGTGAAGGCCCAAGCTCGTGGGCCTGGTGACCCGGATTGTGGGTGTTGTAAAGGAAAGTTAGGGTTAGCACGCCGTGTCTGGGTAGGACCCGGGTGTGCCTTGTAAAGTAAGTTAGGGGGTACGGGAGCTATATAAACCGACCCCCGGGTGTAGATTGAGACAGAGATTTGAGAACCTTAGCAATATCGAGTGGTATCGAGTATCCAGTGTAAACCCTAATCGAGTTATTATATCGAGAATAGAGATCCGGCGACTTCGATTGCCGGCTGTCAGACCAAGTTGTATCATGTCTTCCTTCGAGCTAAAACCTCTCCCGAGCGCCTGCGTCGACTTGCCCCAAGATCAGTTACCCCTGGTAACATCTGCCGTGATTATCCCACGACAGTTGGCGCCCACCGTGGGGCCTGCGTCCAAAGGTGTCTACATCACGGGAGAAGCTCGGAAGGGCATGGAGAATCTTGTCATCGGCGAGATCTACATCGACCACGAAGGAGAAAAGGTGGTGGACGATTCCGGCTGGGGGCTGGAGTCGGATCACCTCGAAACCGGACCCGTCATAACAATCGGCCGGATCAACGTCTTCATCGGTATGGTATGTGCTTCCAATTCGGTCCCTGACAACGTTGGATCTGATTCTATGCCAGGAAAAGCCACGTCTACCCGATCAGATGATGAAGAATCGACGGGAACGACATATCCAGCAGAAGAACCCATCGCGGAGTGGGAACAGCCGGAGGAGCCGGCATGGACCCCACGCGACCGGGCCCAAGGAGAAGATGACACCGAGTCTATCCTGGATCTACTGGAAAACCGGTATGAGGAGAACGGTGAAGAGCAACAGCCTGAATTTACACCGGATGTCGCGCGCCGAGTTGCAGTCTATGCAGCCCCTGCGGCTAACCAAGGAAACACAGCCGCGGCACCAGTCGGGGCAGTGGCCCAGCAACAGGGCGCGGTTAACGGAGACCCGGTCTTGACCCGGGTCGATGGAGAGTCAGCATCGGTCACCAGTCGCGCGGCAGATGAGGAGCAACACGCCAACATGTTCGGGTTTCAAGACAATCGGACACCAGGGGCGGGTCCCTCGAATCCGCGTCACCCGGCCCTGTTCGATAATAATTTGATCTTGGATCCTACAGTCCTCGCCACTGTTATCACCCCAGAAAACGCGGCAGAGCGTGTTAGAGATCTGGACGTGGCTCGTCGTGCATTGGAACAGCAAAGAAGGCAAGTGGAAGCAGATAGACAGGGGATGGCCACCCGGCGGCGCGAGCTAGACGCGCTGGAAACCCGGCTTCGAGAGGAAACGTCCAGGATACATCAAAGGCACCACACCAGGTTGCCAGCAACGGGCGGGGTTATTAATCCGGCTAATTTGTTCATCACGCCCCAGGACCAACCGATACCAGTGGTGAACCAGGGAACCGCACCCCAACAGACAACAGCAGCGACACATCCGGCGAATGAGCGGACCGGGTTACCCCCACCGCAAACTAGAGTCACAACCGGCAACGATTTACTGCCGCCGCCGCCATCACGATTTCGCACGCCAGCCGGCCACTACAACAATCCTATGGACAACGTATATGCGGCGACACTCGCATTGAATCAAATACCTGTGGGAGAGTCGCCCCATGCGGAGAAGACCCGGCAAGCCATCGAGCTGTTGCACACTGCGGTGGCACAGCAAGCCAATTACCCGGATCACAGAAGCGGAATGCACGGGACGCCATATGTCAGCCAGCAGCAAGGGAATTTACAAACAAGTTCGGCGCGGCGGAGGGAAGAGCAGCAGCCAATGCCGCCTCCTCCCCGCGCTCAGGCAGTGTCAGCAGCTCAGGCCGTCGTGGACAGTTCTAGGGCTCGGAGGGCCGCGGCCGGGTCTGCAGCGCATGGACCTCCCGCAGCACAGCGCCCAGACGCGCCCCCCGCGGCGTCACACGTTTCCAGGGCAAGGCCGGCTTCAATCATTCTTGCGGGGCCCAAGTGTCTCTCGGACAATATTAGAGCTGAACCTTACCCGGAAAAGTTTAAAGAGCCAGGGAAAGTAGTGAATTATGAGCCAACCATGGATCCCGAAACATGGCTAAGCAGTTACGAGATGGCAATGTCAATCCGCAACGCGTCCGAGAATCTTCAAGCCAAATTCATGTATCTGATGATGTCTGAAGGAGCAGCAAAATTGTGGTTCACCAATCTACCGGAGGGATCGATCAAGTCGTGGGAAGAACTGAAGACCGCGTTTATCAAGCACTTTCACGGGACCTGCAGGAAATTATTCACCATCGATGATCTAGAGTGATGCGTCCAAAAGAAGGGAGAATCGGCGCGCAGTTGGGTGCGCCGGGTTATGGAGATACTTCATTCATCCACAGACATCCAGCCCAAGGATGCGCTACAAGCCATGGCAAAAACGTGCAAGTATATACCTTTAGTGCAAAAGTTAACCCGCATGAAGTCCAGTCGAAGTGCGTCAGAAGTCACAATGGGAGAATTGATGGATGCGTGCAACAAACACGCTGCGACAGATACCACAGAAGAAGAAGCTGATGACAAGAAGACGAAAGCAAACGCAAGCGGTAATGGAAGAACCGGCAACGGAACAACGTCAGGAAACAATGGAAGTAGTCAGAACAAGCGTCCCTTCGAAGGAGGCTCCGAGTTTGTCGCCAATACAGAAGCCGGGTCTTCAAGACCCAGAGCAGAAGGAAATTTCAATACTGGGAATCACAACGGAGGAAACTACCAAGGGCCGCCCCGGCCGGGTAATAGTTGGGACATCTTCAGGATGGCGTGCCCAAAACACAGCAGGAATGGCAGGCCGGCTAACCACTCCTTGGAGCAGTGCGCCGATTTACAAAGATGGAAAAATGAGGAGGTGCACAGAGCTATGCGAGGCGCAGGGCGGGGAGGAGGACCGGGTCCAGGGGCAAACCCGGGCAACGGCCCACCCCCAGCTGGTAACCCGGCGGCTGGAAATCAAGGTAATAACCAAGGGGGGGCAGGAGGCTTCCAGGCTAACCCCAAACAATTGGGTCAATATCATGTGCACACCACAGGAGGATCTAACAAGGACAAAAAGATACTGAAGCAAGCAGTCAACTCAGTTTCGTTAGCCGTTCCGAGATACTTGAGATGGTCAGAACAGGAGGTAACATGGAGCAGAAGGGATCACCCAGAAAGAGTGGAACATCCAGGAGTCTTGGCACTAGTAGTCGCACCGCAAGTTAATGGGTACGAACTAAAGAAGGTTTTAATGGATGGTGGAAGCAGCATCAATATACTATATTGGGAAACCTTCCTACGCATGGGTCTCAAGGAGTCTCAACTGCAAAAAAGCTCAACAGTTTTTCATGGAATAGTGCCGGGTCATTCAGCATGCCCCGAGGGAAAAATCGCATTGGAGGTAGCTTTCGGAGAATCAAAGGATAACTATCGAATTGAGTGGCTCACCTTTGAGGTAGTGAAATTACGCAGCCCCTATCACGCGCTGTTTGGAAGGCCGGCTTATGCCAAATTCATGGCTAGGCCGTGTTATGTATATCTACAGCTAAAAATTCCGGGCCCCAAGAAGACTATAACCATACACGGAAATCGAGACATAGCCGCTGAATGCGACGAAGGAGATGCAGCAATGGCCGAGCAAGCTTGCAGAAAGGAAGAACTCAAGCACTATCGGTCTCAAGCAGACCCGGAGGACAGAACTACATCAAAGAAGCCAAGTACTGAAGGCGAAAAAGCAAAGTCCAAGGTCACGCAAGATGCTAAAATGGTGGCCTTAATCGAAGTTGACTCTCCCAAGCAGTCTGCTGTAAAGGAAGAAGTTACACGGCCGCCAACAACCAGCAAAGTCATGGAGACACCCTACCCGGGTTGGCTGGCAAACCCGGTACTCATCAGGAAAAAGTCCAACTTATGGAGGATGTGCATTGGTCAAGCCGGGTCAGGGCCAGTGCTTACAAAGAACTAAGTAATGTAACGGGCGGCAGGTTTCAGACGCGCTCTTTTCCTACCCAGGGTACCTAAGGGGACTGGAAGGTTTTTAATGAGGCGGCCTGCTGACCCAAAATTTCTGGTATCAATAAAGAGATGGTTATCAAGTCCTATGTCTTTTCGCCTTTATCACAAGTAAGTAGTATCCATACGACATCGATAATTCAGTATCATCAAAAGCATCGATTGCATGTAGGTCTTGGGGGTTGGTTGCTCAGGTAACCAACCACTAACCCGAATGACCCGGCATAGATAGCTATAAGTTATAAGGGCCGATTCCTCGCAAACGAGCACGGCTGCAATCTTATGACTGGGCAAAGAAGCCAATTTTTCTTGACTTATCTTACTTAAGCTTGATGTGACTCGCACTAAAGTGGCATGATTCGTTCGCTTACGATTACAATCAGCCATGGAGCCCAATGGGACTTGCCTGACACTGTTCTCGTATGGATGTAACAACATGGTATCCACGCGAAAGCCGGCTTATAGTATAAGATAGTCAAAAGGGTCATCTAAACCACAAGTTTATGCAGAGTACAAGGCTGATAAGCCGGAAACTCAGTGATTATCAAGCATAACTTCAGTATTCGCATGAGATGGTTTTAGGGTTTTGCCTTGGTAGGGAATGATTTGTCCTCTGAGAAAGGCCACACCCTCATGACTCGTCCTTTGAGTCATGGGGACTAGGGACTTCGTAACAGAAACAAACCACTTTGATACCAAGGTTCAAAACGGCCCTATCATCCGAGTCTTGGGAACTTCAAGAGAATTTCACTTATCAAAGCCCCTGGTCTCGAAAAGAAAACGAGTCTTATGAAGGGAGCTAAAAAAAAAGAGATGGGTATCAAGAACAAGTTCAGAAGAACAGCAAAAAGTACGATTATCAAAAGGCTGGGAAAGCCGCGAAAATATGTCACCAAATAGAAGTATATTACAAGCTTTTGCATCGGCATCAGAAGTGCACAGGCGCACCATTAAAAGAATAAAGTAACTCAAACAAAAAGGTCCCATGTGGCTAAGATATTATGACATCCTTACTCTACTCGGCCTCCTGAGCGCGATCTTCCGGGTCTTGCTCCTGGACCTGCTTCTTAGCTTTTTTGGCAGAGCCACCCGGACTCACCGCGCCAGGACGGATAGGAGGAAGGACGGACGGTGTAGAGGCGGAGGGCCCTGATTTTAAGTCGGCCTCCCTCTTCGAGGTCGCCTCCTTCTTCTTAGCTGAGTAATCAGCCCATTTCTCCAAGAGGTCAAGGGGCGGGGGTGCTTCCTCTGTGATAATCTTGTCATCAGCGTCATACGCAGCCATTAGTGTATTAAGGTTCAAGCTATCGGCTAGAGTGGTGGCAGAAGGGCGCACTGCCGACTGAATGGCCTTGAAATCCTTAGGTGTAAATTTGGCGCCATCCGCCTTAAACTCAGGAAACCCGGAGATTATCTTCGCCGGGTCAAGCTTCGGAAAGTAAGCTTTGGCCAAGGTCAAAGCCCGCACTATACCAGTACGGCAGGACGAACGCTTCCAGAGTTCAATCCATCCGGGTACAGTGGAGCAGGCTTGGACAAGGTTCTCTTCACCCGGATAGGCTTCCGTGGGCCAATTAATGGCATTCAATATAAATTTGGTGCCGGCAAAGAAAGTCCGGAGCACACTCTTCAGGGTCCTAACCTTGACAATAGCATCTTCCTCTGGAGCTGCAAGGTTCGCGCCTATAGTGAAAACAGAAGCAAGAACGTATCAGTAGCAGCCGGGTATGAAATTAGTCGGCAGGCAAAAATTTGTCGGCAGGCAAAAACTTAGCCGGCAGGCAAACACTTACTAAGTAAAATCTGATAAGTATCGGAGACTTGATCCGATAACTTCTTCAAATCGGCCTGAGCGGCGAGGCACTTCTCCTTGTATTTGGAGACATCCTTCTTCAAAGTTTTCATATTATCCTCAAGGATTTCTCGGCGTTTTATCTCGGCAAGAAGGAGCCGTTCAGTCTTCAACAAGGTTTCATCAGACCGAGTTACATGTGCCTATAAGTGTAAAAGGGTGCAAGAACCAGATGAGTGTTATGACAAGAAAAATATGGTGAGAAGTACCAAGCATAACTTTTGCAAGCTATACTCGGAACTTGGGGACTAGGTAGGGAATATAGGATGACAAGCGCTCTTACCTGGTGCTCTGCAGCCATACGCTCTAAAGTCTCGCTCTCCGAAGCCTTCATGGTGAGAAGCTTGTCCATCAGTTGTTCGAAAGTATCTTTATTCGTGTCAGACGACCCGGGTCCTTGGAATTTCCTAGAAGAGGTTTTCTTCTTAGAAGGAGGTGGAACCCGGGTCATTTGCACGTTGGAATCCGACACTCCTTCTGCACCTAAGGTGGTGGTTTTTCCCTTGCTGGCATGAGAAGCAATGGGATATTCGGCTTCCTGCTGATCCGGTTTAGTCGGCGATGTCTGTTCTTCATCGCCAGACGCGGTTGCAGTTTTATCAGCTGGGTTCCTCTTACCCGGGCCCTTATCTTCCGAATCCTCTTGATCGCTGACAGCGACCGTGGCCCTGTAGATGTTATCACGAAGTAGCTAAATATGCAATCAGGAAAAGATGGCGAAATACCGGAAAGTATCTGGAAGGGGATTTTTACCCGGCATTCACCGCAAAGTCACAAGGAAATCCATCGTCAGACTCGGGGGAGGCTGGAAAATATCAAAGTCAAATATTATGCGAGAATGCTTCGAGGAAACCGTGCTAACCAAGAAAAGATAGAGCAAGTACCAGCTTGCCGAGTGGGGAGCGGTGAAGAACCCGGGTTAAGGGTGTCGTTGCCCGGGTGATTTCGAGTCGACCTGCGCTTAGGCGTGGGCGACCCCTTCAAGATTGGCCAGTGGAATAACGTCAAGAAAGGTTCAAGAATATCATTACGGTAATATAAAGTGAATATGTGAAGGGGGATGAAACCTTGGAGGTGGCTCCTTGAGCTTTTCTTTTAGATCCGGCTTTGGTTGCCGGCTCCGGTTCTTCCTCATCACTGGCAGATTCCACCTTGCCGTCCGAATCTTCTTCCTCGTCATCTTCTTGTTCTGAATGTCATCAAGGTTACGGTTGGAAATAAAGGGGTTGCGGTGAATTCAAACGAGTCAAGTAAAACTCAGAGAGTACCTTCGTCTGAGTGAACAGCTTCTTGCTCCTCTTGACCTTCGGAGCTAGGGGGGGTGTTGGTGTTCCAAAAGTCGTCATCATCCTGAAAGGCGTTAAAGTACGGGTTATCAGTTGCATCAAGTGGAAAGAGCGAAAGTAAAGGCGTCAGAGTCGGGTTTTTACCTGGGGGGGCGGGTTTTCAAGTGTGAAGGGCTCTAACCCGGATATGTTCCGGATTACCTCGAGCTTCTCCGTAAGAAAACCCTTGATGGTCTTCAGAGTGTCGCCAACTGCGAAGACGTTGTCAGAGTATCGTAGTGGATCAGAGGGTTCCCCGGAGTACTCGCACATCAGCTTTGTGCGGATGGAGTTGGGTTGAATTCTGAAGTCGACCCAGGTCTTCACTAGGTTGAGCCCAATGAGGCCCTGGGCTCTAAGAGTGGCGAGTTTGTATAGCAGAGGTTGGATTGCCTCCCTATCTGAGTCGGGGGCAAAGGCACTAAATCTATCAGAGATATCAAGAAGACCATCAGAATAACCCGGCAGTTTCTTCTGGCCGGATGGGGAAGTGTCCTGGCAGTAGAAATAAGAAAGCTGCCAGTGTTTGACATGAGAATTAAGGGTGAGGGATGGCATCGGAGAGTTCTTGCGGCGCTGGATCGAAACCCCGCCGCAAGTGAGAAGCGCCCCATCACCGCTTTCGCGGCATGGTTTGCATTGATAAAGCTCGATAAAAAGAGCTAGGTTTGGTGGAGTGCATAAATAGGATTCAGAAAGGACAATAAAGTGGGTGATATTTAGCACGGAATTGGGCCCGATGTCGAAGACGCGAAGGCCATAGTGACTAAGAACGTCACGGAAAAAAGGATGACCGGGTGGGCGAAAACCCCGGGTCACATGTTCCACAAAGCAGATTACCTCGTCTTTTGTAGGGGTGGGCCGGGTCTCCTTACCCGCCACCCTCCATTGGATGTCCTCCTGAGGAGGGAGAACTCCCAGCTCCACTAGCTCCTCCAACTTGGCCTTCGTGACCATCGATCGCCCCCAGTTGGCGGAAATGGTGTTGGTGGCTTTAGTCTTGGCAGGGGTTTTCATCTGTTTCTTGGGAGCCATGTGGTTGACCTGCAAGGCATCAAATAAGAAAAAGATTAAGACATGGAAGTTATGAAACAGTCAGGTATTAGCCGGATGGTATTGAGGTATGGCGGGAGATCCGGGTGTTAGCCCGTAGAATCAAGCTCGGAAGTTCCGGGTATTTCGTATTATGGAGAAATTTATGGGGTCTAAGTGGTAAAGAAGCTTTTTGAGAACGATGGGCAGTGGCTTAAGCGCCAAATGTGAATAAAGGGGGTTAAAAAGAAGCGGTCCAGCCGAGTGACCGATGCAGGGGCGGAAATCTTGGGCAGTACGAGCCTAGATTGGAAGTTTTATTTTCAAATTCGTGGCGAAGGTAATGATTGTGGGCAGTAGGCGAGTTGGTTGGAGCATGCGCTTTATCATTTGTGCGAACTAAAAGAGGCTATGGGTAGCCTAATCCGGTCCAGCCAAGAAATCTGAGGCGACGGATCTGGATCTAATCCGAGGAAAAGAATTAGAGGTTGCGAGGGAAAGTTGATGAACGCCAAAGGCTTACCGGAGGAGATCCGAGGGAGGCCTTGCGGAGGCAGATGGCGCAGGCCTGGTGTCCTTTCGCGGTTCTTGGTGGGCTGGATGAGAATTTGCCGGCGGATCTTGGCGGCGGCGCGGAGCGACCGGTGGCGGAGCGCAGCCTTCGGGCAATGGGTTCCGGTGACGTGCGCGGAAGGTCCGTGGTGGCGCTCAGGAAGAAAGAGAGCTCAAGAGGAGAAAGGAATGGAGTGGGGGAAATGAGCTGTTAGGGTTTGAGTCACCCCTAAGGAGCCTTTTTATAATGCGACTGGATAAGCCCGGTTCGGTGAGTGGAAGCCGGGAATTGTGGGGGCAAAACGGCTATTAATTTAAAGTTCTTGCGAGATATGCGCCCAGTATTGAGTAAAGCATCCGGATAAAAAAGGAAGGGGATTCGTTCCGCGATGATGGGATTAACTGTCAAGCCCAGGATCTTGGCGCTGCTACTATGATTTGGATCCAGGAGTTTTGAACCAAGGTGTTTGGAGGGAAAAACCTAAATTATCGCATGGCCACCAAGGAGCAAGGCCTAGCTGGGTGTTGAAACATCTTAATCCGGTTTCCATGTGCCCGTATGATTAATATCTTTTCAGGAATAGCAAGCGCTTCAAGGAGATCCGTGAAGCCCAGGCTATTCTGGGGACTACTGATGGGGGGATGCTAACCCGGTATGCCAAGATCCGAGGAATAACCCGGCCCAGAGACAGTGAGTAGGATACGGCTAGGGATAAAGATGTTTGTGAAGGCCCAAGCTCGTGGGCCTGGTGACCCGGATTGTGGGTGTTGTAAAGGAAAGTTAGGGTTAGCACGCCGTGTCTGGGTAGGACCCGGGTGTGCCTTGTAAAGTAAGTTAGGGGGTACGGGAGCTATATAAACCGACCCCCGGGTGTAGATTGAGACAGAGATTTGAGAACCTTAGCAATATCGAGTGGTATCGAGTATCCAGTGTAAACCCTAATCGAGTTATTATATCGAGAATAGAGATCCGGCGACTTCGATTGCCGGCTGTCAGACCAAGTTGTATCATGTCTTCCTTCGAGCTAAAACCTCTCCCGAGCGCCTGCGTCGACTTGCCCCAAGATCAGTTACCCCTGGTAACATCTGCCGTGATTATCCCACGACAAGTTTCTTCTTCCATGGGTTCCTACAAGGCATTAGTCTCTCCCTCTGGGGTAGAGAATTGACTAAGATATTGAAGTATGTAGTAATTAGAATCCTTTTAATTATCAAAGAAATATTAAAGTATATCATAAATCTCGTATTTATAAGGTGCATCATCAATACTTTCAAGCAAATAGGCAATTTCGAATGCACCCTTCCAAGCAATAAATTTCTCAATTTATTCCACATCATCAAAGTCATAATTTCCCTTAACATAAGAAGATATGGTAACATTATCATTATACTCACATTGAAAAGGGAGGTGTTTATACCTCTTACAACAACAAGATTTATCAAAGAAAAAAGTGACATTATAAGTGGAGCACAAGTTTTTAGCACAGTCATGCAATTTATTAATTTGCTCCCATAAGTGTATCCCTTTTTGTGACAAGCGGTATTCCTTATAATATTTGTGTTGTTCATCTGTGAACCCACCTTGCCAATAAGATCTAGTTTCAAAGGAATCAAACATTGCTAGCAAGCATGATAAAATAAGTAACAAGCAAAACAATAACAAAGTAAAGAGATCGGAAGTGAGAAACTCCCCTTGTAGAAATTCTCTTCCTTCCTGGCAACGGCTCAGAAAACTTGTTGATGGCGTATAGTCGAAGGGAGACTTCTTGCTGATGAAGACTTTGAAATCCCCGACAACGGCGCCAGAAAACTTGATGTGTCCCTCGACGGGAGGCTGACGTTGGTAAAACCCAAGAGAAAGGTTGTGAAGAGTGCAGCGGAAAGTTTTCCCTTAGAAAAGAAACCAACGTTGAATCGACCAGTAGGAGGACAAGCAATCTCTGAGGGTTGATGCAGCTGAGGTGGCAGGGCGCACTACCGGTGCAGCAGCAACGTGGAACCTACACAATACAATCAAATCACTTTGCCCCAACGAAGCAATGAGGTTTTCAATCTCACCGGTTTTGCTGAACACAAAGATGTTAAACATATGGTGTGGAAAACAATACGAGAATAGTATGAAAGCATGAGCAGCAGTGTAAAAACAGTGGAAGAAGTGTGTGTACTATCACTATAGAAAATGGACCGGTGTCCACAGTTCACTAGTGGTTTCTCTCCGTGAAAGATAAATAACATGTGTGGTGAACAAATTACAGCTCGGCAATTGACAGAAATGAAGGCTGCACCGTAATGCATATGCAAGACAAAGATTACTATGTGATTCATGCGGGCATGACAACAAATAACATAGACCGTCATCCAACTGCATCTATGACTAATAATCCACCCTCCGAATATCATCCGAACAAACGTTGGGTATTAAGTTGCAAGCAACAGATTATCGCAGTAAGCAAAGTGTGTAATGTAAACTAAGTAAACACCGTTTTTTTCTCCCTAATGGCAACAACACATCTTCCATTCGTCACGTTTCTGTCACTCGAGCACAGATGCAAAGGAGGCATGAACCCACTATCGAGCATAAATACTCCCTCTTGGAGTTAGTATCATCAACTTGTCCAGAGCATCTACTAATAATGGAGAGCATGCAAGATCATAAATAACATATGCACAAAGATAACATGATAAATTGATAATCAGAAGACATAGCATTCAACATTCATCAGATCCCAGCAAACACAACATGTAGCATTACATAAAGATGATCTCGATCATGTAGGGAAGCTCACGAGATCTAAACATGAGGTACAAAGTGGATAACAAAACCATCTAGCTACTGCTATGTACCCGTAGTCCAGGGATGAACTACTCACGCATCACTTCGGAGGAGGGCATGATGGTGTAGACCCCTCCGGCGATGAATTCCCCTCCCGACAGGGTGCCGGGTAGAGCTCCAGAACCCTCCCGATCTCGGGATGACGATGACGGCGTCCTCGGGTGTTTCCCGGGAAAAGGTGGTAGGTTCACATATCGGGGGATTATATAGGCGAGAGGGCGACGGCGATGGACGCCCGAGGGGCCCACACCACCCCCAGGCGCGGCCAGGGGGTGCGCCGCCCTATGGTGTGGCCCCTCTCCGGGCCTCTTCGGGGCTCCGTGGAACCTTCGGGAACTCTAAGACTTCCGGGCTTTGAATTTTCTAATTCCGAGAATATTTCCAGAACGACTTTTCTGAAACTAAAAACAGCATAAAACAGGGAACTGACTCAGTGGCATCTTGTCAATAGGTTAGTCTGGAAAATCAATAAAAATAACATAAAGTGTATAGCAAACATGTAGGAAATAACATGAAAACAACATGGAACATCAGAAATTAAGGATACATTTATGACGTATCACGGTTCCCTCGAGGTCAAGTACGCAAAAGGGGGCGCCCAGGAGTGGGCGGGGGGGGGGGGGGGGGGCAGACCGCCCCCAGGCGCGGCCAGAGGGAGGGGGCGCCGCCTGGTGGTGTGGGCCCAGGTGCCCCCCCTCCAGGTGTCCTTCTGGATGGCTTCCTTCTCGGGAATTCTAAGACTCCGCCGGTGTTCCCCCTCTTCTTCTGATCTTCTGAAATAGGGTGTCCTGACGGTGCTTTTTCCATCAGATTTCTGGTTCCGGTGTTTCTTCTCCCATAATTGTTAAACATGCAAAATAAGACGAAATAACATAAGTAATGTATCATAACATGAAATATATCGATGAATAACAAAAAATAACAATATAAAATAGCGATGCAAAATGGACGTATCAGCGGGGCAGCGGAAGTAGTGGATCCACCGAAAACTTCAACGGGACGACGCCATGGTGTGGTGGATAAAACTAATTTATCACGGCTTGGCCAAGCACAAGACCAAGAGGTGGAGAAGCGGGAGGAGGGAGATTTAGATGAGACAAGTGTGTGTGGAAGAGGGAGCTCACACCATCTATTTATAGGAGGAGGGGGAATCCCACAGAGTTGGGGCAGCCAAGGCATGTGCCCCACCTCTTCCCCTCTTCATGTGAGTGGACATTCCACTCACACCCACTCACACCTCCACTCAAAAATTCCAAGAGTTTCTTTTATTAAATAAATAAAACAATTTCATTTCTTTATTTTAATATTTGTTAAATCCATTAACACTTACACCTTTGGATTATTTGATAATTCTATTAACAAACATTTGACATGTATTCCCTTGAATTATTTCAATATTACCCGAAACAATTTTGGTGTAATCCAAACTTTTCTCCGATATTCCGTATCCACTCAAATGTGTCGTCGAACCTTAAGAGTATCACGCTACGGTTCGTAAATAATTTATTCATGATCTATACACCTCTCCGATCAATAGTCAACAACGGGACTTGAAGATCCATAATGACTCCTACACATCCAACGATGAATCTAGTGATCGTGTGAACCATAAAAATTGTAACCAATTCCCTTTGTCTCCCGATATTTTAATTGTCTCAAATCCGATCATTGGTATCAACCACACCTAGTTTGATCTCTTTACTGACAAGTATTCTTTTACTCGTTCTGTGATATGACATCCTTGTGAGCAAGTCACGTGCTTGCAAGCGGTGTCGATGTGATATCACCGAGAGGGTCCAGAGTATATCTCTCTGTCATTTAGACGGAAAAATCCCACTGTTGATCCATGAGCCTCAACTAACACTTTCGGAGTATCCAACGCTACCATTATAGTCACCCTGTTGCGGTGTGACATTTGATGTCATCAAAACACTCTTCCGGTGTTACTGATTGACATGATCCCATGGTCTAAGGATTAGGGTTACTTCATATGAATATAACAATCTAAACTTAATGGCTTGATCGCATTACTATACTTACTTTGGATATGTGTTCATCAGATAATTCTCCTAATGACGTGATCCTGTTATTAACAACATCCAATCTTCATGATCAGGAAACCTTGATCATTAGTTAATCAACGAGCTAGTTAAACGAAAGGCGTTACTAGGAACTCTTGTTTGTTTATTAGGCACACATGTATTAACGTTTTTGATTAATACAATTATTGTATGAGAAATAAAAATGTATCATAAACATGTAATAAGACAATAACCACCTTATTATTGCCTCTCAGGCATATTCCTTTCGGTCTCCCACTTGCACTAGAGTCAATAATCTAGTCAATAAGCAAACACTTAACACCTATGGCATTCTAGTGTTAGTACCATGTTTCGCATGTGGTAAGCTCCATCAAAAGATCTGATATTTTCAGGCACATTTGTATTTGCACGTATTTGTGTCTACATGCATCATTCGTTATCTAATGAGATGGCTTTATATATATTTGGTCAACCAGTGAGACTTAATTTCTCGGCTTAAACTAATGTTACTAACATTGCGAAAGTGTAGCTTCATAGTGTCAGCATTCTTGGAAATTTACCAAGTTCAATAAAGAACTCATTGACATAAAATACTCATATTATTTGTTGTCAACACAACGATATAATTAGTCTATGTTGTAGTATTCATAACAATACTTTAAGTTTGAAACTCATTCAAAAACAACATGGAACTTTCTTCCAACCTATTGTGCCACTCTCCAACACATATTTTAATTGAGAAAGATTCGTTTGAATAGATGACAAGACCATTACTGTAACATATTACAATGAATAGTTTGTCACTACTACATAGGAAAACACATCCTTTAGTTAATCTAAAAATTGCTTAAGGATCTTTCCCAATGTTGTCCAATCATCATATGAATTATCCTGGTATAACACTTTATAGTATGGGAATCATCTGGTTGTGTACATATCATGGAACACATGACTTAGAAATCTTAATTTCAATTTTTCTCATCATGCGTTAAAACATTTTAATATTTCTCAATTCTTTTCCATGCGACAAGAACCCCTTCATGTCGTTTCGATATTGACTAACTTAAATACTTCATCTATATACTTTGCCTCAACCATATCAGGCGCTTCAATCCATCTCTATAGATATCGATGCCCAATATCTTGTTTAGCCTAAGACTTCCATCAATATGAAATCTTAACCGTGTTAATTTAAAGTATACCTTTTTCAATCAACTATATGTCATCCACATAAAGCATTAGAAATATGTCTTATGTAACATCCAAGTATGAAACCCTTAGTTGTTTTACTTATTTGTTTAATTTATGCAATGCATCATGGCATCATTCTCATTTTTATTTCTGTTTGCATTGTTTTCATAATAAAATTCAAACTTAATCAAACATTGTTTTCACACTTGTCTGTTACAATCTCTCAAATAAAGATTTGCAATTCCAAAAACATCAATTGCTTCCAATTAGTTTCATATTGGATCAACTCTTAAATTGTTGCTTAATTTAATCAAACCATTTCCATCATTATCCTCTAAGTCATTTCAAATTCAAACCAACCCTTAGAAATCAGCACCTTTTGAAACCATAAAAGTCACCACCCTTTTTCCCTCTTTAAACCCTTCCAAAACCCTAGGGGAAACCCTAGTGGGAATGGCACTATTTTTCTAATATTATTATTATGGCAATTTTCAATCAATTTGGTTCAATTTCAAAACAGCAAGCAAACTTTTGAAATTTTGAAAACCAAAACTATCAAATGGTTTCTTTTCATCTAAGAAGCTTATACAAATTTTTCCAAAATTTTATCTAATCAAAAACCTATCTATTTTATCCAAAAGCTAGCTATAAAAAAAAACAGTACAAAAAAATAAAAGGAGAAACGAGCAGCAGCACCTAATCTACCGCTTGGCCCAAGCCCACCTAAGCCCCTAGCGCGCAGCAACCCAGCCCGCGCAGCGCAACTTACCGGTTCGCCCGCGCCGAGATTCGTGCTGCCCCCTAATCCTCCTTCTCCCCCCAGTACGGCCGCGCATCGGCCGGTGCCACCGCGGCACCGCACGCGACGCCGGCGGCCGTCCCATCGCGCCGCGGCCCTATAAAGCCAACCCTAGCCCCCTGTCCGTGCCCTAGCGCCCTAGGGTTCCCGCCTCCACCTTCGCAGCGCCGCCAATCGCCTCCACCTCGAGCTACCACCTCTCTGCATCTCTTTCCCGCCGGCGACCTTCTGAAGATCGCCATGGCGACGATCACGTAGCCACCCTCTCCTCGTACCGAGCCCAGGGATCAGTCCGCCTCCCTCTCCTCTCGCTGCTGGACACCAGAACTTCGCTGGTAAGCACCTAACCCGTCGCCGCGGTCCTCGCTCCTCCTTCCGGCCACCGTGTCGACATTTTCTGAACTCGACCATCTCCTCCTCGTTGCAGAGCCGCACGGAGCCGTCTGCTCCCTGGAATCGTTCCGCCAACGTTCCCTCGTCGTGTTGGACACCATAGCAGCCGCAGAGGACCACCAGGAGATCGCCGCCGTCCCCGACTGTCCGCGGCAGCCAACGTCACCGTGCGTCACCCTCCGCCTCCGCGACGAATTGCTCCGGTGGTGAGCACCGATTCCTTCCCTCTCCCTTCTGGTGCATCAACGTTTGCATGCGTGCACGTCCACGTCTCAATTCGAGCACATCAGCTCTGTTCACCGCCGGCGAGCACCTCGTCTGTCCGCCGCGCACGCGCTTCGTCAGAAAATTCAGAGTTTTAACTGAACCTTAACTTTGCTGCGTAGCTACTACTAGTAACAAACGTTCAGCAGCGCATCTGGTTTCAGTCTCGCAGCGCGCAGTGGAGCTCGCGGGTTCGAGCCCCGCGGCCGCAATCTTTTTGGAGATTTTTCTCCCAACGCGCGGCCCACCCGTCAGTGGCTCTCCTTGCCACGCTGGCCTTGGGCCCTGCCTGTCAGCGTGTGTGTGTAGGCCCTGCGCGGTAACAAACCATTTTAATCGAATCTGTTTTAAATTTCTATTTTCTTTTAAATATCAGATTTGAATAGAAACTTTGTAATTCCATATCTTTTATTTCATAAACCCAATAAATATAAACTTGATGTCTATTCTGATCCAAATTTTATAAACTTTCCAAATATTCCACTTGTGTTATGTTTTGAATTTTCAAAATACTTTTAAATTTCAAATTTGAATAATTCAAATGCAAATTGAAATAATTCATAACTAATTCATACTGTTTTCAAATAATCCAAATAAAATATGTTTTTCACACCTTTTTGAATGTTCTATTCAAATATAAATTTTGTTTTCTGGTTTGAACAAATAAAAATTCAATTAATAATTAAGCTTGTTTTAAATTCAATTAAAACTTGTTTAATATTGTTCAATTCATAACTAATTAATCCAAAGTCCAATTTCAAAATGTGAAACATGTAACTCAACTAAAATTTGATAACCTTTTCAAATATAAAATTTGTAAATTGTTTTGCACACCCTAACTTGATGAAAACAATAATTGTTTTGTGTACCATGTTTAAGTAACAAAATTCCCAGCTTAATAAATGCTTTTCTAAATTGTTAACTATCATTCCAATTGCATTTAATTTTGTTATCCTATTGTTCCTCATCATGCATGCATCATACTAATTCACTTACACATGATGCTTAGTGATAGAACAATTATTTCAACCCTAAAGCATGGGCTTCCATATGCAACCTTTGCATATGGAATCCATTTAAACTTGTGTTTCATGTCAAGCAAGTTATTTTGGTGCATCTATTAAACATGACATGCATCATCCAATGTTTGTGCACTTATGCCATGTATTGATTGCCCGTCTTCCTTCGTTGTTGTTTTGCTTCTTCTCGATTAGACGACGACGTTGGTACCGACGAGCCTTACGACACCACTACTCAGGACCTAGCCCAGTACGAGGCTGAGCTGCCAGGCAAGTTATCACTCACATGAATCATCGAGTTCCTTTCCACACTTGTTGTCGATACTATCCTTTTGTCTACTATTGCTAGCCCTATGTATCGTTGCTTGTCTCCGAACCTATCACATGATACCCTGAACCAATGATAATGCCTCACCTCCATACCTACAGCCTTTGTTTGTGCCTTACTACCTAGCATGCTTAGGGTTGCTTTTACTCGAGTCTGTTGTCGGTTACTACTGTTACTATCTTATTATCTTGTACCGGGGCTCGTTATAATCAATCAATCCTGTTAATTGCTAATGGTAATAATAATTTGATGATAAGGCACCGGCAGGAGGCCCATGAGTGGTTTTGGAGCCTGCTAGTGTCGACCCTAATAGGAAAAGGGTCTTGTCTACTGATCCATGATGAGCGCACTACCCGCATTTGGGAAGCGAGTATGGGCGCCCCCCTCAACTTGACCTGATTCGCATCTCGTCCAAATCGCCTCATTTAGTTCGTGTTTTCCATTTGCCGCATGCATGTTTTTGCGAGCCCAGCGCAGGGTGGAACTTTCGTAGTCGGCATATAGGGGGACACGTTCTTAGAGTGCTATGAGGGTCCATTTTCTTCTGGGCTCGATTAGCCGTGCGCCCAAGGTGCTTTGGGCTTGATGCGAAGAATGGTTGGTTGTGTAGAGTACCCCGCTTGGTGGAAGTGCATTTCCATCTGGCGGGTTATTCTTGAGTGTACGGCCAAATTGGTGCAACCCTGCAGGGATAATCTTCTCGAGAAGCCGTGTTTTCCGCGGTTATGGATTACTTGGTGAAAGTACTGGCTAACAAGTACTCAGGACAACTTCAACATAATGATCAATCATGTTTCACCCAATGATTAACAACCTGACTAGTAATAGGTTATTTCACCCAATAACTTGATTCACCTTATCACAACTGTGTGAGTTATCCTCGGATTGCTTCTTTGGATAAGGGGCGAGATCCAGGATGGGTTTGGTTGAAGTTATCTTTCAGTTGGTTACAATCCTCGATCTTATCTTTTCTGTTAGCCGGAACTTGTAGTTATCTTCTGTAGTTGGTTAGGGCAGCCAGCAGCAACTTTTACATCACCCCTTTCTTCCGTTGATCCCAAGCATCAATGCTTGTGTTGACGGGTAACTCTTTGATGAACTGTGAGTCTTGCTTG
Source organism: Alopecurus myosuroides (assembly GCA_028641055.1). Lineage (NCBI taxonomy): Eukaryota > Viridiplantae > Streptophyta > Magnoliopsida > Poales > Poaceae > Alopecurus > Alopecurus myosuroides. The sequence continues at coordinate 251,377,241 of CM054059.1, forward strand.
CCAGTACTTGGATGTACTGACCCCGTTGGGGCTGTGGTTTACGCAGAGTACGACTACGACTACGATGCTTCCCAGGATGGCTACTTTGTGGAGTTCGACGAGTCTGCAGACGAGTAGTTAGCTGGACCAGGGCAGGATCCAGACCTACGTGGATGGGCTTCGTTTTTCCTTATTTTCTCCGGCTTCTTAAGCCATGGATTTGTCTGTACTCAGACCCTTTGATTGCTTCCGCTGTTGTAATGAATGATATGTTGGGACATGTGTCCTCTGGATGACTGTATTCGATATTTCTGCCTTAGTGAAGGCTAGTTGCACTTATTTCATTCTTTTGTGTCGTAGAGACATTCTGTGCTATCATTCGTACCAAACTGTTGACGTACCGTGCGTGTTTGATTATGAAGTACGTCGACAGTAGTGCCTTTAGGTTCCTAGCGGATAGTTTACTTCGACGGTGGAAGCAGGGCTTGTGTTGTCGCGCATAAGCGCCGGCCTACCAGGAAGCTGGGACGTGGGAGCATGTATGCCCCATAATCCAAGCACCTGACTTCCAGTTCGTGCGATGAGTATCCTCTAGAAACCTTGGGTGCGACAAATGGTATCAGAGCCTGTCTGCCTGTAGGATCCCTTTTTACTGGTCGCAGTTGAGTCTAGAAACTATTTTGTAGCTATATAGGAAAAATGAAACGTGAGAGTAGGAATTCTGCCATTTTTCTTCTTTCCCCACCCACCCACCCTTTTCTGGTAAGGAAGTGCAACGATGTTTTCTGTTCTCACCTAAACTTTCAAGTTAGGATTTCACGTGTTTTGGGTTCTCTGTAGTACCTCAGGATTTTTGGTCTCGTTTTCCCGATGTTGCTTCGATATCATGTTCTTTTCAACATCCTTTTCGTCCGTTGAACCTTGTTGTTGCGTTCCACATCCTTTTTCATCTACCGGAGTCTAATCAAAACCTTCCAAATAATCTGCAGATGGGTCTCAGCTACTACCCGCAGGTGGTTCGCATGACTCGCTGTGAGAGCACCGCCGGTTTTCCGGAGTTGCTGAGAGACATGGTTACCTATCTGGGGTTCCGTTGGGCACCAGAGTACCAGGTCTACGAGCACCAGCGAGAGTTTGACCAGACTTGCTACCGGGCTATCGTCTACATTCTGTCGGATGATGGCAGGAGCATTGCACACCAGTACGAGGCAGTAGGGTCCACAGTGGATATGGCCGTGCAGCAGGCAGCGTACGTGAGTCTCACCGTTCTCCGTGCTGACTACTGGGGGTTTGATAAGTCCAGTTTTCGTCACATCCCCCGTGGTTACATCACGGCAGCGGGAGTTCACTTCACTGTCCACCGCGACATGGATACCTACGAGACTGATAGCTCCAGGCTCCAGATCACTGCTCAGTTCGCTAGTCACAGTGATGCCGTTGCTTCCGCACTTTCTCAGGAGTTAGCCTCAGTCAGGGAGCAGCTCCACCTTGCTCTCACTCGTCTGGCGACGTACACCACAGACTTTGTTGGAGACGAGCGCTTCGCACGTGTCGTTCAGCCAGCTGGTCTTCCGTTGCCAGATGCTGGAGGTTACGAGCCGATCAGAGGTCCACTGCTCAACCTTGGAGCTGGCTACACTGGTATCCCTCTCTATGGAGCACAGGGAGAGGATGCTTTCTACTTCACCACACCGAGAGTTGCTCTCAGAGCAGTTCCTATCTACATGGATCGTCGTGATACCTACTTCCGTGGGATTCCTCCTCACCGTATCTCTCGTCGTACTACTCACCGCCGTCCTGCGTGATGAGCATGGGAGTACCGTTGTATCCATTACTAGCTGTGTCTAGTTTATCCTTTCGTTTTCGAACCATGTATTGGTCTGTTGGATATTCTGATGTATTTGAACATGTAATGATGTACCTGTTGGTTATCTATTCATGCGTCGGAATAATCTATCTTTCGGTTACCAAGTCTATCCGTTTCTGTTGTTGTGCTAAAATGAATTTCTGTTCAGGATGCCTCCAACCAGGAACAACCCGCCTCCGCCACCACCAATGGGGGAACTGTTGGCTCAGATGACCCAAGTGGTGACACAGATGGCCCAGATCCAGGCTAACCAGCAACACAACCAGAATGCTCCAAGGGTCACCATCAAGGACTTCCTCAGCTTGGGCCCAAAAGCTTTCGTGGCAACACGTGAGCCCCTGGATGCTGATGACTGGATCCGTGACGTAGCAAGAGCTCTGGAGATAGCTCATGTTGCTGAAGAGGATAAGGTCAAGTACGCCACCTACCTACTGAAGGGTCAGGCAGCTACTTGGTGGGAGAACTACCAGGCCATGAGGGCTGGCTTTCCTATCAACTGGGGATGTTTCAAGGATGCCTTCCTGAAGCACCACATCCCGGATGGTCTCATGGAAAAGATGCGTGAGGAATTCTGCTCTCTCAGACAGGGCAAGCTGGACGTTCTCGGCTACCAGAACGAGTTCAATCGTCTCGCTCGGTACGCTGGTGACGAAGTGTCCACCGAAGCCAAGAAGATGGCAAGGTTCCGCCGAGGTTTCAACCCGGAACTGAAGTACGCTCTCACAAACATCAAGTGCAAGGACTTCGTGGAGCTCGTGAACACCGCGCTCAATGAGGAGAATGGGCGCAAGGCGTTCGAAGAGTCCCGCAAGCACTCGCGTGAGGGTGGTTCCTCCTCCAACATGACCACCCCTCCGCAGAAGCGCCGCATCTGGGTGCCAAATGGTGCTGTCACTCGGGCTCCAAATGCCCAAGCTTCTCCAGGCTTTGGTCCCCGCCCACCCAACCCATCTCAGATGCAGGGTCAGAGGTTTCCGATGGGGCAGCCAAGGCCGGGTCCTTCTCGTATCGTCACTTGCTACAAGTGCAAGGATACTGGACATTATGCTGATAAGTGCACTCAGAAGCAGCTACCCCTACCTCCTCGCCCCAACACCAACCAGGCTATGGTTCGTGCTCCTCCGGCTAAAGCCTTCAACTCCAACAATAGGCCTGTCGGGAGGAACGCGAGGGTGAACCATATCAAGGCCGACAAAGCCGAGGAGGCTGCTGACGTCGTTCTCGGTATATTACCCGTAAACTCTATTCCAGCTAAAGTGTTGTTTGATACTGGAGCATCGCATTCATTTGTGTCAAAGATTTTTGCAAAAGCATACAACCTAGTTCTGGTTCCGCTAAGCAATCAAATGACTGTTCACTCTCCGGGACCGCAAATGTTGACTTCCAAGATAAGCATGGACAATGAGATCCTAATTGGAGGTCGTGTATTCCTTGCTTCACTCATGTTGCTGGGAAATTCTGACATTGATGTCATTCTGGGTATGGATTGGTTGAAGACCCACAAAGCTAAAATTGACTGTGCTCAAAAGTCAATAACTCTCTCCCACACTTCAGGCCAGATAATCTATTCTCCATATGGATCAACTTCTGTTCAGCTGTTCAGCCTCGATGCCAAACCCCTTCCTGCAATTGAAAATGTTCCGGTGGTTTGTGAATTCCCTGACGTCTTTCCAGAAGAGTTGCCAGGGATGCCCCCGGACAGAGCAGTTGAGTTCGTGATCGAGCTTGAGCCAGGTACTGCTCCAATCTCTAAGCATCCATATAAGATAGCTCCTCCTGAACTGAAATTGTTGAAGGAGCAAATCGATATGTATATGGACAAAGGTTTCATTCAGCCTAGTTCCTCCGCTTGGGGTTGCCCAACTCTGTTTGTTGCCAAGAAGGATCAAACAAAAAGACTCGTGGTTGACTATCGTCCTCTCAACGAGAAAACCATCAAGAACAAGTATCCACTTCCTCGTATCGATGATCTTTTTGATCAACTTGCTGGAGCCTCAATATTCTCAAAGTTGGACTTGAGGATGGGTTACCATCAGATAAAGATCAGAAAGGAAGATATTCCTAAGACAACTTTCACCACTCGGTACGGTCTATATGAATACACCGTCATGTCCTTTGGTCTCACCAATGCACCGGCGACCTTCTCAAGACTCATGAATTCTGTCTTCCATGAATACCTCGACAAGTTCGTTGTGGTATATCTTGATGACATTCTAGTCTATTCCAAATCCGAGGAAGAGCATGGAGAACACCTTCGTCTCACTCTCATGAAACTTCGCGAGCATCGTCTGTATGCCAAGTTTTCCAAATGTGAGTTCTGGATTCCAGAAGTTGCATATCTTGGTCATATCATCTCTGCCAAAGGCATAGCCATTGACCCGGAAAAGGTTAAGGCAATTGTTGAATGGAAACCTCCTAAGACGGTGAAACAAGTTAGAAGCTTTCTTGGCTTGGCTAGCTATTGCCGTCGTTTCGTCCAAAACTTTTCCAAGATTGCTAAACCTCTCACTGATCTCACAAAGAAGGACAAAAAGTTCATTTGGACTCCACAATGTGATGAGAGTTTCAACCTCCTGAAGACTAAACTCACTTCCACACCTGTTCTAGTTGGCCCCGACACCACCAAACCTTTCCAGATATTCTGTGATGCATCTCTCCAAGGCCTAGGAGCAGTTCTTATGCAAGAACGTCAAGTTGTGGCTTATGCTTCACGTCAGTTGAATGCACATGAACAAAACTATCCCACACATGATCTTGAACTTGCAGCAGTTGTGTTTGCCCTCAAGAAATGGAGACAATACTTGTTGGGTAACAAAACTGAAATCTTTTCCGATCACAAGAGTCTGAAATACATCTTCACTCAGCCAGATCTGAACCTCAGGCAAAGGAGATGGATTGAGAAGATTAAAGACTTTGATCTCACCATTTCTTACACTCCAGGCAAGGCTAATGTTATGGCCGATGCTCTCAGTCGCAAATCTTATTGCAATAATCTCATGATCATGGAAAGCCAACCTCCACTTCATGAAGAATTCCAGAAGCTGAACCTTGGTCTTGTTCCTGAAGGATACCTTGCTAGCTTGACAGCCAGCCCAACTCTCGAGGACAAGATTCGTTCTGAACAACTTCGTGATAATGAAATCAAGAAGATTGTGGATCACATCAAGGAAGGCAATGATAAGTTCAAGTCCTTCTCAATTGATGACAAGGGAACTGTGTTCTTCGAAGGACGCATTGCAGTCCCACAGATTCAAAGTCTCAAGGATATCATTCTCAAGGAGGCTCATGAAACTCCTCTATCCATTCACCCTGGAAGTACAAAGATGTACCAGGATCTCAAGACTCTGTATTGGTTGCCTGGCATGAAACGTGAAATTGCTCAATACGTTTCTGAATGCGACGTTTGTCAACGTGTTAAGGCAGTCCATCAGAAGACAGCAGGTCTACTCCAACCTCTGAAAATTCCTGAGTGGAAGTGGGACATGATTGAAATGGACTTCGTTACTGGGTTTCCAAAGTCCAAAAAGGGCAACGATGCAATCTTCGTTGTTATTGATCGTCTCACTAAGGTTGCTCACTTCTATGCTGTAAAGGAAACTATCTCAGCTAGCCAGTTAGCAGAGCTCTACACAGCAAAGGTTGTTCCCCTTCATGGTGTTCCATTGGAAATAAGCTCAGACCGTGGAAGTATCTTCACTTCTCATTTCTGGAAAAGCTTTCAAGAAGCACTGGGCACCAAACTTCTGTTCAGCACAGCTTATCACCCTCAGTCTCAGGGGCAAGTCGAAGGAGTCAATCAGATTCTCGAGGATATGCTCAGAGCATGTGGTCTCTCCTTTGGCATGAAATGGGAGGATTGCCTTCCATATGCTGAATTCTCCTACAACAACAGCTACCAGGCAAGCCTAGGCATGGCACCGTTTGAGGCACTGTATGGTCGCAGATGCAGGAGTCCAATCAATTGGTCTGGAGCTGGTGAACGTTCACTTTTAGGCCCTGACATTGTTAAGGAAGCCGAGGAGAAAGTTCGTATCATTCGTGACAATCTCAGGATTGCTCAGTCTCGTCAGAAGAGCTATTATGATAGCAAGCACAAGGATATGGTCTATGCACCTGGTGATAAGGCATATCTCCGTGTAACTCCCCTCAGAGGCACTCATCGTTTTGGTGTGAAAGGAAAGCTGGCACCAAGATACATTGGCCCTTTCAACATCCTCTCAAGACGTGCAGAAAATGCCTATCATCTCGAGCTCCCAGAAAAACTTTCCAAAGTGCACGATGTGTTCCACGTGTCACAACTCAAGAAGTGTTTCAAAGATCCAGATCGTGCAGTTGATCATGATTCCATTGAACTGCAAGATGATCTATCTTATGAGGAGCACCCTATTCGAATTCTCGATGAGACCGAGCGTAAGACTCGCAACAAGAGCACCAAGTTCTTGAAAGTCCAATGGTCGCATCATTCCGATAAAGAGGCAACGTGGGAGACCGAAGAGGATCTTCGCAAGAAGTATCCGGACCTGTTCATTTCTCAGTAGGGAATCTCGGGGCGCGATTCCTTCAAGGGGGGGCGTTTTGTAACATCCAAGTATGAAACCCTTAGTTGTTTTACTTATTTGTTTAATTTATGCAATGCATCATGGCATCATTCTCATTTTTATTTCTGTTTGCATTGTTTTCATAATAAAATTCAAACTTAATCAAACATTGTTTTCACACTTGTCTGTTACAATCTCTCAAATAAAGATTTGCAATTCCAAAAACATCAATTGCTTCCAATTAGTTTCATATTGGATCAACTCTTAAATTGTTGCTTAATTTAATCAAACCATTTCCATCATTATCCTCTAAGTCATTTCAAATTCAAACCAACCCTTAGAAATCAGCACCTTTTGAAACCATAAAAGTCACCACCCTTTTTCCCTCTTTAAACCCTTCCAAAACCCTAGGGGAAACCCTAGTGGGAATGGCACTATTTTTCTAATATTATTATTATGGCAATTTTCAATCAATTTGGTTCAATTTCAAAACAGCAAGCAAACTTTTGAAATTTTGAAAACCAAAACTACCAAATGGTTTCTTTTCATCTAAGAAGCTTATACAAATTTTTCCAAAATTTTATCTAATCAAAAACCTATCTATTTTATCCAAAAGCTAGCTATAAAAAAAACAGTACAAAAAAATAAAAGGAGAAACGAGCAGCAGCACCTAATCTACCGCTTGGCCCAAGCCCACCTAAGCCCCTAGCGCGCAGCAACCCAGCCCGCGCAGCGCAACTTACCGGTTCGCCCGCGCCGAGATTCGTGCTGCCCCCTAATCCTCCTTCTCCCCCCAGTACGGCCGCGCATCGGCCGGTGCCACCGCGGCACCGCACGCGACGCCGGCGGCCGTCCCATCGCGCCGCGGCCCTATAAAGCCAACCCTAGCCCCCTGTCCGTGCCCTAGCGCCCTAGGGTTCCCGCCTCCACCTTCGCAGCGCCGCCAATCGCCTCCACCTCGAGCTACCACCTCTCTGCATCTCTTTCCCGCCGGCGACCTTCTGAAGATCGCCATGGCGACGATCACGTAGCCACCCTCTCCTCGTACCGAGCCCAGGGATCAGTCCGCCTCCCTCTCCTCTCGCTGCTGGACACCAGAACTTCGCTGGTAAGCACCTAACCCGTCGCCGCGGTCCTCGCTCCTCCTTCCGGCCACCGTGTCGACATTTTCTGAACTCGACCATCTCCTCCTCGTTGCAGAGCCGCACGGAGCCGTCTGCTCCCTGGAATCGTTCCGCCAACGTTCCCTCGTCGTGTTGGACATCGTAGCAGCCGCAGAGGACCACCAGGAGATCGCCGCCGTCCCCGACTGTCCGCGGCAGCCAACGTCACCGTGCGTCACCCTCCGCCTCCGCGACGAATTGCTCCGGTGGTGAGCACCGATTCCTTCCCTCTCCCTTCTGGTGCATCAACGTTTGCATGCGTGCACGTCCACGTCTCAATTCGAGCACATCAGCTCTGTTCACCGCCGGCGAGCACCTCGTCTGTCCGCCGCGCACGCGCTTCGTCAGAAAATTCAGAGTTTTAACTGAACCTTAACTTTGCTGCGTAGCTACTACTAGTAACAAACGTTCAGCAGCGCATCTGGTTTCAGTCTCGCAGCGCGCAGTGGAGCTCGCGGGTTCGAGCCCCGCGGCCGCAATCTTTTTGGAGATTTTTCTCCCAACGCGCGGCCCACCCGTCAGTGGCTCTCCTTGCCACGCTGGCCTTGGGCCCTGCCTGTCAGCGTGTGTGTGTAGGCCCTGCGCGGTAACAAACCATTTTAATCGAATCTGTTTTAAATTTCTATTTTCTTTTAAATATCAGATTTGAATAGAAACTTTGTAATTCCATATCTTTTATTTCATAAACCCAATAAATATAAACTTGATGTCTATTCTGATCCAAATTTTATAAACTTTCCAAATATTCCACTTGTGTTATGTTTTGAATTTTCAAAATACTTTTAAATTTCAAATTTGAATAATTCAAATGCAAATTGAAATAATTCATAACTAATTCATACTGTTTTCAAATAATCCAAATAAAATATGTTTTTCACACCTTTTTGAATGTTCTATTCAAATATAAATTTTGTTTTCTGGTTTGAACAAATAAAAATTCAATTAATAATTAAGCTTGTTTTAAATTCAATTAAAACTTGTTTAATATTGTTCAATTCATAACTAATTAATCCAAAGTCCAATTTCAAAATGTGAAACATGTAACTCAACTAAAATTTGATAACCTTTTCAAATATAAAATTTGTAAATTGTTTTGCACACCCTAACTTGATGAAAACAATAATTGTTTTGTGTACCATGTTTAAGTAACAAAATTCCCAGCTTAATAAATGCTTTTCTAAATTGTTAACTATCATTCCAATTGCATTTAATTTTGTTATCCTATTGTTCCTCATCATGCATGCATCATACTAATTCACTTACACATGATGCTTAGTGATAGAACAATTATTTCAACCCTAAAGCATGGGCTTCCATATGCAACCTTTGCATATGGAATCCATTTAAACTTGTGTTTCATGTCAAGCAAGTTATTTTGGTGCATCTATTAAACATGACATGCATCATCCAATGTTTGTGCACTTATGCCATGTATTGATTGCCCGTCTTCCTTCGTTGTTGTTTTGCTTCTTCTCGATTAGACGACGACGTTGGTACCGACGAGCCTTACGACACCACTACTCAGGACCTAGCCCAGTACGAGGCTGAGCTGCCAGGCAAGTTATCACTCACATGAATCATCGAGTTCCTTTCCACACTTGTTGTCGATACTATCCTTTTGTCTACTATTGCTAGCCCTATGTATCGTTGCTTGTCTCCGAACCTATCACATGATACCCTGAACCAATGATAATGCCTCACCTCCATACCTACAGCCTTTGTTTGTGCCTTACTACCTAGCATGCTTAGGGTTGCTTTTACTCGAGTCTGTTGTCGGTTACTACTGTTACTATCTTATTATCTTGTACCGGGGCTCGTTATAATCAATCAATCCTGTTAATTGCTAATGGTAATAATAATTTGATGATAAGGCACCGGCAGGAGGCCCATGAGTGGTTTTGGAGCCTGCTAGTGTCGACCCTAATAGGAAAAGGGTCTTGTCTACTGATCCATGATGAGCGCACTACCCGCATTTGGGAAGCGAGTATGGGCGCCCCCCTCAACTTGACCTGATTCGCATCTCGTCCAAATCGCCTCATTTAGTTCGTGTTTTCCATTTGCCGCATGCATGTTTTTGCGAGCCCAGCGCAGGGTGGAACTTTCGTAGTCGGCATATAGGGGGACACGTTCTTAGAGTGCTATGAGGGTCCATTTTCTTCTGGGCTCGATTAGCCGTGCGCCCAAGGTGCTTTGGGCTTGATGCGAAGAATGGTTGGTTGTGTAGAGTACCCCGCTTGGTGGAAGTGCATTTCCATCTGGCGGGTTATTCTTGAGTGTACGGCCAAATTGGTGCAACCCTGCAGGGATAATCTTCTCGAGAAGCCGTGTTTTCCGCGGTTATGGATTACTTGGTGAAAGTACTGGCTAACAAGTACTCAGGACAACTTCAACATAATGATCAATCATGTTTCACCCAATGATTAACAACCTGACTAGTAATAGGTTATTTCACCCAATAACTTGATTCACCTTATCACAACTGTGTGAGTTATCCTCGGATTGCTTCTTTGGATAAGGGGCGAGATCCAGGATGGGTTTGGTTGAAGTTATCTTTCAGTTGGTTACAATCCTCGATCTTATCTTTTCTGTTAGCCGGAACTTGTAGTTATCTTCTGTAGTTGGTTAGGGCAGCCAGCAGCAACTTTTACATCACCCCTTTCTTCCGTTGATCCCAAGCATCAATGCTTGTGTTGACGGGTAACTCTTTGATGAACTGTGAGTCTTGCTTGCCAGTACTTGGATGTACTGACCCCGTTGGGGCTGTGGTTTACGCAGAGTACGACTACGACTACGATGCTTCCCAGGATGGCTACTTTGTGGAGTTCGACGAGTCTGCAGACGAGTAGTTAGCTGGACCAGGGCAGGATCCAGACCTACGTGGATGGGCTTCGTTTTTCCTTATTTTCTCCGGCTTCTTAAGCCATGGATTTGTCTGTACTCAGACCCTTTGATTGCTTCCGCTGTTGTAATGAATGATATGTTGGGACATGTGTCCTCTGGATGACTGTATTCGATATTTCTGCCTTAGTGAAGGCCAGTTGCACTTATTTCATTCTTTTGTGTCGTAGAGACATTCTGTGCTATCATTCGTACCAAACTGTTGACGTACCGTGCGTGTTTGATTATGAAGTACGTCGACAGTAGTGCCTTTAGGTTCCTAGCGGATAGTTTACTTCGACGGTGGAAGCATGGCTTGTGTTGTCGCGCATAAGCGCCGGCCTACCAGGAAGCTGGGACGTGGGAGCATGTATGCCCCATAATCCAAGCACCTGACTTCCAGTTCGTGCGATGAGTATCCTCTAGAAACCTTGGGTGCGACATCTTAGTGCTCCCACTTAATTTCTTGTAACTCTACAAGCATCTTAACCGTTCATGATGGAATCAAGCTCTTTTGATAACTTCATTAAATTAAAATTCCAAGTTCATTATGCTCACTTCAACCATTAAAGTTTGCATACCTTTCTAGGGATCTTTTGATTTTTACAAAACGCCCAGACCGTGTCAAGTACACATCGTCGATCAAGCTTCCTAGAGAGGAAAGTTGGTTTTGTTATTCAACCGCCATATCAAAATATGTAACTTTTGCTAGAACTATCCGAAAAGACTAAAGTATCACTACGGACCCCCTGGCTTCCTGTCCAAGGTACACTCGGAGTCCTACCTGGGCTCCACTTACAAACCCTAAGTTTCCTTATCGAATCCCACAATCCGGGTTACGAGGCCTACACTCTTGGGCCTTCCAGAAACTCCTTTTCCCTAAGCCGGGTCTTGCGCAGCTCCCTTCGGGCCGAGTTACTCCTTGGCGTTAGCCTACCGGGTTATCATCCCTCCATCACTAGTCCCCAGAATAGCTTGGGCTTCACGGGATCCTCCTTGAAGCGCATGCTATTCCCTGCAAAAATAGCAAACATACAATTTCGTAAAATGCCGGGTTAGAATGCCTTGATAAACAACTAGGCCTAACTCCTCTGGTGGTCCATATATAACCCGACTTTCTCCGAGTCCAACATCACTTTCCCGGGTCAACACTCCGAGGAAAGCACAGAAGACCCGGCTCACTTTGTTCGCTAATTAGTCCGGATATCACGGAAATGATTCGTTCTGATCCTTTCCAGATACCACGCACAACCAATTAACTGCTTATCCCAACAAATCCGGGCGGATATCCCTCCCGAAATTTTTGGCTCCCGCTCGCTCGGTTAGGTTTCCCCACCCGCACTTATAAATACGCGCCTAAGGGGGTAACCCTAAACCTAACGTTCCATTTCTCCACCATCTCCTTCCTCTCCGGTGCTCCCTCACTCGAGCTCGTCACTGCGCCACCACGGAGCCCGCGGACGCGCCGCCGGAACCGAGCCGCCGCCGTCTGCGCTCATCCTCGACTCGCGCCGCGCCGCCGCTAGCCTCCGCTGCCACCCCCTCGAGCTGTCCGCCGGAAGATCCCGCAGGCCACCGCGGCTGCGCCATTTGCCGCCGCCGCAATCTCCTCCGGACCTCGCCGGTAAGCTTTCTTCTTCCATGAAATTTACCTTTAACCTTGTTCGATCTAGATTAGATCTGAATTCGCCCGTAGACAACCTTCTTGCCATGGATTTTATCTCCAAGCTCACTGGAATTAGTTTAGACCTAGATCCACTTCATAGATGGGTTTCTTGGTCCGCAACGATTGGATAGCCCTTGTTTAGTTCCTTCTCAAGCAATGTGTAAACGAGTTTGATAGCATATCCCCATTACTCGTGGTCCCCAATCTCTCTGTAAATTTCTAGGCTTAGATCCAATCTATTAAAATTCTCCATAGTTGTTCTTCGATACCCGGATAATCCGCAACTTCCGGGTCCTTTAGTTATTCTCTGGTTAACCGGACAATCAACCATTTTCCATAGTTGCTCACTGATACTCGGATAACCTGCAATTTCTGGGTCTTTCTAACTGCTTACACTTTGCACTCTTTATCTCCTGTTTTGTAGACTGCACCCATGGCACCCAAGAATAAGGGAAAACAGCCGGCGAAAGCGAGGCCGACTCAGTCCATATCTGCCAACTGGGCAAGGTCCACCGTGACCCGGGCTAAGCTAGACGAGCTCGCTGAGTCGGGCGTCCTCCCTTCCCAGAAGGAGATTCACTGGCGAGTCCCAGGTGATGAGACCCGGTCCACACCCGGCTCTAATGAGGTAATCTGTTTCGTTGAACACGTGATCCGGGGATTTCGCCCCCCGGGTCACTCTTTTTTCTGCGAACTTCTTAGCCACTATGGCCTCCGAGTCTTTGACATAGGGCCTAACTCTATGTTAAACATCACCCATTTTATCGTCCTTTGCGAGTCTTATCTGTGCGTCCCTCCAAACCTTGCTCTTTTCCTGGAATTGTTCCAATGCAAACCGTGCTGCAAAAGCGGTGACAGGGCCCTTCTGGCTTGCGGCGGTGTATCGATCCAGAGGCGGAAAAATTCGCTGATGCCGACTCTTAGCCTCAACTCCCATGTTAAACACTGGCAAAAATCCTTCTTCTACTGCCGGGACACCTCCCCACCCGACGAAAAGAGATTGCCGGGTTTCCCGGAGGGCCTCCTAGATCTCTCCGACACTTTCAACGCCTTCGCCTCTGAGTCGGATAGGGAGTCCATCCAACCCCTCCTAGACAAACTTGCCGTCCTTTCTGCCCAGGGTCTCCTTGGGCTTAATTTAGTCAAGACTTGGGTGAACTTCCGGATCCAGCCCAATGCCATCCGGCCCAAGCTAATGTCCGAGTATTCCTGGCACGTCACGGATGCGCTCCGCTACTCTTCGAGGAACTATTCGGCTGGTGATACGAACAAGATAATCAAGAGCTTCTTGACTGAGAAAGCGGAGGTGATCCAGAATATAGCCGGCTTGGAGCCATACACTCGCGATAACCCGGCTCCTGCGGTAAGATCCGGCCTTTACTTTTCTGTCCTTGTGCTTTTACTTGATGCAATCACCAACCCTTTTCTATCACATCTTTATTTCAGGAAGGTAGCGCCTTCTGGAACATCGAGACTCCCCCCACCTCCGAGAACCCGGAAGAGGAAGAAGAGCCGGCTGACACCGATGAAGGTATCATCCGGGTTTCAATCATCTTAACTTCTGTTACTTTGCTCTCCCATATTTTCTCTTTTTCCGACTATGCATTTGTTCCTTTCAGGGATGGAGGATAAGGAGGACAAGGATGATAAGGAAGACCCGGAGGAAACTGAGAGTGACGAGGACGAGGCAGAACCGGAAGCTGTGGTTGGGGCCAAGAGGAAACCCCGAGGGGTTGTATTCAAGGTTCCCTATTCCTCCATGTCTTCAAAGCCGTATTCTTTTGCTAATATGCGTGAGCTTAATCAACAATTATCCAATTCACCACACTTGAAGGACCCGCCTCCAGCCAAGCGCAGGGTAACCCGGAACTCCCTGGGTGAGGATCCCCTCAACCCGGGTATCCCTACGTCCCCAATTCGCCGTGCCGGTACTTCCCAATCTTATCCTTTCGATTCACTTCAAAGATATCCTTCTCCCAATCACCCCTTGCGCGAAAAACTCCGAGTCTCACTTTCTCAATCTTTATCAGCCTCGTCCGGGTCTAGCAACAAGCTTCCACCGGACTTCTTGGTAAATGCCGGGTAAGTTATATTTCTTGCTATCCGATATAGTGGCTCCTTCGATAACTTTCGCTCATTAATACTAACCATTTTTTCTTTTACTTTCCTTAGCGCCCAGGTCACGATCAGTGACCCGGATGACATGGACATGGATAACCCGGCAACGGAGAAGCCGGTTGATGATATGAACACCACTACTGGCGGCGCTGAGGAGGAAGAAGACCAAGGGAAGGACCCGCTGACAGACCCGGCCAGACAGGAGGCCGAGTCTCCCAACCCCCCAGATGGACCCGAGGATGACGACGTCGAGGTTGTGGGCGCAAGGATGGGTGATCCCCATCCTGATACCCAGGCAACCCGGGTCTCCCCCCCGAGGCAGGAAAGGACTCCTCCTCCCAGTAACCCGGCCGCCGGCTCTTCCGGTACCAAACCTGAGGACATGAGCTTTGCCGAGATGCTTGACGCTCTTCATACCTTGAGAGCTGATGAAGAAGGCATTCTGGAGGCCTTAATAGCCAAGCACGAGGTAATTTCAACTTAATATTGCTTGTATATCTGTCTAGTCCCCAAGTTCCGAGTGAACTTATGCATAATTTACTTGGAACTTTCATAGCATATCCGACTGATACTCCTTTTTTGTCCGACTAACACTTCCTTATGTTTCCACGCATGCATACGTAGCCCACTCTGAGGAAGTGTTGGCTAAAACCAACAAACTCCTCGAGGTGGAGACGAAGCTGCGTGAATCGGTTGAAGCTGATGCCAAGAAGCTGGGGAAGCTGGCGAGAAAGTATAGAAAGAGAGCCCATGCTGCAGAGGATGAACTGAACAAGCTGACTGCCCGGATTACCGACACTTACCGTGCTTTGATTGGTAATGATTCCCAACTCACTAATCGTAACCCGGATTTTCATTCTGATAGACACTCGGAATTTCTTATTCGCACTTTTCTGTTTTTCTGCAGGGCCGGATGATGAAATGCCGGATGAAGATGACATAGCAAAGTTGAAGACTATAAAAAACACCATCCAGCAACTCTGTGCTGGCACCAAATGGGTTCTTCAAGCCTTGAAGTGGCCGGGTACTGGACGTGGTGGTTTGAGCACGCTCCTTGATGCGTGCTCTACCATCCCCGAGTGGATCGAGCACTGGAAACGCTCGTCATGCCAGGTTGGAGTAACCCGGGGGCTTGCTTTGGCAAAGGCGTATTTTCCCAAGCTTGAGCCGGCAAAGCTCGTTGGCGGGTTTCCAGAATTCAACACTGATGGCTCTTGGTTTTTAGCCAAGAACTTCAAGGCCATACAAACAGAGGTTCGACACTCGGCTAGCCTGATTGCCGACAGTCTGGATGTCAGTCGGATTGTTACCCCCTACGACGCTGACGATAAGCCCATTCAGTCGGATCCTCCCAAGCCGTATGACATGCTGGCACGGTGGAAGGCGGAAGCTGCTCAGGCGAGGGAAGAGGACGCGAAGAAGAAGGCTGAGGCCGATACTGCGCCCACTACCTCCACGCCGGTTGTTCCTCCTCCCGCGCGCGCCGGTACTGCTGCTGCCGCAAAGACCGTTGAAGAACAAGTCAAGGACCAAGACCCGGCTGCCAAGGGCAAGGGCAAGATGGACGACTCGACCCAGGAGGCCGAGTGAACTTTTATCTGCTACCATCTCAAACACATCATCCGGCCAATGGGCCTTTTTAAAACAAGTATTCTTTTGATAGTGCGCCTGTGCAGTTTATGATACTACTATCCTGGTTTGTAATACGTTTAAAACCTTAATATCTTTCATGGCCCTTCTGGCCTTTGCGTGAATTTTCTATTTCTTAACTTTGAGCTTTTTCATTCCTGGTTTTCCGACTTTCGCTATGGTTCCTTTTGCGAGACTCGGTTTCCGGGTATCATGGGTTTTGACAAGTGGACTTTTTCTAAGTCCCTAAGTCCCCAAGACTCGGATTTTTGGGTTTTTGAGCTGAATAGCTGGATAATTTGTTTCTTTTTTCAAATTCCCAAGTCCCCAAGGCCCGAATTTCCGAGTCTAGGGCGTTGGATTTTTTCAAAAGAACAAATTGTCTCTGCTAAGGCCCAAAACCTAGAGCCATTCACATAGGTTTGAAGCTATGCTTAATATACTTGTACTCTGCATAACTTGTGGTTTAGATGACCCTTTTGACCTTCTTTTACTATAAGCCGGCTTTCGCGTGGATGATCAATGCTGCTATAACTGTACAAAGACAGGGTCAGGCAAGTCCCATTGGGCATCGTGACTGATTGTAATCATACGCTAGCAAAGCATGCCACTTTAGTGCGAGTCACATCAAGCTTAAGCAAGAAAAGTCAAGAAAATTTGGCTCTATTGTCCGTTTATAAGCTTGCAGCCGTACTTATTACAAGTAATCGGCCCTTACAAAATAATGGCATCGTGGCCGGGTCTTTGAGTTTGCAACTGTGTTATTCAAGCAATCAGCCCCCAAGACCTAGATATATGCAATTTACTAGAAAACTAACATATTAAGAACGACAAATAATACCTACCTGAAAAAGAAAACAGAAAATAACAGAAACATAAAATTTGACAAAGAACACATAGAAAAGAATATTTTGTTTAACCATCTCTTTATTGATATGAGAAAATTTAGGTCAGCAAGCCGCCTCATTAAAAACCTTCCAGTCCCCTTAGGTACCCTGGATAGGAAAAGAGTGCGTCTGAAACCTGCTGCCTGTTACATCGTGTAATTCCACTTGTGAATCTAGCCTATTCTAGGTGTAGTAGGGACGCAGCTGAGCCCCGTTCCATGGTCTTTCTCTTTCTTGCATAGATGAAGTTGTATGAGCGGTGTCATTGACAGTAGCCGACTCTTCTCTTGCATCTACCAAGTAATACGACCCATTGTGCAGATTCCGGCTTATAATGAACGGTCCTTCCCATGGTGGGGATAGCTTGTGTTTTCCTTCCTTTGACTGTACCAGGCGCAGAACCAGGTCCCCTTCCTGGAAGACCCGGGTTTTGACCCGCCGACTATGATATCTCCTCAGGTCCTGCTGGTATATGGCTTATATTTCCAAAGCTTGTTCCCTGTGTTCTTCTAACATATCCACGGCGTCCTGCCGGGTCTTCTCGTTCTCTACCTCGACGTAAGCCGACACTCGAGGCAAATCATGAATGATATCACTCGGCAATACTGCCTCTGCACCATAAACCATAAAAAACGGTGTCATCTGAGTGGATCTGTTAGGTGTGGTGTTAATTCCCCAAACCACTGATGGTAACTCCTCAACCCATGCGCCAGCAGCTCTGATGCATGGAACTCGCAGCCGAGGCTTTAGTCCACGGAGTAACTCCTGATCTGCCCTTTCCACTTGTCCATTAGCTTGTGGATGGGCTACTGAAGCTATGTCAAGCCGGATTCCATTGTTCCCACATAATTTTTCCATCTCGCCTAAGGACATGTTGGTTCCATTGTCCGTGATTATGCTGTGAGGGTACCCAAACCGATAGATAATCGTTTTCAGGAACTTGACTGCCGTAATTGCTTCACAATTGGTAACTGGCATAACTTCAACCCACTTGGTAAATTTATCAATGGCCACCAAGAGATGTGTCTTTTTGCAAGGCGACATGTGAAAGGGGCCAACCATGTCCATCCCCAAACAGCAAACGGCCAGGTTAAAGGAATTGTTTGCAACTCCATAGCCGGCACATGGATTTGGCGGGCATACCTTTGACATCCATCGCACCTTGCCACCAAGCGTTCCGCGTCTGCTAAGGCTGTGAGCCAGAAGAAACCGTGCCTATATGCTTTGGCCACAAGGGATCTTGTGGATGCGTGGTGCCCACAGTCGCCTTCGTGGATTTCTTTCAGGATCTGCCGGCCTTCCTCTGGTGCTACACAGCGCAAAAATACTCCTGCGGCACTCCTTTTATATAACTCCCCATTGATGATGGAGTAGCCTTTTGCTCGCCTCAGGATTTGCCTTGCTAACACTTCCTGCTGTGGTAACTCGCCCCGTGATAGGTAAGCCAAGAACGGCTCTGTCCACTCAGGAACAGCTCGTACTATGGCCACGAGCTCCACACCGCTGGTCTTTGTTAGCCACCTCTTCCTCAGACTCGGTTTTTACTGATGGCTGCCATAGCTCGTCCAGGAAAACATTGGGTGGAACCGGCTCTCTGCGCGAGCCGAGTCTTGCGAGTGCATCTGCTGCCTCGTTCTTTCTTCTGTCAATATGCTCCACCTCATACCCGGAAAAACACCCGGCAACCCTGTCCACCTCTCTGCGATATGCTGCCATAGTTGCATCCTTCCTATCCCAGGTTCCTGAGACCTGCTGTACCACAAGATCCGAATCTCCATAGCACCGTATTCGCCTGATGTTCATCTCCTTGGCTATTCTTAACCCGTGTAATAATGCTTCATACTCGGCCACGTTGTTGGAGCAATCAAAGTGGATTTGCAACACGTAGCTCAGTTTATCTCCTTTAGGTGATGTACGTACCACTCCAGCTCCTGATACCTCGTATTGCTTGGACCCATCAAAGTGCATTACCCAAGAATCGGAACTTGGTGTCATTTTGGGCATACCAGTGTGAGTCCAATCATTAATGAAATCAACTAAAGCTTGAGACTTGATTGCTGACCTGGGCTCGTAGTTGATATGATAATCTCCCATCTCGATTTCCCACTTGGCTATTCTACCTGTTGCGTCCGAGTTTCTGATGATATCCGACATTGGTATAGAGCTAACCACTGTTATTGGGTGTTCCTGAAAATAAGGTTTCAATTTCCGGCTAGCCATGAAGACCCCGAAAACCAACTTCTGCCAGTGTGGGTAGCGCTGCTTTGCCTCCAATAATACCTCGTTGACGTAATAAACCGGCCTTTGGACCGGGTGATCTTTCCCATCCTCTTTGCGCTCAACGACAACCACTACGCTAACCGCCCGGGGCCCGGCCGCAATGTATAGTAGCATGGGCTCTTTGGGACCCGGGGCTGCTAAAACTGGTGCCTCAGATAACTGCTTCTTTAGTGCCTCGAACGCCTCATCCGCCTCTTGGTCCCAAACAAACTTATCCGATTTCCTCAAGAGCCGGTACAGGGGTATTGCCTTCTCTCCGAGTCTGGATATGAACCGGCTCAATGCCGCCACGCACCCTGTGAGCTTCTGGACATGCTTCAGGTTTTCCGGCCTTTTCAGACTCTGGATAGCTTTGATTTTTTCCGGGTTTGCCTCGATTCCTCTCTCGGAAACAATGAACCCGAGTAACTTTCCTGCTGGAACTCCAAACACGCACTTTGTAGGGTTGAGTTTCATCTGATACCTTCTCAAATTCTTGAATGTTTCCTTTAGATCATTGTAACACCCCAATTTTGCTAACAAACGGTTGTGGTGTTGTGTTCATGTCATAGCATGCATGAAAAATTTGAACCAAGTTTTAATTTGAATTTTAAAGGAAACTTGCCCAAAAACCACTTAAAGTGATCACCTAAAATTTGTTATAAAAATATTTTCAAATTTGAAAAGCAAAGACATGGTGTGGTTGGAAATTTTCTAAGGTTTCCAAAATGTATTTTTGCAAAATTTTCTGTTTGCAAAAACCCCCTCAAAATTCCTGTTTCTTCTCAGTTTTTAAATAGATATGGGTTACTTTGTAATTTTGGAAAACAGCTAGGGGGGTTTTCGCGAAATTGCCTTTGTCTTCTTCCTCCCGTCGGGAGACAAGCAGGCAGCTCGCCGGAGCGTTGCCACGTCCTGCTGCCGTCGTTTCTCCGCGAGGATAAGGCCAGACAGGAGAGTGCCGTGCCTCCTCCTCTCACTCGCTCTTCCTCAGCTCCTCTCCCTCGCTGTATTTCCTTGGAAGAACCCTAACGCGGCCGAAACCCTAGCCACCGGCGATCTCTTCTCGCCGCCGTTACGGGCCTCTCCGTGCCCAGAGGATGTTCCCATCGAGCTCGTCGGCCTCTTCTGCACCTCCTAGCCATCTGAATCGAGACGAGGTGGCCGGAATCGCCCATACCATCGCCGTCTTCCTTGCGGGATGACAGAGCACCGCCGCGGTCGATCCGCCGTCTCCCGCCCTTCCCCTGCCCCGCCGGTTGTCCCTCTACGCTCATGGTGAGTCCCTGGTCCGCCAGGACCCCTCCGTTTCGCCCCTTCCCCTCTGTAACATCCTTGACGCCGAGAGCTGCCTTCCGCCGCCGCCAACAAGCTCACCGGCGTGATCTCCGGCGACCTTAAGGTCAATAGACGCCACCCACGCGTTCGCCGCGATGCCCTCTTCCCAATGGCGTGGTTGATTCCGATCAATTCATAGCCGTTTTCGGGATTGATCGTTCACAGAAGGAATCGATCCCAGCCTGACGTCATGCTGACGTCAGCCTGACGTCATAACTCCCTGTAGTTAGTAATTCCATTAAATTCCAGAAAATGTATTATTTTGTTTAATTAATAACTTTTGTTTTATATCTCAGAAAAATAAAAGTGAGGTATCAAATTGATCAGAAAAATGTACTCTTTCCAAAAATACCATTTTCACACATGTTTGAGAAAGTCTAAAAATTAACATTATTTAATGCTGTTTAATTCATTTAAAATAGAAAAATAAGTTTTTATTCACTAAAATTAGAAAATTAAAAGTTATATACCAAATTGCTCAAAATGACAAGTACAATCTAGTTATGATGTTTTCAAACCCATTTGAGCTTTTAAAATGGTACCCACTTTCAGAATTGTCCGAATTGCCCCTCCGGGGTCTATTTCGGGCAAATTTCAGAGAAACTGCATAAATAACATACGAACCCTAGCAACTCATTGAGCATGTCTAGGGCTTTATTTCAGTGCATTAACCTGCTCATGCATACATATTGTGCATTGCATCGATGCCATGTGTTGATTGTTATTTCTCTTTCGGTGTTGTTTCCCCCTCGGTAGAACGCGACTCCGAAGTGAAGGCCAACATCTCTAATGATGAATACTTGATCTTAACCGACAAGTCAAGCACTTATTCCAGAAGATCTTTATCTGGTTTTCTTATAACCAAGGCAAGCATAACCTCTTATCTGCTCATATATGCTTTCGAACAACATTTGAATCTCGTATTTTGCATTCGATTCCAAAGTATTTGATGCTAGTAGACATAGTTCACCTATATGCTGCATTGCCTCTATATCCTGATCCACTGCTCCTAGCCGCCATAGATTTCCTTGTGCGCATCGCCAGAGCCTCATATCTGCTTCGCTTAGCTTTACATGTTTGTTACCTCTGCTCCATCCGGTTGATGAACCAGAGCTGCGATAACCTAGAATGATATGATGACGTGGTGAGATGAGGACTGTGTGGTCAACTTGACTAAGGCTTGGATGGGAGGCCACTTGGGAAGTGGTTGTTCGTTCCGTACTTGCCAACCCTAGGAGTAAGGTCTCGCTGCGGAAACCAAGACTGAGCGTGCAACCACACGCGGGGCCTAACAGACCGCGCTCGACTAACTAACTTGTTTGGTTCTATCCGTGAGTCACGTAGTTTGGGATTTCCATCTGCGTGTGAGTCAAAAACCTTTTGGAGGTGTTTAGGGCGTGACCGGGACAAGTGATGGACGTACACGGATCTTGTTCCCGACTCACAGAACAGGTGCCGTCAGGAGGTGGCCAACTCCCTGTTGACGGGGTGGCCCTGTTTGGGTTGACTCATGGATAGGTCTCGACAAGGTAAAGGTCGTGGCCAACCACACTCTGCCGGCACATCGTCGGAATTGTGCCAATAGCTTGGCATTAAGAGTCGGATGGTACGTGTGGGTAAAGTGTACCACCCTGCAGGGATAAATCTTTCGGAAAGACGTGTCCACGGTTATGGACGACTTGGTGAAAGTCACGGGGTCATAGATAACTTGAACGTGACGTAAAAGATGTTGACAATGCATGGATGCAGTAGATGAAGGGTGCCTCCCCGGAGATGCCGAGAGGGGTGATCCTTGTAGCATGTGAGGTGCTGGGAAATGATGTTGGTGGATGAAAAGATGATGATTTCAGTAGTTGATTAGTCCTCTCATCTGTTTTAAAAACTCCATGAGACGTGCTTTTCCTCCCTCAGCTTGCAAAACAAAGATTGCTTTACGCAAATCAGCCTTCATAAAACCCTTTCTAAAGATAGCAGATATATAATAGGTTAATTAAGTCTTGTTGAGTACATCCCGTACTCAGGTTTGCTTAATTTGGTTCAGGTGAAGATCTCACATCGGTGATGAGTCAACGTGGACATCGACGAGTAGTTCGGGGTTCCCAGGTAGCAGCCTGGAATCTATGGGCTGGGACGTCGCCTTATGTTGCGGCCTCTTAGGCCTTTTTGGTTCTTGTTGACTAGCAACATAATTTGCCTTCCGTTGTCCGATGTAATGTTGGGTCGTGTGACCTCTGCTTGTAAGCTATACTCTAGTAACACCTGTTTAATACAAGTTTCATGTCTAGAGTGCTGCTTTGATCGGTTGTTGGTTTCGAGCTCATTGTTATACAGTTTTGGCTATGCCTGTATAGTTGTCGCAGTCGAGGGGTTGTGGAGCCGATGATCCATGTCCGAGCCCGCCTGTCGATGTGATCGGCCTGGGGCGAGGTAACCCCAGTAACCCTCGATTGTTGTTGCACTTTCTGGACACATAGCATCTCTGTATAGCCTTGGTCCCGTTCCTTCAGTTTCATCCGATTCGTGGACGCTTGGGTATGCATAATTGGTTATGACTAGCATGGATACAAGGAGTAGTAGACCGGGGATCCGGACTACGTGCCGATGAATCCGGTCTGCCTGCCGTTGTTTGTTGCGGTCGGGGCTGGTAACCCTGAAGCCCTTGTGAGTCCATGGCTAGGAGCACATAACAGTATGTATATCTCTGGGTCCGGGGTCTGACAAGTCATGGTATCAGAGCAGGACTGCCTATAGGAAAACCTTACTGCTTGGTCGATGTCGAGTCTAGTGATTGTGAAAACTACTTTGAAACCTCAAATGAGTTGTGAAAAACCTTCTTAGGATTATTTTTACTTCGTATCTGGTATCTCTCTAACTTTGGGTCTCCTTACCTGTTTTGATTTGAAAAGGTTCTGATTATTCAAAACTTAGGTGCCTTCTATGGCAAGACGTTCTTTTACCCGAGTTGACCTAGTGTTATAGTTCCTGGAGTCGTGTGTGTTCCGCATTCCGTTTTCTCTTGATCAAATTGGGAGATTTCCTTTCCATCCCAATATCTCTCAAAGTTGTCCGGATTCCACATTCTTACATGTTTCAAAGTTCTAAATCCTAAACCTCGAGATCTGCTTTCCATCTCGAATGTATCTGTTATCCTCTGCTCAAATACTTCCGGAGCTATCGTTGTATTTTGAAAGATACTCCGTGGTTGCTACTCGTAGTGTCCTTTAAGGCACTAAGATAGTGGTCATTCCTTTCTCAATGCTTCCAACTTTGGACTTGAACCGAAGGTCCCGGAATGTGCTGAATTGCGGTGGGTTGAATCATGTGCTTTCTTAACCATGTGATGCTCACGTCATCAGTACAAGATCCTGACCTTTAACCCAAGTTCCGTTTTCTTGGATCCTGAGGAATCTGATCCACCTCGGGATGGCTAGCTAATCTCAGCTCTAATAGCCATAAGTTTTCTCTAGGAATCAAAAGTATCCCAATAAGAGTGTTCTTCGGGTTTCTCACATCCTTGTTCTTAACTTTACTATACCTCTCGTCTTAGCATGGGTTATACAAATGAGTATGACTTTGTGCATCCAACGTGATCTCAGGATTTTTCCAAGAGCACTTCCCTATTCTTTGCTTGCTTCCAAACCTCATCTATTGTTTGAAATACAAGTTGCATATGTGTGTTGGATTCTTCCAATGTATTTGCTCTTGTTTTCCGTCAGAACCTTCCACCTTGGAATGTCAGGGGAAACAAACTCCAGTACCTCGTTCATCTCTAGGACCAGGTCAAAGTTTGTAATCCGCAGATTAAAGAAGTTTCATGAACTTCCAATCTGTTCCACCTTCGAGTATCACACTCTTACATATCAAGAGGCTATGTTTAATTTCATGGCCTTATTGATGAAGTGATGCTCTTATACATCCTTACTCACCTATCCTCCAAGCTTGAATGCTCAAGAAAGTTGGGTGCACATTGAGGTGTGTATCAGTTATTCTTAGTAATTCTTAT
Organism: Alopecurus myosuroides; assembly: GCA_028641055.1. Lineage (NCBI taxonomy): Eukaryota > Viridiplantae > Streptophyta > Magnoliopsida > Poales > Poaceae > Alopecurus > Alopecurus myosuroides. The sequence goes on from CM054059.1 coordinate 251,401,565, forward strand.
TGCTTTGAAAAATCTAAGAAACATCTGTATCCTTCTTAGCACTATTGGTCACTCGGTCTCAACTTAAAGTTGATCGTGTTACCAAATCCGTTCATTCTGATGCACCTTCTTGTTCAGAGAGTTAGGTCCATGCCGAAGCTCTGAGAACATATCGGTTGCTTTGACGAGCAAGTTTCCTTCCAAACTCCGAGACATACCGGTAGGCTGTGATATTCTGGTTGTATTTCTAGAAGTATCACCAGGTTTGTCACCTGACCGTAATGTCTAAACAAGGGGTACTTTGAACCCCTCCTTTCTCCAAGAAACCTTGCTGGATACCCTGGACTAGTTGGTTGAGTTTAAACAACAACTCGGAGAGTTGAAGACACGAACTCTTCCCAACTTGTCCCTTTGACAAGGAATATCTAGTTTCCCTCGTGTTGAAGCAGGATAGTACCTCCTTTACGGAAATGCTATCACTCTACCTCTTGATTTGATTTGGGCTATCGTCAAATCGAGAAAAGATCCAAGGGCTATCTTGATGGTGTTTCACTCATGGTGTTTTGCCCCGAGTACATTTTCATGTCTTTTGGTCTGACCAATATTCTGCCTTGTTCGTATATCATATGAACCCCTCTTCTCGGAGTGTCTTGATAAGTATGTTGTCGAGCCCATCGATGACATTCCTATCTCCCCAAGTTGAAAGAGGTTCATGTTGAACAGTTGGCATTAACGTTGGAAACTTTTGGAGAATCATCTTTGTGTCATCACGAAGTTTGTGTTCTCGATGTTCGAAGTGACTTACTTTGGTTTATGTGCTCACGGTGAAAGTTGTCGCCATGGATCCAAGTAAAGTTTTCTTGTTTCCTCGGGGAATAATCCCAGTCGGTCATGCACGTGTGGGGTATTCTTGAGATGGTTGGTTGTTACCTCCATTTACTTGAATAAGTTTGCGTCCACGCTAAATCACTGACTGATTTTCCTTGAGAGAAGAAGTCCAAGGTCTTGGCGATCTTTGTTATCATCTTTCCCACAAGGACTCCGATGTGTTCTGTTGCATTTAAACCATGTAGGTGCAACCGTCTTTCGCAAGTTGCTAATACATGAGTTCCGTAATCCTGCTCATCTTCTTGACCTTGACATCGTAGTCCATACCTTGAGAATCCAGCATATGTATGTCGTTGATAACCGGAGAAATCTCTTCGTTCAAACATACCGAGTCTTATTTTTAAATCCACTAACCAGAGCTGAATCTTAAGCAGCAATGATGGTTGGTGTTTTCTAAAGGGTATTGAATTAGGTCCTTCTGAAAACCCGGCATGGTTGATGTGGTGGTTGACACAATTAGCCGGAAGACCTAATGTCATATCCCCTTAAATCCTTAAGAACAACCACTCCCCGTGAGAATTCTTGTGTGGCTCGTTCTAAACAAGCTTTCCTCACCGTTCTTCCAAACCGAAGTTTTACTTTCACTTGATGACCTACAGAAGGCTTGTCGTGAGCCTGTTGTCTTTATCTAGTACATCAAGGATAACTTGGAAGTTGATCTTTCCAATATCTCTCCGTTGATCTTCCAAACCTTCGTTTCAATGGAAACAGGTTCATCAGGAGAACATCTCTTGGTGTTTCCTAACCACCTTTGTTCAGTTTCCCTTTTCAAGTTGGTTATACTTGAAGTTTTGTTCATCTCACACATTGTGTGAATTTGTCAGTTACTTCAGCCATGGGATCTTAACCATGTGGTAAACATGTTACTACATCAAATCCAGAACATGAAAAGATTCTTATTCCTTCCGGTATTCTAATCCCCGTTGGTTAACCATCCTTATGGTGTGACCAAGAATTCCTCCTTAATCACGGTGTTCCAACATTCAGTGGTTACTCATCTTCTGTCGTGAAGTAACATCCTGATCTTCGTCAAAGTTTCCGAGGAAATTAGACGGAATGAAAGTCCCGTTATCTTCTGTGTCCACTCCGAAGAGTGAACATGATCATCTATCAAATTCTCTTCGACGCACGAATTACAGCGTTTTCTCGTGTTCTCCCTCATCTACGGATATTGCGTTGTGGTATCCAAGACAATCCTTTCCATCTTGGTAATCTAATTCGAAGAAACCTCGATTTCACAAGTTGTTCAACCTTTCTTTTCCAAAAGGATTTAAAGTCTTGTGCAAAGCTCATATTCTAAATCCTCTCGAGAACCATCGTCCGAACACTTGAAACCATCTTCTATTCCCTCCGTTATCTTGTTGTGTTTCATGCACGTTAACTCAACAGTTCTTTACGGACATTCTGGTCATGAGTTAGCCATGAGATACTCGATCTTTGTGAAGATCATTTCCTAAGAGTTTTCCCTCTTACCTAGGTGTATCCGTTCAATACTTCAAGATGCTACGGATCAACCTCTTCAGAAGAGAACCGTAAGGTTCGAGAAGATCGTTCAAAACCGGTGTTCCTTCTTTCTTCTCCTTCGGGAATCTCGGGACGAGATTCTTGTAAGAGGGGTAGATTTGTAACACCCCAATTTTGCTAACAAACGGTTGTGGTGTTGTGTTCATGTCATAGCATGCATGAAAAATTTGAACCAAGTTTTAATTTGAATTTTAAAGGAAACTTGCCCAAAAACCACTTAAAGTGATCACCTAAAATTTGTTATAAAAATATTTTCAAATTTGAAAATCAAAGACATGGTGTGGTTGGAAATTTTCTAAGGTTTCCAAAATGTATTTTTGCAAAATTTTCTGTTTGCAAAAACCCCCTCAAAATTCCTATTTCTTCTCAGTTTTTAAATAGACAAGGGTTACTTTGTAATTTTGGAAAACAGCTAGGGGGGTTTTCGCGAAATTGCCTTTGTCTTCTTCCTCCCGTCGGGAGACAAGCAGGCAGCTCGCCGGAGCGTTGCCACGTCCTGCTGCCGTCGTTTCTCCGCGAGGATAAGGCCAGACAGGAGAGTGTCGTGCCTCCTCCTCTCACTCGCTCTTCCTCAGCTCCTCTCCCTCGCTGTATTTCCTTGGAAGAACCCGAACGCGGCCGAAACCCTAGCCACCGGCGATCTCTTCTCGCCGCCGTTACGGGCCTCTCCGTGCCCAGAGGATGTTCCCATCGAGCTCGTCGGCCTCTTCTGCACCTCCTAGCCATCTGAATCGAGACGAGGCGGCCGGAATCGCCCAGACCATCACCGTCTTCCTTGCGGACGGCAGAGCACCGCCGCGGTCGATCCGCCGTCTCCCGCCCTTCCCCTGCCCCGCCGGTTGTCCCTCTACGCTCATGGTGAGTCCCTGGTCCGCCAGGACCCCTCCGTTTCGCCCCTTCCCCTCTGTAACATCCTTGACGCCGAGAGCTGCCTTCCGCCGCCGCCAACAAGCTCACCGGCGTGATCTCCGGCGACCTTAAGGTCAATAGACGCCACCCACGCGTTCGCCGCGATGCCCTCTTCCCAATGGCGTGGTTGATTCCGATCAATTCATAGCCGTTTTCGGGATTGATCGTTCACAGAAGGAATCGATCCCAGCCTGACGTCATGCTGACGTCAGCCTGACGTCATAACTCCCTGTAGTTAGTAATTCCATTAAATTCCAGAAAATGTATTATTTTGTTTAATTAATAACTTTTGTTTTATATCTCAGAAAAATAAAAGTGAGGTATCAAATTGATCAGAAAAATGTACTCTTTCCAAAAATACCATTTTCACACATGTTTGAGAAAGTCTAAAAATTAACATTATTTAATGCTGTTTAATTCATTTAAAATAGAAAAATAAGTTTTTATTCACTAAAATTAGAAAATTAAAAGTTATATACCAAATTGCTCAAAATGACAAGTACAATCTAGTTATGATGTTTTCAAACCCATTTGAGCTTTTAAAATGGTACCCACTTTCAGAATTGTCCGAATTGCCCCTCCGGGGTCTATTTCGGGCAAATTTCAGAGAAACTGCATAAATAACATACGAACCCTAGCAACTCATTGGGCATGTCTAGGGCTTTATTTCAGTGCATTAACCTGCTCATGCATACATATTGCGCATTGCATCGATGCCATGTGTTGATTGTTATTTCTCTTTCGGTGTTGTTTCCCCCTCGGTAGAACGCGACTCCGAAGTGAAGGCCAACATCTCTAATGACGAATAATTGATCTTAACCGACAAGTCAAGCACTTATTCCAGAAGATCTTTATCTGGTTTTCTTATAACCAAGGCAAGCATAACCTCTTATCTGCTCATATATGCTTTCGAACAACATTTGAATCTCGTATTTTGCATTCGATTCCAAAGTATTTGATGCTAGTAGACATAGTTCACCTATATGCTGCATTGCCTCTATATCCTGATCCACTGCTCCTAGCCGCCATAGATTTGCTTGTGCGCATCGCCAGAGCCTCATATCTGCTTCGCTTAGCTTTACATGTTTGTTACCTCTGCTCCATCCGGTTGATGAACCAGAGCTGCGATAACCTAGAATGATATGATGACGTGGTGAGATGAGGACTGTGTGGTCAACTTGACTAAGGCTTGGACGGGAGGCCACTTGGGAAGTGGTTGATCGTTCCGTACTTGCCAACCCTAGGAGTAAGGTCTCGCCGCGGAAACCAAGACTGAGCGTGCAACCACACGCGGGGCCTAACAGACCGCGCTCGACTAACTAACTTGTTTGGTTCTATCCGTGAGTCACGTAGTTTGGGATTTCCATCTGCGTGTGAGTCAAAAACCTGTTGGAGGTGTTTAGGGCGTGACCGGGACAAGTGATGGACGTACACGGATCTTGTTCCCGACTCACAGAACATGTGCCGTCAGGAGGTGGCCAACTCCCTGTTGACGGGGTGGCCCTGTTTGGGTTGACTCATGGATAGGTCTCGACAAGGTAAAGGTCGTGGCCAACCACACTCTGCCGGCACATCGTCGGAATTGTGCCAATAGCTTGGCATTAAGAGTCGGATGGTACGTGTGGGTAAAGTGTACCACCCTGCAGGGATAAATCTTTCGGAAAGCCGTGTCCACGGTTATGGACGACTTGGTGAAAGTCACGGGGTCATAGATAACTTGAACGTGACGTAAAAGATGTTGACAATGCATGGATGCAGTAGATGAAGGGTGCCTCCCCGGAGATGCCGGGAGGGGTGATCCTTGTAGCATGTGAGGTGCTGGGAAATGATGTTGGTGGATGAAAAGATGATGATTTCAGTAGTTGATTAGTCCTCTCATCTGTTTTAAAAACTCCATGAGACGTGCTTTTCCTCCCTCAGCTTGCAAAACAAAGATTGCTTTACGCAAATCAGCCTTCATAAAACCCTTTCTAAAGATAGCAGATATATAATAGGTTAATTAAGTCTTGTTGAGTACATCCCGTACTCAGGTTTGCTTAATTTGGTTCAGGTGAAGATCTCACATCGGTGATGAGTCAACGTGGACATCGACGAGTAGTTCGGGGTTCCCAGGTAGCAGCCTGGAATCTATGGGCTGGGACGGTCGCCTTATGTTGCAGCCTCTTAGGCCTTTTTGGTTCTTGTTGACTAGCAACATAATTAGCCTTCCGTTGTCCGATGTAATGTTGGGTCGTGTGACCTCTGCTTGTAAGCTATACTCTAGTAACACCTGTTTAATACAAGTTTCATGTCTAGAGTGCTGCTTTGATCGGTTGTTGGTTTCGAGCTCATTGTTATACAGTTTTGGCTATGCCTGTATAGTTGTCGCAGTCGAGGGGTTGTGGAGCCGATGATCCATGTCCGAGCCCGCATGTCGATGTGATCGGCCTGGGGCGAGGTAACCCCAGTAACCCTCGATTGTTGTTGCACTTTCTGGACACATAGCATCTCTGTATAGCTTTGGTCCTGTTCCTTCAGTTTCATCCGATTCGTGGACGCTTGGGTATGCATAATTGGTTATGACTAGCATGGATACAAGGAGTAGTAGACCGGGGATCCGGACTACGTGCCGATGAATCCGGTCTGCCTGCCGTTGTTTGTTGCGGCCGGGGCTGGTAACCCTGAAGCCCTTGTGAGTCCATGGCTAGGAGCACATAACAGTATGTATATCTCTGGGTCCGGGGTCTGACAATCATCAATGAACGTTTCCGCCTTCCTGGTCTTGATCACCACATCATCCACATAGGCGTGAACGTTGCGCCCAATCTGGTCCTTAAAGCACTTATGTATGCATCTCTGATAAGTTGCACCGGCATTCTTTAGACCAAATGTCATGGTTTTGTAACAGAAAGCCCCAAAGGGGGTTATGAACGATGTTTTCTCCCAGTCTTCCTTCTTGAGCTTGATCTGATGATACCCGGAATACGCATCCAGGAAACATAATAGGTCACTTCCAGCCACTGCATCTATGATCTGATCTATCCTTGGAAGGGCAAACGGATCCTTTGGGCAATGCTTGTTAAGACTTGTATAATCTATGCACATCCTCCACTCATTACTCTTTTTCATCACGAGCACCGGATTTGCCAACCAGTCCGGGTGAAATACTTCCATGATAAAGCCGGCTGTCAATAGCCGAGCAATTTCTTCCCCTATAGCCCTTCTTCTTTCCTCATTCATTTTTCTCAGGCCCTGCTTCACGGGCCTAGACTTGGGATCAACGTGCAAGCTATGTTCCGCTAACTCTGTAGGGATACCCGGCATATCGCTGGGCGTCCAAGCAAAAACATCTTGATTTGAATGAATAAACTCCACGAGTGCTTTTTCCTGCTCATTGTCCAGGTTAGATCCTATAGCGAATTGCTTGGAAGGGTCACCTTCGACAAAGGCCACCATCTTAGTATCTTGTGCTGCCTTGAATTTCGCTCTCTCGTCCTCCGTATTTGGCCTTTTTAACGATGTCCTGTCATCCGGGTCTACTTGAGACCGATAGTATTTGAGCTCCTCCTTTCTACAAGCTTGTTCCGCCATTGCCGCGTCTCCTTCGTCACACTCAGCCGCTATATCCCGGCTCCCATGTATGGTGATGGTCTTCTTGGGACCCGGGAGTTTTAACTGTAGGTATACGTAACACGGCCTGGCCATGAACTTGGCGGAAGCCGGCCTTCCAAATAACGTGTGACAGGGGCTGCGCAATTTTACCACTTCGAACGTGAGCCACTCCACTCGGAAATTATCCTTTGATTCTCCAAAAGCAACCTCCAAAGTAATATTTCCTTCAGGGCATGCCGAGTGACCCGACACAATCCCGTGAAAAACTGTTGAACTTTTCTGTAGCTGAGACTCCTTGAGACCCATGCGTAAGAAAGTTTCCCAAGATAAGATGTTGATGCTGCTTCCGCCGTCCATTAAGACCTTTTTCAGCTCATAACCATTAACCTGTGGCGCAACCACCAATGCTAAGACTCCCGGGTGTTATATTCTTTCCAGGTGATCCCTCCTGCTCCACGTTACATCTTGTTCCGACCACCTTAGATATCTTGGGACAGCCGAGGAGACCGAGTTTACTGCCTTTTTCAATATATTTCTATCCTTGTTGGAAGTTCCCGTGGTGTGAACGTGGTACTGGCCCAATTGCTTGGGATTGGCCTGGAAACCTCCGACTCCTCCCTGGTTGTTACCCGGATTACCGCCTCCTGGGTTGCCTGCTGGGGGTGGGCCGTTGCCCGGGTTACCACCCGGACCCGGTCCTGCTCCCCGGCCTGCGCCTCGCATTGCTTTCTGTATTTCCTCATTCTTCCATCTCTGTAAATCCACGCACTGTTCCAATGAATGATTTGCCGGCCTGCCGTTCCTGCTGTGACGCGGACAGGGCATCCTGAAGGCCTCTATATGGTTAGCCGGTCTTGTCGGTCCTTGGTAATTTCCTCCATTAAAGTTTCCTCCGTTGAAATTTCCCTCTGCCCTGGGTCTTGCGAACCCGGCTTCTGTGTTGCCGACAAACTCGGAATTTCCCTCGTACGGGCGCTTATTCTGGTTGTTTCCATTGTTTCCTCCATTATTACCCGGCGCAGACCCATTGCCGGTTCTTCCGTTATTGCTCGTGTTTGCTTTTGCTTTCTTGTCATCAACGTCCTCTTCTGTGGTATCCGTAGCAGCGTGCTTGTTGCATGCGTCCATCAACTCTCCCATAGTAACCTCTAAAGCATTCCGACTAGATTTCATGCGAGTTAGCTTTTGCACTAAGGGCGTATACTTGCACGTCTTTGCCCTAGCTTGCAGCGCATCCTTTGGCTGAATATCTGTAGATGAATGAAGTATTTCCATAACCCGGCGCACCCAACTGCGCGCCGACTCTCCCTTCTTCTGGACACATTGTTCTAGATCATCGATTGTGAATAATTTCCTGCACGTCCCATGGAAGTGCTTGATAAATGCAACCTTCAACTCACTCCATGACTTGATATATCATTCAGGTAAATTGTTGAACCACAACTTTACCGCTCCCTCTGACATCATTAAGTACATGAACTTGGCTTGAAGATTTTCGGATGCATTGCGAATCGACATAGCCATCTCATAGCTGCTCAACCAGGTTTTTGGATCCATAGTCGGCTCGTAATTCACCACTTTACCCGGTTCCTTGAACTTATCCGGATAGGGCTCGGCTCTGATAGCGTCTGACAAACACTTGGGCCCGGCTAAAATTGCCAGTACTGGCCTTACCCGGGAAACATGTGACCCGGCAACGGGTGCGGCGGGGGGTGCAACCGCTACCGGCCCTCGTACCGCAGACCCGGCTGCTGCGCGCCTGGCTCGAGAACTGTCCACGATAGGTTGCGCGGCTGATACTGTAGGTGTTGCTGGTCTACGGGGAGGAGGCGGCATTTGCTGCTGCTCTGCCCTCCGCCGTGCTGAACTTGTTTGAATATTACCGGTGTTTCCATTATGCCGGCTTAGATACGGCATTTCATGCATGCCACTCCTATTATCCGGGTAATTGACCTGCTGAGCCACTGCCGTGCGCAATAAATCTATCGCCCGCCAGGTCTCCTCCGCATGGGGTGACTCTCTTACGGGGATTCGATCCAATGCCAATGTTGCTGCATATACATTATCCATGGGGTTGTTGAAGTGACCCGGTGGCGTATGAAATCGTGATGGTGGTGGTGGTGGTGGTGCTGTATTGCCAACAGCAACCCCTGTCTGCAACTTGGGTAATCCGGTTTGTACATTTGCCGGCTGTCCCCCACCAGTCGCGGGCTGGTGTATAGTTTCCTGATTCACAGCCGGAATTGGTTGATCTTGGGGTGTGATGAACAGCGTGGCCGGGTTTAGGACTCCACCCGTTGCCGGTAACCTCGTCTGGTATCTTTGATGCGCCCTAGATGTCTCAACCCGGAGCCGGTTCTCCAATGCATCCAGCTCATGTTGGCGTGTGGCTATCCCTTGCTTTTCTGCTTCCACATCTCTCCTTTGTTGCTCCAATGCACGGCGCGCCACATCCAGATCCCTGGCACGCGCTGCGGCGTTTTCCGGGGTTATCACAGTAGGTAGCACCGTGGGATCCAGGATCAGATTGTTACTGAACAGGGCCGGGTGTTGTGGGTTTGAAGGACCCGCCCCTGGCGTCCTGTTTGCCATGAATCCAAACATATTCGCTCGCAACTCGCTATCCGCCGCCCGGCTAGTGACCGAGGCCAATTCTCCGTCGACCCGGGTCAGAACCGGATTTCCGTCAACCGGATTTTGCTGCTGGGCCAGCGCTCGCGCCGCTCCAACCGCGGCCGTAGTCACGTCCCCCTGATTGAGATTGGTTGCAGGGGACGTGTAGACCGCGACCTGGCGCGCGATGCCTGGTGAAGACTCGTACTCCTCCTCATCACAGCTATCCTCCTCGTACCGGTCCTCCAACAAGTGCAGGATAGATTCGGTAGCATCTTCTCTCATGACCCGGCCACGCGGGGTCCATGCCAGCTCCTCCGGTTGTTCCCTCTTCGTGGTGGGCTCTTCAATCGGATCCACCGTTCCGACCGATTCTTCTCCATCCGACTGTACGCAGGTTGCTTCTCCTGACACAGAATCATAATCGAAATCATCAGGGATTGAACCGGACGTATGTACCATGCCGATGAAGATGTTGACCCGGCCGATTGTGATGATAGATCCGGATTCGAGCAGATTCGACTCTGGCCCCCAGCCAAAATCGTCCACCATCTTCTCTCCTTCGGGGTTGGTGTAGATATCGCCGACGACGAGGTTCTTCATGTTCTCCCGAGCTTCTCCCGTGATGTAAACACCCTTGGACGTAGGCCCCACGGTGGGCGCCAACTGTCGTGGGATAATCACGGCAGACGTTACCAGGGGTAACTTATCTTGGGGTAAATCGACTCTGGTGTTTGGGAGAGGGTTTTGCTCAGGGGAAATCATGGTGATGAAACGATCTGGTAGCCGGCAATCAAGTCGCCGAGTCTCCGATCTAGATTTATTATCTCAACTCCGGTATTACAAAGGATACTCGAATAGCTAGTGAATCTCGTGTGTAATCTAACCCTAGGAGCCGGCTTACATAATATCTGGACCCCCTGGCTTCCTGTCCAAGGTACACTCGGAGTCCTACCTGGGCTCCGCTTACAAACCCTAAGTTTCCTTATCGAATCCCACAATCCGGGTTACGAGGCCTACACTCTTGGGCCTTCCAGAAACTCCTTTTCCCTAAGTCGGGTCTTGCGCAGCTCCCTTTGGGCCGAGTTACTCCTTGGCGTTAGCCTACCGGGTTATCATCCCTCCATCACTACCCACATGAAAGTACTACAGTAACCCATTGATCTATTAAAATACTATTACAAACATAGAAGTGCTTGAAAAATAAAATAATGATCTTGGAAAAAATAAGCCAACCACAATTTTATACTAAAGTAACCCAAATCCATTCATTGCATAATTTCCCTCATGAAAATGGTCAAGTTACCCACATAAAAAGTACTAAAGTCAAACATTTAAAATGAAAAAAATAGCACATTGAAAAAACAAAAAAGAACAAATTGTTAGTTATTTTGTACCTCCTGGTGATTCTTTCTTTGCAACAGCTTTACCGTCCTGCTAGCCTTATGCACAACCTTCTCCTTTTCGGCCACTGAATGTAAAATCAACTCATTCGTGATGCTTAGCTCATTAACAACAATACCCTGGATAAAAGTGTCCTTCTGGGCAGCAGTCTGAAGTTTCCTCTTGATTGAACGTTTATTACAGATGTGGAGACCAGGGGATTTACCAACATTCGATAAATCTGGCACTTTGCTGGCCTTGTTAAGATATGAAAAAAGGTTAGCGATAATAAACTTTGTTGGAATATGGCTAGTGATACCATCTGAAGGTGTATTTGATGGTGCGCTTAAAGGTGCACTCACTTCTGACATTACTGTTTCCCCAATGACAGTAGTGGCAGTGGCAATCAATGGGATTTTCAAGGCAACAGTTCAGATACACAAGCGCTAGCATGAGAAACAACATCTTCACTGACACTTGCAGATTAGGAACCCTCATTCTTCTCAGCAACAGGGTTGTCACAAGAAACAGACTGAGAATTATCACAACAAAACCCTGGTCACCATCAAGCTGAGAATCGATGTGGTCATAACCACCATAATACTGGTCACCATCATCCCGATAAGAATCGCGTTTATTGTTGGCTATGGAATGACCACCGTCAGTGTGAGAAGTAGTGAGTTTTTCAGTTTTAGTCTGAGAAGCAGCAACTTGGTCAATTTCAGTTTGAGAAGCAGTATGTTGGTGAGTTACAGTCCCAGAAACGATGAGTTGGTCAGTCTCAGTACCAGTTTCAATTCCTTTCTATTTTATGTCAACATAGACAAATTTATATTCAAAATCTTCGTCACTTGAATCCCCATCCGAGCTGCCATGATCCATGTCCGAAAACTCACCAGTACTTTAGTATCATTAGGAAGGGCATAGAATACAACCTTCGTTCCAGCGGGGGATCCCTCGGAGCAGGAGATGCACTTGTAACCTTATACGTCCCTAACATATCTATAATTTTGATGCTACATGCTATGTTTTCTACATGTTTTCTCATGTTTTCCTTCGTTTTCCGGATGTTTTCGTGGAATAACCTATTAACAAGATGCCCAGAGCCAGTTCCTCTATTCTTCTGTTTTTGTATTTCAGAAAATCTCTAGAGAAAATATTCGTCAAAAGTCCTGAAAATTTACGAGAAATTATTTTTGCCCAGAACGAAGCCTGTATCCAAAGGAGAGCTAGAGAGGTGGTCTAGGGCCACCATAGGGGTGCCAGGTGTGGGCTAGCCCTAGACGCGCCTGGGGGTCATCCGGTGTCCCTCGACACCCCCGCATGTCTCCTCTTCGCCTATAAATCACATTAACCCTAAAAACATTGGGGACAGACAAATTTTCCACGAAACGGATACAGAGTGCCGGAACAGAGATTTACGTCCCTTAAAACTTGTCGGCAGCGGCGGTGGAGCTACAAAACTTTTCGTGGAAGGAGACCGATATATCTAGGGTTTATGCCTCGGGGGGACTTTATTGGCAAAATGGCGATGGCGGTGGGCACCCGAGGGGCCCGCACCACCTGAAGGCACGGCCAAGGGGGACCCGCGCCCACCCATGGTGTGGCTCCTCCTCTGACCCCTCCGGGTCTCCTTTGGACTCCGTTGACGTGTCGAGAATTCTAAGACTTTTGGCTTTTGTTTGGTCCGATTTCGAGAATATTTCCAGAACAACTTTTCTGAAACCAAAAACAGGAATTGGCTCTATGATATCTTGTCAATAGGCTAGTCCGTGAAAACGTCCGGAAAACATAAAGGTATTGGATAGAAAACAAGCATGGAGCATCGAAATTATAGATACGTTTGAGACGTATCAAGCATCACCAAGCTTAACTCCTGCTCGTCCTGGAGTAGGTAAATGATAACAAAATAATTTTTGGGGTGACACGCTACCAACATAATCTTAGTCATCATATTTGTATAAGAATTTGTAAAGCTGAGATCATAATACTCTAAACACATGCATGATAGATATAATTCTAACAATGAAACTTCTCAATCATGTTGCAACATGAAAAGTACACAAACAAAAGATCATGAATAATAGTGCATTTGAAAGTTATATGTTTGTTTTGAACAATAAGAAAGAATAACAAAGTAGTATTTAACTTGTCCTTAAGAGTGGAGCGAAACATAAATGCAAGGACCCCTTCAAAGTTCAAGTGGTGACTAGAAACAAATAGTTTGAGAACAAGTAATAACATGGAATGAATCAATCAATAATAATCTTTGGGACAAATGCACATTAAACTCAGAATGAAAACTATGCTCTCTTAACTGTGCATAAATTTAAAAGATTGAGACTCAACATAAAAGTAAAATAAAGGCCCTTCACAGAGGGAAGCAGGGATTAACTCATGTGCTAGAGCTTTTTATTTTATTAAAAACAGAGGTATTGAAAGCAATTTAGAGAGAGGTGTATGTTTATGTCAACGAATAGAAAACAGACAACATAGTATGTCACAAGCCAACTAGACTTCACAAGAGAGGCTCCCATAGAAGGACGCAACTGGGTAGAAGATCATCCCTCTTTCTCTTTTGTTTACATGGCTATGCTTTGACTGGTAAATCAGGGGCAAAATAGTAAAGAGAATTTGTAGTTATTAAGTTTGGGGCTGGGCACCCCGCTGCCAGCTCTTCTAGTGATTGGATAAGCATATGAGGCCACTAGTCCAGGTGTGTGGAGTCCAATCAACAAGTGAGATAAATATTCTCTATGTGCGTCCTCATGAGCTAAAACAGGGGCACAAAAAGGTGTAATTTTGAAGGTTTTAAAGGTAACACATGAGAAATTTACTTTGGAGTGGTGGTTAAATACCACATGTAGGTACGTATGGTGGACACATTTGGCACACTTTGGTTTTTGGGATTTGGATGCACGAGTAGAGCTCATACTCAGTACAGGTGGAGGCTAGCAAAGACTGGGAGCGACAAATCAAGAGAGCATAATGGACATAATCATGCATAGCGACAGAAACATTATTGATCAAAGCATACATGGCATCCAAAGTAAAAAACTAAATGATCATGGAGGCTATAGGTGACTAGTTTATAGTCACAACATTGTGTGAGCATGCGCCAAGTCAACCAAATAAAGCATTCAAAGGAGAATACCACAATATTATGCTTTGATATGGTAAGAACAACGCATGATTATTTCAACGACACATTAAGCACTCTCAGATGTTTAGTACAACTCATGCTACATCAATAATTAATAGGCATAAAATTAGAATAACGTCCAACATGACATGATAGAGTCTAGCCACAGTCTAAACAAGCTTCTATTTGCACCATTATAAGCACGAAATATTTTACTCTTCTCCAACACCTATTAACTTGTTTGAAACAACTCTCATATATAATATTCATCAAATACCATAGAGGTAATCATATATAAATAAATCAAACTAACACTCTCTGAACAAAATACGAGCGGAAAACAAGGGCTCAACACAGTACTAACAAAAGATGAACACTCACATAACAATAAGAATGAAAACTAGAGTGTTCTAAGCAATGAAAATGGAGTGTGTCTGTCTCCCACACAAGAATGATAGGTTCCAACTAAGTTTATTGCGGCAAGGAAAATAAAAGAAAACAAAATAAAAGCAAACAAACGCTTCAAGTAAAGTGCATATAATGTGACCGAATAAAAACATGGTTTCACTAGAAGTGACCTGATAAATTGCTGATGAAGAAGGGGATGCCTTGGGCATCCCCAAGGTTAGACGCTTGAGTCTTCTTGGAATTTTTTGGGATGAACCACGGGGGCATCCCCACGGTTAGGCTTTTCACTCTTCTTGATCACATTATATCACCATCTTCTCTTGACCCTTTAAAACTTCCTTCACACCAAACTCAATGTAATTCTCATTAGAGGGTTAGTGCACAATAAAAAATTCACATGTTTTCCTTGTACACAAGCATTATTAATACATTTTAAACATTATCTACATCCACTGATGTTTTGTGGAGAAAATAAATCGACTCGACATAGTAAAACCGAGAATGCAAGTAAAAAGACAGAATCTATCAAAACTAGAACAATCTGTAAAGACGATTTTTTGGGGGGCACTTATGTTGCTCAATCAAAGAACGCAAAGCTAGGAAAAGTTTCGGAATTAGCTGAGGAATAAGCAAAAAAAATTGCAGGTCATTTTGATCTTTCTGTGATTCATGCGATTTTATATAGTGGACAACAGAAATCTGTTTCCTACGCAGAAATCCAAATCTAACATCAACTTTCACCAGAGACTTTACTTGGAACAACAAATATGAGAAAATAAAGATACAAAGGAGTTGCTACAAAAGTAAACAACACCTTGACTCAAAGAAAATACAGAAAAACAAAGTAAAAATAAAAACATGGGTTATCTCCCAAGAAGTGTTTTTCCTTTAAAGCCTTTTAGCTAGGCATGATAGTTTGAGAAGATGCTCACATGAGAAATATGAATTGAAGCAAAAGAGAGCATCAAGAAGAAAATGTAAAACAAATTTAAATCTAACCCACTTCCTATAAAAAAGAATCTTGTAGAGGAACAAGTCAATAAAGCACAAAGTGGCTAGCATAGGAAGACAAAATAAGTGCAAATTCAAAACTTTCAACATAAAGAGGGGAAACTTGATATTGTTGATATGCATAAGAGCATGTTTCCCTCTCTCATAATGACCAGTGGGTCTTAAAGAAACCAACATATAGAAGCAACACAAGAGAAAGTTCAAAACTTCCATCATAAATAGAGGAAATTTAATAACATGAAGATTTCCATAACCATATTTTCCTCTCTCAAAATAATTCTCAGTAGCATCATGAATAGACTAAAAAATATATCTATCACATAAAGAAATTTTATCATGAGCGAGATGCATAAAACTATTATCATTACTCTCCACATAAGCATAGTCATTCTCATTAATAGTAGTGGAGTAAAACTATCACATCCATCATTGCAATCATCATAAATAAGAGGCATATCATAATCACAATAAAATTTATCCTCAATAATAGGTGGAACTAGAATACCACAATCGTTATAATCATCATATATTGGAGGCAAAGTATCATCAAATAAAATTTCCTCCTCAAAACTTGAGGGACTAAAAATATCATATTCATCAAAACAAGCTTCCCCAAGCTTAGTTCCATGGCATTAGCAATAATGGTGTTCAAAGAATTCACACTAATAACATGTCTACTAGCATGCAAATAAAGCTCCATATGTTTTTTTAATCTTCTCTTCAAACACTTCATGTCCTAATCCAGTGTAAAGATTATAAAGCTCTCTCACATTTTTGTTGTTTTCCATCAAGCCTAAAGATAAAAACAAGGAACAAGTAAAAATGAGCCCAACTAGTGAAAATAAAAACAAGAAACAAAAATATATGATTGCAGAATCTAAAGGAAATAACTTCAAGCACTCACAGAGGATGTCAGTACCTTTTACCTTACCTCCCCGGCAACGGTGCCAGAAAAGATCTTAATGTCTACGCACGCTTCTATTCTTGTAGATAGTGTTAGGCCTAAAAGTGCAGAGGTTTGTAGAACAGCAACAAGTTTCCCTTAAGTGGATCACCCAAGGTTTATCGAACTCAGGGAGGTAGAGGTCAAAGATATCCCTCTCAAGCAACCCTTCAATTACGATACAAGAAGTCTCTTGTGTCCCCAACACACCTAATACAATCGTCAGTTGAATACGTGCACTAGTTCGGCAAAGAGATGGTGAAATACACGTAGTATGGATGGTTATAAGTGATAATAGCAATCTGAAATAAAAAATGGCAGCAAGAAAACATGTAGCAGAACTGGTTGTAAATGGTGTTTCAATGTTTAGAAACAAGGCCTAGGGATCATACTTTCACTAATGGACACTCTCAACAATAATAACATAATTGAATGCATAAATATCTCTCTTCACTACACTACTCTGAACCAATCTCCGGTCGAATAACAAACACCAATCATTGCGTAGGGCTGCAAAAAGCACTCCTTAGTGTTCGCATTTCCCCATCTAGGTAACCCCCACGCTATCAACATGAGACCTAGATGGTTCCAGACAAACACCATAATTTCATTGGGTCATCCAACACAAAATATAAATATCATTCTAAACCACATGGTGCACTGATACGTCATAAACGTATCCTTAATTTTTGATGTTCCATGTTGTTTCCATGCCATATTCTACATGTTTCCCTTACACTTTATGCCAATTTTATCGATTTCCTGGGACTAACCTAATGACAAGATGCCACAGAGCCAGTTCCCGTTTTCTGCTGTTTTTAGTTTCAGAAAAGTTCTTCTGGAAATATTCTCGGAATTCGACGATTCGAAGCCCGGAAGTCTTAGAAAGTTGTCGTGCACATGGACTCCAAAGGAAACCCGTAGGGGGGCACACGGATGGAGGATGTGATGTTGCCATTAGGGTGAAAACAACGATGTTTACATTGTTTACATTACACACTTTGCTTACTGCGATTATCTGCTGCTTGCAACTTAATACCCAAGGTTTGCTCGGATGCCATTCTGAGGGTGGATTTTTAGTCATAGATGCAGTTGGATGACGGTCTATGTATCTTGTTGTAATGCCCGCATGAATCACATAGTAATCATAATGTCATGCATATGCACTACGGTGTAGCCTTTGTATCTATCAATTTCCTAGCTGTAATTTGTTTACCACACATGCTATCTATCTGTCTTGGGAAAGACACCTCTAGTGAACTGTCGACCCCGGTCCATTTTCCTCATACTGATAAAACATCCACTGCAATCTTTGTTTTCATACCGCTGGTACTGTTTGACTACCGCCATCACTGTTCTCTTTCATCTACTACAAACAAATATTATTTTTCCACACGGTACGTTTAACCTCTTTGTGTTCAGCAAAACCGGTGACATTGATAACCTCACCGCTTCGTTGGGGCAACGTGATTTGATTGTGTTGTGTAGGTTCCACGTTGCTTTTGAACCGGTAGTGCGCCCTGCCACCTCAGCTGCATCAACCTTTGGAAGTGATTTCTTTCTCCTACTGGTAGATTCAACCTTGGTTTCTTTCTGAGGGAAAACTTGCTGATGTGCTCTTCATACCTTCCTCTTGGGGTCTCCCAACGAGTGCAAGACCTGCACCATCAAGCATATTTTCTGGCGCCGTTGCCGGGGAGAAAGAGGATTTCTGCAAGGGGAGTCTCTCACTTCCAATCTCTTTACTTTGTTTTAGTTTTTCTTAGTTTAGTTTATTTTGTCTTGTTTGCTTTTCTTTATCAAAAACACACACAAAAAAAAAATCTTATTCTAGATGTCTTTTTTATCCTGTTTTTAATCTTGCTAAAATGAGTGTTCCTGAAGTTGAGGTTCGTTCTTTTAAACAACAAGGGGGAGAAAGTTTGAAGATGATTGGTATAGAATAAGTGATGCTCATCATAGATGCACTAAGAAATATTCCACTTTAATCCTTCATAGGAATTTTTATATTGGCCTTACTACCTGGTATAGGTATGTTCTAGACACTCTTACTGGTGGTAATTTTCTGGGAACTCCTGCTTTGAAAGTGTCACGACCCCGGACCCAGGGATATATATACTGTTATGTGCTCCTAGACATGGACTCACAAGGGATTCAGGGTTACCAGCCCCGACCGCAACAAACAACGGCAGGTAGACCGGATTCATCGGCACATAGGCCGGATCACCACGGTACTACTACTCCTTGTGTCCATGCTAGTCATAACCAACTATGCATATCAATGTGTCCACGAATCGAATGAAATTGAAGGAACGGGACCAAAGCTATACGGAGATGCTATGTGTCCGGAAAGTGCAACAACAATCGAGGGTTACTGGGGTTGCCTAGCCCCAGGCCAAACCACATCGGCAGGTGGGCTCGGACATGGATCATCGGCTCCACAACCCCTCGATTGCGACAACTATGCAGGCATAGCCAAATATGTATAACAATGAGCTCGAAACCAACAACCGAGCAAAGCAGCACTCTAGACAAGGAAGCTGTATTAAACAGGTGTTACTAGAGTAGCTGTACAAGCAGAGGTCACATGACCCAACATTACATCAGACACCGAAAGGAAAATTATGTTGCTAATCAACAAGAACCAAAAAGGCCTAAGAGGCCGCAACATAAGGCGACGTCCCAACCCATAGATTCCAGGCTGCTACCTGGGAACCCCAAACTACTCGTCGATGTCCACGTTGAATCACCACCGTTGGAGTGAGATCTTCACCTGAACCAAAATTAAGCAAACCTGAGTACGGTAGGTACTCAACAATACTTAATTAACCTATTATATATCTACTATCTTTAGAAAGGGTTTTATGAAGGCTGATTTGGGCAAATCAATCTTTGTTTTCCAAATCGAGGGGGAATAGCACGTCTCATAGAAGGTTTTCAAAACAGATGAGAAACTCACTACTATAATCATATTCTTTTGAATCCACCAACATCAATTCCCAGCATCTCACATGCTACAAGGATCACCCCTCTCGGCATCTCTGAGGAGGCATCCTTCAACATTAACTCCATGCTTTTGTCAACATCTTTTACGCCACGTTAGGTTGTCTATGGTCTTTGCCTTCACCAAGTCGTCTTAAACCGTGGACACGGCTTTTCGAAAAGATCTATCCCTGCAGGGGTACACTTTACCCACACGTACCATCTGACTCTTAGCGCCACATGTACGCTCTTCCATGGAATGCGGCAGAGGGTGGCTGGCCACGACCATTACCTTACCCGACCCTATCCATGAGTCAACCCAAGACAGGGCCACCCCGTCAACAGGGAGTTGGCCATCCTCCTGACGGCACCTGTCTCTGTGAGGCGGGGTCAAGATCCGTGTACGTCCATCACTTGGCCCCGGTCACGCCCTAGCGGAGCATTTTGTTTTCAAAACCGTTTAAAAGGTTTTATTTGCGGTGCCGAATGGAAATCTCAAACTACGTGACTCATGGATCTGGCCAAACAAGTTAGTTGGTCAAGCGCGGTTACTTAGACCCCGTGTGTGGTTGCACGCTCAGTCTTGGCTTCCGCTCGAGACCGTAATCCTAGGGTTGGCGAGTATAGGACGAACAACCACTTCCCAAGTGGCCTCCCATACCAGCCTTAGTCAAGTTATCCACACAATGCTCATCTCACCACGTCATCATATCATACTAGGTTATCACAGCTCTGATTCATCAACCGGATGGAGCAGAGGTAACAAACATGTATGACTAAGCGAAGCAGATATGAGGCTCTGGCGATGCGCACAAGCAAAAATATGGCGGCTAGGAGCAGTGGATCAGGATATTGAGGTAATGCAGTATATAGGTGAACTATATCTACTGACATCAAATACGTTGGAATCGAATGCAAAGTACGAGAATCAAATGTTGTTGGAAAACATATATGAGCAGATAAGAGGTTATGCTTGCCTTGGTTATAAGAAAACCAATAAATATATCTTCTGGGATAAGTGCTTGACTTGTCGGTTAAGATCAAGTATTCGCCATTGGAGTTGATGGCCTTCACGTCGGAGTCGCATTCTACCAAGGGGAAACAACACCGAAAAGAAAGAGAACATTCAACACATGGCATCAATGCAATGCGCAATATGTATGCATGATCAAATTGATGCACTGAAACAAATCCCTAAACATGTTCGATGGGTTGCTAGGCTTCATATGTCGGTTAAGCAATTTTACTGAAATTAGCCCGAAATAGACCCAGAGGGGCACTTCGGGCTATTATGAAAGTGAGTACCATTTTAATTGCTCAAATGGGTTTGAAAACATCATAGCTAGATTGCATTTGTCATTTTGAGCATTTTGGTATATAACTTGTAATTTTCTAATTTTATTGAATAAAAACTTATTTTTCTATTTTTAAATGAATTAAGCAACATTAAATAAATGGCCAAAATTCAAATTTATCAAACATGTGTGGAAATGGCATAGTTGATTAGAGTTTATTTTTTCTGAACAAAACCGTACTTTCCTTTTATTTTTCTGATTAATATTTTGGAAGATATTAATTTTACAAGTTTTTATTATTTTCTGGAATTTATTAAGCAGAGGGCCCACGTGTCAGTGTTATTTTCTAATTAAAATTAAAAGAGCACGTGACGTCATGCCGACGTCACCGTGACGTCAGCACGGCCTTGATCTCACAGCCGAGCTCGGATTCGACAAATTCGACGAATCTTTCGCGAATTGGATGCACAGGGGAGATGCAGGGGCTTAAGGCGAGCGTGTGGGCAGCGGAGGGTGG